>OU906946.1:7512500-10012500 GCA_918317495.1 Synanthedon vespiformis | reverse complement strand
GATAAGACGTCAACCACAGCCTGAAGTCTGGGTTTGTATTGTCCGGTGTGAGACTTTCACAAATCTAAAGAATCAAAAAGAGTCAAAGTTACACTCAAAATGTTGTAAGAACAAAAATGATACTTTAACGATGGATGGATGTCCACGTTAGTAACCACAGTGTTATACCTTTTCAAGCATAGGCATCCAACTTTTCGCCAAGTGGCAGTTCTGTAGCACCACCCAGGTACCAAATCGCATTCCATCGTCGATTAACTTCACGGCTATGGGACCTTGACCCTGACCAAGAGATAAAGAGAACAGTCGAGACGAGCCGAATCCCTAGAGAAATTATGGATAAACGTTAACAAATGTCTATGTTTGCAACATTAAATATGGAGCTTTTATGTTTACCTGATCGTCTGCGAACTTGAGCAATGTTCCCATAGGATCTGAACCGGGAGTCAATACAAATAATAAGGGAATGCAGCAATGGGAGTCTGCATAAGATGACGCCAGATCAAAAAGGGGTGGCTCCACGAACTGACGGCCAATATTTGCTGGAAAATTAAAATAAATAAAGATGTATTTACATATACATATAAGATGTTATAATAATAACAATTACCCTACATTACAACTATAAATGAATAATTAAGACTTGTATCGAAGTGGAAATATAACTTACATTCAACAAAGTTTTGGGCAGCTGGTACAATCATGTCTAATCGCAAGCATTTCAATACTATTAATTTCTGAAAAGCCATTCCAACTATATATTAGTATTTAGAGTATGTAGCTTAAATTTAATTAAAAAAGGATTAAAAATAAGGATTAAAAAATTCTTTTAATTTAATCTTTTATAATAAAATAAATTGATGTGTTTACTTGAAAAGGGTCTAGTTTGCTGTTCCATGGATCAGGCAATGGTTGATTTTGAGGATCAGGAGTGTTGCAGTAGGCCTCCCAGCGACTAATGTTTTTCATAAAGTGGTCCAAGAGTCCGTTAAATTCATCGAATTCGTTCAGTCTGTTGCAGCAGAAGATAAAAAAACATTGTAAAAATCACATACATTATACATTTATAATACCAACCATGAAACCTATTCGCATTATAGTAAAGCAAAAACATCACTTCTGTTTATAAGGCAAGAAGTAAATAGGTATCTATCACAAAAATTATGATATTTTTACAACTTTCTTACTTCTAACTTCTAACTTTATACTTAGAAAATGAGGTTCAATTTTATTATAAATTAATTAATCAGTTTCAAAAATTCTTATCCGATTTGATAGTCAAATACGTAAGTCTTGTTAACAAATTCTAGATCATTTTTGAACTAAGGATTATAAACGAAAATAATACCTACAGACTTTTTAAATTTTAATAAAATTATTCACAATGTACTTAGTTAAAAAAATCCTTTCGATCAGGAGCGGACATCGACTTTATTTTATAGTATGTAGATATAAAATATTTCATTTTTTACCCGTAAAACTCAGCCCATGCTTGTGGACTAAGAAACTGCACAGGATTAGGCGGTACGTTTCTTGGCTGTGCTCCGCCTAGTAACAACATAACTTGCGATTGTTGAAGCTTGTTCTCAGCTAGCATTATGGTCATTGTCAACAAAAGAGAGAACACCATTTTGTCCTGTTCCAAATACAATACAAATTCACGAAAAATTTCATACAAACATAAAAATAATAAGTTACTAAATTTGTGAAATAATTGTATGGAGAAAGTAATGTACCTTCTCGAACAAACTTCTGCAAATGTTCGAATACAGAGAGAGTGTGAAATACGCGCGTAGTATTTCAAGCCTCTCAGGTATTTCATCAACCTTCTCGGTATTATCGATTGCAGCCGTGAACAAACCTTCAAACCATCCCAGAGAGTATTGGTACATTGGATCTATATTCGCTAAAGACGCTGTAAAGAATTTGCAATTTGTTAGGATTTTGTATTAATGAACAAGATTAAGATTATAAAATATTAAGATTAGAAAACGAAATTAACTTCTATTATTAACTTAAGAATAGAATGTTAGAACCCAGATAAAAAATTAAAATTTTACCTATTAGGAAGAAAAGATTAGTGGAATGAACTGCAATGGGAACATAATCGTCTCTAGCAACATCAATAGCTTTTTCTGTTACTGCAGCGACAACTTGTTTTTCTTTGATTTCATTAGACGTATCCTTGGCTGAATTTAGAATCTGATAATAACAAACATACATACAATATAAATGACTACATAGTACAATAGACCAGGAACATTAATATTTGAAATTATTAATGGAATCTCTATTATATACCTGTACTGCCTCTTCGTCTTCCAGTAAATGTTCAGACGTGGATAGAACATTTAGAATTTTCTTCTCAATTTCTTGGAGCAGTCTTCTATGTTCAGCTCCTTGAGTAGTGAGTTCTGATTTAGCTTGTTGCAAATCAGGCCTCTCTCTTGCAACTACACGAGATAAGAGCTGCGCCTGAAGACCATCTTTAGCCAGCATGAAGTTTACTAATGTAACTCGTACACCTACTTCAGGTAAATAATGAGGATTCGCAAGCTTAGTGCTTATATATAACCTTAAATGAAAAACATTATAAAAAGAATAAATAACGTAAAATAACATAAAAGGGCTATTTACAACAGTTAATCTTTATTAATAAATAAAACCTACTTGAAGTCTTTGTTGTATTCAACAATGCTGTCACCTATTTTAATGCATAGTGCACCACCCTGGCGGAATGTCTGTTGTTGAAGTAAAGGCTCCAACATTGGATCTAAATCTTCTAATACATTTTCGAGCAACACCTGCAGAAAAAAATACAAAATAAAATTACCACCAAACAAGCTTTTACTGAACAAATAATTTCGTGACACATTAAGAAATAAAACACCTCACCGGCTGTCCAAATTGCACAGCATTTTCAAAAACCCTACCAAGGTCAGCTTGCGAAAGGCGAACCACACATAAATTGTTCGGTTTCTCCATGTTTTTGACCCAACGATTAGCTTGTCCCTGAGGATCTATCATTAAAGGCCATCTTCGTGCAGTCCTAGATAGAATAAATATATTAATACCATACTAGTCACTGTACCAACTAGCACAGATACTTCGCTAATACCAATAATTTTGTTTACATACACTAATATTATAGCGCTCTCAACACTGAAATCATCAGCAGGTAAGCCATCAATATTCCACTGTTGTATAGTAACTGGTTCACCGAGTGACTTGATCAAGCTGAAATTTAGCGTGCACACAATACCACAGTCGTGACATGCTTGCGCCCATTCCTTTACCTAAAAACGTAATGTCGAATATGTTAAAAATAATTTTGAAGCGCATTAAACTAACTCGTGTAAAATAAATTTTTACCTGATCATTTCTAAAAGCAGCCGTAAACGGTCCAAGGTAAGCTATGATACCAGAAGCAATTAAGATATCACCTGTAAATAGAAAGTTAACTCGAGATTTGTGCCTTGAAATAATAAAGACTGTACTTCACATAAGTATCTGAATAAATGCTATTAATACCTGTAAGGGAATAATAAGTCTCACGCATATCCTTGGCTATTTGTGTCCACCTGGTTTTCTCGCCACCGAGGCCGGATATTAACATTTCCGCTCTCTTCAGTTTATTACTGCAGTCAAGCACCTCATCATCCAGAAGTTTCTGTTGACGACTCTGTTCAGCTAAAGCGTCTTCAAGTTTGCGTAATTTTCCTTGAATCTAGAACAGTATTTGATTTAAATGAATTAGTTTTTGGGGAAGAGATTTAAAGTTGTTAGTGCGGGGAGTTGATTTACTTCTCTGAGTTGCGCCTGCTTTACTGCCAGGGCAGCCATTGCTTTATCGTACACAGCTTGAGCGGCAGCCAGTCTTTGCTTTTTAGGAGCAACCACCTTAGCTACCTTATCGTATTTCGTCATAGCAATCACCCATTTACACATACCTAAAATTGTATATTAAATTTTATCAATGAATTGTAAAATAATTATACTAATATTATAAAAATGTGAAAGCCTGTGAGGATTGATGTATGGATGTTTGGTACTCTTACATGATCGACTGATTTCAGGATCAACGTATTTTGACGAAACTTTAGATAAATATAGTTCATACATCAGAATAACCCAAATATACTATATACTAATATCTATATAGGTACTATTATATAAAGCTAAAGAGTTTGTTTGTTTTTTTGGTTATACGTGCTAATCTCAGGAACTACTGGTTCGAATTGAAAAATTCATTTTGTGTTGGATAGTCAATTTATCTCTCTTTATATCTCCATTTATAGAGAACGCAGACGAAGTCGCGGGCACCAGCTAGCAATTTATGAAGGTCACTTATTTACCTTCCGCGGCAACAGAGACGGCTCTTATTTTTTCCGGAACAAAACCATCATCTTGCATGACTGTGGTCATCAGCTTCTTCATTACGGCAGGCGAAATATTGTCTTTATCGTAGTTCTGTAGTGACTCGAGAAATTTAATATCATTAAGTAATTTCTTCGATGGGCCCCAGTAGTCTTCGACCGTTCCTACACCTGATGGATTTGGAACCTTATCAGGTTTCATTTCCTGCACAAAAAGCAAATTATTCGATTAAGATATTTTTTTTTTGAAAATGTTAAGGTCGACAGACAGGCTGACGGTCCACTTGATGGAAGGTGGCTACCGTCGCCTATAACACAAGCAACGCCATAAGTGCTACAAGTGCGCTGCTGACCATAGAAGGTCGTTCTTACGTTTTGGCAAATTAAATTCTTACTATGTAACAGAGGCACATTTGGTTTTTATTAATTATAGTATGCATTTTTTTAGAAAAATATGAATAAATTAATTGAACTTACCGGATCATCCTTTAATAAATAAGCATGAAATGCAAGCATAAGTATGAAATTTAGTTGGGGACTATGCAATAAAATATTATATATTAACAGAAATCGCCTCTATGTACCTTTAGTATACAAATTGCTTCCATAACTAATTTAATCCCTCTAGGAGGACTTTTCATTGTCTTAATAAATGTAATATCCTGAGGTGTCAGTGTGTCCAGGGCAGCCAACGCTACATTTAAAATTGGCATTGCCTCCGCAAGATCAGCGTCACATTCTTCTTTAATACCTTGGGCTTCTGCAGCCTATACAAAATAAAAAAATATGAGAATGGGGAAAATAATAATTTTCTCGCATTTTTTCACATAAATCTTACTTGTTCCTCAGCTGCAGCTTGATCCACGAGCACGTCCGCCTCCACTAAAGCAACGCCTTCCTTTTCTTTCTCAACTTTAGCAGTTGTTTCGGCGACAGCCGCTGCGCCTGCAGCTAATTTTGGCTGCAAAACTTCTAATGCTTCTTGTAAAGCTGCCACAGATTTTGCAGCTGTTGCCAGTTGATCCAGACCCACAATATATCGTTTCTCGCCAGTCAGCAATTCCCTGGAAATATCACATTTAATATTATCACTGATTTTTTTACCTTTATCACTGGAATCATCTAATAGTTCATTATACTCACGTCCGCTTCTTCCCTAAAAGAGTCTTAAACGTATTAATAAGTTCCAAATATGCTGTGGGGGTCACATAGTTATATCTCTTCAGTCTCATTAGAAACTGTCTGCTCAGTTCTTGTGTATCAGTGTGGAACATCTGGCAAAGTTTGATAGCGGTATCGCGTTCCAACTCCGTCAGTTCTATATCCTTTAGGAACCGGGTCGCGACGGCCAACAGTGCATCTGGAGGCCATTCCTATTTATTGAAAGCAATTAATTAAAATGGTTTTCAAATTACAAGTCAATCGTAGAGAATATTATACTTACTTGAAACCAGTCAATAGTGCAGCAATTGACGAGGGATGGGAACTTGCGTATGCGTGTGCGCAACGCAGTGCCGGCAGGAGACATAGCTAACACGATGTGTAGCTGATCACGCACAATCGACACGAAGTAAGCGTATAGTGCTGTGGGAGTACCGTCAGTCTGCAAGGACTTGTCTCTTTGCCTGTCAATCTGAGGAATAGGGATTGAGAGATAGACTCGCAAATATTCAAAATTAGGAACGGTTAAGACTCATGTATTTTGCTCACCACTCGCATTTTTTCACATATCTCGGCCTTTTCGTCTGCACCGAATATATTTGGTACCTCTCCTGAATTCAGCATGTTGTTGACATCCTCCAGAAAACCTTCTTCTTTGATCTATGAAAAAAATTAAAATATTCCTTTTTCAAATTGTATCTCTAAATAAATTGGTTACATACATAAATTGTAAAAGTATATTGAGGACTTTCAATGTGTCAGTAAAGTTGTACGTTCAGCGTTTTACATCTCCCCCTCTGTCGAGGCGGAATCTAATATGTATGAATGGAGGAAATTGATTAAGTCTCAATTTCCGCTACCGTCATTAAATAAGAGCAAAGCAAAATTACAAACGATAATTTGAAACTCAATAGTTTCATCATTAATTATGGTGTTATTATATTAATTTGTGTAATTTCACCAACTACATATATACCTATTGACAAAAATAATTAAATGTTATGTAAAACTACGTAAACTATGTTGTAGGTTCTTCTGAGAAATAAGATTTATCACTTTTTATGTGTGGTTTAGTTGCATCCCATATAATTAGATTAAGGAAATTCTGCTACTAACATTTATTTCCTTTACAACTTATTATTTTATAATTTTTTGGCACATATATGAAGTGTGATGAGTTAAACAATAGAAATAAAAAATAATTTATTGATTGACTATAACCTATTAATAAATGGTGTATTTAGAATGATGTGACTACTTACCTGGGATTCAATAAATAGAAAGACCATATGTAAATCGGGAGTGCTAGATTTCCTCAGCAAAGTTTTTAGGTCTTCGCGCCACTCAGTTTTTCCGTATGTACGACTCATTTCAACCTACAATGGATTTGTTTCTAGTAAAGAACTGTTTGATTTACTTTTTTAATCTAGCTAGCAACTGTCATACACTAGAACGTCACCAGCTAAACTTTTTAATACAAAAAAGATATATTTTTCTTAAGTACCTGAAAGAGATCATACTCATTGATGTGAGCAGCCAATCGTGTCAATGATTGCCTTCCAGATCCTCCAAGACCAACAAGTAGTGCGTGCGAGCGTGGCTGGGTTAGTACGCGACAAATTCGCGACACATGCTCGATCGCAAACCTGTTCATTTACTATTATTATTATACGCATTTTGGTGTTATTTATATTATTATTATTATTTTATTAGAGATGGGTTTGCTCTTGGCCAACAACCAGCTGGGTAGCAAGGAAGAGGCCTAAGATGAAGCGAGCTCACCCAGAAGATGCCTATTCACTCGAACTTTGAAAAGATTAGGGTTATATGGGCTCGGAAACACAGACACAGACACATTATAAAGGGTGTTTCAAAGCGCTTGGTTCGACTTCGACAAGATGAGGATGGTAACCAGCCATACGTCTGTATATCCGATGAATTTGGGTTTCTGCGATATATTTCGCTTCGACGTGTGTTATGTTCGCTATTTGTCTCGAATTTACAAACCTGAACAAAACCAAGTTCATTGGCTTCTTGGACATATTATTGAATTCAACTAAGAATGCGTCGACAGTTGAGTTCAAATGCTCCATATTAATTGTCTCCATGTAGAAACGCGTGTCCACTTTCGGATTAGCGAAGTCGCAATAAATTAAATTGCGTAGATGTTGATCGGTTATGACCTGTAAACATATTTTTGTGAAGCAAAATGAATTGGTTTGAATTACTTGCTTACTTGTCTATTTTATAGAAATATAAAACAATGTACACTCTCATCACTCCCTTGCAGTAGACGAGAAAGCAGAGTTTCAAAATCATCATTGAGGTGGCTCTTCGTAGCATCTCGAAGGCAAGTCACAAGCCAACGACGATCGGAGTCTTCAACAAGGCGATCCGAAAATACTCTTAGACATTCGTGTACCCATAGACGTTTTATAGAACGTAAATCGGGCGTCACTTCAGGCACCGAAAGGAGTACACCCTGAAAAACAAGATTAACATAATATGGTTTATCCATATAAATAAATAAAATAAAACTCTATTTAATCTATTTATATAAAGGATATTTCTAATATATATAATATTCTAATACATATTCTAATACACACAGTAAACAGAGTGAAGCAGACTGCATGAACGTTGTCCAGTAGCACTACCATGAGTTTATGACGACCGAAATCGCTAGCGAGAGATGAGCGAGAACGTAAAATATATGTATGAAAAATTGTACAGCGCCTCTAGCGGTCGCTCAAAGAACTAAAACCGGTAACATGAGTTGCATAAGTGAAAAACCTATCGAATGTAGTCGCTAGCGACCATTAGCGACTAACGTTTAAATTGACATTTCTATACAAAATCGGTACCATGAGTTACAAATTTGACTGATGCTCTCGAGAAATACCGTAACGTTAGTAGTTAAATCATTCACTAGCACATTGAAGGGTGAAAGGTTCGTTATCGACAGAAGTAAACTGACGTAAGATTTCGATAGCAACTCATGGTAGTGCTACAGAACAGATATAGAAAAAAAAAAAAACAAGAAATATGTGCTTTCCCGAAGGGTGTACCAAAAATGTTGAATTCCTTTAACTTTTAATGATTCAGAAAAAAGGGCGTTTACGAAGTCGCGGGCAACAGCTAGTTTGTGTATATTCATTAGATCCATCTCGAATCCCCCCCTAGGTGGGCCATGACCTTGTCGTGGTGGGGGGGCTTACCCTCGACAATCCGGTGGGGTCGCGGGGGGCCGGTGGTTCTCACCGGCCTTTTCTCGTCCCATGGGATTGTTGTTGAGGACCAACAAGGCCTACACCGGTGTGCTCCGAGCGGGCTCCGTTCAGCGGAGCTCGTGGCGGAGCGTACGTTGTTGGTCACCCCGGCGGCTGGGGCGGGACGTGTAGCCCTCCATGCATGTTCTCGCCAGCTGTCGTCGGGGTGTTTTGATGGAGTTCAGGGGAACAGGGAGGCCTGGAGGGGTGGCCCCTGGTCCCCTGCTCGGAGATGGCTGGGTAGGAGAGGGCGGGTATCAGCCCGCCTTCAAATGCCCTCGGGGACCTGCGCACACTGCTGGCTGGCTGTGTGTGCCTGAACGGGTCCCCTCCATCTGGGGATTGCTCGGGTGTCTCCGGGCAATCCCCCCGTTGGCGTCGGCCTAGCCAGAAATGGCTAGGCTGCCCGAGGAGGGTGGGTCGGAGCAGTTGCCTCGGCAGAGCCCGTCCACCCCCCACTCAAAGGGCAAGGAGACACCGGGGAGTTTTAGTGGGTAGGGGCCAGTTCCGCCTGCACGTGCGCAAGCGGAAATACTGGTCGACCCCCACATACCCCTGCCGCCTAGCCAGCGGTAGGGGATCAATAAAAGGATTTCTCCTCGATAAAAAAAAAAAAAAAGATCCATCTCAAATACATACCAAAATCACTCTTGAAAAATCTCTCAAGTTAAAAGTGTAATGAGACTTCGACGGGGTAGGCAAGAGATTTAATCGGCACTCTTTGTAGACCATCAACGTAGCATTCACAATTTGGTTTATACAGGGATCAAAATCTTTTGAGAAACCTCTGTAAAGAGAGAAAGAAAAAAATCAGCCAAGAGCATCCAAATCTATCCCCAAACAGTCAGACGAAATCCAACATTAAAAACGAAAAAGTAAAATGTAATTAATTACCTCGTGTCTAAATGCCATAACATGATTCTGCTAAAAATCACTTTTAAAGTTTCGTCTTCAAATTCGTCAATACAGAAAAATGAGAAATGACGTGAAAATCTTGGCGTCACTAACTTTGCTCCCGGTGTAGGTTTGCCCATTGCGCACATGAACTAAAATAAAGTAAAAAAGAAATAAAAACATCATAGACTATAAATCTTAATAAGTCTAAAACTCTATACAACCTGAACATCGATAAGGTGCATTGCTACATTGGTCTTTCTATCATACCAAAGACCAAGATCAATCCCCTGTCGCAATACTTCAATGGGCGGCTGTGCGCCATACGTCTCCGCCTGTGGCATGCTCACATCGTCCACGAACACAACTGAATAACAACCGATGGGTGGACCGAATACACCTAAAACAAGCATATTAATAACCTTACCATAGTTTAATTGAGCACGATTACTAAGTAAGACGACTAAGTTCAGCAGAACAACTATACCTTTTCTTCTTTTATCTAATTTACCCATGATGATATCTTGAGTTTGATTACAATTTGTTTGAGCCGAAAATGCCATTATAAGAGCTCTATAAACTTTGGTGTCAACTCTTTTCACAAGGAAATCCTAAAAATATATATTAACAATAGATAAATCTAAAGAAACCTTTGAAAAACTATTAAAATTGTGAATAAAATTACAATTATGTAGGATGATTTTCCTGTGCCCGTCGGTCCGACCATCATTACTCTCTTCTGATGTTGAACCAGCAGTTTAAATAGAGCCAAGTATCTCACACTGTCTAGAGTTGTAACTAAGATCTGATTCGGAGGGGTATCACGACTTATCGGCGGTGCAGACACTACATCATCTTGCCATGGCTTCCATTTACCTTTTCCCTGTATAAATTTAAATAAAGATCATAATCTCATTAAATACGGGCGACCCGGTCCCGACTTTGCACTGATTTATATTTTTTCTGTAAATTACGTACTCACACCTTCCATTTTTATCGTTTTTTCCATTAGTGAAAATCTTATCAAAACCCATTGGGTGATTTAGAAGAAGGTAGCGAATTTTATATCTTTAACTTTATATAGAATATATAGATAAAGATATAAGAACATATAGATATAGATATAAAAAATAAAGATAATGTGCTTACCTCTTTTATGTATCTATAATCGTACACAGTTCCGTCTTTAGGCAAACCAAATATGTATGGTTTATCAGGTTTAGCTATATCACGTGGATAACCCAAGGTTGTCTTAACCTGTAATAAAAGCATCATATGAAATTATTTAGTATAATTCCAATATGTATATTCGAAAATGCGTTTTAATATTACCTGTTCAGGAAACTCCTTTTCCAATAATCCACGGAATAAGATATCAAATTTAGGACGACTATCGCCCTCCAACGTTGCACCAATTGACCAAATAGTGGAAAAGAAGAATACACCCTGAATGTGATTTGTATGTCTTTAAATTCGATCAATTAAATTATTTCAATAATAACTGAAGTAACAATTTCAACACTTACTTCTAATTGAGCTCTAGTATCGAGGTCAGCTAAACCGTCTACATATTTGTCGTCATAAAAGTCGTCCATAAATGTATCAAATAAATTCATACATGCAACCACCAAATTACTGCGCGAGGTCACATACATTTGCTAGAAGAACATTATTTTAATTAATATACAAATCTGAGGTCGGACGGTTAAGAAATTCTCATGTGCTTACCTTAACTTTCCCTGAATACTCCACCAACCAAAGCAAAGGTGACATAAATCTGTTAAACAATCCCCTAATTAATTTTTTATTTGCGTTAGTTAACCTCGGCGGTAATGTATTTAACCATGATTCCATTAAACATTTCCATCCAAGCCCTTTCGGCTCCATATATATCATACCACATCGTGACACCTGAAAAACAAGTTCCATGAACTTCAAAACTTCACTTATGGAAAGACCAATGAACGACGAAGGTTTGTGTAATAATATGCAGAAAAAATGCATCCGTGCGAAGCAGGGAGAGGGTCAGTAGTTATTTAAAATATTCATATCCCTGTTATTTAAAATCTTATGCCAACCGTTGCAGGCGAAGCAGCTTCAAGGTCCATTGGTTCGAAGACAAGATTTGTAGTTGGGGCTAATTGAATTATTTCTCCACTCATGAGACATAGTTTCTTGTTGTCATCTAATACAGTGTTCAAATTCTCTATCCATATCGCATCGACTGGCCCATCAAATACTAACCACTTCCTGAAAAACATTCAAAATATTTTAATCAATTCTTAGGTACTCGAAATTAGCATATTAATGTTTGATTATATATACACTATATAACCTATTATTGTTAGTAGATACGGCGAACGCTCGATAACTGACAGCTAATATGCCATCAGACCACTCATGGGAGACAGGATCAAATTGTCCATACAGCTGACCCATTGTTATCGATTTTGGATTTATTACGGTCCACTCTACTGCATTTTCATCCATTAGCCCCTGAGAAATGTTAACAGTTTATACAATCCTATTGAGTAGTAATATTAATAATGCAAAGTATAAACACACAGCTAAATAAATTATAAAAACGCAGACAAAAGTCGCAAGAAAAAGCCCATTAAAAATTGTTAAAATAATGACAATAAAGAAAATTACTTCAAACATGCTTCAAACCTTTTCTGATACTGAAGCTAATCCTTTTCCTAGAGCATGGTAACATTTTGTTTTACCAGAGAATGGAAAACCAACCAACATCAGGCCGTGCCTTACCAAAATCATTTCATACAATTGTAGAACCTAAAAAATTAATTATTAACTTTACGAAATAGATAAAAATGTTACAAGTTAATTTAAACTTAAACAAATTTCTTTACCTTTTCTATAAAGAATTCTGTTGCTTGTAAATTAAGCGGTACACAAACTTCTTTAACACTTGCCACCAAGTGTGGTAAACCAGCTTGCGGTAGTGGCATTCCAGGGAATAAATCACCAATAATACCCTGGAAAAGGTAATTTTGAGACATCAATACAAGAAACTTGTAACTTTCTGATCCAATCTTAAAACATCTAAATTAAGGACATTTTTGCTATTTACTAACCATAAACAAAGGTACGTCGTGTTCAAGGAATTTCGGCAGATTGACATCTTTGATGGAGCGCAATAAAATGACGTCCTCATCTTCATCTGGATATCTAAGTTTAAGAGCTCCAGCAGCACGTAAAACTGACTTCACAGCTCGCATGCCTACGGTTTGTTGAAAAAGTTGGATATTATAACACTTGCTCAAACGCTTCTCAAAAATAGAAAATATAATCTCAACCGGTTCGTTATCCTTTTAATTTATTTACTTAAAGATTTTATTAAAAACTAGCGGTTGCCCTCGACTTCGTCCGCGTTAAAAAAGATAAAAAGTAGCCTATCACGTGTCCCGTACTTTTAAATGTTTATCTACCAAGTTTCATGAAAATCAGTTAATTCGTTTAAGAGTGATGGAGGAACATACATACAGAAAAAAATTCTAAAAATTGTCAATTTAGTTTCAATGTATAGGAGCCTATATACACGATATTTCTGAAAACAAAGTAAATTACTCCATGACCGACGACCGACCCCTACAGATTTATTATTATTAAGTATTGATATCCTTGTAAAAAGAAGCATTTTACTGTACCACAGCAAAAATATGAATTTATTTAATGTACTTTAAGTAGTAGCTGGTCACACTGCGTTTTGCAGTCATCTGGGCAGCCCTTTTTCTGGCAGTAACAACCCCCTTACAGAAAACCACCGTGAAATAACAGCGTGCTGTTGTGTTCCGGTGAGTGAGTAAGGGATCTCAGATAACATTTCGCTATGATATTCTTAATTCTTTATTCTTAATTCCTTATTCTTAATCCTATTTGGTCATTTGCGCTCTTCCAGCACGTGTGACGCCACTTACCATCAAGTGGACCGTCAGCTTTTCTGATGATCTTAACATTTTTAGTATTACTTACCATAATCGTAATGACTCTGTGATGATAATTGTTCCGAACATAATCTATACGTAGCGACGATTTTGACTGCTAGTGGTTTGGCATTCAAGTAACCGAAGGCATAAAGTTCTATTTCGGAAATTAACACATAGTCTGGCACCATCATGGCTACTGAACGGAACAGTGCCTAGAGAAATCAAATAGAGTAATAATTAGTTAAAGAGTATTTAGACCAGTAATTTAATCTATACCAATATTATAAAGGGTAAAGATTTGTTTGTTTGCATTGAACAGGCTCCGAAACTACTAGATCGATTTGAAAAATTATTTCACCTATAGAAAGCTACGTTATCAGAGAATAACAAAGGCTATATTTTATAAAAAGTTTCGCTGACGAAGTCACGTGCAATGGCTAGTTTTTTATATACCTTTAGATTGTCTGGAAGTTCAGAGCGTCCTGCATAACCCGGATTCATAGTGATAAAGACAGCGCAAGTTTTGTTGAGTTTCAATAATGTGCCTTCGAATAACAATTCTGAAGCTCCCGAGTTAATACCGCGCTGAATCGAGAGGATTTGTTGGGCGACCACCGACAACACTTCGAGATCGATGCGATTAAATTCATCGAAGCAAGACCAAGCACCGCACGAAGCTAAGCCCTAGAAAGAAGGAGTTTTGTGTAAGTGACTCTATTGTGTTGAATAATCTATAATTTACCAATATTCGAATTGAAAAATTATTTTTGTGTTGAATAGTCCATTTATCAAGATAGGCTTTAGGCTATATAACATTTTGAACGCGAACGAAGTCGCGGGCAACAGCCAGTAGAAATATAAATATGTCGTACCTTGAAGAACTTTCCAAGAGCAATGTAGTCAAGGCCATCAGAGCAATTAAACACTACGCACTGCTTTGCCACCGCCTTCGCCAAATCCTTCGTAGTCTCTGTCTTACCAGTGCCAGCGGGGCCCTCGGGTGCTCCACCTTTATTACGTAACGGTATTAAAATTTAATTAACTTTAAAGGCACGTATTACTAGAACTTGTAACAGATATATACCCAGATTCAAATGCAACGCTCCAAACAGCGTTCGGAAGCATCTGTCCGTTAGCGGAGTGACAACGAGACGTCCAGTGTTGCCGAGATATTCGTAACCATACATCAGCTGAGAATTGATCATGCGTGTCGCTATCTGCATTGTTTGGTCCGCTTGTTCCTATGGTGAATTTTAAAATATGAATGCGTCACGTTAATTAAAGATATATACGAGATAACTAGCACTTCATCATCTCAGCCGTAGGACGTCCACTTAATTAACTAACTAACTTAACTAGCACTTAATTTAGATTTAATATGTAACATCGATTAATAAAGGATACATATAAAAACATGGACCCTGGCATCAATTAATACTTAACAGTGGCATTTCATTTAATGATGAAATTTAATAGGGTTCTGTAGGTGATAGTGTCACCAGACGGTTGCCCGATTTATGATGCAGTGTTTACAATTAGGTACTAAGTATACTAACGTACGATACGTTTACTAAGGCGGACTAACGTAACGAATAAGTAGGTAATAATAATAAAAATTACCTCCCAGTAATAACGTATTTGCGATAACCAATTGAAATCGTTATCTTGCTGTACGTTGCACTCAATGAGAAGCATTAACACGTCTCTTGCATGAACATCCAGTACGACAAGGGCTCCTAAAATAGAATAATCAAAATAACTTCACTGGTTGTTTGATAACACATAAGAAGTTATTGTTTGCCGAGAAAGACCATAAGGCTCACCTAGAGTTATTCTGTTCTGCAGACTCAGATCACCACGTACAAGGTCAACAATTTTAGATATCTGAAAATTACATTTATCCCAATATCCCCTCATCGCTTTCACACTCACGTGAATCGCTTCTGTGACCTCTAATGTCCAGAACGTCATTGCAATACATTGTACCTGTGGGATGACTAGTAGTTATAACTATTATTATTGTCTTCATGGCTTACATGTTTCTTTAGTAAATTGATAAAAAATGTCACTTACAGCTTGTCCAGGCCATACAAGCACCCAATTTTCACGAGGTATCTTGGTGTAATCATCAAACGACAATGCCACTTCATGGTGGACCGAGACCAACATTGACGTTTCTAATTCCAGTAACCATTTTTCTACCTAATAATATATTTTATTTAATTATTTTAAATAATACAAACGTCTAAAAAATATACATATTTATTTGTGAACTTGCACAAGACTGTAATTATAAATTTTATATATTATTGGTTATACGTTTAATATTAAAGGAATTTTCAGAATTTTTTTTAAATAGTAGGTACTTGGTAGAACGACAATACATTTGATGGTAGATGGCTACCGTCGCATGAGAACACAGAGGGAATGCAGGTACAGTACCAATTTTCTAAGTATTTTCTTACAGCACGTATGTTAAAAGATAAGCCAAACTTTAAAAGGGAGTTTGTTCCAAAATTTGCATGTACACATGCACAGAATAAAGTTTCTACCAATCTAAAGCGTGCAGTCTATCCAAATTATACGGACGAATGCCGCATTTAAATATTTTATGTTTCCTACCTGGCCTTTTGCTTCCTCTGTATTAATAGTATATTGTAACAGAACAATTTCTCCTTCCGATGACTTCATATGTGTAACAACCATTTCCGCTGTAAATGTAAGTTTTGCAATACCTTCGAAGCATTTCTTCAAGTGAGGTTGCACTCTGAAATTGTTTTATTAGTGCAATAAAAAAATTTATCACTGTTATGAATATTTTAATATTTGATATAAGTAAATTAACTCACCGCAAAGGATCCTTGGTCTCTGATAGAATCTCCAGTAACTCATCATTGGACAAAAAGAAGAAACGAGGAAAGTACAGCCTCTTCTTTTCGAGGTAAGCATTGAGTCCCTTTTGCACCATCTCCAACAAATTGTTAGACTTCCTCAGCCTTTCGAGCATCTTCTCTATTGTGATAACGTCAAGAACACGTGGTTCAGTGTAAGCCGCTTTCATTATTTCTCGCCACGTCTAAACGTAACATTGAAAACTGTTGTACTAACTATACATATTATAGTCCACATAAAGATAGAACTGCTTGAATCTACAATATTTTATTATTTGTACCTTATCGACAGCACTGAATCGTCGCCCTTCTTCGGGTATCTGCTGTTGAATATCAGGAGACGAAAAGATTGGCTCTAAGTACATCCATGTTGCTTGCACCTTCAACCATTCGTCCAAAATATCTTGAAGAAGGACTAGTTTTCGCTCCCAATCACTAAACAAAAATACAAATACAACTGAAAATCAAAGAAAGAATATGAACATACTTAAATTTTTAAAATGTTGTTACTCACATAATGGTATCTTCAAACGGTTTAATGTATGGTGAATTCTTCATGGTTTGCGTTTTGACTATATGATCATCGAGAAGTAGTTGAATTTCATCAACGCTCGATAAGATGTAGGTACCCGTATCTCTAAAAACATGTTGTTAATTATGTCTCATAATAATTAAAAGAGAAAATCACTAGCTTATTGTATCTTAGTTTATTATACTAATCAGCTGATTATGTTTTTGGCTATGGATTCCATCGAATGGATCGTCAACCTGTCAGCCATTTTTAACCTTTTTTTTTTTCATATAGTTTATAGAATCTAAAATGAAATTGTTAATTGCCAATGGCAACATCGGTTAGTGCAACTACTGACTCCTTATTTTTATTTTTCTAGCATTGGGAAATCCTATTGGGTATATCCTATCCGGCAGCGTAGGGAACGTTGTCAAGTTATACCGGACTTATACCGGCTAAAACTCAACGACACGACATCCGCTATCCACTACAGCTACCTGTCGGAACCTCGGCATCCTTACTTTAGTCAGTAGAAAACTAGTTGTGATCACGATCCTCAGCACAACAATACAACATATAAAATAATATTAATAATGTAAGTTATAAAACTAACTTGTAGACCAATATTTCGAATCTAAGGTCCGCCCATTCTTTCATCATCTTGTCAAGCGCCTTTTCTAGGTTATTTTCCTTTGTTGCGGCTTCTGATATTCCTTCGAACTTATCAATATAATCCACCAAATTAAAATCAATAACTTTCTCCAAGGTTAATGAATCGTCTAAAGTTATTGGAAAACCAACAATATCTGAAATTTTTTCCCAATGACGCGGTTTTATGCCTGGATTTCCAAGTGTATTTATGATTGGCAAGTTGGTTTTGAATTCATCAATTTTTTGCCTAAAATTCATATATAAATTAGTTACTAAACAATAATTTGTTGATCTAATAATATAACATATATAATATATTTAATATACATTATATCTGTTGAGATATTAAATAATATTCACCTCACTGAAAAAGCCAGCCGGTATGTTTCGGGAACGTCTTGAAATGATTTCTCTAACTTGTAAATAATTTTGTAATAATAACTGACGTCACCTTCTATATCTTCTGGATCAAAACTTCCAACCTGTTAATAGCATACACTAATAAATATAGAATTAGCAGTTTAGAATTACTGGAATAACATTATTTGTACTAAATTTATCAAAATTTCTAGAAAAAGAATTGAAAAAATAACATACGTTAAAGAATAAATTAGGAAAAATAATTAAAAAAAAAAAACTGATTTTTGAATAGGGTCTACTTTCAAAGGCACATATGGTGATTGCCGTATGAGATTGTTTGACGCGAAGTTATTTTTGTAAGACGACACATTAGCAGAATATCCAGTAATTTAATGTCTACTACCTTGCAAACATGAAGACATATATTATGAATTAACCTAATTATGTCTTGTGGTTTTAAATAGGCTGAACTGTTTAAAATTGGGGATCTCAGTGTCCCGCGCCATAACTACTTGAATGGACTTGTTTTGTTTAACTCAATCAAAACTCAATCTCTTTCCACTATTCAAACACTTCTCACCCTAGATGTCATCCAGATATGATTTTTCTGCAGATAGTCATATGCAGCATCATAGAGTTTTTTAAAAGGAACCAGACGATCATAAACGTTCTTTCTTTTGGGATACTGTGACAGTTCATAACCAAAAGAGGTTTCTTCTTCATTGAATTGATCTATTTGTGCTAACGCCTGGGATAACCTGTGATGTGATAAAAAAAATTGTTGAGTTTATTTCATTACCTTATCTCCTCGGATATTGTATACAAATACCAACTTTTCGTCCAAACGGCGAGCACGCATTACGTATTTAGTTAACTGATCAATATCACCCCAATATTGCAATTCGTTGCAACGTAACTCCAAAACATCAAGATCCAATATGAATTGGGCAATGCGGACCTAAAAAGAAGGGCATAGAAAGGAATGGCTTAAATTATAATAAGGCAAACTTAAGTCAACATTAAAAAAAAATAAAGTTTAATATTTAAATATGTAATACCTTTAACAATTCTTGATATTCTAATTTCTTCAAGTCGCAAATCTTTTTCGATTCTTCTATGATGCCTGGCAATCGGGCATACCTTAAAATGGTTTTATTTTTATATAGCTGTGACAGCAATTGAAAATATTATACTTAGATAATTGATTTTTAGACTTCAATAGGATTACATTGTAGAACAAATTTTCACTAATAAAAAATAGTCCGTCAGTATTATTAGTAGATAAATCAAAAACGCCGAGATAATAACAACACGCGATCTATGTAGCTTCAGAATTACGATGAATATTTAAACAGGAAATGAAACATTTAAGAAATGAACTTCTTATTTTTCATATAAAAATGTTAGTATTCTAATATTCTTACCAATGATACGTTTGATTGTTAGCTTTCAACTCCAACGGTGTAAATATAGTATAATCGCCGAGAAACACGATATATTTCATTGTTTCCCTCAATTTGTCCTCCATGTCGTAAATAAGCACATCTTCAGCTTTCTTAATGTATGTTATGAGATTCATGAGGGCTGCCGTGTCTAAAGGTGGAGTCAGCAAAGTGTTGGAAATGTCTGAATATTCATCGTAAATTCTGAAAAAGAAAACATATATTGTTCATTTCTTAATGTAGATTCATACATTCGTAATACCTACAATTTTTTTATCATTAATCTAATTACTATCGACTAGCTGGTGCTCGCGACTTCGTCTGCTTAGAAAAGTTTAAAACCCCATCTATTGTATTTTGGATAGATGGCGCTATCTTCCCGGGCCAAGCCGCTAGTATTTACTTTTATTTTAGATTTCCCGTAGGAATGAAGCATTTTCCCAAGGTAAAAAGTAGCCTATGTTCATCACGGATAATGTCGGCTTCTAATGGTAAAAGAATTTTTCAAATCGGTCCAGTAGTTTCGGAGCCTATTCTATACAAACAAACAAATAAACAATCAAATCTTTCCTCTTTATAATATTAGTATAGATATATTGATGTCCATTAAAATTAAAATTAAAAATCAATACTAATAAAATTAATCTGTAAGTGTAGGTATTGTATGTATGTATGTATGTATGTTCATCCATAACTCTTAAACGAATAACTAATTTTCATGAAACTTGGTAGATAAACATTGACTTACGGCACACAGTTATTAGCCTACTTTTTTCTTTTTAAACGCGGACGAAGTCGCAGGCACCAGCTAGTATTTTACTCGATGATGTTGTAACTTTTTGTAGGTGAAAGAATTTTTAAAATCGGCCTTTGGGAGTCGGTTGAAAAGACAAAAAGGACACTTTAAAGTTAAATTTATTAAATAGTGTATACTAACGCTCGTATCATTGTCTGATAATCTTCAGTCATTCTCCTCAACAAGGTATTCGCAAGTCTCGTTGCAGCGCCGCGCAACGAATTGATCAGTTCGCCTCTTTGCACTTGAAACATGCCAATGTTCACCGTCTGTTCGAGATTGGCGGAAATTTCTTTTGACAGTTGGACCAATTTCACCGACTCCTCGCAGTATTCCTCAAATGTCTTCTCCGGTCGTGAGTTTATAAATTCTTCAACTTTTGTGTAAGTCTACCAAAACTTAAGTCCATTAATAATCCGTTAAAATGTCTTATACAATTTTTATGTCTTTAGAGATAGGTACTATAAGACTTCGTACGCGATGATACATTTTATTAAAAATATAAAAGCAATTATAACGCTTGATGCATTGTTGCTATAGGCGTTAGTAATATATTTTATTTTAAATGATCCCCTCGGGAACAGTACTTTTTTTTCTGGATAAAAGGTACCCTATGTCCTTTCTAGTGTCCCAGAAAAACTGTATGCAAAATTTCATGGTGATCGGTTCAGTAGTTTTTGCGTGAAAGCGTAACAAACAAACAACAACCTCACATTGTTATATTAGTAAGGATAGTATCGCATAAAATAATAATCTCACTTCTCCATTTAACAGACACAGGTAGTCATCGAAATCCTGAACTCTCAATTCGGGACCAATTCTCTGTTCGTTTATTAGCTCCTTGATTTGCGTCTTGTATTCTTCGACGAGATCATCATCTATGATTGGCTGAAAATGTACATTTAAATCTATGCCTAATACAAGAAAATCTATGCCTAATTTTCAATGCAAGCAAGAGTACGATAAGAGGGCACTATTTAAAAAAAAAATCGAAAATTTGCATCTTACCTTCAGTGTAGGCGTTATAGGAGAGTTGTCTCCGTGTAACACTGATTCGAGTCTTGGAGACTGTCTGCAAGCGTCAGTCATCAAATCGTAATTGAGACACAGTTTATCTCTAAACTGTTTAAACGAAGGCTCAAATTCTATAGCCTCATTTTGAAACTGCACTTTTATGATAAACCCCTTATTAGCGCTCTGAAGTAAAATGAAAATTTTATTTATTAACTACAAATAGGGTCAATAAAGCTTCATAGCAGTCGAAGATTATTATTATTATTATTATACGCTTACTGGCTATTTCTGTCTGCTAGAGAACCAGTATCACTTAGTCCATTTTTGAAATATTGTGATCGCCACGTAAACTAAAGCTCTCTACCTATACCTACCACGTTGAGAAACTGTAGTACTTTTTTGATAGAGGCATTCTTCACATCTTCACAAGCCATTGTGTGGCTTCCTAGGATGTGACTGCGCTTGTGCATTAAGGGGCCACACTCGCACAGGATATGCATTGGTGTTTCTTCTGCCTCATGACAGAAGCGACACTCTCCTGTACTAATGAGACCCATTACTTTAAGGTGCTTATTGAGGCGGCAATGCCCCGTTAGTGCCTAGTTATAATACACAAATTGCTCCTACTAAGCGACATATAGCAGTCGAAGATACGAAGCCTTATATATTTTCTAATATTAACATTATAAAGTATATTTTTCTGTATAACTCTGGTACCACTTATGTGTGTTGAAAACAGCTTTAAGGGAAAAAGCGAATATAAACTTATCTAAAGGGGTAAGTTGAAAATCCATTACAGAAATCAGCAACAATATGAAAACAATATTAATGTATTAAGTGAACTATTTTTCATAATGTTATATTTATTCACTTATTTCCCAATTTTAATAAAATTAAAATCGTGTATACCCAAATAAGCCGAATTAACCAAATACAAAATGATTATCACAAGATGAGACTGACAGCGCCATCTGTTAGTAGGTCAAGGACTTTGTCAGGGCAATAAACACTAAATAATTTAAAACATTTAAGATAATCCCACCAGGAGCTTAACTCCCTCCCGTTTCCAAGCTAATAAGCTCTATTTTTAATTATAACTTCATAAAGGTATAATTCCAACAAGTGATAACTTAATAATTATTGCGATGCATCATTACCCTATAAATATACATTTGTTAGCTTTTGTAATTGAATATTTAAGCAATAAATATGCAAGTAAGTATACAAAAAAAAAACTAACACATATTAATGGAAATAGCTTAGCTTAGCTATAGCTAAGGCTCCTAGTCCCTAAGTTAACAGGGTCCATAATACCTACTGTACAGTATGGTTACAGTAACATCTTTGTGCATTATGGTTTCGCAATAAATATTTAAATTTGAATTTGAAAAAAAAAAAAAAATGTTTTTACTTCTCATGCCTGATAAGTGTACGTATAAATTCAAAATCTCTCTTACTCCAACATCCAACAAGTAATCGGTGTATTCCTTCATAGACTTCAGGCACAGTGTTTGTAAATTATACGTCATAATACATGCTAGGCAATTGTAAAAATGCTTATATTTTGCCGGTATCTTTAGGTCTGGTAACAACCTCTTCTTCTTGCCCTGCAAACATGTTTGAATGTTGACAATACGAATTTTAAAATAAGGTGGAATTGACTATAAAATATTTACAGTCAATTTTCAATTTGTATTTTTAAAAACCTGTATAAAAACAGCCTCCAGAATAGGTATCCACTTCATATTCAAAATGTTGACTGTAGCGGTAATGTGCTTACTGATCTCAGAATTAAATTCTTGCAAGGCGTACTCGTTAGGTGCAGTACCAATTTCCTTAAAATCAACCAACCGTAGATCACTACAAATAAAATATTTTATTAGTACCTGTTTAATTTTAATAATGCATGACTATATAATATTACTAGCTGGTGCTCGCGACTTCATCCGCGTAGAAAAGTATAAAACGCCATCTACCGTATTTTGGATAGATGGCGCTAACTCCCGGGCCAAGCCGCTAGTATTTACTTTTATTTCAGATTTCCCGTAGGAATGAAGCATTTTCCTGCGGTAAAAAGTATCCTATGTTCATCACGGATGTTATGTTATGTGTATAATCTTTATCATATAAAAGGTTTTGTGAACAAATCTTAAAGCGAGTATATTAGTGTTCAAACGACTTACATGAATTGGTTCCACCAAATTTGCAATACTTGTGCTATACAAGGATTCGTGCAGAATAGATTTTTATTAATAAATTTCCTGCTAACTACGTAACGATTTCGCCACGCGTCATCTTTCTTGGCTAGTTCCTGTTTGAGCGGCGTGTCCTCTTCTTCCGGCGATTCTTCCTACGCAAGTTACATATAAACTTAACCCACAAAAATAGAACGCAATTAAATGCCACGTTAAAGGTGACATTTATTTTCTTTTAATAAAAATAAAACTCGATTAAGTCACCATATGTATGGTGACCATTTTAATGGTGACATTTAAATGTTTAAATCGAGTATTATAGCTTTCACTCTGAAAAAAAGTAGGTACTGTTCCCAAGGGATCATTTAAAAAAAATATAAAACTCACACCTGGCCAAAGTGTTGTAGCAACAAGAGCTCGGATGAAGTCGCGGTCATCAGCTAGTATACATATATATACTTTCAGCAATCAGCCTGAACTTAATAGCAACCATCTACAAACATAATTACTAACCGTGTTCGGATCTTTCAATACAAAATCAACAATTGCCTTTTTCATTGACATCATGAAATCATTACACATTTCTTCGGTACAAGCCGCTACTAAATTGTCCCATTTCTTTAGTTTGGGTGGTATTAGTTTCTTTATTCTGTAAACATTGAAGTTATATTGAGAAATAGGTAGCAGACCAGTTCACCAGTTATAAATAGGCAGTCTAGCAGTAGCACTATCAGCCTACTCCTGAAAGGAGATCACAGTGAAATTTCACGTATTTCAGGTCAGCAGCGCACTTGCATGGGTTATAAATAATGGTAGCCATTACCATCAAGCGGACCGCGAACCTGCCACTCTTATAAATAATACCTGCTATTTAGCTACTGTTCGAAACAGAGCTAAGAATAAGCAATTTTGGAAGTAGATTTCACATAAGTAAATTTTTTTAAAAATATTACTACTTAGCATCAAAAAAATCGAGCAGCAGTGCTGTTATTTCACGTTGTTTTTTTGCAATTTTTGACCAGCCTTTGTAACTGCGTTCGAGAAGTTGGGTTGGCCTGTACTTTATCAAAGTATTGGTGATAAATGATTGTGTATTAAAATAAGGAATCCTTTATAACAATGCATTACCTTATAAAAAAACTCAAAAGAATTTTAAAAAAAATCTATAACCATGAGTCACCTTATAAGAATTTTTTCATCCAATGGCGCAATGTGTTTTGAATCTATTCCATATCTCAAATAGTAGTAGTAACGAAGCATGTTCTTCTCTTCGCCTGATAATATATCGTCATCCTCTCCGGGAACAGATTGACGTATTAATTTCATCAATTTCTCCCTAAACTCTTCCCTGGCCTTCTTCATTGCTGTGAAACTTTGCATTACTGTAATAAAAAACAATATGAATGATATCTCAGTAGGTGCCTAGAAATTTAAACTAGCCTGGAGTAACGGGAATCCAGTGCAGTGCATAGTAATTAGTTTTTTTTTAAGAAATAACAAAATAATACTTAAGTCGTACCGCTAGAACTCCTCTTAGGTAGTGAAACAGTAGGTCGCTGTTTCATTTTATTAGGATGAGGGAGTTTAAGAACTTCTTCTGGAAGCGACAATAAAGCCCGAGTCCTTATTATTGTTGGGTCAGTCATTTTTGGCATTTTCGGAAGTTTCACATCCGACGTGGAGGGCGAAGGCCCTTTTTTCCGTTTGGGTTTATCGTTTCTTTTCATCGTTGCGCTGTAAGTGTACGTATATATTTTTTATTATATTTACTGTCTTAAACTGAACAGCCAAACTTTTCTGAGACAGTTACTACCCCCTTAATCACAGTACAGTGACGGTTTAGCTGGGAGGTTGCAGTGTTTTTTCAAGGGTCTACCCTTATAAAATAATGACCACTTACTCTTAGATTAATGAAAATATCGCTATAATAAAATCTGCATTTCAGTTAAGTGGTGATCTAAGGTCCAATCTTGTAACAATAAGGAAATGGTTAAGCCTTACAGCAGGACAAAACAGTGAGTCTAGCAATCTTAAAAGAAATGTGAATTTCTATGTATTCTAGTCTTTCAGTGGTGTGATGAACTAGAGCCCATTTATCCCACCATGAGGACAGTACTAATCCCTACGTAAGACGAAGCATTGAGAAGTATAGCACTCTTAGAAGAAACGTGTACCTTCAGTGGTACGGTGAACTGAGTCCCATAAATCCTCAAAATAGGATAGGCCTAACTGAAAAAATACATAAATAGTATGATATGATAAAATATTACATTATACAATAAATACACTTTTAGTTGTTTTAGATCTACGCATTGTAGAATCTGACTTGAATAAATATTTTTCAAGATAAATATATTAGCTGTAAGTGCGTTGTCGACCTTAGCAGGGTTAAAAATAAGGGATCAGGAAGGTATAGGGAAAATGGGTCCTAGTATGTCTTAATCACCGAAACACAATAGCACTCATGCTGTTACTTCATGGTGGTCTTCTATTAGGGGGTGGTTACTGCCCTCAGACAGTGTCCAACTTAAACTCTGAAACGTTCGTGAAATTTATAGTCAGTTTTTGCTGTCTTACCAGAAACCTTACTGCGTATTTAAAATTTATTGAAACACTTAATTACGATTTGTACACTATCTTAGATACAATATGAAGTCATGATTAAACTTAAAAAAAAAGCTTCAACAATAACTTAATGTAGTTTTTACAAGTACTTGAAAATCTGTCATAAACATAACGATTCGTTGATATTTTTCCTGTAGGCGTCCCGGCAACATTGACTTCTCCATGGTAACGATCCTCGTTTGTTTCTATAGTAACGACTTTTTTTTCGGATTAGAAGGTAGCAACCAGTTTTAAATATCGTGAAGGCTGTTTAATGTATATTTTCAGAAAAGCTGCTTATTTAAATGTGTATTTTATCTAGCAGTAATTACAACTTATTTATATACATATTTAGTTAGAACCAATGAAGGACTGGCACAAATTAAAACATAATAAATAAAGTAAAAATAAATAAACTCAGCATCCAGACGTAATCAGACTATTTCCGTAAATAAAATAAAGGCCTGTGATAGACACGTGACGCCCACACAGATTTATATAATTATGAATTCCTCTGATCCTATAAATATATTTATATTTTTCATATTTATGAAAAATATTATGAAAAAGTATCTCTCGGGAACCTAACATTTTTCCAGGATATAAAGTATCCTACATGTTGCCAAATTCATCCAGATTCGTTGTCGTTTTTGTGTGAAAGAATAAAAAATATGGATTATTTACAGTCTAGACTGACATTATGAAACTCTGACGTTATGGGACCAAACCCCAATCGATAGATCCCTACATCCATCCTCAAAAACTTCCGCATTTATATCTCTTATCTTTATTCTCTAATGGTAAATTTAGTACTAAATCCTTGATAACTGTACAAATACAAAGTAGATATATGGACAAATCAAACGCATTCTTTATTCAATTATGCAAAACTTTTATTAAATTATGTGTAAATACAGAATATATATTAATCATTTGTATTTAGAAAGGTAACTGCGTGAGAAGCGCGACTCCTCTCATGATCCAGTGATCCGGTTCGGCGGCTGTGGGCAGCCTCATGAACAAGATATAGTTGGTGGAGTGGCCGGTGGTGGAAAGAACTCCGCGCCGATCGCCCGTCTTGTACAAGGGGCAGTTGTAGAACACGTCCGTCGGGATATCGTCGCGTTTCAGTGGTATTAACCACACCTGTGTCAAAACAATACAATTAGCGACCTACTGAGGACTAACAAAGACTTACTGTTAATAAAGACTTACTGTTAGAGACTGTTAACAGTCCCTATCTAAAGACAGGGAATTGCTATATTGTAAGAAAGTTGAAAACATAAATAGCGGAAATTCAATTTAAATTTGTTATTTTTAATTTTGCAAAAAATAAATTTGCAAGATTATTTTTTGTTTATCATCAATACTAATAATAATGTATGTATGTTCCTCCATAACTCTTAAACGAATTAACTGATTGTCATGAAACTTGCTAGATAAACATTTAAACGTACGGGACATAACTATGATAGGCTACTTTTTATTTTTCAACGAAAATAATCAAATGGAAAACTTAACTATTAAGCACTAATTGACGGGTACCAGAGGTTCAATACACTTGGCATCCTTATTCTTTTAATTAGCTTAATAATTAATAATTATCTTTAGCAAATAAGAATATTGAAATAACGATGCTGAAACTCACTGGTGGGAATACATCGTACAACACTTTTGGAATAGACTCATCGACGACATAATCTTCCATATTCCACCGAGCCCCTTCCAGAAACAGTCCATTTATGTAAACACCTTCGTCTGGTGGCTTGTCTGCTTCCATCGAACGCTGAACCTATATAACACAAATAACAAGTTCTTTGGTTAGCAAAATGGTTACATATTTTTTAAATCAATTCATATATTACGCGACTGCACCTCGTAATGAAAGGCGAGCTGATCGATGGGGATCTTGTATTTTCTTGCGTAACTCTGCTGCGCTGCCGTGAGGAAGGCTTGCGGGAAATAAAAGCCAGATAACCAGAATATTATTGGTGGACCGTGCGTGTGCCAATGCTGAAATATTTCAAGGACATTATATACTAACTGGTAAATGGATAAAATATTTACTATGTAAAATTGCTCTATAAAACCTGCAAGAAAGCGAGTCTTTCAAGTAAATCGTTGAAGTAAGCTGCAAGCGGTTTGAGCGAAGGATAACTCTTGCCGATCCACAAAGCGGGAATACGTCCTCGCACCATACTAGTCAACACCTCTTCAGTTATGTCGTTTAAAACACTCACACCTGCGTAAAACATATTTTATATTAAACTAGAATGACGCGCCCCTGGCTTCGCCCGAGTGCAAGCCAGGGGATTAGTATAGTGGACATTTTGATACAGTGGACCTAACGCCACTGAACCTACATAATAATATATGTAAATGTGAAACAATGTAGGTATCTTTCAAATAATGAAATAAATTTTGTAATGTATGCAGTGGTTTATATTCACAACATACAAATATATAACAAAATCCGTCCTCTCTCTTTATGATATCAGTATAGATGTACAAGCTATGATTAACATAATACATGATTAACATAATAACATAACATAAGCTAAGATTAACATAATAAGCTATGATTACATAACATAGTGTTTACATAAGCTATAAACTAACACCTGTTTTATTTGAGCCCAAACACGCTATATCTGATGTAAGTTGCTAAGGAATTGGGTGTTCCGCAAACTATTTGATGCTGCAGAATCAGGTCAAGGTTACCATGTCATGGAAATACTATCGAATTATCAGTATACCAAATTCCACAGCAATCGAACATGTGGAAGTTAGTAAAATTCCTTTGCTAACACAGGAAATTGGGGTGATGGTGTTAAAACGCCTGTACAGATATAAATTATAGACAAACAATTCAAACTTATAACACCCCCTGCGTTTTTTTGCATCGGGTGGCGGGGGGTAATAACAAATGTATAATGTATAAAGAATTAAAATACCTTGAACGGCTCCAATGACAGCTCGAGAACTGCTCCTGACAACGTTGACCAACCTATCGTATCTTGCGGCTTCCTGAATGACAACTATAGACATGGGTGTCATCTCGGAAGGTTTCAGGTCACCCTCGTGCGAAGGTCCTTTGAGGATTTTGTCCGGAAGTCGCGCTAGAACATCTTCGGCTATTGCCATAGCCTGTTGTTCCGGAGTCGCGCCAGCCCCTCCAGCAGCCATCGTATCCTAGCGACATCTCTTATATAAAAAATCCAGGGAAATCTTGTACATAGGAGTATATTTATATTAAAATTGTATCCCGGGCGAAGCCAGGAGCGGATCACTAGTTATTTAATATTTTTAAATGTTGATTTGTTGATTATGTTCTTGTATTTTTATTAAAACATCTTAAAAAAGAAATTATATATATATTAATTTATGTAATTTAAAAACTACGTACAGTATTGGGTGCAGTACGTATACTATTGGGGAAAAAAATTCAACCAAAAATTCATATAATAATTATATGTGAAAATATGAAAGGAAAACCCATAAAAAATGACTCACCAAATACTGAATTAGAAGATCCTTTGAAGCAGTATGAATAAAAAAAAAATTATGAATACATAAAATTTCTAAAAAATTTCAAACCTTCACTATAATAATATTATTAAGTATATTTCACAATAATTCACAAGACAGTGACGATTAAATTTAGCTTACCGTGCGATCCTTCAATCCAAAATAGCAGCGTAAAAACATTGAAACATTAACGATCCATTGTCATTGACAGAATTTTAGATAAAAATAAACAGTATACAGGTTGGGTTAATAATGAATATGTTATACAGGCTTTTCATTGGGGTTGTGTCTTTGACAATGAATAGTTTAAATATAAGGAAAATAGATAAGTAGGTACGTCTAATAACATTTAGTACAAATTAAAACTCTTCTGGGACTCGTAATCTAAATTATATCGTAATTATGTAATTCAAAATTTAAGTAACCTGTGTAAGTATTGCGGTGTTCAGCAATTCTTCAGACTCTCTGAAATGCTTAGTTATGTCGGCATTTGGATGAAAACCGAATACCCCCGGTGGCGTTTGTACAGGTAGCGAACGAGCGTATGCTATGAATTCTCCATGCTCAACCGCTGTTGGAATGTAGTACGTACCTACAAGGCAACAGGCGATAAGCGAATGTAATATTATAGTTTTTGTAAAAATAGATGTGAAATCTATTATACGTTACCGGTAGCATCGATCGGATAGTTCAGTTCAAGAATGGCTCTCGGATTGTAGAATTTGTAGAGAATGGTGTTGAGGCAGCGACGGTCCCAGTCATCGGTGACACGTCCGCCATAATTGCACTCACCCGTCAGGTATCGCAAAGCCACAAATTGCACGTCCTGAACAATAATATAAGTAAGTATGTATTATGAGAACATGACATTTTGGTTATATACAATAGTTAACAAAACAAATTTTACCTCGTATTCATTTAGGAACATGTACAACTGTGTGACACTTATCCTCAAGTCGGTTTCATTGAACTCGTAGCGGATGTTCCATCCGAGCGGACCGAACTGCCGTCTCTCCTGCACCACTGCGTGGAAGAAGCACAAAGCAAACAATAGCTTCTTGAATATCTCCGACTGCTTGTTGCCTTCAAACCACTCCGGATCGTTGATTGGATCGCTCTGGTACGAACGGGCTATATTTGCTCTCAGACCTAATAAATTAGTTCTGGGTAATTCAAAACAAACTCAGAAACTTTCTAATACATTGTGTATCGCTACCGTAATGTTACCTTGTGGGGGTTCGTTAGTCATTTTAACACCGTTTTGTAAAACATAAACGGGGAAATGATCAGCCGGATATGACGTCAGCCAAAGTCTAAAGTCGGGATGCGTTGAATCCGGATTTAAACCCTCGCATATCTACAGAAATTATAAAATAAATAAGTGTAATGTTGCAAAAAATAAATATGCATTTATTCCAAGTCTTCTAATTTAATTACCTTTTCTAACATTGGCATCCAACTCTTGGCTAAATGACAGTTCTGTAGTACTACCCAAGTTCCACTTCGAACGCCTTCTTCTATTAATTTTACAGCAATTGGACCTTGACCTTGACCTAACGATAAAGAGAATAGTCTGGACGCTCCAAAACCCTGAAAATTGTACACACATACATCAACTTGTCATTTTCTTATCGAATGAAACATTCATTAATTACCTGATCGTCCGCAAACTTAAGTAACGTCCCCATCGGATCTGAACCAGGTGTTAACACAAACAATAACGGGATGCAACAATGCGAGTCCGCGTATGACGATGGTAGATCAAATAGTGGAGGCTCCACAAACTGACGACCCATATGATCTATAAACACAAACAGTAATCAACCAAAAGCATCTATGCGATAAAATTACAGAAGTAATACAGAATTATCATACCTTCAACAAAATTTTGGACTGCAGGTACCATCATATCTAGACGCATGCATCTCAAAACCACCAGTTTCTATGTAACAAGAAAAAAAAGAAGTAATTGTGAAAACAATTTATACTGGAAAAAGCTATTACGAACAAATTATGTTACCTGGAATTTATCTAATGAGTTCCATTGGTCAGGTAGGGGTTGATTTTGTGGATCAGGCGTATTACAAAACATTTCCCATTTTTCAATATTTGCCATAAAATGGTCGTATATTCCACAAAATGGTTCTATTTCATTCAATCTGCCATGAGAAAAAAATTATAAAATAATAAGTTATAGTTTTTGTGTCATCGCTTGGATTATAGTTATCATACCCATTGAATTCGGACCACGCTTGAGGACTAAGGAACTGTACAGGGTTGGGGGGTACATGTCGTGGCTGAGCACCCCCAAGAAGAAACATTACATGTTGCTGCAGCAGGTTTCCTTCCGCCACCATTATAGTGATAGTCAGCAAAAGTGAAAATACAATTTTATCCTAAAACAATGTAGACAGAGGATATTAAATGAGTGAATAGATTGTTGAAAATCAATCGGAGTGGTGTTCATTTATTGGCTACCCTCGTCAATAAACACACGCAACACCAGAAATAGTGAGTGTGCTGCTGAAAATAATAGAATAGAGGATAATATAAGGTAAATATAGGAAAAAGGACGTTGGCATTATTTATATACCAAAACAATAGACCACATGGTTCGGTTATATGTGTTTTGCAAGGCACAAAATTTTCTTTAAGTTGTTTCAAGCACAACCAATTTGTAAAGCCGATATTACACTTAAAAAACTAAGTTCATTTATAAGAATGCAGAAGTGAACTACAAACTTGGAGAAAAAAATTGAAAAGATTACTAACTTTTTCAAACAAACTTCGACAAATATTGGAGTACAGAGAAAGCGTAAAATAAGCTCGCAATATTTCGAGTCGTTTTGATATGTCTTCCACTTTCTCCGTATTATCAATAGCAGCTGTGAACAGACCTTCAAACCAGCCCAAAGAATATTGATACATTGGATCAATATTAGCCAAAGATGCTAAAAAGTAAATAATATTGTTATAGAAATATACATAAAAAAAATCACAATGAATCAAATAAAACTATAAATATTCCCACCTATGAGAAAGAATAAGTTAGTAGAATGTGTAGCAATTGGTACATAATCATCTCTGGCCACATCAATAGCTTTTTCCGTAACTGCGGCGACTTCTTGTTTCTCTTTGATTTCATTAGATGTATCTTTCGCAGAATTCAAAATCTAAAGCACAATTTCTAAATAAATTCCTGGTAATATCGAATTATAGGTACAAAAGATTTATAGTGTTTTATCCATTTTTTACCTGTACAGCCTCCTCATCTTCAAGCAAATGCTCAGAGGTAGAGAGAACATTCAGAATTTTTCTTTCAATTTCCTGAAGGAGTCGGCGATGTTCAGCACCTTGTGTTGTAAGATCTGATTTGGCTTGCTGCAAATCAGGTCTCTCTCTGGCCACTACACGAGCTAAAAGTTGTGCTTGAAGGCCATCTTTGGCAAGCATGAAGTTAACCAGAGTAACTCGTACTCCCACCTCCGGCAAATAATGAGGATTGGCGAGTTTTGTGCTTATGTATAATCTACAATGTGGTAACATTTAAAAATTTATTGCATCAAAAAATACATTTTGCTTTATAAATGTCTATTTGTTTTTGGACATACTTGAAATCTTTACTATATTCCACAACAGTGTCTCCAATTTTAATACACAAAGCACCGCCTTGACGAAACGTTTGCTGTTGGAGTAGCGGCTCCAGCATTGGATCCAATTCTTCCAAGACATTTTCTAATATTACCTATAAAATAAAGTTGCAAATTGTGAAATGTATCCTTATACTTTTCACCACTTTTGTTTTGTTAATAGTCTATTACGTAAACCCAGCTGATCCGTCTTGACCTCTCTGCAATACCTGCCTACCATTAGATATTTAAGAGATGAATAATTATTATTATTATTAATGAATAGCTTTAGATTGAAAAACTTAAATTTTTTTAACAAATCAACAACAGTTAAATTACCGGTTGTCCAAATTGCACAGCGTTTTCAAGTACTCGTCCTAGATCAGTTTGCGTTAAACGGCATATACATAGATTGTTTGGCTTCTCCATATTCTTCACCCACCGATTAGCTTGACCCTGGGGATCTATCATTAACGGCCATCGACGTGCAGACCTGAACACAATAAAATAACGTGACAAGCAAATATTTATACCTTTCACTCATTACTAGGTACTTTGAAACTGCATACATTAGTATTATAGCGCTCTCAACACTGAAATCATCAGCAGGTAACCCGTCAATATTCCACTGTTGTATAGTAACCGGTTCACCGAGTGATTTGATCAAGCTGAAATTCAACGTGCACACAATACCACAATCGTGACAAGCAAGCGCCCACCTTTTAACCTAAAAATACACATTAATTAAAATAGCAAAAAAAAGGATAAAGGATGAAACTAAATTTCAAAAACCTTAAACCTTACCTGGTCATTTCTAAAAGCCGCAGTGAACGGGCCCAGATATGCTATTATACCAGATGCTATTAATATATCACCTGGGACAAAATAGTAAAAACATTTAAATATCTCGTATATTTATTAGGTGTACGACATTTTTATTATATCAATACATATAATAGAATCATATACGAGCCGTGTCTGTATATTTAATATTTTTTTTTAAATCAATTTGTACAAATTGTAGTTATGTTACCGAAGGGAAAAAATTGTTTTTAGAATTTTTGTATATTTGTACAAAAGACAATTTTGTAGAATCTTTGTGTTTATGCTGGATAATCTCAGATAAGGCTTATTGTAGCAAGCTTCCCGTATCATTTATTCCAATCGGTATACAAGTCAAAAAGTTACGCGCTATTCTAGAAAAGCGTATGAAGTCGCAGGAACAGCCAGCTTTGAATATTACCTGTCAGTGAATTATAAGTTTCCCTCAAAGTTTTAGCAATTTGTGTCCACCTAGTTTTTTCGCCACCTAGACCCGAGATTAGCATTTCAGCTCTCTTTAACTTATTACTGCAATCGAGCACTTCATCGTCCAACATCTTCTGTTGCCTATTTTGCTCAGCCAACGCGTCTTCTAGTTTTGCTAGTTTCATTTGAACCTATAATTTATTCGCAACCGAATAACAAAAAGTTAATATTTCTTTTAGATGCATATTACATTTCATTTTATGTAATTACTTATACCTCTCTAAGTTGAGCCTGTTTAACAGCGAGAGCGGCCATAGCTTTGTCGTACACAGCTTGAGCGGCAGCCAACCTTTGCTTCTTTGGGGCGACCACTTTCGCTACCTTATCATATTTGGTCATTGCAATCACCCACTTACACATACCTAGATAAAAACCAAAATAAAAACTATCCTATCTTTTAAGTTGGATCAAATTACACACAGTTACAACTATAAAAAGAGAATGGACTCGCATCCTAACACCTGATGAAAATTGTCCCAACAAAAAGACGACTAAAAAAGAGATTGCCAACAGTTTTGCTGACTGACTGACCATCTAGAGGGATGTATGACTGAATGCATCCCGGCATGTCAACTTACACTTAATAATTCTTATAATTATGTATAGAGATAAATATCTAATAGGATTGTACCCTCAGCGGCAACTGAAACAGCTCTAATCTTTTCCGGTACAAAACCATCATCCTGCATAACAGTGGTCGTCAATTTTTTCATAACTGGTGGAGGGATATTGTCCTTGTCGTAATTCTGCAGAGACTCGAGAAATTTAATGTCGTTAAGAAGTTTCTTCGATGGCCCCCAGTAGTCTTCAATAGTCCCCACTCCACTAGGATTTGGAACCTTGTCTGGTTTCATTTCCTAGAAATAATTAAGTATTTTATAACTCATATTCCAGATAAATCGTTGATATTAATATTATATGTATTACGTAGATTCATTATTATTTATCAGTGAGGAAAATACAAAGTCTTTTCCAACTTACTTACCGGATCATCCTTGAATAAAGCGTGAAATGAGAGAATTTTATTCAAATAAATAAATAAAACTTAATTATTGTAATTAATCATTTCTCTGTTCGCATAGTCGACATAATAGAATAGCTAATGGGTATAGTGTAATTTCCTTATGCACTGTAAACGTGTACATGTTAATGAGTATGAACTTCACATGCTGGTTAGATCGATGCGCTCGATCCGATCTTTATATATTGCAACCGGAAGTTAGTACCTTAGAAGAAGATACTATCTAACAACCAATAGAAAAAGGATAAAAGAAAAGAAGGACATATAAATTAACGAGCTTAAAAACGCTTTAGCACATAAGTCGTTGTGACAAATCGTTGGGAAATATGCACCGTCCCTGCACTATGTAGTTGGTCCGATGACATGGTAAAAGTCGTCTTTACAAATCATTTAATGATCATGTTGGTATAGGTAATAATCCCTGAAACTCGTAGATACTTAGTGCAAAGTTATTTGTATTTAAAAGTTATTTTGACACACCCAAAACTTAAAGTCTTGTTTTAGATTGCTTGTTATAATAATTATTATGGAATGAACTCAGAATTAATTTATATATGAAAGTAATATCTATAAGTATACCTTTAGTATACAAATAGCCTCCATCACCAATTTGATGCCTCTCGGGGGACTCTTCATTGTTTTTATAAATGTGATATCTTGAGGAGTGAGTGTATCAAGAGCCGCTAACGCTGCATTTAAAATGGGCATTGCTTCGGCAAGGTCTGCGTCACACTCTTCTTTAATCGCTTGAGCTTCGCCAGCCTATTAAAAAAACCACATAAATATTTTAAGAAATCGAAATCAACATAATGTGCATGCATTCGGGGGTTTTATGGCATGCCAATAAAATATTGCAATAACCTGTGCTTCTGCTGCAGCCTGATCTGCTAGTACATCCGCTTCAACCAAAGCTACTCCCTCTTTCTCCCTTTCCACTTTGGCCGTTGTATCAGCTACAGCTGCAGCACCCGCAGCTAACTTAGGCTGCAATATCTCTAAAGCTTGTTGTAAAGCTGCTACAGACTTTGCTGCAATGGCCAGTTGATCTAAACCAGTTAAATATCGCTTTTCACTGTTTAGCAATTCCCTATTAATAGAAAATAAAGATATTCATTAGCTAGATTATAATCATAGCTTCTATTTTCATTGTGCAAAAAACAAACACTACCCCCCTACAATACTTACATACGCTTCCGTCCTAATAGTGTTTTAAATGTATTAATAAGTTCTAAGTATGCTGTGGGAGTCACGTAGTTATATCTTTTCAGTCTCACTAAGAACTGTCTGCTCAGCTCTTGTGTATCAGTGTGAAAAACCTGACACAGTTTGATAGCGGTGTCGCGTTCCAGATCCGTTAGTTCCACATCTTTCAGGAAGCGAGTCGCGACAGCCAACAGTGCATCTGGAGGCCATTCCTATTTAATAAAAAAAATACCCAATTTCAATCGAATCCTTGCTAATATTATAAATGTGAACGTGAGTTTGTTTGTTTGTTGCGCTTTCACGCAAAAACTACTGAACCGATCACCATGAAATTTTGCATATACACGTCGTCTGTGACACCAGAAAGGACATAGGGTACCTTTCGTCGTTCAACACGGATGAAGTCGCGGGCAACAGCTAGTAAATAATAAATAATTAAATAAATATCTTCAAATATAAATAAATATTACACACTCCACACATTCATCCACATTCCACACAGCACCATATAGTTCCACAGTAAGCAACTAACGCTTGTATTATGGATACCAGACAGTTGATATACTACATAGATTACTTTTTTTGTAAATACACATGATTCAGATACAAAGGTAAAATGTTAACACATAAACATTTGCCCCTAGCGAGATTCGAACCAGTGACCGTTTGGTTAAAACTATAAGGGTTACTGGCAACTAGACCAAACGTGTCGTCAAAGAGAATGTTTATACTTACTTGAAACCAGTCAATCGTGCAGCAGTTGACGAGAGATGGGAACTTGCGTATGCGTGTACGCAGCGCAGTGCCGGCAGGAGACATGGCCAACACGATATGCAACTGATCACGTACAATCGAAACAAAGTAGGCATACAATGCTGTAGGGCTTCCATCTGTTTGAAGGGATTTGTCCCTCTGACGGTCCACCTGTAATGGTAAAAAAATAGGAATTACCTTTAGTATGTTACTATACATTAGTTAATATGTATATACTCATTTATTTTGAGTTCAAACCAGTTAATTAACTTCAGTTTGAAAACAAGCATAGCAAGCATAGCAAACAAGGAATAAATAAGTAATATAAATAGTTTGTTATAATTTATTTTCTACTAGCGACCTTTTTTCTTAGCGGATACTTTCGTTCGTTAGAAATTAAAGAACATCGAAAAATAGGTTTTAAACACTTACTACTCGCATCTTTTCACATATTTCAGCTTTTTCATCGGCGCCAAATATATTGGGTACTTCTCCTGAATTCAGCATGTTGTTAACATCCTCCAAAAAACCCTCTTCTTTGATCTAAATAATAATAAATTATTATATAAGTAAGTAGACCTATTATAGTTGTCAGTTCCAGACGGTAGCTCTATCCTTGTATCTATCCTCTATCTATCCGGTATCTAGTCCTTTGGAAACAGACGACGATAGTCACCTACCATCAAGTTAACTGTTAGCTTGCTTACCAGTCATAACACAAATAAAAAATAATTATAATATTAAAGATTATGCAAATTTAGAAAATATTGAATATGATCGTCAGCCTGTTTCTTTTAACTGCTGGATGTAGGCTTCTTTCAAGCCTCACCACCACGCACGGTCTTTTGTTTATCGCATACAGCCGCTTCCTTGGAAGCCTTTCAGTTTGTGGATCGGTCCTGCCAGAAGAGGCTACGTAAGCTACGTTTCGACACCATACGTCATCACTGGCAGGATGCACTGATTATACAACTCGGTCTTCAGACTTTGCGACAATGGTGACGAGAACCGTTATAACTTTTACTACCTATTAGTCACAAAAATTATCTGTGAATTAGCGAAATTAAACAAACTACACACCTGTGATTCTATAAAGAGAAAAACCATATGTAAATCCGGTGTACTAGATTTCCTTAACAGTGTCTTTAAATCTTCTCGCCATTCGTTCTTGCCATAGGTGCGACTCATTTCAACCTGTCAAATTTAAAAATATTTACGACATGACGACCTATACAATACATAGGTCAATGAAAACACTTGATGACAAGTAATGAAAATCTTACAAACCTGGAAGAGGTCATACTCGTTAATGCTTGCAGCCAAACGAGTGAGAGATTGCCGACCAGACCCACCAAGACCAACGAGTAGTGCGTGAGAGCGTGGCTGAGTGAGTACTCGACAAATTCGCGACACGTGCTCAATCGCAAACCTATCGAAATGTTTCAATCAGCAATGAACACTTCAATAAATTATTCAATATTTTTTTTATTGATGAATGTAGATACTTTGATCGTGTACAATTTTTACAATTTTTTACTGATTTAAACAATCAAATAAGAAATAAAAACCATTGAGCCTGTATGTATGTCCACATACTTTTCATTTATAATATTGCGAATCGACTCGATTCTAACTTTTATCGTAATGGCCACAATATTCACCGCGATTAATCAATTTATTTAGAAACTATCAATCTAAAGATATCATTAATGGTAAAAAACAAAAATCCAAACCTAAACACACTAACCTACACTAACCTATTATCTACACTAACCTGAACAGCACTAGGTTCATGGGTTTTTTGGACATATTGTTGAATTCTGCGAGAAATGCATCAACTGTAGCATTGAGATGTTCCATGTTCACTGTTTCCATATAGAAGCGGGTGTCCGCTTTCGGATTTGCAAAATCACAGTATATCAAATTTCGTAGATGTTGATCTATTATTTGCTACAATAATAAAAAAATAAATAGGTATATATGTATATGTAATTTGAATATTAAAATAAAATCATTCAGTGAAAATAGATCAAGTTTTCTCTTTTCAATTATCACCTTATCATTTATTCTTTTATATTCTAATTTCTTCTTGCAACTAAATTCTTGAATTCTGCTTGATCAACGACGTCATTGAAAAAAATCGCTCGAGTACAGTATCTCACAGTAAACAGTCTTTATTCGCAAGTGAGTCAAAAATCGCAATTAAAAGTGAAAAAAAAAAAATTACAGAAATCTCACAGAAAATATCCATTACCTTGTCACGAGTTCCTTGAAGTAATCGGGAGAGCATTTTATCAAAGTCATCATTGAGGTGATTCTTGGTCGCCTCCCTTAGACATGACACCAACCATCGTCGGTCAGAGTCCTCGATTAGACGATCAGAAAATACACGCAAACACTCGTGCACCCATAAGCGTTTTATTGATTGTAAATCAGGAGTTACATCAGGTACAGACAGGAGCACACCCTGATTTCAAAGTGATATTTAAAAGACTTGTATTTAATATTAATACGACCAAATGAACCATATTATAAACAACAACTTGTTTACCAGTATGACTCTGGAAAAATCTCGTAAATTAAACGTGTAATGAGATTTCTTGGGTGTTGGCAGTAGATTTAAACGACACTCCTTGTACACTTCCAATGTTGCATTGACAATCTCGTCGACACAAGGGTCAAAATCTCTTGAGAATCCTCTGAAAAAAAAAACTAATAAAATAAAATGTTTTCTAAGATAAATGGACATTTACTTATTTATGTCAAAATTTAATATTTGCAAATCTATACAAGGTAATAAATAAAATTGAATGGTTTATTTGCAATATTAAAATAACTGCTTTTTACTTTAATATAATTATCATAGTAGTCATATACGGAACTACTTATAACAAAACAAAAAATTGACTGTGTGTTTTCTCGGGGATTCCCCGATATATGACAATAAACATACGCTTCCCTGTTACATTTCCTTGTTTACACTCACCTATCCATTGTCGATCGACTCCATGGCCGTAGCAGTAAAAATAATACCTCCGCTATACCATCAAGGTAAAAGGCAGGAGTAAACAGGAAAATAATAAAGAAATAGAGATACATTTACTATATATACATTTACCTTGTGTCCAAATGCCACATCATTATTCTACCGAAAATTACTTGTAGCGTTTCATCCTCGAATTCGTCAATGCAGAAAAATGAGAAATGTCGCGAGAATCGTGGTGTGACAAGTTTTGCGCCAGGTGTGGGTTTACCCATTGCACACATAAACTGAAACAATTTTAAATTTAACAACTGAAATAAACTTTAGATAAATGGTCACTGAAATAATTATATATACGTTTTGATTTGAACATCATCAATTAGCATTACTCCTTCAGTTCGATATTCCTTACCAGTAGATCGCCCCTTGATTCGTTCTTTGGTATGACAGAAAGGCCATAAAACACGACCAAAAAAGCCGCAACTGGCGTTCCTGTCATACCAAAGAGCGAAATCAAGAAATCTTATCTTCATCTTCATCGTCGCCGGCTCCTTCAAGAGATCTATCTACATATTTGTCAGATAATATGGTTAAATGTTATTTATAATAAAAATATGTACACAAATGTACCTGGACATCGATGAGGTTCATTGCTACATTGGTCTTTCTATCATACCAAAGACCAAGATCAATCCCCTGTCGCAACACTTCAATGGGCGGCTGTGCGCCATACGTCTCCGCCTGTGGCATGCTCACATCGTCCACGAACACAACGGCGTAACAACCGATTGGTGGACCGAATACACCTTAAATAGTACAATTTTATTAATTAATTTACTACAATCTAGGAATAGTAACGTCTGGTCTGGTCTGGTCCGATCACTCGTTGCCCACCTTACCACTGGTCTGCCCGTACCAATCAACTTGACTACCACCATCGAAAAACTACCTATTAACTACCACCAACACAGAACAAAGATATATACTAGTAAGATACTGATTCCACGACTTCGCCTGCGGTGAGAAATAAAAAATATTATAGAGACTGACATACATTGACGCCTATCAACGCTGACTTTTGCCAAGTGTTGGAACTTTATTTTTATCTAAATTAGTTGAGTAGTTTTGAATATTATCAATCCCCAATAAACAAATATACAAACATTACTTCTTTATTATATTAGTATACCTGGAGATAACGTTATTTTAATTTTATTTAAATTAATATTGTATTATATGGTTACATAATAAAAATCCGCTGGAACTTTAGATTTTGTTTATATTCTTTCTTTATGGTGGCCCTCATTTTAGTAAATCATATTTTAGGAAAAATTCGTTAGCTACCTTTCCTCCGTTTATCTAATTTTCCCATAATAATGTCTTGCGTTTGATTACAATTTGTTTGCGCCGAGAAAGCCATTATGAGAGCTTTATATACCTTCGTGTCGACTCTTTTTACTAGATAATCCTAAAAAGATTAAAAACATTTAGAGAAAAAAAATGCACAAAAGAAGAAGCAACAGAAAAGCGTTCTTTTGTTAGAAAGAAATTTTTAAAATCGCATTACTATTATATAGGACGACTTTCCGGTTCCGGTGGGGCCAACCATCATGACTCTCTTGTGATGTGTGACGAGCAACTTGAACAAAGCTAAATATCGCACACTGTCTAGAGTAGTCACCAAAATTTGATTGGGTGGTGTATCTCGACTTATAGGAGGGGCAGACTCCACGTCATCTTTCCAGGGCTTCCATTTGCCTTTACCCTAAGAAGATAAATACAACTATTTTTTTAAATGTTTATGAATAAAAATTTTCTAACAAAGAATCGATTACTTACTTCTTTTATATATCTGTAGTCATAGACGAGACCGTCTTTGGGAATACCGAGGATGTATTGCTTTTCAGGTTTAACAATTTCCCTTGGATAGTTTAACTTTTCCGAAACCTGACCACAAATATTTTACATTAAGTAACTTAGGGTACGATCTAATTTGAGTATTCAATTTTTTTCTTTTTTCATTTTTACCTGTTCAGGAAACTCCTTCTCCAGTAAACCGCGAAACAGCATGTCAAACTTTGGTCGACTGTCGCCCTCCAATGTTGCCCCAATGGACCAAATACACGAAAAGAAAAATATACCCTGAACAAAGACGATATTTCTATTTCATTATTTTAAGAAAAGGGGTAGATTGTATTGTGAGAAAATTTGGAAGAAGATATTTTCGCAGTCCATGGTTCAAGAATTCTAAAAGTTCCTTGTTAGGACTTTTAGACTTTTAGGACTTTTAGAACCGAAATTTGATGATGTACAACAAACATTTTTTGCTGGAGTGTGTTAAATGCAAAGCCAAACGAGAAGCTCTTCTCGCCAGTTGGTAAAATGCCATATAATCTGGCTGCGTCGAACACTGCACAATAGATCATATTGATATCAATATAATAATAAAATACAATGAAACATATTTCATTACCTCAAGTTGTGCTCTGATATCTAAGTCAGATATTTGTTCCATGTATTTATCATCATAAAAATCATCCAAAAATGTGTCATACAAGTTCATACAAGCCACTACTAAGTTGCTACGAGAAGTAACATACATTTGCTGAAATCCATAATATTCATAAAGTAACAATGATAAATTAAATAGACATATTGTAATCGTGAAGTACTTAAAAAGACATGTAAAATGTCAATACAAAAAATGTAATTATAGTTCGTGTAGCGAATAAAGACTTCTCGGCAAATGTGCGCAGAACTCTATTTTTAGGTCTTTGAGGGGGCAGAGGAAAGTGAGGGGCGGGTACGCGTCGGTTTGCCGACACGTTATTGGTAGACTCAGTCGCTCTTCCCCTCCCGCACTTCGTTCGCGCGTCTCGAGTCTCTTAGGTACTGTTGCGTACAGATTGTTTTATCGTATTAGTAAATACTGACGTATTTACTAATACGATAATGGTGAATAAATGCCTCAAAAAACGTTGTCCTTCGACATCGCACGATGATTTTATGGAAGGAATATCAACACTGCCTCTAATGTTAAGTTAGTGAGATGAAAAATTACGAAATAAGAAAAAAAATGTAATTTTCCTTAGCAATTTTGTGCGCAATTGTACACATGCGTGATTCCTCCACTAGTGTCGCCTTCAAACCTTAATATAATAATTCACCTATACCTACCTTCACTTTTCCAGAATACTCCACTAGCCATAATAACGGAGACATGAATCTAGTAAAGAGTGATCTAATAAGATTTTTGTTAACATTGTGCATTGACGGTGGCAGTGTATTGATCCACGATTCCATCAAGCATTTCCAACCAAGTCCTTTTGGTTCCATATATATCATCCCACATCGAGAAACCTACAAGTTAAATATATCAAATTATTATGCTCTGTAATGGACACCACAATTAAATTACTGTAACTGCATTTCAAAATTTAAATTAACCGTGGCTGGCGACGCAGCCTCAAGGTCCATAGGTTCGAAGACAAGATTAGTTGTTGGAGCCAGTTGAATGATTTCTCCACTCATGAGACATAGTTTCTTGTTGTCATCCAATACAGTGTTTAAATTCTCTATCCATATCGCATCGACTGGCCCATCAAACACCAACCACTTTCTGTAAGTCAACATTTTTATGATTAAAAAAATGATTTTGTACAGTCGGCCGCATAAGTTGATTAACACATTCAAAAGTGCAAAACAACTGAACACTCAACGCGCCATAAGTCGTTGTCACGACTAGAGAACAAAATAAACTTCACTTACAAACGATGGTAAAAAGCTTCAGTAAGTAATTAAGTAAGTAAGCAAGTTGAGTGTTCAGTCGTTTTGCACTTTTGAATATGTTAAGCAACTTATGCGGCCGACTGTACATCAAAAATATTATTCAAGCTAATAATATCGTCAATTTACTTTGTATTGTACCTGTTATCATTAGTGGAGACAGCGAACGCTCTATAGCTAACGGCCAATATGCCATCTGACCATTCATGGGAGACAGGATCAAATTGTCCATACAGCTGACCCATTGTAATCGATTTTGGATTAATCACAGTCCATTCCACTGCATTTTCATCCATTAAACCCTGATTTTGAAGATTGTATAGTTTAGTATTATAGTTTGAAAGGTTAGACAAAAAAAAATAGTTTATTCTCACCTTTTCAGACACTAAAGCTAGGGCATGTCCCAGAGCGTGGTAACATTTTGTTTTACCGGAGAATGGAAAACCGACCAACATCAGACCGTGCCTTACTAGTATCATTTCATACAGCTGAAGAACCTGAAACAGAAAATTTTAATTAGTTAAATATATAGAGTAGTACAAAAATATTTTTTGTTATAAAATAATGACTAATTAATATCTTAAGTTTTAAGAATATTACTTTTTCTATGAAGAAATCTGTAGCCTGCAAATTAAGCGGCACACACTGTTCCTTGAGACAAGCGACCAAATGTGGTAAGCCTGCTTCCGGCAGCGGAAGACCGGGAAACAAATCTCCAATGATACCCTGAAATCAAATTACCATTAATGACTTCAATTACGATAATATAAAACGAGCTACGATTTATATCTGTGCTAGCTTTTCTAATAATATATGTGAAGTAATAATATATTTGGTCCCAGATCTATGTAACTTGGTATAAGCTCTAGTTTACCACGGTACGATATAGCGTCTCTAAGGTTGTTAATTCCTCATGGATTATTTTTTACTGTTAGATTGATCCTGATTTCCAATCCCAATGATAAAAATTGAAAATACAGAGACTCGCATCCAACTGAGGTTAACCTTCGCCTGAACCATTCAAATATCATTGTTAATGCTAACTTATAGTAATACATAATGATCAGTAACCATAAATAAAGGCACATCGTGTTCGAGGAACTTGGGCAGATTAACATCTTTAATGGAACGTAATAGAATAACATCCTCATCTTCGTCTGGGTATCGCAGTTTAAGAGCACCAGCAGCACGCAACACTGACTTAACAGCACGCATACCTGAAATTGTATTATAGAATGTGAAGATTTCAGTAAAAATAATGTACAATAGACTAAAAATAACGATAGATCCAGTGCTGGTAGTGGTATCGCTAGTTTTTCCATAAAACACCGGTGAATATATTGCTTCTGTAACTGGTGGCAACCTAGATGGTGAACCTGGTAGCAGATCTGGTTATGTATGATGAACCTATAGACACAATCAATTTGTAAAAATCATTTCATCACTGAGTAACCTTTTTTAAAAACAGAAGCTTTCAGCGTATGATAATCGCGAATGCCAACATCTATAGTCAACGGTTCGCTAAATCTTAGGTACTTGGCATAGATTTTATCTAGAATATTTATAATTCAAGCATTACCATAATCATAATGGCTCTGTGATGACAATTGTTCCGAGCATAGTCTGTATGTAGCAACAATTTTTACTGCTAGTGGTTTAGCGTTCAAGTAACCAAAGGCATAAAGTTCAATCTCAGAAATCAGTACATAGTCCGGCACCATCATAGCCACAGAGCGAAACAATGCCTAAAATAAACATACAATTTAATTCATTTTTTTTTTTATTTATTTATTTACACAAAACAATAAATGGTATACAGATAAGGTGCACTATAAACTCGGTTAAGTTTCTAGCGTACACCTGAGTTGTCCTTAATAATAGAAAATACATCATATATAATTACAAACATAACACAGAAATACTACAAAAACAATAAGTACATAATTTGTTGGCAGCTATTAATATTATTACATCTTTAATACATCCAACGCACCCGCTTGTCCCACTCCAACCTTCAGCCGGCTCGCATAAGTGCATCCTTGTTGACTTTGCACACTTTCTACAGGTTGATGTAATTTTTTTATTTTTTATTTTTTTATTCTTAATATTTATTTTATTTATTGCTATCAATAATTATTTATTTATTTATTGTTAGAACAATATGTAAGTACTACGGGAAAATATCAGATTTAAGTAATCACCTTTAGATTATCCGGCAATTCAGATCGTCCCGCATAACCGGGGTTCATGGTGATAAAGACGGCACAACTTTTGTCTAATTGCAACAGAGTGCCTTCAAACAATAGCTCAGTAGCTCCAGAATTAATACCGCGCTGTATCGAAAGGATTTGTTGGGCGACCACCGACAACACCTCAAGATCGATGCGATTAAATTCATCAAAGCAAGACCATGCACCGCAGGAAGCCAAGCCCTAGGAGGTAGAAAGTTTATATAGGTAAGTGATCCTGCTATGTTATATTCACTAGGTAACAATGGAAATATGTCGTACCTTGAAGAACTTTCCAAGAGCAATATAATCAAGGCCATCAGAGCAATTAAACACTACGCACTGCTTTGCTACAGCCTTCGCCAAATCCTTCGTAGTCTCTGTCTTACCAGTACCAGCGGGACCCTCGGGTGCTCCACCTTTGTTACATAACGGTATTTAAATTGATTTAAACTTAAAGGTACTTCTTACTAGAGTAATAGATATATACCCAGATTCAAATGCAACGCTCCAAACAGCGTTCGGAAGCATCTGTCCGTTAGCGGAGTGACAACGAGACGTCCAGTGTTGCCGAGATATTCGTAACCATACATCAGCTGAGAATTGATCATGCGTGTGGCAATTTGCATACTATTATCTTCCTCTTGTTCCTTGGAAATTATTTTTTTTAAATAAAATTAATAATCAAATTATTTTGAAAATACACCTTTTTGAAAAAAAAATCTTAACTACCTCCCAATAATAGCGTATTTGTGACAGCCAATTGAAGTCGTTGTCATGTTGAACATTGCACTCAATCAGGAGCATTAGTACATCTCTTGCATGCACATCTAATACCACTAAGGCACCTGAAAAGAACGAGTGCCATATTTCGCTTAAATTTGACTTCGCTTGATATGAAGTTATTTTAAAGTATCCTAGACAATCTACCTGCCCATCTCTCAGATAGCAGATTGCTACCAACCATCATCTCATTTCAAAAGCAAAATAAAAGTGACCTGCTAATCCTGATAAAATAAAGGATTAGATGAAAATGAGGGAATAAACTCTAGGATCAATTACTCGTACGAAAATATAACAGTAATTTAATTGAAGTTTTCTGTAGGAGTCACCAGATAGGCCTATACGACTATAAGAAGGCAATGGGGTCCTGTCACAATAAAGTTCTCATTTACTTATATACTTACCAAGTGTTATTCGGTTTTGAAGACTTAATTCACCGCGCACAAGATCCACTATTTTCGATATTTGGTAGTTGCACTTGTTCCAGTACTCCCGCATTGCTGCTATGCTTATGTGAATCGCATCAGTTACTTCTGACGTCCAAAATGTCATTGCTATACATTGTACCTAAAAATATACAAAAACATTTTTATGCAGTTTTAAAAAAATAAAAAAAAACTTTTATTCTATTTAGTCATTAACATTAGATACGCACAGCTTGTCCAGGCCAAACAAGTACCCAATTCTCACGCGGTCTCTGGGAATAATCATCATAAGATACCGCAACTTCGTGATGAACAGACACCTTCATTGATTTTTCCAATTCTAATAGCCATTTTTCAACCTGCAGTTAAAAATTACACTACACTACTACAATTTTTTTAAGATGGTACCCTCTAATCTTCATTAAACCTAATCTTAAATAGATCAGACTTCTTCAATATCTTCAATAGATCTTATTTAGGTAATATTATCTATGTAAAACCAAACTATTATGTCTTTTACCTGGCCTCTAGCAGCCGCAGTATTAATAGTTATTTGTAACTGAGTAATTTCTCCTTCAGACGATTTCATATGAGTTACGACCATATCTTCTGTGAACGCAAGTTTTGCAATTCCTTCAAAGCATTTCTTCAAATGTGGTTGAACTCTAAAACAATGTATAATCATATATATTATATGTATCAGTATATGTATATTAATTTAAGTTCCTATACTTTGACATAAACAAACAAATCATACATACCGCATAGGATCTTTAGTCTCAGAGAGAATTTCAAGCAACTCATCGTTAGAAAGGAAGAAGAAACGCGGAAAATATAGCCTTTTCTTTTCTAGATAAGCATTGAGACCTTTTTGGACCATTTCCAATAGAACGTTAGATTTCCTTAATCTATCGAGCATCTTTTCAATAGTAATAACATCGAGAACCCGCGGTTCTACGTAAGCAGCCTTCATTATCTCACGCCACATCTAAGAAGACAAAATCATCGAAAAAAACAACTTTTAGTAAATACATTTCGAATTTAATACAATAAGATCATTTAAAATAGTCGCAAACCTTATCAACAGCACTAAAACGCCGACCTTCCTCTGGTATTTGCTGTTGAATATCAGGTGATGAAAATATAGGCTCTAAGTACATCCATGTCGCTTGAACTTTCAACCATTCATCCAATATGTCTTGAAGAAGAACCAATTTGCGTTCCCAATCACTGTAAATACATCACAGTGATTATTGTTTAAGTATTAATTGTAATATGAATAGGTATTCGTTACTAGATACTTAATTATGTAGGTATTCAACTAAACTTACAGTATAATCTCTTCAAAAGGCCTAATGTATGGTGAATTCTTCATAGTCTGCGTTTTTACAAGGTGATCATCTAGTAAAACCTGAATTTCATCGACACCCGATAAAATGTATGATCCAGTATCTCTAAAAAGAAAATTTAAGATATTATTACATTTTTTTTCAATTTCGATGTTGATGTGATGTAAATCTTAATCGATGGTTAGTTACTAACTTGTATGGTAATATATCGAACTTGAGATCTGCCCATTCTTTCATCATCTTGTCTAATGTCTTCTCCAGATTGTTCTCTTTGGTGGCAGCCTCTGAAATGCTCTCAAACTTCTCTATGAAATCTGACAAATTAAAACCAATGACCTTCTCCAAAGATAGTTCATCGTCCAATACGATTGGGAATCCAACGATTTCTGAGATCCTTTCCCAATGTCGAGGCTTTATACCAGGATTTCCTAACGTTTGTATTATTGGAATGTGAGTTTTGAATTCGTCCATCCTTTGTCTTAAAAACGATAAATATATTTAGAAAACTATATAGTTACTCTACACGTTTCGAAAAATATTCGACGGCATTCGACGGCATTCGTTACTATGTATTTATCAAAATGCAAAAATTTCTTTATAATTACCTCACAGATGAAGCAAGCTGATAAGTGTCTGGCACATCTTGAAACGATTTCTCCAATTTGTACACAATTTTGTAATAATAGCCAACATCTCCTTCTATGTCCTCAGGATCATAGGTTCCAACCTGTTTGATATTATACAATTGTTACGTTTTTTCAAAACATTACTTAACTATCAAGAAAAAAATCTATAATAGATATAACTTACCCTTGATTTCATCCAGCTGTAGTGTTTTTCAAGAAATTCATATCCAGCGTCAAAAAGTTTCTTAAACGGTACAAGTTTCTCATACAATGCTTTTCTTTTAGGATATTGTGATAATTCCCAACCGAAAGAAGTTTCCTCTTCGTTGAACTGGTCTATTTTAACTAATGCGTTTGATAACCTAATAATAAAAAAATAAGGAATATTTGTTATTATAAAATGAAATAAATCAAACAATGGGACTCTAATACAAATGGCTATAACATGCAAAATTTTTACGTATATCTCCTGGGAAACATTAATTATATACTTATTATCATTTATAATAATATAAATCGTAAGTATTTCTAAGAAGACTGCATTTAAAATAAATTAGTCCTTTAAAAATTATGTGCATTTTTTTATTTTACAAATTTCTGACCATTTACTTATAACGAGTAGAATTTAGATCATGAATAATCTTTGAAATTCTCTTACTCACTTTTCATCCAGCAATCGTGCCTTTCCAACGTATGTGGGCAACTCCTTAATGTCACCCCAGTATTGTAATTCATCACACTGTTGTTCGAGTACGTCAATGTCGTCTACAAATTTCTTTATGCGAACCTAAAATCAAACGTTATGACGTAAGTAGTACTTATACTATTGTTATATAGCAGTTTGACTGATAATACTTACACGTACATACTTATTGTCATAATTTTTTTAAACATATCTAGTCTTTTTTATACGTTACCTTAAGTAACTCTTGATATTCGACGTTCTTTTGATCACAAATCACTTTGGACTGTTCAATTATTCCCGGTAGTTTTGCATACCTAACAATAATAAATTTAGTACAATTGTATTGTTATGTTCACAAACTACATAAGAACATATTTCCCAATACACTTCTATAATCTATAGTATAGCTGTGGTATACAGCAAGTAGTCTCGATTTGGTCTTAAAATGGATCGAACACATAATGTTGGTCTTTATGGAAAGTTTGACAGATTTAAAAAAGAAAATGTTTCGTCACAAGGAATAAGGGGGCTGCAAAAATAATACTCGGCGTTATACTTACCAATGAAACCCTTGACTATTGAGTTTCATTTCTTGTTGGGTAAAAGTTGTGTATTCACCCAAGAACACAATGTATCTCATCGCGTCCCTCAATCTGTCTTCCATTTCGGTTACAAGTACGTCCTCAACTTTCTTTATGTATGCCAACAGATCCATCAAGGAAGCAGTGTCTGGCGGTGGGGTCAATAGTGTATTGACAATGGTAGAGTAGTCTTCGTTTATTCTATATATACATAAAAATCAATCAATACTAATTTAATAAATCTGTAATCTATAAGTGAAGACAGAATTAAAATCGGTCAAGCCGTTTCGGAGGAGTTTGGTTACAAACACTGTGAAACGTGACCATTTCAATCTGTGACCATTTCAATTTTTTACTATGCTATTTTCCAGCAGGCCTGTATGCGACAGGTATGGTCTGCTTTCAATTTACGAAAACGATTTCGAAAGTAGAATTTGCATACTTCAAAACGTATATTTTGGTTTCGCATTAAAACGCTGAGAAGTATGTTAGAAATGAAGCTGAACATCACGAGAAACGGTCGTGCGCGCGAGTAAGTATCGGGTGAAGGAATATAACATTGTGTGTATTTACGGTGTTTTACATGTTGATATCATCGTGATTACCCTGATACTTAGTTTCAATTTTATAAGCAAAAAACTAAAAAAGCAGCTATTTTTTCCATAAAATTGTTAATGTTATAAATAATAAACTCGAGTGAAAAACATGTCAGTATAGCAAATGAAACTATTCTCCACACAATAGCGCAGTTGGTATTCTTCTAAGACTTTTTACATGTCAAAACCTTGTAATCCTTATGCATATTGAATCTACTCACGATCTAATCTGTCTTTGAAAATCATCAGACATCTTCTTGAGCAAGATATTTGCAAGTTTCATAGCACCGCCACGTAAGGAATTTATAAGATCGCTTCTTTGCATTCGAAACATTCCCAGAGTCACTGTGCTCTCCAATTTGGATGGAATTACTTTTGAAATTTCCACATATTTGACCGCTTCCTGGCAATACTCTTCGAATGTTTTCTCGGGGCGTGCATTGATAAAGGCTCTGACTTTCGCAAGCGACTGCAATAATGATGGCTCGGGTATAGAAAAAATTTTTTTAAGAGAGTAAGGGCCTCTTTCACCGACTACAAGTAAAGTGTTGATTAGTTACTTTTCATACAATACTTTTTACAATTATTAACTGCAGATAAATATAATTTTTAACAACAATAGGTACATCTATACTAATATTATAAAGAGGAAAGATTTGATTGTTTGTTTGTATAGAATAGGCTCCGAAACTACTGGACCGATTTGAAAAATTCTTTTACCATTAGAAGCCGACATTGTCCGTAATGAACATAGGCTACTTTTTACCGCGGGAAAATGCTTCATTCCTGCGGGAAATCTAAAATAAAAGCAAATACTAGCAGCTTGGCCCGGGAGATAGCGCTATCTATCCAAAATACGGTAGATGGCGTTTTATACTTTTCTACGTGGACGAAGTCGCGAGCACCAGCTAGTTATTCATAAACAAACAAAATTACTTACTTACCTATGTTACAATCATAAATTGAAATTCTAAAATCCTAAAGTGAGAATTACAGACTACAAGTGAAGTGTTGGTTAGTTACTTTTCATGTAACGCTAATTGGCGTGTAAGTAAGTAAATGTTACCAGAATCATGTTTCAATTGCATTGAAATTACCGTTGAGTAATGCTACTCGAAGGTGGTGAAACTCGTACACGCTTTCTTACGGCTACCGTAGCCTACTTGACACTTTACTCAGAGATGATGAAAGAGGCCCTAATAGTAATAACTGAGTTAAATTATACCTCTCCATTTACTAAGCATATGTAGTCATCGAAGTCACGGACTCTCTTTTCGGGACCGACTCTTTGTTGTTCTATCAAATCGATAATTTGTTTTTTGTATCCTTCCACTAATTCGGCTTCTATTACTGGCTAAAGAGAAATAAATCATTTTTAGAATTTGTAGGCGTTCGCGTCGCATCCCGAATAAAATGCAACTACACATATCATCAATTCAATACTAATAATAAGTCTGTAAATGTAGGAATTGTATTGTATGTATGTATGTTCCTCCATAACGAATTAACAACTCATTTTCATGAAACTTGGTAGATAAACATTTAGACGTACAGTCGGCCGCATAAGTCGATTAACACATTCAAAAGTGCAAAATAACTGAACACTCAACTTACTTACTTAATTACTTACTTACTGAAGCTTTTTACGATCGTTTGTGAAGTTTATTTTTTTTCTATAGTCGTGACAATAATTTATGGTGCGTTGGTTGTTCAGTTGTTTTGCACTTTTTTTGAATGTGTTAATCGACTTTTGGGGCCAACTGTACACGACACAAGAAAGGCTACTTTTTCTTTGTCAACGCGGACCAAGTCGCGGGCGCCAGCTAGTTATAAAATAAAGTCACCGTCTACGTCTCTCTCTGTTTCTTCGCTAATTGTAATGTTCTTGTAAATCCCAAACAGATTTTTAATGATTAATGAAATAAGCGATAAATGAGTAAGGTTTGTAAGTACATTTGAAGAAAAAATTTCAACCATGAAAAACCTGAGGCGGATCGCTGAGTAAGTACTTATCTCTAAAATTCTATCCATTTACGAGTAAAAACTTATATATACTAATATTATAAAGAGGAAAGATTTGTTTGTTTGTATTGAATAGGCTCCGAAACTACTGGGCCGATTTGAAAAATTCTTTTACCATTAGAAGCCGACATTATCCGTGATGAACATAGGCTACTTTTTACCGCGAGAAAATGCTTCATTCCTGCGGGAAATCTAAAATAAAAAAGTAAATACTAGCGGCTTGGCCTTGGGATACACTTGACAGCGCCATCTATCCAGAATCGGTGAAGCGACTAACATGACAACTGCTTGGTGATATTTTTAGCGATCCATTCCACTGTAGATGGCGGTTTATACTTTTCAACGCGGACGAAGTCGCGAGCACCAGCTAGTTATTTATAATACATATAAGACTTTATTTTATGTGATAGCAAATCGACATGACTTGAACCTTTAATGTCGTCCTAGAAGTGGAGTAATAATCCTGATACAGCCTGGTCTCGAGACGAGGCGACTGTCTGCACGCATCGATCATCAGGTCGAACAGAATGCACAGTTGGTTTTGGAACTGCTTAAAGGACGGCTCAAATTCAATGTCGTCATTTTTTAACTCTAAATTCACAATAAATCCTTGATTTGATCCCTGTGGGCAAACATAAAAATTTGTGATAAAACATGATGTCGCGGAGAAAGGCCGAGGCCGATGATGGTACTTTTCTGACATTTAATAATGAAGACCTATAGGAAATCAGTCATTTCGGGAAAAGTTCTTTTTGAAGTACGTACGTTATGTAGATCAGTACATTTTGACATTCAAATCTAACCACCCGGACAGATTCCAACCTACCATCAAGTGGACCGTCAGTCTATTTGTCGACCTTGGCATAGGAAAAAAGCACAGAAGACGCAGCATGTGTGCTGTTTTTGTTCCGTGTTAGTAAAAGATACCCACAAGACATCTATTTACACCTTTTATGTTTTTAGGCGAATGTATAGCCACCCAGCACTATTATAAGCCCACCTTCCTAGCTTTCTCTCAAGAAATAGGTAAACATAAAAGTCTCACTTCTACATCCATAATGTACTCAATGTAGTCCTGCATCGACTTGAAGCACAATGTTTGTAAATTAAATGTCATAATGCACGCCGAACAGTTATAAAATCGTTTCATTTTCGCCGCATATTTTGGTTCTGGAATTTGTTTCCTTTTGCTGCCCTGGAATGTTAAAAAATTATCATCGATTAATATTTCTAATCGTCCCCACAAGCATTTATACTAAGATATTATGGGCATTTGTAATGGATAACTACCGCATTCCGTGGACCAACCTCAGTGACCAACATACAAACACTCACTCTACAATCTGGTGCACAAAAATTATGCCTTACGCATTTTCACTTCAGCTTCCTCATTATTTAGGTTACAAAGATGTCCTTTAACCGTTAGTTCCTAATAAGACAAACATATTATGCATAGGTTCTAAGTATTTATAAAATAAGTATTTTAAATAAAATAACGAAAAATAAAAGATAAGTATATCTCGCCAGACAACATAATATGTAAAGCAACATAACAAGCCTGACATATTATACTTTTTATACGCGGGCATACCTACTTAATATTAAGCCTGTTGCTGTGGTGAAATTACATTGTAACTTATATCGGATGTAAATATAAATTAAAATTCTCGTGTCACTCACAGTGTTAGTTGCCATATTCTTCCGAAACGGCTTAACCGATTTTGATGATCGAACCCGAAATCAGACATTTCGGGAAAAGTTCTTTTTGAAGTACGTACGTTATGTAGATCAGTACATTTTGACATTCAGACTTAATCTTAGACTTAGTCTGAGAATAGGCTTTTATCTATTTTTTATACGCGGGCGAAGCCGCCGGCAGCAGCTAGTATTAGTATGGATTTTTCACTTACCTGAAGAAATATTGCTTGTAACGTGGGCACCCATTGCAAAACTAAAACATTGAATGCCGCATCAATGTGCCTCTTGCAAATGAAGAAGAAGTCTTGTAGCTCGTAAGCCTCGTCTACTGTCATTATATCCTTCATACTGATCAACCGTAACTCACTTAAATATTTAAAAAAATAAACATGTTTTTATTAAGTTGGTATGATGAAAAACCCACATGGATTTATTAATCCAATACTTTACCTAAGAAATTGTTTATTTACTTACACAACTTAAGAAAAAAAATCAAAGTCTACTTATATTTTTGACGACGCGTTTTGTCTAGTGCCTATATAGTACCTAAACCTAGCTGTTAACCAAACGGTCGCGGGTTCGAATCCCACCAGGGGCAAACATTTTACCGTTGTACCTGAGTCATGGATGTTTTTTATTTACAAAAAAAAAAAACTATGTATTTAGTTGTATATAATACATATATCAACTGTAGTAGTTCTTTGCTTAATGTGGAACTAGATGGTGCTGTGTGTGTGGAATGTGTGACTCTGAAGATATTATATAATATCTACAAAACAAAACGTGAAAACTCTTACTTAAATTGTCCCCACCAGACCTGCAACACCTGTCCGATGCAGGGATTGATGCAGAACAGATTTTTGTTTAAGTGGTTCCAACTTTTAACGTAGCGATTGTGCCAATCGTCGTCTTTCATGGATAACTCAGCACGTAGAGGCGTCATTTCCTCCACTGTTTCCTTCTACGATTATATTATTAAAAGTTTTCCAGATTTTAGAATACGCCCGCGACTTTGTCCGCGTTGGAAAAAGAAAAAAGTAGCCTATCCTATGTCCTGTAGGTTCGTCTAGGTAAATGTTTATCTAACAAGTTAATTAGTTTAAGAGTTATATGGAGGAACATTATACATACATACAATACCTACGCTTACATATTTATTATTAGTGTTGATGATATTGATTGATGATGAAAAAACCATCTATTTTTTTAATGAAAACTTTTACAATAGTATGGAGAAAAATCGTTGAACTCGACCGACTCACTCAATTTGAAAATGGACGGTTTTCTATTAGCCACGGCACGGCCCGGCACGGCATACATTTTCATACAATGGGCGTCTTTCCATTAGCGACGGCACGGCCCGGCACGGCACGGCCCGGCTTGCCGGGGAAGTAAAAATGTATGAAACTATACGGCTCGTCTTTCCACTACCGACGGCACGGCCCGGCCCGGCACGGCACGGCAGTTGACTCCCGCCGGCGCCGGCCGGCTTGGGCGTAACTGCATGTGTGTTGTATATGAATTGTAGCCGTGTGCGTGTGTGAGTGCTACCCAAGGGCTTGTTGAAAAAGTATCGATATATCGGTGTATCGATATTTTTATTTGGATATATTTATATTTATGGCCGATATATTGATACTTATATACTTAGATACAAAATATCCAACATCGAAAATTATATCGGAAACAATATTTTTTTAGCATAAACTACCTGAGATAAAATCAGAGCCTTATCAATACTAATAATAAATCTGTAGGGATCGGTCATGGAGTAATTTACTTTGTTTTCAGAAATATCGTGTATCGTGAAACTAAATTGACCATTTTTAAAATTTTTTTCTGTATGTATGTATGTATGTATATATGTATATGTGTGTATGTATGTATGTATGTATGTATGTGTGTATGTATGTATGTATGTATGTGTGTATGTATGTATATATGTATGTTCTTCCATCACTCTTAAACGATTTAACTGATTTTCATGAAACTTGGGAGATAAACATTTACAAGTACGGAACACGTGATAGGCTACTTTTTATCTTTTTTAACGCGGACGAAGTCGTGAGCAACAGCTAGTCTATAAATAAATTTAAAAGTGTCATTAAAACTAATATTATATATGTTGCTTCAAATTAAGCGTAATTGTTGTAATTTTATATTTTATAGATGACGAAATAATAATATCCTAAGTTTCTTTCGGGGTTTCTTCTCAGGATCGTTTTTTTTTTCTGAAACCTTAGTAAATTTAAGTTTATTATGACAATGATAAGAGTTTCTTGTAGAAACCTAATTGATACTGATATTTTTATAAATATCGATACATCGATATTTCGATATTTTCCGACATCCCTATCAAGGAAAAAACCGGCGTCCAACACCGGCTCAGTGGAAAGACGAACCCCGGCATGCCGGGCCGGGCCGTGCCGGGCCGGGCCGTGCCGTGCCGGGCCGGGCCGTGCCGTGCCGGGCCGGGCCGTGCCGGGCCGGCCCGGCACGGCACGGCCCGGCTTACCGGGGAAGTAAAAATGTAGGAAACTATATGGCTCGTCTTTCCACTAGCGACGGCACGGCCCGGCACGGCACGGCAGGTGACTCCCGCCGGCGCCGGCCGGCACCGGCCGGCTTGGGGGTAACTGCATGTGTGTTGTATATGAATTGTAGCCGTGCGCGTGTGTGAGTGCTACCCAAGGGCTACGCTTGTTGAAAAAGTATCGATATATCGGTGTATCGATATTTTTAATTGGATATATTTATATTTATGGCCGATATATTGATAGTACATAGATACAAAATATCCAACATCGAAAATTATATCAGAAACAATATTTTTTTAGCATAAACTACCTGAGATAAAATCGGAGCCTTATCAATACTAATAATAAATCTGTAAGAGTAGGTATTGTACGTATGTTCCTCCATAACTCTTACGCGAATTAACTGATTTTCATGAAACTTGCTAAATGAACATTTAGAAGTACGAGACACGTGATAGGCTACTTTTTATCTTTTTTAACGCAGACCAAGTCGCGGGCACCAGCTTGTCTATAAATAAATTTAAAAGTGTCATTAAAACTAATATTATATACTTTGATTTTGCTTCAAGTTAAGTGTAATTGTTGTAATTTTATATTTTATAGATGACAAAATAATAATCCTAAGTTTCTTTCGGGGTTTCTTCTCAGAATCGATTTTTTTTTTTCTGAAACCTTAGTAAATTTAAGTTTATTATGACAATGATAAGAGTTTCTTGTAGAAACCTAATTGATACTGATATTTTTATAAATATCGATACATCGATATTTCTTTCACTTCCGACATCCCTACCAAGGAAAAAACCGGCGTCCAACACCGGCTCAGTGGAAAGACGAACCCCGACATGCCGTGCCGTGCCGGGCCGTGCCGGGCCGTGCCGGGCCGTGCCGGGCCGTGCCGTCGCTAATGGAAAGACGCCCATTTTTGCTTCTGTGCCGGTGCCGGGGAAGCAAAAATGTATGAAAATATATGCCGTGCCGTACCGTGGCTAATGGAAACCCGCCCAATGGGCATGTACTTACCTACCTATTTCAAAAAATACACACAGTTACGAATATACCTACCGCATCAGGATCCTGAAGCACGAAATCAACTATTGCCTTCTTCATGCTCATTATGAAATCTTCCCGCATTTCGTCTGTACATTTAAATAATGTTTCTTTCCATAATTTAAGTTTGGGGGCTAATAAATTGTGTACTCTGCAATCAAATAAAAATACTGGTTCTATAAAGTCACTAAAAATTGTACCTAATTAATATTATTGTGAACTAGATATCGATCTAGGTAATTGTAGAGGTCGATAGGGGCGGCAAAATTGTGTGGAGTAAATTCGCCACTGAATATACGATACTACTACTAACAAGTAGGAGAATGATCCTTTAAAAATCAAGGTCTTCCATATAGGTAGAATAGGTAGAATGCAAATGAATTAAATTAAATTAATTATATTAAAATAAAATACCTTCTTATGATTTGATTAAATAAGTTGTAGGTACCTATTGTAATATAGTTTACATTATAGGATACCTACCTGGAGGTGGTCACACGGTGTTTCCGAGTGTCGTGAAAAAATACATATTTTATAGTTTAAGTACTTAGGTCAATATATTTTATATAGTTATATAGTTCGTGAAAATTTCCCAAAACAACCTAAATAATTTTGGAAATTTTCTAGGTAATTTTTTAAATAAAATTATAATTTACGATATAATTTTAATGGATAATTGTAATTTGCCTATCCGATTTACTGAGGCTCCTAGAAAAAAAATTAATTTTTCCAGATATAATTATCCTTCTTCAACATTGAAGGATATTATATCTGGATAAAAATAGTGGATAATAATACTTACGTATATTATATACTTACCTATTATTATCCACTATTTTTATCATATCAAGATGAAAGATTCGCACCTTAAAATTACTTTGTTGTCCAATGGTGCAACGTGTATTGTGTCAATACCATATTTTAAGAAAAAGTAATAACGTTGCATATTTTTATCTTCGTTAAATGGCGCTGCGTCGCCTTCCGCTTCCGCAGGCGATATTAGGTTTACCATCTTAGCTCGAAATTCTTCCCGAGATTTTCTCATTGCCGTGAAACTTTGCATAACTGTAAAAAATAGGCATATTTTTAGTAAGTATCTTTGAAATCTTTACAAAGATCCGACCGTTTAAACCGAGGTCCCTTTACATATTCGGTTTAAATATTTAAACGCATCTCGGTTTAAATATCTTTGATTTTCATGCTGTTTTCACCAATGGTTTTAGTAAGTATATAGTTTACAAATTTACGCGGGCGAAGTCGCGGGCCAGCAGCTAGTCTATTATAAATTTATATAAAAATAAAATATTAAACCGAAAAGTAAATGTTAGAAGTTACTTAAAGAAGTAACTTCTAACATTTACTTAGCGCCTGTTTCACATACGTCAAGTATGGCCTACTTGACGTAACTGTCATTTAAAGTCACCGGTAACCGGGGATTAAGGAGCTGGTATACCTTTATTTGTACGGTAAACGTCCCAAATATTGAATAGAAAATAATAAAAAAAAATCGCCTATCGAATGATGCAGTAAAACGAGTGCATAATTCAATAAAACAGAAAATGATTTCTAAAAGTAACTAATCAACACTTTACATAACGTTGGTGAAAGAGGCGCTTACACTTATTTCTTTCTACTTATTTCTTTATATTATTTATTTCTTTTGGACTTTGGTAAAGACCAAAAGAAGCTGCACAAAAAAAGATGCATCATAGGATATTTCACGATAACGAATATTTTTTGTAACCGGTGGAAACACTGCTTAAACATTAGGTAATATGTTTAATTACATATTACAAAACAAAGTCCTCGGCCGCGTCTGTCTGTCTGTTCGCGATAAACTCAAAAACTACTGCACTTGTTTTCATGCTATTTTCACCATCGATCGGATAGAGTGGTCCTTGAGGATGGTTTTAGTATATAATTTACAAAGTTGCGCGGGCGAAGTCGGGGGCAGCACCTAGTATAATGTAATATTATGTTTAATTTAGTATTTCCACTACATTAGGTAATATTTTTAATATCGTAATAGGTACTCGAACTGCGAAGTGATTGCAGATTTCCCTTCGGCCGCGTACGAAACTGGAGTTTCGTCACCAAAATTGCGAAAGAAGAAAACATCTACTTTCTACTATACTAGTTGCAATGTAAGACTTTTTTTGAACATTCATAATACCTATAAGTACCTACAAAGATACTCACCAGTTTTCTTTTTAGGGGCAGCCGCTTTGGCTGCCTGGAGCTTCGCTGTCTTCGTACACGGGGGCAGTTTTAACAAGTGTTCGGGAAGAGAAAACAACGGTTGCGTTATAATTTTAAAATCATCAGGCAGTTTTATTTTTGGTATTTTCGGTAAAGATGCATCAGAGCAAGTCGACTGTTCGGGCCTTTTTTTTCGAGTTGGCTTCTTGTTTCCTTGCATTTTGTTCTGATATATATAACTTTTAATTGCATTAAAACCTATGTAAAAAATAAAATCAGTTACTCATCTACTTATAAATCTTCAATAGTTAGGTATAGATGAATTATTATATTAAGGTTTTGAAGGCGGGACTTGTGGGGGAATCGGCGCAGTGTACGAAGTGCGGGAGGGGAAGAGCGACTGAGTCTACCAATAACGTGTCGGCACACCGACGCGCACCCGCCCCTCACTTTCCTCTGCCCCCTCAAAGAACTAAAAATAGGATTCTGCGCCTTTAGCCGCCAGAGTCAGATTTATCCGACAATTATTTTCGTGTTCATTTCGCCAAAGCCGTATAGTATAAGTACTATTTATGTGACAAATTCCTCTATTTGTATAACGTTTATTTTTAAATCATTGAATTGCTTTCTTTTAAAAAATAAAATGAAAAAAAAGCCAAGCGGTTAAGGGTTAAATAAAGGTAAAATCTTTTTTTAATATGTAGGTAAAATATGACTCCTGCACACAAGCTACCTTGGTACCTAACTTAATTGGTACCACGGTGTTACTGTCGCCTATTGACACAGTCAACAGCATACCTATGCAAGTACCTACGCTGTCTAGCCCGAAAATATCTAAAGAAAAAGAAGAAGTTAGGAATAGGGGAATGGGCTTTGACATCCTTTAGTCGCTCATCGAAACATAGAAAAGCAGTGTGCGTGTGCCTTGCCACAACTCAAATTAGTTAATATTTGACAAGAACAATAATTTAATTGTCTTAAGTAATCAGTCTTGCGGTAATACAGCAAAAATCTTAGGTACTCGTAACAAGTATTATTATCACAGTTGAAGTAATGTAATTCGTAACAAGGCTTATTTTGCTTAAGTTACCAAGAGTTATGTACTAATGCTAAGCTATATAATTATATATATTACTATACTCTTTGATGCTAAGTTACCTAACATAGAATACAAATAGAACAGTTTTATTTATGTCAATAAACATACTAACGTCACTGTCATTGTCATATTACAATGACGTTGACAATAAATTGACATTTGATTAGGAAAAAATTAAATAGGGGAAAGAAGGAAAGGAAACCGAAAAAAATCACGTTTTCATTTCAGAACTGTAGGTAAATTTCTACTTTTAATACACAATGTACGCATGCTAAAATTATTAACATAATATGTTTAACTGAAATAATCTAGTCATATAACTTATAATTCCAGAAATACGTCTGTAATTCTCGTCTCTATACTTATAAATTTTAAACGAATCCTTTTAGTACTTACCTAAGTAAAGGAAATGTAAGTAAATGTAGTATTTTCTATTAAATATTTAATACCTACTAATATTTAAACTATAATATTAATTCACCACTACAACTCTTATTGATAGCTGCCTCCCGTGGCAACATATTTATATTTTCCATGACAACCGCAATAATTTGTTTTTTTTTTTTACATCGTGCGGTTTTATTAGTTGAGAGTCCTAAAATGTTATAAAAAGGTTGTATTTACATTATGTTTCTCTTATTAAAATATTATGTTTTCTCAAAATATAACATGTATAATAACTTGGATAACATTTATTAAAAGTTGAAAATTTTTTGTCAATCCTAATCTAGCTAATTTGTAATAACGAAACACATTGAAATTGAAATTGAAATATTTATAAACCTTTTTATAAATATTTCACTTATAAATAGCAAGCATTCAACTAATCACAGTAAGCACTATAGCTACTTACATAAATATTTAACTACATAGCTCTATCGGATTTAACCTTGGATGAGGCTAAAAGAGAGCTCTGCCCGCCCTAATCAGATGATGTCATTCAGTCTAACCATGGAGGCCAGTTATCTATAAAGTATTCAATGTTTTGTTATTATTTCTCTTAAAACTGAAAATAATAATTGAGCTTTTTAGTATTTAGTAGTAGTAGTTTAGTATTCAGTGTAAAAAAAAAGCTATAGTGCTTGGTGTTTACTGAATTCTGTGAGTAAATAAACTTTGAGAGTTGCATTTATATATTTTTAATCAGTTTCTTTCATAGTTATTTTGTTTCAATAAATACAATTATTTTACCACTTCTATACAATCATTTTCCTAACTAATATTATAGAATGGATATGTTGTTAACCGAACCGATCATCATAAAATGACGTCGGGTACATTTAATCCAGAAAAAAATAAGTACTGTTCTAAGCCTGACAGAAATTTATTATGAGCAATTAAAAGGTTGAATTACATTAGCAATTTACTCTTAAGCCTAAGTCTTAGTTCTTAAGAAGAAGTGGCGCAGACGAAGTCGTGGGCAACAGTTATAAATAGATTTTAATGAAAAATTATAAATGAATAATTGAGAATAATAATAATAAACGAATAACTGACAGTATTCCTAATATACACATACTTAACTTACTCCTTATATTATGTAGTGTTCTGTGCATGCTTATCTATATAGATGCACTATACTAAATGACAATGTTACAAATGTCACAATTTCAGCTTCAGAATAGTATTTCAGCTATATCTTAATCTTTCAATTATATATTAATGTTAAAATACTGATGTTCCAGATGATTTTCCAGTTGGTGAGGAGTCTCCACACAACTCCTCTATTCAGAGCCGTTGAATCCTCTCTACTGGCTAAACTTAGAAAGAAGACTGGTTACACGATAGCTAATTGCAAGAAAGCATTGGAAATGCATAACAATGACTCTGACAAGGTAACATTCTCCTGAGCTAATTTATTTTAAGTTGCCTATATTATGTATTTTGTTTTATTTATATATAATATATATAAAAATTATGTGACACATGTTCCTCCGCTATGAACTCCTAAACTACTGAACCGATTTTGGGCAAACTTCGTAACTATCTGTAATCTGGTCCAAAGATACCATATCTATACTAATATAAAGCTGAAGAGTTTGTTGGTTTGGTTGTACATACTAATCTCAGGAACTACTGGTCCGAATTAAAAAAATATTTTTGTGTTCGATAGCAGTCCATTTATCGAGGAAGGCTATAGAGAACGGACAAAGTCGCGTGCGTCAGCTAGTAATGATTATATAAATAAAAATAAATAATGCGGGTACCACAGAAACAACATTCATATTAATTGCAGATTCATTTATTGTTTAACACATCAGATGTACATACCTATATACATTATACATATTTCAAATATACATATATTACATATGTATAGTACTTACTTTATATTAAGACTGTTAGACAGTCTGACAATCTGCTTCATTGATGGTAGTTGACCATCGCATTTAACACAAGCAACACCACAAGGGATGCTACTAGTCATTCCCGAACTCACTCATTGGCCTCACCGCAACTATTTCACAGTGGTATTTTAGAAAATACAGTTTGTACTAAATAAATAAAGCCTATTTCTGACATTCTTACAATATTTCTGTTTTTTTTAGTTACGTTATTTTTTTTCTTTTTAGGTTCTATTTACGTTACGTTATCTATTTCGTTTTCATGTCAGCTTGCCTTTTGGCAAAGGCTCTCCCTAGAAAACGCCACAATCCCTTGCCCGTAGCTTTCCTTCTCCATAGTGAACCTGCCGTTTCCCTGATACCATCCTCCCATCCTTTTTCTTTGTCTTCCTTTTCTTCTCTTACCATCACGAGAGTACAATTTGTACTGCCAAAGTTGTATGTAAGTGAACATTTTAGAAGGAATTCTTGAAATGAAAGTGTTAAACTCAGAAAAGCAAACAAACAGACAGGACAGTAATGTTATTTATGCTATTTATATAAATAATTATATATTATTTATATTTATTTCAAGGCTGAGACGTGGTTGAACGAGCAAGCGCAAGCCATGGGCTGGGAGAAAGCGACAAAGCTCTCCGGCAGAACGGCCCTGCAGGGCCTCGTCGCAGTCAAGTTCAGCAAAGAGCACGGTGCACTCGTCGAGTTAAATTGTGAAACAGATTTTGTCGCCAAAAATGAGAAGTTCCACAAAATTATGGAGGATGCGACGAATGCGTGTTTCAAATTTGCACACACGTATCTGAAAGCCAAAGGACCCATCACAAAGGTATAGAAAAAAATTTAAGTGATCACATTTTTCTCAATCATCATTCACGACTCGGTAGTTTAAAAATTATCCTTTCATATTAATTTGTTTTATTACAAACTAACTAGCTGTTACACGCGACTTCGACCACGCAACTTTATATAATGTAGCTTTCTATAGGTGAAAGAATTTTTAAAATTGGCCTGCTTTAATTTTTTTTTAATTTAAGAATTTTTAATTTTTCTTTTATGTTAAGGTCGACAGACAGGCTGACAGTCCACTAATTGATGATAGGTGGCCACCGTCGCCTATAACACAAGCAACGCCATAAGTGAGTAAGGGATGCCAGAGCCCATTACCTCATCCCTCCCTTATCCCTTTAATCCTTAATCCTTGTATGGTTGGCAGCGCACTTGTAGCACTTATGGGGTTGCTTGTGTTATAGGCGACGGTAGCCACCTACCATAACATTAACATAAAAAATAATAATAATTTATTTATTTATTTCTGTTATTTTAAAAGTCTATCCTTACTAATATTAAATCCTTTCTAATAATAATCCTTACTAAAAACAAAATTAATAATTTATAATCCTTATAAAATTAAATGTGAATGTGAGTTTGTTTGTTACGCTTTCACATAAAAACTACTGAACCGATCACCGTTCTCCGAGACACAAGAAAGGACATAGGTCACCTTTCGTCCAGAACGCGGACGAAGTCGCGGGCACCAGCTAGCACAATTATAAAGAGAGAAGATTTCTATGTTTGTGAAGAGTAAACTCAAAAACTACCGGGCCAATTTAAAAAATTGGCATGTCAGCCTGTCTGTTGACATTAACATAAAAAAATAAATTGATTAATTAATTTCATTAAATAACTTTCTCAGATGGAATTGGACAGTGAACAGCTAGGTAATCTACATGGGGAAGGTGATAAAAAATTGTCCGACATGTTGGCCCTGTTCATCGGGTCGGTCGGTGAGAACGCTGTACTGAGACGAGCCGAGTGCTGGAAAGCCAACGGCAAAGATATTTTAATAGTCGGCTACACACATCCGGCACCGACTGTGCCCGGAGTGTATTCGGCCGGGAAGTACGGAGCTCTGATGGCGTACAAACAGGAGGGCGACAGTGGCGACGTCGCCAGACAACTGTGTCAACACATAGTCGGATGTGCACCGAACAAGATTGGTGATAAAGAAACGGATAAACCTGCGAAGGAATCGGACGATGAAAATTGTCTAATATATCAAGAGTATCTGTTGGATCCAACATACACAGTCGAGGAAGTGTTGAAGAAGAATAAAATAGAAATCCTAGATTATATTAGGTTCTCGTGCGGAGAAGCGATAGAATCTAATTTACCAGGAATAGAAAAACAACCGTTGGACACAGTGCAAACGCTTCAGTAGTGATAAAATGGTGTGAAACATTGTTTATATAGGTACAAGTAAGTAGACAGTGTTGCCATGTCGATAGATGTATAATATTGACACTATGGTAATATTAAAATTAAAAAAAAAAACATAGAATTTATCGATAAATTACAACAATATGGAACAAAATTGGGTTGTTCCAAACAGTTCTACAATAGAACAGTTCTACAATAGAACTGTTTGTACAAAAAAGTTCTAACCAGTTCAATTGATAAATAAATATTTATATTTTGATTTTTAATTATTAGTGCTATTAAAATACAGGCTTCACACATCGATAAGTTGAAAACTGTTAGTCAAAGACACTACAAATATTATTATATTAATGTAGATACGTTTTCTTTTTCCTATTAATATTTAATATAAATAAAGAAAATAAATATTTCAATATTCAAAAGTGGTTCATTTGTTGAAAAGAGTCTATAGTAATAATGTTAATTTTAGTTTCTCAAGAAATAAATGTTTTTAAAAAATACTTTGTTGTTGTTACTTTAAAATACTGACTCTTTTATTTTAGTTGTTAGGGGAAGTTAAGTTAGAAAAAAAAATATATTTATTTTGGATAGTGTGGCATTTATACTCTTATTATTTTTTTATATTTTTTTTCTATCACTTACCATTTACGATTTATTCGACTATTATGATTTGTTTAATGGTCATAAAGAAATCGTAAAAGTTGAATAAGTCGTAAACGGTAAGTGATAGAAAAAAAAATATCGGACACGAAAGATAGGAAATTTATTTATCTACAATAAAGGTTATTACCATTTTGGGCCTCAAGTGCACGGTTATGGAGATATAGGCCGAAACGGTTTTTGTCAAAATGGCGGCACTTCCGCCCGCCTAATTTGTAAGAATTTTTTGCATTTAGGGTAAGTATGTGATACTGAACCTATTTAAAAAAAAATAAGAGTAACTGGCTCCTCCATTGACTACTACTTGAGTTTGAAACGTAATCTGAAAGTCCTTCAAAACAAACTTATTATGAATATTTTATTCAACAAAAAAAGTTTCAACCGCCTTCTTGCTCGTATCCGAACTTTTTAATTTGGACAAGCCTTTCCACAAAAACTTTCTGCAGTCCTTTTTCCATAACATTGCAATTTGAGTGCCGTCGAAACTGTAGCCGTGATGATTCAATACTTCCGGTGACACGACGTGAAGCGCTAACGTGTTCAGTTCCCTAGTCCTAAAGGGGCCTGTCACTGCTGGTCTCAATAGACAACCGCAAGGACACTCCGTTATAACCTTCGGCGGTGACACATTGTTCTTATCGCCTAGGTTTATTCTTTGAAAATTACTACAAAACTTCAGCTCTTCTACGGCCCCAGTGAAAGATTGCGTCGCCCTTAAAGTGAGAGGTCTCAAATTCAAATGCTCAATGTTATCTCTGAACCCAACGGTTGACAGAGACTTCTTAGTGACATTCGTACTGTTTTCAATGCTCCGTTCTTCGGACTCGCTTTCAATGGCACTGTTGTCGTCTGTGTACATGATTTTTGGGGAATAAATGTACAATTTTAAAAATTACCTCAATATTAATTTATATTTTGACACCTGTGTGTCAAAGTTCACACAAATGCCATGGCTTCGTTGGGAATAATAATGTGATGTGATGTGTCAAATCATGCAATGATTAAATAAATTGAAGACTTCAATAAGGTGTGTTAAAGGAGGATTAAGTTATTGCAATTATAATACTTTAGTTAGTTAGGATTTAACTACTATTGCAACATTTAAAAGAAAAGCAAACAGAAGATATTGTAAATCAAATTGGAATCAAAATCTTACCTACCTATTATGATCTCGTCATAATATTAAAATGTTAAGTAAATTTAAACAATAAAGATTGTTTAAAATAATATATTGGGGATGGGGGCAATACTTATAAAAAACTAGCTGGTGCTCGCGACTTCGTCTGCGTAGAAAAGTATAAAACCGTATTTTGGATAGATGGCGCTATCTCCCGGGCCAAGCCGCTAGTATTAACTTTCATTTTAGATTTCCCGTAGGAATGAAGCATTTTCCCGCGGTAAAAAGTAGCCTATGCTTATCACGGATAATGTCGGCTTCTAATGGTAAAACAATTTTTCAAATCGGTCCAGTAGTTTCGGAGCATATTCTATACAAACAAACAATCAATCTTTTAGTACAGAAAAAACCTATAGCATTTCTTGTGTTATAGGCGATGGACTATAACACTACCATCAAGTGGACTGTCATCCTGTCTGTAGACTAGCTGCTGCCCACGACTTCGCCCGCGTAACCTTGTAAATTATATACTAAAACCTTCCCCAAGAACCACTCTATCCATTGGTGAAAACAGAATGAAAATCGGTGCCGTAGTTTTTGAGTTTTTCGCGAAAAGACAGACAGACACACGCGGCGGAGGACTTTGTCACACTTTGTAGTAGTGATTAGTACATGAACAACAATGTTAACTGTTACGTTCAAAATATTGATAGTTACTAATAAAACACAGTAGCACTGAGCACAAGGTCGTTTTTTGCTACTCGAGCGTGTCGAATGCATTGTGAACACATCATGCAGCGCACACTCATCTCTATTGAATGGATCTAATTTACCTTCTAACGGTACTGGAATCTGGGGCAGTTCTGGTGGACTATTCCGAGACCCGTTGCTTATCACTACCCAACTATTATATCGGCATCTATCAAATACCTATACTGGTTTACAAAGTAAGCTTTGATAGATAACGTGATCTAGAAAGTTTAAAATAATTAGAATTGTTTTAGGAAATAACTATTAAAAATGATAAAAAAAATCTGGGCTGGTTCTAGATTGAAATTAGATCGACTCTCGACATTTTTGTCATTGAAGCTGTCGCAGATATTTTATTAAAATCACAGTCGGACATAAAATTATAAGTAAGTAAGTATACCAAACTGTTCTATCGTAGAACAAATAGTATGACCTGTATGACAGTTTGGAACAACCCTACTTGGTATGTATTTTTGCTAATTTTGACAAGTTCAACCAAGGTCACTTATACCAGTAACCTAAAGGCGATTCTGTACGAAGTTCTATTCAAGGGCCCTCTGGCCAATTTTTTTATAGGTTGTTTGCACCTAACAATTAAGTTAATAGTGAGCGCTAAAGCCCATCACAAACGTAGCTATCAATACTAAAATATATCTTTAAGTGTATGATAACTGTAACATACATAATGTTCCTCCTAACTCTTAAACGAATTAACTGATTTTCATAAAATTTGGTAAATAAACATTTAGATGTACGGGCAGTGGGGTATTTACCAGAAGGCTGAGTAAGCTGGAGCCTAGAGCGGCAAATTTGGCTAAAATTCTTACCGAAATTGTCTTACCGAAATTAAAAAAAAAAAATTATACAAGTGACCCAGAAATTGCTCGCATTCCTTGTTTTCGTACTCCGACTGTATTTATAGACCAACTAGCTGCTGCCTGCAACCTCGCCCGCGTAACTTTGTAAATTATAAGAACCACTCTATCCATTGGTGAAAACAGCATGAAAATCGGTGCAGTAATTTTTGAGTTTATCTCGAACATACAGACAAACGCGGCAGAGGACTTCGTTTTATAATATGTAAGGATATTGAGTAGAGATATCTACTTTTCTTTGTCAAACTATATTCGTTGTCAGATAATATGTTTACGGATATAAACGACGCGTCTCGAAATGACAAATGAAAGTGAATGCTGTGGACATCGTGTCGAAATTACAAAGAGCGCGTCGAACCGTGGATCCTGTGGCGAACACACATCACATGTATGTAGGAGGTACCTTGTTCAGATAAATGAATACAACTGGCTGAACACACCAGCAGAGTCCAGAGCAGTCAGTTGGACTGAACAGTGACCAAAAGTGTTACATTACATCGTTAGATTAAAAGTAATATTTGTGTATGGAAGCTTTTCAGGTAAGCTTCAAACAATATGCAAAAATTTTATTAACTCTTATTATCGTTGTTATTATATTAGACTACTTTGCTATCTATAAGTGGATTTTTTTTATTACGTTTAAGCTATTTACTCACCACTGTTATTATGTAATTATACCTGTAAATTTCCCTAGAATAAAATAAATAAATTTTGATTATGTCTTTTGAATTTTATGTTTTTTTTTTCAGTGAAATAACGGTTGATAAAATATAAAAAGTAATAATTAATTAAATGTTTTATGTGAAATGACTATTTCTTTAGTTATTGACATGAAAAAGTTAAATTTAACTTAGGAAGAACAACTCTTAAAAATAATTTATATTGTCATCACTGAATTGATATAAAACATAAAATAACTGGTGTATAATAATAATAAAAAAAAAACTAAATAAATGATTCGTCTATTATCCAAAATATTCATTCTATCCAAAATATCCAGTGTAACTAAATTAGTAAGAAAACGAATAAAGATAAATACTTTGTATTTATATAATGTGATAATTATGTTGGTATACTTATACTATAATAAATTATAGGGTCCAATAAACCCCAGGCGACTGTAGCCTACCATCAAGTGGAGTGTCAACTATGTGCAAATTATTATTATATAAAAAAAAATTTTTTATAAAATTATTGCTATCGCTAAATGAGCTGTAGCACTACCATGAGTTTATGACTACCGAAATCGCTAGCGAGAGATGAACGAGAACGTAAAATATTTGTATGAAAAATTGTACAGCGCCTCTAGCGGTTACTCAAAGAACTAAAACCAGTAACATGAGTTGCATAAGTAAAAAACCTATCGAATGTAGTCGCTAGCGACCATTACCGTCTAACGTTTAACTTGACATTTCTATACAAAATCGGTACCATGAGTTACAAATTTGACTGATGCTCTCGAGAAATACCGTAACGTTAGTAGTAAAATCATTCACTAGCACATTGAAGGGTGAAAGGTTCGTTATCGACAGAAGTAAACTAACGTAAGATTTCGATAGCAAGTCATGGTAGTGCTACTGTTCGCAAGTCTGAACCAAGCAGCAAGATGAAAACGCGATAGCGCCCAACCATCAATCGGCCGACATACGTTACCGCCTAGACTTTCGCGCGAATTAATTTATTCCTCTCTCAGTTTTATTAAGCGCAACAACCGTAAACAATTTTCTTTTTTTTACCACACCGTCCGTTGGTCGCACAGTGGTACTGTGGTGGTACTGCACTTAGTCTGTGAGAAGTGCTTTGCGGACGCGGTCGCGTTATTCCATTGTCTCGGTGAAGCTTCGTTGTGTAATGGGAAAAGTTAACAACTGACTACCCGCCAACACAAGGATGCACGTCTTGGAAATAGGCCCAGATCACGTAACTACTAACTTTTATTATTGTTATTATTATTATTGCGTAATTGTTGTATACAAACATTGAAATTGAAAGTGCGTGAGTGCGTGATGTACTACGTATTGATACAATTATTTACGCGTGATCAAATTATGCACTCGCAGTTTATCGGAATAAGGTGCACATTTTGACATTGGAAATGTGTTTTCATTCGCTTCAGTATAGGCCCAGATTTCACGAAAAAGTGCCATCCCCATATATCTCGGAGAGTTGTAAAGATATGATATTTAAAAAGGATTAAAAAGACGCGTATTCACGAGAGCTGTAAGGTGCAAAAAGAAATTTTCAAAAAAAGTCAAAAACGAAAAATGTTATGGCTGAAATAGTGAATTTTTGATTTTGGCGCTCGATATTTTGGAAACGAAGAATGATATCAAAAATTTTTGAAAAATCTCTGGACAATTTGAGCCTAAAATAAAGACGATCGGGTTAGGGGTTTGCCCTGTAGTTTAACCTTTCTGAAAGAAGTCGACAAGTCAGAAAACATAATTTCGAATTTTATTTTAATAGGGTGGAAATTCGTTAATTAACACAATTCGTGTTTAGCGATTTTAACTTTGTCTAGTCAGTCACTAATTTAAAAAAATGTGCTGAAGTGTAACCATTTCATACCTAATACATATTGTTACTGCATCGTTTTTGGTGATATTTGAAAAGAAAATAGCTTGAATACCGAGAAAAATAAATAGGCTCTTGAACCACCGATCGACTAGTTGGTGCGCAGGGCTGTCTATCATATTATTAGGTACATTAAAAGCTCTGTTTAGTATGATTGAAGTACAAACCATTAAGAATTTGGGGATAGAATCTACTATTGTCAATTTACATGTAGGTAGCTACAAATAATAATGCCAGCTCAAACATTAGAACTCCATTACTTAAATCGAAAAAAAAAACACGATCAGGCGACTAAAAAAAATCAAAGTTATTTAAAAAATCAATTAACAAATGAAATCAATCAAAATCAAAACAAGCCATCAGAAGTAAGGGAAAAAAATTCAAATATTTTAAAAATTTAGTGCTTGCTCAAACATTACGGTGTTTTCCTTCACTGATGATCTGATTTAGCTGAGTCAGCGGTCGTCAACTCTCCATACTATAATGTCTTGCGCACTGCCACCTCCCTCTTTACCTTATTACCGATTTTTGAAAAGAAGTTGTTTCGGAGGTTCCTGAACGCTGTCTATCCATCGAATTAATATAACTCTGCATCCCAGTTAGATTCATCTATTGACCTCTTTCTCAAAGTTGACATTACCTAATCTAATTGGACTGTTATTCCCCAGTAATTGCTATACTATGAGTATGATATGTTTCTTCGTTAATGTTGATGCCAAGTCCTACCCATTCTAGGGCATCTTCTAAAGCGACAGTGACAGTTTTATTTCGGAGAGAGTACATCTCCCTGTCTCACACCTCTTTGCAATGGAATTAACTGTGTGCTTTGCTACTGTACTCGAACCTACAAATGGTAGTTTTATTGTACAAACACTTCAACACTTTGATATACCAGAGGTCAATGCGACATCGCTGCAGAGCCTCGAGTAATAATGTTTCGACTGAATCCAAGCAAAACAAAATAAAATACAATATTACTACCAACATTACAGGATTTCATTATGTAGGACTTAAATAGACCTTAAAATAGATTACCTAAGATAATTACTTATTATTAATTCTAAACCATGGGGGAGAGATCTGGAATAGGGTATGAGCAATGTGTGTGCGTGTTTATTTGTGCATTCAATACATAAAAATCATTCAATACAGCATTTGCCTATCTTGTCAGCTCTAATACCCTTATAATAAAGCTTTAAACTGAATAATTTGTGAATATCATACTGCTATCTGGCCTATGTGTTGCCTGTTCGGTTTTCCTTCACAGTTAAGAAAATCTAGAACATTTGATTTGTTATATCGATTTTATTTGTGAATTCCTGCGAACTGAAAACATAGAACACTATTCAGCACTAGATTTATTTGTTTACCCATTTTTGTTGATAACATCCAGCTATATTATTAGGTAATCTGTTCTGTTGTCAGCGAACTGCGCCCGTTTACGTACTGTGCCAGTGGCCTACAATCTTAACCAATTACTACGAAAGCGTATAGGATCGAATAAAAGCAGACACTCCTATGCCCTTGAACGCACCCTTTATTGTTATTAAGGCTATAAATGGAAGATTAAGCCATTATACAAAATGCCTATCCATTATAATGTTCCATGAAAGGCTTTTTTTTCATTCAAAGATTCGTGATGATGTCAACTGGTTAATTCAACTTCAAACCTTTGAAAAAGCAAGTTACCATAAAAAAAAACATAGTTAAAATTAATTCATTTAATAAATAAATTCTCACACTTTTCTGGGACCCTCAGAAATGGATATTGAAATAATTATTTTAAGAAACTGTGGCGATATATATTATGTTATGATTTGATAATCGGCTTTAGAATTATTTGCTTTTATTATTTTAGCTTTTTATTTTCCTACTAGCTGGTGCTCGCGACTTCGTCCGCGTTGAAAATTATAAAACGCCATCTACCGTATTTTGGATAGATGGCGCTAGTATTTACTTTTATTTTAGATTTCCCGCAGGAATAAATCATTTTCCCGCGGTAAAAAGGTAGCCTATGTTCATTACGGATAATGTTCATTAGTTCGGTCCAGTAGTTTCGGAGCCTATTCTATACAAACAAACAAACAATCAAATCTTTCCTCTTTTTTTATGTTAAGGTCGACAGACAGGCTGACGGTCCACTTGATGGTAGGTGGCTACCGTCGCCTATAACACAAGCAACAGCTCTTTATAATATTCGTATAAATTTCCTTTATGTCAAGAGCTCAGACAAGTTATCTGCCCACATGTCCAACCTACCATAAGTTGATGGTAGTAAAGGATAAGGGAAAGGCTAATTCATGTTATGTTTTCACAAATATTTCACTACAATATTTTTATCAATTATGTAAATCTTAACTACACTTTTGATTATATCATGGAACTCAATTTGCATACTAACATACGCATGTTTATCTACAGGACGATGAAAGCGGCACAGCCCGCGCGGTAGACGCAGTATTCAGAACAGTCCCACGTGACCACACAACTTTCTTAGTATGGCGAATCACGGTAAGGAATCTAATCAGATTTTATGAAGAGACATATTGTCATCCACTGTTGCTTAACTTTCATTTACAACTAGCTGTGTCTCGCGGTTTTAACAGGCGTTTAATTTAAAAATGGGTTTTGACGCCATTCTTCGCTTTTCATCGCATGTTCTTCTTTTTTTTTTTTTTTTTTTTTTTTTTTTTTTTTATAAGAACCCCTCCAGCATCATACGCTGAAGCCTATATTTACAATATCTCTTTCATTCCAGTTCTCGCTTGCTTACCTCTCGCACATTCATTCTGCATACTTGGTCTTTCTTTCATCCATCTTTTCTTTTATTCCATTACGGGTGGGATGCCCGTCTGTCATTCCCTACTCTAAACTATCTTATATATCTATCATATATTATATATCTATCTTTTATTTACGGTTGGGGGTAATAATTCGACACACAATACTTTCATTTAATAAACTTTCGACTCAATAATACAATGAATATATAATAATACCTACAATAAATTACAATTATACAATAAAATTTAAAATAACTATACAATTTAAAAACAAGAAATATATTACAATTTAAATATTAACATTTAGAAAGCATTGTTTGTATAAATTTACAATTTAAACTATTTACGAATTGCTTTTGTTCCTTTTTATCGCCCTCTCCGCAATCTTAGCACAATATTTTAGGAATTTATCCCTTTTGTCACTTACGATAATTTCTTTTAGGTTTTCCTGTGTTATCTTCATGTCTATCTCTAGTTCTAAATCAATTCTTTCTTTTTCATTCGCTGGACACTCGGTCAGCAGGTGAGGGACCGTCTCCGCTACACTAGGGTCACAGATACACGATGGACTCTCCTTGCACTTGAAGCGATTCAAATACTCGGAGAATCCACCGTGCCCCGTGAACACCTGTGTTAAAATATTGTTCACGTCTATCTTTTTAATTGTACGGAAGGCCCCGGCAGCAGTGGGGAAAAACAGTTTGGTGACTGCTGCTGTTTCACCCAGCACGTACCTGCGGTCCCATTCCTCAAGCGAACGCATGCGTATGATTCGCCTGACGAATGAGACCGGACACAGGTCGTACTTGGGCTTGGTCTTTAACTTCAGCGCCGCCTCCCTAGCTAGGTGGTCCGCCCGCTCATTACCCTCTAGGCCGGCGTGGGCTTTTATCCAATAAAATTTTACTATTTTATCTTTTTCGAAAGCAATTTTCAAATTTTTTCGAGCCTCCACCGCCAGAGGGTGTAAGCAACTATTCGCCGCGATGGTCTGAAGAGCGGCCATTGAATCGCTGTAAATTGCAGAGGTGGTTTCGCCGCGTCGCAGGATCACCTTCGTCGCCTCACACACCGCCAAGAGCTCGGCCTGGTAGACGGTACAATAGGACGGCAGCCCAAGTTTGACGGCCGACGTTTCGGCTTCGCCATTCCATATGGATAGCGCGGCCCCAACCCGGCCGTCAATCCTGCTGCCGTCCGTATATATGCGTAGCTGGTAATCGCTGTTTTCTTTAACTTGTTCCTCATCCACCAGTTTTCCGAACTCGAGACTGATGTGTTCAGCGGGATGGGGACCCTCGATTGCTGGGGCCATACGCTCGACGTCCCTGTCACACAGCTCCGGCTGCGGTACTCCCCTCTTGGCCTCGTAAAGCGAAGCAGCTTCGCGAACACGTAAGTCAAGGGGGAGCAACCCAGCCAAAAGCAGAGCTGAGTGGAGAGACACCGTGCGGTAGGCCTTGCACAATTTTAGGGCGAAACCCCTCTGCACAGCGTTCAAGCGCTTGGCCACCCCCAGTTTGCCGACTGCGGGCGCCCACGCGCTCGCAGCGTAGGTTATTATAGGCTCCACCGCGGCGACATAGATTGAGCGAACCACTTCGGGGTGTAGACCCCAGCTAGTCTTGGCAGCTCTCCCCAGCTGCTTGTAGATGCCGATGGCCTTCCGACAGACTCTATCGACATGGCTATTAAATGTTAGTTTGCTATCTATGGTCAGTCCTAGCAGTTTTATCTCTTTTCTCATGCCAATATCAACCCCGCCCATGCTCAGGCGCGGAGTGTCAAATTTAATCTTTTTGGTTAGCACCATAGCACTAGTTTTGCTCGGTGCAAACCTCAGCTTATTTTTGACACCCCACGCCAGAACATGCGCTAGGGTGGCATTGGCACGACTTTCTATTTCCTGAGCTGTGTTTCCGTCGAAGACGAGGACGACGTCGTCCGCGAAAGCCTGGCAGTAGACGCCTCCACTCTCCAGGCTCCGCAGCAATGGATCGAGTGTCAGGTTCCAGAGCAGAGGGCCGGCAATTGACCCCTGGATGCATCCCCTGCTTGTCATCGTGCTGAATTCCTCACCGCAGTATCTGACGTTTACCGTTCTGTCGGTGAGGTAGCTGTCGAAGACTCGCCTGATATTCACCGGGCATCCCGCTTCCGCCAGTCTGACCCTGATCATGGGCCACCAGACGCCGTCGAAGGCTCCCTCTATGTCCAGGGACACAAGTGTCACAAGCTTCTTGTTACCAATCAACCTGCGCACACGCGACACAAGGTCATAGAGGGAATCTTCCGTGCTTTTCTGGGGCACAAAGCCATACTGGCGCGCGCTTATGCCCGGCAGAATGTGGTATTTCAGGCGAGCCACAAGCATCTTTTCAAACACTTTGCCAAGCACGGGAAGCAAACCAATGGGCCGGAATGACTTGGGGATGGCATAACTATCCCTCCCCGGTTTCCGAAGGACGATCACTGCTGCCTCCTTCCATATTCGCGGAAAAATATGGTTGGCCATACAGTTGTTTACTAAATTTAAAAATACGTTAGGGTCACAACTGATGGCCCTGGAACAGATGTCAGCAGTGAGCCCGTCGGCACCGGGGGCCTTCTTCGGATTGAAGGACCTCACCGCCATCTCGAGCTCGGTCTGAGTGAATGGAGGGTCCCAAGAGGAGTCTTGTTCCCCAACATTCACCCCGCCCGCCGCTATCCTGATTTGGCGGTGAACCTCTTCATCCGAATCGGGAAAATCTTTCGGGTAGAATGCCTCCGCAAGCCACTCCACCGATCCCTTCGCGTCCAGAACCACGCCATCTCGCTCCAATGGCGCGTCCTCGTCCCTGACGGAAGTTCTTCCTATAACCCTGTAAATCCCCTGCCAGACGCTTTCGCCGTCCTGCCTCTCGCAGAAAGACTTCCAGGAGTCTATCTGAGCTTGCCTCACCGCCTTCTCGTACTCCTCTTTTTTCGCGAGATACTGCTCAACGACCCACGACCTCCGAGTCGGAGCAGCGTTCCTGATCCTGTTCTTCCTGGTGGCGACCTCTTTCTTCATGATCGCCAGATCTTCCGACCACCACGGCAGCGCCAGTCTCTCCTTTGACCCTCTCTTTGGAATGGCGTGGTCACACGCCTCTATTATCAATTTTGTGTAATTTTGAATAGCGAAATCAGTTTCTTCCTTGTTTAGTACAACACCGCCATTGAAATTATATTTTTCTAGTAATTCTTTAATTTTGATGCCAAACTTATTCCAATTTGCTTTATTGGTGTTGTACTTTCTGGTCGTTGTGATCGGAGCTCGTGAGATCAGTGAGGATCTTCCAGTCATCCACCAGGTCTAACAGGTCATGGGAACAAGCTGTTAAATCCACATGACTACAGAAACGCTGCCCCCCCCGGATCGTGTCGAAGGTCGGAGTGTCGCCTATGTTGAGCACTTGGAGGCCAAGCTCCTCCAGACTACCTGAAAACTCTTTACCCCTGGTATCGATTTTACTGCTGCCCCACCACGAGCTCTTTGCATTTGCGTCTCCGCCTATCAGCCACCTCCCAGCCCCCAGTTTGGCCTCCACCCGTTTCAGGTGCCCGATGTAGGGTTCGATTGGCTGGTTCGGCTCGAAGTAAAAGGAGGTCAGCGTTGTCCGCCAGGCCCCCGTCCGAATCCCCACCACCACGATGTTGTTGGTGGTGAGTTCCGGGTACTGTATGACTTTAAGGCTGCTATCGAAAATAACTATAGCAGCCTTAACAGTACCCTCTCCCGGAGTGGGGTTCTGGTAGACTCGCACCCCCCTGTGACCTCGAACCTTTCGAGCTGCCCCTACATAGGGCTCCTGAAGGAGTGCTATGGTCGCTCCCCTCTTTTCTGCTTCCACTAGGAGCTCGGAGGTAGCCAATTTGCTTCGCTGCAAATTTGCCTGCAAGAGTCCGTAAGTAGGGCTAACACCAGGGGCGCCTTTAGCAGTATTGAGTGGCAGAACGGGCGATCGCATCCCATTTGGCTCTCACGGGACACACCGAACTCAAGGCATTGTGCTCCCGGTTCCCGAGCTTCGACACAGCACAGTTCCGACAGGAGGGCGGCGCCCCTGCCCGCCATTGGGGGCATTCCATCCTAAGATGCCCCCCCCCGCAATGGCTACACAGGTCCGCCGCCTCCCCGCAGAACCTCTTGCTGTGACCGTAGCCCAAGCACCGCGTGCACTGTACTAGGGGCGACTGGTCCGAGACCTTAATGCGCTGCAGATCAATGTGCAGCGCTCCGATCTCAGTCGCCCTTTTCCAAACCTCCGGAGAGGTACTCAGGACGATGTGTCCCGTGAGGGGATTTCTGGCTCTTTTCCTATATTTAATTTGCACTCTTCCTTCTTTTACGTCAAGGCCGTCGAACAGGGACCGGTTTTGGTTCCTGAGGGCCCTTAGGACGTCCTCATCGCTATTGATCGACAGGACGTCCCAAAGGATCAGCAACGGGTCTCTGTTCTCGACCTCGCCGCAAATTAACTTCTTCCCTGATTTTTCAATCCTTTCCTTTATTTTCCTTCTTTCTTCTTCATTGCTGCAGCTCATTACTATTTTTCTATCTTTCGCCTTTCTCACTCTTTCCACTTTTACCCATCCCTCTTTAGCATCGACGGCCTCCCTCACCTTTGCCAACACCTCCTCCCCGGTGTCGTTAACGTCCTCAGATGTAACGACAACGGAGTGGAGCGTCGGCCTGCTGACCGCTTTGTCCCTCCTGCCTACGGCCCCCGCGTAAGACGTAACTTTCGGCCCAACTAGCTGTTCCTTTATCTCTTTCAATTCTTCCAGCTTCTTATTATTTTCCTGTAACAACTTATTATTTTTCATCGCATGTTCAACCGACTTCCAATAAAGAAGGAAGTTCTCAATTCGACTGTATTTTTTTTTATGTTTGTTACCTCATAACTTTCGACTGGGTGAACCGATTTTGATGATTCTTTTTTTATTTAAAAGCTGGTGCTTCCCGAGTGGTCCCATTTTAATTTGGTCCAGTTCTGACAATGGCATCCATTAGTTAAAAAGAGTTCTATTATGTCATTATTACTGTTATGAGATGAGAAGTACAATTAAAACAAAGTGTCATTAATTAAAACACAATTTATTAAAGTTGTGCTTTGTCTATGCGTAAACTAAAAATTCAAATTGATAAAGGCATGCATATGATGCATATTTCGGTTTTCTTGGATGCTCGTTTCTTGTCTGGCGACCGACCTCGGCCCCTGACCCCAAGTCGTCGAGTTTCACCGCCGCACGCGTTTTTCGTTTTCGCTTAGTATAGCGTTCTCTTTGACTTTTTTTCATTTCCCGCGGCTTGTAAGGTTTATGATAAATCTTTATGTATACTAGCTGGCGCCCGCGACTTCGTCCGCGTTGAAAAAGAAAAAAGTAGTCTATCTTGTGTCTTATGCCTTGGGAATGGCTTAAATTCGGGAGACATCGCTGGATGACCCTGACTCATGTCATCGAGATGTCACTACTGTTGCTGAATGTCTATTGTGACAGATTGCAACTTTTAACGGAGTCAAAAAAAAAATTAAAAAAAATCTTGTGTCTAAATTTTTATCTACCAAGTTTCATGAAAATCATTATGAGTTATGGAGGAACATACATAAATATACAGAAAAAATTTCTAAAAATGGTCAATTTAGTTTCAGTATCATGTATAGAGACTATAAACACGATATCTCTGAAAACAAAGTAGGTAACTTACTCCATGACCAACCTTTACATATTTCTTATTAGTATCGATTTCTTCTGTGCGTGTGTATGTCACTGAACTCCTCCTAAACGGCTGGACCCATTTTAATTCGGTCTTCACTTATGGATAGAGGGACAATCAGGAATAGTTTGCATGTAAAAAAAATGGTCCCGGATAGACGCTGGCACCCATTAGTTTATCTATACATATATTGAAATTCTCAATTCACAGTGTTTGTAACCAAACTCCTCGGAAACGGCTAGACCGATTTTTATGTATTTTTTTGTGTAGATTCAATGCCATGTTTTGGATTAATTTGCTGGGTTATCTTAATATCTAGATAATTCTTTAAAATATTATCCGTAGAACAATTTATTGTACTAGTAGGTGAGTACCTACTGTAATATAATTAATTATGCTGATTTAATTAGAAATAACTGTACTCATACGTTTGTCTCATTATATCAAGTGTTGAAAAAACTCAAATGCTTAAAATTTTTTCGCTGGCATAATAATTTATAACGGACTTCATTATCAGACCGTGTGAAAGGTCAAAGATAAATAGATAAGAAATAATAAAAAAAATTTCGAACAGCCTGTATATAAGTCGTGTTCACGTGCGAATCCGCCTCGTATAGAGTCATTATGTGAGATTTTACATAGCAAACACCACTTAAAAGTCTAGTAGACACATTTGACGAGAGGAAATTTAAAATTACGCAGAAACGAGCAGATGAATGCGTTTTACGAACGCATACATGCATTCGTATGCATTCTATGGGCACTTGTTTGAATCAACATCAGGAGAAAGTATACAGTTAGAACGTTTTTAATAAATTGCAGTGTGCAAATGCATGTTAAACGGTATATGCACTCTTATTACTTGACTGTAAGTAATGTGTTTATACGGCTGATGATTGATTCATATTCATCCCAGAAATTTTTTTTGGTTGCCATTTGAATGTGGGTTTTATACATTTTGATTAGAAAGAAGATTATACACATTATTATATACATAAGGGGTTCGCCTACCAGCAGTACCTTTATGGAAGACAATTGTGAAATAGCAGCAAGTGTGCTGTTGTAAATGATGCCATGGACTTTTTTCCTTCCTTCATCTTTTAATCCAGTAAGATTAGCTGCGTTCTTACAGCATGTTGCTTATGTAAATTGGCGACAGTAGCCGCCTACCATCAAGTGGATCGTGAGCTTGTCAGTCGAGTTTAACTTTAAAAAAAGAAGTATTTGGTCTCGGTCGAGCGCCACCGCCTCCCGGTCCACTGGCTAGCGGTATTATGATGTAGGAGGATGACTAATCGATCTCCCGTTACTATTGTAACAACGATTTGCCATCTTACTTATAATTACGTCCTCGTTTTTATATAGCTGCTATTGAAGATCACAAGTACGCTAGTCTCTAATATATAAAATTCTCGTGTCACAGTGTTAGTTACCATACTCCTTCGTAGATCTGAGAATAGGTTTTTATCTATTTCTTATACGCGGGCAAAGTCGCGGACAACAGCTAGTTAATATATAAATTACGTTTACCAATCGTTATTTTATCAGGCGCTCGAGTCAATATTATTAATACTAATAATAAGTCTGTAAATGTAGGAATTGTATTGTATGTATGTATGTTCCTCCATAACTCTTAAACGAATTAACTGATTTTCATGAAATTTGGTAGATAAACATTTAGACATACAGGACACAGGATAGGCCACTTTTTTCTTTTTCAACACAGACGAAGTTGCGGTCGTCAGCTAGTAATTTTATATTGGGCGTTTCGCGCGTTAAACATGCGTCAAGACTCACACTTTTATAGGCGACAGTACGTTACTGAACGAATATATGCGTTCCATTATAATTGCATAGGCATTGAATGATTATCTTAACGAGAGTGGTCCAATATTTCATCGTGCATTTAAATGGTTTTAGATCTATCATTAGACAGTAAGTTGCTGTGAACGCAGCATACTTGCATGCACTTGCAGACTACAGTAAATGTACCTAAATTAATTGAGTTTCTCCCTGTGAAATGCCTACATAATTATTATGAGACAAAGTTGGCCTTACCGGGAATCGAACTCAGAACCTCTGAGACAGAGCAAAAAGGAATCTTTACCACTCGACCAATGAGCTCTTCATCTGTCATCTTTACATATTTTATTATTATTGATTTTTTTTTTATTGAGTTCTTTTTATTATCCTTTTAGTATCTTCATAACTATGTATTTGTTTAAATTTATTGACGTATTTAAGAAATAAATTTAATACTTACCAACAAATTGTAAAGAAAATATTTTTCAGCATAAATAATGATAAGTAAAGTGTGTACTTATTTTATTCCAATTACATTTTTTTACCGATTCTTATCAGGTAAATGTTAAGAAATCTTAATAAGCTAACGGTTAGTCTACCGAATTTAATTAACACACTAATTAACAAATACTTAAAAACGTATTCTTTCTACAAAAATTTCGCTGGCATTCCTATTGTTTAAAAAATTCTCATATGTTTATGTTTTCGCCTGATAAGCGCAATGGGTCCCTTTCACTGCATTTTGTTAGACAGGCAGTACCTAGGCACCCTTGAATTTTATTGTAGAAAATAGATTTAGTAAAACCCAATTTTGGACGCAATACTACCACCTTGTGGTGTGATAAGTATATTTATTTTTAACGTATGTATTTGTAAGAACTTAGTCATACGTTTCTTTGTCACTTTGTTTCAATAGTCAATTAAATGAAAGTGCTAGTTGCAGGCCGCGGCCTCGCCTCAGCTCGGTGCCTAATAAAATCTGAATTAAAAAGTTATTATCATTGTAATAACTGAAATATTACATCTGCACCTTATACTTACACCAAGTGAAATTGCGGCCAAGCGCTGCCTTGATTTTATAAATAAAAAAAATATCTTGAACCTGCATACTACAAATTAATTCATTAAGTCTATCATTAAATCTAACTTGGAAAAAATGTTACAATTTCTCGCAGGAATCTATAACGGAGTTGTTACCGCGCACCCACTACGGCACTTTCTACGACGGAGAAGCTTATCTGGTATACTCATGCTCAGTGCCCAGTCAGCCAGCTGGTCCAGATGTTATTGTAAGTAATTAACCATTCACTTCTTCTATCTTTTTTTATATTAAAGATGGGTTTGCTCTTGGCCAGCATCTATATAACCATGTAGCGAAAAATATAGCCATTGAAGTACCTAATGACAAAATTCTAATCTCTTTATAATAGAACGTAGAACAATTTCATTTATATTTCTAACCATAAGTTCTAAAAGTATATAATATCTTTACCAATATATAAAGCAGAATAGTTTGTTTGTTTGTACGCGCTAATCTCAGGTAGTTAGCGAAGTACTAGTTCGAATTGAAAAATGAATTTTGTGTTGGAAAGTCCATTTATCGAGGAAGTCTACAGGCTATAGCTAACGCGGACGAAGTCGCAGGCACCAGCTAGTATTAATGAAATGGATGATGTGTTTCTTTTTAAATTTATATAAAAAAGTTATAGAATTTTATAAAAAATAACTTGAAATTTCCCAGCGTCGTGAAATAAAAGAGAATGGCAACAGCGAATATGGTGAACGTCACATCCATTCGTGGTCAGGAGAGAGGAGCGGAGTGTTGGCGACGATGGCCCTCCGTCGCGCCACACAATTGGCGACCCATCTCGGAACATCGTCCGTTATACATCGCGAAGCAGCCACAAAGGAGTCCCCGCGTCTTCTGTCCTACTTCCGTGACGGAATCAGGTCAGTTTGACTTTTCCATTTGTATTTATAACAAACAAGACATGCGGAAGTGTCGAGCGAAAGCCAAGCCTTATTCTGTAAGTAAGTAGGTAAGTACTCACCACTAATTATTGCGCTATTATATACGGCGTCTCCCTCAAAAACCTTGAAAAAAACTCAGCAGGCAGTATAACCGCAATGAACGGAACAGGTTTAAAATAAAACAGTTTTTCTCCACTAAGTACTAAAACGTAGTAAAAACAGTGATTTTAGCACGCGCATTGACGATATGTTACCTATTATTTACGACACTCACATGAAACGTCATGAGGCTAACGAGCCTTTTCGACAACAATATTTTAACAACAACAACAACAATAGTTTTTGGCAACAATATTTTAATGCATGCCGTTGTAAAAGTATGTAATTGAAATAAGCCGACCTCAATTATTATTGCGTTTTAACAGGATTCTACGCAGCGGCTCAAATGGTAACTTAAACAGCGGCGCGCGCTTGTTCCGTGTGCGCGGGCGCAGACCGATCCTCATTCAACTGGATCCGGTGTCGTGGTCTCAATTGGCCGCTGACGGTGTCTTCATCCTCGACACACCAGCCCTCCTTGTGTTGTGGCTTGGCCGAGCCGCCAACTTGATCGAGAAAATATTTGGCGCTAAGGTCATCAGTTGATTTTCACTCTTTTCATCGTCTAGGATTCATGAAGATAGTTTTAAGAAATAACTGCCTAATTTTAACATCATAATATGCGATTAAACACTTATTTTTTATTAATTGTTACTATCGCTCAACGAGCTATGGAGAGAGCTGTGCTCGGGGTTACTCTGCGAGGTCGAATCGAGTATGGAGAGATCCGTAGAAGAACGTAAGTTACCGACAAAACAAAGTTAAAGTGGCAGTGGGCAGGACACATAATAGGTACGGAGAGCCAAAGGCCACTGATGGGGCTTGAAGGTTCTCGAGTGTAGAAAAACGATCTGTAATGCGCATCGGGTAGACAGTTGACCCAGGTTGCTTTTGAAACATTCTATTAAAAAACTAGGTATGAGGACGTCCTAGGGCTGAGGACATCCCTTTTATTCATTCATTCATGTACTTCTAAATAAAGTATAATAGATGATAAGTTGGGAATCTTCTAATTATTAGATCGCGTATCGCATGGCCCGTGGAGCAGATAAAGGGATGACAGCGCGCCGCATCACCATCGCCCATGACGGATATGAGCAAACGCTTCCACCCGGTGACAGAGCGCTTCTGGACGCATTACTAGAACTACGAGCCCGATCCGTGAGACCGGTCGCACCACTTGTAGACCCTCCGAAACCAGCGCGCCTTTACAAGGCCACACAGCCGCCTCGAGTCACCCCTATCGCAATACCGTCTCAGCGACCAGCCGCACGACTTGAAGAGATCAAAAGAGCGCCTCTGTTCAGAGAGGATTTGTCAGATGTAAGTATTTTTCTTATATTGCTTGTTATGTGTCATGCAGATAACTTGTCCGTTTTATAATCAGTGTAGTGACAATATTCAACCTATGTAATGTAATGGTTTAATTATAAGTTCTTTCCTGGAATGATTATTCATTACAAAGGTGTTCAATGAACCTGTATTCATTTTTCAATAAATATTTTTGGAAAAAAAATATATAGATACTTTATTATCTACTTAAAAACTAAATTTAATACTTATGTAATTACTAGCTGGTGCCCGCGACTTCGTCCGCGTTGAACGATAAAAGGATGAAAATTTCATGGTGATCGGTTCAGTAGTTTTTGCGTGAAAGCGTAATAATAAATAGTAGGTGAGGATTACAATTTAAATATAAAATATATACTTACTTAATATTAATTGTGGCTTCAGCTGATGTAAGGTTCAAAAAGCATTGGCAATTATTTCTGGCTTGTTGGCTCGGAATAATGTGAATGGGGTGCAGAGTCAGCGCCTCGTGACTTCGTGTCGCAACCGCGGGCATTGAGGTCGGTGCAGGCTCAGCTCAGCTTGCGTAACAAGAGTCGATACAAAAGAAATTAACATGTGTAGGTAAAAATACTAACAAAAAATTTCAAAAATTTTAAATGATCTAATTCAAAAATTATTAAACTATGCGTAAAAATTGAATTCGTTGGACCAGAACAATTATTATTGTCCTCATACTTCATAAATAACAATATTTAAATATATTTAATAATTTAATTTAAAAAATCATGTTAAATTTAAAAATTTCATTAAATTAATAAATCAGCGTGGGACGTGACAGACGACTTGAAAGGCATAGCAGGAAGCGACTTAATGAAAAAGGCAGAGGCCAGAGGAGCGCGTATGGTGGCGAGCCTTAGAACAGAGTACCTAGGCTGATAATGATAATACTTATTCAATAAAATATTTATATATTGAATTTCAGAACGTGTATATAGTGGACGCCGGCTGCCGTGGTGTTTGGGCTTGGGTGGGGCCCACAGCTGGGGGTGCAGCCAGTCGTGGGGCTCTTGCTGCCGCCCGTGGGCTGGCGAGAGCGAGGCGTCACGTGGGCCCCGTCTCCGTGACGGCAGCGGGACGTGAACCTCTCGAATTCGCTGCGCTATTTCGCAACTGGCGCTGGTGTGATGCGAGGCGGGATGTCCGACTGCGTGCTGCTAGGTCGGCTACCACAAAACTTGACGCTGTCAGTCTGGCGTCTAACTCTTGGCTTGCTGCTGAAGTGAGTACACACCATACTCATAAAGGTGACACATTTTAAAAAGAGTAACTAATTCACTATAGTAGTCAACACCACAAATCAATAATTAGGTAAGTATATGTTATAAAATAATGTAGGTAACGTATGTTATTGCAAGAGGATAAGTTAAACTCCAATTCCATTTACCTATGCGGTAATACAATATATTACCAAATGATATAAAACAACTATCAATAGCATATTCTAATAATTTAACAAAAGAAAGATTGTATATATACTTACTAAGGCCTGAAGCCTTCTTCAGGCCTTAGGAAACTATCTTTTAAAAAATGTGACATCTTAATTATCTACTTATATCAATAAAAAATTATCGTAAGACTCGAGAACGGCTAGACATATTAGGCTTTTTTTTCAAATATTCATAGAAGTCTGAGGAAGGTATTTATGAAGAGAAAAATTGGCAATACCTGAAAAAAAAAAACATAGAAATCGCATATTTTTCCCATTTAAAGTTCTTAGTGGACAATTACACATATTTCAGGTCAGTAAGTTAACAAAGTCTTACAGCTTACAAGGACTCGTCTATACTAATATTATAAAGAGGAAAGATTTGATTGTTTGTTTGTATAGAATAGGCTCCGAAACTACTGGACCGATTTGAAAAATTCTTTTACCATTAGAAGCCGACATTATCCGTGATGAACATAGCATACTTTTTGGAAAATGCTTCATTCCTACGGGAAATCTAAAATAAAAGTAAATACTAGCGGCTTGGCCCGGGAGATAGCGCCATCTATCCAAAATACGGTAGGTGGCGTTTTATACTTTTCTACGCGGACGAAGTCGCGAGCACCAGCTAGCACGTAATATGATTGAGAAAAAGTTAGTATGCTGAGTTATGACATCACAGTTGCGGCTACTAGTGTCCATGTATGTTCAGGCGCAGCTGCCGGACGATGGTTCCGGCGCTCTACGCGTATGGCGCGTGCAAAGACGCGCAGATGAAGTTCCGCTGGTAGAAGTGGAACGCCCGCAGGCCGCTGTTTTCTACGACAGCGACTGCTTCATAGTGCTCTACACTTACCATGCTCCGATCGGCGATCAATCAATACTTTACTTCTGGATGGTATGTTAGCTATTTCATTTATTTCAATTGCAGCATCTTGGGTACTCTTTACAAATCATTATTCTACTTTTGGCCTGAAACTTAATTGGTAGAGTAATTAATAGGCTTTTATGTGAATCACACCAAAATATAACCACAAAATTTCCGTTGAAAAAATAAATAATTGTTCTTTATTCATCTCCAAAAACTAATCTAAAAATACCGTCAATGTTAGTAACTTTGCCTGGTCATCAAACTTTGCTTATTGAGGTGGCTTGTTGAAAAAACAATATTATTCCAAAACTATGGATAAAATATTTATCCATAAATTGTAAAGTCACATATCTGACATAGTTTCGGAATAATATTGTTTTCTCCAACAAGTCACCTCAATAGGCAAAGTTTGTTGACCAGGCAAAGTTACCAACATTGACCGGTATCTACATAATAATCTTAGCCAACTTTTAAAATATTTTGTCTTGGGATTTAAGTATGTTAGTTTAATCTAAAAATGTATAAAATATTCTTGTTTTTTCAGGGTGGCTCTTCGCCAAATGATTTGAAGAATTTGGGGGCAAAAGAAGCCAAAGACCTCTACGTTAAGTTAGGACGTCTTCCTGTTCAGGCAAATATACTTATTACTGTACTGTACTTAATTCTAATGTTTTGACAATCAGTGTTGTCTCATTGTATACAGTTGCGAGTATAGTTTGTAGATTGTCATAAAATACTTTTTCCCTCGCTTTCTTTCCACGCTATCATATCAATATTGGATACGAAAGAATATTGACTTTTTCTATACAAATTAGGCCACCCTTTAGGCCAACATTCCACGCGAAGACATTGCTAAATTTCATGCATGAATTGAATATAAAGGATATAGTTAAATGATAATATTAAATTTCAGGGGTGGGTGTATCAAGGCAAAGAAACGGCGCATTTCCTTCAAATATTCAAGGGTCGCATGATTACCTACTGCGGCAGCGCTACTGATTACGACCGTTAGTATCCACTTACTTTAATTTTAATATTAATAAGTTGGTTATTTAATTGCTTATTATCGATTATTAACAATAAAGGCTATTAGTAGGTATATGTACCTAGTCTACGACTGATTATTTTGTAGGTAGGCTTCGTCAATACCTCCTATACCTAGGTATTATTGTTTCGTACAGCCAATGGTCGTGAGTAAACATAAAACCTAAACTTCCTACGGCCTCAGATCTCTGCAAATTTGGTCCTAACCACAATTCTGTCCGCGTATTTACCCTGTAAAGGATATCTGGAACATGCGATCTAAGGCAACAGAAGATTTAAACGAACAGATGCACGTCCTAGCCTTCATTAAGGCCTTGAAAAAAAAAAATGGATAACAAAGCGATATGCATTCTTTTAAAATAGATACATCTACATAGCAGGTGTTATAAGTGCCCAAATTGATATTATCTCTTGGCAGCTAGCGGTCGGCGCGTAATGGCTCCGTCACGCGTTTTGATCCGCGTGTCGGGACAGTACGCACGCGAAGCACGAGGAGAGGAGGTGCGGGGTGTGGGGTCGGGGGCGGAGGCGCGCGGTTCGTGCTACGTGCTGCGCGAGGGCAAACGCGTATGGGTCTGGTGCGCTTCCACGGCCACTGGCGACGAGAGGGAAGTCGCCAAGAATATGGCAGCCGCTGAACACACACTCGTCATGCAAGGTGCGGTAACTTACTTTGACCTTCATTGGTGATTCTGCTGTGTTTTGAGATAGACAGCTGCTGATGTTTCTATTAATAATTGTTCCCTTGCATTTATGAAACAAATAGTTACATAACTTTATTAAGTAGTTATGGGATACGGATACCTATACTTTACCATAACTTTAAGTAGTAGGTAATTAGGTGCCTAGTAAAATAAATATGTTTATGAAAATAAACTGGCAGAAGTCTAAGGGCCGGCGCACATTGAAGAACGGTTCAATGTGTATACATTTTTTCGTATTTTGTAAATAGGTACTGCTGCTGCGGCCTACCGTAGCATAATCCAAATGAAAGTACAGTCTAAAAATGGGATAAAGGACGGGGTGTACAAAATCTTATTAAAATATTGAAATAAATTGTGAGAAATAAGAGGAAAATTACGGTTTTTGGCAGGCAAGGAAAAACCAGACTTCTGGACAGCGCTCGGCGACCGTCGACGCTGGTTGGTTGCGTCACCACTTAAAGAGATGGAGCGCCCTCTGCCGCCACGACTATTCTATGTGTCGCTCGGAGTTCCAGGGCAGTACTCGTGTAAGTTCAACAAAAAATAATAATATACAACTTGACAATGTACAATAAGTTTAAAAAAAAGTTCATACAACAATGAAAACCACATTCATGTCGGTTAAGCCGTTTATGAGATTAGCGTGCACAAACGCACAGACAAGTAACAATTTTATTATAATAATATGTGTAATAGCCACTATATTGCTCCAGGTGTAATTCGTCACAGTCAGATTTTTTCGGTATAATTATAAACTACAATACGCAGTAAAAGTTATATAATATTGTTTTGTTTGCAGTTGAGGAAATAATCTCATTCAGTCAGTACGACTTAGCACCGGAAATGGCGGCCGTGCTGGACGCTCACAGCGCCGTCTATGTGTGGCTCGGAGCTCATTGTTGCGCCCGCGCAAAGGACGACGCCCGCTCTATCGCGCTGGCTTATCTGGCGCAAGGTAAATGTTACCTTTCCAAACTTTCCGTTACTAGGAAGATCCTTATTATTCGACTGGTGACTGGAACTAGAACACGGCCCAGTTCAGGGTAACAATCAAGTAACCTAGTCAAAGTAACAATCGAAAACGATAACGAAGTTCGAAAACAATAAAATATATGGCGTCGCTAAATCACATGATACTTCACTTCCTATACATTTATTCTTTCGAACTTCGTTATCGTTAAAGCCCCAGGACTAGAACCACGCCGAACTCATTTACTTTACATGCGACACTTGTTCATAGGGTAAAATTAGCAAGTTTATTAAAAGTTGTGTCTGTCCTTTCAGTTGTTAGATTTGTTTAAGTTAAGTCATTGTATCTTAGCACAGGCTTCTCAACAAATTGAAAAATCGTTGAGTACTTTCACTTATAAATACACTAACAATCTATTAAAATTATGTAAAAAATAATAATATAAGTACTTACTTCTTGGAATTTTACTTTTAGATCCCGCTAGTCGTGATCCAGAGACGCCGATACTGACATTGAGCCAAGGACGAGAACCACCCAATTTCACTGGTTTCTTCCCACACTGGAAACAGACCATGTGGAAGGTTGGTGCATAATTAAGGCAATTTTTGTAATTCTTACAAAACTAGGAAAATGCAAGTTCATTAACATCCCTTACAAATGCAAAATAATGTTGAGCACTAACCTTACATTAATGACAGGGTCACAAAACCTTCAGCGCTATTATAAGTGCGCTAGAAGGCAAGGCGATAGTGCAGGGTGGTAACAGCGCGCTACAAAGTGGAAACAGCGCCAACCGCTTTGACCAATACGAAAAGTATCCCCTGGCGGTTCTGCGTGGGCCCAAGGAACACTTGCCACAAGATGTCGACCCCCTTTCTAAAGAGGTTTGTAACTATATCTTATTTATTTTATTCTAGGGAAATTTACAGGTTTGAATTTTATTGAAATAGGAACTGTATAGATTATAATTAAATGTATAAAAATGTAAAAATATGGGCCTAGTTGCCGTCAAATAAATGAATTTGAATAACAGTGGTGAGTAAATAGCTTAACCTAATAAAAAATTTCCACTTACAAGATAGCAAACTAGGTCTGATAACAACGGGAGTGTTAAATTGAAAAAATTATCGGCTATAATATTTTTTGTTTTAACTATAGAACCGTGGAACAGGTCGACATTTGTATCCTGTAATAAAATTTCATTAAAAGTTTACATGAACGAGACATGAATGTATTTTTCCTTTAATTTGTCTTATTAAGTGCTCAAATTACTTATATTTACCCTAGGTTTTCTGTAAATTTGGACTTTACAGTGCTGGTTCTTATCATATAGAATGATAAACTGAAACATGTCTTTCAACTTCATTTAGCAGAGAATCCTTGACTTCCAACACAGAAACCAGATTTAAATTACTATAATTACAAATTATAATCTAACCATCGACTTTCTTTGAGCCCAAACATAATTATACATATATGCTGTAAGTTAATGAGTAACCGGTAATTAATATTTAACTAAAAATGTATTTTATACTTTCAGCTTTATTTGACCCACGATGACTTCGTGTCGACCTTCAACTACACTTACAATGAATTCCGATCCCTGCCAGCTTGGAAACAGAAGGATCTCAAGAAAGTTGTTGGATTGTTTTAATATTATAAGTAATTTATTTTAAAAATATAATCTATTTAATAATATAATAATATAATCTATAGAAATAAGAATACTTTTTATTGTTATTAATATTATTTTTGTTATGTAGATGTTTGTTATAGAATATAGTCTCTTATTAGATCTATTGAGTTTTTAAATAAATCCAGTAAATATAAAGATCCATAGATAGCATCCAAGTTAAAATAATTGTATCAAGAATCTTTGACGTCAGTTCATCAACACATATCTTGGCGATGCTTGTGTTAGAATCATGAGATCCATTTCACTTAAGTTTATCAGAAATACGTCTATAATATGAAAAAAAAAATCCTATAATCTAGCACCACTTAATTGTTAAATTGATATGGAATTTTTATGTAATAATAAAACAATAATCTCTTTAAAGTGTTATTTATTTCTCACAATATTAGCTCTTATTAGCTAACATTAATTATGATAAAATTAATATTCTTTACAATTTACAAATCCTTAAAAAAAACCATAAAATATTGGTGTATTTCAAAACATTATTTACACTATAAATATTGTTACATATGCCTACATGATATGGGAGTTGCCGTAGCTAAGGCACGCGTTAATATTATGTCCAAATATCCTTCTACCGTGAATGGGTTTCGACGAACGATGCAATTTGAATCGATTAAAAGTACATATTCACTAAATCATAAAATGTTACTTGGGTAAGAACTATAATAAGCGAAAAAGCTACATGAGAAATATTCTTTACAAGAGTCGAGTGAAGCTGGCTAGTTAGGAACTTACATGATAGATAAAATAATAAAAAAAAACTTCGAAGGGTTAATTCAATAATAAATAATTTACAAATCATTACATTTTATATTGATCGTTGAGATATACAAGACAGTGTATAATCGTTCAGATGTCTGTCATCCTGTAAAATATTTACCAAAATATCTGCGCATAACGGTTAGCCGATTATTACAATAATAAATTTATATAAAAGTGAAAATTGCAAAATTTCAATTATGAAATTCAAATGACTCTCTCTTTGGTAATCAACCATATTCAAAATCACAATAAAAATTATAAAATACAAGTGTTGGTGGAATGAAACAGCGCGATTATTAAAATAGCTGCCTTAAGCAATATAATTAATTATTATAATAAAGTAAAATGCATTTAATTTTAAACATACGGCTTATAGTAGACCGCCAATTTGTATATTATATAATAATAAACACTTTTAAGTACGTGGGTAAATTTGAAATTCGCAAATCAGAGATTTTATATTATATACTTACAACTAGAGGGGAAAGACATTGAGAAGAGATAACAGACAAAGCGATGGGGGCCTATAAGAGTCAACATATATTAGAATATAATTAAAAAAAAAATCAACATAGCTTTCATCGGAATGTAAACAATGTGTGGAGCAAAAACAGTGCTTTAATTACATTTAACAAGAACCACTGTAACAACAATGCGCTCGAGGCCTCTCTCGTTAGCACCACGCACATCAGATATATAATACGCGTTCAATTTTATTTATCACAGCTTAGACGAGCCTTTGTGCACAGGTCTGTCACAATATCTCCCTCTCACAAAATAACAATGTTTTCACATAGCAAAGACTCGTAAAAGTTCAAAGTTGATCGCGCTCAAATCGTTGGCCGTTTCCTAAAAATACCGTTCCTATGACAATTATTTAGTCACGTACTAGAGTACAAATCGAACTATATTAGCAAGTGAAATTTTGAAGTGAAAACTTCTTTAGGCGCGTTAGGCACTGTTGAAATGGGATAAAATCATTGAACTCGCGACAGTGTCATGTTACGTTACGTTACCGAAATTGACAGCTCTGTATATAATATTTGTCACAGATATGTATGGAGATGCTAATGCACCATCATATTCGTTTGTATTTTTTTATAGCTTGATGGGAAAAAAATCATAATTAACAATAGCTAATAGGCACTGATGTCGTTCATTTAGTTAACAAATGCTACTGGGATTCAAATGAAGTATGAAGTTGCCTTTAAGGGTCACCACATGTACACCTACAGGCAATGTAATTATTAATACAATAACGTGAATTTCAAAGAGAAAATCTGCTCAGTCTGTGGTTTCGACTTTGCCAAGGTTCAAATCTCGGTTAGTAAAGAAAGCGGCCAACGACTTGCGCGTTACATCGCAAAAACGCGAGTTGGTTTCTTTACATTATAAAGATGGCGCGAGTTTTGACACATATGTGATGCACGGTCGTATACTCGATTTTGTACTTCTTTTAATCACAACGAAATGTTATTTTTAGTTTCCATGTGTTGCCAATTTGCAACAAAATCTTTATAATTAATTATCTTTGACGATAATAGTGTACAGTTGTGACTCCCAATAGTTTCATGGTATTGTATTATATCCATATAATTATAATACCAATTATATATTTATATCCAAGACTAGTAAAACTAGTATGTACTAAATAATGCAATTGATTTTTTTTACAAATTTTGCAAACAGAATTTCCGAATAGATGGCTTCATTCGAAAGATTTTTTTTAATTATAATTAAATGATATTTTTTTCAAATATACTCACAGTTTCAACAATTTACAAATAAACTAACTGAAAAGATCAATTTTATTAATTATATCTTTTGCACAGATTATATTCTCTGATAGTAACTTCATCACGTACAGTTTATGTCGCGTATTCCATAAATCTAAGAGGAGTTACTGCACTACAACCGCAAAAATATGCGAGATTATAATTTTTGTTTTCATTTGTACACGCCAAATTCATTGTTAACAAATCTCATTCGAGATATTTGGCACCTATATTTTATTATACTAGACAAAAACAACCTTTAAGCTTTACACAAGTAGAGAAAGGCGAGGGAAATTTAAGAAATATTGCTTGTATCGTATTCCGAGAAAAATAATACACGAAGTTATATTTATTTTCAGCATCTAGTTCGTGAATTAACTCGCTAGGGTTAAACACTAGGTTTCCCTAGTGCTTCTTTCCCAGCATAATATCGTAGAGAGCACTTTTCAAATCTAATTTGACCAAACGCTACCCATAGTTCATTACAGCAACAAATTGTTCCAACCAAAGAGTTCGTAATCACTATTTTCTAAATAAAACGCGCCTTAAATTGAAACAAAAATTTGAGTAATCCAAACTCCTATGTAGCAATATTATTTGTTGGTAATATGTAGTTTTGTTTTTGTGGGTAGATAGATACTACATATTTAAAACAATTGATTTTTGTTTCTCTAAAAACCAAAATAAGGGAACATTGGTATTTATAAGTATATTATATAGTTTTTTCATATTTTCATTTTTCAATTCGGCACTGCACTGTATAACGTATCTATAGAGATGGCTTGGGAATCACCTATAGTATTTATAATTTGCAATAACACTAACAATAACTTTTTTAAACCTATGAAATGTTATTGCATTATAAGCTCGCTCATTTACGAGACAACCAAACGCACTAAGTCTACTCTCTAACACGGTGTTAATTGCGGAAGCCCGTCTAGTCTTAAATTAGTTTTAATATTTGTGGGATTATTTATGTGAAACAACATACCTAATATTGTGTCGAGTGAATTTGAGCAACTAACAAAATCGGTCTACAAAAAAGAAAAAAAAAACAAGAAAACTTATGGCACGGTTCTTCGTTAAGGTCGAACGCTAAACACTTGCAAACGACATTTTAAACTTTCCTAACTACTACTACTAAGTGATAGTGCAATTGGATTGGTCTTAAAATTAACAATTTCATCATATTATTTGGGGACTTTCAAGTATTATGTAACGCAATTTGGGGTCTTGTAAAACGTTACGATGCGTTACAGCGGGCCTATTCTCTAACTGTGGTTTTTAAAACGTGTCGACTTCAATGTCGACATTAAATTGTAAATAATACTTTGTCAAACTAAAAACCACACAATAACGCGCCAATAACTTCATCGACATGTAAAACCACGGAAAAAACGTCGTAGACATTTTGACTTGTGCTTAGTGAATGCCAAAGTAGACAATTGTCGAGTCTATAACCGCATCGAGTCGATAACCACAGCAAAACCACACATAGAGAATAAGGGCCCGGACCGAGAGGGGAATCCCTCGAGTGTATTGTATGTACGTCATTTTTATTTTGTTCTTCCAAGTTAGCAACCCTTTTCGTTGGTAAAAATGGTCACTTGGTACACTTGGTCCTAAACGTAACGTTACGGCGCGTTACATGGGGGGAGGGAGGGGTCAAAATCTTCAAAAATTGCGTTACGTAATAATACTCGAACGCCCCCTTTCAACCTGTGCTTACAAAGTTTTGAAGTAATGCAGACACTATTCTCTATTAGTACATGTATCGGCTACATAATGTGTTTACTTACTTATAGGTTAGAGTCGAATATTTTTAGAGCTGGACCAACTGGGAAATTATTCACCCGTCATTTTTGTTCCCGCAATGACTGCTAGTTACGAGAAGCCAGAGATTTTATTAATTATATACGTGCTAAAAGAAAGCTGCTTAATTATGCTAATTTAGAATTTTTTCTTGAGTCGCAATAACCTCGTCGTAAGTACAATAACACATTTAAAACTTCTGGTATAGCTTGAACATTTTAAAAGTAACGAAAACACTTGAGAACCGATTTCAAATGGAAAAATTGAAGTCAATGATGATTGTCAACAACATTTATATCCATGCTAGATTTAAGTTATGTTGACACTTCTTAATATTGATCACAAACATCTTAATCAAAAAATCCATTCACTTTTCTTCTCACAGATTAAACTAAATATTATCTGTTATATTATAAACGATAAGAAGTATCAAAACTGTTCATAAAATCTTCACAGGCATAGTATAGCGTCCGTTGAAGTGATTTTATTACTTGTAAAATGTTAAAACCTATACAAAAATAGAAGAAATCAATCGGTAACAACGTTATGGGGAATTTACTTGTGTGAACAAAATTTAATTTAATGGAACATAAAGTTAATTATACAAAAATGTCTTCTACAGTAAATAGGTATAGTACAAAATAAACATTTTAACAGTTCGCTCTCATCAACAGTGAATCAATTCCATTGTTTCTTGCGGTGGCAAAGTTACCACCGAAATTCAGTTTAAAAATAATAATAATTTACAGTCACCTAGAGAGTTTATCGAATAGCGTTGAAATATTAAGACAACATCTCAATGTATTTGCATTTATTTAAAGGCGCATTTTATGAAAAACTTAAGGCCGAATATTATTTATTTAATAATGTCAATTGAGTCATATGTTTCTAAGCTAATTCCTCATCTATGGGATAAGTGCTCAATGCCGCTCTCAATTAGATAAAAATAGCATTAAAGAAGAGGAAAACAAGTCAATTCTCTCATGTAACCATTTTTTTTACATTCTAATTAGGCGACAATATAATCAGACTCGGTTCAGAGTTGTTTAAAAGAAATTTTAATTTAAAAAGTTACACAAAAAGAAATCATTTAACGACTTATGAAGGGGTTGGATTGCCTTTGATATAATTTAACTGATTACAGGTATAATAACTGATAGCTTGGAGTGTTTTAAATGACAGTTGTAAAAAGTGTCTAAGTATTAAGACACTGTAAAAATATTATTAAATTTATTAAAATTGGGTCTAGCATGAGTTTATAACGATAAGTTCATACTATAGACTCACTGTATTGATCAGTGACTTGCGTAAGACTAGGGATATAGATGAATAGAATATAATGACAAAAAAATCTCATTAAAGGGTAAAGAAAATTTGTGAAATGCTCAATTTTTCACGTAACTCGAACAGAATTGGAACAGAATGAACGCGATTTTTTTTTCTCCGTGGTGTAAAAAAATATAATAATCAATTATTTCTATTCTTTATAAACACAGTTACGTATGTGATACAAGCAAAAATTGCATTACCGAAATTGATGGAAATATTTATATTATATAAAAAAAAATAGGTTGACTTCCGATAAACGCTCAATAAAAAAAATGCTGAGCAAAAATTGAGAGAATTTGAGGTTATTATTGTAGTATGCACACGATTTAAAATTAAACCTTACACGATAACATTAAGTTCCATTTTCGACTGACAACTAATTTATTGCAGCTCGCGTTGGACTCTTATTACGATAGGCACAAGTATCATTTTAGTTTGCCAGCGACTAACTATATCTAGTTTCAACTTTTAAACATAACGTATTAACAACTATCACAGCTGTACAGCTGAAAACTCGATAAAAAATTTGGACAAAGGCCGAAAATTGTATAGGAGACTAGCTATTATTAATTATTATTAATGTATACAATAAAATTCATCATTCATCTACAGGATTATTGGAAATTAATAACGAAAAAAAAATTACCTACTATATATTGAGGTTAATTTTTTTATGCAAAAATGAGATATTATAAATAAATTCGTATCGTAGCAAAATATTTTTTTAATGTATTTTGTATGAATACTTTTTTATCTTTGAAACTTAAAGCCAGATTTAAGCAATTCACATTAGAAGCAAATTTAACTTAAACTATAAATTACATTTTTTTTTAATGAGAAAAAAAGTCATTAACTAATTTTCACTAATCCTGTATAATAAATTTAACCTTCCCGTGTACGTCACTGTAACAACAAACTTCAGTACGCGAGATATCATAGGAGTTATATTTAACGTACGCTCACTCTATATAAACTAATAAAAATAAACATTTTAAATGTGACATTGCAAGGTAGACAGTCGGCAAAGTGTTAAAAGTATACCGTATCTAATTTAAGTCTTTATTAATAGCACGTTAAGGTACAATTTAACCTGCTGTCTACTGCAGGTCGAGTGACAATATAAAGAACATTAGTAAAAATGCAAAATGATAGAAGCTAAACTATACTCTAAAGTACCCACAATTAGATTCTTAACGCCAAACGAACGTCTCGGACAAAATATACAATGGACACGATTTAAAGATCATTATCGATTGTTTAAAATATATCAGCGATGGACATCGCTATCAACCCTTTAACCGCTTGGTTTTTTAGTTGTAATTTTTTTTGTAAGAGAACTGAATGATTTAAAAATAAACATAATATACAAGTGGAGGAATTTGTCCGGCTCTGGTGGAATGGACACGAAAATAATTGTCGGATAAATTCGACTCTGGCGGCTAAAAATTAAAGATCATTATCGCTTGTTTAAAATATATCAGCGATGAAAATCGCTATCAACCCTTTAACCGCTTGGTTTTTTAGTTGTAATTTTTTTTTTAAGAGAACTGAATGATTTAAAAATGAACATAATATACAAGTAGACACGGAAATTTGCACATTTTATATGTGAAATTAATTTAAGTTTTTTGTTTCCATACAAACCTTCATACTATATCTTAGAAATGTCATGTTTATGTATTGTTACAACCAATAACTAACGAGCAATCCTTGAATTACGTAGTATGGGAATTGGGGGTATAAATTAGTGACGTCTATCCCTGTAAATGCGTCTCCTTCTAATACTTCTTGTCTATAGTGCAAGAAATACAATTATATAATTCATATAAAAATAAATTTTAATTGTACTTGGTACACTTAAACAAAAAGTGCTTCAACTTTATTAGTATAAAAATAATTCCACGACACGAATTTTTTTTTTTAGTTTTATTCAACAATTCAATTTCTAAATAGAAATTAAAAATTAAATAAAATTAAAAAAAAAAATGGGCCGAAAGTGGCGCCGCCGCCGCGCACAAGAGCGGATGTAGTTTCTTTAAGTAAATACAAAATAATAGTTACATTATATATTTAGTCCGAGTATACAAGGCAAAGCGTACATAAAATGAGTTGTATATATAAGGGCGTAACCGTTTATCTCACTGTCGCGGGATCGAAGCGTTCGCAGGCAGAGTGGAGCTGCGCTGCGACGCGTTCAAGTAAGCCGCCTTAAGGTTCGATCGCATCGAATCCCTGAAACAAATTATTTGCAATTCAAGTTTTATCGGCACGGTCAAATTGCACCTTTATCGTACTATTAATCGTATGTATGAAAAATTAGGATAGTAAACCTTTGGCGTGATTCTCCACATTTTTCGTACTGGTTTTACCTGGGCGAGAGCTTGGTGTGGTCGTGGTTGGTGTGCGGGTGGTGGTGGTGCGCGGCGCGATAGCCGTAGCGCTGCACGCGGCGGGCGAGACGCGCCACCCAGCGCCGCTGCTCCTGGGCGGCCGGCGCCAGCAGCAGCAGCTCGCGCGCGCGGTCCGCGTGCAGCTTGCACGCCGCCACGCCCTCGCCCTCCGACACGTGCTCCGCGTGGATCTTCATGCGGCAGCGCCGGCACTCGTACGCTTGCGGCGGCCGGAACATGTGCCACAGCGTGCGCGAGCACACCTCGCACGTCGTCGGGATGTGGTACGTGATGCTCACCAGGTCGTGCCCCTTGTGCTGCACAGTGCCGGCTGCGTGATCTGCCGCCTCCAAGGGCTGATCCTGTGCGTGTGTTTATTCATTATAGAGATCACAAAAAATAATTTGATATGAAACATATTTTGAGCGGGTGAGATCGGCTGTTAACGTGGCGACTCCAATATTTGGCCAAGAGTTAGGAGGCGCGACTAGTATATATTTTTAAGGTGTCCAAAACGGCTCATTCTTTTTTTCATAGTAAATTTACTGTGGCTCGACCAGCGATCCCACTATGAGTACCGCTTATCTAAACATCTAAAATGCAGTATTTTATCAATAACAATAGACAGCGATTCAATAATAGTAGTTGAAGCGTAGATGGGCGGCTACCGAATGGTACGCCAGCCACCGCAGGGGATCTAGACCTACTACTGACCTAGGTTTGTAATAAAAAAATAACTGTACCTGTGTATCGCCAGGACGCCTCGCCTCGCCTTCACCGGCGTACAGCAATTGGAATATCCTCGGTATGTCCTTGGCGTCGGCGCGGATGACGTCACCCTGCGTCACCGAGCGCACGTGGAACACCTTACTCAGATCCAGTATCATCACGGGATCTGTCGTGTTCTGCTTGTCGCTCTCGCTGTTGTAGAAGATGATCTTCTTTGAGGAGACGACCACGTACTGCTTCCGCCAGCCGTGCCGGCGGATGTTCTGCTTCAGGGGCACGGACAGCCAACCCTCGAGGGTCTGCTCGGTCTCGCCGTCTTCGGCGTCGGCGGAAGACTGCGAGGCGGTCTCGCTAGTGAGAGCCGCGAGTTTCTCCTTCAGCTGTTCGATCTCCACGTCTTTACTGTCCACCTGAAACGGAGGAGTAATGGTCGGTCAATTTAAGTTACAATTTTTATAAAACCACCTCTACTCAAATCTCTATAATGATTAGGACCAAATTGCATTTATAGTAATCTATAAATTAGAAAGTTATTTCTTAAATTACTGGCTGCGAAAAATACATTATATGTATGTTCCAACTTACATGAAAATTGGTCATGAAAAATACAACTTAAATGAAACTATAGTTTTCTAGCACTGAGATGTTGAAAACTGAAATAATGTTCATGTAAAGCTTGCTTATATTATTTTCATAAATACCTCCATAGCAAGTCGTTGCCTGGACGTTTGCTCTTCGACGAGCTGCTGCTGCGACTCTTGCAACGCGAGCTGCAGCTTGCAAATGTGCTGATCGAACTTCTCCTTTTCCCGCGTAAGCTCCTGCTGTAGCTTGCGGTAGTCCTTATCCTTGCGCACTGACATTTTACTCTTGTTCTTATTCGCAGTCGGATTCATGTCCTTTCTGTAAGAATGCATACAAATTATAATTAATTACCATCCTTATTGAATTAACTTGAGTTTCTAGTATACTTTAAAAATAGGTCACCTGTTCATGATCTCGGCTAGTTTGTTGACGGCCTGCTGTTTCAGCATGATCTCAGAGTTTAGTTTCTTGGTGAGACGATCCACCTCCTCTTGAAGACGCTGCAAAGTGACCACACGCTCGGCGAGTGCGGTACCGCTACGACGCAATTCGTCCACTTCCTGAACAAATAATTCACTATTCTTTATCATCATTCTTTCGAGTTTCACCAGGTGAAATGTAACAATGCAAGCATACGTTCCACCTAATGGTAACCTAATTTTTTTGGACGACAGATGTCGCTGCGCTGGCAGATTATAACGCGCTATCGTTTCGTTCCTCAACAGCGACTGAACTTATTTGCTACCAGAATCCTATTTTTCCCATTTAAACCCTCTGGTTTTGCTTGTGTTATTTTATATATATGTCAACAGATAATTGTACGAGCCGTTAGTTTGTAATTAATCTAGTGAGATTATAAATGTTCTCTAGTTCTCTAGTTCTCTAGTTAAAATGGGCGTCCCTCAAGGCTCGATTCTCGGTCCGTTTTTGTTCCTGGTTTATATTAATGATTTACCTCATTCTGTGAGTAATCATAATATTGTATTGTTTGCTGATGACACATCATTAATATTTAAGATTAAAAGACAACTTGGATGCTATAATGAGGTAAATTATGCACTTTCTAACATAGTACATTGGTTTAGTGTAAATAATCTTCTTTTAAATGCCACCAAAACTAAACTTGTTAAATTCAGTACCCCTAATGTTAAAAATATTGGAACGAATGTGATTTTGGGTAGTGAAAAATTGGAACCCGTGGAATCGACCGTATTTTTAGGTATTACCATAGATTCTAAATTACAATGGGGTCCACATATTGAGAAACTAAGTAAAAGGCTTAGCTCTGCGGCTTATGCAGTTAAGCAGATTAGACGCCTAACAGACGTAGATACAGCTAGGATTGTCTATTTTAGTTATTTCCACAGTATAATGTGTTATGGGATTCTTCTTTGGGGTAGCGCTGCGGACATAAATACTATTTTTATTTTACAAAAAAGGGCCATTAGAGCCATCTATCAACTAGATCCGCAGTCTTCCCTCAGAGAAAAGTTCAAAGAAATAAAGATTTTGACTGTTGCATGTCAATATATTTATGAAAATTTAATTTATGTGCACAAAAATATTAGTCAATTTAATAAAAAATGTGATGTACACAATATCAATACTAGGTCCAAAAGTGATTTAAATCTTCATAAAACACGACTACATAAGATAAGTAATTCTTTTATGGGTCAAAGTGTCCGGTTTTATAATAAACTGCCTCAAATAATCAGAGCCTTATCTATAAATAAATTTAAATGTGTCATTAAAACTAAACTCCTCTCGAAAGGCTATTATAAAATCACTGATTATTTGAGCGACAAAGAAGCCTGGATTTAAGCTATTCGGAGTTCGTACTATGTTTTGTATTGTAAAACTATAATTTGTATATATATACTTTAAGTTTGTTAGTGTTAAGTGATGTGTATTGTACTATTTTACATTTTAATGATGACAAAAAGAATAGTATCCTGAGTTTCTTTCGGGGTTTCTTCTCAGGATCGTCATCTTGGTTTTTTTTTTCCGAAACCCTGGTAAATTTAAACTTATAATGACGATCAAAAGAGTTTCTTGTAGAAACCTAATTGATAAATAAATATTTTGATTTTGATTTTTGATTTTGAAACTAAACTGTCGATATATTGTGACATTAAAATTTACAATCTATCGCTTATATTTTCGTAAGCGACCAAAACAAAACTACCCATGAATTAACTCCTTTGTCAAATTCTCCTACAGATTAATTAAGCCCGCCTAAAGAAGTTTTCAAAAAATGTATCTATATTTGTTAAAGTATTGAGTACCTTCCGCTGAAGGTCGATAGTGGCCCTGTTCTCGTGGTCACGGTCCTGCAGCGACTGAACCAGCTTGTCGCGCGCGGCGATCTCCGCGCGGTGGGAGCTCACAGCCTCGCGCATCTCCAACTCCTTCATCGTCTTCTCCTTCTCTAGCTCGCCAATGTTCTCTTCCGCTATCGACCTGCGCACAACACAAACATTTCCACGCTCAACGAAGCCACTAACCGGTTCAGTCCGGCACGAAGGACCTAATAATACATAATAATATGCTAATAAAAGAGATCTAGTGCTACATTCTATGTTATAACGACGTAAAGTATACCTAGTGTGATTCTTTCGTTTGTTCTAACACTTAGGAAGGTATTGTCGCCTTGAATGTATGAAATACATACATACATACATACATGCATTGCATTGCATTTCAATTAAATAAATATTTGCATACATGTTTAATTTTTAAAGAATATGCAATTAATATTGCTAATAATTTAATAAGAATAGAGGCAAAGGACAGGTTTATATAAAAATGGTGCATTTTAGAATGCACTTTGTTATGATTGTAAGAAGTCTACGAGGAAAATGAGACTAACCTTGAAATGGCCTCTGTGTCAGCCCTAGCGATAGCGAGCTGCAGCTGATGGATGAGACTGGACCTCTCCTGTTCGAGGTCTCTCACTTGTCGCGAGCTAACTTCGAGTTGTCCACGAGTCTCGCTCATCTGACTCCGGTACACGTGGTTGAACTGCTGTTCATTCTCCAACTGGGTGCGAAGCTCCTCACACTAAAAATGTGAACGTTCATTATCAGAATATAACAATTATTCAATAATAATAAAACAATTGGAGGTTGAATATATTCTTAAACACATCATGTATAACTACTAACTGTACTAAGAGTATGTAGTTGCTATAGAGTAGCCTCTGTAGACCTAGACCTAACCAGAAAACTGGACATTTCTAGCACAAAAGAGTCGTTTTATTTGCTGATGCGAATCTGTAGATCTGGCTTTAATCTAGACCCTGGACTTTTGTCATACTAATATAAGTGTAATGTCTGTCTGTTCGTAATAAACTCAAAAACTACTGCACCGATTTTCATGCTGTTTTCACCAATCGATAGACTGGCTCTCGAGGAAGGTTTTAGTATATAATTTACAAAGTTACGCGGGCGAAGTCGCGGGCAGCAGCTAGTTATCTATAAATTAAATATACATTATTTAGGGCCTCTTTCACCGTCTGTCAAGTAGGCTAACTGTCATTTACATTCACCGGTAACCGGGGATAATGGAGCTGATATACCTTTGTTTGTACGGTAAAAGTCCCAAACATTAAAAAGAAAATAATAATAAAAATTCGCCTATCGAAGGATGCAGAGTAAACCGAGTGCATAATTCAATAAAACATAAAAATATTTCTTGAAGTAACTAATAATCAACACTTGTAGTTGATATTTATGATTACAATATTTAAGATACATATTAAGGTTTATTGCTATGAAAATTGTGTGACAGTCTTTGTGAGTACGTGCTTATGTATCATCATACGTTTGCAAGCTATCATTTGGTATTGCAAATGTGTTATTGCAAAAGTGCAAATGGATCCTCATAACTCAACTGTGGAACCGCTGCACTTTGGCATACATAATAATAATAATAATAATAATAATAAAGCCTTTTAATTTCTTACTTGATACCTTGATACAAAGTTACACATTTTATAATTTAACAATTTTACTATTTTATACTTATTAACTGTTTAGTAAGTTAGTACTTTTTTTTTTTTTTTTTTTTATGTTAGTAAGTGTTATTCTTCTATATTGATCTTATTAGTAAGAACCCCGGTTTGGGTAAAGGCCTCCTCCAACGATTGCCATTTGTCTCTATCTTGTGCTATTAGTCTCCAGTTTGTGCCATGCCATTTTTGGCATACATATTAAAGTATTAAGTACACAGCAAGTCTTCAGGAGAAACTGTACAATCAATTTTAATTGTAAATTGTACATTATCTTCTTATTACAAAGTAACTCTTCTTGGGACTTCCCTCAAGCTGTGTAGATAAACACATAAAATTATAAAACATTATTATCATTTATTCATTTTATGTGACGACAAATTTCTAATGACTTAACAATAAATACATTCCTCTATGAATTTCCTCGCAATTATTATTACACTTTATAGACTTGACTTCATTGCCGACGCAAAATTAGCATAATTATAATAAATGAGAATCTTAATTTAATTGCACAAAAATAATTTAATCATTATCATGGACATATTGAGATTTGTTAGGAAAAATACAAATACGGTGGAATCGCGATGGGAGTTAGTTTTAAATTTTATGACATATCTTGCAGAAAAAAAAAACTAAAATACCATCGTCATAAATCATCAATACTCAATATACTAAATAATAAATCTGTAGGGGTCGGTCATGGAGTAATTTACTTTGTTTTCAGAAATATCGTGTATATAGGCTCTATACATGATACTGAAACTAAATTGACGATTTTTAGAATTTTTTTCTGTATGAAGTATGTATGTATGTTCCTCCATCACTCTTAAACGTATTAACTGATTTTCATGAAACTTGGTAGATAAACATTTAGAAGTATGTGACACGTGATAGGCTACTTAAGCTACTTTTTATCTTTTTTAACGCGGACGAAGTCGCGGGCAACAGCTAGTAATCAATAAATGACCGCTTCCAACAAAAGTGAAACTAATTGTTTAATTATATTTAAATAAACCTCTACTTGTTTATTGGAAGAAAATAATGATAAATAATAAATTACGCTTTAATTGTTTTGATTTATTGATTTTGACGTTCCGATAAGCCGGCGACCGAGGTGAAACAGTCCGTATTACGCACAAATATTAATTAGAATACATATTATATATATATATATATACGAAGTTTACATACGGAATACGGAATGGGGTCAGTTTTGCTGATATCAGAGCTCTTTATTGTTACAATATCTTGATTTGATATTAAGTTTGTTTTACAAACTTATTGTATGGCTCGTGCATTTTCTTTATGAGAAAATCTAGTGGACAGGCTGATGGTCCACTTATTATGAGGTGGCACCTGTCACCTATAAATCAAGCGACAATAGGGGACAATAGCAAATTAAGGCGTCGCCTTATATACTATGCAAGACAATAAGAAAGGAATAGATGCTTGTATCTCCTACTCACAGGCACCGTAATATAACTGCATAAGTGCTATTTTAACAATTTCATAAGAGTGTATTCAAAGAGACCTTAATAAACACTTTACCATGAGTTTTTTTTTTTATTGAACTCGACTATTATAGCTAATTTTTTGTTGTTTTGTTCATGTAACAAGGTTTGTTAGTATCAGAGAAAATTTTTGGATAGTCCACGGGAAAACTAAGAAATTTTAATGGTATTTTTATATACAATTGATAGAGCCAATGACTGCCGGGTCAGCTAGTATACATACATTATAACATATTCATAAACAATCCTATTTATCAAGGACTCCATTAGAGTTAAAGAGTTTCGATTGCCCTGCGGCGACGAGACGACATATTTTATTTATTGTTAACCGTACTGAGGTCATGTGAATTTGTAATAAACATCTGACGTCACTACCACGTAAAAGTAGCAATAGGCCAGCAAATATTTATAGCACAGTTCACAGTAATACAAATAAAATAATACAGCGATATGGCAAGCGGCGTTTATTTGCTAGTTATCAATTTCTCTATACAAATAAAACCTCAATTATTAGATAGAATTTTGGTGTTTCACCTTCAGTGTAGTCCATTTGGTTATAAGTTTTTCGGGAGTTTTGAAAATTGGTGATTTTGTAAATTTTCTCTTACGAATATTTACTTTGTCACATTGTATCTTAGAGAATTAGAGCCATTCTACTTAGAGCCATAGGTGGTGCTCATTGGTACATCACAAACTCTGAAATACACCAACACCTCAACATGAACACTGTCAAGGAGGAGATCCGAATGACAGCAGTGGAGTACAGGAAGCGACTGTCCAGACACCCAAACGAACTGGCGGCGCAACTTGTTGATCAAGGCTATCACAAACGCCTTAAAAGATTTGACATAATGGAGCTGCACAAAAGAGAGTAGCTGGTGTAAAACAAACGGGTAGTCTTCTTGATGGAGAAGACACTCACACTGTGTAATGACCAGATAACACATCTGATTATAGTCAGAGACTGATGGCAGATAAAAAGAGGAACAAAAAAAAAAAAAAAACATTGTATCTTTGCTGCTCGCATTGCCATATTAGAAAAATTGCATCTAAATACAGTTTTGTGAAAATATCTCTTTCAGACTTATTTCACAATAAAAAAAAACAGCCAATTTAAATGAAACCAGGGAAAATTTCCTATTTATGTAATAACCCTTTCGATGGGCGTCTTTCCATTAGCGACGGCACGGCCCGGCACGGCCCGGCCCGGCCCGGCCCGGCACGGCACGGCACGGCATGCCGGGGTTCGTCTTTCCACTGAGCCGGTGTTGGACGCCGGTTTTTTCCTTGGTAGGGATGTCGGAAGTGAAAGAAATATCGATGTATCGATATTTATAAAAATATCAGTATCAAATAGGTTTCTACAAGAAACTTATCATTGTCATAATATACTTAAATTTACTAAGGTTTCAGAAAAAAAAAAAAAAAACGATCCTGAGAATAAACCCCGAAAGAAACTTAGGATTATTATTTTGTCATCTATAAAATACAAAATTACAACAATTACACTTAACTTGAAGCAAAATCAAAGTATATAATATTACTTTTAATGACACTTTTAAATTTATTTATAGACTAGCTGGTGCCCGCGACTTGGTCGGCGTTAAAAAAGATAAAAAGTAGCCTATCACGTGTCCCGTACCTCTAAATGTTTATTTACCAAGTTTCATGAAAATCAGTTAATTCGCGTAAGAGTTATGGAGGAACATACATACAATACCTACTCTTACAGATTTATTATTAGTATTGACAAGGCTCTGATTTTATCTCAGGTAGTTTATACTAAAAAAATATTGTTTCTGATATAATTTTCGATGTTGGATATTTTGTATCTATATAAGTATCAATATATCGGCCATAAATATAAATATATCCAATTAAAAATATCGCTACACCGATATATCGATACTTTTTCAACAAGCGCAGCCCTTGGGTAGCACTCACACACGCGCACGGCTACAATTCATATACAACACACATGCAGTTACCCCCAAGCCGGCCGGCGCCGGCGGGAGTCAGCTGCCGTGCCGTGCCGGGCCGTGCCGGGCCGGGCCGTGCCGTCGCTAGTGGAAAGACGAGCCATATAGTTTCATACATTTTTACTTCCCCGGCAAGCCGGGCCGTGCCGTGCCGGGCCGTGCCGTCGCTAATGGAAAGACGCCCTTTAGTTAAATCAATAGTTTTAGTGTACAGGCGCCTTAAAGTCTACTTGCAACAGGCGTTTTAACCAAAAAACCTACACTACCATGAAATCATAGAATAATAACTATGCATGAAATAGAGTAATTTGTGCGTTTTTTTTTAATGAAAATCCATTGAAAGGAAGTGTCAGTGTTTGAAGTGAAGTCTTGTGTTCAAAGAAAGGGTAAACTTTTGGAGGAACTGAGAAAAAATTCAAAGGCTGATATTTTTTTATATTAACATAATATTAAAGAAAAATAAATATCTAATTACCTATTTATTTTAAAAAATATATACAAAATTATTTTCTGTCATAACTTAGAACACAAATTTCGAAACCATAGACAGACATTTTAGTTCTCTGTTCATATACATATAAAAGATCTAAAAATAACTCATAAATATCAAGGTCAAAGTACAAGACAAGTCGTGACTTCGCTTGAAAAATGCATACATCTTAATTCGGACAATTTTATGCAGACTATTTATTACGATATTTGAATCGTTACCATTGTGGCATCTTATTGAATGCAATATTAATCATTTATTTAATTAATGGGTTCTGCAGACATAAACTTAACTTTGTTTTTATAGAAGACCACTGAGAAAGAACAGCAATAGATTATAATGTCACTCATGGCATGAAAGGCCGGCCCACATTATTATCTACAACATTGTTTACGAATAATAGCAAACATTAACAAATGCATGAAAATTGAAAAGCTTTGTACTTATTATGGGGGAAAGCTGACATCAAAAAGGCAAACAGGTAGTTGCTAAATTGAAAAGGGCAAACTAAGAATACACACAATATTATTTGCACATGTTTACACAAGCCTAATAGATCGTGTGGCCTATTTATCTTTACGCGGTGTGAAAGACATTAGCGATATTTCGGTACAGTACAGTGAGCTGAAATACGTCGAATACTTAGCATAACATGTAAATATGGACAAACGAACCAAGTCGTTATATACGCTTGTCTCTGTAGTATAATAATAATAATAAAACATACGTGCATTGTAATAAATGTGACATTCTTATGATCGCCAGTGACTAAGGCTTTCGAACGTAGATGAACCAATGTCTACGTAATTCTTTGTATCTCTATTTATTTATTTCGCGGTCGCGCGTTTCTGTACAGTCAACGGCAAAAGTGTGTAAGTTATTAATGAAAATTTATTTATGATTTTAACTCTTATCGACATTTTATAAAAACACTAACGTTAGTGACATGACATGACGTAGTCCCCAAGGGGAACCCACTAAGTGAACAACTATTGATAATAAATTTGTATTTTGTAGTGCCTTATTGTAATTTTTTATATAAATTTCCAAAATGTATTAATTAATTTATTGAAATTTTATTTTCAATATGGATGTCATAATGAGTAATTTATTGTCACTTTGAATGAGCGTGATATTATTTATCTCTGAAGAATGCGAAGAGTATTTCAAGCGATTAATGCTTTTGTCATCGAGTGTACCACTGCCTTATACCTCGTATAAGGCAAAAGCTGTTGTGTGTTTGCGCACGATAATGAGTCACTGTGTCGTAATACCGAGTGACAGTCTATTTCGGCGTGATGAGATTATGATTAATTCACAGAAACACACTAAAAGCATTGTGGGTCTTATCAATCTCATGAACGGTTATACTAACTTCAAAATTTGTTTGCTTCCATTCATTCATGCGTAACTGTGCTATCTTTTTTTAAGCTCTATGCATCTGATAAAAATTTAAAATATTTAAAAATTAGAAACAAGTCTATTTGGACTCCAATTCTACCGAGATTGCAGTTCATAGAAAAACTTCAGCTATTATTTATCGAATTAACCCATAACTTTTCAACCAGTAAATAGCCAAAAAGTTAGTGAAAATGTTACGACCCCTTCACTACACTTAATGTGTTAAAAAAATTATGTTTATCAAAGTTTGACAATGGCTTTAACACGGCGAAGATTCTTATTCATTTTATTATGAAGCTATTACCTGGTAATTTTTATTTCATAAAAGATTTTGTATATTTATTGAACACACTGCGACACCCCATAATCTCGAACGCGACCCCTCCCATCCCCGGTCCCAAGGTCTAGAAACTAGGTATTATAATCTATTATGCCGTGTGCATAAATTTTTCCATTTATTATTGTGTGCTCCTGTTGTGTTTCGGTGAGTGAGTAAGGGATGCCAGATGCCATTTCCCTATGCCTTCCTAATCCCATATCCATAATCCTATTATCCAGCAGTGTACTTACAGCACCTGTGGGCGTTACTTGTTTTATGTGGTGGACAGTTAGCCTGTTGGGACGAGTTTAACATAAAAAAAAATATGCCTACCATCTTCAAACGAGGACACACCTTAAATAACTATATTATGTTTATAGATTGTAATTTATTTATTATTCATACTGTTTTATTTTGTGTCTTATTAGACACTTAAATTATTATTATTATGCACTTGACAAAATAAAGTCAAACATAAAACAAACATTTCACAAGGTTGAATTTTTATTCATTCTTTCGATTGTGATTCGTTTAGTGGATTGGGTGTCTATTAGTAAGTTTATTTTTCTTCATATAAATAAAATATTTCAATTATTTACTTAAATGTGTCAATAAGTATGTAAGTATCACTTCATTAATCCACTTGGAAAATGTAAAAAGACGACGGATAGGCAGAAAGTGATATTGTGTAAATTTTGGGTGTGTTTTCTTAATTACAACCAATGAATAGGTGGCGTTCATGGAAAAAAATAATGGATAATTAGTAGTTATTTAGGAAATATTACACTGTTACAATTTCGTTACTGTATTATGCTAAGTTTAGAAGCATAAATAGAAATGATTTTCGCCATTTCTATCTATTTTTTTTTTTCAGTATAACAGTGACTAATATTGGGTGAATAAAATTAACTAAATTTTGATTAAAAATCCTTTTTAACTAAAATTATTTTTTTTATCTTTTCTGTGAAAAGTTGTTTCAAAGTGTTTGTTTTGTTATATTTCCTTCATAGTTCTAATAATTCTAATTGCGCTTAATTTTCTTTGTGCCAGTTTGAGCAGTTCAGATATCCGAATAGAAAATTATGAGATGTAAAAGTATTCTCTAAGAAAATATGTGGTATTTAAATACATGGTATTAAATGTGGTAATTAATTACATTACTATACTGTATATATAGATTCCAGTCAGCAAGGGTCTTAGGAAATAACTCATAATATTTCTTATAAGATAAGACCTATTCAAACATACATGCAAGTCCACTATATATTATTATAGTGTAGTCCACAAAGATGATTTTACGTGAATATGTCTTATGTGCTCATTTTTTTTTAGGAAGCGTTTCGAGTTTGACCCTAAATCCATATTGATCATCAACTCAGTTGTAGGAAAAATAATTTTCCAATATGACTAGTCAGAAGCACCTGTCCACCTTGTGGGTGGAATGTCCTACGCTGAGCATGCCGTTCCGTTGTCTCCATTCGAGAACCTTCGTGTGTCCTACCCACTGCCATTTATTACTGGCTTAAGTCGGTAACTTTCTATCGTCTAATGGTCTGCTCATTCATTCAATTTTTCAAGGCCGATGAGAATGGGCACAAACTCACCCTGGTGTAGTGCATGTCCCTCTCTGCGCAGGCGGCGGCGAGTTTCTCGTCGGTGGCGTGCAATGCCGCGCGCACAGCGACGAGGTCGCGAGTGCGCGCGTCGCGTTCGTTGGCCGCAGCGCGCGCAGCCACTTCAGCGGCCGCCACATCGTCGCCGGCGGCTCGACGAGCCGCTCGCTCCTGCTCCAACGCCGCCTGAAGCCCAACCACCTTCACGACAAAACATCACATTATTTATCAATTTGCAATCAATCAACACTAATAATATAAATCTGTAAGTGTAGGTATTGTTTATATGTGTGTATGTTCCTCCATAACTCTTAAATTAACCGATTTTCATGAAACTTGGTAGATAAACATCTAGATGTACAAGACACAGGGTAGGCCACTTTTTTCTATTTCAACGCGGACGAAGTCGCGGGCGCCAACTGTAGTACTATATACTACTATATATAATAAAATCTTAAAAAGCCGTGTCTATGCATTACATATTTAAAAAAAAAAGGCTTCCTGAGTATTGAAACTATCTCTATATTCAATTTCAATACAAACATTGATTGAATGATAAATTATTAAAATGTTATGTTTATTGTTTGTAAATAATCAAGTCCTTATCTTTAGGCATTCTATTACAAAGTTTTATAACTAATTATGGAACTGATAACTGTGCAATGCTCTGTATAAAAGTTGCGAAAGTACGTAATACATTTTAAAAAGAATTTACCTTCTCACTTTCCTGTCGATGTTCCCCTTCAAGTTTTTGAAGTCGCTGCTCAATTTGTCTGTAGTCCACGCTCAGCATCGACATTTGTCTATCCTTTTCCTGACACACAGAATCAGCACGTTGCCGAGCCGATTTCTCTTCATTTAGTTTAGATTGTAATGCTGTAGAACAATTATCTTCTTTAAATTAAAATTTCATTATTTTTTAGTAGAAAATAAGATTAAAATAACACGAGGAAAACTTTAAAGTTAAAAAAACATCCAATAATTTAAATTAAAAATAATATTGACAGGAAAAAAAGTAAAGTGTTTAATTTAATTTATATTTAATACCTACATACTAAAACCATTCATTTGAAAAAAATAGTAATGTAGTATATAGGTCCTAGGGAACAAGTCACTACATAAAATGATAATATTAGCTAAATATTTAGTTAGGTGTCTAATAACTAAACTACATTGTATTACCTAAATACATGAATATAAATTTAATTAATAGGATGATACTAAATATAAGACAACATATTAGCAAACTGGACAATACCTTTAAATATAACTTCCAATGTTCCTGAGGCATGCAACAAGTGAAGCGGTAGAATATATTTAAGTTTTTTGGGGTATCCGTTTAGCTCAAATAAACACAAATGGATAGTAGCATGATGTCTATCAGTGATTGATAACTAAAAACATATTTATACTCACTCTTGACTAGCTCCATGTTGGCTTCCTGCTTCGAGAGCACCTGTGATCTCTGTGTGTCTTGATGTGCTCGTAACTCCTGTTCATACAAGTGCTGAGCAGACCTTAATTTATGTCCAAGTGATGCGCATTCCTTCTCCAAAAGGGACACTCGTTCTGACAGCATGCGATTGTCTTCCACAAACTGCATGATTTTTGCATTTGATCGTTCCAACTCGGCTTGGGCTGCATTAAATCTGCTAAATGCTTCTGCCAATTGTGCCTCACACCTTTGCTTTGCTGCCTTAACATTCGCCAGTTCTTCTGAAAGCATGCTCCGTTCCCTTTCGAGAGCATCTCTTTCGGCACGCAAACTGGCCATCGTGCCATCACTGACAGCTGCGGCAGCTGCTTGAGCTGCACTCAACTCTGCAGCTTGCTTCCAAGATTTTGCAGCAGATTCTGACTCCTGTTTTAATTTGTTACTCATCTCACTCAACTGTTTCTCCAATGCTTCAATTTTTTCCTTAGAGGATTCTAACTTGTTTTGCTCATATGCTCTCTTGTTTTGTAACTCTTTGAGATGTTGCTTGGCATCTTTGAAATTAACTTCAGCCTTTTTCCTTAGCTCTAATTCTATTTCGGCTTTACGTTGCATCTCTCTTAGATCATGTTTCAACAAGGCCACCTCTTTGTCTGTGTCTGCTATTATCTTGTTATTTCTAGCTTCCCTCTGTGAAAATTCTTCCAGTTGGGTACATAGAGCAACTTGACGGTCTTCGAGCTTACGACGACTGTCTCTTTCCCTCTCTAGTAATTTTTCTAGCTGCAATATTGCTTCAGAGCCAACATTATTAATATGATTCGTTGAAATTGTATCTACTACATCAGCCGCCTTCAATTTACGAGAGCACAACTGATAATCTCCGTTGTAAGTGAAACCAACAAAAGGCAAGTGATTGCCAACGAAGGCTTTTGGCACGGGAAAGGATTCATCTAATGCATCAGACTTCTCTATGTCATCAAAATTTCTTGTGTCATCATCACTGGATAACTCAGGAACCACAGGTGGTACAGAATCTCTTAGATTTTCAAAGCTCCATTGGTCATTTATAAAAAATGGGTGTTGTTTTATTTCATCTACACTGTTACCTCCCAATCTTACTTTTCTGTCAGTAAGAAGACCTCTAATGAGAGATTTAGCTTCCTTCGATATTTCAACATCATCAGGAAATTGTAAGGAATTTCTGTGACCCATTATTTTTCCATATGTACCTACCAAGCTGTCAGCGTAAAATGGTGGATCACCTATCAACATTTCATACAAAAATATTCCTACAGCCCACCAATCACATTCACGACCATACACACCCTCACCGCTTTGTGATTGCAAAACTTCTGGAGAAATGTAATCAGGAGTGCCAACTGCATTGCTAGCTCTTACAAGTCCGTCTGGACCCATTCTCATACACGTCCCAAAGTCAGCCAGTTTTAGATGACCATATCTGTCTATGAGCATATTGTCTGGTTTTACATCTCTATGAACAAAGCCCATTCCATGAATGACATCTAGTGCAAGAACAATTTCCATTGTATAGAATTTTGCCCATTTTTCAGGTATATCATAATTGGACATAAGACTAACTAGGTCACCCCCGGGCATGTAGTCCATAACCATGTAAAGGTATTTGTGATCTTGAAAAGCAAAGTGTAATTTAAGGATCCATTCTGAGTTTGCATGCGCCATAATGTGTCTCTCCTCCCAAAAGAATGTGGAGTCTGATCGTTTGATCATTTCTACTTTACTGAGAAGTTTCATGGCATACACTTGCTGTGTGGACTTATGTCTGACTAGTTGTACTTCACCAAAGGCCCCACGACCAATCACTTTGATTAAATCAAAATCAGTTGCCTTCATCCGTAGGTTTACTATTTCTGAAGCAAATTCTTCATCTATAACAAAAATATGTTCTTATTAAACAATCAATAAGTTGTTTAAGGTCCAATTAAGGTTATTAAATATTATGTAAGAAAACCTTCATTGCTAATTTATGTAGTACTAGCTGGTGCCCACAACTTTGTACGCAATGATAAATTAAAAATATAAAAGCAATTATAACCTTGTAGCTATAAACATTGGCCAGGTGTTAGTTACAGTTTTAAATTTTAGATAATCCCTCAGGAACAGTACAAAATTTCATGGTGATTGGTTCAGTAGTTTTTGCGTGAAAGTGTAACAAACAAACAAAAAACCCACATTCACATTTATAATATTAATAGGGATGTATATTGTATACAATCATTTAATTTCAATTAGTAACTAGTTTGTTTGGAACCTTTACAATAAGTACAAATCTTAAAGATAGTTGTAGGGCTGCACCTTACAGATATATTCGCTTTAAAAACATATATACAATATGTATTTTTTGGCAAGACTTAGCTATTAAAAAAAACTTGAATTGTTATTGCTGGTGGTGGAAGTTAAGATTATTGGTGTGTTAATTCATTCTTATAATTGAAACAATACTTTATCAATATACAGTCATTGTAGTGTATATTAGTGATTTTAATTTTACATAAAAACAATGTTTAGATGTTTAAAAAAATTAATTACTGAATCAAAATTTCATTTTCATTAATACCTTGAGAAGTTCCGTCTGAAAGAGTACAATTAATTAGAAACTAGTATCATACATATAAGAAAATTGTATACAACTTATGTTATATTATTTTAGAAAATTTGTCTGTGCACTCTAATTCCAGAAAGGGCTTCGCCGATTTTAATACTGTTTTCACCGATATATTGTAGCAAACTTCCCGTAACATGTAGTGTATGTTCCATTCTAATTGGATTCCAAATAAAAAAGTAACGCGCTATTCTAGAAATGCGTACGAAGTCGTGGGCACAGCAAGTACTCAATAAAATTATAGTTGTTATCATACTAACATCTGCTCGTGTAGGCCTCGACATTTTTCATGCGTCGTATGGCTGGATGATCGCAGTCCGAAACAAGTGCCGTGACCGTATCCAGGAGACAGTCCACGTTGCCGGTGGAGCGAGGGTCAAACAACCGTTCCTCCAGCAGACGAAGTCGCCTCAATCGTTCCTCGTCCTTCACTGTCTCCATGCTGAACCCTATCTCACACTTGCGCTACCACTCAAACGCCACCGCACATTCTCCCGATGACTACTTCGGAAGAAAACACCACTCACATCACGACACATCCACAATCGGTTATTGTTTCGTTACCAGTGCAGTGTCATAGAGTCAACAACCTATAATTTAATGGGGAACATAGGTTTCATTATCAAAAAGTTGTAAAAATTTTAAGTTGCTATAGCTCAAAATGACAGCAGATAAAGGTGGTTCTCACAACAAAGCGTATACACGTTAGCAATCATCACCGATTATTTTAAAGCATGTTTAACTTTTTATTCACTCCATATATTTTAAAAACTTGAAATTGTATAAAATATTGGCACTACATCAGAAAATATTGTAAAATTACGAAATATTCAACCGCTTGCTTGATTGATGAACGATGATCAAACAATAGTGTGAAATTAGCTTCATATTGCACGAAGTTCGCAAATATAAAGCTACTCTATGGTTCATTAGTTATGGCGACTATAAAGTGCCTTCCAATCTAACTTCAAATACAATTTTTTATTATCATTTAGTTAATTAATTAATATAATATAGGGTGCGGAAAGTTTAAAGAAAGTAAATATAATTATTTTTAAGAATAATTTTTGATTTGGAAAAGAGAAAAAGTAAACAATAAAAAATTTTTAAATTGTCCTAAAAATTTTGTATTCTGGCTCGGTAAACTTTTTAAGAAATGATTATTTGCTCACTCTTCATTTACTATAGTTTTGCCTTCATGAAACATGGCGGTGCTAGACAGGATGTGCGTTAAGTTTTCTGTTTTTGCATTTTTGGCAATTTGAAGTTTATATTCAAGTCTTTTAATTATTTCTGACTTATTTTGTAAGTTACAACAAGACTCAGTGTGCTGAAACAGTTATTTGCCGTAAATTTACTATTTTAATTTCATATTTGCAATGAAAATTGTTACTTCGTTCGTAGTGTAAAAATAATTGTGACAAATATAACTCATTATCTCAGGTAAATTGTTGTTTTAATATGATTTGTAAATGTGAAATTATTTTGTAGTAAATGGTTAATCTGTAATATATTCCATGTCTTATTTCATTAATTCGTATACTTACTGTGTCCCATTTATTGGGAAGTGGATTTTGTGCAGAAAATATTTTCTCCTATCCTATTACCTATAAGTTACTTACCCATCTATGAAAATTATAATACTTCACTAATATCTTTGATCTATTCCAAAAGTGGCATAAGAACCACATTTGTCTAAAAATATAATGTCAAAGGACCTTTTCTTTGTACTCCCTAATCACATGTGGTCTAGAACATTATGGGGTGAATAACTGCCGATTTTGACATATTCCTGAATAAATCAATGCGAATTGAAAAGATCTTAGCTTTACATAATCTCGGAATATCATGTTTATGATTTTAAACGTATGAACAACACGTAAATTTCAAATGTAGGGACTAATATTTATGACCAAAGATATTTTTTTATCGAAATTGTCAATTATCAATTTGGGTGTTGCTAAAAGATTTTCGTAATGCAACTACGCCTAGTGCAAGTGCAAAGGAGCAGAGGAGGCGAAAAGAAGGCGGGTGGTGTACGGGTCGTGCGGGGGGAGGGGCCCATTCGGCAGTCAGCTGTGCTATGTCGAATGTCATCTGGTTGAGCTGGTATAACGCGTCGTCGTGGGAAGTGGCCCAAAGTGCTACTTTTTTATTGAATATTCGCAAATTGCGCACTGTTATATCTTGCGCAAATAACTATTTTGGGTTATAATAAGTTCCAATATAGTTATAGGTATATTTTATCTATGAAATAGTTGAACATTTAATTAATGAAAGATTTTTCTTTTTTTATAAAATACTTTATTTTATTTTATTTTGCAGTGATATGGATTTTACTATATTTTCTAGATTTTTTTTAGTAGCAATACCTCCTAAAGATAATTTACAATTAGATAGTATAGTTTTTAAAATATTTAAGTTGTAAGAGAACAAAATGTAGGAAAGGTTTGTAAATAAAATTAGATTTTACATAATTGAAATCTCGATTTGTAGGTGTGAATATGTTTCAATTGTTTCATAAATGTGTTTGCCAATAGCCATTCATGATTGCATAACAATTTTCAATAAAGTTCCCTTTATGGTTTGTTGGTGGAAGCTGCTGATAAATACCTACCTACCTACTACTTTACTCTGCTCATTTGCCAATGTTTTTAATCAATGTTTGATTATAAATGTGTGACTCATTTCCTTTTACTGTTAGTAGGTACTTATATTTGAGAATTCTATTTTTCTAATCCACTTTAAAATATAACATATCAGCAGTGAAGTGCCAATACCTCTTATCTCACAGTTTTTGAGAAATTGATTTTTTCAATTTAATTCAATGACTAATCTATTTTTGCATATTTTGGTGAAACCACTGAACTAATATATTCAACTGCACCTTCCATATTATTCTTCACTCATGCATAGAGAAATAATCAGGGAAGGTCTTTACATAAAAAAAAGCACCCCAGGCCAAGCCGGGAGTAGGTCGCTAGTATGGAATGTATTTGCACTTCACTGTAAATATGTAGATATTCAGAAATAAAAATTTAAAATGTTGTATTATCTTCATTCCTAAAGCTTAAACTTAATTTTGTATGTTTCTATTTGAAAATGAGTTAACAAATTATTTTATTTTATTTCAGCAAGCCATAAAGGCCATGGCTACGTTGATACAAGAGAATGGTATCGGTAAAGCTTCCCATGGAGTAGTATCAAATCATGGCATATCACACACAGTCGCACCGCACATGGTACCGGACCACGAGTACTGTGAAACGCAGCCTCCCCCTGCACCCGCCCGGGATGAACGCACAGAAGAAGCCCCTGCACAACCGCCTCAAGAGGAGGAGGAAACGCCCGAAATAGACATAATGATAAACAATGTAGTGTGCAGTTTTAGTGTTAAGTGTCACCTGAATCTGAGACAGATTGCATTAAATGGTGTTAATGTAGAATTTCGACGCGAAAACGGTATGGTCACTATGAAGCTCCGGCGACCATACACAACGGCGTCCATATGGTCGTCAGGACGAATCACTTGCACGGGTGCGACGAGTGAGGATCAAGCAAAAGTGGCGGCGCGCCGTTACGCTCGCGCCCTGCAGAAGCTCGGCTTTCAAGTTCGCTTTCAAAACTTTCGTGTCGTCAATGTATTAGGAACATGCAGAATGCCATTCGCCATACGAATCATAGCCTTCTCTAAGAAACATAAAGAAGCTGAGTAAGTATTAGTTTTGGTTATCTTTAGAAATATACTTTCAAATAAAACTTCTCATGTGGGAATTATTGTAGTACATTAAAAGAATATATTTTTTTTATTTATTTTAACATATTATTTTTTCTTAGGACATTGTCTTTGATTAGGTACTCTTACAACCTTTGTGTCTGCTTGTTGTGAAAATGGAATCTCAATAATTCCTATATCTATACTTGTTTTACAATGCTATCTATGTCTGGAATATTATATGTAGGTAGAGCCATTATGCTAAATAAGTGCATGTTTTCAGTATTCTTGAGACTCATAAAAAACTTGAAATTTAAATTTTTAAAATAATCAATTTAATTTTAATAATAATGTGGTAGATTTGAGTGTACCATATTATGTTGATGACTAAATGACTAAACTTAACAAAGCTTGGGTATAATATACTGAGATGGAAGGTGCTGAGATAGAATTGATAAGTACAAATTATATTATTAGATGCTTTATTCATCAACATAATACCCAGTAATTGGTCTTAAACATTTGAATTCGGTATATTTGGTACTTTTTTTTCAGTTAATAAATTTACTGAATATATATTATTGTTTTACGATGTGAATGTGTACAAAATCTTTAAAAAACAGTGCTTCATGTATCCATCATTAATTCTTTATGATATTATAATCAACATCACATAAATCTACGTTTAAAATCATCCCTGAAGATGATGATATTCTTGAAATCAAACCCTATGGATTAAGTTAACTAGAGTTGGCACATTTACAGTACTCACTACTCACACAAATGTATTTTTTGTATACATTTCTACCTGGGTCCTCACCTCAGGGAAAAAGTGTACACATGCTATTTTTTACATCTACTCATCTTTAATACAATCACAAACTTGGTATTATACAATTAAGTAGAGATTTTAACTTAATTTTATAATATTAGCACCTGAGAAATTGTCCTTACATATTATAAAACAAAGTCCTCTGCTGCGTCTGTGTGTCTGTCTGTCTGTTCGCGATAAATCAAAAACTATTGCAATTTATGCTGTTTTCACCAATGGATAGGTGGTTCTCGAGAAAGGTTTTAGTATATAATTTACAAAGTTACGCGGGCAATAAAACAATGATCAGTTGGCGGAATAAAACAATTATGCTTTGACTGATAATAACGCAGAAAGTATGCTATGGCAACACACACAGCCAACCTGTGCCCTGCCTGTTTAAACCTTTTTAGCGTGGAAAATTAACCCAAATAATTGAGAATTCAGTCCAATTGGTAACTATTTGGTTTTGTACATTTGAGACAGAACATTCGGCCCGAATTCGGTTAAATTCCAGTCAATTGAATTCGGGTTCAGCGTTTCTCTAGTCTGAAGGTTTATAATTATCTATTTACATAAATATAATAATAACCTTACCACAGTTTAATTTCCAAATAGGCTTTCACTAGATATATATAGGTATATATATGGAATCCTAATGAGATGTTAATAAAAAACCTACTAGTCTATTGTTTTTAGGACAAAATCAGAATAAGTAAATTCACTAAATATTCATGATGAATGTGGTGTTTTTGAAATTTGTCCTCTATTGAATATGATTTGATTAAATTGTGTTTTTTTTTTTTTTGTAAACAGCTGCTTTGCATATTTTCGCATAAAATTATTTTGATAATATTTTATTTTCAATCCAGTACCTAAATATATTTTTGCTTATCAGGGTATCATCGGTTTAATAATGTCCCTTTTCATAATTAAATTAATAAGATATAAACTCTCGTCAGCCTTTTAGCATGGTACAAGGGCAACCATTACGACAGAAGCATATCTATTTGGGCTTGACTCAACGCCGCATTAAGATTATAATTTACTAGCTGGCAACTTTATTAATTATTGCCTATATTACTCCCTGATAATGTAGCTTTCTATAAGTGAAAGAATTTTTCAAAGCGGTCCAGTAGTATCAGAGCCTATTCAATTCAAACAAACAAACAAACAAATCTTTCCTCTGTATAATAATAGTATAGACGACTATTGACTACTCATTTAGTTGGTAAAATTATATTATTTAAATGGCTTTGTAAAATTTTAACTTTTGTATATTATTAAACAAGATTCAATAGTGCCCACAAGAGAGTAATTTATTTAAGAAACTTTCGTCATTTGGATAAATTTGTATTTTTCTTTGTTATTTATTTCTAGAATAGACTAGCATGTATCTGGTACATCTAGGTACATTTTAACTTATTTTTGGACTAGTTCAAAGTCTCAGTTAAATTCACCTCTCAGATAAAAGAAAAGGTGGGAATGACTTCAAGTTCACCTACCTTATTTTGACATTTTTACCTCGTTTTGTAAGTCCTATTTTTAAATTCTTTAACTAAGTGGCTTGTATTTTTCTAGCAGGTCAATTTCTGCCATATAAAGTATTTTTATTCAATAAGTGGTATTCAATAGTTATTTTGTAATGAATTGAAAAATAAGTAGGACAAGTTTTATGACTCACTAGTTATGGTCCGTGAGCCAGCGACAGATTTTCATGACCAATTTCCTCCCAGTCGGTAACTCGTAAAAGGACTGAGAGAGAAGCGTATCATGAATCATGAAGCGTTGTGAACGTCAGCTGCGGCTCCGATGGTGGGTTGAGCAGTAGAGTGGTAGCCGCCCACGCACATAATAAAAAATTTTTTAATCATTTATTCCTGATTAAAAATTCATCAAATTATAGTTAGCCTAATATTTTGAAGAAACAAAATTGTCAGCTATTTATAAAATGGTGGATTATATGTCAGCAGGTCACACGAATATATACGTGTTCAGTGATTACCCTCCCAATAGAAAATTTATCAGATGATGATAGTTTATGTATTACTGTTAATAAATAAAAAAGTCAGCTGGCTATATCTTGGTGGAATGCTTGTCAGCTGGTGCTCTGAAAGTGTAACGGGCTACCACTGCTCAACCCACCATCGGAGCCGCAGCTGACGTTCACAACGTATCATGATACAACTCTCAGGCATTTTACAAATTATCGACTGGGAGGAAATCATTGACGAAATTAGTGCCTGGCTTAGGGACCATTATCTCAAACAGTTAGTTATTAGTTTGCTAATAATCTTTACATCTCCATAGTCAATGGCTGACAAAACTCAGGCAACTGACTCCATAAAAAAGGCCACCGTTAAATTACAATCCGTATGCTAGTTACCGTATGCTAGCCACCCTTTACATAAAAAATTACCCTTGTAATGCAAGCCAACTTTTAGTAAAAAATTTGAATGAAAATTCTCACCACTAATTTTCCTATTTTTCAGTTATGAACCAGAGCTTCATCCCGGTGTTACATATAAGTTTTATAATCCTAAAGCAACACTAAAGATATTTTCTACGGGTGGAGTCACAATAACAGGTTTGTTTAATTTTACTTCTTTTTAGTGATTTAGGTACTTCATCTCATTGTTGATAGTATTTGTTTGTATGGACAAAACTCACATCTAGCCTAGATGATATATATGATACTTTCCATTATATGTGTCTGTGTTACCCACAAGCATTATTATTATTATTATACGCTTAGTGGCTATTTCTGTCTGCTAGAGAACCAGTATCACTTCGTCCATTTCTGAAATATTGTGATCGCCACGTAAACTAAAGCTCTCTACCTATACCTACCATGTTGAGAAACTGTAGGACTTTTTTGATAGAGGCATTCTTCACATCTTCACAAGCCATTGTGTGGCTTCCTAGGATGTGACTGCGCTTGTGCATTAAGGGGCCACACTCGCACAGGATATGCATTGGTGTTTCTTCTGCCTCATGACAACGCACAAGCATACCACGAATCTTATTAAATCATGCAACGAATTTTGATGCGGTATTCACTAAGGGAAAGAGCGACCAACGATTAAAACCCCCAAATTTACGATTTAATTTAAACTAAACTAACTTTGCACATTTGAATTTGTCATTTATCTTATTTTATTATATTTATTTCATTTTTCATCCGTTCGTTACATTCTGTTCCACATGGTTTTAATGGAATCCCTTATTCACTGCCGCCAGATGAGCTATCCAAACTATTGCAAAACGCGGTGTTTCCCGCCACTATTTATCAGATGTACACAGTAGAAAATTGTCAATTGTCAAATTGACATATAAATGTTTTTAACTCGCTAACGAGTGCAGACATTATAAACTCATACTAGATTGTTATTATTTAATAACAATGATGCCATTGCGATGATTACTAAGCGTGCAATACTTTATGTCGACAGCGCGGAGTGTGAGCGACGTGCAGTCTGCGGTGGAACGCATCTTTCCGCTGGTTTACGAGTTCCGCAAGATGCGTACCGCGGCAGACGAGGAGGCACTGCGGCAGAGGCGCGCGCGTCCCTCCCAACCGCAAGCCACCCAGCCCCCCTCCCCCCACCAGCAGTCTCACCCCCCCGCGCCCGACGACCCCCTCCAACTAGTCGCGCTCACCGACGACGAGGACGCCGACTCGTGGGAGTGACGCCGCGCTACCCCGAACTGACGGACTCTGAAGCAATAAACAGGGTTGCCGCAAACGTGAAAAACTTTTATCGAAGTGAAAACTTCTTTAGGCGCGCCGTGCACTTTATTTTGTGGTCATTGAATGAGACTGAGGTGAAATGCTCGTTTAAGCAAGTGAGAGAGATATAGATAGATATACAAAATACTCGTTCGGCGTATTGTTAACATCGCCTCGATGAAGTTTTCACTTCCTACGTGTGATACAATATTCAATTCGTAAACCGCATGAACGGTGCGTTACACGATAGTTGTGCCTAATGTTTTTTTTTTTTTTTTTTTTTTTAATTTATGTGTAGATAGTTTTACGTGAATGATGATTTTTTTTTTTGTCATCTGGATTATTTTAGTTGTTACAGAAATGTGCGGCAACCCTGATTAACTAATCGTGTGATAACGCGTGTGACTGTGTCCTCGAGCTCTGTTCGGTTCATGCCAAAGATATTTATTAGAGACGGAACTGCAAACGTATTATTTTCGTGATTCTCCTGTCACACTCTAGTTTGATAGTTATGCTCCGTTGTTCATACAGTTGGACTGATCGCACATCTTGTGTTTTAACGATTTAACTGTTTTTTTTATTTTTATTTCATATTAATTTTTAATCAAAAATAACCCGAATATTCCAATCTGATTTTGTGTTCGAGTGCTGTAAATAAGAGAATAGAAGAGACAATCCTATTTTGCGAATAAAATAAAGTCAAAATACAAAGCGCATTAAACCATTTAGGATTGTAGTTGTAGAAATATTTTTTTTTTATAAATATAGTATAGATTACTTGAAATTCAAAGAAACATTTAATCGATTATTATATTTTCAGTGCATTTTTTTTATTGTTACTCTATCTTTATGATGAATTAGTGATTGAAGATGGTTGAATGAAAGTGATCTTTGAGGACATGCCAAGTGGCTAAATGCTGCCAAAATGCTAATGCTATCTAGTCAGACAGGTCAATGTAGGTCTATAAGAACATCTTAATATGGCTGGTAGTTTATGTGTAGGTATATACTTTTAATAGTTAAAGTGTTGGGAACAAGGTACCTGCGGGTATTTAGGTTTAAAAATTGATTTTTGATATAGAATGAGAAAAATATTAAACGAAATCGAATTGTTAATTTTTTTTGTAGCAAGTTTTGATATTTTCTATTTGAGGTATTGGAAATTTCCTGATTGTGCGAATAATGTTTCTGGTATATATAATTATTATGTTGTGTGGATGGAAGAAATACAGTCGAGTTGTTATAAACAATTTGTGATGTTGTGTTTCATACATTTATCATCCAAATCTTTGAATTGATAGGCAGCTTTCAAAATTCAATTTAGCCCGTGTCCATCGTGAACCTCTTTTTCTAACCTTTTTTTCAACATACAAACTTACCTCTTTACAATATTATTAGTATTGAAGAATCAGTATTGCAAGTGCTTAGTTACATTTGCAAATCGTGAAAAGAAAAAGCTTCTTTCTTTCTTTCTTTCTTTCTATAATTTTCAACCGAAATTAGGGTAAAATGACCTAATGTTGGCACCACTCCAATTTATTGGCACCCTAAACTTTTCACTAAAAAATAAGAAAACTATGCCATAAACTGTGTTCCCACATAAAAATAAATAAATCTTAGGTCTATGAGAATTGCTAACACTAAACAGTCAAATGATTTAAACATTGTCAAACTTTCAAATTGTATTTGAGTTGAACAAATAGGTCGAAAGGTGCCAATAAATGGTCGTATTTCTTATAGTGCCAATAATTGGGTATTTTCCCCTACATCTTATCTTAAGGACTTGTATAGAAAAACATAAAATATAGCTTGAAGTAGGCACGAGTGGTGCAAACTATTAACGTGGATCTTACAGGAATACTTACTATTTATCATAACCAATATAATTATATAGTACAAATTTCAATCTCGAGACGTCTCTTTTAAGAGATTGTTTCATCTGCCATTTTCTCATCACATGTTCACTAGAATCATACAATATGCATGCACGTGTGATTATTTACCCACAGGTGCTTCTTTTGACTATCAAATATATATTTTCTTGATACATTGAATGTATTCGTTATGACTACCTACTTACTAACAGTATGTACAAATCGTGTGCAGCAGATTTACATTATGATTTGTAAATCGGCACAACGTCACTAGGTAGTAAAGAATACCTAAATTTGACGCTATTGGTATAATGTTTAAATTCCCAGGTATACCAATAATGACAGAATATCTTAACGTATATAAAATGAATTAATTCTGATACCCGCCTCCAATAGTGCAGCATAACTTTGAACGGACTAACATTTAGAACTCGAAAATAGTTATCCAAAAGTATATCACACATAGCTATTGGTCGAGTACCAAAATTGACATCCTCTTTTGCATGAATGAAGTATTTATTCATCAATATTTGGAACAAACGGAAACGATATAACTGAAGTAACTACATTTTTCTGAAATCATTAATCATGGTTAGAGTATTGGAGATGGCGCGGTTTAAATTTATTTTACCATCAAGTATAAATGATGCATAAAAACATGCTGAAACGAATATGAATTCTCATTAAATGTATATATAAATAAAACTGAATCAAAGCGCAAAATTCGAGAAAGGCAGGACCATTAAAATAGCTATTCGTTTTGAAGTATGTTTGAATATGACGAGGAAAATTGTATATAGATTGTTTTTGTTTATTGTAGATTCATTTTAAATTGAATAAGCATAAGCGTCTGCTGATTTGCTTAACAAGGACGTGGACTAATCGCTTTTTCACTACTTTGAGCTTTTGTCACTAACATTGCATTCTCTCAAGTTGAACAACCTGAGTGCTTACAATGCCAAATACACTAAATACAAAAGTAAAGACATGACTCCTCACTAACAATAATTACCTTACGTAAGACCACCGTGAAATAATAACACCTTTATCTCTCTTTACCTCTATTACTGAAAGTCTGAACGGCAGCCCATTAGTCGGGGTCTGTCTTTTGGTCACGTATAAGGGTCAGTTCAGACCGGAACGCGAAACGTGATTAAGAGGTAATACGCTTGAAAATATGTATCGCGACGTCGCGAAGAGCATCGCAACGTCGCAAGGCGCATCGCAACGCCACGAGGCACATCGTGAAGCTATATAAAGAAGCATGCATACTGTCTCGCGCGTGACGCTGCGGTTTATCGTTACATCGCTCTGTGCCGCGATACGCATCGCGACGTCGCGAGATATATCGTGTGCCACGGCGCTGCGTGAACCACTTTCGCGTAATCGCTGAATTGTAAACCTTTTTGTATAGTAAATAAGTTCTATATTCCATACTACCTTAAAATAAAGCGCAGCGTCGCGTCGCATCGCGTTTCGGCGTGAGCTGACGTTCATTAAATTAATTTGTTGCGTTTCTCCGAAAGCTGCGGATACATAATGTGCATTGTGTTTGAATCGTTAATTCACATAGAGATGTGTGGTCAGCGATAAAGTTAGAAAGAATTGAAACGTTGAAGAGTCAATCTCGATGTCGATACTCAGTTTAATTTACCGTTGCGATAAACGAATTTGTAGTGATAATAGTGTTCAATAAGGTTTGTTCCTTGCGAATCGGATGACTGAACGTTAGTTAGTCTTAGTGAATGTACATAATATGATCACTTAAACGATAATACAGTTAATGAATTATACAACATTGTGTTTTATTGCTTTTATTCCATTAATTTTGCTACAATCAATATAATGCAGTAATGCAGTTGTAGGTAAAATTAAGGCACATGATTTCTTTAGAGTATAAAAATCGTATTATCTATGCTTATATTTTCATTATAAGTGTCTTACATTTACATACCTAATCAATACAAAGAAAAATCATAATATCTCCGAAATAGGTAAGGTCTTCTGGTTGGACCGATTTCATATGGATTAAAATAGCTTGCTCTAATCGTGAAACATAAAGAGGAAACCTGCTGCTTTTATAGATTAATTTTATAGACTAAATTCAGTCTGCAAATTGAGATTTTCCTTTGCTGGTATATCTGAAATAGATATCTCGTCACCATCAGTAGACGTTATTTTGGGTTCTAGTGATATTAATTTTATAGACTAAGTCCAGATTTATATATATTCCTAGTCAAGATTAATTTTATAGAGTAAATTCAGTGTATAAAATTCACATTTTCATTTTCAGAGATATCTCTATAAAATTCAAGATTCTATGATAGAGACCCTCGCAAAGGTAAAAATTCAATTAAAAGTTTCGTTATAAATCATGTACCTACTTAGTTTTTGGCAGTTTAAGTAAGTAGTGGCAAGGCACATTGTGAAATAACAGCATACGTGCTGTTGTGAGTGAGTAAGGGATGCCAGAGCCCTTTACCCCAAACCTTCCTTATCTCTTAAATGTCCTTAATCCTTCTATTATCCAGGTGGGTCTTAAAGAGTCCCGACGAGTAATTACGAATCTGACTCTAGAGTGTCGTATTCGTCGCTGGTAATCCTGAAATGGGAAGGTCTCGGTGGTCGTGCTATCCTCTGTTTCGTGACGTCAAGCCGGCTCGTTACACCCGTTGGGGTTCGCACGTACGCACTCAGATCCACCACAGAGAGACGAGGTGTCTTTACTGCTGTACCTACAAAATTTCTATAATAAAGGGTCTTATAATCATCATTACACTGAAATTCTGAATGTTCTATGGTATAGCTTGTTACAATCATCCCTATTAAGTCCACTGGTTAGATTTTTTTAAAATTGTTTGAATACATCAACATTACAGTGAGTGAAACTATAGCGAGTTTAATATGATTTAGATAAATATTAAATAGCAGAGGTCCCAGATAATAATAAAAAATTCGCCCATCGCCCACAATACACAAAAATCTCTAACTGCCTCTCTATTTAGTTTTTATATCGAACAGCGCAAAAATAAATAAAATTAGTCCTTTAAACTATAAATTTCCAACCTCCAAAGTTCACTTTCGATTTTCATTCAGTTAGGGCTTCTTTCACCATCTGTCAAGTAGGCCAACCGTCATTTAAAGTCACCGGTCACCAGGGATAATGGAGCTGATATAGTTACCTTTGTTTATACGGTAAAAGTCCGAAACATTAAAAAGAAAATAATAAAAAAAACCGCCCATCGGAGGATGCACTAAACTGAGTGCACAATTTAATAAAACAAAAATATTTTTAAAAGTTACTAATCAACACTTTACTTGTAGTTGGTGAAAGAGGCCCTTACTGACTGTAATAAATTTAAATATTACCAGCAAGTACTGGCAAAACAGGATCGATGTCGGGGTCGATACGCGGCTTTGCTCGCAATATTGCATGTCTTGATACACGTGGCATTAGTGCCTTATGAGCAGGTGGCCAGATAGGTGACAACGGGGGCAAGGGAGGTGATAACACTCGAGCAACCAGTACACGCCTCTCTGGTGACGAACTTGGTGATCTGAGGATGGCAAAGTAATCATTTAAATGTTACTACAAGTTACAACTATTAGCTATTGCTACATCAGAATTTGTAATGCCCATGGTACTACCAGTAGCACGACCGGTAGTACCATGGGTAAGAAGGGGTACATACATACAACAGAATTAATAGTTATTAATTTATAAGTAAAATATTTTTTAACAACAGTTCAATAGTTTCATTTTTATTACGATAAAGGCAGCTCGTAATTTTTTAACGATGAAGGCAGACTTGGTGATAAGGATAAAACAGCAGTAACAGACGTTCTCTCATAGGCATGGTAAGTATGACAGTGTAACAGCTGATTCTAAGGGTCCTCTTACTAATTATACTGTATATATTATTTTATTTAACTTTTGTCTTCTGTAAGGGGGTCGTCACTAGCTGTCCAGTTATGACTTCGGAGCCTGACCTGGCTACTGCTTACAGGCTATGGCTATAGTTAACATGAATCGCTACAATTTAATGTGAAACTAAGCTGACCTTTCACGTTCAATAAATGGCTTCCTTCGCCGACGTCTTCCGCGCGATTCCTTCTTCTTGCTAGGAACTCCGACGCGTGGCGAAATCACTCCTACGTAGCGATAATAATCGCACAGGGACTTTGCTAATGAACGTCCTATTTTCAAATCTGATTTCGCATTGAGAAGTCTTATAAGAAAATCAGATTCAGGTTACATAATCACGAAAAAATAAAATTGACTGCGCTAGGAAATATTAGAAATGTCACTTTACCTTATTTATTTTACAGTGTAATATTAAATTTAAATAAAATTAGCTGCTGTAATTCGACTGCCATGTCATTTGTACTTACGAGTACCTAAGTATTGATAATTTGTGCTTGCTCTATTGATGCAACTGAAAATTATTTTTCTTTCATTTAATTTATCAAGTTTGTTAGAGAGATTTCATCCTTATAGATACCTTAATCCTTATACAACCTTAACGATCGATGAATAAAAGTACCTACAGTCGATTTAGTCGATTCGATTCCCGGGTGTGGCAAGCGAATTTTCGAAAATCTTTGAATGCAATTTTCTTTCTATTCAAAAATAAAGGAATGTTTTCTTTGAGTAAAACTTTCTATCTACAGTATTAATACTGTAAATAGAAAGTTTTACTCAAAGAAAACATTCCTCTTAAGAGGAACTTAAGATAGTCATAAGATTACTCATACATACTCTTAAGAGTACTTTCCCTCCACCTGGAAGTAAAATTCTACCCTGTATACTACTTTTTCTTATCTAAGTACTTTAAAAGGATACATGCGTCTTCAGTATAATGTAAATAGGTCGATTTAGAACCCAATCTTCTCCCTCCCATAGAGAGCATCAGGGAATAAGCGTCTACTGCACCTGTGGGTAGTGTTCGTCGAGCGCTACCGATGAGCCCAGGGTCTGCGTTGTAGAAACACGCTTCTGGTCTCCATGCTTCAATTCGTGCTGCTAGGAACTTTGGCAGAACCGCATGACGTTCGAACCTATTATGTATATATTATTTATTTATTAGGTACTCTATCAATGTTCTAACATAACCACCGTGTCTAAGGTCGCCCAATTTGGAAGTGGAAGCAAATATATTTATGAGGACAAATTATGATGCTAAATTTAAAAAGATAATTTAAGTAAAACTTCAATTGAGTATCTATTAGGTAATAATATCTAGCATTTTATTTAAAAAAAATCAAACATTTTACCTGTACACATCATCGTATGAGTTTCCACGTACAAAAACACCTTCGTGACTTACATCGGCATGGACGTCAATCACAAAATCCAACTGTAATGTCTGAAAGTTAATAAAAAGCGTTTTGGAATATTCATTCCATATACGAGCGTCGACAGTAAAATTTCGTAGGTACCTTTTTTCACAGCACATTATTTTTGAGGAAACTTTAAAAACTTTAAAACATAAGAAAAAACTACAAGCACGCTTGTATCAGAATATCAGTGGTATCATAATTAAGCAAGCTACTGATACCTTCTCAGCGACAATTTTTTTGACGTGCTCGTTGGCTGCAATCAAGGGTGGATGCGCAAACGTGGTAGCTCTGTTCCAACACCGGTTGAAATCGGATCCTAGAAGATCCGATCGTTGATTACCCAAAAACACGCTATCTGGATTCAACATTGGTATCACCTATAAAATTTAAAATTTTTATTAACAAAAAGCACCACTAAGATGGTTTTTGTGTTAATATCTATACTAATATTAGTTGAAGAAGAGGAAAGATTTGATTATTTGTTTGTTTGTTTGTATAGAATAGGCTCCGAAACTACTGGACCAATTTGAAAAATTCTTTTACCATTAGAAGCCGACATTATCCGTGATGAACATAGCCTACTTTTTACCGTGGGAAAATGCTTCATTCCTACGAGAAAACGGGTAATAGGACAACGGGTAGTAAGAACTATCCTTCCGTACTTATCTTTTTCACATATAACTTCTAAACGGCTGAACCGATTGGGTTGAAATTTTGTATGTGTATTTCTATGGTTTCACAGACACGAATGTATTATATTTTATAAAGTTACGCGGACGAAGCCGTGTGCAACAGCTAGTATTAACATAAAGCAACATAAGTATTGCCCAAATTACAGATTTTGTCGACAGTCTTACATAAAATTAATTAACTTTTTATCTGGTTACTAATTAACATATGAGAAACTAAAAAGAAACTTCACAATTTTATTTATTTACAAAATTATGTGTGTGGTTACCTGCACGATTACAGAGTTACGTAGAGCGCACGCCTTCTCTGAAGTGCTAACCATGTAATCTAAAAATCCTGAAAAATTAACAGTGTTTTCAACAATATAACATGAATATCAATCATAAACATTTATATATTTGTTAGCAGTTTAACCTTGACACATGAAAGATGTCGGTGGTTCGCCTCCGTGGGCTCTTGCGATAATTAAAACAACTCGTTTCTTATTGTTATCACTGTTTCTCGTTTTAGTCGTCGGTTCATCGTGACTCTCTTTTTCGTGAAATGAAAAATCCCCAATCGTTAGGAGATCAATTTGACGTTTTTGCTGAAAATTGTATACAAATAAGTAAGCAGGGAGGTATTTTGTTAAAAAAGTGTAATAATACTTAATGATTAATTATTATTAGCAAACTACTAGTTCATTTATAAAAATCTTTATTTAATTTCTTAAAATATAAATCCGAACGCTTCATTAATCCGAATAGGGTGTACGGATTATCGAGGCCCTACTGTAGTATCTTTTACACATAATTATGTGTCTTTAATAATAATTAACTACATAATATAATCTTTACTGAACCTAAATTTGTTTAACTATTATAAAATATGTAGATAAATCACAATTTAAAGGGTTTATAGAGGCACTTAAGTCGCAGTCACATATGAGTAAGTATATACGGTCTCATATAGGTATACAATAAGTACGTATTTAAAAAAAAAATCTTACTGTACTTTGGGCAATAGATTCCCTTTTCGCAAAAGACTGCGCACGTTTCTCCCAAAGAGCTAGATACTTCTGTAACCTCGAGTAAGAATAGGGTGCTGCTGCAGCAAACTGATACACATCTTCCTCGCGGTCGAATCCGAATGCAATACTTAGTATTCTTCGGCCCCGATGAGCTATTGAACGATGATAAAACAACAAACGTTTCGGTATTCTTTGCCTGAAATTATAAATTACTAGCTGTTGCACGCGACTTCGGTCGCGCAACTTTATAAAATACAGCCTAAAGCCTTCATCGATAAATGGACTATCCAATACAAAAAGAATTTTCCAATTCGAACCAGTAGTTCCTGAGATTAATTCGTTCAACCATACAAACAAATTCTTCAGTTTTACATTTTATAATGGTTATAGATTTCCAACTCCATGAAGCACACGATACAGGCTTGCATGTCTAGTGTGTGTTTTCATAGCCAATAAACTAAATATATATGTTCCTGTAAATAAATGAATAAATAAATAAATAAACTCCTATATTTTATATTGTAAACTTTTAATGATGTAAAAATATGTAGTAAGAGGTAGTTCTAAAATGAAAAGTTACATAACAAAATTATCTTAAGAATATCAACTGTAAGCGCCTGTTTCACCAACGTCAAGTAAATGAAGTGTTGATTAGTTACTTTTAGAAATCATTTTCTGTTTTATTGAATTATTCATTCGGTTTAGTGCTTCCATCGATAGCCGAATTTTAATTATTATTTTCTATTCAATGTTTGGGACGTTTACCGTACAAACAAAGATATATAAGCTCAATTATTCTAGGCTACCGGTGACTTTAAATGACAGTTTGGCCTAATTGACGTTTGTGAAAGAGGCGCTAAGTCTGATAAGTTCGCGTATTCGACAACAAATTCGACAAAAAAAAAGAAAAAATTAAAAAAAAAAATTAAGTTCGACAAAAAGGCTAACGGCCCACGTAAATTAATTAATAATATTAACATTCCTTAGACTAAACATATAAGCATTAAAACTAAACATATCGCTACATTATCTAATTTTCTGACGGGGGTAATAGTATCAAAATAATTATACTCTTCCCTGGGTAATATATATAGCCTCTATTATCGACTTAATTTTTATTAAGCTTACATAAAAATTAAAAGCTAATATCCTTTCAGAAATCCTTTATTACTTGAAGGACGATTACAATTTGTGTTACTTAAAGGATCGCTTCGCCACTTTGAATAATGTGCCAGGCAATCAAGGTGTCTGCGTTCTAGATAACGCGGCGCGTGACGGTTCCACGCACGGAAATTAATCGCATAAGCTCACCTGGAGCTTCGGTACTGAGCTTAATTTGCTTACTCGTGTCTTACCATTTGTGCCGAGACGTCGACCGCACCAGTATAGTCATGTCGTCATTGTACAGCGTTCTGTCTTTGCCGAAGTTAACTATATTAAATATCACCCTCTGTAAATGCCGAGAAAGATTTTAATCAAATTTAAACCATCGCCGTTCAACACATTCGAAAGAGGTTTAGTATAGATGTATACCAAAAACCGTGATTTTATAAAAGACTAGCTGTTGCACGCGACTTCGTCCGCGTATCTTTATAAAATATAGCTTATTTTAGTCGCTGACAATGTAACTTTATATAGGTGAAAAAATTTTAAAAGTCGATCTTGCAAAAGACCACCACAAAACCTTTTACACTTCAGATCCTGTTGTGTGTTCCCACAATTCACCACACCACATTATTTTTTCTAAAGATTATTTCTTATTATTATTATTACCGTTCTGTCTGTTCTGTGTCATTCTGAAATAATGCTCATGATTTTATTATGGAGATTTGTTCTTATAAATAATTGTTACTGTTTTTTTGGTCACTCGTTTTTTCTTTTCTAATAATTTTTATGATGATTTCTCTGGGAATTAATTTTTATTACTGTTACTGTACATTTACATTTACATTTACTTTTTCTTATTACATAGAACTATTTTTATTATATTATATGAGTTATTGGAAATAGTATGTTTTAAGTAATATGTTATGTGACCTATTAAAAGAATATGGACATCTTCAATTACTTACTTGATCCTGTTTAACGTTTTCCACTGTAAAATTGAACCAAAACCTGGACCTAGGCCTACACGTGTCAGGTCTTATAAACAAATCGTATTCCAGTTCCGTTATATGATCAGCTCTTCCCAAGTTACCGCACTCAAACGCCGCATCAAAACAGAGATGACCGCGCTTCGCTTTCCCACTATGACCTGGTGGACGCACTATTAACCTGTTCAGATTACCAAGACCACCTTCTCCGTCGCTTTCTTCACTATCTAAAATCACCAATTAAACAAAGAATTAAATTTTATTAAAATATTTGATAAATTTAATTAGTTTTAATATGAAAAAAACCATTAATATCTCTATTGTAAATGGTCGTATGCTCGAGATTGTCAGGGTAGGTGCACATGGTAAATACTGCTCGGAATCCCGACACCAGCCTACTGTTAGTACGATGCACATGCACGAACATTGCACAATGCACATGCACACACAACCAGTTCGATGTAATAGATTGGTGTGAAGATTGACGGCATTACCTCAGCGATAAGTGTAAGGACTGTTTAAATTCAAACACGCCATATTCAATAGTCTCATTCTGTAGACGATTGAATGTAGCCGAATAGAATTGAAATTGATTTACTTCTATTTCACATATTGTCCCCTAAAACTCATTAAGTGATATTTATCACTAAATTTAGTTACTTCATTAATTAAAAACCAATGTAGGGAAATAGTCATTAAGTACGCACACTATTTAAATCTAAGATTTAATTTAAATATTAAAATTCATAAAAAGTCTCTTAATGTTAATTTTTTTTTATGTTAAAATGTTGCGAAGAAAAGTATCATAACTTTACCTATTGAATTTTCCACTTATTGAGTTTTACCCTTAAAGTTGCTGTAGGTACTTAGGTAAGTATTACCAATTGTGTTAAAGATAACCGGTCGGTAGGATTAGGAAAAGGGGTTTAGGGAAAGGATAAGGCTCTGGCATCCCTTATTCACTCACCGAAACACAACAGCACACGTGCTGTTATTTTACGGATGTCTTCTCTAAAGGGGTCCTTTAAAGGTCCGGTTCCTCGAAACGTAGTGTGCCCTGTCACTACTTTCAAATTCAGACTAGAGCCAGCGTTGAAAATACATTCCAAAGTTAACCCTGCCGGGAATCGAACCCGGAACCCCTAAGACAGAGCGTTAAGGCAAACACCCTAATCACTCATCGTACGGGATCGTTAAATTAATATAAAATCCTGTCTACCCTTTAATTTTATTAGTAGGTTCCTATACTTAGTTCTTTTTGTGAACCAGCTTCACTTTGTTTTCCGCTAAATTCTGTCTATATAGTCCTCATTTCATATAATTTGGATATCGCATGAGTAATAGCTGTTCACAAATATACGACTCACAGCCCAAATTGTAGTTGGTACAAGTGGTTTTAAGTATATAAGTATTTATTTATGTATTACGTAGTTTTTGCTCGACACCTAAGCTTCCTTCGTGTATTGCAATTCGCAAACTACTTCCAATGCAGGATTATCACGCAACCCAATTGTTAAATTTAGAGTTGAGCCGAATAAAACCAACAAATTTATTGTCATAATTGTAAACAGTTTACGTTTTACATGTTCTCTCTGCCTCCAATAGTTTCAATTTCCCATAATATCCCATCTTGTTGATACACTAGCTGGATATATGAACAATTGCCAAGTCATTACTGTTACTGTTAATTACTGTTAGTTAACCGTGATTAATCAATGTTGACAAGAACTGGCCATTAGTCTCCAAATACCAATGTATATTATAGGATTTCATTCTAGTTAGCTTACCTGACATATTTCTTGAAGAGCTTGATTATAGCACAAAAACTATTGGGTTTGTTAACATATAAGATGGAATCTTAAAGACACATCACGTGAAGCTACACTTGCAATAATCATAACACGATTTTTTATACAATAAAGATTTATTTTAAAAGACTTTAGTTTGTTTATTTTATTGTTCCGTTTGTTGCCATGACGTGTCGTAATGCGGCATTCCATGTTGTAATATTTTTATTAAAAATCATAATTGTACACAAAACAAGTCGTAGACCGTAACTAAGCAGCCGTAGTTGCTACGACAACTACGCACTCCGTCTCGTAGCCTCGTAGCGTTGCTACGGAAAGTGCATCATGCTACGCTACGACTTCCGAAGCTGGCTTTTCACTGTGAGATAACTTAAAAGATAACTTTTAACCTCGAATTCGTAAGAATAAAACATAGTTCACACCATGTTGCTAATTTCAAGGCCCGATAAATTTGCGACTAATGGGAATTCCCCTAAGACTGGTCCTAAATGCCGCCCATCGTGAGGACCCCCGAGATGGCCTGCGTATCTCCACTTTCGCTACGCCGAGGATTCGACAGGTATTGGAAGTCTTTTATGCGCTATAAACAAAATGGAGCGCATTCCTTTTTGTAAATATGTTCTTTTCTATATATCCCTGAGAACGTGTATGCAAAATTTCATGATATTTGTTCGAGTAGTTAAGTTCGTTATTTCGTTATTAATAAGTTCGAGTAGTTAGTTAAGAGTAGTTAAGTGAAAGCGTCACAAACTCACTTTCGCATTTTGATATTATCTATACTCTTCTATACTAATATTATAAAGACGAAATATTTGTTTGTTTGTATTGAATAGGCTCCGAAACTACTGGACCGATTTGAAAAATTATTTTAGCATTAGAAGCCGACATTATCCCTGATGTACATATGCTACTTTTTACCGCGGGAAAATGCTTCATTCCTACGGGAAAATGGGTAATAGGACAACGGGTAGTAAGAATTTTTACTATCCTTCCGTGCTTATCTTTTTCACTTAACTTCTAAACGGCTTAACCGATTGGGTTGAAATTTTATATTGGTAATTTGATGGTTTCCTGTTGATTTAAAAATACAATTGGACCCGGTAGGTGGCGCTGCTGTCGGTATGTCAACTACTAAACGGCTTGACCGATTGGGTTGAATATATTTTATAAAGTTACGCGGACGAAGTCGCGTGCAACAGCTAGTTTAAAATAAAACGACACATTATGAACATTGTCGTTTATTCAATAAAATATCATTATATAATATTAATAACCTGGTATTATGATTTTTGGCATCACAAAGCCGAACAAAGCTCAAAGTAATTGTCTTTAACTGTGTCTCCACAAACAGAACATGTTTAGCGATATTTACACATATACCCTAAATACATAATTATTATAACATATTTGTCGCTTAAATACAAACAGTGAATAATAGTGACATTGTAGCCACGTAATAATATTATTCGATACAGAAATAATCTGCTAAACATCGCGGTACTCAAAACTGAGGCTTCTAATGACCCTGAAAACTGTGTATATATTATCAATTAACTATTTAATATTGTTGTCTATTAAATAAATTTAAAATTCATAATGTATATGTGAACTTCGAAAATAATGCCAACTTGTAGTATTTTAAATATTTTTTTAATCAATAATAAAAGAGAGAAATTATTTCCACACTAGTTTCTAATTTTTTTAAACGAGTTCTTACAATGAAAATTTTGAACTAAAATGAAAAAATCTTTCAAGAATTTAATTTAAGAATCTTTCAAGAAGCAAAAACTTTGCTATAATTTATAAACATGTATTAAATTATATAAATCAAGTGTAAAACATTGAAATATTTTTTTAAAAAAATAATAAGTTTAATATTATGTAATATCAACGCGTACGTGTACTTAGGTATAAAAATTAATAAAATTAATACAATAAAAATCAACTTTTTTGTGGACTTAAAAATAATTCATATTATTCGCCTGAAATGGTTTATTCTAAAATTATTTTTATTTTTATTTTTTTTATCTGTAAGCCCATCTGTTTTACAGATTATTACAATTTTACTTCACTGAAAAAACTCTCACATATTCGGATAAGTAGGAATTAGTATACAGGTGAAATATTACAAGGTTGTTTGTTTCCAGTTTTATTGTAACATTAAAAAATGATTTTAATACTTTAAATATACGGTAATAAACATACATAATCTAAGTACCTATATTAAGTTAGAAAAGGAAAGGTACTTTTTTGTGACTTGAATTTAATAGTGAGTGCACTACTATTTTTAAGCTATTTTTAAAATACATACCTAATACAAGACCTTTGTCATAATCATACATATTTATAGTCATAATAATTAATTCGCTATGATTTACTATTGTTTATCAAATATGTTTTTCATTTATTTATTTAAATAGTATCAAGAACTGAAATATGTTTTTTTTGCATGATTTAAGTATGGTTTTACAGTTACGCTTACCGCCAGCGCGAGTGGTAAGCGCGGCCCGTAAGCGCTCGACGAGTTTAGACGCGCGCGGTTTGCTACCTCGGTACAGTCGTGATCGGTTTTCCGCCTCGTACAGCCGTGATGAGACTTCTCGTATTTATTACACTATATTACATATATGGAAAAAAAGACAACGACGACGATGTATACAAGTACATCTACAATGCCACTAGATTGCTGAGAGGCGGGTTCTCTACATCGTTTTCGGATTTAAAAGAACATGTTCATTAAACATTTTTGGTGACGACAGTACGCAACCGCGCGTCCCACCGGCCAGACTGTGCAACGTACACTGAACACAATGACTCATTGCCCGCGCGCGGTTGAAAAGCGCGGTCGGATTGCCGTCAGCGCGGGCCATCCGCGGACCGCGCGTGTTGGTTAAATCTATATAACGATCCAAAAGACGCAAAGATCGTGGCCCGCGACGCTTACGAACCGCGCTGGCGAAAGCGTGACTGTAAAATCACCCTAAAAAACCTGAAGATTAAGGGCGGTTGTAGTACATTGATGGCATACATAATACAATGAAATTTGAATTGTAATAAAAAGCGCTTAAAGTAAAAAAAAAATACTCTCATCGCACTCAAAAACTATTCACCAAATTCTATAGTTTCCAGTTTATTCAGCAAAAGCTAGATTTGTTTAATAATGACTAGGAAATTCAATCTAAATGTACAGATGCGAAATAGTCCGGCATTAAAAATATGTAGGGATTATTAAAACAACGCGGGCGAATTGTCTTTTTTAAAAAAAAAATACATAAAATTTATATAAAACTGTTGTATAAAATCTTACTGATTAACATATGTATAACAATTTGGAGGTATTTAACATTAATTTATATATATATATGTATTACTTTTTTATTTCTCAATAATTTAAATTTCTTATACATATTATTGGAATACACAAAGCGATGTTTATAAACAGCAATAAATATTTATTACACCGCGATCCGGAATTCTCCTAATAAAAGATTACAAAACCTTTATACACATTGATACTAAAATTATTGTTCTACAATTTTTTAACTAACTTTTACTTGACTAGATTGATAGTATTTATATGTACTTTTTCCACAATTTTCTTAATGAATAATAATATATATAATTAGACATTAAAGAGAAAAACAGTATTAGAAATAAAACTCAAGACCGAAATTCCAAATATCAAACAGCGTAGGGTCTACATTATAATCAAGTCGACTTTGACCGGACTTTGACTATTGTAAAATTATGTAATCGTATCCTATTGTACAGCTGAGATGTTCATTTCTTTTTTAATTTTTAATTTATTTATTAATAAAACATAAAATTTCATTTGATTTGACATTGGTATAAATAAATACAAACTCATTAGAGTTTTACCGCATACCATGTTCCGCTTACAGAATAATCAAGTACCTGAACCTTCTATTGACTCTCTTACGAGCTTATTTAAAGAAAACTGTAATTTTGAGTATTTCATTTAAATTACCATTAACTTTGCTTGTAAACTATAAATATCAATCGTCTTTTTGTATGTAGAATATAAATGTTTTAAGCTATAGTTAAAAAAAAAAAGAAATTAAGTATACTATTAAGTATTTCTTAAAGAGGAGCATCTCTTACTCGTTTATACCCGTACATTTTTGTGCTGTTCAACTTTCATAACTCGGTGGTAACATGTCCAAGCACAAATTTTATTTTATCACACGTGCGAGCACAAAGCTATGACGTCATTCGACCGTATAGTTTTCTTTTCCTTGCCGTTGCTTGCATCGTATCACGCTTGTACATCGCCATCGGTGTAGTGAGACGGTCCTTCGACTGAACAGACGGAATCTTCGGGCGTTCTAGACGCGTCACCCACTTCGCTAGGTTCAACAGCGCTGGTACTACCGCCCGCTTTGCCTTTGCCTCCGCGACGCGCTTGCAAAGCCTGCACACATAGATTCAAAATTCAAAAATACATAAGAGTTGAGCCAAAAACGAGTACTCGTCATTGAAACCTGTCGATTGATTGTATATGTGTCTTGAATTAAACTGTTCTGTTTACAGACCGAGATATTATTTGTATAATCACCGCAAATTGCTAATGCTCAACAACCTTGTCACATTGACAGCCACGTGACGTCATCCGCAACTAAAAACTTGCCGGCCAACACTGGCTAACGATACTGAGTGTCACGAGATTACGTCACCAAAATGGCGGCCAGCTCACTAGCAATTTGTAGAGCATACATTGACCAGATTGAGACGACTAAATTTTTTTAAGCAAATCTCACAAATTATGCGTTGTTTCGCACCGTTTATTATTTTAAGACATCAATAACAAACCGATATGATATTGGCGGTAAGTAACAATACATCTAATAAGTTACATTACAGATTATCGAAATCCAGACTACTCAGATCTTCTAGCTAGACAATTAGTAATGTTTTCTGTAAATCTCAAGGTCAACTAATTATAATAAAACTATTTAGCTTCCTGTCTTGCACAATTTTTAATAATCTTGTAATGAATCGTTTATAGCTTTGTGTTAGTTTACACATTAAAATATTCTGCGTTTTAAGAACGTTCTATAAAAATATTGATCTTAATCTTATAAAAATCTTGATTCCATTAAAAACACAAACAAAATCTGAAGATGTTTATATTCACATTAAGTATGATATTATTGTTCCTTATCCAATTAAATCGACCTTAATTTTATCGACCTACAGTTATTATATATTCATATCTTAAGATGAAGTCCACGTTAATTTAATTCAGTTTACTCAATATCTTAAACTATAAACAAAGTGAAGCAATGCATATTAATGGAGATTTGGCCTAACGAAGCTTGTATTAAAATATTTTTTGAAAATCAACAAGTTTCATTTAAATGTTCTAACTACTAACGGAGTATACGTTATCCAGCCAAGGATCGAAGCCGAGTAATTGTATGTTGTGCCATTGCAGTAAGAATTTAAATCATCATTACTGAGGGGTGTTTCTTGTTATTATACAGATTGTCTCGAAACTAGGGGCGATAGGCTAGGTTATACCAGCCCTAGCAAAAATAAGATGACTTGTTTAAGAGACGATAGAGATAGGTGTTTTTAAAAATTGGATGAGAAAGCGAGAAAACAAATTTCCCAATGTTACAGTTAGCAAATGTTGCACTATTTTGAAAACTTAATTAAAATGAATCATTTTTTAAATGACTTGGTAGTAGGTATGGCATATTTTAAAAGACGAAGTATCAAAAATGGCTAACAAAAGACTCAAACGTAATTTTTAATATAAATTATTGAATTTACGACTGCAATCAATAGAACAGATAACACAGTACTCAAAGATCACAGTCTTTCCCAGTTTTCAAAAACATCTCTATTATCTCCTAATCAAGTGACCTAGTTTTTTTTTGCTAGAGCCTGTATAACCTAGCTTATAAAGCAATATTAACACAGTGATATAGATGCAGTTCGTATCTTTTCCTTTTATTGCAAAGATTTTAAATTATGATACTTGCTTTAACGACAAAGGTACACATTTTTGTAACCATTGTTTTTAATTACTTCTGACATAATTAGCAGTCTTACAGTGATCTAAATATTGTTTGGTTTACTTTATACAATACTTCCTCACAATGTATAGAGGCGTGTATTATGTGACATGCCATATGGCATTATACGATTGGCATATTTGGTACATTAGCAACAACCATCGTATCATGCCGCTTGATCGTGTATGGCTAGCATTACATATAAGAATACTGATACATAATATATCGTCGCTAGCGGGACTAAACATACAATTTTTGTAACTAGCGACGATATGTTTCAAATTGACCGCTCAGTTATGAGCAGTTTAACACCCAATGGACAGAAAGCGAACATCTGAAACATTGCAAAGAGAGATAGAGACAGGTTGCTTGCAGTGATTTGCAGGTGTTTGTATGTGTGAGGGGTCGAACTGCTGTTGAGGTCTCGGGAGTAACGTCACTTCACGGTACAGGGTTACCAACAACCACGGGAGACATGCGGGTGCTTCTTTCAATACTTCATGCTATAAATTTCACACCTCTTACCTTTTCGCGGCTGCCCTTTTTCTAATGTTGGTGTGGGATGGAAGATGAAACATCGAATTAATGTGTATGAAGATAGTTACACCGATACAGAAGGGTTGAAAGTTAATCATAAATATTCTCTCATATCAATTTGTTAAAACTAAGGTCATCTAGAGTAATTTTGTTCAAAATTGGGAACACAAATGGGGCATCGAACTAAGGTAGATGAGGAACATCAAAATCTAAACCAATTGAATGCAACACTAGACATTAACTAAACAGTTTTTGGAAGAAAAAGAGTAAAGATAGGTTTAAAATGCATAAATAATCTACTTATATCAAATTGGCTATACAAAATTTACCTAATTGTGAATAAATTGGAATAAGCCATAAGATTCTATGGAATTTCATTAGCTATCATATATTAAATTATTAATTGAATTTGTTATTAAAACAAATGAATAAATACAATTTTATTTAAATGAATGTGTTGGTATTCTTTTGAATATTGTGATAAAAGATGTGTTCGTATCACAGACTTCATATACAATAGTAAACAATAATAACCCTTATTCTCGTAATAATAAGGGCGGTGAGATAATCATAACGATATCACACTTTAAAAAAGAATAATACTTAACAATGGAATTAACTTTTTCTTTGTTCATATGTAAATGTTGTGGGATTCTTTGTTCATATGTACGAGGGAGAATGGCCACAAAATGCCTGGAATGGACATGAACTAATTCTATTTAAAATAAAAGATTTTTCAAACAATGCTTACGTCTTATACAGACTAGCAATATTATTTTTAGAAAATAATACAATGGGATGAAAAACTGACCACATGTTACGTCTACTATTGTTCGAAGTCTGTGTTTTGTTTTTCCAAGTATATTTTAATGAAATAATGTTTTATAAATCATGATGATGTTAAAGCTTTTTTAAAAAATTAACAATCAAATATATAATGAAATAGTTTTAATATACCTGCAGCGAGAACCGTCTGTGGGGCGGTTTCCGGCCTCCCCTCCGCTTACTGATGTGAGGATTGTCCCTCCGCAGCGTCTTATTACGCAAGATCTCTAACTGCACGTAGAGTCTCTTCAATTCCGCTCTGACTTCTTCCGAAGTCGGTTCCTCTTCACCCTCGACTCCGAAACCTTCGGCTGGACCACGGCGTGATACCTGAAAAATATTTTTAATCCCAGCTAAACTAAGGAAACTTTATAGGTTCAAGTGTCCTTCCGACTCGAGGATCTTAGTCTCCATTCCTGGCTACGTTATCAGGGAAAACAAACTGCTTGATGATGCTTTGAACTGAAAAGTTCTATGTATCTTCTCCGGTGTGAAATTATCACAATTAGTGATTTGAAATTAATTCTTGTACGGTAAAATCGCTGTCCGCTTCTGTCTATTTCCCCGCTAATATCTTCTAAACCACCCTATGGAGTTTGATACGGTTTTGATAATCTGGGGATAGGTCTTTAGTGAGATATTATGATAGCTTTTATTAGAACAAAATGAGTGAATTTTTGAGACCTCTTGAGCGAGCGATCTGGCGCGGTATCCGTGCCAGAGTCGAGGCGCAATGGCACAAGCTACTGCCACTCCCGAAGAGAGATGCGCTCGCGCAGTGGCAGCCAGCGGTGACCGCTCGGGTGCAACGCCCATTAGTGCCGCTGCCCGCCACGCTCCACCACAGACACCTTCGCAACATAGCGCTGTAGCCAATAGTCCGCGCTCCTGAAAACAATATAAGTTGCTATAAGAGCCAATATATCGTGCTAAAAAACTAAGGGGCCGCAAATCAACATTACATTTTTTTACATAAGAGCTAATCGAAAAATATTAAATTATTTTTTGTAAATTTTTTTCTTATTTGCAAATATATGCATATTATACATCATTAGAAGCATATTTTTAAATAGCTTTAAAGTACTTTTATAATAAACTGAATACTAGAAGAGAATATACCAAAATTACTTTTGAATATATAAAAAACGATCAAAATATACTAAATATGGAATAAAACAACCATAAGTCTTTTTGCAACATACAATATGAAGGATTGTGATTGTATTTTTGAAATAAAAACATTTTTGGATTTTTTTGTTTTACGGCCTTTAGTTTTTAAGCGTTATGAGCGGTTAACCGTTCATTAAGCATAGTCCTATGTTCTGCTACAATATAGAACTCGCGTCCCGTTGCGTTTCAGCGTCTTATAAAGTCGCTTCAGTCTTATAAATTCAATTTTAATGAACCTAACATTATTCCGCAGTCTGCGACAAAATCGCAGGTACATCTATTTGATAATATAATAGTGTCACCTGAAAGGGCACGTTTGCATTTCTGGCAGCATAGGCGATTCTCGCCCCTGCGATAAGTAGGAGCAGTTCTGCAGCAGCTGTGACGTGGTGCCAGGCGGAGCGTGCGCAACCTTCCTCTGTGTCCGTGTCTCCCTCGCACGCGGTAGTCGCAGTGAACGCGGCCAAATAACACGCCGCACCCGACACCATCGCCCCCACTATACGAAGCACCTGCAATTATTCAACCAAATATTTCAAATTTCGTCTAAAATGAGAACTTCGTTTGCCCATACAGGCCTGGGCCATGAATCCGATCAATCCGAGTACCTACTACATGTCTACTTTTAAAATTTAACGACTAATCTATGACCGAGTTGGTTTATTTGAACCCGCTCAAGTTTTGTAGTCAATATATAGTCATCAAGTGGATAATCTGCCTGTCTGACAACTTTTACATTTTAAAAAACCAATTGCCACATTATAATAATAAACCTACTTACAAATGCTTTAACTTTGACATGATATTGTCACAATAATAAATTTCCTTCTGCGACAGATACGCCCCATATATTAGTTAGTAGATATTTTTACTCTTTGTGATACGGTTTTTAAAGAATTTAACGTCTTTCTTACCTCCGAATCTCTAGGAGTCCAACGGTGTGCCTTCCTCGTACGAAACTCAGCCAGAAGCACCCATAACCGCAGCACAACCGAACCGTAGCACGCAACAAAACCGAGCTCACGGAACCACGCCCCCAGTATACACCGCCATCTTGCTACAGATATGTATTGAGATGCTGCCTGAAATTTTTAAAATTCAAATACATATACCAGGCATTCAATTTGTTTAGGTAGTATACTTATACAAGACTCTAAAGCATCTTGACCGGCGACATTAACTATGTATTTCCATTCTATAACATGAAAAAAAAGGTTTCCATTACTTCTAAAATAAGACCTTTCTGAAGTGTTTTGGAGGATACGAGTAAGTAAATTAAATCTGCTTTGAACTCTAGATGGAATTAATGAAATAAAACCTCAACCTTCAACTTTCAAAACCACTTAGAAACCAGTCTTTCGTGATGGAAAGAGGTTTCTAAAAAATTGTAAACATTGTCGTAGCAACAAGAAGTGTCTTTATTATCTTTATTATGACAACATGCACCCCCAAGCGATCACAATAACTCAGAAGTATTGATAATAATCTTTATCAGTTGACAGTTATTATGAAGTGCCTCAAAGCAAATTTCTAAACAAAATATTACATAAGAACTGTCGAACGATAACGATCTCATAAGAGATGCAGCATCAACAAACAGTCACATATTACCTTATCGATATCTTATTCTAAGAGGTTTATATCAATTATTTGAGCAAAAACAAGTAAACAAGAAACTTCAAAAACCTGAGTGCTTTCTCTGATAGTAGAGCACTCGTATTCTGATAGATGAGTATTATTATTTTTATTAAAATTGATTAAGAAACATCAATTTAGGTATAGATTAATGAAGATTTATAATAACTCACCGAGGCATACATCAGCAGTGCGCCTAGGAGTATTACTTCTAGTACTGTCCACATTCCCATCGCCACCGCCTACAATAAATTATTTTAAATAAAATTTGTGCTTTTGTGTTTTGTGCATTATAAGTAAAATTTATTTTGTAAATTAGTAGCATACTTATTTAAATTAAATTGTAACAAAGCATCCGCGGACAGTTAGTCGTGAGTCATTCTATAAATATGGTGAGCGGAGAGACCATTTTGGTACACTTCTAGGTTATCTATGTTTTCTAATTAATATTTTTTTTCTTCTCTTATAATTGTACCAAATAAACATATTTTTTTCTTACAATCGCCACTTATGGTCCGTAAGCCAGGCACTAATTTCGTCAATGATTTCCTCTCAGTCCACAATTTGTAAAATACCTGAGAGAGTTGTATTGTGAACGTCAGCTGCGGCACGGAGTAATGTATCTATACAGAGAGACAGCTCCCTAGAAGCTTAAATTTTATTAGCCTATTCTTGTAGGGCTCCCAAAAAAAATTTTTTTTTTTAATTTAAGTATATTACTAGAGATCGGATTATATCGCTGCTTAAAAACTAAACGGCCACAAATCAAAATTACACTTTTTATAGGAGAACTTAAAAATTAAATTATTTTTTGTCTATATTTTTCTTATTTAACAAACTATAAACATCTAACACTAAGTCTCTATTATTCTATTTATAATGTTATTTAAATATAACTAATTAATTTATATCTTACATGCAGAAATTAAATAACAATAAACATCCTTTACATTTTTCTTATTAGATATTTATCAGATATACTCGTACCTAAGCATATAAGTTACTTTTGAACAATTATTACTTAATAGCCCTTATATTTTGTGACTATTAATTACATTTAGTCGGAACGCAGGGTGAGTGCACTGCACTCGGAAAAGGAAAAAGTAGCCTATCTAGTGTCATGTAGGTACTACAAACACAAAACTCGCGTCATTCGCCTCGCGTGCGTCTGAGTCCCTGTGACATGTACCCTCGGAATTGCCGAGGCCGCCCGAAACATACCTTCGGGTCACGTTCGTGAACCCGTCGGTGAAAGGTCACGCACACATAGCTGCGCATGTAGTGAAGTGCCCGGCGCCGCGCGCTTGTTGAAGCTGTTTCTCAGTACTCAGTGGCTGCGGCTCCGATGGTGGGTTGAGCAGTGGTAGCCCGTTACACTTTCAGAGCATCAGCTGACAAGCATTCCACCAATATATAGCCAGCTGACTTTCTTATTTATTAACAGTAATACATAAACTATCATCTGATAAATTTTCTATTGGGAGGTAATCACTGAACACGTATATATATTCGTGTGACCTGCTGACGCATAACCCACCATTTTAGCTGACAAATAGCTGACAATTTTGTTTCTTCAAAATATTAGGCTAACTATAATTTGATGAATTTTTAATCGGAAATAAATGATTAAAAATTTTTTTTATTATGTGCGTGGGCTGCTACCACTCTACTGCTCAACCCACCATCGGAGCCGCAGCTGACGTTCACAACGCTTCATGATACAACTCTCTCAGTGATTTTACGAGTTATCGACTGGGAGGAAATTGGTCATGAAAATCTGTCGCTGGCTCATGGACCATTAACGTCAAGGGAATCGTAAACCTACAAAACAATATTAACAAAATACACTTACTTTGCATTTTCTTTTCTTAAAAATTACTAATCCAGTGACAACGCATATAAGCATTCCAGCAAGATTGGCAGCAAACAGAGCGACCCTATACACTTCGCCGAGACACATAGCCGCGTTGTTTATTGTACAAGAAACGCATGATAATTCGCCATACTCAGACAAATTCTCGCTGGTCGACCAACCGTCCCCATCTGGATGATAGTAACCCACACGACACTTACACCGATACTGAAATTTAACAAGATATACTGTAACAATTAAATTGGTCTAGTGGAAAAAACGAAGCTGGATTTCCCGCCATGTGTTTCATTACCTGTAGCCTTTGGTCTCCAAATCCATTAGTAGGAAAAGCCTCACATTCAGTAGTGAGAGGGTCGCATAAAGGCGGCCCACCGAAATACTCATACATAGAAGATTCACACGGCAAAGATTCTATGCGCCGGAAAATTGCGGCCGCGGCTCGTAGAGGTCCCGCGCCCTGAGCAGCCGAAACTCCTGCCCACCAGCTGCGGCCATCTTTATCGCATGAAAACCAAGCATTAGACCACACTGCTGTCGTTTCGTTCCAACCCGAGGCCAAAGTCCTCCAGAATTGAGGCAAAGTGGCAGAATTATTGTGTTGGAAGATAATCATTCGTGATGACGCTGCTAAGTAGAGCACGCCGAGATGAAGTTGCGGAGCTCCAAGGGCTACCGCGTCTATAGGCGGATTGAGTTTGGTTCTAGCGACACTTCGTGCAAGTTCTGTAGTGTGAGCTTCATCAGCTTTGTTCTGAACGATATACTTGCTGAGCGAAAGAGCAGAGAGCACCGCAGTAGCTTCATAGTCGCGCGCATTCTGTAAAATCATTATATCAATAAATCAATATTTACTCTGTAAGTGCAGGTATTGTATGTATGTTCATTGTTCGTCCATAACTCTTAAACGAATTAACTGATTTTCATGAAACTTGGTAGATAAACATTTAGACGTACATGACACAGGATAGATTACATTTTTTCTTTTTCAACGCGGACGAAGTCGGGGGCGCCAGTTAGTATACATATAATAAATCTGAGCAGGCTTTTTGGAATGGATTTCTGAATTTCTGAAACGGACGGCCAACTTCCAGTAATAGAGAGGCACTTTAAGAAAAGGCCATTTTCTAGGCTATTCAACAATACGCTACAGTCCTTAGGAGCAAAAAGAAAGACAAACGATAAAAGCAGAAATATCCTATGCATGCCTCTGTAGGATGAAATCGCAGCAGTTTAGTTTGTAATGTATGTAAAGAAAGAAGAACAGGTGTTATAAAATGGAATTAAAAAAACATAGCGGTTAAATATTGTAAAGAAAAAGGGCAATTTCGCTAAACTTGGAGCGGATTAAGCACGCTTCGCCGCTAATAACTTGAGGGAAGACCCGTAAAACAGAGTGTCGGTAGGGCAGGCGTAGGGCGACGCGGCACGGGCCGCATGTCGTAAAGTTGCCGCCTTCGAGTAAATGGCCCCGACTTAAAATTAATTTGCCGAAGTTCGACTTTTGAGGTCCTCACGCTCCGCGCCTTGCATTCCGCGTCACTTGGTGTAATTCACATTTTAATATCATTTCGGAACTTTCCTTCGAGCTTCATAAATGTATCGCTTTAATTAAGTAAGCACTTACCTACTTTTATTTCAGACGTTTCTTAGGAATAGGTAATTGAAGTAAAGTGTGGTGTTGATTTCATTGTGTACTTTGGTTTGTTATTGCAAGTTGGCAGCATAGTAGAGTAGACTACCATAGTTTTCTCAGCTTTCTATGTTACGCCAGCAACCTTTGTCTTATCAGGTAAATAATGGCTTGGAGAGTGAATTCACCATAATATAGGTAATCAAAACGGCTACTTACAGAGGGCATCAGCGGTGGGTTCTTCAATATGAGATTGTCGCATATTGCAGCTGGTTCGGAGGAGGAGTCCCGTGGCGCGGGCAGGTCAGCGGCGGGCGCAGCCGCGGCGCAAGCGCATACTAGCGCCCACGCCGCCCACCGCGCCCGCATTGCTCACCTATCGCTCGTCAAATTCTAAAACAAAAAATTATATATGTTGTAAAGAATATAAGAATATTTGTTATCTATAAGTGAATTTTTTTATTAGGTTAAGTTACTCACTCACCACTATTATTAAGTAATTATACCTGTAAATTTCCCTAAAATAAAATAAATAAATAAATAAGAATATAAGAATAAGACACAATAAGCAACACCAAAGTAGTTGCAAGTGCGCTGACAACCTTGATGGGATAAGAAGAACGTGCTTCTTATCCCATCCATTGATTGTGTCACAGAATTATATCAGTAAAAATCCTTTCTTTTATTAATTTTGGCCTTTTAATAATATTTTAATTTTTAATAATGGTTCATCTTTGGCCGCATCTGCAGCTAACATCAAGTGAGATCGCGGCCAAGCGCTGCCTCGATTTTATATATAAAAAAAAAATGTTGGCAACAGACGCACGGACAAACAGACAAAAATTATAGTAAGTATTTTACTATAATTAAACAAGACAAAGACCTCGGTAACATAAGGACAACGTGAACCAATTGTATTATTTATTTATTTTTGAAAAAATATTTTTGTATATACAGACAGACGCTGCTCGTTTACGATTTTATTATATTACTAGCTGGTGCCTGCGACTTCTTCCGCGTTGAAAAAGAAAAAAGTAGCCTATTCTGTGTCCTGTACGTATCCACCAAGTTTAATGTTAATTCAGTTAATTGGTCTAAAACGAATAATATATACGCAGAGATATATTATTTCGATGACTACATTTAGTATTGATCATGTAAATAATATTCAAAACTTATGTAACATCAAAACAAAGCCTATAAGGTGCGTCTCTATATATCTCCCATACTTGAAATTGATATGAAAATGACGTTCAATAATCTTGTAAAGTCAAGGAAAATAATGTGTATCATTCGTATATAAATATAAACATTTGCACGATGTAATAAATACTTGTTTGTTTAAGTTGTCAATAAAACTTCCTTACTATCTAATCTCTAACACAAGAATATCTGGTTTTAGTGTGCCTATCTCTCTTTCAAGCTCATCGATGGCCTAGAATCTAAACTAAGAACATTTCTTTCTTCTCCATCTGTCAGCTAGTCTTCGAGTTTTTGAAACATATATTTTTTTATGTTAAGGTCGACAGACAGGCTGACGGTCCACTGTAGGTGGCCACCGTCGCCTATAACACAAGCAACGCCATAAGTGTTATAAGTGCGCTGCCGACCATACAAGGATTAAGGATAAGGGATAAGGGAGGGATGGGGTAATGGGCTCTGGCATCCCTTCCTCACTCACCGAAACACAACAGCACATAATGCTGTTATTTCACGGTGGTATTCTTTAAGGTGGTGGTTACTGCCACCAGACGTCCTGCCCAAATGACTGCGAATATAAAAACGAACATAACATTTTTATATAATATGGATTTGCAGAAATTTCCCCATGCGAAGCCGAAAGCAGGTCGTTAATTTTATTATTTACTAGCTGGTGTCTGCGACTTTGTCTGCCTTGAAAAAAACCTAGCCTATCCTGTGTCCTGTAAGTATAGATGTTTATCTACCAAGTTTCATGAAAATCAGTTAATGGAGGAACATACATACATCCCTACTTACATATTTATTATTAGTATTGGTTATATTCATAAAATTTCGCATTACATAATTTGGTAACTGTTATTTTTGGTTATAAGTTAATATTGAATGTCTAATAGAATTCAATTAAAATAGTAATAAAAAACAGTAATAGAGGAGAAACCTATTTCTATTTAGTCGGTCATAATAAATACATAACGACAACGTCATAACAATATAACTTCAACGTACGTACTTGTGTTTCATTAAATGAAGGGACATTATATTTTTATTATTGTATTTGTGTCGATACCAATATTTACGTAGATTTATTAATAATTTTTTTCAGCTTTTATAACTAGATTTATGAATTAATGATTTATCTCACATATTATTTTTTCAAGATTGGATTAAATTTTAAGATGGTCCCAATTGTGATAGCAGTAGCAGTAACACAGTGGAGGCAGGTTTAAATACTATCGAGATTTCTGTTTTCTCTACACTCTAACTCCATAGGTGCCAAAAGCGTTGCCGACCTCAGTAGTATGAAAGATAAGGGAATATGAGTATATTTATACTGGCATTTGAACTGAGTTTCGCACCTAAAAATTGGGCAACCTTTTTGAACCACCCCCTTATACCCCCTTACAGAAGACCACAGAAAAATATCAATATATAGTTTTGTGTTTCGGTGAGTGAATAAGGGATGCTAAGAGACCATTTCCGTATACTTTGCAAACCTGCGTATACTTCGTTACTTCGTCACTCATACCTGTGCCTTACATAATTTACATAACACATTTAAGATGGATACAGTGAGACATGATAAAAATGTACGTTTATCATCGTTATTTTCTATTTGAACACATGATACGATAAACAAACAACTTCATCGGACCGCCATCATATAAATGTAGGTGATAAGTCTTTATCCTTCACTCATATATCTATAGTAGGTGTCTGATTAGCACAATGGTGTATAAACAGTTTTTATGGTATTAACATTTCTTGTATCTTTCTAAAATTTAGATATTTAGATTAACTAATCAAGAGCATATATTACTTTTTCAGCAACAGTCACTGTCAAATGTGTTATCTTCTCAAGTAGCAATTCATATTGACTTGACGAGCCCCTTGGTCTAGTGGTTAAGATACTTGTTTTGTTCTAAGGGGTTTCTAAGGGGTTCACCTACCATCAAGCCGACCGACAACCTTAAAATAAAAAATAAAGTAAAATCAGTGACTGTCCTTTAAAATTAAAACAAACTCATCTCTTATTGCAGTATACTTGTAGTATATAATGAGATATTCGTTAACAATGCAGTAAATACAAATACTAAAGAAGGCGTAAGACGGTTCCCGGATGGCCTGAAATTTGGTGCCGCCACTGCATCTTATCAGGTAGAAGGCGCTTGGGATGAAGATGGTATGCAGTTTAATTCATTAGATTTTTATAACTGTTTTATTATTTGAATTTCTGTGACCATTATTTACATGATCGGATTTATCAATATTTTCCAAATGTAAGCTATCTTCAAATACTCTGTGAACTGTGTCGCTGCGAATTCAACTCACGTCTCTGAATTGATTTGTGTATTTGGAGCAAAAACTTTGAAGAAAGAAATGTTCTCGAGTAATCACTTAGATTTCGAAAACTTTGGTTTAAAGCATTATTTCTTTTGAACTTTTCATTTTTTAGGAAAAGCGGAAAATATTTGGGACTATATGACACATAACTACCCATGTGCCACCGACGATTGTTCTAGTGGAGATGTTGCTGACGACTCATACCACCAGTACAAAAGAGATGTTGAAATTATGAGAGAGTTGGGACTAGATTTTTACAGGTTCTCTTTGTCATGGCCTCGCATATTACCCAACAGTTTTTCTAATCTAATAAACGAAGCTGGGGTGCAGTATTATAATAATTTAATTAATGAAATGCTCAAGTACAATATTGAACCCATAGTCACGTTATATCACTGGGATTTACCACAGAAATTGCAGGAGTTAGGTGGGTGGACCAATCCTTATATTGTCGATTGGTTTGGGGACTATGCACGTGTTGTTTATGAATTATTTGGTGATCGAGTAAAGAACTGGATCACTATAAACGAACCCAAACAAATTTGCTATCAAGGGTATGGAGATGACACAAAAGCACCTAGAGTAAATATAACCGGTATAGCAGATTATATGTGTGCTAAAAATTTATTACTAGCTCATGCCAAAGCGTTTCACATATACGACGAAGAGTTCAGATCTGCCCAAGGCGGAGTAATTGGTATTACAGTCAGTGTAAATTATTTTGAACCGGAGGCTGAACTACATGCTGATGCTGCAGAGGAAACAATGGAATTTGATGTAAGTTTTATTCGTTTAAGGCAGTCCCATTAACGGATTAGATTTTTATATTATGGATTTTAAACGAGTTTTTTTTTGAGTTGTTCACTGAATGTTGCTTATTTTTAATTATAATTTTTTAAAAAAATGTTTCAGTTTGGGATGTACACAAATCCAATATATGGAAATGGAGATTTTCCTCAAATAGTAAAGGAAAGGGTAGCGGCAAAAAGTACCGCCCAAGGGTATACAAGATCGAGGCTACCGGAATTCTCAGCAGAGGAAGTTGATTACATATTAGGCACTGCGGACTATTTCGGAATAAATCACTATACCACCTTCCTCGTATATAGAAATGAATCGGTTAACGGTTATTACAGTGTACCTTCATTTTATGACGACTTTGAAAGTATAATATACCAATCTAACGATTGGGAATCTGGTAAATCAACTTGGCTCAAGGTATGTAAAAATACTTATTACTCTTTTCAAAAATTCTATGCTGATAAATTTACGCACCCATTTTGTTTTTTATTGAAAGGTAGTGCCGTGGGGATTTTACAAACTTCTGACAAGGATTAGAGAACTGTACGGTAATCCACCTGTTTATATCTTCGAGAACGGATTCTCAAGTTCTGGTGGTATAAATGATGACGATCGTGTGAACTACTACAGAAGTTATTTAGATGCAATGTTGGATGCGATCGCTGAAGGATCAGACATTAAGGGGTACACAGCGTGGAGTCTAATGGACAACTTTGAATGGATGAGGGGATATACGTTAGTGCTCATATTATTTTTACAATCATCTAAAATCGCGATAGATACCTGCGATCGTCATAATATTTTTTAATGATATCATCATAATAAATTTACAGAGAACGATTCGGCCTCTACGAAGTAGACTACGATAGCCCAGAGCGTACGCGCACACCGAGAAAGTACGCGTTCGTCTATAAGGAGATCATACGAACGCGCTCTCTGGACTTCAATTACGTACCCGATACTACAAAGATGACAATCGATGAAGGACATTAAAGTTATTTGTTAATTATAGTTTATATTTTGCTCACAGTGAGGTTTTATTTCATAAATCCTTTATCTTCTGGACATATCTATAATTAGGTACTAATTTTAAAAAATTGAAGTGTGTTTGTAATGTCTAAATAACTCCTTTTTCAACCGACTTCCAAAAAAGGAGGTGGTTATCTCAGAATTTTCAACTGGGTAAAACGATTTTGATAATTCTTTTTTTATTTGAAAACTGGTGCTTCCCGTGTGGTCCCATTTCAATTTGGTCCAGTTCTGACAATGGCATCCATGAGAAAACTGTTTGAAGTCAGATTTTTTTTGTTAAAAAGAGTTATTACTAAAGAATCAAAGTGTGACCGTATTATATAATAATAAAAAAATGTCTGTTTGTTTAGGCTAATCTCTCAAACGGCAGGACCGATTTTGACGGGAATTTTACTGACTGTTAGCTGATGTTGGAAGGAGTGACATAGGCTACTCTTATTTTAGAAAAAAAAGCAGTGTAGTACCGCGTGCGGAGCGTAGCCGGATTCAGCTAGTTATAAAATAAAGTTGCCTATGCGCTTCTGTCTGTTTTTCCGTTAACTTTCTCTAAATTTTAATTCTAACGGATTTTAATTGTCAATTTGTGTAAATAAAATTATACACGAGGAAAATATGTTTAAAATTAATGATACAATTGATACAATATTGATATTGACAATAATAATACCTAATAGTTATTGATAATCTTAATTATTATATTTTTTTTTACTAATAATATACAAGAATAACTTCATTCAAGTATAAATCAATGCTTATGATAACATAACTTATGATTACTTTTATGTTAAACGGATCATTTATCATGATACGATAAAACAAATGCTAACAGGCTGTCAATATAAATATAGCCGATAATCTTCTATTTCACTCAGAGACGCACTACAGGTAGTTCGTAAAATGTTTAAAAAACAATTGTTGTGGTAAGTAAACATTTAGAATTATTTCTCAACTTTATTGAACATAATTTTCACAATATAAGTAATTTTTAGAATATAAATAATTATTAAAATTTTAGTGTCCTGCAACTTTTAATATGCATTGGTGTAGTAATGAGTACTGTAGTAAAGGATAAAACAAAACAAAATGTTAGATCGTTTCCGGACGGTTTCATATTTGGTGCCGCTACAGCATCCTATCAAATCGAAGGAGCTTGGGATGAAGATGGTAATATTACTCAAACTCATTTGCATTAAGATTTTTTTATCTACTTTAAATAAATAACATTATTTATATTTTAGGAAAAACCGAAAACATTTGGGACCATATGACACATAATTACCCCTGTTCCACTGACGACTGTTCCAACGGAGACGTCGCTGATGACTCCTATCATCAGTATAAAAGAGATGTCGAAATGATGAGAGAATTAGGCCTTGATTACTACAGGTTTTCAATATCGTGGACCCGTATATTGCCAAACAGCTTTTCCGACCAAATAAATGAAGAAGGCGTACAATACTACAACAATTTAATTGATGAAATGCTTAAATATAATATTCAACCTATGGTTACTTTGTATCATTGGGATCTGCCTCAAAAATTACAGGAAATGGGAGGTTGGACCAACCCGTATATAGTTGACTGGTTTGGAGACTATGCACGTGTTTTATATGACTTATTCGGTGATAGAGTAAAATACTGGATTACAATTAATGAACCAAAAGAAATTTGCTATCAAGGTTATGGAACTGACACAAAGGCACCCCGATTAAATATAACTGGTATAGCGGATTACATGTGTGCTAAAAATTTAGTATTAGCTCACGCTAAAGCATGGCACATCTATGATGAAGAGTTTAGATCTATTCAGAGAGGAGTCATCGGAATTACACTTAGTGCACAATATTTTGAACCAGAAACTGAAGAACACGTACAAGCCGCAGATGAATGTCTGGAATTTGAAGTAAGTACATCCTGTTTTTATTTCTTTCTTTTGCCTTTAGAATCTTCTTGTAAATATGAAAACAACCATTATAGGATATTTTATCTTTAGAAATAAAGAGCATGATGTATAAATTCGTTTCAGGTGGGAATTTACGCGAATCCTATATTTGGAAATGGGGATTTTCCTGCTATAGTAAAGGAAAAAGTCGCAGCCAAAAGTGCTACTCAAGGATATCCGAGGTCTAGGGTACCAGAGTTCACACAGGAAGAAATCGATTACGTTAGGGGAAGTTCAGACTTTTTTGGGTTAAACCATTATACTACTTATCTCGTATACAGAAACGAATCTGTTAATGGATATCATGAAGTGCCTTCTTTATATGATGACTCCGAAAGTATAAGATATCAACCAAGCGAATGGGAGGCTGGTAAATCTGCTTGGCTTAAGGTTTGTTGAATTCTTTAATGGTATTCTTCTGTTCCATATATTTACCATAAGAAAATATAATTTTTACAATTTTGTCAATTTTAAAGGTAGTGCCGTGGGGATTCTACAAACTTTTGGCGTGGATTAGGGAACACTATGATAATCCACCTGTTTATATCACTGAGAATGGATTCTCAAGTTCTGGTGGTATAGATGACGATAATCGCATAAACTACTACAAAACATATATTGACGCTATGTTGGATGCAATTGATGAAGGTTCAGACGTCCAAGCTTACACTGCGTGGAGTCTTATGGACAATTTTGAATGGATGAGAGGATACACGTAATACATATTTTTTGTAAAATATTCTTTGCACTTTATCAGAATTCTTAGTAAATATAATAATATCGTGTTAAATTCGCAGGGAACGATTTGGCCTCTACGAAGTAGACTACGAGAGCCCCGAGCGTACGCGCACACCGAGAAAGTCCGCGTTCGTCTATAAGGAGATTCTACGAACGCGCTCTCTGGACTTCGATTACCTACCTGATACTATGACCATGACAATCGACGAAGGACACTAGGAATATTTTAATCAAATAAAAGTATCAAAAAATACGAATTGGTTTTAATTGTTTCTTTTTTTAATTAAAGACCTTGAAACCTTAAAAGAATAAACTTATAATATGGCATGGACGTAGAAATAGAAGGGTATTAATACTATTATCATACAAATTTTATTGCACCTAAACCTCAAGAAATCTTACTTCTTGCCGAAAGAAGTATGAAAAGAACCGTAGGAAAACTGTTGGAACTCGCCAGTAGGCTGCGCATAATGTAAGATATATTTTTTTTTTATTTTTTTTATATTTTTTATGTTAAGGTCGACAGACAGGCTGACGGTCCACTTGATGGAAGGTGGCTACCGTCGCCTATAACACAAGCAACGCCATAAGTGCTACAAGTGCGCTGCTAACCATAGAAGGATTAAGGATAAGGGATAAGGAAGGGAAGGGGGTAATGGGCTCTGGCATCCCTTACTCACTCACCGAAACACAACAGCACATATGCTGTTATTTCACGGTGGTATTCTGTAAGGGGGTGGTTACTGCCGCCAGACGAGCTGCCCAAATGACTGCGAAACGCAGTGTGCCCTACCACTACTTAAATAAATAATTTTATCCATAATTACAAATAAATAATCTAATCTTGCCTCTGCAAACGTCCTCAGAAACTTAGCGAGATGAGATCATAAATGTGTGCGTAAAATGAAATAGTTTCCACAAAAGTAATACATTAATGAAACAAAAGAATAGGTGGAAATTATATTTAAGCATACATGAATGTAAAATATTTTATTTGAACAGCTGGTGTTTGTTTAAATTAATATGGTTTCGTAAAAATAAATATATACGCAAAAGAAACTTGAAAAATAATGAAGTAATTTTATTATTATTAATAGAGTAGCAATTGGGGAAGCAGAAACACAAGTGATGGTTTTTCTTTTGTTTTTGAAATGACCTGATTTTATTAATACATGGTACATACATATTCATTTGCAGTAGAGCTCAATACCGAAGTAAACTAAATTATCAAGATGAACAAATTAATCCATTAAAATTAGACATCTACAACATTGCTGTGTTGAACAGCTGTTATAACATCTTAATCTTTGTGGCTACATTATCACCTACATCAAGATTTGCTTTGTATAACAGGTAACTGTTACATGTTTTGTAAGAAACAGGACGCAACTGTCAAAGAAAGAGGCTTGAATTCCGGTCAGGCGGGCACCCTTGAGAATTTTTGATTTGACACGTAACAAGTAATAGCCATTTCACTTAAAGGTGAATATTGTAAAGAGAGATTCATGTTCAAAATCTTTGAAGATACCAACAAGTTATATTAGCATGTAGAGACTAAATCTTTACTTCTTTATATTCCACGAGGTAAAACTTTATTGAAATTAGAACTTGACTTTGAACTTAAAATTACATAATGTCTTCGTGAAATTAAGTACGAGTAAATTTAAATTTCATCATAACGTGATGTGGCTAAAATTTTAAATAACTGCTTAATACAAAACAAACTGGTGATGTAAGTCACAAAAGCATCAGACTGGACTCTTTTTTTTATATAAAATCAATAAACAATACAATATAAATAACATTTTTATATTAATAAACAACACAAATAAAGATCATATATTTTTGAGCTATGCTGAGTCCTGGTTTTAACTATTTGAACCCAAAATAATGTGAAATGTTTTAGTTAGACCGCACTAAATTATATGATCCTTTATCAGCAGGGACGAAAAATTGACAGAAACGAAGGTTTTACGGCTACAATTGATTTGTTTCTCGATGTAATCAAGCCCCAAAGTATCTTATCTATAACAACATCAAGTACTTTTAATTTGTCAATATTGACACGATTAGATAGTGTTTGTTTATAAGTTGGTACAATATAAATATATGCAACAATCTATACACTTCACAGATCAAGAGGATCGCAATGTTGTCCAAGTGGAATATAATATTGTAAGTAACTTATTTAAAATAATACCATAAAATCCACAATACAAGAAGTCATTGTAATGATTTTACATTAATCTTGTGTGTTTACAGAATATGTGTTATTTATGCTGTGTCTGTCAAAGGAAAAATAATTAACAAAGTCTCTCGGCAAGATGTACGACAATTTCCAGATGGATTTTTATTTGGATGTGCCACAGCATCATATCAAATTGAAGGAGCTTGGGACGAAGACGGTATTAGATCAGCCAGCGTTTCTTATATATATGTTAATTATCAGGTTTCTAATAGAACTTTTAACATTTTAGGTAAAACTGAAAATATTTGGGACCACTTGACTCATATAGACCCTTCGCCAATTAAAGATGGTTCAACGGGAGACATTGCTGATGATTCTTATCATCAATATAAGAGAGATGTAGAAATTATGAGAGAATTAGGCCTAGATTACTACAGGTTCTCTCTGTCATGGGCACGTATACTACCTAACAGTTTCTCCGATCAAATAAATGAAGCCGGTGTGCAATATTACAATAATTTAATAGACGAAATGCTCAAATACAACATAAAACCTATGATTACATTATACCATTGGGACTTACCGCAGAAATTACAGGATTTGGGAGGATGGACAAACCCCTACATTGTAGACTGGTACGCTGACTATGCACGCGTTGTTTTTGATTTATTTGGTGACCGAGTAAAGTATTGGATCACCATGAACGAACCACACGAAGTTTGTTATCAAGGATATGGAGCCGACACTATGGCTCCTAGACTTAATATGAAAGGTGTGGGTGATTATATGTGCGTCAAGAATCTACTGCTAGCTCATGCAAAGGCTTGGCACATTTATGACGAAGAATTCAGATCGATACAGGAAGGAATAATAGGCATCACTTATAGTTCATCCTTTTATGAACCTGAATCTGAAGAATATGCGGATGTCGCTGAAGACTACACAGAATTCGAGGTAATTTTACTATAATCTAAGTGTACCAGTATATATGATTAAGTTTAAGATTACTATGTATTAAACGGAACCCATGTATTATTACAAAGTAGGTAAGTAAATTCCAAAATACCTAATGCTGCATAGGATTTTTGAAATGTTTGAAATGAATAAAATCAACTCTTTTTTTTTGTTGAAGCTTGGCATTTATGCAAATCCAATACATGGTACTGGGGACTATCCTAAAGTAGTGAAGGAAACTATCGCATCCAAGAGTGCTGCTCAAGGCTATCCGAGGTCTCGACTGCCAGAATTGTCCGAAGAAGAAATTGAATACATCCGAGGAACTTCAGATTTCTTTGGATTAAACCATTACACTACAAACTTGATTTATAGAAATGAGTCCATCACAGGTTACTATGATGAACCTTCTTATTTTGACGACATTGGGAGCATGTCATATCAGCCAAGCGAATGGGAAGGTGCAGAATCTTCGTGGCTCAAGGTTTGTTTGGTTTTCATTATTTTTACTTTAAAAGTTATATACTTTGTTAAGTATGGTTGAAAAATTTTGGCATGCACACCAGGTAAAGCAGGGAGCGAGTCGCTAATATATTCATGTAATGGTAACATTTTTATGTAAAATCACAAATTTTGAATCCAATAATAGAAAAGATGCTGTTTGGTGTGTATTTGAATTTAAATGTGAAATCACATATTAAATTATTGAATTACCCATTTATTTTGCCCTTCCAATAAAGTTACTATTATCAAACTAACAGGTAGTGCCGTGGGGATTCTACAAACTTCTGACGTGGATTAGGGAACACTACGATAATCCAACTGTGTACATTACTGAGAATGGCTTTTCAACTTCTGGTGGCATTAATGACGAAAATCGCGTGAACTACTACAGATTATACTTAGATGCCATGTTGGATGCAATCGATGAGGGGTCAGATATCAGAGCTTACACTGCGTGGAGTCTTATAGACAACTTTGAATGGATGAGTGGATACACGTAAGTTTTGTAAATTAGAAGCGACACGTTTAATAAACAAATTGGTGTTGTATAGCAATTACATTTTCAAAGTGAAAACTTCTTTAGGGGCGTTGATATGTGGAAAAACACTGAACTAGCTCCGTCACGCTCAGTGACGCTTAATGTTGAAGTAAAAAAAAATATAGACACGTTAGACGAAAAGCACTGAACTCGCGTGATCAACACGCTCAGTGACGCTCAGTGCGTGTGTGTGTGTGTGTGTGTGGGGATCCGTGGGGCACTACTGAACAGATTTGAAAAATTGTTTCACTATTGAGAAGCTATTATTATCAGCGAGTAAAATATGCTACATTTTATAAAATTACCAGTCGAAGCCACGTGCATCAGTTAGTATATACTTAATAAAATAATTGGGACAGAAGAGGATAGATCCTCATAGCAATAACATAAGTTTGAGGTTCATTAGATTTGTAACTTTTTTATATGTTAATGCAAGTACATGTTACTAATTCCTATCATTATTTTAAAATTACAGAGAAAGGTTTGGCCTCTACGAAGTCGACTACGATAGTCCAGAACGTACGCGCACAGCTAGAAAATCCGCTTTTATCTACAAAGAGATAATACGGACACGCTCGTTAGACTTCAATTACGAACCCGATGACATTGCAACGATGACGATCGATGAAGGACATTAAAGTTATTCAGTTTAATAAAAATACCTACTTACAGCTTTAAATTTTTGTTTTATTTAATTAATAGCTTAACGTCGAATTAGTTGCTATGTTTACCATTTAAAATTACGATAAACAAGATTTTTATACCTGAAAATTAAATATTTGTGTGACCTCTTTCACTGATTAAGACAGCACCTAAGTAGGCACATGAAAATATTGAAATCAGATGTTTTTTAAAGTGCATCGATTCTTTAAAGTATTCCATCAGGCTTGCAAATATGTTTTCACTTCTAAAGCGACAGCGTCAATGTTTTCTAAAGTGAAAACTTCTTTAGGTACGTTAGACATTTTTGAGATGGGGAAAAATCCATCCATCCATATAAAAATATGTACTTTCTTGACGATCAAAAAATATACACGTAATTGTTCAAGTTTTCACATCTGTTGACACTCCCGGAGTGGCACTGTTTTTTTTTTAATACAATTTGACTTCGCACTTCACAAAAGTATCATACAAGTGCAGAAGTCTCAAGCAAGCGTCATCCACCACTAATAGTATCTGTCAAAGATACGTTTGAAAGAGTGTCTCAAATAAATTAAGCTGAACACGATTATGAAAATTCCTAGAATCGCTCCTTACCATGTGGCACGGTATCATATAAAAATACGTATATATGAATAAAACTCATACAGGCATGAGCCCTGGGTGAGATAAAATATAGGTGCTCCACAAACTCGTGAATGCGGAACCTAGAAAAATGCATACTATCGATCTATGTAAGTACCGAACAACACTCTTGTAGTGGGGTCAGTTCAACTTCCTATCGTATGTCAAAAAATTGCAAGTAGTCAAAAAATAACAATGGTGTCATAATCCATAGGTACTCCATTTTAATATACTTCATACTAGGTGGTGCTCGCGACTTCGTCCGCGTTCTCTATAGCCTATATCTCCTTCCTCGATAAAGTAATTTTGTTTGTCTGTCTGTTACCTTTTAACCCTATAACTACCTACTCAACCGATTATCGTGAAATATTGCATGCACGTTGTCAGAGATACAGAAGAGGATATAGGGTTACCTTTCTTCCAGAAAAAAAAGTACAATACCCGCGGGGTAAATATCAACGCGTGGCAATAACAGCAATGAATATGTCGTGTTATATTGCTTTGTTGAAAATTTTATAACGTTCACAGTTTTGCCAGTAGCTACTACATTTTTTTTAATAGTTTACATTCCTACTCCACTAAAATACTCCAAATAAAATATAAATGGTTCAATCACATTGCGAATTAAATATTATAATATTTAATAACCTGTAGGGATCCCACTTGTAGGGACTTAGTTGTACTTTCACCGAATTAACAAGAGCCACAAACTGGTGAAAAATAGGATAAATCCCAAATGGGCACTTTGTATGGGAACTTCCACATCGGATTATTTTCAGTAGCGTTGGTCGCTGACCATGCACAACTTCATTCCGGACGGTTGAAGAAATTGACATTATATCGGGACGAGACTCGTGGATTTAATTTTTTGTCTGTCTGTCTGTTTGCTCCGGCTAATCTCCGAAACGGCTGGACCGATTTCGACAGGACTTTTACTGACAAATAGCAGATATTATAAGGAATAACTGCTACTTTTATTTTAGTAGGGCCGGGTTCAGCTAGTTCATGATATATTTAAAAGTTTATTATAAAATTATAAATATTGCCTGTCTGTCTGCCTGTCTGTTCGCGATAAACTCAAAAACTACTGCACCGATTTTCATACTGTTTTCACCAATGAATAGAGTATATAATTTGCATCCGTGCTAAGTCGGGAACAGGCCGCTAGTATAATACAATTAAATCTGTATATAAATATTTCACTATACTGGTACACTTACGACGAGAAAGCATTTAAGGCAAATGCTTTCTCGTCATAAATGTACCCGTTTCGAAAACAATACTTGAGCATTGAAAGATTTATATCTAATATTTGACAATGTTGACACAATAGAGATAAGATAAATTTTAACTAGACTATAAAATATTCATAAAAGTCCATAATTCCTACAGTACATGACGATTACCCACCACAATGTTGTGCAAGCAGAGTTTATTGTAAGTCAGAGAGAACAAGTATAACTTAACATAACTTACTTACACATTATTCTTTATAAAACTCTTCTTTATAAGTCACTATTTTTTAATTTTAGTGTTCTGATTGTCTACGCTGTCTTGGTCAACGGGAAAATTATTAACAATAGACCCCGGCAAAGTGTACGACAATTTCCCGATGGATTTTTATTCGGTTGCGCCACAGCATCTTATCAAATCGAAGGAGCTTGGGATGAAGACGGTACTAAATAATGTAACTACATAAAGTAATGTTAAAATTTATTAATGTTTTATTAATTTTTTTTATAAAATTTTAGGCAAAACGGAAAATATTTGGGACCACTTGACTCACATGGAGTCTTCTCCAATAAAAGATGGTTCAACTGGAGACATCGCTGACGATTCTTATCATCAGTATAAGAGAGATGTAGAAATTATGAGAGAATTAGGCCTCGATTACTACAGGTTCTCTTTGTCCTGGGCACGTATATTACCTAACAGTTTCTCCGACCAAATAAATGAAGCCGGCGTGCAATACTACAATAATTTAATAGACGAAATGCTCAAATACAACATTGAACCTATGATCACATTATATCATTGGGATTTACCCCAAAAATTACAGGATTTGGGAGGATGGGCAAACCCACACATTGTTGACTGGTATGCTGACTATGCACGAGTTGTTTTTGATTTATTTGGTGACCGAGTAAAGTATTGGATCACGATGAATGAACCACGCGAAGTTTGTTATCAAGGATATGGCGCTGATACCATGGCTCCAATGCTTAATATGAAAGGAGTGGCAGATTATATGTGCGTCAAAAATTTACTATTAGCCCATGCTAAGGCATGGCATATTTATGACGAAGAATTTAGAGCGACCCAGAATGGAATCATTGGTATTACTTATAGTGCTTTCTTTTTTGAACCTGAGTCTGAGGAACATGCAGAATTTGCTGACAATTACATAGAGTTTGAGGTATGTTTCTTGCAGTTGTAGATTCATTAGTTTTTATATTTAGTTATTGTAGTGTAAGTGTTACAGTTTTGTTAGAAGCTTATTATGCACTTATGAAAGTATTAACATTCTATGAAATAGCGCCGTAATAGTGTTATAGTATATATATATCAATTAATTTATAGTAAATGATGTTTACAACGATCTCTTGTATTCTTTTTTTAAGCTTGGCATATATGCAAATCCAATACATGGTACCGGGGACTATCCTAAAGTAGTGAAGGAAGCAATCGCATCCAAGAGTGCTGCTCAAGGCTATCCGAGGTCTCGACTACCAGAATTATCAGAAGAAGAAGTTGACTACATCCGAGGAACTGCAGATTTCTTTGGTTTAAATCATTACACGACAAGCTTGGTTTACAGAAATGAGTCTGTCACGGGTTACTATGATGAACCCTCTTATAACGATGATATTGGAAGTATTGCATATCAGCCAGAAGAGTGGGACGGTGCTGAGTCTTCGTGGCTTAAGGTTTGTTATTGTTTCATTTTCTATCTTTTTTCGCAATGTACTTTACAGAAATGTATTTTTAATATTATACGGCATTATTAACATGATTATAATAATAACCACCATGACAAACAACTATTAGTTTTTGTGATATTAAGCACAATATGAAAAACATTAGCAACAATAGCATATTGTTTCGAAATTGTAGTCCAAAACTAAATATAACAATAATGGATACTTAAGGGATAGCTCCATTAGTGTTTTGTGTATAGTTTTGAACAATGGAGACAACATTGACTTTAAAAAAAATATCTTTACCCTATTAAACTATGTAACAGGTAGTGCCATGGGGATTCTACAAACTTTTGGCGTGGATCAGGGAACACTACAATAACCCACCTGTGTACATTACTGAAAATGGCTTTTCAAGTGCTGGTGGCATAGATGATGACAAACGCGTGAATTACTACAGATTATACTTAGACGCCATGCTGGATGCAATGGATGATGGATCAGACATCAGAGCTTACACTGCGTGGAGTCTTATAGACAACTTTGAATGGATGAGTGGATACACGTAAGTTTTCGAATGTTTAATTTATGTACTTATTACAATGAAGGTTAGGTGTTTTAATAAGGCCTGGCTGTGATCCCGGGTCTAACATTTGCCTCCGATGGTGGAACATGAGGAGGTTTTAGTGAGATATTCCCGGTGATAAGTCACTTCGCCGGGCGAATCCCACATTCCCCTTTGCCGACTGTTCTCGTCGGCGAGGGACAATCTGTAAATGTGTTTCCCCTCAAGAAAAAGGCGGGTAAATGTTTTGAATATTTATTGAAATGTTTTAATTTTATATTGCATATAAATTCATACTTTTGTATCATTTAAATCTAGGTTACGTTCAACTTACGTTTCGAGAGCCAAGGATTAACTAAATACAGTTTTAGTGTCTTAATTTTGTCTTTTTTATAAAACCGTCATTCAGACTAACTTTTCAACAGATAGTTAACGCCATTTATGATGCAATGGACCTAAAAGTCGGCTATTAAAGGAGGAAAGATAGGAATAGACAAATACACTGATATCCTTATTATTATTTACGTCGTATGAGTTGATAACGACAGCCCGGTTGTCTAGTTTTTAAGTGCAAAACGCAGTTTTTTGCACTAAATTAACTGTTATTCCAAGTTCATGATGCAATATTACAATTGCAAATATTTATAAAGGCTTAAAATTGTTGTTTTATTATTACAGAGAAAGGTTTGGCCTTTATGAGGTGGACTATGATAGTCCAGAACGTACGAGAACAGCTCGAAAATCCGCCTTCGTCTACAAGGAGATAATAAGAACGCGCTCGCTGGACCTCGATTACGTACCCGATACTACAACCATGACAATCGACGAAGGACACTGAAGTTATTATTATTATTATTAAAATACGAATATTAAATTTTAAAATTTGTTTTATTTCAAAGTAAAATCACTAATGAAAATGAAACTAGAATAAATACCCACTATCTACTTAATTAACCCAAATATTGATAGTGAAATACACTATATTTAAAAAAAATATAAACACGAGTATTAATTTTTTAAGTAGACAATAAATAGTTTTGCGATAGAGTTTTGGAAAACTAAAACTCCGTTTGCATAATATACAGCCTATGGGCACTATGGTAGACAACAATTAATACGACAATCACAAGAGGATGAATAACTATTTATTTTAAATGATTAAAGGCTTTAAGCGGGAAAAAGCTTTACTCAAAATGTAATAATACCTTGCAAATAAGTAAAGCAAGCTTACATGAGAGCTTCATAGTCCTATGCTTCTCTTTTCAACCGACTTCCAAAAAAGGAAGAGGTTCTCAATTCGACTGTATTTTTTTTATGTTAGTTACTTCAAAATTTCCGACTGGGTGAAACGATTTTGATGATTGAATTTGAAAGCTGGTGCGTCCCATGTGGTCCCATTTCAATTTGGTCCAGTTCTGACAATGGCATCCATGAAAAAACAGTTTGAACGTCGTTTTTTCTTTGTTAAAAAGAGTTAAGTATATACATTTATAATGCTCATAAGCGAGCATCCTTAACGTTGCTATGGTCGGCAACGCAGTTGCTGAACATTACTGTGGTCTTTTAAGTACTTTGTCGAATCCAGAAGTTGTCCAATTAAGATTCTGACGAATTACGAATCTGTCCATAAACGAATCTATCGAATACAGAAACAACTATGTACCTTCACTTGTATAGGCGACAATATAGCCACTACTACCATTGAGAGAACTGAAAACCGACCTGTGAAGGTTTATATTTTAAAAAAAGGTTACAAACTCACAAATTAAACAAGAAATGAAAACGTTTATTTTAGATTTTATTCAATATGAAAATAATAATTTCGAAAAACATTGATATAAACATTTTAGTGTGATTGTTTGTGTGTGTGCGTGCGTGAGTGAGTTTATTAGTGTTTTAATGGGTGTTTGTGTGCGTTTGTCCGATCTGTCCGTGCGACGATCTCAAAAACTACTGAACGGTTTTTTACGCGGTTTTTATTATGGACAGAGTCATTTCTGCGGAAGGTTCCTGAGGAAGGTATGATTCGTTAAGGTTTTGTGTAAATTGGTTGAATATGAATGAATATGAATGAATATTGTTGAAGATGCCGAAAATAAATAATAACTCTTTTTAACAAAAAAAAAACCGACTTCAAACCGTTTTCTCATGGATGCCGTTATCAGAACTGGACCAAATTGAAATGGGACCATTTCGCTTTCACATAAAAAAGCTTTCAAATAAAGCACCAGCATTCAAATAAAAAAATACAGTCGAATTGAGAACCTTTTTTGAATTCTCCTTTTTTTGGAAGTCGGTTGAAAATGAAGCCTGCCTGTACGTTCGAGCTAAAATTGTTTCTCTTATAATGGATAACAAAAAAGTTCGCGATGGCATAGGTATGTCTTATTTTAAGAATAGCTTAATATACCTATTCTAACTTTTTTTTAAAATATCACAAAAATATGTCATATTTAGAAAAGATATTTAGACGAATACAGCAATTAAACACGTTAGTTACCAAGCATATCATAAACATTATAATAGCCGGTTACACCATAAAAGAATGAATATTTTAGGAGTTATCGTAAACTATCTGGTGCCCGCGACTTCGTCCAAATTCTCTATAGCCAATTCATTCATTCATTCAATTCGAACCATTCCTGAGATTAGCGCGTACAACCAAACAAACAAACTCTTTAGGTTTATATATTGGTATAGATTATTACATTATTATAAAACGCGTCTGTCTGCCTGTTCGCGATAAACTTAAAAACTACTGTACCGATTTTCATGCTGTTTTCACAAATGGATAGAGTGGTTCCCGAGGAAGGTTCTAGTATGTAATTTACAAAGTTACGCGGGCGAAGTCGCGTGCAACAGCTAGTTACAATATAATTTAATTCCTCTATCCAGAATATTTAAGCTATGTAAAGCATTTAAAATATTTCGCTGGTCTCTTTACGTTTAATAAAGCTTTCTCTTCGGAATAACACCTCTCAAAATTGATAGGTATTATTTTGTTTGACAATGTTGACATATATAATCAAGATAAGATAATTTACAATTTAACTATGGTATAAAATATTCACAATAATATATTTTCTCCACAGTGGAAGACAAATGCAAGACCAACCACAATGTTGTGCAAGCAGAGCATATTGTGAGTTAACATAATATTAATAAATACACTCATAGGTAGTTAACGTATATTGGTTAAGCATTCAACTTAACTTAAAACCTTAAGTTAGACATGTTTTATTTTTACTACTTTAAACATAAAGTAGTTAGCGAAGAAACACAGATTGTACAACTATTTCAAGACAATTTCAGTTCAAGACGCATACAATTTTTCAGCAACTTGGTTTCAAACTTGATTCTTTAGCTATTAATTTTAAAAAAAATTCAATTGTTATAAAAAAAATAACTGCTACCGTAGTATTGAGTAAGATATTTTAATAATGGAATTGCACCCTGTGAAAGTATAATTTTTAAAGTTTCCCTTTGACATTGGGATTTCAACCCAACTCTATTTTTGATTTTTGTACATTGAAATATATATTTTCTACTGAAGTTTGGGAAAAAGAAAAAGAACGTAAAAATAAATTTATTTAAGTAATAGCTTTCCTTGCGTACAAAATATATAATAATTATGTGTAGTTCTTAAAATAGATGCCATTTTTATAATATTTTCGTTTTTCTAAGTCACTAATCTGAATTTTCAGATTACTAGTTGTTTATTGCATGTTTGTCAATGGAAAAATAACAACGAAAGAAACCCGTCAAAATGTAAGACAATTTCCAGACGGATTTTTGTTTGGGTGTGCCACCGCGTCTTACCAAGTCGAAGGAGGTTGGGATGAAGACGGTAGTAACTCATATATTTTTATAAATACTTGATAAAATTTAATCATTACATAGTTTTATTTTAATTTAATATTTCAACATTTAGGAAAAACAGAAAATATTTGGGACCATTTGACCCACGAGGAGCCATCGCCAATTAAAGATGGTTCTACTGGAGACATAGCTGACGATTCTTATCATCTATATAAGAGAGATGTAGAAATTATGAGAGAATTAGGCCTCGATTACTACAGGTTCTCTTTGTCCTGGGCACGTATATTACCTAACAGCTTCTCCGACCAAATAAATGAAGCCGGCGTGCAATACTACAATAATTTAATAGATGAAATGCTCAAATACAACATTGAACCTATGATTACATTATTCCATTGGGATTTGCCCCAAAAATTACAGGATTTGGGAGGATGGGCAAACCCATACATTGTTGACTGGTACGCTGACTATGCACGAGTTGTTTTTGATTTATTTGGTGACCGAGTAAAGTATTGGATCACCATGAATGAACCAGCCGTAATTTGCCAAATGGGATATGGAGAAGATACTGTGGCTCCAAGGTTGAACATGAAAGGAGTGGCTGATTACATGTGCATCAAGAATTTATTGCTAGCGCATGCTAAGGCTTGGCATATTTATGATCAAGAATTTAGATCAGAACAGGGAGGTATAGTTGGCATCACTTATAGTGCAGTTTATTATGAACCTGAATCAGAAGAACATGCTGATATCGCTGAAAATCATTATGAATTCAATGTAAGTACGATTTTTTGTCAACGTTTAGACTATTAGAGTTTTTAAAAATTGTAAAAGTTAATTATTGCATGATATAAGAGAAGGTTTTTTTTTAATATGAAATCAACTACAATAACATTTCGTGTCGAATTTAAAAAATACACACTAGTAAAGTGAATACCTTCTTAACATGAAATACTAGTAATATTAATCATGTTTTTTTAGATCGGTATATATGCAAATCCCATACACGGTACAGGAGATTATCCTCAAGTAGTAAAAGAAAATGTTGCAGCCAAAAGTGCCGCTCAAGGGTATCCACGATCTAGATTGCCAGAATTGACTGAACAAGAAATTGACTATATACGAGGAACTTCGGATTTCTTTGGATTAAATCACTATACTACAATGATGGTGTACAATAACGAGTCAGTCACGGGTTATTTTGAAGAACCTTCTTACGATGACGATATTGGTGGTATCACGTACCAACCCGATGAGTGGGAAGGCGGTCAATCGTATTGGCTTAAGGTTTGTCTCTTTAGTTTTTTATTTCAATTCATCCACATTTCATAACAATGCTTAAAATCTATGCGTACGGTACCTTATTTTGTATATAGATCACACCTTAAATTTATGTGCTAATACCATTTCACTAACCGAAATAAACATCTTTGCTGTTTTGCTTTTTGCTGAGTTTTGCTGAGAAGCAAAATTTCTGATTGCAATTATAAACTTAGTTCTAAATGATATCAATTTTTACATATCAAAAACGTAATACAGTTGCCTAAAACTAACGGACAGCAACTTATCTTATAACTTAAGTAATGTGTATTGTACTATTTTACATTTTAATGATGACAAAAAGAATAGTATCCTGAGTTTCTTTCGGGGTTTCTTCTCAGGATCGTCATCTTGGTTTTTTTTTCCGAAACCCTGGTAAATTTAAATTTATAATGACGATCAAAAGAGTTTCTTGTAGAAACCTAATTGATAAATAAATATTTTGATTTTGATTTTGATTTTGAACATGTAAAATTGTATAATATAATGTATGCAGAGATATATTAAACGAGAAAGGATGCGCCCCGAGCAATGTAAATGACGTCTTCGCAATGTATCCGAACGGATACGTTTGCTTTCTTGACGTGTTAGTAGTTAAGAGAAAGAAGTTTATTTTTGCTTACAACTTTCAACTAACCAATGAGAACACTTTACAATAACAGAATACGCCAATAAAAAATAAAAATACGTATTAAGATGGTAATGAAAACCAATTATTTTTAGTAAGTAGATGTGCAAATAAGGAGGACCGTTTTTTTGTCACTGGTAGTATGGTAAGGGCGCATCCTTTCTTGTTTAATATATCTATTTTTTAAATCGAAGGTGGTGCCATGGGGTTTTCATAAACTCCTTACAAAAATAAGGGAGCAGTACGGTAATCCACCCGTATACGTCACAGAGAACGGTTTTTCAACTTCCGGTGGCTTAGATGATGATAGACGCGTGAACTACTACAGATTATACCTGGACGCTATGTTGGATGCAATAGACGAAGGGTCAGACATCAGATCGTACACCGCATGGAGTCTTATGGATAACTTTGAATGGATGCAGGGATACACGTAAGATAACTCATATTGAGTACCTATACGTTTATTAGTAACTAGCTGCTCCACGTGACTTCGTCCGTGTAAATATAAAATATAGTCTATATTACTTCCTGATAACGTAGCTTTCTACAGGTAGAGGGATTTTTAAAAATCAGTTTAGTTTTTGTGTTTATTCATTACAAACATAAATACAAACGTACAAAAACACAAATCTTTTCTCTTTATAATTTTAGTGTAGTTATACTTAGATATCTTTACATAGATATAGGTAATGACTTCAATATTATTCTTCAAAGTTATTGAAAAAATAGATTTGACACTAAAACTGGCACCAAAATTGTATAACTATTGTCCAGAAAGAGTGATATTTATTCAATGAAGAAAGAAGGAATGTTAGGTTCGTGTAAGATTAACAAAAAACTAACTACAACACGTACAAAGTCATGGGCACAGGTAGTAGACAAATAAACTGAAGAAACTTGCTTTATGTATTACATATTTTTCGTACAAAAAGCATTTGAGAAATGTAGTGAACTGAAAAACAATTATTAATAAAAATTAAATGAACAATCTACTGTCTGTTTGCGAAAAAAAAAATATTAAATCAAATATTAGAACACCTTTTTATTTTTCATTTTATTTATAAGCTTTTAAAGCATATAATATTTTTGTGTAAAGCTTGAGAAATATTGTGAACTTCATCTCTAATTAATCATTCCAATTTTGTTGATTATCTCAATTTTTTTATACAGGAAACATATCTTTTTTAACCTTGATAATTAATTAATTGTTTTTGTTTGAACGTTAGAGAACGATTCGGCCTCTACGAAGTAGACTACGAGAGCCCAGAGCGCACGCGCACACCGAGAAAGTCCGCGTTCGTCTATAAGGAGATTCTACGAACGCGCTCTCTGGACTTCGATTACGTACCCGATACTACAACGATGACCATCGATGAAGGGCACTAGCAATATTATATTATTATTAAATAAAAATATTCTTTCGCTTAAATTTTGTTTACTTTTATCATCATTTATTTACAGAAAAAGGATGCCTAACGTAATAATGCCTAATGCGAATAATGCTCGTAAAATTATAAAAAAAAAAGTTCGCCGCCGCGTCTGTCTGTCTGTTCGCGATAAACTCCCCTTCTGACCACCTACCAGTGGTACGGTGGGTGTAGTTATTTCAAAAACTACTGAACCGATTTTCATGCTGTTTTCACCAATGAATAGAGTGGTTCTCGAAGAAGGTTTTAGTATTTAATTAGCTGGCGCCCGCGACTGCGTCCGTGATGCCAGAGCCCATTTCTCTTACACTCAAAACTCAAGGGTAAGGTTTGTCGTTCGTTTCATTAAAAAAAAAAACACTACTTAATAATACGTTAATATTTCAATTATCGTTATACCTACAGTAACAGTTATTACAACTTGTTCCAAAAGAATTGGCGAGTCTCACACAAACAGTTCTCGTTTTGATACCGTTAACTTAGATAATATACAAAAGTTCACGAGTAGTAAATGTCGAGTGTCAAATATTATCCCCTATTTTGTTAAGGGCCTCTTTTACCAACTACAAGTGAAGTGTTGATTAGTTACTTTTCAAGTAAAGCTTATTGGCGAGTAAATGTTACGAGTATCTTGTGTCAATTTTATTGAAAAAATTAACGCTTGAGTTATGCTACTCGAAGATGGTGAAACTAGTACGCTTTCTTACCGGCGACTTTAAATAGCGGTTAGCCTACTTGAAACTTTATTCAGAGACGGTGAAAGAGGCCGTAAGACATTTTAACATTGATGTCACGTGGCGACATCTACAGGCGACATGTAAACAATACACGTACCTACGAAAATGTCAATTTTATAGATCGATAACTGTAATCTCACTTACTGATTGATTGTGAGTCTTCGTAGTACTGATGCAAAATAATAGATGCCGCATTATGCGGCTCATCATAATAAAGGCATCATAACATCGCTCATTCGGTAGAATAATATCCCAATTAATTGCAGTTTTTACCAAAACTGAGTTCTCGATGTCATAATAATGTTTATACATATCGCTGCTTTAAAACTAAAGGGCCCCAAATCAAAATTACACTTTTTACAGGAGATCTAATCGAAAATAAAATTAAATTATTTTTTTCTTATTAGATATATATCAAATATATGCACATTATACATCGTTAGAAGCGTATTTTTAAGTAGCATTAAATGTTCTAAGTACTTTTATAATAAACTGAATACTAAAGGAGATATAAGCATATAAGTTACTTTTGATTATATAAAAAATGATCAAAATATACTAAATATGGAATAAAACAACCATGAGTCTTTTTGCTACATACAATATGAAGGACTGTGATTGTATTTTTACAATGAAAAAATCTTTGGATTTTTGTTATAAATTAATTGATAGCAACTAAAAAGATGACTGCTTTACTCTGAACTTAGCCACCGATGCTTGAAAATGCCAAAATGGTGTAAATAAGGGCGATATTTGCCCCAATTTTTAAAGAAAAGTAATTTTGGATTATTTTGTTTTATGGCCCTTTAGTTTTAAAGCAGCGATAAGTTTACTCGGAAGAAACTGAAGATTGTGTTGCTAATGGTTTGCGCTAGAATGTAAAAGCGCTAGATTGCGCAAGAAACCTAGCTTTTTAGTCCAAGTGATTTTGTATATTTAACAAAAATAAAAGAAAAATGTACTAATCCACATTAAAGCCTGATAAATTCTTAAATGTAAATATCAACCCAATAAACGGCAACGTGGAAAAAATAATTGACGTGTCTTAGGACGTTTCTCTTTTAGGATGTCGGAACTGAGAATATGCAAATGCCTTTAAATGAATTTCTGGAGCTTTGAAATTGCAGAGAAAAAAGGTAAGTCTTCTTTGATATTTTATTGATTTTTATATCTAAACATTTGAAATCTAACAAGTTAAGTGTTGGTACTTAGACTTGCTCTACTATTTTATATTAAAAAAATATATATGTTAAGGTCGGCGATGCGACGGTCCATTTGATAGTAGGTGGCCACCGTCGCCTATAACACAAGCAACGCCATAAGTGTTACAAGTGCGCTGCCGACCATAGAAGGATTAAGGATAAGGGATAAGGGAGGGATGGGGTAATGGGCTCTGGCATCCCTTACTCACTCACCGAAACACAACAGCACGTATGCTGTTATTTCACGATGGTATTCTGTAAGGGCCACCGTTATGTTAGTTATTGCCGAAATACTTAGTAAAAAAAAAATCTTTTTTTTTCCGTTTTTTTTTTATTTTGGCGCTCGATATTTTGGAAACGAAGAATGTTTGATGATTCTTTTTTTATTTGAAAGCTGGTGCTTCCCGTGTGGTCCCATTTGAATTTGGTCCAGTTCTGACAACGGCATCCATGAGAAAACGGTTAGAAGAAGTCTGTTTTTTTTGTTAAAATAATGCTCGTAAGCGCGTATCCCTTAATGTTGCTATGGTCGGCAACACAACATTACCGTGGTCTTAAGTACTTTGTCGAATCCAGAAGTTGTTTAATTAAGATTCTGACGAATTACGAATCTGTCCATAGTGTCCATAAACGAATCTGTCGAATACAGAAACAAGGGGACTATCAATAGCTTAATATACTATTTAACTTTAAAAAAAAATTTTCACATAAATATGTAATATTTGGAAAAGCTATTTAGAGGAATACATCAATTGTTATCGCCTCTTTCACCAACTACAAGTAAAGTATTGATTAGTTACTTTTAGAAATCATTTTCTGTTTTATTGAATTATTCACCCGGTTTAGTGCATCCATCGATAGCCGATTTTGTTTTATTATTTTCTATTCAATGTTAGGGACGTTTACCGTCCCCCCCTAGGTGGGCCATGACCTTGTCGTGGTGGTGGGCTTACCCTCAACAATCCGATGGGGTCGCGGGGGGCCGGTGGTTCTCACCGGCCTTTCCTCGTCCCATGGGATTGTTGTTGGGGACCACCAAGGTTGGTTGTTGGGACCCGTGTGCTCCGAGCGGGCTCCGGTCAGCGGAGCTCGTCGCGAAGCGCACTTTGGTGAGATCACCCCGGCGGCTGGGGCGGGACGTGTAGCCCTCCATGCATGTTCTCGCCAGCTGTTGTCGGGGTGGTTTGGTGGAGTTCAGGGGAACAGGGAGGCCTGGGGAGGTGGCCCCTGGTCCCCTGCTCGGAGATGGCTGGGCAGGAGAAGGCGGGTATCAGCCCGTCTTCAAATGCCCTCGGGGACCTGCGCACACGGCTGGCTGGCTGTGTGTGCCTCCACGGGTCCCCTCCATCAGATACCCGAGCAATCCCCCTAGTTGGCGTCAGCCTAGCCAGAAATGGCTAGGCCGCCCGAGGAGGGTGGGTCGGAGCAGTTGCCTCGGCAGAGCCCGTCCACCCCCCACTTAAAGGGCAAGGAGACACCGGGGAGTTTAGTGGGTAGGGGCCAGTTCTGCCTGCACGTGCGCACGCGGAGTATACTGGTCGAGTCCCACATACCCTTACCGCCTAGCCAGCGGTAGAGGATCAATAAGACAATTTCTCCTCGACAAAAAAAAACAAAAGGGACGTTTACCGTACAAACAAAGGTATATCAGGTCCATTATCCCCGGTTACCGGTGACTTTAATTGACAGTTTGGCCTACTTGACGTTTGTGAAAGAGGCACGCATATCATAAACATTATAATAGCCCGTTACACCATAAAATTTGAGTGAATATTTTAGGAGTTATCGTAAACTAGCTGGTGCCCGCGACTTCGTCCGAGTTCTCTATAGCCTATATAGCCTTCCTCGATAAATGGACTATCCAAAACAAAAAGAATTTTTCAATTCGAACTAGTAGTTCCTGAGATTAGCGCGTACAACCAAACAAACAAACTCTTCAGGTTTATATATTGGTATAGATAGATATTATATAAAACGCGCCTGTCTGTCTGTTCGCGATAAACTCAAAAACTACTGCACTGATTTTCATGCTGTTTTCACAAGTGGATAGAGTGGTTCCCGAGGTAGATTTTAGTATATAATTTACAAAGTTACGCGGGCGAAGTCGCGTGCAACAGCCAGTTACAATATAATTTAATTCCTTCCTCCATCCAGAATATTTAAGCTATGTAAAGCATTTAAAATATTTCGCTGGTCTCTTTACGTTTAATAAAGCTTTCTCTTCGGAATAACACCTCTCAAAATTGATAAGTATTATTTTGTTTGACAATGTTGACATATAATCAAGATAAGATAATTTACAATTTAACATATAAAATGGTATAAAATATTCACAATAATATATTTTCTCCACAGTGTTGTGTTCCACACAAATGCAAGACCAACCACAATGTTGTGCAAGCAGAGCATATTGTGAGTTAACATAATATTAATAAATTAAATACACTCATAGGTAGTTAACGTACATTGGTTAAGTTGAATAACTTAAAACCTTAAGTTAGACATGTTTTATTTTTACTACTTTAAACATAAAGTAGTTAGCGAAGAAACACAGATTGTACAACTATTTCAAGACAATTTCAGTTCAAGACGCATACAATTTTTCAGCAACTTGGTTTCAAACATCAAAATAAATCTTGTTTCAAAATATTATTTCTTTAGCTATTAATTTAAAAAAAAATTCAATTGTTATAAAAAAAATAACTGCTACCGTAGTGTTGAGTAAGATATTTAAATAATGGAATTGCACCCTGTGAAAGTATAATTTTTAGTTTCCCTTTGACATTGGGATTTCAACCCAACTCTATTTTTGATTTTTGTACATTGAAATATATATTTTCTACTGAAGTTTGGGACAAAGAAAAAGAACGTAAAAATAAATTTATTTAAATAATAGCTTTCCTTGCGTACAAAATATATAATAATAATATTTTCGTTTTTCTAAGTCACTAATCTGAATTTTCAGATTACTAGTTGTTTATTGCATGTTCGTCAATGGAAAAATAACAACGAAAGAAACCCGTCAAAATGTAAAACAATTTCCAGACGGATTTTTGTTTGGGTGTGCCACCGCGTCTTACCAAGTCGAAGGAGGTTGGGATGAAGACGGTAGTAACTCATATATTTTTATAAATACTTGATAAAATTTAATCGTTACATAGTTTTATTTTAATTTAATATTTCAACATTTAGGAAAAACAGAAAATATTTGGGACCATTTGACCCACGAGGAGCCATCGCCAATTAAAGATGGTTCTACTGGAGACATAGCTGACGATTCTTATCATCTATATAAGAGAGATGTAGAAATTATGAGAGAATTAGGCCTCGATTACTACAGGTTCTCTTTGTCCTGGGCACGTATATTACCTAACAGCTTCTCCGACCAAATAAATGAAGCCGGCGTGCAATACTACAATAATTTAATAGACGAAATGCTCAAATACAACATTGAACCTATGATTACATTATTCCATTGGGATTTGCCCCAAAAATTACAGGATTTGGGAGGATGGGCAAACCCATACATTGTTGACTGGTACGCTGACTATGCACGCGTTGCTTTTGATTTATTTGGTGACCGAGTAAAGTATTGGATCACCATGAATGAACCAGCCGTAGTTTGCCAGTTGGGATATGGAGAAGAAACTGTGGCTCCAAGGTTGAACATGAAAGGAGTGGCTGATTACATGTGCATCAAGAATTTATTGCTAGCGCATGCTAAGGCTTGGCATATTTATGATCAAGAATTTAGATCAGAACAGGGAGGAATAGTTGGCATCACTTATAGTGCAGATTATTATGAACCTGAATCAGAAGAACATGCTGATATCGCTGAAAATCATTATGAATTTAATGTAAGTACGATTTTTTGTCAACGTTTAGACTATATACATATTAGAGTTTTAAAAAATTATAAAAGTTAATTATTGCATGACATAAGAGAAGATTTTTTTTTTAATATGAAATCAACTACAATAACATTTCGTGTCGAATTTAAAAAATACACACTAGTAAAGTGAATACCTTCTTAACATGAAATACTAGTAATATTAATCATGTTTTTTTAGATCGGTATATATGCAAATCCCATACACGGTACAGGAGATTATCCTCAAGTAGTAAAAGAAAATGTTGCAGCCAAAAGTGCCGCTCAAGGGTATCCACGATCTAGATTGCCAGAATTGACTGAACAAGAAATTGACTATATACGAGGAACTTCGGATTTCTTTGGATTAAATCACTATACTACAATGATGGTGTACAATAACGAGTCAGTCACGGGTTATTTTGAAGAACCTTCTTACGATGACGATATTGGTGGTATCACGTACCAACCCGATGAGTGGGAAGGCGGTCAAACGTATTGGCTTAAGGTTTGTCTATTTAGTTTTTTTTTTCAATTCATCCACCTTCCATAACAATGCTTAAAATCTATGCGTACGGTACCTTATTTTGTATATAGATCACACCTTAAATTTATGTGCTATTACCATTACACTAACCGAAATAAACATCGTTAATTGAGAGTTTTGCTGAGAAGCAAAATTTCTGATTGCAATTATAAACTTAGTTCTAAATTATATCAATTTTTACATATCAAAAACGTAATACAGTTGCCTAAAATTAACGCACAGCAACTTATTTTATAACATGTAAAATTGTATAATATAATGTATGCAGAGATATATTAAACGAGAAAGGATGCGCCCCGAGCAATGTAAATGACGCCTTCGCAATGTATCCGAACGGATACGTTTGCTTTCTTGACGTGTTAGTAGTTAAGAGAAAGAAGTTTATTTTTGCTTACAACTTACAACTAACCAATGAGAACACTTTACAATAACAGAATACGCCAATAAAAAATAAAAATACGTATTAAGATGGTAGATGTGCAAATAAGGAGGACCGTTTTTTTGTCACTGGTAGTATGGTAAGGGCGCATCCTTTCTTGTTTAATATATCTATTTTTTAAATCGAAGGTGGTGCCATGGGGTTTTCATAAACTCCTTACAAAAATAAGGGAGCAGTACGGTAATCCACCCGTATACGTCACAGAGAACGGTTTTTCAACTTCCGGTGGCTTAGATGATGATAGACGCGTGAACTACTACAGATTATACCTGGACGCTATGTTGGATGCAATAGACGAAGGGTCAGACATCAGATCGTACACCGCATGGAGTCTTATGGATAACTTTGAATGGATGCAGGGATACACGTAAGATAACTCATATTGAGTACCTATACGTTTATTAGTAACTAGCTGCTCCACGTGACTTCGTCCGTGTAAATATAAAATATAGTCTATATTACTTCCTGATAACGTAGCTTTCTACAGGTAGAGGGATTTTTAAAAATCAGTTTAGTTTTTGTGTTTATTCATTACAAACATAAATACAAACGTACAAAAACACAAATCTTTTCTCTTTATAATTTTAGTGTAGTTATACTTAGATATCTTTACATAGATATAGGTAATGACTTCAATATTATTCTTCAAAGTTATTGAAAAAATAGATTTGACACTAAAACTGGCACCAAAATTGTATAACTATTGTCCAGAAAGAGTGATATTTATTCAATGAAGAAAGAAGGAATGTTAGGTTCGTGTAAGATTAACAAAAAACTAACTACAACACGTACAAAGTCATGGGCACAGGTAGTAGACAAATAAACTGAAGAAACTTGCTTTATGTATTACATATTTTTCGTACAAAAAGCATTTGAGAAATGTAGTGAACTGAAAAACAATTATTAATAAAAATTAAATGAACAATCTACTGTCTGTTTGCGAAAAAAAAAATATTAAATCAAATATTAGAACACCTTTTTATTTTTCATTTTATTTATAAGCTTTTAAAGCATATAATATTTTTGTGTAAAGCTTGAGAAATATTGTGAACTTCATCTCTAATTAATCATTCCAATTTTGTTGATTATCTCAATTTTTTTATACAGGAAACATATCTTTTTTAACCTTGATAATTAATTAATTGTTTTTGTTTGAACGTTAGAGAACGATTCGGCCTCTACGAAGTAGACTACGAGAGCCCAGAGCGCACGCGCACACCGAGAAAGTCCGCGTTCGTCTATAAGGAGATTCTACGAACGCGCTCTCTGGACTTCGATTACGTACCCGATACTACAACGATGACCATCGATGAAGGGCACTAGCAATATTATATTATTATTAAATAAAAATATTCTTTCGCTTAAATTTTGTTTACTTTTATCATCATTTATTTACAGAAAAAGGATGCCTAACGTAATAATGCCTAATGCGAATAATGCTCGTAAAATTATAAAAAAAAAAGTTCGCCGCCGCGTCTGTCTGTCTGTTCGCGATAAACTCCCCTTCTGACCACCTACCAGTGGTACGGTGGGTGTAGTTATTTCAAAAACTACTGAACCGATTTTCATGCTGTTTTCACCAATGAATAGAGTGGTTCTCGAAGAAGGTTTTAGTATTTAATTAGCTGGCGCCCGCGACTGCGTCCGTGATGCCAGAGCCCATTTCTCTTACACTCAAAACTCAAGGGTAAGGTTTGTCGTTCGTTTCATTAAAAAAAAAAACACTACTTAATAATACGTTAATATTTCAATTATCGTTATACCTACAGTAACAGTTATTACAACTTGTTCCAAAAGAATTGGCGAGTCTCACACAAACAGTTCTCGTTTTGATACCGTTAACTTAGATAATATACAAAAGTTCACGAGTAGTAAATGTCGAGTGTCAAATATTATCCCCTATTTTGTTAAGGGCCTCTTTTACCAACTACAAGTGAAGTGTTGATTAGTTACTTTTCAAGTAAAGCTTATTGGCGAGTAAATGTTACGAGTATCTTGTGTCAATTTTATTGAAAAAATTAACGCTTGAGTTATGCTACTCGAAGATGGTGAAACTAGTACGCTTTCTTACCGGCGACTTTAAATAGCGGTTAGCCTACTTGAAACTTTATTCAGAGACGGTGAAAGAGGCCGTAAGACATTTTAACATTGATGTCACGTGGCGACATCTACAGGCGACATGTAAACAATACACGTACCTACGAAAATGTCAATTTTATAGATCGATAACTGTAATCTCACTTACTGATTGATTGTGAGTCTTCGTAGTACTGATGCAAAATAATAGATGCCGCATTATGCGGCTCATCATAATAAAGGCATCATAACATCGCTCATTCGGTAGAATAATATCCCAATTAATTGCAGTTTTTACCAAAACTGAGTTCTCGATGTCATAATAATGTTTATACATATCGCTGCTTTAAAACTAAAGGGCCCCAAATCAAAATTACACTTTTTACAGGAGATCTAATCGAAAATAAAATTAAATTATTTTTTTCTTATTAGATATATATCAAATATATGCACATTATACATCGTTAGAAGCGTATTTTTAAGTAGCATTAAATGTTCTAAGTACTTTTATAATAAACTGAATACTAAAGGAGATATAAGCATATAAGTTACTTTTGATTATATAAAAAATGATCAAAATATACTAAATATGGAATAAAACAACCATGAGTCTTTTTGCTACATACAATATGAAGGACTGTGATTGTATTTTTACAATGAAAAAATCTTTGGATTTTTGTTATAAATTAATTGATAGCAACTAAAAAGATGACTGCTTTACTCTGAACTTAGCCACCGATGCTTGAAAATGCCAAAATGGTGTAAATAAGGGCGATATTTGCCCCAATTTTTAAAGAAAAGTAATTTTGGATTATTTTGTTTTATGGCCCTTTAGTTTTAAAGCAGCGATAAGTTTACTCGGAAGAAACTGAAGATTGTGTTGCTAATGGTTTGCGCTAGAATGTAAAAGCGCTAGATTGCGCAAGAAACCTAGCTTTTTAGTCCAAGTGATTTTGTATATTTAACAAAAATAAAAGAAAAATGTACTAATCCACATTAAAGCCTGATAAATTCTTAAATGTAAATATCAACCCAATAAACGGCAACGTGGAAAAAATAATTGACGTGTCTTAGGACGTTTCTCTTTTAGGATGTCGGAACTGAGAATATGCAAATGCCTTTAAATGAATTTCTGGAGCTTTGAAATTGCAGAGAAAAAAGGTAAGTCTTCTTTGATATTTTATTGATTTTTATATCTAAACATTTGAAATCTAACAAGTTAAGTGTTGGTACTTAGACTTGCTCTACTATTTTATATTAAAAAAATATATATGTTAAGGTCGGCGATGCGACGGTCCATTTGATAGTAGGTGGCCACCGTCGCCTATAACACAAGCAACGCCATAAGTGTTACAAGTGCGCTGCCGACCATAGAAGGATTAAGGATAAGGGATAAGGGAGGGATGGGGTAATGGGCTCTGGCATCCCTTACTCACTCACCGAAACACAACAGCACGTATGCTGTTATTTCACGATGGTATTCTGTAAGGGCCACCGTTATGTTAGTTATTGCCGAAATACTTAGTAAAAAAAAAATCTTTTTTTTTCCGTTTTTTTTTTATTTTGGCGCTCGATATTTTGGAAACGAAGAATGTTTGATGATTCTTTTTTTATTTGAAAGCTGGTGCTTCCCGTGTGGTCCCATTTGAATTTGGTCCAGTTCTGACAACGGCATCCATGAGAAAACGGTTAGAAGAAGTCTGTTTTTTTTGTTAAAATAATGCTCGTAAGCGCGTATCCCTTAATGTTGCTATGGTCGGCAACACAACATTACCGTGGTCTTAAGTACTTTGTCGAATCCAGAAGTTGTTTAATTAAGATTCTGACGAATTACGAATCTGTCCATAGTGTCCATAAACGAATCTGTCGAATACAGAAACAAGGGGACTATCAATAGCTTAATATACTATTTAACTTTAAAAAAAAATTTTCACATAAATATGTAATATTTGGAAAAGCTATTTAGAGGAATACATCAATTGTTATCGCCTCTTTCACCAACTACAAGTAAAGTATTGATTAGTTACTTTTAGAAATCATTTTCTGTTTTATTGAATTATTCACCCGGTTTAGTGCATCCATCGATAGCCGATTTTGTTTTATTATTTTCTATTCAATGTTAGGGACGTTTACCGTCCCCCCCTAGGTGGGCCATGACCTTGTCGTGGTGGTGGGCTTACCCTCAACAATCCGATGGGGTCGCGGGGGGCCGGTGGTTCTCACCGGCCTTTCCTCGTCCCATGGGATTGTTGTTGGGGACCACCAAGGTTGGTTGTTGGGACCCGTGTGCTCCGAGCGGGCTCCGGTCAGCGGAGCTCGTCGCGAAGCGCACTTTGGTGAGATCACCCCGGCGGCTGGGGCGGGACGTGTAGCCCTCCATGCATGTTCTCGCCAGCTGTTGTCGGGGTGGTTTGGTGGAGTTCAGGGGAACAGGGAGGCCTGGGGAGGTGGCCCCTGGTCCCCTGCTCGGAGATGGCTGGGCAGGAGAAGGCGGGTATCAGCCCGTCTTCAAATGCCCTCGGGGACCTGCGCACACGGCTGGCTGGCTGTGTGTGCCTCCACGGGTCCCCTCCATCAGATACCCGAGCAATCCCCCTAGTTGGCGTCAGCCTAGCCAGAAATGGCTAGGCCGCCCGAGGAGGGTGGGTCGGAGCAGTTGCCTCGGCAGAGCCCGTCCACCCCCCACTTAAAGGGCAAGGAGACACCGGGGAGTTTAGTGGGTAGGGGCCAGTTCTGCCTGCACGTGCGCACGCGGAGTATACTGGTCGAGTCCCACATACCCTTACCGCCTAGCCAGCGGTAGAGGATCAATAAGACAATTTCTCCTCGACAAAAAAAAACAAAAGGGACGTTTACCGTACAAACAAAGGTATATCAGGTCCATTATCCCCGGTTACCGGTGACTTTAATTGACAGTTTGGCCTACTTGACGTTTGTGAAAGAGGCACGCATATCATAAACATTATAATAGCCCGTTACACCATAAAATTTGAGTGAATATTTTAGGAGTTATCGTAAACTAGCTGGTGCCCGCGACTTCGTCCGAGTTCTCTATAGCCTATATAGCCTTCCTCGATAAATGGACTATCCAAAACAAAAAGAATTTTTCAATTCGAACTAGTAGTTCCTGAGATTAGCGCGTACAACCAAACAAACAAACTCTTCAGGTTTATATATTGGTATAGATAGATATTATATAAAACGCGCCTGTCTGTCTGTTCGCGATAAACTCAAAAACTACTGCACTGATTTTCATGCTGTTTTCACAAGTGGATAGAGTGGTTCCCGAGGTAGATTTTAGTATATAATTTACAAAGTTACGCGGGCGAAGTCGCGTGCAACAGCCAGTTACAATATAATTTAATTCCTTCCTCCATCCAGAATATTTAAGCTATGTAAAGCATTTAAAATATTTCGCTGGTCTCTTTACGTTTAATAAAGCTTTCTCTTCGGAATAACACCTCTCAAAATTGATAAGTATTATTTTGTTTGACAATGTTGACATATAATCAAGATAAGATAATTTACAATTTAACATATAAAATGGTATAAAATATTCACAATAATATATTTTCTCCACAGTGTTGTGTTCCACACAAATGCAAGACCAACCACAATGTTGTGCAAGCAGAGCATATTGTGAGTTAACATAATATTAATAAATTAAATACACTCATAGGTAGTTAACGTACATTGGTTAAGTTGAATAACTTAAAACCTTAAGTTAGACATGTTTTATTTTTACTACTTTAAACATAAAGTAGTTAGCGAAGAAACACAGATTGTACAACTATTTCAAGACAATTTCAGTTCAAGACGCATACAATTTTTCAGCAACTTGGTTTCAAACATCAAAATAAATCTTGTTTCAAAATATTATTTCTTTAGCTATTAATTTAAAAAAAAATTCAATTGTTATAAAAAAAATAACTGCTACCGTAGTGTTGAGTAAGATATTTAAATAATGGAATTGCACCCTGTGAAAGTATAATTTTTAGTTTCCCTTTGACATTGGGATTTCAACCCAACTCTATTTTTGATTTTTGTACATTGAAATATATATTTTCTACTGAAGTTTGGGACAAAGAAAAAGAACGTAAAAATAAATTTATTTAAATAATAGCTTTCCTTGCGTACAAAATATATAATAATAATATTTTCGTTTTTCTAAGTCACTAATCTGAATTTTCAGATTACTAGTTGTTTATTGCATGTTCGTCAATGGAAAAATAACAACGAAAGAAACCCGTCAAAATGTAAAACAATTTCCAGACGGATTTTTGTTTGGGTGTGCCACCGCGTCTTACCAAGTCGAAGGAGGTTGGGATGAAGACGGTAGTAACTCATATATTTTTATAAATACTTGATAAAATTTAATCGTTACATAGTTTTATTTTAATTTAATATTTCAACATTTAGGAAAAACAGAAAATATTTGGGACCATTTGACCCACGAGGAGCCATCGCCAATTAAAGATGGTTCTACTGGAGACATAGCTGACGATTCTTATCATCTATATAAGAGAGATGTAGAAATTATGAGAGAATTAGGCCTCGATTACTACAGGTTCTCTTTGTCCTGGGCACGTATATTACCTAACAGCTTCTCCGACCAAATAAATGAAGCCGGCGTGCAATACTACAATAATTTAATAGACGAAATGCTCAAATACAACATTGAACCTATGATTACATTATTCCATTGGGATTTGCCCCAAAAATTACAGGATTTGGGAGGATGGGCAAACCCATACATTGTTGACTGGTACGCTGACTATGCACGCGTTGCTTTTGATTTATTTGGTGACCGAGTAAAGTATTGGATCACCATGAATGAACCAGCCGTAGTTTGCCAGTTGGGATATGGAGAAGAAACTGTGGCTCCAAGGTTGAACATGAAAGGAGTGGCTGATTACATGTGCATCAAGAATTTATTGCTAGCGCATGCTAAGGCTTGGCATATTTATGATCAAGAATTTAGATCAGAACAGGGAGGAATAGTTGGCATCACTTATAGTGCAGATTATTATGAACCTGAATCAGAAGAACATGCTGATATCGCTGAAAATCATTATGAATTTAATGTAAGTACGATTTTTTGTCAACGTTTAGACTATATACATATTAGAGTTTTAAAAAATTATAAAAGTTAATTATTGCATGACATAAGAGAAGATTTTTTTTTTAATATGAAATCAACTACAATAACATTTCGTGTCGAATTTAAAAAATACACACTAGTAAAGTGAATACCTTCTTAACATGAAATACTAGTAATATTAATCATGTTTTTTTAGATCGGTATATATGCAAATCCCATACACGGTACAGGAGATTATCCTCAAGTAGTAAAAGAAAATGTTGCAGCCAAAAGTGCCGCTCAAGGGTATCCACGATCTAGATTGCCAGAATTGACTGAACAAGAAATTGACTATATACGAGGAACTTCGGATTTCTTTGGATTAAATCACTATACTACAATGATGGTGTACAATAACGAGTCAGTCACGGGTTATTTTGAAGAACCTTCTTACGATGACGATATTGGTGGTATCACGTACCAACCCGATGAGTGGGAAGGCGGTCAAACGTATTGGCTTAAGGTTTGTCTATTTAGTTTTTTTTTTCAATTCATCCACCTTCCATAACAATGCTTAAAATCTATGCGTACGGTACCTTATTTTGTATATAGATCACACCTTAAATTTATGTGCTATTACCATTACACTAACCGAAATAAACATCGTTAATTGAGAGTTTTGCTGAGAAGCAAAATTTCTGATTGCAATTATAAACTTAGTTCTAAATTATATCAATTTTTACATATCAAAAACGTAATACAGTTGCCTAAAATTAACGCACAGCAACTTATTTTATAACATGTAAAATTGTATAATATAATGTATGCAGAGATATATTAAACGAGAAAGGATGCGCCCCGAGCAATGTAAATGACGCCTTCGCAATGTATCCGAACGGATACGTTTGCTTTCTTGACGTGTTAGTAGTTAAGAGAAAGAAGTTTATTTTTGCTTACAACTTACAACTAACCAATGAGAACACTTTACAATAACAGAATACGCCAATAAAAAATAAAAATACGTATTAAGATGGTAGATGTGCAAATAAGGAGGACCGTTTTTTTGTCACTGGTAGTATGGTAAGGGCGCATCCTTTCTTGTTTAATATATCTATTTTTTAAATCGAAGGTGGTGCCATGGGGTTTTCATAAACTCCTTACAAAAATAAGGGAGCAGTACGGTAATCCACCCGTATACGTCACAGAGAACGGTTTTTCAACTTCCGGTGGCTTAGATGATGATAGACGCGTGAACTACTACAGATTATACCTGGACGCTATGTTAGATGCAATAGACGAAGGGTCAGACATCAGATCGTACACCGCATGGAGTCTTATGGATAACTTTGAATGGATGCAGGGATACACGTAAGATAACTCATATTGAGTACCTATACGTTTGTTAGTAACTAGCTGCTCCACGTGACTTCGTCCGTGTAAATATAAAATATAGTCTATATTACTTCCTGATAACGTAGCTTTCTACAGGTAGAGGGATTTTTAAAAATCAGTTTAGTTTTTGTGTTTATTCATTACAAACATAAATACAAACGTACAAAAACACAAATCTTTTCTCTTTATAATTTTAGTGTAGTTATACTTAGATATCTTTACATAGATATAGGTAATGACTTCAATATTATTCTTCAAAGTTATTGAAAAAATAGATTTGACACTAAAACTGGCACCAAAATTGTATAACTATTGTCCAGAAAGAGTGATATTTATTAAATGAAGAAAGAAGGAATGTTAGGTTCCTGTAAGATTAACAAAAAACTAACTACAACACGTACAAAGTCATGGGCACAGGTAGTAGACAAATAAACTGAAGAAACTTGCTTTATGTATTACATATTTTTCGTACAAAAAGCATTTGAGAAATGTAGTGAACTGAAAAACAATTATTAATAAAAATTAAATGAACAATTTACTGTCTGTTTGCGAAAAAAAATATTAAATCAAATATTAGAACACCTTTTTATTTTTCATTTTATTTATAAGCTTTTAAAGCATATAATATTTTTGTGTAAAGCTTGAGAAATATTGTGAACTTCATCTCTAATTAATCATTCCAATTTTGTTGATTATCTCAATTTTTTTATACAGGAAACATATCTTTTTTAACCTTGATAATTAATTAATTGTTTTTGTTTGAACGTTAGAGAACGATTCGGCCTCTACGAAGTAGACTACGAGAGCCCAGAGCGCACGCGCACACCGAGAAAGTCCGCGTTCGTCTATAAGGAGATTCTACGAACGCGCTCTCTGGACTTCGATTACGTACCCGATACTACAACGATGACCATCGATGAAGGGCACTAGCAATATTATATTATTATTAAATAAAAATATTTTTTCGCTTAAATTTTGTTTACTTTTATAAATCAGTTACAGAAAAAGGATACCTAATGTAAGCTCTGCGAATAATTCTCGTAAAATTTTAAAACAGTATTCCGCCGCGTCTGTTTGTCAGACCCACCGTACCACTGGTAGGTATAGTTATTTCAAAAACTACTGAACCGATTTTCATGCTGTTTTCACCAATGGATAGAATGGTTCTCGAGGAAGGTTTTAGTATTTAACTAGCTGGCGCCCGTGACTTCGTCCGCGATGCCAGAGCCCATTTCCCTTACTCTAAAGGGTAAGGTTTGTCGATCGTTTCATTTAAAAAAAACACTACTTAATAATACGTTAATATTTCAATTATCGTTATACCTACAGTAACAGTTAATACAACTTGTTCCAAAAGAATTAGTGAATCTAGCACAAACAGTTCTCGTTTTGATACTGTTAACTTAGATAATATACAAAAGTTCACGAGTAGTAAATGTCGAGTGTCAAATATTATCCCCTATTTTGTTAAGGGCCTCTTTTACCAACTACAAGTGAAGTGTTGATTAGTTACTTTTCAAGTAAAGCTTATTGGCGAGTAAATGTTACGAGTATCTTGTGTCAATTTTATTGAAAAAATTAACGCTTGAGTTATGCTACTCGAAGATGGTGAAACTCGTACGCTTTCTTAGCGGCGACTTTAAATAGCGGTTAGCCTACTTGAAACTTTATTCAGAGACGGTGAAAGAGGCCGTAAGACATTTTAACATTGATGTCACGTGGCGACATCTACAGGCGACATGTAAACAATACACGTACCTACGAAAATGTCAATTTTATAGATCGATAACTGTAATCTCACTTACTGATTGATTGTGAGTCTTCGTAGTACTGATGCAAAATAATAGATGCCGCATTATGCGGCTCATCATAATAAAGGCATCATAACTTCATAACATCGCTCATTCGGTAGAATAATAAGAATAATTGCAGTTTTTACCAAATCTGAGTTCTCGATGTCATAATAATGTTTATACATATCGCTGCTTTAAAACTAAAGGGCCCCAAATCAAAATTACACTTTTTACAGGAGGTCTAATCGAAAAAAAATTAAATTATTTTTTTCTTATTTGATATATATCAAATATATGCATATTATACATCGTTAGAAGCGTATTTTTAAGTAGCATTAAATGTTCTAAGTACTTTTATAATAAACTGAATACTAAAGGAGATATAAGCATATAAGTTACTTTTGAATATATAAAAAATGATCAAAATATACTAAATATGGAATAAAACAACCATGAGTCTTTTTGCTACATACAATATGAAGGACTGTGATTGTATTTTTACAATGAAAAAATCTTTGGATTTTTTGTTATAAATTAATTGATAGCAACTAAAAAGATGACTGCTTTACTCTGAACTTAGCCACCGATGCTTGAAAATGCCAAAATGGTGTAAATAAGGGCGATTTTTGCCCCAATTTTTAAAGAAAAGTAATTTTGGATTATTTTGTTTTATGGCCCCTTAGTTTTAAAGCAGCGATAAGTTTCCTCGGAAGAAACTGACGATTGTGTTGCTAATGGTTTGCGATAGAATGTAAAAGCGCTAAGATTGCGCAAGAAACCTAGCTTTTTAGTCCAAGTGATTTTGTATATTTAACAAAAATAAAAGAAAAAATGTACTAATCCACATTAAAGCCTGATAAATTCCTAAATGTAAATATCAACCCAATAAACGGCAACGTGGAAAAAATAATTGACGTTTCTTAGGACGTTCCTCTTTTTAGGATGTCGGAACTGAGAATATGCAAATGCCTTTAAATGAATTTCTGGAGCTTTGAAATTGCAGAGAAAAAAGGTAAGTCTTCTTTGATATTTTATTGATTTTTATATCTAAACATTTGAAATCTAACAAGTTAAGTGTTGGTACTTAGACTTGTTCTACTATTTTATATTAAAAAAAATATATATAATAATAATAATAAATTTCTTTAATCGGGTTACTTAGACCCAAATTGTTAGTATCTTATGCGTACAAAACCTATAGTTAGTAAACACATAAAAATAATGAATTACCCATAATATAACATACATAACCTGCACATAAAAATTTCACACACATTTATACATAAACACAAATTTAACTTTAATTTGATTAACTAATTTTATTTTATTATTAAGACTTGCATCTCTCCACATGCATCATCAAGCAATGGTTCAAGTAAAGAGAGTCAAGCCTACCCGCTATCATAGTCAAGACGCGATTGGGGCTGGCCCCCACCCTGCAGAGCAGAGACGCGCATATATGTTAAGGTCGGCGATGCGACGGTCCACTTGATGGTAGGTGGCTACCGTCGCCTATAACACAAGCAACACCACAGGTGCTACAGTAGGGTTAGGACTACAGTATTAGAATAAGAGATTGGAAAGGGATAGATAGGGAAATGTGCTCTGGCTTCACTTATACTCACTCACCGTAATATACAGACACAGCACAGACGGGCTGCCCCAATCAAAGCAAAGCAAATCAAAACCAAATAGCAGTACAAACCTGCCCTTGGAATTATGTAAAACTAGCCGGTGCTCGCGACTTCGCCGGCGTTGAAAAGTCTAAACCCCATCTACCGTGGAATGGGTCGCCAAAAATATGTATAAAATACCTGTCAAGTGTAACCCGGGCCAAGCTACTAGTATTTACTTTTATTTTAGATTTCCCGTAGGAACGAAGCATTTTTATCACAGATGTCGGCTTCTAATTTGGCCATAACTTTTTTCGTTTTTGACTTTTTCAAAAAATTCTTTTTCACCTTACAGCTCTCGTGAATACGCGTCTTTTGAACCTTTTTTGAAAATCATATCTTTACAACCCTACCAGATATAAGGGGATCGCACTTTTTCGTGAAATTGGGGCCTATACTGAAGCGAACGAAAAGACATTTCAAATGTCAAAACATCAATAAATCAGAAAGTCACGCACATTCATTCCCAAGTAATCTATCTACTGTGCTACTGTGCTACTGCGCTTTCGAGTGCAACGCGGGTTTCGCTCACGTTACTTGTGATCTATTGTGGATACAGGCCGTTGTGATCCTGAGCATTCGTGATATACGAGTATAATCTGATTCAAAGAATACGTTGTCCTTTAAAAAAACAATTACTTATTATGAACAAGATTTTCATGATTTATTAAGATCTTGAGAATACACTTATTTGGCAACAAGTTTTTATCTTTTCTCTTATGTTCTTGTGAAAAACAACTCAATTTATCCTAAACAATTGGAGATACAAATAAAATATATCTACTGTCATAATAATTTTAGTCATCTTAAATAATTTTGTCAGTTCAAGTAGGTATTCCATTTGGTATTATGTATCGATAAGTCTAGATAAAGTCAACTCACAAGAAGCATTTATCTAATATTCTAGTATATAAATACAGGTTTCTCAATATAGAGCACATATCGGAGAAAAATCATGTCGTTAAAGAATCACTATATTATGTAAGTTTTAATATTTAAAGTTTTCAAGATTAATCTGTTTTTTAGTATAAAAGTTTATCCATTTTTCACAGTTTTCTTGTCATTTCCACTGTATCGGTAATTGGAAATGCAGTACACAAAAACGGTAAATCAGGTGTAAGAAAGTTTCCTGATGGATTCCAGTTTGGGTCAGCTACAGCATCATATCAAATTGAAGGAGCTTGGAATGAAGATGGTATGCAGAAAGAAATACTAAAGATAAATGTAATAAATCAATTTAGTTTTGATGGACTTAGTTAGTTGGACTAAAGGTGTAGGTGTTTACTCTTTAACACTATTAAATATAATACCAATATCGGAAAATTCATGGTTCCAATCAACTAGTTGTAGTCACACTATATATTTTGGATTTTAATTTTGTTTTTTATCCTTTTTTATTTGGAATCCTAAATTTATAATTTATTATGTTTATCATTTTATCTCTTATAGGAAAATCAGAAAGCATTTGGGACATCACAACTCATATGGATCCATCTCCAATCAAAGATGGTTCCACTGGGGACGTTGCTAATGACTCTTATCATCAGTACAAAAGAGACGTAGAAATGATGAGAGAAATGGGTCTTGACTTTTATAGATTTTCTTTGTCGTGGCCTCGTATATTACCAAACAGTTTCTCAGATCATATAAATGAAGCTGGTGTGCAATATTACAACAATTTAATCGATGAAATGCTTAAATACAACATTCAGCCCATGGTCACTTTATACCATTGGGATTTGCCGCAGAAACTACAGGATTTAGGAGGCTGGACTAACCCTTATATAGTTGATTGGTACGGAGACTATGCTCGTGCTGCTTTCGAATTATTTGGAGATCGAGTCAAAATATGGATCACTGTTAATGAACCATACCAAATATGTCGATTAGGGTATGGATCTGACAGTTTGGCCCCAAGATTAAATATTACAGGAGTCGCGGATTACTTGTGTCTAAAAAATTTACTCTTAGCCCATGCCAAAGCGTGGCACATATACGATGAAGAATTCAGAACAATACAGGGAGGAAACATTGGTATAACTTACAGTGCACAATTCTATTCACCTGAGACTATCGAACATACTGAAATTGCAGAAGATTTCATGGAATTTACTGTAAGACTTTAAAATATCTTATAAATAGATTTCCAGTTTTCCTGAAGAATTGCTTTTCCTCATCCTTGTTCATTGTTTTGCAGTTAGGAATATATGCGAACCCTGTACATGGTAAAACAGGAGATTACCCTCAAAGAGTAAAAGAAGTAATTGCAACTAGAAGTCTAGCTCAAGGATATTCAAGGTCTAGGCTGCCAGAACTATCAACAGAAGAAATTGACTACATAAAAGGCACTTCAGACTTTTTTGGATTGAATCATTACGATTCTTACATTGTTTATAGAAATGATTCAGGCTCTGATTTTACGGTTCCATCGTTTGATGACGATCTAGGAGGTATTTCATATCAGCCTAGCGAATGGGATACACCTAATTCTAACCGCATTAAGGTTCGAAGGCTATATAACAAAATAAGTTATTTAATTGATATTGTAAATGTCTGATTATTTACATTGTATCACAGGTAGTACCATGGGGCTTCTACAAGCTTTTAACTTGGATAAGAGAACACTACGATAATCCTCTTCTATACATTACTGAAAATGGATACGAAACGTCTGGAGGTCTAGATGACGAAGAACGAGTTAATTACTACAGGTCATATTTAGACGCCATGTTGGATGCAATTGAAGAAGGATCTAACATCAAAGTATACACAGCATGGAGCCTTATGGACAATTTTGAATGGTTGAATGGTTATACGTGAGTAATATTTAATTATTTACTATAATTTCGCTAAGAAAGTTATACATACATAGGTGAAATATTAACAAGAAGGCAGACATTGACAATGAAAAGGTTTCAGTAGGAGAGCAAGCCACGTCTATTGAGACGTGTAACGTGTCTATTGTGAGACACACTTAATTTATTTCTCAAATGCTTCAAACATTTTTCAAATGATAATTCTCAAGTGTTTTACTCAAAAAATATGCATTACACGTTGTATTGAGGCTATTTATTCGAGTGTTAAGATATTTCGCACACTTAAAGGCTATATAATAATAATATTAGTATGTGTCTATGTGCCTTTCAGACAACGTTTTGGCATCTACGAGGTGGACTACGAGAGTCCAGAGCGAAAACGAAGTCCGCGAAAGACCGCCTTCGTTTACAAAGAAATTATACGGACACGCTCGCTGGACTTCGATTACGAACCCGAAGATATTACAACAATGACAATTGACGAAGGACACTAATTTAAACGATGACGATAGAATAAAAAAAACGAAATGTTCATGGGGTCTGATTTTTTAATTTTGGTATACATGTGTATTTACATCCTTTAACTTTTGTTTAAACAAAAGAATATTTTAAATATAATACAAGAAGTTACATAAAGGATAACAAGTGCCACAGATGATACAACGTCAATTGATTCAACGAGTAATCCATCAAATTAACTGTACAAATTCCAAGACTGATAACGCTGTACAATAAATAATCATTTTAAATATTTTAGGAGGTAACTTCAATACAGTCTGCCACTAAGTACCAAAAACTATCATCATTATTTAATTACATACATATTATGATTATGATAAACGTTTACATATAATTACTTAATTACGTACGATAGTTGTACGTAATCTGAAATTATTCCACTGCGGATTGAGGATTCACTCAATTTGATTTGATATTATATCATTTTAGATTGAAAAATGTGCAAGACGAATTCGTTGTTTTATCATTTCTATATAAAATCAGTATACCTCAGTACTAAGCTTCAAATACTACTTTTTTTGTGACGATTCAATTGATTTGTAATTGTTTAGTAGCGGTAAAAACACACTGCACTTTCCGCTATTATCTGAGCAAACCAGAACGTGTTGCAAGCAGTAAGTTGCAGTGTTCTTGAAGTTGGCTTTACCTATTTGGACTGTTGGCCTAAAATAATCTTTAATAAAACAGAGGATGAAAATTTGTTTTTCTATTCAAAAAGCCATTCATAAAACTTATAAAACTTTTTCGGAAATATGGGTCACTGGTCCTAAATAATATATTTAGTTTATGTAATATGTTTTACCTACAGAATACCGATAATATATTTATCTTATCTACATTTATATTATCTACTAAATCCTAATCTTAATCCTAATAATATTATGATTGCGAAAGTTTACATGTTTTTTTCTCAACAACGCAAAAACGACTGAACGGAATTGGATAAAATTTGCTACGCGGATAGGTTATTGCCTGGACATATGTATAGGATACTATTTATCCTGAAAAATGTTAGTATCCTGAGAGATCATCAACACTGGCGGCGCTACCGTCGTCAGAGCAATATAGATGCCATGCGTTTATAAGATCATTCAAACAGAAAAAATGTACCGAATCTTCTAATTCAATATGTGTATTTAGAATGTCGCTTTTCCAACTTTCTTATTCCTATCGTAAAAAAATCCTCAAAAATTCATTGATCCTCAAAAATCTCATCTACGGCAGCCATAACTGCCTCATCGTAGTGAAATTTAGTTCCGCAGATATACTCCTGTAATATTGGGAATAAATGAAAATCACTGAGGGCTAAGTCCGGTGAACGTGGCGGGTGATCAAGGATGATGATGGGAATCGCCTCGAGTGCACTTCCGATTGAAAAGCAAGAGCATTATCGTGAAGAAACAACACACCTGATGACAATTTTCCAATGACCTTTTTCCTTTATTACTTGACGCACTTTTGTGATTATTTCTGCATACAACGGTCCAGTAATTATGTGTCCTTTCGGAATGTAATCAATAAAAAGGCTTCCTTCATTATCCCAAGCCATAACTTTGACAGCGGTAGAAATTACTCGAAATTTCTTCACTTTGTTACAGCCTTTGACCAATTAATGTGGTGATGTTGTGACAATGTTTAGGGCATTACCACACAGGTCAAAAACTTAATTTAACAGTACACTTGTCACACAAATAAAAATCTAAACAACTTGTTCTCCCAAATCACATAATTCGACTAAAACTTAAAAGAAATTACATAGGGTTCTCAAACATAATAAATTTCCCACTCGAACTACAGTTAAGTACAGGAAGTATTCGACCTTGATAAAAAAATATAAAAATGTAAGATAAATATAAGATAAAAGATATAAGACACTCAAAGATTTTTGTTATCGCGAGATTAAACGACTGGTCAAAATTTCGTGGCGGTAAGTGTATATAAGTCAAGTCTCACAAAATACATAATATCTGTGTACTGAGCGAGGAACATATTAAGAAACAACAATATGTTGTGTAAGAAATATTCTATGTGAGTTTATGTTATAAAAATAACAATTATTAATTAAGATTTTGTTCATACAAATGTCATAATATTTTATTTTCAGTCTTATATTTTTTTGCATTTTATTGATATCGGTAACTGCAAGTGTCGTACGGATAAACCCACGGTCAAATGGTGTCAGGCAATTTCCAGCTGGATTTCAATTTGGAGCGGCTACATCATCCTATCAAATTGAAGGAGCTTGGAATGAAGATGGTAGGTTAAGTTAGGTTGTTTGTATAACATTCAACAATATTAGTATTAATGTTCTTTTTAAAAATTACAGGAAAAACTTTAAGCATTTGGGACGTCATGGTACATTCGGAACCCTCCCCAGTCATCGATGGTACCACAGGAGACATTGCCAATGATTCATATCGTCAGTACAGGAGAGACGTAGAAATGATGAGAGAGTTGGGCCTTGATTATTACAGATTTTCCTTGTCATGGCCAAGGATATTATCGAACAGTTTTGCTGATCAAATAAACGAAGCCGGCGTGCAATATTACAATAATTTGATTAATGAAATGTTTTTATATAATATTCAGCCTATGATCACACTATACCATTGGGAACTGCCGCAGAAATTGCAGGATTTAGGAGGTTGGACTAACCCTCACATAATTGATTGGTTCGCAGACTATGCACGCGTTGTTTTTGAATTATTTGGAGATCGGGTAAAGATGTGGACCACATTGAATGAACCAATTGTTATATGCCAATATGGTTATGGGACAGATTTTTTGGCTCCAGGTGTAAATATATCAGGAGTCGCCGATTATATATGCGTTAAAAATGTACTCTTAGCTCACGCTAAGGTGTGGCATATATATAATGAAGAGTTTCGACCAAGGCAAGGAGGAATTGTTGGTATAGGTTACAGTGCAACATATTCTCACCCTGAGTCTGAAGAACATGTTGACGCTGCTGATGAAAACTTTCAGTTTACAGTAAGTTTTAATTCGTTTAGATAAAAGCAGTGTAAGCAGATTTTGTTATTGCATGACATTTTTTTCTTTTTTTTTCAGTTAGGAATTTATGCCAATCCTATATTTAGTGAAACAGGAGATTACCCTGAAATAGTAAAAGAAAGAGTGGCAGCTAAAAGTCTCGCTCAAGGTTTCCCAAGATCAAGATTACAAGAATTATCAGAACAAGAAATTAACTACATAAAAGGGTCCTCAGACTTTTTTGGTTTGAATCATTACTCTTCTTACGTTGTTTATAGAAATGAATCCGTTTCCAATTTAAGAATTCCTTCATTCGAGGATGATATCGGAACGAGTTCGTATCAGCCAAGTGAATGGGACCCTAATTCGAACCGCATTAAGGTTAGCTAAATGAAATAAATTATTATTTTCTGCTTGAAGTCATTATTTTTTCAATAATATTATAATAGATTTTACAGAAACAATTCTCTTACTCTATTTACTCACAGGGGGTGCCGTGGGGCTTCTATAATCTTCTGAGAAAGTTAAGAGAACGATACAATAATCCTGTCATATATATTACGGAAAATGGATACGACACAACAGGAGGTTTGAATGATGACGAACGCATTTATTACATTAGAACATACTTAGACGCTATGTTAGATGCCATCGAAGAAGGGTCCAACATCCAAGCATATACCGTCTGGAGTCTTATGGATAACTTTGAATGGACCCTAGGATACACGTAAGTACTGTGATAAAAGCGAAATAAAATTAAACTGTATAATGGTGTCCTATCTGTACATTTATCATTGTATATATTATTATTGATTTTACTTTTTTTTCACGTCGAAAATAGTTTAGAAGGACTAATTTATCTGAGAGAGGATGCGGCAAATCTGGGTGCACTCTTCTTAAAACACTACAATACATATCCATTTATTTTACAGTGGTCTTCTGCAATGGTGGTATTGGTTACTACAGAAAGTACAATCTGCTCAGTTTGTGTAATACATATTTTCAAAATATTCTTATTTTTTTAGGCAAAAGTTTGGCCTCTACGAGGTGGACTACGACAGTCCAGAGCGAACGCGAACTCCGCGAAAGTCCGCCTTTGTGTACAAAGAAATTATCCGGACACACTCGTTGGACTTCGATTACGAATCCGAAGATATCACTACAATGACAATTGACGAAGGACGCTAATATAGGAATGACAGCCTTATTCATGAGTTTTGTGACTTTGACAACCGTTCGATTTGATGGCTCCTTTATATCTGCGCTATACTAGGAGATCCACATTATCAGTTTGATCTCACAAAAAGGTATCATATATGTAGAATGAAACTAGATGGACATACAGAAATTGGCTATAGTTTGTTCCTTCATGTATTGAAAAGCAAAACAGATTTCTTTTATTTTAATGTTAAAGGGAGCCGTAACCTATTGCTGCCATAGAAAAGAAGCTGTTTATTGTTTTTATATTTTTTATTTCATTCTATTTTTAAGCTCATCTCAACAATGATTTCAGTCAATTTTTATCTTTGAAATAAAGATTGTTTATAAAACGAATAAGGTTTTATTTACTATTTATATTTTTATCACCCACATTTTTCACCAATAATAAAAGTGTGTATATTAAAAATATTATTTTGTACAATCATAAACATACATAGGTATAACTTTGGACATTATGGTGTAATTTAGTTATTATTTACGGCTTTTTCGTGAGTAAGGGATGCCAGAGCTCACTTCCCCATCCCTTTCTAATCCCTACTATGGTCCTCATATGGTCTATGGTGCTATGGTCTAGTCCTACTATGGTTGGCAGCGCACTTGCAACACCTGTGGCTTTATTTGTTATAGGCAACAATAGCCACCTAATGCATTCCCGTAAGTATTTAGGTACCAATGTACAGTCGGCCACATAAGTCGATTAACACACTCAAAAGTGCAAAACAACTGAACACTCAACTTACATACTTATTTACTTTTACTTACTGAAGCTTTTTACGATCTGTACGTGAAGTTTATTTTGTTCCCTAGTCGTGACAACGATTTATGGCGCGTTGAGTGTTCATTTGTTTTGCACTTTTGAATGTGTTAATCGACTTATGCGGCCGACTAAGTACCTACTCCATTTTTCAAAATTATTAATACTTATAACATTCATAAGTATACTGTAGCACCAAAATCGTCTTTCAGTTTCATAATGATATACATTCCTACGCATACATTCACACAGACATATGTTTAGTTAGTTACATTTTGTATACAAACAACTGATAAATGTGACATTATTTGCAGGATTATTGAGATATTCAGAAGTCAGGTACATTAATCGATTATTTAGACATTGAACTGAATTATCCTTATATAATTGTCATATTGATTAAAGTAATATAATTATGATAAGTCATTCTGACAAGCCGTATCAGCTTTTATTGTTTTTCTTTAATTTATGTCCGTTAGTACCTAATAAATTATTCGTGGTTCATTATTTTCTTGCTTGATTTTTATTTGACAGCCAATTTGAACACATGTTATAAGTTTTTATGAATTAAATAAACATCGATGTCATTATTAATAAACTAAACGCTTTTATTATTATTACAATTTAAGACATCTTCATTGATCACTCGGTAACGTGTATGCAAAAACGTATTGTTTGAACATATTATATTATATATATTATGTAACTACAATTATCGATCTGTGTAATCCATGTTGGACTTAATAGACAGTAGATAAACTTAATCCACTATCGATAATATCTATATCATACAAGAAAAGACTCACAAAAAGTGTTTACCTTTCTATACAGTAAGTAGTACATAATAACTTAGTTCTGAACGCAGAATATATTGAGAAACATCAACATGTTCTTTAAGAAATATTTTATGTAAGTAAGTTTAGATTAAAAAATGTCAACTATTTTCTACTTTGTGTATGTAAATGTGATCGTAACATCTTATTATTTAGTCTTATAGTTTTGTGCGGTTTATTGATACTGGTATTGGCCTTAGTAACTGCAAGTGTTGTACGGAACAACCCAAGATCAGATGGTGTCAGACAATTTCCAGCTGGATTCCAATTTGGAGCGGCTACATCATCCTATCAAATTGAAGGAGCTTGGAATGAAGATGGTAAGCTAATGTAGGTTGTATGTAACAATATTTACATAATATTGTTAATTTAACATTTAACAATATTAGTAACAATGTTCTTTTCAAAAATTTCAGGCAAGACTTCAAGCATTTGGGACGTTATGGTACATTCGGAACCCTCCCCAGTCATCGATGGTTCCACAGGAGACATTGCTTGTGATTCATACCATCAATACAAGAGAGACGTAGAAATGATGAGAGAATTGGGCCTTGATTATTACAGATTTTCCTTATCATGGCCCAGAATATTATCGAACAGTTTCGCTGATCAAATAAACGAAGCCGGCGTGCAATATTACAATAATTTAATTGATGAAATGCTCTTATATAATATTCAGCCTATGGTAACATTATACCATTGGGAATTGCCGCAGAAATTACAGGAACTAGGAGGGTGGGTTAACCCTCATATAATTGATTGGTTCGCAGACTATGCACGCGTTGTTTTCGAATTATTTGGGGATCGGGTAAAGTATTGGATTACATTGAATGAACCAGTTGTAGTATGTCAATTTGGTTATGGGACTGATTTATTGGCTCCAAGAGTAAACATATCAGGAGTCGCTGATTATATATGTATTAAAAATTTACTCTTAACTCACGCTAAGGTGTGGCATATATATAATGAAGAATTTCGACCAAGACAAGGAGGAATTGTTGGTATAGGTTACAGTGCAGTATACTATCAACCTGAGTCTGAAGAACACGTTGAAGCTGCTAGGGAGCTCTTGCAATTTTCAGTAAGTTTTATTCGTTTGGACAAAAAAATTATTCAAATTATAGTTATAAATTTTTAACTAAAGGACTATTGCATGATTTTCTTTTTCCATTTTACAGTTAGGAATTTATGCTAATCCTATATTTAGTGAAACAGGAGATTACCCTGAAATAGTAAAAGAGAGGGTTGCAGCTAAAAGTCTCGCTCAAGGTTTCCCAAGATCTAGACTACAAGAATTATCAGCAGAAGAAATTAACTACATAAAAGGCACCGCAGACTTTTTTGGTTTGAATCATTACTCTTCTTACGTGGCTTATAGAAATGAATCCAATTCCAGCAGTAGAATTCCTTCAATTGGGGATGATCACGGAATATCGTCGTATCAGCCAAGTGAATGGGATCCTAATTCAAACCGCATTAAGGTTAGCTAAATGAAATGTTATTATTTGCTTCTTGAAGATTAGTCCAGTCATTTGAGGTAAAATACGGCGATAGTGTATAAATTTTTCAATCAGCACCGATTTGCAGAAACAATATTAATAGATTTAGGTTCTGCTTACCCAAAAGTTACTTCAAAAGTGACCCTGTGCCCGAAGGTTGCTGATTATTTTTTAGATGTTATTCCTATTCGAAAATAATTATAGAATTGTAGATTCCAGCATGTAATCAATTGAAATTATCTTGAAAAAATATCTTTAAATAATCATCTTAATTTAAATAGAGGGTACGCAGAAGCTGAATCAAAACTTTTGTGCAAATCGGTCCTGTTTGGTAACTTACATATATGGGAAAACGGTCATATTTTTATGTCAAGGTCAATAGACAGGCTACCGTCACCTATAACATAAGCAGCGCCACAGCTATTGCATGTGCGCTGCTGACCATTGTTTAATTAAGGATAATGAATTATGATAGGATAGTGAAATGAGCTCTGGCATCCCTTACTAACTCACCGAAACACAAGAGCACACACGCTGTTATTTCACAGTGGTCTTCTGTAACGGAGTGCTTACCGCTGGCAAACGAACTGAAAAATTATTTATATATAATATTATATAACTTTTCAATAATTATATAATATTATAGATTTCACAAAATCATTCTCTTCGTATCAGCAAAATCAAGTTCGTATCAGCCAAGTGAATGGGACCCTAATGCGAACCGCATTAAGGTTAGCTAAATGAAATAAATTATTATTTTCTATTTGCAGTCATTATTTTATTAATAATAACAGATTTTACAGAAACAATTTTCTTACTCTATTTACACACAGGGGGTGCCGTGGGGCTTCTACAATCTTCTGGGGCAGTTAAGAGAACTATACAATAATCCTGCCATATATATTTTGGAAAATGGATACGACACAACAGGAGGTTTGAATGATGACGAACGCATTTATTACATCAGAACATACATAGACGCTATGTTAGATGCTATCGAAGAAGGATCTAACGTCCGAGGATATACCGCCTGGAGTCTAATGGATAACTTTGAATGGACGATGGGATACACGTAAGTACTGTGATAAATATATGTATAAAGATGTCCTTGCTGTAAATTATAATTATTATTGTCATTTTCTTTCACGTTGGAAATAGTTTAATGAATTTTTATTTTTTATTCTGATCTATTTCTGAGACTAATTTGTCTGAGAATAAGTAATTTTATTATTATTTATTATCATAAGTGTGAACGCCAATGCGCAGTCTACCCTATAAACTTTGAGGGAAAAGTGGGAGAGTGGGAACTCAATCTGAAAACACAACAGAACATGTTCCTTTATTTTGCGGTTGTCTTCTGCAAGGGAGTGCTGAAAGACAAGCTACCAAACATGGGTAATATACATACAATTTTCAATTTTTTTCAGGCAAAGGTTTGGCCTCTACGAGGTGGACTTCGACAGTCCAGAGCGAACGCGAACTCCACGAAAGTCCGCCTTTGTTTATAAAGAAATTATCCGGACACACTCGTTAGACTTCGATTACGAACCCGAAGATAACACTACAATGACAATTGACGAAGGACGCTAATATTATGACATAACGTATGGCAGTCTTGGGTTTCGTTTATTTTTATAAATATACGAAACCCAAAAAGTGTAGCCAAGGATAAATATTAGGAGATAGGTACATGAATTAGCTGTAGTTTGTCCTTTCACATAATTAAAACGCAAGTGCACACTGTATTTTATTTTAATGTGGTCTCCTATAGCTGCCAGAAAAAATGGGCTAATTAATTTTCTTTTGCTAATTTTTATTTAATTCTATTTTTTAAGCTTCACCTCAACAATGATTTAAGTCAATTTTAATTTTTGAAACAAAGTTTGTTTATCTATAAAACGTTTTTATTTATTTTTTACTATTTTTTTATTAGTTGTATCATGCACATTTTTCATCAATATTAAAGTTGTTACAATAAAGATGACTTAAATAATTGTGAAACAATTTTATATAAAACGAATTTAGTACAATTATAAATTGTACAGAGTAAGCGGTTTATATAAGGTCAAATTACTATTCTTTTTTGTATTAGGACTTTGGACGGTTTTTATTTTTCTTTAAAAACTTGGGGAGTTTGAGTTGCCTTTTAAAATAAATATAAATAAATAAAATAAAGATATTACTTTAACACTATTATATTTTAGTTATTATTTACAACTTATTAGTAAGTAAGGGATGCTAAAGCCCATTTCCCTACCCCTTCATGGTTTATGGTACTATGGTGGTCTAATCCTACAGTACTTGCAACACGTGTGGTGTTACTGTGTTATAGTTATAGGTAACGATAGCCACGAACAATCAAGTGGAATGTCACTCTATCAACCTTAAAATAATATATGTATAATAATAATAAAAAATCAATTTTGAACAAACGAACTTAATTTTTTCATATATACAGATATAAGTATATTAACGAAATTATCGGCCTCTGTAATCCATGTTGGAATCATAGTAAACTAGTAGATAAATTACATTTATTGTCGATAAGATCTAGATAAGTCAATACTAACAATAAGTGTTTCCTTTCCCTATGCATACATAATAACTGTGTACTTACAGTACGAAGAACATATATTATTAAACAAGAGCAATGATTATGTTTTTTAAGAAATATTTTATGTAAGTTTATACCTATTACAAAAATATCAACTATTGTTCATTGCTTTAACTATTGTTCATGTAAATGTGATCATAACATCTTATTATTTAGTCTTATAGTTTTGTGCGGTTTATTGATATTGGTACTGGCCTTGGTAACTGCAAGTGTCGTACGGAACAACCCAAGAACAGATGGTGTCAGGCAATTTCCAGCTGGATTCCAATTTGGGGCGGCTACATCATCCTATCAAATTGAAGGAGCTTGGAATGAGGACGGTAAGCAAACGTAGATTGCACTTGTGTGTATAACATTTGAAATATTAGTATAAACTTTTTTTTAAATATTTCAGGCAAATCTTTAAGCATTTGGGACGTCATGGTACATTCGGAACCCTCCCCAATCAGCGATGGTTCCACAGGAGACATTGCCAATGATTCATACCGTCAGTACAGGAGAGACGTAGAAATGATGAGAGAGTTGGGCCTGGATTATTATAGACTTTCTTTGTCATGGCCCAGGATATTATCGAACAGTTTTGCTGATCAAATAAACGAAGCCGGCGTGCAATATTACAATAATTTGATTGATGAAATGCTCTTATATAATATTCAGCCTATGATCACACTATACCACTGGGAATTGCCGCAGAAATTACAGGATTTAGGAGGGTGGACTAACCCTCACATAATTGATTGGTTTGCAGACTATGCACGCGTTGTATTTGAATTATTTGGAGATCGGGTAAAGTTTTGGCTTACACTGAATGAACCAATTGTAGTATGCCAATATGGTTATGGGACTGATTTTTTGGCTCCGAGAGTAAACATAGCAGGAGTCGCTGATTATATATGTCTTAAGAATTTACTCTTAGCTCACGCTAAGGTGTGGCATATATATAATGAAGAGTTTCGACTAAGACAAGGAGGAATTCTCGGTATAGGTTACAGTGCACAATACTTTCAACCTGAGTCTGAAGAACATGTTGAGGCTGCTGATGAATTCTTTCAATTTACAGTAAGTTTCGTTTTATTTATTTAATTTTTTTAAACACGCGTAATCTTGTTATTACATTATATATTTTTTGTTTTTACAGTTGGGAATCTATGCCAATCCTATATATAGTGAAACAGGGGATTACCCTCAAATAGTAAAAGAAAGGGTTGCAGCTAAAAGTCTTGCTCAAGGTTTCCCAAGGTCTAGATTACAAGAATTATCAGCAGAAGAAATTGACTACATAAAAGGGACTGCAGACTTTTTTGGTTTGAATCATTACTCTTCTTACGTTGTTTATAGAAACGAATCCGTTTCCGATTTTAGGATTCCTTCATTCGAGGATGATATCGGTGCAATTTCTTATCAGCCAAGTGATTGGGATCCTAATTCAAACCGCATTAAGGTTAGCTAATTTTGTTCTTAAATAATAATTCAATTCTTAATTCAATAATAATGAAGATATTTCACAAAAATCATTTCCTACTTGTATTTACCCACAGGGAGTGCCGTGGGGTTTCTACAATCTTCTGGGGTGGTTAAGAGAACGATACAATAATCCTGTCATATATATTACTGAAAATGGATACGACACGACAGGAGGTTTGAATGATGACGAACGCATTTATTACATCAGAACATACTTGGATGCTATGTTGGATGCTATCGAAGAAGGATCTAACATTCAAGGATATACAGTCTGGAGTCTTATGGATAACTTTGAGTGGACCATGGGATACACGTAAGTACTGTGATAAATACGGATCTAATAGTGAATGTAGATACAAATACGCAGTCTTAGATAAAGTGGAGAGTACTCACTCTGGAAACACTATAACACTTGGCAGAAATAATATGCATGTAATAATGTGTGTAATATGCATATTTTCAAATGTTTTTAATATAAATTTCAGGCAAAAGTTTGGCCTTTACGAGGTAGACTACGACAGTCCAGAGCGAACGCGAACTCCGCGAAAATCCGCCTTTGTTTATAAAGAAATTATCAGGACACACTTGCTGGACTTCAATTACGAACCCGAAGATATTACAACAATAACAATTGATGAGTTACGCTAATTTAGGGTTAACAGCCTTATTTCAGCAATATCAATAAATTGCAGAATAGTGTCTTTTTTTTTTGCTGGGACAAACTTTCAATTTGCTGACGCATTTATATAGGTACCATTAGAAAGATCCAACAAAAAGTTGTTAAAAGAAGATTACAAAGAGGATGAACAACATGTCAGTTAGTTTACAAGTTGAAAAACGAGTTAATTCTTGTTACAGTGAAAAATAACTACGATAGCTCATTTGATTCGTAAAATTAAACTTGTGTAATTGTGTGTGTAATAATTTTGTAGAATACGAATTTTGTATAAAGATAGGTATAACATTAAAAATTAGTTATATGTTAATTTGATCCCAGCCAGCCTCAATGATAACCTGAAGCGTTTGGCGGTTCTCTCTCGACCCAAATACAGAGTGCAGTGCTGCTCGATACAGCCAGGATCGTGTGTCGGTGTTTCTGTCCTTGTTGCCCTAAACCCCGACCGAGTGTGCTTTTGTCGGGAGTAACACCGTCTCCCTCTCATTTTGGCTTTATGGAGGGGGAAACGAATTAAATAGAAAAATACATCATAATAATAATCTTTATTTGTACAAAAAACGCATGTCTACACGAGATTATTTACACATATTGTTGAGTGAATGCAAATTTTAAGTGAATCCCAGTTAGAGGCTCCTGGTGAATTCGCCCTAATTAATCCAAGTAACTTTTATGTAAAATTCGTTAGACAAGCTAATGGTCCACTTGATGGTAGGTGGCTACCGTCGAGTCGCTTATTAATACAAACAACGCCATTAGCCATAGTTGCTGCAAGCGGTAAGGATAGGGAGAGAAACTGATCGGAACCCCTAATATAATTAGAGACCTTGTATCTCTTTATCTTACCGTATCCGTATCCGTACCGTATCCGTTGGATGGTTCAAAAGAAGTTAAGGGAGAAACATCGGAATGTGTATCAAAATTTACAAAAAAACCTGTGAGTCTTATTAAAACTCTGTCATTAGACTAATTATTAAAACTTTCCATACAGATATAATTAATCAAGATTCGTTAAATTGTTGTTATCAATATAACAAAATAATACTGATAGATTATTAGTACGTTGTTATATTACTAATAAATGGTTTTTATCAGTTATACTACATTCATTTACGAGATGGATTATCAAGATTGTGACTTGTGACCATGTATCGATTTCAAGTAGAGGCTACCTAAGTTAAGGTACTTAAGTTAAGGAGTAGAATTGGAAAAAAAAAATACTTACTACCGATAAAATATTTTCGGTATCGGGGTTGATTTACCATAAGATTTTTTTATTTATTTAGATTTCATACAGCCATTATTATATCTGTTTTCGCTATAAATAATCGCGAAAACCAAAAGTTTTCGCCCGATATAAATAAAAAGTTTATCATAGTGTGCGTGAAAGAGATTTTGAAATTTCATTTCATAATTTTTCGCTATGATTTATATTATACTTTCGCTGCAGTCACCTTATCTTTGGATACACTTGAGGTAAGGTTTTTAATTTTTTCACAAAAGAAGCTTTTTCCTAAATGTCGAAAAATTCCTCTACATCAGCCATGACTGCGTTATTATGGTCAAATTTGGTTCCACGGCCATGCTATTTTAATTTTGGAAATAAGTTTAAATCACTGAGAGCTGCGTCTGGAGAGTCTGGAGGTGTGGGTATGGTCAAAAATCTCACAACCAGCTTGGCCGATTGCTGTGAGTGCTAATTGAGATCGATTAGCAGGAGCATTGTCTTAGTGCAAACTAATTTATCTTCAAAGCGATTAAAAACGTACATGTTAAATGGAAGTGGACTGTCTGCCACTTTACATAACAACACTTAAAGACTCGCCTCATTATACAATTAGTTGAATCAACGTGCCTTCTGTCGTCTGTTGAAATAAATGAACTATGAATGGTTCAGAATTTTTTATCATTTTCATTTGATTGATTACCTAGAACGTAAACAAGGAATATATGTGTCTTATCTTAATTATTTTATTACGTGCATTGAGTAATTAAAAATTATGATAATATGCAATGAGTAATAAGTCCTTTAGCTTGGGAAATTACCTAACTAGTTACAAGGAAGATTTTTTTCTAGTTAAAATACAATCTTTATATCACTTTGTATCCGACCAATGGTTATTGAAAGAACAATAATTATAGTACTTTTTTCTTTGCACTTGTATAGGTCGAGTAGCGAATAAAGACTTCTCGGCAAACATGCGCAGAATTATATTTTTAGGTGTTTGAGGAGGTAGAGGAACGTGAGGGGCGGGTGCGCGTCGGTGTGCCGACACGTTATTGGTAGACTCAGTCGCTACACACCTCCCGCACTTCGTTCGCGCGTCTCAAGTCTCTTGGGTACTGTTGCGTACAGATTGTTTTATCGTATTAGTAATACGTCATGGTGAATAAATGCCTAATTTATTTATGGAAGGAATATCAACACTGCCTGTAATGTTAAGTTAGTGAGGTGAAAAATTAAGAAATAACAAAAAAAAATGTCATTATCCTTAGCAATTTTGTGCGTAATTGTACACATGCGCCGATTCCCCCACTATTGTCGCCTTCAAACCTTAATATAATAATTCACCTATACTACTCTCAAATCTGGAGTTTTCAATATACATTCTTCTCAAATTACTTGTCTCTCTCTCGCCTCTCGTCACTGAATTAATCCAGAAAATAAAAATACGTACTGCATGAAAAAAAAATGGAAAAATAATTAGTTATGAAACAATGAAAAAAATTTTATTTTTCATAGCTGGTTATGAATTTTATAATGGTTTGGATGAAGGGAAGAAATTATCTCTCTACGTAAGTACTTGTATTGTGTAGAAAATATATAATTGAAATTGTTAAAGATTTATCCATACTTTAATGCTTTATAAGACATTAAGTCTGACTGTCTGTTACCTTTTTACACCTTACTCAACCGATCAACTTGAAATTTAGCAAACACGTTGTCAGAGATACAAGAAAGGACATAGGGATAGGGTACCTTTCATTCGGAATAAAGTACTTTTCCCAAAGGATCATATCATCTAAAAATAAAATAAATAACTAACGTCATTGGCGCCACTATCTCGAGTACGATTTTATATATAATAATTTATGTAAAAAACTACTATATATACTATTACTATACTTATCTCCCCTAACTTTTTCCAAACATTTTTTTTCTGGGATCTATATTTTGTTCGAAATGCGCAAACTTTTCCGTTCCCTAACCGTTCACTTTTATGGAATATCTCCCAGTCAATTTAATTATCTACAACTTTTGTCTTAAACATTTTTCTCTTCTGACAATATTTCTGTAATTATTATTATTAAACTAAGCAATAAAACTAATCGGAATCTGAATGACTCTTTAATAATTTGAATGACTACTACGAAAATTACACTATCTTATGTAGATCGTTATTTATTGGGATTATCAGTAGCCAATAGATAAATTCAATTCATTAGCGATAAGACCTATATAAGACATGACTCACAAAAAATGTTTACCTTTCCATATACTACAGTGCATAATAATAACTGTGTACCTACTGAACGCAGAAAACATTGAGGAACATCAATATGTTCATTAAGAAATATTTTATGTAAGCTTGAATTACAAAAATGTCAACTATTATTTACTTTGTTGATGTAAATGTGATCATAACATCTAATTTTCAGTCTTATAATTTTGTGCTGCTTATTGATATTGGTATTGGCCTTGGTAACTGCAAGTGTCGTACGAAACAGACCAAGATCAGATGGTGTCAGACAATTTCCACCTGGGTTCCTATTTGGAACGTCTACATCATCCTATCAAATTGAAGGAGCTTGGAATGAGGACGGTAAGCAAACGTATGTTGTATTTGTATCTATCACATTTAACAATATTAGTATTCATGTTCTTTTCAAAAATTGCAGGCAAAACTTTAAGCATTTGGGATGTCATGGTGCATTCGGAACCCTCCCCAGTCCTCGATGGTTCCACAGGAGACATTGCCTGTGATTCATACCATCAATACAAGAGAGACGTAGAAATGATGAGAGAGTTGGGCCTTGATTATTACAGATTTTCCTTGTCATGGCCGAGGATATTATCGAACAGTTTCGCTGATCAAATAAACGAAGCCGGCGTGCAATATTACAATAATTTAATTGATGAAATGCTCTTATATAATATTCAGCCTATGGTAACATTATACCACTGGGATTTGCCGCAGAAATTACAGGATTTAGGAGGGTGGGTTAACCCTCACATAATTGATTGGTTCGCAGACTATGCACGCATTGTTTTTGAATTATTTGGAGATCGGGTAAAGTTTTGGATTACATTGAATGAACCAATTGTAATATGCCAAATGGGTTATGGGACTGAAATTTTGGCTCCAAGAATAAACGTATCGGGAGTCGCTGATTATATGTGTGTGAAAAATTTACTCCTAACTCAAGCTAAGGTGTGGCATATGTATAATGAAGAATTTCGACCAAGGCAAGGAGGAATTGTTGGTATAAGTTACAGTGGAACATACTATCACCCTGAGTCTGAAGAACATGTTGAAGCTGCTAGGGAACTCTTACAATTTTCAGTAAGTTTTTATTCGTTTGGGCACTAAAATATTGAAATTCAAGCCATAAATTTTTTCATTGAAGATAGATTTTTTAATTATAACATATTATTTTTGTTTTTACAGTTAGGAATCTATGCCAATCCTATATTTAGTGAAACAGGAGATTACCCTCAAATAGTAAAAGAAAGAGTGGCAGCTAAAAGTCTCGCTCAAGGTTACCCAAGGTCTAGACTACAAGAATTATCAGCAGAAGAAATTAATTACATAAAAGGGACCGCAGACTTTTTGGGTTTGAATCATTACACTTCTTATGTTGCTTATAGAAATGAATCCGTTTCCAACAATAGAATTCCTTCAGTTGGGGATGATCACGGAATATCGTCGTATCAGCCAAGTGAATGGGATAATAGTACGAACCGCATTAAGGTTAGCTCAATGAAATGTTATTATTTGCTTCTTGAAGATTAGTAAAGTCATTGGAGGTAAAATACGGCGATACTGTATACGTTTTCCAATCAGCACCGATTTGCATAAAAGTTGACCTTGTGCCGAAGGTTGCAGAGGGTTAATCATTTTTTAGAGATGAAAACTATATTGTTAAATCTTCAAATAAGTTTAATGAACATCAAATATCATTAAGGGACATATAATTAACTAGCTGATGCCCGCGACTTCGTCCGCATTCTCTATAGCCTTCCTCGATAAATGGACTATCCAACATAAAAAGAATTTTTCAATTCGATCCAGTAGTTTCTGAGATTAGCGCGTACAACCAAACAAACAAACAAACTCTTCAGCTTTATATATTGGTATATAGATAGGAGTCTAATAATCTGTTCAAGTACTTCAATCAATTTAGGAATGTTGAGCAAAACATGCAATTCAGAATTCATTCAAATCTAAAATAAACGTTGCTGGCTTAAAACAAGGTTTTAGCACTTTACGAAATATTAAATAGCTGCGATAATAATACTAAAATATTTTTATGAGAGATATGAATATATATTCCAATTTGTATATCCGAGCTCATATAACCCAAATCTTTTCAAAATTCGAGTGAATAGGATCTTCTGGGTGAGCTCGTTCCATCATAATCCTCATCCTTGCTACACAGCTCGTTTTTGGCCAAGAGCAAGCCCATCCCAAATAAAAAATAAATATAATATTCCAACATTCAACAATCAATTACACCGTTTCTTAGGCTTTACAGACAAGTATTTTTCGGGAAAAACTACCCGAAAAGCAACACCCAGCGCCGGGTCAACTTTGAAGTGTGGACTAGATATTTTTTCAATACTCATTCTCTTACTTTTTTACCCACAGATGGTGCCGTGGGGCTTCTACAATCTTCTGGGTCAGTTAAGAGAACTCTACAATAATCCTGTCATATATATTACGGAAAATGGATACGACACGACAGGAGGTTTGAATGATGACGAACGCATTTATTACATTAGATCATACTTAGACGCTATGTTAGATGCTATCGAAGAAGGATCTAACATCCATGGATATACCGTCTGGAGTCTTATGGATACATTTGAATGGATCATTGGGTACATGTAAGTAATGGAAAAAATACGAAATAAATTTAATCTATATAAAGATGTCCTTGCTGTACATTTTCTTTGTTTATATTATTGTTGATTTTCTTCTTCTTTCACGTTGGAAATACTTTATTTTTTATTTTAATTTTTAATGTAATATGTAATGTATTCATACTATAGAATAGTATGTTTTTTATTTTATTATTCATTATCATAAATGTGAATGAAAATGCGCATTCTACCCTATAAACTTTGGGAATAAAGTAGGGTTAACTCAATTTGAAAACACAACAGCACGTTCGTTCTGACAAGGTAATGTTTACTGCTAATAGACAAGGTATCATATAAGGTATAAATTTTTTTCAGTCAAGGGCTTGGCCTCTACGAAGTGGACTTCAACAGTCCAGAGCGAACGCGAACTCCACGAAAGTCCGCCTTTGTTTATAAAGAAATTATACGGACACACTCGCTGGACTTCGATTACGAACCCGAAGATATCACTACAATTACAATTGATGAAGGACGCTAATATAGGAATAAAAAACAAATAAATATAAATGTAATATAATGTAAAGGTTTCCTTTACAGGCCTATTGTTGCCAGAGATAATGCCATGTTTATTTCTGTTTTTATATTTTTTATTTAATTCTATTTGTTAAGCTTCATCTCACCAATAAGTTAAGTAAATTTTTATCTTTGAAACAAAATTTGTTTATTATAAAACGAAATGTCAATCCATCAATGTTACATATTATGACACTTGGACATTATGTATACCTATTTTAATTATTATTTACCCTTCCTTACCCGTGGTCCACCTGCCTAGTTCACCTAGGTGGACTACGGGAATTTGTACGACCTCGCAGAGTTATATTAATTCAATGTTTACGACTGGTTTGTTACTAAGGGATGACACAGCTCACAACCCACTTCCTTTTCCCTTTCTAATCCCTACTGTCTCTATTTTTTCCTATATTGCTATTTAATTTCTGTATGTGTCCCAAATAACAATAAAAAATTAAAATAATTTATTTCTAGTTATCCTACTTACTTACATATTGTAAAACAAAGTCCCTCGCCGCGTCTGTCTGTAAAACTACCGAGTGGATTTTCATGCAGTTTGCATCTATCAACAGGTAATTCCTGAATCACATTATTGTATTGGATTTGATACAGATATCGCCAATGGAAAGAACGATAAGCGTCCTTTCAAACCCTGGGCCAGGTTGTTAATAAGTTACATAATATGTATATATTTTTTTACATATTTAGATAAAATTTATCTCATCTACTGATAATATAACATTTTAAAGTGTTTCTCATCTGTTAAGTATTGTTTTGTCAATAAACTTTAGATAAAGTCAATTCGCAATAAATGATAATCTCACATTATAGTATATAAAACACCTCTTCTCGAATTGTAGAGCACATGATACAGAAAGGTTACACAATGTTTAACAAACATAATTTCATGTAAGTTTACATCTTTTTATTACTCACACAATGTATTTTTTATTTTCTCTCAGTTAGTTTTGAACTCGGTGTCAATACATTTTCTGTGCAGTTTTGTAATCTTCTGTGCTGTGCTGGTGAGTGGAAATGTGGAGAAAGGAAGAATTAAAGAAGCAATTAGAAAATTTCCCGATGGATTCAAATTTGGAGCGGCGACAGCATCTTACCAAATTGAAGGTGCTTGGAATGAAGACGGTAAACATTAAAAATAATAATAACGGTTTATAATAAGAAATATTTTAGTATTATTTTTTTATGTTAAGGTTGACAGACAGGCTGACGGTCCACTTGATGGTAGGTGGCTACCGTCGCCTATAACACAAGCAACGCCATAAGTGCTACAAGTACGCTGCCGACCATACAAGGATTAAGGATAAGGGATAAGGAAGGGATGGGGAAACACAACAGCACATAATGCTGTTATTTCACGGTGGTATTCTGTAAGGTGGTGGTTACTGCCGCCAGACGGGCTGCTCAAATGACTGAGAAACGCAGTGTGTATTTAGTAAAATAACTGTAAATTTTGTTTTTACCTACAAAAGTAATTGCTACAAAAATCCTAACTAAATAATTCGAACTGAATACACAAGTGTACTAGGTACTTCGCTTTTTAAACATACCTATTTACATGAATTAATAACAATGTACTAATTTTACATACTTTCAGGCAAATCAGAAAGCATTTGGGACACCATGACTCATATAGAACCATCTCCAATCGTAGATGGCTCCACCGGAGACGTCGCTGACGACTCTTATCACCAGTACAAGAGAGACGTGGAAATGATGAGAGAGTTGGGTCTTGATTTTTATAGATTCTCTTTATCATGGCCTCGCATATTACCAAATAGTTTTTCCGATCAAATAAACGAGGCCGGCGTGCAATATTATAATAATTTAATCGATGAAATGCTCCAATACAATATTCAGCCTATGGTCACATTGTACCACTGGGATTTGCCGCAGAAACTACAGGACTTAGGAGGGTGGACGAACCCTTACATAGTCGATTGGTTCGGAGACTACGCCCGTGTTGCTTTCGACTTATTCGGGGATCGGGTAAAAAGCTGGATTACCATAAATGAACCATTGTTAGTGTGTCAAACAGGATATGGTACTGACAATTTAGCGCCTAGACTAAATATTTCAGGAGTTGCAGATTACATGTGTACTAAAAATTTACTATTAGCTCACGCTAGAGCTTGGCACATCTATGATGAAGAGTACAGATCCACTCAAGATGGAGATATTGGTATAACCTACAACTCTCAACACTATGAGCCCGAGACTGAAGAACATTCTGATATCGCAGAAGATTTTCTACAGTTTAATGTACGTATTTTTTTTTATAAGTGTAGTTAAAACTGAACACCCTAATTTTCTACGCGTTTTTCCTATGTAGTCACAGCGATATAGTGACTTGGCCTTTTCGTAGTAAAAATCACAGAACAAACAGAATAGTAGTTGTAGCTACAGATACGATCATCTAGTGCGCTTGTTGGTCTTAATAAATAAATACAAGGAAGACGGTATCTTATTTCATACTATTTCTTTCTTTTTCAGTTAGGAATCTATGCAAATCCCATACACGGTACTGGAGATTATCCAACAGTAGTTAAAGAAAAAATTGCTGCTAAAAGTTTGACTCAGGGTTATTCCAGATCAAGACTGCCCGAATTATCAAATGAAGATGTTGACTACATTAAAGGGACTTCAGACTTTTTTGGGTTAAATCATTACTCTACGTCGATTGTTTACACAAATGAATCAGCCTCTGGTTACCATACAGTTCCTTCAATTAATGATGATATAGGAGGCATTTCTTACCAGCCAAGTGAATGGGATACGCCTAATTCAAACCGCATTAAGGTTAGAAATATAACATAAGGTCTTTCTTTTATATAATTATTATAGATAACGACATATTTCGATATTCTTTCACAGGTAGTACCTTGGGGATTCTATAAGCTACTTACATGGATAAGGGAAGAGTACAACAACCCTGTCATTTACATTACTGAAAATGGCTACGAAACATCTGGAGGTACAGATGATGATGAACGTGTTAATTACTACAGAACTTATTTAGATGCTATGTTGGATGCGATCGAAGAAGGATCTAACATCGTAGCGTATACTGCATGGAGTCTTATGGATAATTTTGAATGGGCACAAGGATATACGTGAGTATTTTAAAATTATCGATTATTGCTTTTTAAACCCTTAAAACTTAAATCTTAAATCTTATTAAATTAAATTCTTCACTAGTAAAAAAATCAATAACTAAAGTATCTAATGAATATGAGACAACAATGAATTGTTAGCACTTCATTTGAGTACAAGAAGACAGCCCTGAGACCGCGTGGACCGACTGCTTCGTTCGACTGATCGATTGCAATCATATTATGAAGTTGTACTTAACAACAAAACCCGCTTTGGAAAATCTGAAATGAAAAATCTATTCTGGAAGCGTTTCTAAAACTTGGGACCGTTATTTATACTTAAAAATTGTGAAAGATGATGACTTGAGCAACTAATACGTGGTTGATTCGAGCGACTACGGTTGTTGTCTTCCAATTTAAAATTCATAAACTGTATACATATATTATATACTTTCAGACAACGTTTCGGCATCTACGAGGTGGACTACGAAAGTCCAGAGCGCACGCGTACACCGCGAAAGTCCGCCTTCGTTTACAAGGAAATAATAAGGTCACGCTCACTGGACTTCCAATACGAACCCGAAGATATCACAACAATGACAATTGACGATGGACACTAGAATCTTCAATTGATAAAATTAATAAAAAAGTATTAACCCATTTTGTTGATGTATCTACTTTTTTTGCTTTCAACCTTTCAAAAACTGGAATCTAATTAGACTCCTAATAGAAATATCACATTATGGGAACCAACGGTGAGCAAAAAACTTGAATCTGAGAGAGTAGTTGAACCTAGGAAAAACTACTGTGTGATAAAAAAGTAGTAGACTGCATTATTTTTGCTCAATGCAGCATAATTTGTAATAAAAATAATTCGAAAAATATTCCAATATATGTCAATGTCAGAGCCTATAGAAAAAAAACCAATTAGTCATCGACACTCGTCCATTCCATAATGGCACCACCCTGTGCGAATTGACAGATAATGTACCCTCCATAACATTTAATCGATTATCAATTTACTAGCTGGTTTTCGCGATTAATTTAGGTAATAAACTATCTGTTTGCTAAATTTTATCCGAATCCGTTAAGACGTTTCTGAGATTACGGTGTACAGACAAACAGACAAAAAAACAATTTTTTTTGAACTCGATAACATAAGTACAACGTATACAAATTGATTTTTTGAAAAAACATTTAATGTACAGACATGATTTGTTTACGATTTTATTATATGTATCATCGAAATAATATATATCTGCGAGCAATAGGTAGGCAGGTAGGTATATAGGTACATAGGTATACAACATATATTGCTCTAACTAAATCATCCCAGAGGTTTTTGATACGGTTTCACTAGAAAAAAGAGCGATAAATGAGGAAAGTTTGCAGAAGAAATAGCATCTGTTTGTAGTTGCGTGCGGGTCGCTAGTTGGCATAAATTTATTTAGAAACTAGCTGCTGCCTGCGACTTCGCCCGCGTATAGAAAATAGATAAAACCTATTCTCAGACCTACCAAGTGTACATATAAAATTTCATCAAAATCGGTTAAGCCACTTCGGAGGAGTATGGCAACTAATATTGTGACACGAGAATTTTATGAAAATCACTAAAAGAAAACTCCAATTAACTTGCTTTAAGATCCAATTATTGTTATTTTATTTATTATGTACATTTGATGTAACGACCTTATAGCAGATAAGACCGCAGACAGAAAAAAATGCTGAATAAAAATACGAGCGCGCCAAACAAGGGAAATGTGCTGACGATTGTGCCGCGAGAATTTCCAATTTGCCCCAACCCCTTTTCAACAGTCTCTATCAGCAAAAACTTCCCTTTGAACTTGTATTGCGATTACAATAGGGCTTCGCCACGTTTGTGCACATTTGTTGATTTTATTGCACGATAGATACTTTCAATCAATAGACATCACAACAGACCTTTTTTACAACTAGCGACGTTGCGTCTATCTGGTATGTTTTTGAGGTGAAAAGTTCTTCAGGCGCGTTGGGCAATTTTTGTATGAGAATAACTCTTTTTAAATAAACCGACTTGAAAAGATTGTATCGCATCTTTCTTTTTGCTTCCATCTCCGAGAGTGAAGTAAGCTTCAATACATAGCTATATAATTGTGTATATATATACCTAACATACTCATATCTCAAGGCAGGGAGCTTCACTCTGCGAACTCAAATGCGTAGAAAATTGCCAAATCTCATTACAACATGGGTTGTTGCTTATTTCCACGTAAATGGTGTGAAAAGAAAACAATAGGGAGCGTAGTCGAAAAATGTTTGCTTACATTTAAAATGCATTACTTCCAATTTTCTATATTGATACTTACAAAAAAACTTATACTAGGTGAGCCACGTGACTTTAGCCGTCTTTAAATTGGACCTTCTCTTAAAAAAAACATTAAATTGTGGATTTTAAAGCAGTTTTCACTAATGGAAAGTCTTTTTGATGCTATTAAAGAAGTGTCTAAGTACTATATTGGTTATATAGCATTCAAATGTACTTGAAGTTCCCCTGTCAACAAATCATAACAGTTAAGTCATCATAACTGCATCTAATCTTGTATCTTTTAACAGTAACTCGAAAAACGGTCCAGTAGTCCAGTTCCAGTAGTCAAATAAAACAGTCTTGTCTTTGACAGACAAGTGTGAACACTTTGTTATCCGGTGACAAAGTGGTCCTGAACATTTTATTTTTTTTGTTTGTTTAATGTCTCACTGTTCTATTTATAGAAGACTAGCTGTTGTACGTGATTACTCCGCTTAACTTTATAAAATATATGTTATGACAATATAACATAATATACATAAACCCTGATAAAGTAAGTAGCTTAGGTAAGTTCTTTAGGAAAAAAATATAAAAAATTAGTCCAGTAGTTTATGAGTTCATTCATTACATAATAATAATAACACTGTCATTGCCCTATTAATTTTACTGAATTCATAACAATATAACTAGTTAAACTAAAAATAAAAATTATATTAAGTAAGCTTAATTTTAAGATATAGCCAACACATATAAATAAAGAGGCAAATACCTCTTCATTATAGATAATATATATAACCACAGTTTTTCTAAATAACTACCTAACTTAGGAAAACTTCTATTATTAATCTGCTTAAATGGAATAATAAACGAAACGCACAGTATTCCGTTTACTTAGTATTTTGAACAGTAGGCCTAAGTTTCTAAACTTCATAACTCGCATCAACAATCAGCCGAGCAAGTTTCCCAGCGGATTCAATTTGGAGCAAAGACACGTGAATGGGGCACCACGTTCGATTTTTATTGTGGGAAATACTCCGTTCCGAAAACCCGCCTCACTTTACGACTATTCAGGCGTTTCCACATGTAGAGCGGTTATATCGCGAGGAAAGAGCGTCGGCAAATAAGGAAATCATCTTTATTGAGGCCTTAGAAGTATTTGTCGTCGAACAAAAGAGTGAATTTCATAAAATATTCTCCTGCTTATTCCCAAGTACGTAATGATTTCTGACACAAAAGATGGCAAATAGACTGACTGTCTACTTCTAGGTCTGTCGCTTATTATATATCTACAATGACATTACGGTGTGATGCATATATTCACATAAAAAAAAAATTCAAAACAATGTGGTATCATCGGCATATAGATACTCAACAACCTTTTTCAATCAACAAACAGTAGCTTTTTAATGGAAGTCACGATCGAATGAAAATCTCTTTGTATAGTGAAACTGGTCTCCGATATTTCTGTGAGCGTTTGCGAATTTTATTGAAATGGGCCACGGGCGTTTGAGTTCCGATTTGATTTAAGAAATGGCGTTTAATTTACGACCTATCAAACAACAGGGACTCGATAAAATGTGGCTGTTTCACAACGTGAAGCGAACGCTTTTACTTATAAGAAGGCCTTATCACTATTTCACATAGAGGGAGGTCATTACAATATTATTTTTGTCACGATCGGAAGCTGTCACCTGCTTTATAATATTTACATCCTTTAAATTTTATAAAACAATGTCCCCGCCGCGTCTGTCTGTATGTATGTTCGCGATAATCTCAGCGGATTTGTCTGACATGAGCTGTAAACGAGCTAGGTTTTTATATATAACTAGCTGGTGCTCGCGACTTCGTCCGCGTAGAAAAGTATAAAATGCCATCTACCGTATTTTGAATAGATGGCGCTATCTCACGGGCCAAGCCGCTAGTATTTACTTTTATTTTAGATTTCCCGTAGGAGTGAAGCATTTTCCCGCGGTAAACAGTAGCCTATGTTCATCACGGATAATGTCGGCTTCTAATGGTAAAAGAATTTTTCAAATCAGTCCACTAGTTTCGGAGCCTATTCTATACAAACAAACAAACAAACAAATCTTTCCTCTTTATAATATTAGTATAGATTTGCAGAAAAATACTTAACCCGTTCGAAACCAGGAGCTAATCATATCTAAGTACCAAAACAGAAAAAAGCAACTTGCACTTTGAAGGAATACCACCTCTTTAAGGAATACTAGCATAACCTTTCAGAAGAACAGCTCATGTTCTTCCACTATACAAGACTTACCACTTATCATTTCTTCCATATAGGTCGGCAGCGTTTTTTTTCAACTTGTCTGACGTTGCTTATGTTAATACACAAACTAGTTATCTACAATAAAACACAACAATACTACATAGAAATATACCATTAGTCACGTATTACTCAGAATATATACGTAGCTATACAAGCTGACATAAAAAACAACGAAATACTTCCTGTAAAGTGGGCCAAACTGCTTTGAAATCTATCATTCTAAATCAGGATGAACATAAACACAATTCAGATATGAAATGCCACATCTATCATACGAATAATCCGACAAACATTACTTGTATATATACAGCACGATCCTAAGTACGTTCAGATAAACAAATCTATACACACGTCATGAATTATTTTCATACGTATTTAAGTGGCTGGAACTATGAACACTTAACGCAAACCGTCAGATGTTACGACAGAATAATAGTTTAGAATATGGTTTAATCTTTGTAAGAATAGTAAAATAGCAATGTAAGTTTACCATGTACAAAGAAACACTGGCTGATCGCCAACCAACTACATGACGGGGAAAGTACACACAGGGACGTAAACAATCCACTCCTTGGTTAACTCAAACGTAAATTCTTACATACATCATGACGTTTTCTCCCTTCAATAACACAGTAGTTATAAAGTACTTTCAAAAGGCAATACTATTTCTTGGAGGCAATAAAATCAAAAGATTTGTGTTGCTTCATTTTGCATTATATTGGAATCATATATAAAAATTATTAGAATATGTTCCTATCTATTGAATATCAGTATAGTTAGTTAGTATACTGTACGGAAATATTTTCTTTAAAAAAATTTCAAATTAAATAAAATGTTTTTTAAGAATTAAGGCGTAAAAGTAAAAAGTTTTACGAGAAAAACTCGCGCAACTCTCAACGAGTTACGAATAGGTTTTTATTGGGGCCACAAATCTGGTTTAGCTTTTATGTGGAGCTGTAAAATGGTAAAAATATAGCGCGCGGTGGTGTATATCACACCTTCTTGCGCTACTGTAAATAATCATAAATTATAAATCACAACTACACCGATGACTTCACATTTTAACGGTTACAAAATTCGGTTAAATTTACCCATTTAGCAGTGACAATTTACCTATTTAGCAAATAACTAGGTAAAAAAATAGAATATTTGTTTTAATTTTGCTAAAAATAGCATCAGCCTGTATTCAAATTATAGTGACCCTCCAACTTTGATAATTGCTACACAATAAAATCACCTGTATTGAGCCTTATTATTATTATTAATAACTGTATTAGCCTCCACTCCTAGTTAAGAATATTACAACCCATATGAAAGTAATTAACTTATTTTAAGTTAAACCCCTTGTCCTTATCAAAAAGTGCAATTAACGTAAAACCATTTTCATTTACGCTTATATTGTGCTGATTTTTTCATTCTTAAACTAACGTAACGCATTAATCTGCGGTGGACTTGTTGCAACCCATTCATAACTGGTACAGTAAACAGACGAAGGTCGCGAGGAAAAGCATAGAGTAGGTATGCTGCATATTAAACAACTTGCTGTTGCAAGCGACTTCGTACGCGATGATAAATTAAAAATATAAAACCAATTATATTATAACGCTTGACGCCTTGTTACTATAACACATTGGCCAGGCGTTAATTACAGTTTTATATTTCAGATAATCCCTCGGGAACAGTACTTTTTTCTTGGATGAAAGGTACCCTATGTCCTTTCTGGTGTCCCAGACAACGTGTATGCAAAATTTCATGGTGATCGGTTCAGTAGCTTTTGCGTGAAAGCGTAACAAACGAACAAACAAAGTCACGTTCGCATTTATAATATTAGTAAGGATAAGGATTACTATTGCTATGCATACCTACTATTAGCTCTATTACTCTCTACAGTAGATACATAAAATTATTTTTAATTAGATACTCAGTAATTTTATGTATCAGATTATATACTTATCTACGGTTTGCAAACTAAATAAACAAAACTACGCCACAAGTAATTGTTATCCGAATTATGGGTACACGTGACATAAATAATAATGAGGCTTTATTATACTTGTGTCACGCGAAATAAAATGTACATTGGCCCTTACCTGCATGCCACAGGGCTGTTGAAAATCTAGACGAGGGACGTAAAGTGAGAAGGCTGGAGCACCCTCTAGACGCTTTATCGTCGTTTCAATGAACCCTCGAGAAGCATTTACAACTCAAGTAGGAGAACTCCTTGTCGACGCTTTCTTTGTGTCATTTCTCCACGTTCCATAGGACCTACCTACTAAGTATACTTTCTTTTCAAAAACACATTGTTCTTAATTTTATAATAAGCACTAGGCTATTGCTCGCGACTTCGTCCGCGTAGCTTTACAAATTATATCCTCATTATATCTTTGAAAAGGCGTGATTGGATTAGCGTTAACAAAAAATGCACACCATTTTTAATATACATATATTACTAGCTGGTGCTCACGACTTCGTCCGCGTTGAAAACGCCATCTACCGTGGAATGGATCGCTAAAAATATCAACAAGCAGTTGTCATGTTAGTCGTTTCACCCATCGAAATAATATATCTCTGCGAGGTTTCACCTGATTTGGATAGATGGCGCTATCCCCCGGGCCAAGCCGGCTAGTATTTATTTTATTTTAGTTTAGATTTCCCGTAGGAATGAAGCATTTTCCCGCGGTAAAAAGTATCCTATGTTCATCACTGATGTCATCACTAATGTCATCACTAATGTCTGCTTCTAATGGTAAAAGAATTTTTCAAATCGGTCCAGTAGTTTCGGAGCCTATTCTATACAAACAAACAAACAAACAAACAATTAAATCTTGCCTCTTTATATTAGTATAGATTAAGACCGCTCACCGGCTAAATACGGAGTTGAAATTTTATTTATTTAATTAATTATTTATTTATTTTATTTTATTTGAGTTGAGTTGAACGCTATGGAAAGAGGTTATAACCAATTAATATTGGTTATAATTAATAGAATTAACAAGCTGAAATGGCAGCATAGCATATAGCAGCATGAAAAGTTACCTGTTGCCATTTCAGAGTTCAGAGGAAAAATTATGCTAACGTTATGCTATGCTATGCTATGCTATGCTATGCTGAACAACCTCCCTCTAGGTGGTCCCACAGCAACATAGTAAATGAGGACTGCGGACGCAGGACGTGGACTGTAACCAGTAGTGCGCTTATGGAGGAACATACATACATACAATACCTACATTTACAGATTTATTATTAGTATTGATAACAATGAAATACTCATTATCTTAAATTGGTATCTTGTTTTCCATGGCTATTAAAAAGTTTATCTAAATGTAAGTCCTAATAATTCTTATGTCAAGAGCTTATCAGTTAGAAATAAAGTTGAATTTCCACATAACATTAATATTAGCTGTGTACTAATAGAGCTTAAGGAGGTCAAAATAATTAAGACAGTTATTGTCTATCAACAACAACTAGGAACTCTGCTAATTATTTATTAAAGATACGACTACGAAAATTTATCGTTGCCATAATTAATATAAGCATGAAGTTATTATACGATATTTTAATCAATATAATGAATATACCTAATATTATATTATATAACAATTTATATACCAAGTATATGTAATTGAAGCAACGTATTTTGTATTTTATGTTAATTTACATTGGTGTTAATTTACAAAAATAAGCGGACATATTCGCGGGCGAAAGCTTGTCATTAATTTAGAAAAAGTAAAATATAACTTAAAAAGTTTCTGCCAATTTAGAAAATGGGCCAAACGCCAGGTACCCAATTATAATCAATTCATCATTCAAGTAAAATGGCAATTTTAACACAAAGGATAAATCAAAAAGTTTCTTGTAGAATTTTGTAACCGGATCTTAGGGATATATAAAATAATGAATCTTTATTTTCTGGGCAACCCATTAATAGATACAATTTACAATAAGTATTAGAAAAAAAATTTGTTGATACTAATTAGGTATTTAATATAAATACACCTAAAGGGTTTATCGATTTAAATTTTGATTATACCACGATAGTTTCTTAACCTAATATAATTTGCAATAAGGCGCGTTTATAACCTAATTAGAATGTTTTAAAGATGCAAGTTAAAGACACGTAATAGTGGAATTATCTGTTTAAGTGTTTACGGATTACGAGATTAGTACGGACACTTTAAAGTTTATTTATTTCTAGATAAAAAAAATATTAGCAAAGAGGTTATTACAGTTTTTCATGTCTTAATATAAAGAGGCTAAGTATCTGCTATCTGGAAAAATAGTGTTAAATTTTTATAAGCCAAGCAACCGATTTTGATGCGCTTTTACAATTTTATTACAGACTAGCTGGCGCTCGCGACTTCGTCCGCGTTGAAAAGTATAAAACACCATCTAAAAATATCACCAAGCAGTTGTCATTTTAGTCGCTTCACTTGTTTTTGGATAGATGGCGCTATCTCCCGGGCCAAGCCGCTAGTATTTACTTTTATTTTAGATTTCCCGCAGGAATGAAGCATTTTCCCGCGGTAAATAGTTCATCACAGATAATGTCGACTTCTAATGGTAAAAGAATTTCTCAAATCGGTCCAGTAGTTTCGGAGCCTATTCTATACTTACAAACAAACAAACAATTCAATCTTTCCTCTTTATAATATTAGTATAGATTATTGAAGTGAAAACTTTTATAGCGTACCGAGTACTTTTAACTATGGGAAAAACCCTGAACTTGACCGTCACTCTAATGTGAGCGACACCCTCAATGACACTTAATTTTATGAAATAAGCGCCATCTACCCAAATTAGTACGTTTTTCTTCGTCAATAGTTTATTACGATAAAGTGCTTAAAATTTTCTCTTCTGACATGTAGTCCTACGATTGACGGTTTCAAAACTTTAATAACTTATTTGGGCGTGGGAATTTGATGTAAATTAAAATTGTCGTATAATCAATTTTGCGTCCATAAGAATCTGGAGCTGTTAGGTGTTTTGTAACATATCTGGGTTTAGATCTTGCAAAAGCATTTGAGGCGACACAAGACGTGCATCGAGGTCCATTCATTGTCCAGGCGAGCGAGCGCTCTATAATGCTCTATTTATAATGGCCCCCGACCATTGAGTGGGCATAGAGGACGCGTCCGGCACCGCTCCACTTAACATAGACGTTCTACTAAGATGGTCGATACTTAAAATAATTTACATAATATAACTTTACCCTTTTATCGTTCTATTACTCGTGGGCTTGAATATTTTTTACCGGAAGCGAGTATCTTTATTTTTATTACCTACTAGCTGGTGCCCGCGACTTCATCCGCGTAGAAAAGTATAAAACGCCATCTACCGTATTTTGGATAGATGGCGCTATCTCCCGGACCAAGCCGCTAGTATTTACTTTTATTTTAGATTTCCCGTAGGAATGAAGCATTTTCCCGCGGTAAAAAGTAGCCTTTGTTCATCACGGATAATGTCTGCTTCTAATGGTAAAAGAATTTTTTAAATCGGTCCAGTAGTTTCGGAGCCTATTCTATACAAACAAATCTTTCCTCTTTATAATATTAGTATATATTGCATTGAAAAAGAAAAATGCTAGAACACCAGTGTGAAATATAAAAAGGCTCGCGTGTTTTACGTTTTGATGCCAGAGATCGTTCCCTATTTTTATTCACATTTTAATCTATCACGGTTGCCAGCGTACTTGCAGCCCCTCAAGCAATACTAATCTGTCTTTAGTAGATCATCAATACTAATAAAATGAATCCATAAGTGTAGGTTTTGTTCCTCCATAACTTAAAAACGAATTAAGTTCGCCTGTCTGCTTCTCCGCTACTTTCTTCTAAACCATCCAACTTATTTTAATAGGGTTATGGTTATCATATCACCAATGGAAAGAGCGATAAACGAGGAATGCCAAAATAAGTAAGTATATTTTGGCGAAACTTCCGAGGCTTAACACATTTAATGCGAGTGTAATAAACCTCATTTTTATGAACATTTGATCCATAAGTTTTTTATGAACAAGGACAAGAAATGGAAAATAATGAAAGGGCACACTACGTTAATGATATTTTCAAAATCGGCGCAGTAGTTTTTGAGTTTATTCATTATTAAAATAAAATTATAATAAAACCTATCGCAAAAAATTATATTCAAAATCAAATAACTAGATTCTGCAATAATTATCTTTAAAAAATAAACTAATCTATTTAAAAAAAGGAACTGGTTATATAGTAAAAAAAACTTTCAAAATTTTATGATTTATAACTCAACAAAGTGTGGAAAATATTAAGTCTCTTTTACTCCTCATAAAAACTTTATTGGGCATAAAGTATATCCAACAAGAATGTTTTGTTGGATACTTTTTGTTATTCAAAAACGCGAAACTACACAAAGTAGTACTATCAGGCTGATTAGTATTTATTATTGAATACTAGGGTCCCGCTCCCGGTTTCGCTTGGTTTTTTTACGTAAAAACCTTCCCTGATTATCCCTCTATCCATGAGTGAAGACAGAATTTAAATAGGTTCAACCGTCAGCCGTTAAGAAGACATTTAGTGATTCATTTTATCTATATAGATATTTTTATATTTAAATTCAGATTGCTCATACAACCCAATAGATGCGCAGAAATTTTTCTCAGACAGGCTGTGGACTCTCTTGATGGTAAGCCCTTTGAAAAGTCCGTTTATCTATAAACTCAAGTAACAAGTGTGTCCTTTCTGGTGTCCCAGACAACGTGTATGCAAAATTTCATTGCGATCGGTTCACTAGCTTTTGCGTGAAAGTGTAACAAAGATCCATACATCCATGCAAACTTTCACATTTATAATATTAGTACGGACAAGTAGGTACGTGTAGTGTTATTCAATGGTGTTCTTCTGGTTTATTAATGGGGATAGTGTGCTCAAACATAAAATATGTCGGTTTTCACGAACCCGTTGGATTAGTGCTTAGTGGGCTTGCCTTAACTTAAGCTTGGGTTCGATTCCTGACAGGAAACCATGCCACGCTGCGTTTCGCTTCGTGCCTGTGGTTTTGCTTATGTTATGTTATGTGGCGACGGTTGCCACCTACCATCAAGTGGACCGTCAGCCTGTGTGCCGACTCTAACATAAAAATATATTTTTAGATAAACGTCAAACTGACAAGTATGGAATATTTTATACTTACAGCAATTACATTTTGAACTGTTCGATAACATACTTAATTAGGTATAATTAAAAGGTATAATTAGGGACCTACTCCCTAATTATACCTATTAATTCTCTATTGCTTCAAAAACCAACAAAGAAGAGACATTTTTTATCCCTTGTGACATGTTAATATTAATTAATTCATTGTGTACAGTAATAAAGAACGAAAAGTTTAACTATAATTAAATTGGGCTATTGATTATATTTAAATATCTAATTGTAAACATAATAAGTAAAAGTTATGTATATGTAATTGAGTTATATTTAGATTTTAGATTTTTAGTTATATTTAAATTTTAATTGTCCAGTTTGTAATAACATTATATCTTAATATATTAATTTTAATTATAATCTTGATATTATAAGGAACAAATCGACATGTATCTGACTTTATACACCATAATTATTGGTGGGCCCATTTTCAATACAAAAAAACAACGTTACGTAGGCATTTTGGCAATAAATGGATATGTATTATTTATTTCCAGAATTTGTCGGCACAGTGGTCGTTAGGAACTTGGAATTACCCCGTTTAAGTTAGATAATGTCAGTTTTATTTACTTAATAGGTATTATATTTTTCCTTGTTCAATGCCAGTTCAATTGTTTGCAGCATTCAGTTTATTTAATTTTAAAATATGACTTACCATCTCCAAAACGACTTTAAATATCATCTGCGCTGTGGTTTAGGGTGATCGCTAACACATGACACAATGTATAAACAAAGTACTGGAGTAAATATTAATTGTCTATAAACAAAACGAAACACATAACTTGTCCGTAAGAAGAACGTCACGCGACAACACAATAGAATATTATCTCAGCAACGAATCGAACCCTTAATCAGTTCTTACACTTTCACTCAATAGTTTCATCGCAACATGACAGCAGGTGTCCCGATCCATGCTCCATTCCTTACCCGCAAATTGTCATTAAGCTAACTCAGATTTCATCCCACATATAATTTATAACATGAAGCGTACGTATTTAGGGAATATATTCACTGCGGTCACAATTTGTAATGTAATTTAATTCTTTTTTTTATTTAAAATTTACGCTCGGTTCGATCGCTGAGCAAACTATTCTTGCCCCTGGAATCGACCGAGCTTCCCGCCGCGCCACTGAGCCAGCCATCTCGCAAGGCTCCCGGCCCGCACCCATTTCGCGCATGCGTGCCACACCAACAACGAACCGACACTCTTCCTTATCTATACTGCCACAACTCAAACCACCACATTTACATTACCGCCCGAATACACTGTAAAACGCACGTTATTCTGCTAATCCAAGCAACGGTTCGCGTACACAGAAATGTACTCGTAACGCCTTCGAGACCAATACTCGGTCAGTGATAGCGTAAAGGATCACAAAAATTACGTCACAAGTCCCACAGCTTCGTGCTGATTGCTCGTATATTAAACCTTATTTCATTAACGCCAATGAGATAGACATAAACCAGCAAATAAAACTGATCTCACGATTTCGGAATAAGACCGTGAAATGAATCATCAAGTTAAACTTGTCGCAAGATAAAGATTGTGTATCAAGAAATCACTCAATTGTAAAGGACAGAATAAATTATCTCTCAATGTCAATTCCTTAATAGGTTTTAACATAGAAACAAAAGCTGGGAAAGACACGAAAGCAACAGAATACACTTTGGAAGCCTCGCTCATTTTCTCCCTCTATTTTTGTATTCCACCTTTTACGCTTGAATAATATACATTATTTCAGTGCCGTTGTGCGGGATTTCTGGACCCTATTACTGGCCTTATAAATAAAACACGACACATGTAAACTCTTACATATTTACATAATCCTTGCTTTTTATGAAACGCTTGACTGAACCTCAATAATACGCAGCTTTACGTAAAATTGGGTCTATTTCACATCGTATAATGTAACGGAAAACGAGCGAGCCGATATCGTAGATAACTTTGCAGATATTGAACAGCGGAAGACTGCCTTATTTAATTGGTATATAAGTGAACATTTCCACGTAAAGTTATTTTATATTTTCGACAGGTAGACCAAGGACAAAAAAAATCATCGCGTAATTGTAAGATTTATTTAATAGGTTCTTATCAGCTTCTATTGTTAAGTTACAGGGTATAATGAAAATGATTTATTAATTAAATCCGAAGTGCAAATTGGCAACACATTTATATACAAACTTCGCTGAACCTAATCTCTGGAAATACGTGTCGCTGCACACTGTTTGTAATTTAAACAAGTCAACCACACAATCAAGCCATTGCGAAACATAATTTTACTGATAATATCCTTTGAACTTGAAACGCTACATTCGTTGCAGTGATAATCTGCTATAAATTATAGGGTTAATAATTTGACTTTAAATTTGAAATGTTAAAACAAGTTAAAATTAACGAGACCAAGCCGAATTATGGTTTATAGAGAGATCGACTATTGAGTCACTGTTTTTGATAATGCTAAACTCAGAAATTAATAAATAAACAAAGAAATTACATACACATACATAGTAAGGCGTAAATAACCTTTTGTCGGTCATTATATTAAAAACTATTCAACAAATTAAGACAGTTTCCACATACATTAACGACTTATTAAAATAATTACGAATAATAACGGCAACACCTCATTTATACACAAACAGACAACACCTATGCATATTTTTCCAAATTAGGAGCACTGGTCAAATCATTTTTACATTCTATACTTATTTAATTAATAAATTGACGCTAGCTAAACCTATTATTCATTTAGGACCCTATCTACTCTATATAACTAGGGAAGACACGATGAGCGAAAATGTCACGATTCGCTTACATTATCACCAACATTGTTACAAGCACACGATACGTTCCGTAAATGCTCCTATAATAACCATGTCCGTAGCGAAAGCGGCGCGCATAACTTGCGGCGATGCGGAGTCTCTCACTCTCAGGGTGAATTCCCTGCGCACTGGTGCGGGCAATGATCCACCAGCAGCATTTAAAATACGATTTCTGCCTGCTGCATCTAATGGCTTTCCTTCAACGCTATCACCGAGTATGGTCCGCAAGCAAGTCGATCGGCACGATTCTTTCTCAGCCTCGAACAACTCACGAGCGGCAATCTCGAAGGTACGACGCTGATCGACACCGCCCACTGACGACGTGTTACCGACAACTCCATATTCAAAAGCCTTCGCCGCTCCAGCTTTGAGAACAGCCGGCAGTAGAAGTTCCACCACACTCCCCACAGTTCTTGAACGCAAAAAGTGTAAAACTTGCTCGGCCTCGCGTACTTCGTCAAAAAGTCTTCTTTGTCGGGCCGCTGGCACAGGCCGGGCCACGTTCCAAGCTTCCACCCAAGGATTTCCGGGTAAGAGCATGCGATCGCCTAGAGAACCACCGTCGTCCGGTTTCCAGTCCCTCGGTGAATACCAGTGCACAAAATCGCAAAGTTCCGCACCGGGGTTGGCCGCTTTGAACGCTTCCATGTCAGAGAGAAGAGAAGCACTCATCATTCTGGCGCGAAGTTCGGATGCTTTTGCGTCATCACCTAGTCGTACCATCAACTCTGCGTCCTCTTCCAACTGGTCCTCGGTCTTCGGAGCCGGATCCTACATAAATAATTAAATATATTCCATTTTCTACTTTATTCCATTTTGGTTACCGTGTAAATATTACATATAATATAATATAAATATACTTTACCTGAGTCATTGGAATATATAATGGTGCTCCATTTTTAAGAGTAACATCTTCTAGTTGACTAAGACGTCCGACAGGTCGATCCCACGGCGGGTGCTGTTCTTCAGAACCTTCTCCTTCAGAACAATCAAAGAATTCGTCTTCAGAAGAGTTTCCAGCTCCAATGCTGACGCTTTCTTTGGCACGTTTGATGCAACAGTTTAGCAATTGTAACTTCTGGTGTAATAAGCACGTTCGCGCATTTGGTATTCCATCGGCCACACTGTTAACATAGAGAAATAAAGATTAAAAATTTCTACTTCATTCGTCCAACAGCAAGATAGGAATGTATGGAAATCGAAATCATTACTAAATTTAAAAAAATCAATAAAATCTTAGCGTATAAGCATGATAATTATTTATCTGTGAATTCATTAAAAAGCAACTGTCACGTAAACCAAAACATCATTTTAACTTTCACTTTGAAGGCAATTTTACGTAGACAAATGCGCGACCTCAAAAAGAAAGCAAATAAATCAAAAGAATGTTTAACGACTAACAATCCACAGAGCATTTTCTCTCACATGAGTATGCAAATAACACATTGTCTCTCGATGAAGTGTTCTTTGCGGCAAGACCGAAACAATGCTGGGTTCCGATTAACCGCGTCGGATGCACCTGGCGCCATTAGGCGATGTTATAATGTGCCCAAGTATCTTTTCAAATTAATCGGTCTCAACTCAAATTAGTATGCCGCGACCTAGAAATGGTGGAAACACGCACGGCCTCTCGGGACCGTTATCACATTGAATTACAAATGTGTTCTCAAGAGTGTCGAGACAAGACAGCCAGCGTCAAACTGAACGAACGCTTCTTTGCTATGCCTGCTCATCGTGTAATCGGTCGGTGAACCGTTTGTTTACCGGAGCCGGTGCGGACGCAGCGACTGGGTGTAGGTCAACTAGTGATGGGGGGGATCCGCAGTACCAGCGCAGTCCGCAAACGTCGAGAGCCGCGAGCGCAACCCTCGCGCAGACATGGGCCTACTTCTACGGGCTTAGTAATACCAGTTCTCTTTGCTTATCGAAAGTGATCGCCTCAACACATTTGTGAATTAACGATGATAAAACTTTGGATGATTCGTTAGCAAAAACCTTAATTCTGCGTGACAGTGTCAATCAAAAGTGACCAGTTCCAAAGGATTGTTTGATTCCGTTCAACGGGCACTTTGCAAAATGGTATGTTCAGTAGATTATACGACATTTTAATAATAGCTTCAAGTTAAGTTGTACGTAGGAAATGGGTAACGCACGAGAGAAAATCTCATCGCGTACATTGACCTACTTACTGTATAGCGCAGTATCCAACGACCGGCACGAACAATCAGTTCTTCTTTGATTATCTATGCGAAATCCAAAAGACATCAAAAAGCTTTTGATATCCGATTACCGCAAACTAAACTAAGTCTACTGAGCCCAAAAATATCTTACCTTTTTTATTTACATACACATTTCACTATTAAACTAAAGTGTAATAAAACAGGTTCGTATTAATTTATTCATAACTGTAATTTACACAGTAGGTACCTTTTAGAAAACAGTTGCTATAATACATAGCTACTAAATATGGTTTGTCTCTTAAATTGATTTCATGTAACCAGATACTCTGTAAATCATAAATCCGAAAGTAAGTACTCACTTAGGAATACAATTTTATATAGCAAAAAACTTTCGTGAAAACGGTATAAAACATCTTATCAAGTAGTTTCCTCTACATTTGTATCTGCCAATAAAAAAGTTTTTCAAACATGACGTTGAATCAGATGTAGTTTCGAAGCAGGATATTGGTTTTCTATTCTTGAATAATACTCTATTTTCTCTTCGAAGTTTTATATTGAACATATATTATTATGGGTAAAGTATTATATTTTACTTTGGGAAGAAATTTTTTGCAAATAAAACCTACATTAATTAGATTAGAACACAATAGTCCGAACAAGTTAGGGCGTTTAGCGCTACTTTTAAATTAATAAGAAAAGATTTTTAAAAAATTGTGTCATTAATAAACTCGCTAATGTGTCTAAAATCTACAGGTAGGTTCCTACTTAGGTTTTATATCTTCGTCATTTCTCGCATTAGAAAAAAATGGAAAACTTCCTGTTTCCCATTCGAAATTCAAAATTCATTTAAAAATACTTTGGGAAGTCGTTTCTACGACAAAATTCAGCAAAAAATCTTATGAGACTTCTCTAGTAAATATAACAATATAATATTATCTTCACGCCGTCGTAAATTATCTTCAACTCACAACAATTCAAACCAATCGACTTACTTCTAAAAATCGATAAATAGGCACCTACCTATTCAAAATATAATATAATGTAACAATATAATAAAATATAATAAAATATAACATATAAAATATAAATATAATATAATATAATGTATATATGTGCCTTTTGCATACAACGCGTTCTACTAACACCTATCAAAATATCATTACAATACGATGTTGTTTTTCCTGTTTTCTCCGTAAATATGTCAGACACGGTTCCGACAGAGAATTTCACATGCAACGATGCATCATGCTTCCTAGTGACCCGCAATTTCGAAGCGAACGTCATCAGAGAGATAGATGGCTACCTATCTACATAATGCATAACATACACAGTACAATAATCAAGTACACCATTACACATATCACGATAACATCATTTAAACATATTTACAGCAAAACATATAGGTATGTATAAAGAATTTCGTAAAATTATATGCGTATCACGGTCTGTTGTGTTACTACAACTAAACCGACTTTGATGAATGGTCACCTGAGGGAAGGTGCTTTATTTAGAGCACGGGCGAACGTTGAGTAAAAGTTAGTTTAGAAAAAAAATATATATGCAATTATATTTTGAATGAAATGTCGATTCAAATGCTATTAGAACTTTAGACGTTCTCATTTGTGATGTGATATTACAAGCGTATATGATCCAGGTACATGAAGGTAGTATTTCTAACTCTTAAGGTAATTAGCGTGCGGGCAAATCAAGTTAAGTATAAATGTGAGGCTTAAAGGATTTCACGAAAATTGGTAGAGATACAAGCGCGAAAGTGAATTGACACTGTACTTACAGAGATGTAGGCGTAATGTAGGTTAACCACATCTAAATACAACCAACAAGAATAGGTTCACAATCATGGCGATGGTTAACCGGAGGGAATTTTCGGCTACTCTGACTTATGGAACTGGACATTTTGATACTTTGGATATTTTCTCCGTTACATTTCGACAACAAAATAAAAACAAATAAGTACGTTTAAAATTTAGAACTCGAATCAATTAATGTAAATGCAAACACAAGAAAATTATTTATCTATTTTTCTATAAACAACAGAAGAGCACCGTGAAATAACAGAATTAGTGTTTTATTGATTGAGTGAGGGATGCTACAGCCTATTTCCCTATCCCTTCCTACTATGATCGGCAGCACACTTGAAGCACCTGTGGAGTTGCTTGTGTAATAGGTGATGGTTGCCACCTACCATCCAGTGGACCGTCCGCCTGTCTAACAACCGCTACATTTAAAAAAAGTCCCTTAGTAACTTATCTGCAACTTAAGAGCTTAAACATAATATTGTCTCTATCTATAGTCCTAATAGCTCCAAAGTTTTTCCTATACACTTAACAATATTACCAGAACTAATCAACATAACAGGTTTTTAAGACTTTCGTTTTGTTGAGTTAAAACCTACAGTTCACTACAAAACTGTACCTCAACACCAAACTTAATGCATAGCGTTTCAACTAAAATGAAATTATAACATAATTATATAGACGTATCCTTTGACGTAGCATGATATGGTTACCGCACTAAAGTGAAAAAGTTTCTACACGCCTCTTGCGCGGTTAATTCCATTAAACGTACATAATTCATGAAGGTTTATACTACACCTAAAGACCTCTCTAAATATAAACTTGAGACACAAGACCCACCGTATGTATTAGAAAGTCCCACGTTTCATTAAACGGGCTATATAAAAGCTTATGGTCTCAAAAAAGCACTGACTTTAAGGTTGAGGTTTTATTGGCAATCAAATGAAATCTTTATCACTCATTCAAGTGATTCGTTTATTGCATCATTATGTCAAAAATAATTTATATCTAGATATTCGATTTCTAAAAAACCATCGAATTAGTATTATTTCATAAAAGCCATAAGCTCAAATTCCAAGACAAAGGATGAATGTGTTATCATAAAAATCAGTAGTAATATAATTAGTATCAGTATAGTGTCTTACTTGGAGGATATTCGAGCTGTAATGTTGGCTTCATGTCTTCGAATAATAAACAGTTTAAAGAATGTAAGCATATCTAAGCTCAGATTTAACAAAGTTTGTATGAGAACATTTGTAATGTGGCTCTATAAGACTCGTTTACGATTATATGTGAATAGAGACCATTAATTTATGTTAGTCCAACATTTCACAAAACGTGAAATGTTGAATCGAAGCTATTATAAGTTTCAAATAGTTTGGGTTGACGTGGCCTGAAAGTTTAGTTTAGTGCGGTTACTGACGTGTTGTGTTGTGTGTTCTGACTCACGTTGGGAATGTGGTTTATGCATTTGAATTTTGATAACCGTTTCCAGGATTAATGAACGAACAACTTAGTATTAAAAATCATAAACCAATTTCAAAGTTAGTTGGCACGTAGACATTTACATTTACACTTCTTAACTAGCAAATGTAACAGTGAAATTGCTTCAAACAAATTATACTTCCAGCTTCAGCAAAGGTTTTAAAATCAAAGGCAAAGCGGTTAATTAGAGTTTGCTTTTGCGTTTTGCGTTCCCAGTGGATGTCATTGGGTTTACATCAAGAATTAGATCAGAATATACATTCGTTAATTTCCGTAGGTTTAACTAAAAGCCGTTACCGTATGGCGAGAGTGCAAATTGCATTCCGTACGCTGCCGCATCAAACATTTTGCTTTTTTTCTCATAAAACATTCCATCCTTGTGGAATTTCTCTTTAACTCATATCGTAAATTCTGAATAACTTTCGGGCTGAAAGCTTCTATTTATAGGCTATAACAGGCACCATCACTCCCGCGAGGGCAATGCGGTGCGGAAGGAAGGTATGCTCCCGAATTCGGCGCCTCAATCCGAAACCCTCTAGATATATGTATCTTCAACCCTCCTTAAATATTATACTCTCGATGAAATCCTAATAATATTCTACTGTAAATCACATGTTAAATATTATGGTTTCTCCAAAAACGCGACCATTTTCCAATACAATTATAGTTACAGATGTGATAAGAAAGTGTTTTACCATTGATGACACGTTCAAATGGTCATTACTGACTACCAATGTTCTAATTACAATGTTAACGCACAGGTTAAAGTTTTAGTAACAGGAAGGATAAGATCATGATTTCAATAATTCGCGTATTTCAGGATTCTACAGCTATTCAGACGATTCTCTCTCCTTATGTACCTCTTCAGCCTTGAAGGGTGATCAGCTTCCTGAATTGCTAATTTAAGCCACACCACGCAAAACTAATTTCTCTGAGCTTATTGCATTTTAAATTACTTTTTCTTCAAAACAAATAAGATCTCTAGCAAAACCCTACAGCACGAACCTGAGACAAAAGGCAGAGTAACTGTGCCGCTAATTACCCTCGTAGTAACGCATGCGTCATGGGAGACATGCCATTGTGTCGCCATGCATTGTTTTAGGTTGACACTCGAGTTTTGCAGTGATTAATAAATAAATTAAAGTGTAATTAAGAACACCTTGTGACGCAAATGACCTTTTTCGTATCACATTTTAGGTTACGAGAAAAAACGTTTGCTTGCTACATTTTGACACTTCAACAGTTTAGTTTCATATTCCCATTCAAAATACTTGAAGAAAGTGAACAATACTGAACAAACTCTGTGTTAGCGTACATTTAGATTTCATTTTCTTTTATGGCCCCTTTCTAATTGAAAGAAGTTTTCCATGAGCAGCTATGGACTCCGTGACGTGCCTCTAGGTTCTATTTATTTCTCAATTCACTTACATTTTTTTTTTCATTTGGAGACTATCTAGTCTTTTCACTGTCTTGTATAAAACAGGATCTTTCGAGTCTTAAGTATAATGCATAGCATTATTGTCATTCAAAGTACCTACATATGTTATTTAGGACAATGACAGCATTTAACAGCGAAGCTAATCAAAAGGCTTTATTGATTTAATTTTGTCCATAAACGGACTTCTGTGACCGCTATCAAGTGTTTTTAGCCTTGATGTAAATAGAGAGAGAGAGAGAGAGAGAGAACGAATTTTGTAAGTTCGTTTTTATTTGTTTAATATTTAAATTAACAATTTCAAAGATACATTATTCCAGATATACTTAGAATATGTACATTAATTGGACCAAATTGTGCCCGCGGATATAAAAGGTTGCCACTGAAGATTCCAACGATATAAATAGGTGTTAAGAACTGCGTGTTATTGAACTCCCAGGTGCAGCGACATTCATCTCAATCACGTCCACTGTCGCGTCTTGTGGAGATGGATTAGCGGCCAACTCGGAGCATTAGTGACGCCCCACTAACGTATCTAATACAAATCACCACAGGCCTCCGAGGGCACTTGGAAATACCGCAAGTTTATAGTAAAGAAAAAAATAATATAGACGATAAATTTAAGTTACTTTATGCAAACACTTGATTCTATTCTATTGTTCTTTTTCTATTCTATTTTATTGAAGTACTTTTCCGGGATTAAAAAATGTATACTCAAAACAAATGTTTTATCTAGCTATGTATTTAAGTATTATGTATGAGCGCGAACAATTTGACGAAAAAGGAAGACATTTTTTACGAATGTTTACTGTAATTATTTAATTTGTAATTTTTTACGTAATGATTATGTATGTATGGGACAAATAAAGCTTATTATTATTATTATTATGAGCGATGTAGAGTAACAATAATGGAAAGTAAACTACATACTCAACTGGGTCCAAATCGTTCAACCCACTTGACATTCTAAAGGCTAATGTGAATTTACGATGCAGTAAATAATTTACTAGTTAGTACTAAAAAAATAAATGGATGCATTTATTGCAAAAAATTGCAAAAAAATAAATGGATACAGCACAGTGGTTGAGAGGTATATGTCCGAAGCACGAGCCGGTACCCACGATGTCCGCTCTCAGAGGGAAGACATGGTCTGCAGATTGGACCAGGCCTTGAGAATTGTCTCCGACTGGGGTGACGCTAACTTGGTCAGATTCAATGAATCGAAGACTCAAGCTTGTCTTTTTTCGGCGAAACGGAGTCCATTTGATCTGAACCCGTCATTCCGGGGAGTGACCGTTCCAATCGCAGACCACCTACAACTCCTTGGTGTAGACCTTACTAACGAACTAAACTTTGGCAAGCATATCGAGTCCATTGCCAAAACGGCTGCCAAAAAATTGGGAATCCTTTCCAAGGTTAGGCGGTACTTCACTGCGAGACAGCTTCTCGACTTATACAGAGCACAAGTCCGATCCTGCATGGAGTACTGCTGCCACCTCTGGGATGGTTCTGCCCGTTATCAATTGGCTGCACTGGACTCGATTGAAAGGCGAGCTAAAAAACTTATTGGCAACGACACTCTTGTGGAGTCTCAGCTTCAAAGCCTGCAGCATCGTCGTAAAGTAGCATGCCTATCGGTTTTCTATCGTCTACACCACGGAGAATGTGCGTCCATCATATGGGATCTGATCCGGCCAGAGCCGTTCCACTTACGGAACACGAGGCGTGGGCGGGGGTTTCATCCCTTCGTGGTTGATGTTCCCCGGTCACGCACGAAGCGTTATAGTTCCACCTTCCTTGTCCGAACTGCTAAGGAGTGGAATTCATTGCCTGCGTCCGTGTTTCCCCAAAATTACAACCTCGGGGTCTTCAAGTCTAGGGTAAATGGGCACTTACTAGGTAAGCGTGGTCCATCTTTAGCCGCATCTGCACCTAACATCAAGTGAGATTGCGGCCAAGCGCTGCCTTGACTACATTAAAAAAAAAAAAAAATTTTTTATTAAATGTAAGCGTATATTTGAGCATTTTTCTTATAGCATAATGCATTCCGAACTGGTGGTAATTTCATATTTTTAACTATTTTCATTTTATTTTTTACATGGATGAAAACTTTTTCAGTAACGCTTTTTCTATTAGTGAAAATTGTATCAAAATCTGTTAGGTGGATTAGAAGTAAGCATGCTAAACAAAAAGGTGAATAACATGATTTTATTCGTGTACACGCTCCTGTTGGTGGAGAGTAGTCGAGATATTATTTGCCGCCTTTTAGAAAAGCTGTGACGAAATTTTCTTCAGCAAGTAAGTACACTTGTACTTACTAAATTATGTGATCGAGGAGTATGCGTCGTCACGCGCCACTCGTAATCGTGGCGGACGATGTCAGTCGTAGAACAAATTGCTTTCACACTATTTTTATTATGAATCCAACATTCTTTTTCTGGCATCATATCATATTTCGCATTTTTCGTATAATACATCATTTATCTGTACATAAAAACTGTCATATCTTCGGAAGTTATTGGGATAGCAATCTTTATCTATATTATATCTTTACACAGCACAAAACAAAGTCGCTTTCCGCCGTCTGTATGTATGTATGCTTAGATCTTTTAAAACTACGCAACAGGTTTTAATGCGATTCAGAAAAAAATACAAGAAAAAACCAAGCGAAGCCAAGTGCGGATCGCTAGTACATTATGTAACAAAGTCGCTTCTGTCTGTTTCTACGCTAAATTCTGCTAAACCAGCTAACTGATTTCGATACGGTTTTCACTAATGGAAAAGCGATAAAAGAGGAAAAATTGCATCCTTGCAGAGTCGGAAGCAGCTTTGTATAGTTTATTATAATATTATATTTAAATAACACATACCATATATTGAATACTCAAGTAGATTGTATTTCATCTTTTTATTTGAATCCCTATAAAAATATTTATGTGGTAAATGAATGGTTTAAATTTCTTATTGTTTTAAGAGCTAGCTACTTTTTACTAGACATGTTATTGGTTAAATATAAGGAGGAGCATTAAGTAGACAGTGCCCCGCCCTTATACTGTATGAGAGCTAAGCTATAAGGATTTCCAATACCATATTCGATTGAATTGAAATCTTAAAGGAAATTATAACACACCTTTTCCTGCCAAAATGTGCAAAGGAAGGATATTATGTGAAACAAGAATCGATTATAAAGCATATAAGAAGGATTATAAAGCAGTGATTATTATCGAACGGTAGTTCGTAATTAATTAATACTTACATTTTATCTGATTTATGGTTGTATGAGTTTCGTATTCATGATATTAATTAATTACATATTTACATTAATTAACTTTAAATTACATATTTGCAAACTAACTTAAACAGTACTTAAGACTTAACACATACTGATTTCTCATGAAAAAAATAATCGATATTCAAAAAATATTCTGATGAGCCGTCAATGATAAAAAGAGTCGTATAACGTTTGCGCAGCGCCTTATAGTTCGACATCATGTATAAATAACAAATGTCCCTCTTATAGACCTACTAATAGATGCTAGAGATAAAGGAACAAAAATTAATTTAAAATTTATTACCTTCCAAGCAATTAGATAGATATAAACATCTTAACAATTTATTCAAATAACGATAATTATCACGTAGAATATTCTTAAAGCTAATGAAGAGTGAAACACAGTGGGATCAAAGCGATTGAATTCGGTTGGTTGAGTCCGTTTTAACAATGAGGGCGTGTAGTTACAGCTAAGAACGTTACTTACACAGTTTAACCAAAGTTTAACCAATATTACTTAACTAACTGGCGCCTGCGACTTCGTCCGCGTTGAAAAAGAAAATTTTTGAAAAACAGAGGCGCCCAATTCACTCGGTAACAGTACTTTTTTCTGAATAAAAGGTACCTTATGTACTTTCTTGTATCCCAGACGTGTGTGCAAAATTTCATGGTGATCGTTTCAGTAGCTTTTGTGTGAAAGCGTAACAAACAAACAAACTCACATTCACATTTATAATATTAGTAAGGATCTACAACAAATAATAAATGTCTTATTCAGAGAGGTCAGCCACAAATGGCCGCAATGCACAAACAAGTATATATAATAATATCTTGGTAAAATTTAAAACAAGTGGTTCTAAGAATTTAAACACAAAAAGTGGCACTGATCTTAATTTATTCAATTATTTAAACCACCGTTACTGTATGCATGGTTAAAATTATAATAAATGTTACAATGATAAACGCACAGAGAGCGTATAACTACATATATTATAAGTATATATTTGTGTACTAGAAAAAAGTTTTCCCTAGCGGGCCACATCGCATAGTATCTGTAATCGAGTAGCGGTGCGTATGGTATGAGTTAACTAACGGCTTTTACAGATTGATTCACAACAAACCAGTTATGAAATCAAAACAACCATTTTAATAGTTATAATAAAATTATCGATATTTACAATTAACAATAAACTGGTTGTATTCGTTACTACTAATTAATTCCGCACAAAATTAAACACCTAAACTTTTCTACGTGAGGCGTATATTTATGCGTAAAAGACATTTTTGAATGTTTTCACTGATTTGAATGTTTAGAGAAATGTTTACCTAATTTTGGATTTCTTAAATGCATTAATTTTAATGTATACCTACTTACCTACATATAAATAAATTTGTACACGTAATATAGTAGAGTAGGAACCTATATTATAGCCTATAGGTGGATACATCTGAAATTCTCATATTACGTTTATATCTAAAATATTTTTTATCCTACAAATTAATTAGTTTTTAAAATAATGTTTCTATCTGTACGTTTCTGCCTGTTCCTCCGCTAGCTTCTTCTGGATCACTAAACGGATTTTAATTGCTTTTCACTAATGGAAAGAGTGAATGGAAATTAGATAAAGTTGAGAATATAATTTGCAGAAAAAATACATCCGTGCGAAGCCGGAGCTGGATCGTTAGTATATTTATTACCATAAAGCAAACGTTAGTTAGCATATCAATATTTTAGTAGAGTTAATATTTATTTTAATTTTTAAAAGATAGAAAATTTGTTAGATAGATTACTCTCTGAGTTAGATAAAGTAGCTTATTTAGATAAAAATTGGTACTAAGCGCTTTGGAAATAAACTACGGATGGAAAGACAAAAAAATTAAAAACACATGCTGTAAATTGACATAAAACTTTCATATTTTTAATTAACTACAGGCACATCAATAACAATTAAGTATCTTTTAGATACTTAAACATTATAAAATGCTAATACTTACTGTTTAAAAGACACTTATAAGAACAATAGCATAATAAATAATAGTAAAGACCTTGAAATGTATTTAAAAAAAGTGAGAGTGAACTCAAAAAAATAGCGTATATAATGACTGAAGATGAATCCCATTGTACAACAGTCAGTGCGGATAGACGTTGTAAATTGACACATTGTTACAATCAACAAAGGAAAATAAAAGATCTCAAAAAAAGAGCAGTCAATGACATGTTACAATTCGCATTTGAGTAATGGAGAAGTCGACGCCAATGAAGCCAATTACTTTAACGACAAAGAATGGACCAAATTCAACATCAGAACGAAATCAAGAACTATGTAATGTAGGTTAGATGGCTGCGTCTATATTTAACATTGTGTGTCATAGTAATAGCAACCACGTGTCATTACGATACGTATCTATTTTCATTGCAATTGACGGTCGCGGAGAAACTGTAAAACAAGTTATAGTTTGAAACACTTTTTTTTATGTTAAAGTCAACAGACAGGCTGACGGTCCACTTGCTTGTGTAATAGGTGGCTACCGTCGCCTATAACACAAGCAACGCCATAGGTGCTACAAGTGCGCTGCCGACCATAAAGGATTATGGATAAGGGATAAGGAAGGGATGGGGTAATGGGCTCTGGCATCCCTTACTCGCTCACCGAAACCACCCGAAACACAACAGCACACATGCTGTTATTTCACGGTAGTATTCTGTAAAGGGGTGGTTACTGCCGCCAGACGGGCTGCCCAAATGACTGCGAAACGCAGTGTGCTTTTCCACTACTTTTCAAATCCTTTAAGTTATTCGTTGTTTGTTTGTTTAACTATGTAAATTATATACTAAAACCTTCCTCGAGAACCACTCTATCCATTGGTGAAAACCGCATGAAAATCGGTGCACGCGAACAGACAGACGCGGCAGAGTTCATAACTTTGTTTTTTTATATTATGTAAGGTCAAAAGGTTGGGCGATTTCCTACCTGAATACAATACCTTTGTATTTTAAATACCATATTTCTCTAAGGGTTGTGACGATTTAGCCCCACTATTCCCCAGCCAGCCAGGTCTGTGGTTCTGTGTTAGAGGTTATTATAGAAGAGTTATAGGACAAGTTTTCAGCTTGCTTCAAAATACCTACCCGGAATTAAATGTCTACCATCTCTCGGGACAATAGTTATCGTAACGTTTGTGGAGATTCTAGGAAAGGTTTTGATACTTCTTATACCATCATCAATATCAATATATTAATAATAACCACAGATTGTGTAGCGAAAGAGAAAGAAAGAGAGAGTGAGGGAGAGCGATATTGTGGTCGGAAGTAAGAAACAGAAAAACTGAATATAGTGTGAAAACAGAAAGTTGAATTGAAGTCAGACGAGCATATGAAAAATAAAGCTTGAAATTTCTTGTTAAATGCACAAACCGAGGACAACGAAACGAAACAATTAGTTTTGTTGAATCAGCCAATAGAAAGTGCTAGGTAGTGGATTTTTCTTTGACCACGAGACAACGCTAGACGAATAGAAAATTCAAATTTCAAAATAATTTATTTACTGAATATGGTGTAGGAAGATGTTTGTATGTGATAATCAAATCACGTAGTATAAATAAATCTCCCGCGCAAGCTTTATATAGGATATGTAATATGTAAGGCAACACATACCGCACATTCTGTCAGTATATGACCGACATTTGAGCCGGTTTCAACGGCCCACCATCAAACTTGTTTGAGCGTGCAATAAAATTATAATAAATATAATATTTATAAATAATATAATATAATTATTACGGGGATAGAACTATAGAAGTGCTTACTGTACTTTCTTAATAACTCACCTGGGTGACATTGTATAGAAGGGGAACCTATCCTTGCTTTGGATTATGTAATGAAACATTTTATTATATTTAGATTATTATCCTTGAATGACTTGCAACATGTAATCTACAGTCTACACTTATAAAATCGTTTATACTAACTATCAACGTGTAGCCAAAAATAAGTATAGAAATCTGAAATTAGAAACATGGGTTTTTGATGCTTGCACTCCGTGCAAAGCAGGGGACGGGTCACTATAAAATGTATGAAAGCTCATTGATACCTCAAAATACCTGGATTTTAAGTTTTAAAAGAATACAACAAAACTTAAAAAAAACATTTAAAGAAATTAAGAAGTTAAGGTAACCGATTCTTAAAACATGATTTCAGCGTAAATGTGATTCACAAGAGAAAGGTACTATAATTTATCTGTGTCGCGCCAATGTTGATTGCCAAGGCGTAAACTTTCACTTCCAAATATAAAAATTAACTTCTCACTATGACACATTCATGGGCAGAGTAAGGGAGTTGAGGTTACTCATTGAAAAGAATGTTTTTATAATGATGTCAACTAAGTGTTTTTTTTTTTAACGAAAATTTGTGCAAAGGCTGAGAATTTACTTGATTGGTGATGGCTACCGTTGCCTATTATTAACATTGCATTGCAGCAATCATAAATTTGGCAATATAATCTATCAATCGCAGTTATACAGTTATCGATTGAAATACACACTTTCTCTTTGGGAAAATGAAGGATCGATGGAGGAAAATTTCTCCATCCTGAGGGAGCCAATAAACACAATGCGGTTTAAGAGTTTATTAGTTTTTAGAAGAATTAAGATTGTCGTTTATGATTTTGTACCTCTACAGTTTTCCGTCATTGAATCATTGGTTGGTTAGCAGTAACACACGTTAGAGAATTAATTGAGCTTAGCCAACAACAATTAACTAGTACATTAAATAAATGTCTCTTTCTAATATACTTATTACAATATATTGAATTTAAGAATAATATTGTAATATTATCTAATGCGATAAAAAATTCACAATTCACACAATTACACATTAGTGAGCGCTTTTAAAATGTTGAAAAAAATATATATTATAAATTTAATTTGTTAAAATAAACTAGAATAAAGATCATAATAAGAGAAGAGAGTTTTCACGTGTGTTAAAGAAAATGGAACTTATACCATATTTCTTTTAGAATTCAGAGTATCGTAGAGTCCGAAATTCCAACCGATACAATAACATAGATAGATATTAAATTAAAATATATTCATATCTGATATTTATTCAAAACTATCAAAACCAATTCATTACATATATTATACGATTCGATCCGGATATAGTGTAAAATCGATATTTTACACATCACTCACTCTATGTATGTACTGCACTTACAGTACGTACGTATTTACGCAACGTACACACAGACACTAGTTCAGTGTTCACATCACACTACACAATTACACTTACACATTACTTATATACAATAGTTACAATTATTTTACAAAATATGATTATACATTTACAATATTTACATTACAGTTTACTTACATACTACAGTTACACAAATCAGAAATTTTAGGCTTCATTTATTTTATTTATTTATGTTATGGGTTATGGTAAAAATATTGCAATTAAATTAAAAAATAGTAAATTAATAATAAGGAATTAATAAGTTAAGACTGTTAATGTTAAGGTTAAGTGGTTAAGTTAAGATAAGATTAATGATTATTAACTAATTTAATTATTACTGATTGATTAACGATTAAGGAAATTTTATTTATTTATTGATCTTTGATTGAGTTGAGATCTTTCTAAAAAAATCTGGAGTCAGGCGGATTTTTGGCCCACCAAAGCGTAACAATTGGCGGTGGACTTCACGCAAACGCGTGCCAAATCCAAATCATCATCCCCCATTTAACCTTTAGAAAGATCGACCAACGTAACAAAACCTCTCCGGTATACACCGTACCGGCAACCAAACGATAGCGCGATGTATCTGGTCGTAGTAGCGACATCTATAGGCCTAACCTGGTACTCACTTAATGAAATTTAAGCTGATTACTAAAAAATATACAGATATAATATTTAAAAAAGTAATTTTATTTATCATCTTAACACTCAAAACGGATATTTCCATCGTATTAGCAAAACAAGCAAATAGTTAAACTAATTCTAAATCTTACCTAAAATCAGACTAACAATGCCATCTGTTAAAATATTTTGAAACCAGAAAGTGCCAAATAGGTATTGTTTTGATTTTGTGGTGTATTATCTATTTTCATTACGATTTTGATACTACATTAATTTATACATGAATTAAGAATTTCATAGTTATTGCTTCCGTTACACAACTTTATTTATTTAGATAAAGGTAGAGAGTTTACGACAACAATATGACTGTGTGTGTCTGATAAGCGTAATCATAATCGTCAATAATCACGAAAATAAACGAAATTTAACGTTACATAATAGTGTTTAGGACATAGACAGATGACAGTATATGATACAGTTTATCATATCATGGTAGAGAACCAGGAAATTTTATACCTGTACTGACTGATGCCCGCGGCTTCGTCTGCGTTGAAAATGTTATATAGCCTAAAGCCTTCCTCGATAAATGGGCTATCCAACACAAAAATAATTTTTCAATTCAAACGAGTAGTTCCTGAGTTTAATGCTGTGGTTCAACCAAACAAACTCTTCCATGTTTATTATATTAAGTATAAACTGATAAAATAGCAACCCCGAGTTGATTTTTTTTTAAATCCTCTCTTATCGGATGCTTACGTAATAAAATAAACCTATGTACCACATTTCAGCTTTCTAGACTAAGTAGTTTATGATGTGCGTTGTATATAATTTGCAGAAAAAACATACACTATGCTAGACCGGGGGCGAGTCGCTAATTGATTATAAATATAAACGAATGAAATCAATAATGAAAAATTCCAGTAACACTCACTTTCCACTTGGCAAGTACGATGAAATTGGGTAAAGTTTAATCGACCTGTCATTGTCAGTCAAGAGCATTATGAGATTCTTTTAACTAAATTAAAACTAAGTTACACAGAGAGAGAGAATTTCCTCAAAAATTATGTCCACTTTAAAATGTAATTTGATGGTTCTAATGCCCACTGCTACCATTCCCTTTTGAATTTTATTGATATTAATAATCTTAACTACAATCAACTTCACTTAGTGTTGCGTAAAAGACAATTTAAATTGTATAATTTCTTGTTATACAGGAAATTGCGTGTATTGCACAAAAAGATGGAAAATCTTAAAATGCGGAAGTTTTTTTTATTATTGTACGTATACCCACCAAAAAGCCATATAATTTGAATGCGCAATTCTAAAACCATAATAGCCAGGGGAATGAAAATCATGGATGTCGTTAAGTTTTAATGGGATATTCTCCATAACCCAAATTACATGGTGGCAACTGGCAAGTAAACAAGCAATGGTGGGCGACCAATTATTTTTTTTAACTGGCAATGACTTTCACTCTTGTCATTATGTATGTTGTTATTCTAAATGTTCAGACCACAGGTTCAGACCAAGTTCAGACATAATGTAAAACATAAACATCTGGTTAAAAACATCGATAAGCTAATGATTTTATTTTGTCTCGAACTAAGCGCCTCTTTCACAAACGTCAAGTAGGCCAAACTGTCATTTAAAGTCACCGGTAACCGGGGATAATGGATATACCTTTGTTTGTACGGTAAACGTCCCAAACATTGAATAGAAAATAATAATAAAAATCAGCTATCGATGGATGCACTAAACCGAGTGCATAATTCAATAAAACAGAAAATGATTTCTAAAAGTAATTAATCAACACTTTACTTGACGTTGGTGAAAGAGGCGCTAAGAAGCTTCAGGTTATTATTACATTCAAAAATTTTGTACAAGATAAGACCATAGAAATGCGATGGAGAATTCAAATTTCTTTATAGTGATAACGGTATGAGTTTCGGGTAAAAATTGAATTCACTAACCAATTTTACCGTGATATGATTGTAGATTACGTATTGAATAATTGTAAAACTTCCTAGTTTTAAAACATACATTCGAAATTCGATTCGAACATAACCTATTCGTTACACATGCCCATGCACGTAATTGGGATCCATATCAATCGTGTATTGAACATTTAAAAAAATCACTTACGTTGCGCCGTTTCTAAAGTAACAACGCAACGATCTGTTACGTGGCAACAAATAAATCGATATTTGTTTAAACAGACTAAAATGAAATCAAATTAGATAACTCTGAACAGAAACAAAACAAACAATTATTGAATAGACAAGAAACGCGAAAGTGATCTAGTCGATCTATGAGTCGACCGCAAGTACCGTTAAAGGCGAAATGTGATGACTGGTGTTAACTCATGTAAAGAGGTCAACGACAAAGTTTGCCATTGTCGTGTTTTATAATATACTAGCTGGTGCTCGCGACTTCGTCCGCGTTGAAAAGTATAAAACGCAATCTACCGTGGAGCAGTCGCTTCACCTGATTCTGGATAGATGGCGCTGTCAAGTGTATCCCGGGCCAAGCCGCTAGTTTTTACTTTTATTTTAGAAGATTTCCCGTAGGAATCACCTACCTGCTAGATTACAAAAAAAACTACCTATATAGTCGACAGAACTTTATTTGTAAAAAACTATAAAAGCTAAAATAGATTTATCCTCGAGTATACTTGAAATGTAGTTTTGTTTCTACCCATAAAGTAGTGCAAAACATGACACTGGATTTTAGAGGTCCTAAGTCCTAACATAATTCACCCACATGTAGGAATGTTAACTGTACATGGTGGTGGGTGTTTGTAACTGTCGTTTCTTAACAGGGACAATATATCAGTAAAATAAGTAGGTATATTTTAAAAACACACATGGTCCGTTACACAGTAGAGGGCATTTATGCACGTGTAGGGAAAGCCCGAGTTTTCCGGGCTACTAGCTCGGAGCGGACACGCTGCACTTGTCGGCAACGGTCCGTGCGTCGCTTGATTGCGTGTTGGGCACTGTCATTTATCGCTCTTTACACAAATGATTGCTAAGATATAAGTAACCTATTATCAATATCAATCAATACTAATAACAAATCTGTAGGGGTCGGTCATGGAACTCATGGAGTAATTTACTTTGTTTTCAGAAATATCGTGTATCTAGGGCCTAGGCTCTATACATGATACTGAAACTAAATTGACGATTTTTAGAATATTTTTCTGTATGTATGTATGTATGTATGTATGTATGTATGTATGTATGTTCCTCCATCATCAACTTGGTAGATAAACATTTAGAAGTACGGGACACGTGATAGGCTACTTTTTTAACGCGGACGAAGTCGCGGGCAACAGCTTGTACATTCATCACCAAAAACTTTCGTCATAAACACATTATTTAGTGCGGCTCTTATTCAAATAATAATTAACCGTAGCATGCCAAGATTACGCATGCGGAAAGGAGATGCTAGGCAGTGCAGATAAAAAAAACTTCAAGAGATTCCACATATCCGCTTGTACAATTAAATTATTCAGAGTCACACTTTTCTAAGCGACTATTCCGATACCTACTCACTTCCACTTTCGAAAAAGGAGAGGATTATGAAACAATGATAAAATATAATAATATGTCATACAATGTTGCTAATAAAAAAAAGTATGATCAATAAGGAAACAAACAGCTATAATGTTACATGCGATAAAATAAAGCAGAAAAATATAACACTAGTCAAAACAGTTTCCAAAGATAGTATTTACATTATGTAGAGCGCAGACTACATGCTATGCAAAAATTTAAATTTGCAAATAAATGACAATGTAAAAACTATCTATGACGTTTATTGCAAGCTCGGACTAGAAAATGACTTCCTTACATATTATAACACAATTCCCGACAGTGTCTACAGACGTTTTATCATTAATGGAAAGAGCGTTAAACTAGGAAACGACTAAAATGTCAATTACAATTGGGCACCTCAAAAGAGTTTTCTATGAGACGTCATAAAAGTTGAGTAAATCGGAACTTGTATGAACGTGACATATCACGCTCTAAATAAAGCCACTCTCAGTCCTTGAAATGTAGGTTGGTAAAAGTGTCAATTTTCCTTTATCCCCATCTCAGACCGCTGTCACACGCGTTCAGCGATAATTATAAACGCCCCCCACTCTCCCATCTCGTCTCCTGCACCCTCCGTGACAGCTTAAATTGCTCGTGCTTATCTTTTAACATCTAAGAGACGTTCATTACAGTTTCAAATGGCATCAAGAATTTCAATTAAGCGCCCCTAATTATTGTCCCTGAACTGACGTCGAAGTGCGAAGGCAAATTATTGTTTATTAATTTCACAAGAATTTGTACAATTCAGCGATAAAACGTGTTGCTACGATAAGCTAATACTCCGTATTATCTTTGCGATTGAATCATTCTACTGTTCTAATAGATTGATTTGTTATTAAATGCCTTTTTTTTTACATACATGTTCATCAATCGAAATGGGTCAGCGATGACAAATCTGAAACCTACTGATACAATAAGATATTTAAAAAAATGTTTTTAGAAACTAAGGCTTCGATTTTTCCATTAATTAAAAATGCATTCAAACTTTTTCAAATTATGCTCATACGCAATCAGGAATGCCCATTTATTTCCTAAAGAAGTTATAAGTATAATATATTTTTTGTTATTTATTTCAGGAGCTGTGTCAAGTCGTGCGGATATTTCATTACCTTTTGGTATTACTCATGCTAGTGCCGAGGCTAGGAGCACATGGCCAATGTCCCTGGGACAATACGCCAACTTTGCAGGCAGCCTGTGTTTGCGCACTCAACTTGGCCAGAGATTTGTCTGTACAATGTGACCAGGTATGTGGCGATAGAAAAAATTGTTTCATTATAATAAAACTAAGACGTAACTTAAACCAATTGATCTTTTTTCAGGTTGATTTTCCGGCTCTACTAGCAGCGTTAAATTTAAGTGCTAGAAACATTCCAATCGACCTCCTGTATATAAATAATTCTACAATTCCTACTCTCACTAACGATATGTTTAGTAATCTTAGGATACACAACGTTCAAATATCTGGATGCAGAATAAACAGAATAGAAGATGATGCCTTTCGCAATCAAGGTCCATATTTAAAGAACTTAAACTTGCAGGACAATGAGTTGTCTCAAGTACCAGTAAAAGCTTTCAAAATTTTAACTAATCTGTCATTATTAGATCTATCGAAAAATCGTATAACAAACATACAAAACAATGCTTTTACAACACTCCGTAAACTTGCAACATTGAAATTATCGGACAATAATATAACATTAGCGACAAACGCCCTGTCAGGTTTGGAAACCTCGTTGAAAAACTTGAATCTTAAAGGAACTAAACAGAAAACAGTGCCAGAATGCATTAGAGGGTTACGCAGTCTAGCCTTCCTGGATTTATCACAAAACAGCATCAGGGAACTACCTGGTCCAGATGGAAGTCACACGTTTGAAGGCTTAGATTCTTTGACAGCGCTCAACTTAGAAAGAAATTTGATTGTGAATTTAAAAGAAGATGCTTTTGAAGGCATCAAGCCAACCTTGAGTTCTTTAAGTTTACTAAATAACTTGTTACCTGAATTTCCAACTGCAGCGATTGGAACGTTGACTGAATTGAGGGTTTTGGATATTGGATTTAATTTATTAAATAAATTACCAACAGATGCATTTTTGAAAAATCCATCTATAACTTTACTAGCCCTCGATGGTAACCCTTTGCAGACAGTGTCGGAGAAAGCATTATCCCATTTGAATCATACTCTCAGAGGCCTCAGTATAGGCGGACGTTTCCTGAACTGTGATTGCCGACTACGATGGATAATTGAATGGATTCGAAACGGGGAACTGCAGGTCACATCGCGCGAGAGAAACCCTCAATTTTGCGGTAACCCTCCACATTTTCGTGAGCGTGGATTTTACAGTTTTGAACCGAGTGAATTATGTGAACAAGAAACAACTACAGCTACACATTCACCAACAATGACACAAAGAAATGAAGATAACATTTGGAAAACTCCTTCGTCTACTACGACAGTAACGACTCAACGGACAACTCCAACTACAACGACCACAAGCACGACTACCGTAAATCCAATCGTGACATCGTTTACAGAGACAACCCAACAAACTACCAAAGCAAGTACCACTCAACAAACAACCACAACCACTGTCCGACCTAGTCGTATGCCGACAGTACGACCTGCAGCGCCTACCTGGCGACACGCTGCGCATCAACGCCCACCGCTAGTAATGAATTTTCCTCAACAAAAACCAAAGATAGACGATTCAAACGAAGTTATCGTTAAAAATGCATACAGACAGGACAATTCAGTAATTATTCAATGGGATTCAGATGTCGCAAACATTCTTGGCTTCCGTGTAGTTTATCGGCTGTTTGGTGATAAGAGTTTTAAGCAAGGACCGCCCTTGGAAGCTAGTGAAAGAGAATTTAAGATAAAAAACGTTCCTTCGCAGGTAAATATATAAATACTTATTTAAGACTTCAATAGAATGTTTGGAGATTAGCTATCAACCTAATTAATACTCCAACTGCTATACGATTATACCTACTGATTCAAGCTCGTATTATGAAAATTACTTAAGCATATATAACACTGAGAGTTTCGGAATTAGAGCAACAAGCCTGTTTAATTTGTTTACTTTTATTATACAAGTTTTTATATTGTTGTAAACCAATGTGAATTTGATATTTTCAGGAATGCATCGTGGTCTGCGTTATCTCCTTGGAGGAGGTACACGTTAGTCCAGAAACAGTACCATATTCCCAATGTCGCGAGGTGCGCACTGTTTCTGCCGCAGCCTCTAATATGGACAAGATCACAATCGCCGCAAGCGCCGCCATATGCGGTACAATCGTCGTAGCAGTACTGGTGTTCGCAGCCGCCTCCCGTCGCCGCTCTCGAACCGTACACCGACTGCATACTCAAGTTCCAGAAAAGTTGCCCACCGCCTGTTGTGGCGGCCTAACGGGAACCCCAAGTCCCGGCGGGCCCCTATCTTCGCTGGCGACCCTCGGCGCTTTCGGAAAGCAGCGTGAGTGGGATCAAGTGTCGGCCTATAGCGCACGTTCGATCCCGCGCGCACGCACCTACACTGAACCGCCTCCCCCAGATCCCTTACCGGGCCGGCCGGGCCGCGCCCGTTCCCTTGCTGATGGACAATCACAACATAGCTATTCACACTCGGGCCGCTACGGAGTTCCTGGATATCCAGGCAGTCTGTTAGGATCGCGAACTGGTAAGATATAGCTTAATCTGAATTGGTAGGACTTAGCTTACCTGATTAGTTGAATAGAAGAAAAGGTGTATAGAAAATATGTATGTAATATGAAGAGCCTGAGCCCACACCTTTGGAGTTACACGTCATCAATCAATCATCTATGTTAGGCATTTACACTTGAATTTGATTTTTTTTTTTTTTATTTCACACATCTCAATCAAAAAAACCTAATCGTTTACTTTCGTCATTGAAATCAGTATAGTATGTAAAAATTCATTTTCCGCTACATTGACTATGAAGTAATTTTGAGTTGAGGTTAGTTTGAATTTATTTTCTTCTAACTAACTAAACATTATATTGTATTACGAATGGTAAGAAGTATGAAAACCTTTCTTTGCAATCTTCACAAACTTTATATTAACTATGGTATTCAAGCAGGAAATGACTCAACCTCTTATTTCGTAAAAAGTACCCGTTTTCCTTACTTTTAAAATGTTACAAACTTCTGTGGGCGTGGGTTCGAATCCCACTTCTGACAAGGATGGGCCATTTTCGTTTACAAACTGTATACCTACCTATATCTATGATCATTCTTACTAATTCATTTTAATGTTAACACTGTGACAAGAATTCTACTTGAATCGAGAGCTTTGTCTGAAACTATCCATTACTCTCTGTCATCATGTTGTAAACACTGGCTAAGTATGAAATGTTTCTTTTTATAGACCTTCGACAATCCCGGCAATCACTTGGAGCTGCATCAGAGAGGGCGTCTCGTCTGTCACTGAGCGGTGCGGCCGGCGGGGCCACTGGTGGCACTTCCGGTTCGCGGAGGCGTCCGCGCTCGCGTTCGCGCCCCGCCAGTCGTTACAGCGTGGGATCTCTCGGTATGGGCTACTGCGACACCTCAGACAACTGGACCGACCACGACATGGACATCTATATGACACGGAACGCGACCGCTCGCAGTGGCCTAGTGCCCTTATAGCCTGAAAGGGGCGTGACGCGTGGGGAAGTGACGTCACGGCAAATCCCGTCAGGCCCCTGCACCAATAATCGGTGTACGCGGGACGCGCGCTCAAGGCCCCACACGCACCGGCACAATAATCGTAACAAGCGGGAGTTTCGTGACAGTGCTTTGAATAGTTTTAATGTATACGAGCAGAGAGGTGACGATTGATATGAGAACATTTTTCATGGACAAAAATATAACAAAATATATATAATAAACTATCGTGGGTAATAATAATAAAAATGGAGATCCATCGACCTACAATATTTATTTTACTAGACTTGGTGATTGGAACAAAATTGTTTGTCAAATACGGTAAGAGTTGACGTTAAAATTCGCAACCAAAAAGTCGTAAAAAACATCTTCTCTTACCTCCTTCGGTCGCTTGCAAACGAGTAACGCAGAATTACCAGTAACTACATGAGCAATTCTTGCGTTCTGCTCAACGAGTCTAGTAGGTATATGTCAAGATTATAAAGTTTTTGTTGTGATGTATATAAGTAATAAGTTGGAAAAAAGATAAGCGAAAGCTAGTCAAGAATTCCGTCCATCACAGAAACATGAACAAAGACATTTCTTTAATAATAATATTATATGAGCGCAAACTGTTCACCACAATGAACAGTTGGCCTTTATTACCATAGATCGTATTTTTATATTGTATAACTAAATAAGAAATATTATTATGCTATTAAGTCTGTTCTGTACATAATAATTATTCTGTTTAAAGTTGTTTATTTAAGTAAACCGTAGCTCAATCCAAATGGTGCTATCTTTACAAGTTATTGCTTGACAACAATTTTGTCAAAAATGTAAATATTTTTATCGTAATTTTATTAATTAAAAATTTTAGATAAATATACATTGTATTTCATTAATATTATCTTTAAAAAACATGTATTATATCAATGTGTCAATCTCTTAGAAAAAAGTGTGGAAAAAACAAGAAAAAACAACTTGGAGTTTATTCCTTACGAACGATAAATAAATCCTTACTAATATTATAAATGTGAATGTGAGTTACGCTTTCACGCAAAAACTATTGAACCGATTACCATTAAATTTTTCATACACGTTTTTTGCAACACCAGAAAGGACATAGGGTACCTTTCATCCAAGAAAAAAGTACTGTTACTGAGGGATTATCTAAAATATAAAACTGTAACTAACGCCTGGCCAATGTGTTATAGCAACGACTTGTCAAGCGTTATAATTGCTTTTATATTTTTAATTTATCATCGCGAACGAAGTCGCGGGCACCAGCTAGTAATTTAATAAATATAGGCAATTAAAACATATTATATGTATTAAAGCATATTGTAGATTGTAGCCTGTAAGGCGTAACGTGTGACATGTGACATTTGATTTTACTCCCATAAATTTTCATACCTGGGCTTATATTATGGGCTTAATTATGAAATCGATTCTTCAGGAGTAAATTCCAAAAATGTTTTTGTTTTTCTCTTGGACACACATAAAGATTATCTTTTAGAATTCACACCCGGGTAGTTTTACTCACCCTGGTACAAGGATACGTCGCTCCCAACGATACTGTAGCTCTTGTGTGAACTCATACCACAAATGTGCTAGATATGGGAGGCCTGCGGCATCGTGCAGCCGCACACCAATTACTGACAAGCGCCACACAAGTCCTCCTTCGGGGCACGACTTGACGTAACCACACAATTTATGTTCATTGCCGTCATTCTGAAACATTTATATTGGTACAAATAATTATATGACAACTGCAATTGTATGCTTTATATGTCATTTAGAATTTTAAGAAAATGAAATTAGTATCTTTTCATTAATACCCTCTATTAATCCATACTATCTGTACTAATATTATAAATGCGAAAGTTTGTATGGATGTTTGTTACTCTTTCACACAAAAACTACTGATTTGAATGAAACTTTACAATAATATAGCTTACACATCAGAATTACGCTATATAATAAAACTGCGTAAAAAGTGATAAATAGTGACAATGTTTTACATACACTACAATAAAAAGTTGCGTCGTATCTAGTTGTACACTGCGAGACCAATCATTTATCTATGCTCTAAGTTAGAGCTCTAAGTTGTTTAGAATCTAAACAGAGACACAAAAACCATACCTGTTTAAACTCAACTTCTAATTCCTGAGGGTAGTTGTAAGTGTTGTCATCTACGGCGTCAGGGAAAATGAAATACAAAAGTGGCATCAAGAGTTCATCAGAAATGGGTCCTTTAAACTCAGCTATGTTTGAATTTTGTCCCATGGCCGCCTTCACAAGTTTCGATATTGTTATTGGTGCTTCCGTTATTTTATGCAGAGGATTTACCAAACCCAAACTCCTACTTAATCCTAACACATCCATAAGCAAACTTTGACTATCTATCAAGTCCATCATTTTCCCTATAGTGTCTGATAACTGACATGCAATATTGTCTCTCATTTTAAGAGTAATCGTCCACGTTGGTGCCATGACTGCATCTATATCGGAGAAAGTTGAACTTTCAACTATGGTACTCTCACGAAAGTATGGCCATATGGCATTCAATAGTGCACTGCTTATAGGATTCTTCTCGGAACCGAATGGGAGATCTATTAACTTCTTGACGTCGAAACCTTCCACTGACAAAAACTCGTTCTGCTGCGTTTGAGTCCACGCAAAGGAATCATAGTCTTTTAACTCGTAAGAAAATTTGGCTGAAACAACAACAGCATTGAGCGCAATGGGAGATGCAATCTTCGACTTGAAAATACTCATGAGGCCACTCAAATGAGCGTTTTGATTCGATATTCTTTTCAAATGTATAGTGTCAAAACTCATTTTAAATTGGTTATCCTCAAAGAAACCCAAATAAGATTGTTGCCAGTGTTCTCTCACTTTTACAAAGACGGGCACTCCACAGTCTACATTGGCATATGCAATGTTAACAGAGCTCATTATTAGCTTGATAAGACTAGGATCTACTAATGGGTCGGCTGGACACAGCATCAGGTATCGTTTGAGGCCAAACCACACGGACACAGGATGCGGTCCTCCATCGTTATCGTCAATAAAGTTGGAAGTAGCCTCCCTTAGACCATCTTGCAAGTCGTTCAGCAAAGATTTTTCAGATTCCTTCACACTGCTACTAGGCTCCAACATATGACAGGACAACGTAAAATTCAATCCTTGAAAATGTATTTCTTCCTGCTTACATACCCACTTTTTTGTATATTCGCAAGGTCTTTGTAGTTTAGATTTGGATAATCGCCACTCGTGAAGTATTTCTTCTATACGTGCAATAAATATCTCCCATTCGGACACAGTCGTGAAGTCCTGATGGTAAATGTATTCGTCTATTTCTTCATTCATTTTGAATATTACTTGCTTTTCTTGTATTATTTGCTTTGATTTGCTTTATTTACAAGTTTTTATTATTCTGTCTGAATCGAACATATGATGTGACGTACAAAAAATTGCCAATCAATTGACGTTTGACGATGACACAAGGTAAGGTAAACCAAAAATACACATCATGACAACTCCATCGTAGATTTTTTATTATTGATTTATTTTTTAATTATTTTAATGGGATTTTAATGGTCTTGATTGAACTCACTAATCTTGAACTATTTAATTAAAGTACCTATGATATTAATGATATTTTTTTCTTGGTCGGTAGCGGTAGGTACCATAGACATACAGAAATATTAACTTAACGTTTTAAAAATCTACGGTTAATTTTCATTCTATGCAGCAGGTTAAGTTTCCATAGCAACTGATAGAAACACTATAAACAATGAATTTGAAAGTTTCTGCGATCATTCTTTAACCTAATATTTAAAAAGAACCCTTTTGTTTTATATCTATTGAAAAAAAAATAAGTTTGCGCAAAAATGTTTAAGGGCACTAATTCGTTAAGCTATGAACAGCAATCGAAATTTATACAAGACAGGATCGCAAGCGTTGAAAGAAATTTTGGAGAGTTGTGTATGGCTTTTGGTGATTATGTACGAAAAACAGCAAGGTGACTATAAAATACAGTTTCAATTTCCGTGTTTCCGAGCTCATATTACCCAAATCTTTTCAAAGTTCGAGTGAATAGACATCTTCTGGAGGAGCTCGCTCCATCATAGGTCTCATTTTCGCTATGCGGCTAACTTAGAATATAGAACAAACAAACCCAATATATTAACATCATAGCGGCTGCAATGATAAAGAATGACCACTGATATGATAGGATAGGATAACGGAACGGGTAAAATAAAAAAATGCATGTTGTGTAAAATACGAAAGACGGCTCTAGCATTCTTTACCTCACATGGTTATGTGCATGATCTTCTCTAGGGCAAAGATATATCTTACACTAGCTGGTGCCCGCGACTTCGTCTGCGTTCAAAATGTTATAATTATAGCCTAAAGCCTTCCTCGATAAATTTTAATAGACTATCAAACACAAAAATATTTTTCTTGAACGAATTTGACTATCGCGCCCTCTCGCGGTGAATACCGGACCTGTTGAGTTAAAGCTGTTTGTCTTAATAGTTCTGCCACTGAACAATAGATGGCGTTAATCTAAATATTATTATTTTTTTAGCCTTTTAGGTCACAATAAATATCCTAAAGCCATCCTCGATAAATGGAACACAAGAAGAATTTTTCAATTCGAACCAGTAGTTCCTGTGATTAACAACCTACCTTAATAAACTTCAGGTATTTGTCAATATTTTTTGTATGTATTTAAAACTTCGTTTTATATATTATTTTATTTAGATTACGAGACAAAGGTGACGATCTCGCCAAGACCATAAAAGACTATGCGAACAATGAACTAGTGAACAAGTCACTGAGTGTTGGCCTTGAAAATTTATCATTGACACTCACAGCTGTTGAAGAATATAGGAATTGCGAAGTTCAACGATTAGAAGCAAAGGTAAGTAATATTTATTTATTTATTTGTTTGAAAAGGCTTATCAACTAAAGACATACTGAAACACTAGTACTGTATACCTAACACTGAAAGGAACATCACAAGTGACAAGTTATCATACTTAAGTAATATAATTATCATTCCCCATAAAAGTTAAAAAAGTAATAGGTACTGGTCAAATCCAAAAAAAGTTCATATTAATATTATCTCAATGCTTTCTACTGGTGCAGGAATTTTTAAAATCAGTCCCGTAGTTTTTGAGTTTATTCATTGCAAACAAAAATAGAAATACATAATATTCATTTTAAGTAAATATAATACCTAATGATTAAAGTTTATATTGCAAACTAGCTGGCGCCCGCGACTTCGTCCGCTTTGAAAAAGTGTTTATCTACCAAGATTCATGAAAATCAATTAATTCGTTTAAGAGTCACGGAGAAACATATCATACATACAATACCTACCTCTACTTAAGTATACTTACAGATTTATTATTAGTATTGATGATGATTCTAGATACTTTTCCTTAATATTTAGGTAGGTATAAGAAGAAGAACAAACAAAAACCAATTTAATAATTAACAGGTGATCGGCGAACTGTCTCAATACGAAACTATTTGTAAGCATGCTCGAGAGGAATTGAAACACACCATGAACGTGAGGGAAAAGGAACTCGCACGGAAGAAGGTTTTGGACAAGACAAGAGAACGACAGCCTTTCAATAGACAACAAGTCGTATGAAAACTATTACCTACTTATTAATAACCTACCAGTCCTTTATGTATATCTACTCCCTCACTAATATTATAAATGTGTATGTGACTTTGTTTGTTTGTTACGCTTTCACGCAAACACTACTGAACCGATCACCATGAAATTTTGCATACACGTTGTCTGGGACACCAGAAAGGACATAGGGTACATTTCATTCAAGAAAAAAGTACTGTTCCCGAGGGATTATCTAAAATATAAAAGTGTAACTAACGCCTGGCCAATGTGTTATAGCAACAAGTTGTCAAGCGCTTTTATATTTTTAATTTATCATCGCGTACAAAGTCGCAATAATACATAATATAAGTAATTAAATCATTTTTTTCTAGACTTATGCAGAAACCGAGTTGCAAAAGGCTTCAGCGGAAATGTCCCGCACTGCAAAAAGTCTCAGTGAACAAACGGAATTTTTCGAAAGAAGAAAACTCCAACAGCTAAAGAGTCTTCTGTCGGATTTCGTGTTCATCGAAATGTCTTTTCACGCGAAAGCTCTAGAACTACTCACCGTGGCACATCAACAAATCAACAATATAAACGACAGGGCGGATCTTGAGGTAAAAGCAAAAGCCACACAGACACTTTGATTTTTCATGTCGATCGTTTCAGCATAATATTATATTCTAGGTTTATAGGTTTCGCTTTTTTAAAAAATAAATTGATTGTTTTTATAAAAAGTTTTAATCACAAAAATTACTTAAGTTATTTGAGGTGCCTATGAATTTTTATTTTTTATTGTACTCTGACCATTTGAAAGTCTGACCTTTTGAAAATAAAGGATAAGTTTGAATCTATTGCAAATTTTGAAAAAAGGAAAGCCTATAAACTTGTGTCAATAACATACAAAAAAATCATGGAGATTGGAAAATATTTATAAATGGAAAAAACATTTTCTCTTTTTGTGTGGACGAGTAGGTACCTAACCTAACCTACCTACGTACGTATACGTATACTTCCCTCTTAATTTAAAATAATGGTAAATATCTTAAGTCAATGGTAAATCTTAACGGTAAACATGGAATCATACACCATCGAATCTTTGATTTTCTTTTTAATATCAAAGGCTAGATGATAATAAAAAAATCACATCATTTTAACGACAATTGGAGTCAAAGCTACATGATGTGACGTCCAAAATTTCCACAATAAGAAATCTTTGACGTCACTATTTTGTTTTTTGTTTTTAAAAATAAAATTTAATGTAAAGTGTTCTTGTTCTAAATATACTTTTTTTTTCTTTTCTTTTAAAGCGCTTAAATGTAGGTCTTTCGGAACACGAGGAGCCAAAGGTAAATATGTATGTCTACGAGGGGAATGTACAAAAGCGAATACCTGCTTAATTTAAATTACCTCATATGAAACAAACAGACGATCGGAATACGGAAAAATCCAAAACATCCTTCTATAGAATCAGAAGACCTACAGAAACTTACAAGAGCATGGCCCATTTAAAAACTTAAATTGATGCACTGGAATTTTGGAAAAATAAGGAATACAAAGGGGCGAAAATCTAACCCCTTTAGTTAAAAAAAAATAGTTACTATCATATTAAACTATCCCTACATATTATAAAACAAAGTCCTCCGCCGCGTCTGTCTGTTCGCGATAAACTCAAAAACTACTGCACCGATTTTCATTCTATTTTCGCCTGGATAGAGTGGTTCTCGAGGAAGGTTTTGGTATATAATTTGTACCCGTGCGAAGCCGGGAACAGACCGCTAGTAACATATATAAATAAACCTTTTTCTTGAATCACTCATAAGTATCTATTGATGAGAAGTTCTCACTGTGCGTTCTCAATTTATTGCATTCTTTCAAATGCGAATAGGTTTAAGAGCGTTGACGATTTCACCAAAGTTCTTAATTGTCCAGTAACACAATATTAGGTTAATTAGATACTTATTTTTATTGGGTTATCAAATTTAATTCTGTTAAACTATTTTGCAGAATTTCAGAAGGAAACTGCGATCGCCCGAGAAGCAAGCTAATGTCGGCACAGCGGCAAGATCCTCATCACTGGCGTCGCTCATGAATCATTCCAACAACGACGACTCTCCAGTGGTGATTTTTTTAAACATATCGCTGCTTATAAACTAAACAGTCATAAAACAAAAAATCCAAAAATGTTTTTATTGCAAAAATACAATCACAGTCCTTCATATTGTATGTTGCAATAAGACTCATGGTTGTTATATTCCATATTTAGTATATTTTGATCATTTTTTAAATATTCAAAAGTAACTTATATGCTTATATTTCCTCTAGTATTCAGTTTATTATAAAAGTACTTTAAAAAAAACTTATGCTACTTAAAAATACGCTTCTCACGATGTATAATATGGATATACATATTTGATACATATCTAATAAGAAAAAAAATAGGTTTTGATTTGTGGCCCTTTAGTTTTTAAGCATCGATATGTTATGTTACTTACCATAGTTAAGTGGCAGTGAGCACAACATAGTTAGTTGCAATAGCAACATAGCATAGCATAGTCCAGCAGTGGACGTCCAAATCGCTGAAATAAACTTAACCAAACAATACGAAATCCAAATATATATACAATTTTTCGGTCCATTTCAACATTTTCAACATTTTCCTGAGCATTTTCAACATTTTTCTAAGCATTTTCAACATTTTCCTAAGCAAATTCCTAAGGAAAATGTTGAAATTGACCGAATATTGAGTGTGATTATAACAAACTTGTTTCAGAAAGTGAAGTCTCCCGACAGACATACGGGGTTAACAAAATCCACTTCGTTGGCAGCTCTCATGAATAACTCTTCAAAGGAAGAGGAAACGACGGTGAAGTATAATAATATATGTATTTACAGCGCCATCTATAGTTATCTACAACTAGCTGCTGCCCGTGACACTTTGTAAATAATATACCAAAACCTTCCTCGAGAACCACTCCATCCTTTGGCGAAAACAGCATCAAAATCGGTGCAATAGTTTTTGAATTTATCGCGAACAGATACAGACGCGGCGGAGGACTTTGTAGTGATTCCTCGTTAGTTATTTATTAAGAATAATTTAATTTTCAGGGAGAATCTGAGGAGTCTGACGAGAGTGATACTTCTGAAGAGACAGAATCACGTTAATTTAGTATTTTATTTGTGTTCTGTACTTTAGTGTACAAATTTACTATTTTATTTAATAAAGAAAATAAATAGGCTAGTTAATCTTTTGACTGAATAAAATTTAAAATAAAATACACTGTCTTATTAATCCTTATATTTATTTCACTAAAAATAATATAAAAAAGCTTTAACAGTAACACACTCAACGCTTACACACATTTCTTAAATTGACACCATCTCTGATTTAAAGTGTCAAGTAGGCTAACCACCATTTAAAGTCAGCAGTAAGAGAGCATACGAGTTTCACCATCTTCGAGTAGCCATTACTCAACGGTAATTTCAATTAAATTGAAAAACAAGAAACTCATAACATTTACTTGACAATAAGCTTCACTTGAAAAGTAAGTAATCTACATTTTACTTGTAGTTGGTGAAAGAGGCCCTTAGAAGATTAAGCTAACCTGATACTTGAAAAGTTTTAGTTTTCAATGTATTACTTTGACGATATATATTTTTGACGAAGAGTGTGTTAACGTTGCTTTATGTACCTACATATATAAAATAGTACATAATTTATAAGATTTCAATGTGAACGAGCAGTCGGTAAACTGCCTTAGGTTTACAAATTAAACCTAAATAATAATATGCGTGTTACAATAATCAATAAGTTTGCATGTTTGTTCACTGTTCAAACAAACCAACTTCCCTACAGAGTGCCAGTATCAGTTTGTGCCTGATACAAGTGCCAATCAATATTCACCCCACAATAAACTCTATGGATAAAATCAATGTTGTTATCGAACAACAAGACATACACATTAAATATGACCCCATACATTGTATATCATAAGACAAGGAATACAGAAAAAGTATTTCTTATTACATGTTTGGAATGTCAAAAAGTTATTGGACAATAATTGTTTATTATTTCAATAATAAACAAAAATTTCCATGAAAACAATGTATGAATATAAATCTAACCATAATATTGAGGCTTACAAAACGATTTAGTTTTTTTTTATAGATTCATATTGTCATATTTAATAATAGCTGGTGCCCGCGACTTCGTCCGCGTTGTGGATCAAAGGTGCCTATGTCCTTTCTGGTGTCCCAGACAACGTGTATGCAAAATTTAATAGTGATCAGTTCAATAGTAACAAACAAACAAACTCACGTTCACATTTATAATATTAGTAAGGATAGGATTGCTTTAATAGCTTTTCTGTGCAATTTTGAAATTATTTCAACTATTGGCCCTTGAAACATTGCAATTTGCAACTTAAAAATATTATCATTGACTATGACGTAACTTTTAAAATATCCATAATCCTTCCTTATTAGTATTATAAATGAGAATGTGAGTTTGTTTGTTACACTTTCACGCAAATTCTACTGAACCGATCACCATGAAATCTTGCATACACATTGTCTGGGACACCAGAAAGGACATAGGGTACCTGTCATCGTTCAATGCGGACGAAGTCATAGGCACGAGCTAGTTCCAGAAATAATTTGCTGAATAATTTTTACACCAATATTGGACAATTTCTTTAAATTCATTCCCCCTTTTTTTAATATAAAATATGAGCAATATAGGGCTGTTACATGTGTAAGCAAAAAGTCGTTAAATGTATGACTCCCTTGAATTTTGTAACCTTAAAAAAATATTATACTTGTGCTTTGTTATTTATCTGCCATGAACTAAATGTTGCATTAATATTTTATATGAAACAATTTGCCAATTATGTGATATAAATTACAGTTGATTATTTCAAACATACAAAATTTTCAATATCTGTATATAAAATGATTTGATACAGCTACAAGTAAAACGGTCAGTAAAAAATGGCAAATGACAAAATTTTAATTTTATTACAATATAAATTCAGGCACATTATCTTTGGGCAAATAGATGGTGGTGATGACACTATAACTAAATGTGGTGAATGTGTATATATATACAGATTTACTACTTTTCGTTTTCCACTCCCGCCTGTGTCATAAGATCAGTAATGTTTTTCTCCAACTCGTCTACCCGAGTTCCCATTTCGTCTATTCTATTGATAATCTGATCTGACATGCTCTGGAATTTGTCTTGCATGTTTTGTAAGAGAGACTGAACCTGAAAATAAAATAATATAGGTATTAAAAAACTACATAATTATCATCTCTATCTCTAATATATAAAATTCTTGTGTCAGAGTGTTAGTTGCCATTGGGCGGTTTTCCATTAGCCACGGCACGGTCCAGCACGGCATACATTTTCATACATTCTGACATTTCTGACAGAAGCAAAAATGTATGAAAAAGTATGCCGTGGCTAATGGAAAACTACCCATTCTCTTAATCGAATCCCAGCTTAATCGATTTTGATGAAATTTCATATGTACACTTGGTAGGTCTGAGAATAGGTTTTTATCACTGTTTTATATGCAGACGAAGTCGCGGGCAGCAGTTTATATATATATACTTATAAAATCGTTTGTCCTGACTATCAATAGACAAAACTACTAAGTAAGAAGTATAAGAAATATGAAATTTGGAACATAATTATGTTTATTTTATAACATAGCATCTGTTAAGGATTTTTGAAAAATTCTACTAGTATAATATAAAATGTAAAGGTTTGTCAAAAAGTATTTCATTTTAGTAGATACATAAAAACAACACTTACATATTGTGTCACCTCCTGCATATTTTTAGGATCATTCGCTGGGTTACTGTATGTGTTCTCCACATCTTTCGTTGCCGGTTCTGGTTTCTGTTCAGCCATTATCAAAATCACTGTGAAACTATTGAATTTTATGTATATAATTCTACAGCTAACCAAAACAATGTGCAGCCAGCTACCCGTAGTTCTGAGTCACGAGCAAATAAAAAATGTTTGTGTTGAATGAATTGGATTGGAATTATACCTATATTTATAAATAGGTATGCTATGCTTAATAAAACAATCCAGACAAAGACACTAGACAGTAAAACAGTATTCCGATTCCGAGTGTTCCGTATACCATTGCGACTTGACTTTTGATCTTGTTTGAATTGAATTGAGGGAGGTCTCGACTTGAGTTGACTTGACTTGCGTTTTTGACAGTGACCACAGAAAAGAAAAATACATATTTTCCGTAATATTTAAAAAGTAGGCTGAGGAAGATACTTTGTATGCAAACCAAATTCAAAATGTGCAGACATTCAGACAATGTGATTCACGATCGGTCTATTGGATGGAGACCAAATGGAGACCTTGCGCAATATCATCTTATTTTAAGGGAGATAACGGGTTGGCTTTTGAATCTTGTAACCGTTTTTTACAGTGTCTTTAAACTAAATAAGTTAAGAATGCTTGTTAATTTTATTAAAATATAGTTTTTATGCCTAGGAAAGCCATTCACAATTGTTTTTATAAACATTTTAAAACATAATAACATAACAATTGTGCGCCTTTTACAAAATGTGTTACAATACTTACTTCACTGGAAACAAATAGGTTAGGTTAGGTCCCGGAATGTTATAAAAATTAATGCGAGCGGAGCGCAGCGAAGCGAGCCCACCCGTAATAGGTTGTAGCAGTACGACTGGTAACAAAATAGGTTAGATTTTGTAATGTTTATGACTCTGGTTCATTTCAAAATGTGTTATAAAACGTAATGTAATGTTTATAAAATTAATTGTGAATGGATTTCCTAGACATAAAAACTATATTTTTATAAAGCTAACAACCATTCCTAACTAATTTAGCTTTAAAACACCATAAAAAACACTTACAGGATTCAAAAAAAATCCCGAGATAACAGCAATAGCATTGAGATTTGAGCATGAAATGCAAATTTTATTGTCTTATTATACTACCTAGGAGATTAGGATATATATTACTATATTACACTCTTTGATTTGATTAGGACGGACAATTATTTTTACACTGTTTTGAATATAGAGTAATCTTGTGTGACAATGACAATAACAATGACAATGACAATGACAATGACAATGACAATGACAATGACAATGACAATGACAATGACAATGACAATGACAATGACAATTCAAATTCATTTATTTTCAGGTAACTAGACCCATATTTTGTTTATGCATTCATTGTTAATATGACAATGACAATGACAATAACAATGACAATGACAATGACAATGATTGATTACAATTGTGATTATTCTGTACATTTTGCAATATGTTTTTTTTTCGGCATTTTAGATTTCAGTTTGTTTTGTGTATGTGTATTCAAAAACCAATTCAAAGATAAATTAATTATAGTTAGAAAATCTAGAAATCTAGAATAAAGAGATGCACATGTATTTAAGTAGTACGCTAGTGTAAATAAATAACTAAGTGCTTTATTTTATTGGTGGCTATTGGTTTTGTTATATCAAGCATGCAGTCTTTAATGCAAAACTCAAAAACTGACTTGCAAATTGATTTAAATCAAATTCGGATAGATATACTAAAAGGGATTCGTGAATGTGAAGTTAGAGGACTTAAGCAAACCACAAAATGGCTTTCCGAGCTAAGTTACGCTTTAAAAGATTATAAAATAAATTACGATGACTTTCCCGCTACTTTTGATGACGGGATTGTTTCCGAGGAAAAGGAAGCTTACGCGTTAGCAAAGAGCTACTTCGATTGCCAAGAGTACGATAGAGCTGCTCATTTCTTAGAAAATTGTAATAGCCAAAAATGTATATTTCTTCATAAATATTCCCAGTATCTATCTAGTGAAAAGAAAAAATTGGACAATGCGACAGAGCCTGGATCCGAGAAAACTGAATATACTCAAGCCCTACTGGACCTGCTGTCATTTTTTAAGGTTCGTACTGTTCTTTACAAACCCTTTTGTATATTAAAAATAAATAAATAAATGCTCAAGCAATCGTCATAAAATTTTGTATACAAATTGTCATTTGGATCGTCTAAAAATATAAACAATTGTGGTGTCATCGCAGCAATAAAGATGCTAGGCTTTATGTAATAATCTATTTTTTCGGGTGTTATTTTTTTTTATTCAATGCAGATGTAGTCACTGTCACCAGGCAGGTAAGTAGTTATGTGTTTACTATAAAGTGGACCTTCAGCCTGTCAAAATCGAGCAACATGTAATAGATGGATTCATGCATTACATTGATACATACATACATTGAATAATGAATAGATGCATTCATGTATTAAATGCATGAATCCATCTAGTCTAGTCTAACTATCTGGTATAGATAGAATTGTTTGTGTACACTAAATTCTCAATTATTTTCATTTATATAATTTTTAACTTTGAAACCTTCAGGCAAATCACAATAATTTGGATGGCTACTTGCTCTACCTGGAGGGTGTTGTATTAAAAAAGCTAGACCTGAGGAGTCAAGCGGTGGCGTCACTTCAAGCTGCCGTGACATCTGTTCCTATTCTGTGGTGCGCGTGGGTTGAACTAGCGAGTCTCTCTGACAAATATGAAGCGCTAGATACTTTGCAGTTGCCCAAACACTGGATGATGAATTTCTTTACACCGCACACGTTGATAGAGCTCAAACTTCCCGAACAGGCCTTAGAAATATACACAGCTCTAGTCGCATCTGGATTTGATAAGAGCAGCTATATTACTGCTCAAATGGCTATTGCCCATCATGACAGAAGAGGTTTGTTTCGTTAACATGACTTTATATTTTTAAATAGTATTTTTTTTTTTTAATAAAAATAATTGCATGTCAGAATTATCAGTAGATATACTGAGTGGAGTGTTCCTTAATTAATACATTAAGTGGACACAAGCTTAATATATATTAATTCATGCATTCTGACCTTGGAATAGTCAATTGAAAATTTTTTTTAATCTATTTTGTTTTATAAAATAAATTGTGTAATAAATTTTCGTACTCCAAAGAGTTTCTTTCTCTCAGTAATGCTTGGTTTGGTTTGGTCGATGGCTGAACTTTGTAACTATCTTAAGGATTGATTTATTGTCTTCAATTAATATTGATAACTAACTATTTGTCTAATTTCAGATGTGGAATCTTCACTGGCACTATTTCGTGAGCTGTACCAAACTGATCCATATAGAATAGACAATTGGGATGTGTATTCTCATTCGCTGTTCCTATTGGAGAAGAGAATGGAACTGGCCAATTTAGCTCAAAGAGCTGCCTCTATTGACAAATATAGAGTGGAGACTTGTTGTGTTATAGGTGAACTAAATTTTATTTATATTTACAATTATATTTTGTACGCGATAATCTCAGGAACTACTGCTTTGAATTGAAAAATTCTTTTTTTGTTGGATAGTCCATTTATCGAGGAAGGCTATTATACTATAGAGAACGCGGACGAAGTCGCGGGCACCAGGTAGTTTAGATTTATAATTATAAAACATATTCAAATGTAACATTTTGGTTAAAATGTTATAATTTTAGTACATGTCCTTGTCTTTACTTGTCTTTAAAAATAGATTTTTTCATTTAGATGAAATTTAGCATACATATAGTTCATTAACATTAACATATAGGATACTTTATAAAGTTCCTATGGGATTTTCAGAAAACGTTTTCAATAAGTTTATGATTTCCAGGTAACTATTACAGTTTGAGAGGAGAACACCAGAAAGCGGTGATTTACTTTCAGAGGGCACTGTCTTTGGATCCTCAGTACCTGTCTGCGTGGATTCTTATGGGCCACGAATACATTGAATTGCAAAACGCCAATGCAGCCATACAGTCCTATAGACAGGCCACTGGTGAGATTTTACTTTATTATTATCGAATAAACCATAATTTTACTTTAAATTTAAATGTGACATTCCATTTCAAAAATTTCTTTTTGTCCATGTCCGACAATTTTTCGAAGGAATCTGATGAATTTCTTCAAATTGATTCAAATTCAACCAATCGCGTTTATTTAAAAACGCGGCGTCACTTTTTGCATAGTTTTCATGAGGAAATAAAAATGAAATGATAAAATGTTACAAAACTTAGGATTTCTTTTCTGAATTCTGCAGGTTTTCTTTGTGAAGATTTGCTGTTAGTCAGAAAGCAGTTTTTCATTTATGTAATTTCTCACCTTTTTGGTTTTATAATCGTCGGTTTTATTCCTTCACCAAACCGGTAGATAATCGTCTAAACTTTTCGAAAAGTATATAAAGTGAAGTTGCCCAAAAATGAACTTAGCAGGTTTACGAATTAGGCCGACGAATGGTCTTCTGTAAGACAGTGGCTTCTATGGCCTAAGACTGGTCTCGTACAAACTCAATTGGATCAAATCTCACAAAACATTTGGAACAAATTTTTGGTTTTCTTGTATTTTGATTTACTTACGCGATAAACTCGAAAAATTACTGCGCCGATTTTCATGCTGTTTTCACCAATTGACAGATAGAGTTCTCGAGGAAGTTTTTAGTATATAGGGGAAAATATCCAATTATTGGCACTTTAAGAAATACGACCATTTATTGGCACATTTCGACCTATTTAAAATAAAATTTGAAAGTTTGACAATGTTTAAATCATTTGACTGTTTATTGTTAACAATTCTCATAAACCTAAGATTTATTTATTTTTTGTGGGAACACAGTTTATGGAATTTCTTATTTTTTAGTGAAAAGTTTAGGGTGCCTATAAATTGGAGGGGTGTCAACATTAGGTCATTTTACCATAATTTACAAAGTTATGCGAGCGAAGTCGCTGTCAGCAGCTATAGTTTTATAATATAATACTAATAGCTGTGACGGGTCAACTTGACGGTATGTATGGAGGTGGCCACCGTCGCCCGTGACACAAGCAACGCCATATTACCAAAAGGTTGTCTGTTTTTTTAGATGTGAACAGAAACGACTATCGCGCGTGGAACGGCCTCGGACAGGCATACGAAATATTGGGTCTAAACAGCTACTGCATATATTACTATTCGAGGGCCGCTCAGCTGAAGCCGGACGACTCTCGAATGCTCGTGTCGCTCGGAGAGGCTTACGAGAAGATGGATAAGATCGCAAACGCCCTCAAATGTTACTGCAAAGCGCACAGCACCGGCGACATAGAGGGGATGGCGTTGTTCAAATTGGCCAAGTAACATATTTTAAATTATAATAATCATTTATTACAGATTAACATGCATAATTATGAACTATTTACATCTATGTGAATTATATATATATATATATATATATAATATAAAATATTATAAAATAAGGTGTGTTCGATTTTAGACTGTACGAGAAATCGGATATGCCAAACAACGCAGCCGCTGCGTATACGACTGCGTGTCAGGACCCAGCCAACGCAGCGAGCAAAGACCTGCCCTCGGCGCTGCGATACTTGGCCCAATATTACTTTAGGTTTTCACTGTACGACCATTCAGCGCAATACGCATATAAATGTCTGGAGCACGAAAGTGTAAGTTCAATAGACTTAATTTGTAAAAAAAAAAAATAAACATGTCAGTCGTTGGACTCACTTAAGAAATGAAAACGTAACTTCACAAAATGTTATTTAAATTCCTTGGCATTATCGAATTGGGTAAATTGTCGCAATTATTGATCGCAAGAAATACAAGAGAAATATATATATATATATATATTTCTATATAAGAGAAATATATATGACACTGACACACAAAGACAATAATAAATTCATAATGAATGACAGACCATTAAAAAGGTTTGAAGTTGATATGAAACTATTTTATTGGTCAGAGGTGTAAACCATATTGATCCTTGTCGTCATATCTAGTAAGTTTACTTTCAAATGCAGTTGTCAACGCTTACGTGATATGACGGTGACGATTTTTTTTCTTCTTTTAATTCAATGATTTTACCCCATCTCAAAAGTGCCCAACGCGCCTAAAGAAGTTTTCACATCAAAACTATTTTCAGACAAAAGAGATAGGCAAAGATATACTGAAAAGTATATCTGAGCATCGTTTGACCGCGAGGTCTGCGCAGGCGGTGAACAGTTCGGATGACGTCACCGCTGCGAAGCCTTACGACAAGTCCGGGTGAGTTTCTCTTAACTTACTAACTTTCTCTTGTTAGGGTAGATAGTTAAGTACAGAAGACCACCTTCAAGTAACACCATGTTTGATGTTGTGTTGGGTTTCGGCGAGTTAGTAAATATCAAAGCCACAATATTAAGTTTTGTACAGCATTAAGTCGTTCGTTGTCTATGTTCATTCTTACATCATGTAAGTTTCATAGCATTATACCGTTTAATTATTTTGACTGACTATTTTTGAAATTTGCATATTTTTATTCCATATGTAATAGATATGGTATAATCACTAATTTTAATTCCATAGACACTCGTTCTATGGCCTTCAAATAGACACAAAAACAATTTGACAGCAGCCTGTCCAGTGGTATATATAACAGGTCAGAGCAGCCGAGAGAATAAGGTGGGCGAATAGGTGTTTACCACAATCGAACGAGTGTCTCGCCATTGCTCGCCCATGCACTCTCTTGCCACTCTACTCGGTTAATTGTGCCATTGTTTTGACAGTGCGGGGTCGATTGACCGCGACTGTCCAGTCACAATGGACTCGCTGCCTCGCGCGCTCGACACTCCGCAGTCGGGCGTGCCACTCGATACACCGCAGTCGGCCCTTTCACTGGACACGCCGCAGTCGGGAGTGTCGCTGGACACGCCGCGCGAGGGCATGCTCAACACGCCACGCGAGGGCTCGCTCAACACGCCGCACACACCCGGCACGCCGCTCCCCGGTCCGCACGTCACCCCCGACAACTTCTCCACGCCAGTGTTCACGAGGAAAAACAAATACAAGATGTAACATTCACTTTACTCACTACTATGTACTCTTCTAAGTATAACTATGTATATAAGATCACCAATATTAGTTAGTAAATTTGTAATTTTGTGTAATTAAAACTGAAAATAAAATATAAAAACTGAAGTTTTATAACGTTGTTTATTTCTTCGACCCCATAAGAGAATTAATGAGCTTTTCAGTTTCCGGGTTTTACAGAGTATAGCTCACTATACCCATTGGACGGTTTTCCATTAGCCACGGCACGACATACATTTTTGCCTCTGTCAGAAATGTCAGAATGTATGCCGTGCCGTGGCTAATGGAATTCTAACTTCTAAAAAAAGAACACCATAATGTGGGATGCGGAAATATCTAGACGGATACAGTATGAATCATGATCAAATTAAATACGATTACTTTAAACTGCACGAGAAATTAAATTCAAGCGGTCTCGCACCAAGGCGGCGCGGCGTGATGATGGGACAAGCTTGATATACCTGTGAGAGGATCGCTAGTATAATGGGATCCTTATATTGATAGTTTCACTCATATTGTGTTGTCATTCTTACCTTAAATTTATAGAGAAAATAAAAGAAATTTATTTTTTCTTAAAAAAATTTATTGTGAATAAATTTTACACCATTCAGATCTCAGTGCACAAATAATAATAATAAAAAAAATAAAAAAAAAACAATTAAGAACTAAATAAATAGAGTGCATTGATCAGAGAAAAGAAATTTGTTCAAATTAATTCTTGCGAGTAAAAAAAAAACTATTTACAATCACAGATAAAGCAGTAATGTTTGCGGGCTTAATGGTTACGTAAAAAATGGTCTTGCTTAGAGTATATAGAATGTTAATTTACAAAAGATTATACAAACACCAAATAATAATAATAATTAACGTTAAATACGTAACATTTTAATAAAGCGCTGGGGACTTCCCCGGGACGCTAATGTTTCTTTATATGACTTTTTAAGCTTTACCTTAATGTCTTGTTTTATTTCTTTGCAAAATCACACACAAATTTAAATAAAGACGTGAGTGGATGAAGGTGTTATGTCGCATTTTTGGGTTTTTTCTTTTGATGAAGGTAATATGTCCATATGAATGATTATATAGACCTTAGGACCGTCGTTTTAAGACTTTTTTGGAAAAAAGGTGTTATATATACAGTTAATTTTAAAAAGCAAAGAGTGCAGAATAGTTTACTTTTGTTAAATTAAATAATAGAAGTATTTAATTGCTAACATACCATTAATATTTTAGGTTGTGTACACAACTTTGCATCATAATTTAGTACAAAAATAAGTTCCGTGGCGACTTATCTCCAAAAATTAAAAGTAAAACTTTAACCTCGATTTATTCAAAATTGGAATTACGACATACCACCTTCATCCACTCACGTCTTCATTACTGGTGAACATAATTTTAACAGAAGGCACTTTGTGATTCGTTTTAAAGGCACTTAACACTTTAGAGGCGGGCAAAGCGACTTTACAGCTAGTAGTTTAATATTTACTAATTTAAAAAAAGGCTAAATAAATATTAAATAACAGTTAACAAATTATAAATAGATAAATAAAAAATAAGATTATTATACATAATATTATAATAATTTATCTATTGCTTTGTATGTACAACATATATATAACATTGTATCTTTAACGTGGCTTATTATTTTGAATATGATATTTAATAGGTAGGTCGAAATTACTTTATTATTTCTACTTATATGAATTTTATGCAGACTTGAGCGTCCACGAGGCTGTAATGTTGTAAATTAACAATCTATAATACAATTTATAAAAATATAAATAAATAATAGTAATAAACAATTCAATGTTGAATGAAAATGTGACGACCTCGTTATAGAAAAGGACTTAACATAGGATTCAAAGGTGCCACGATCACTTATGAATTTATTTTGAAACAAATTAATCGAAATAAAAACCATTATAAACAATATATTATACGTACACAACAGTTTATGCTAAAATTAATCAGGTATAAATGTAATGTCATTACTTTTCAAATACGCTCGATTTAAAGCAATTCAAGTCAAAAAACTATAAACTTTTAATAACTTTAATAATACTACGCGAGTCTCGTCTCTAAATAAGGATTATGTTGGCAATGTTGCGCAGGAGACGTCGCCGTGTGAAAAAGCTTAGCAGTGCTCGAAAAAAATTAATATGAAAATTCTCCAAAAATAGACAATGTCCAGTTAGTTTTTAAACTGCTTAGTTGCTTATAGCTTAATTTTGTTAGCTTAGTTGAGATAAAATAGCAAGTTCATAAAACGGTTTAGAAATGCGATTAGAAGCACTGTGGTCAAATCTATACTAATATTATAAAGAGGAAATATTTGTTTGGTTTGTTTGTATAGAATAGGCTCCGAAACTACTGGACCGATTTGAAAAATTCTTTTACCATTAGAGGGAAAATGCTTCATTCCTATGGGAAAACGGGTAGTAAGAATTATCCTTCCGTACTGATTGGGTTAAAATTTTATATGGCTATTTCGATGGTTTCCTGAATGATTCAAAAATACAATTGGACCAATTGGACATACTAAACGGCTTGACCGATTAAGTCGAAATTTTGTATGGTTTCACAGACACGAATGTATTATAATATTTTATAAAGTTACGCGGACGAAGTCGCGTGCAACAACTAGTTAATTATAAAGCTGGAGAGTTTGTTTGTTTGGTTGAACGCGTTAATCTCAGGAAATCCCCAAGGGATTTATTCTGGACAATTTGGAACTTTGGTCATTTTGTACAAGTGAACGTTTTGATACTCCGATCATTCTGATAACTTCTGACAGCACCTAATTGACTGAAGGCTTATTATTGGGAAAGTTCTCATTATTTATGGAGTTTCCGATGTCCAACTTATAATCAATTTTATGCAACATCACTCTTTCGTAAAATGATTGGACATTATTTTCAAAATTTAGATTGAATTGAGGCAATTTCGATACACTCACTGCTCTGCTTAGACACAAAGAATTTCTCATGCACAACTCTAAACAAACTAGAAATACACTTCCCGTTGATATAATATTACGTGTTAATTTCAAGTTTTAATCGAGGAGAAAACTTTAAAGATTTTTAAAACTGTTTGTTAGAATCTAATAAAAAAATTATTTTTATAACAATCACACGAATAGTAACGTCGGTTTGTTTGCTGTAAGGCCTCGCGTCGGTGCGTTTAATCTAAATTCTAATTTCATAATTTCTAATAAAAAAGTCTTCAAGTTATCAAGGCGCCAGCACATTTTGCGCTGAAATTACACTCACAATATAATTATAAGTAAATTCTACAGTAGATTTTGACGAAAATAATGTCATTTATATAAAATATAATTTAGATTTGACTTTTTCGAATACGAATTTCGCTAATTTTATTATATACAATATTAATTTAGTTTAAAGCGAAGCAGACATCGACCTCTTCGCACATCAGAACAAGCGTACAAACATACATTAACAATCTCACTCGGGAATTTTTTTTTTCATCATATATTATATAAATAATTAAGGGTCAATTCACACCGAAACGCGACGCGTCACGTTTAGTGCTAATTGACCCTTAAAACCACAAAAAAAACTCTGCTATGTTAAGACATAAATTCTGAATATATTAATTCAAGGCGAATTGAGGCACTTAATTGTATTACATTATAAATAAGCACAAGTGCAATTAACATTTTTCTTTATACATACACGACTTGAACACTCGCTTTGATTATTTCATTTCCACATATTAAATTCATATTTTGGAAATCACAATTTCGATTAGCGATATTGAATTTTATGTGAAGAAAATTTGAATGCAGCCATAGTCGGTGTAATGCACACAATTGTAGACTTAATGCTGTTCTATATAAGGATTAATATCGCCCTCGAATAAATTTGGTCCTAAAACATCTAATAAATTTGTAGCTTTCTTTGTGCTTTTTGTTGCTTAATTTGTTCTTTGACTCCGCTCCCCTTATAAATAAGTGACTTGACTTGACTCTCGTTTCGATCACAGGAACGGGTTCTTTGAATTCGAGAAACTTCCGTTGCTTGTTGCTGGCTGAAAAGAAATCAAAAATTGTATGTGAATATTTACAATCTATTCTGTTGACTTTTCGAAAGAAATACAATGTTTTTCTGCGTCCGGTCCATTACAACCAATTCCCAAATTGCCTGAAATATGAATACGCCTGAATCCCAAATAGACTGAATCTGAAATCGACTAAATCCCAAAAAAACTGATTCCCAATTCACCTGAATTCCAAATTGTCCTAACTTTTTTTTATTTTAAAAATTGGTGCTGCCGCGTTTGATGTGGAGATGTCAGCAAGGGTTACATGATCAGTGGGGATTTTTTTTTTACAATATTTAGCAAACTTGCAGTGTATTTTCGAGTATTTAATTTCTTTTTTCTTCCATCTCATCTTTTGCTTGAATTTAAAGTATTAATATCCAAAAGTACTGATTCAAATTCAAAAATAATTTTACCAATACAAACGCCTTTTAGAAGGGATATTTAACTTTTCACGTAGGCGGGCGTAGCCGCAGACAAAATCTAGTCACAATAATTATACGAAACTATTGCCTCATCGCGCCCATTCATATCACAAAGCCATTGTATTTTCATATCTATGTTAGTATGAATACTTGACAAAAAATTTGTGTGAATCATAGAGATAATCCAATAAAACATTTCAAGTAAATAAATAATGAATGGCAAATGATAATGTTAGAGTTCCATGAACCGTTGCGCAAATTATTGCACACTTTACGTCCTGTGGAATTTTGATAACATATTATCTGTCTATCACAAAAACCGCTATTCACTAGTTCATGTGCACAAATATAGTATGAATATACAATACAATAATTGTGTTAATTAATTAATATAATGACATGGATCTAATTGCGACTTACGAAATGTCCGACCTTTGCCAGCAAACTTGCATAAATAATGGACATTTTAATCATTATACAGATGTTATAAAGTACATAATACAATATTTTACTTAACACAGATTTATGTATTGATAATTCGGTTTTGCAATGATTTCTTTCACTCGTACTACCACAACTATAAGTGTGTGTAAGAGACATTTAGAAGAGTGTGTAAATCTAATTTACAAATTTAATTTATAGTATTTAATTTAGAATTTGTCTACGAATGTCTCTTGTTAACTTTCCGATGTTTTTTTAAAAAAAATTATAATTTGTTATGACATTTACAAATTGTTTTTTTTTTAATACAAATTTTGTTGCAAATTTTAAATGTTTGTGAGTGAATAAATAGGATTCTATCATTATTTTATTATAATACTAGCTGCCCGCGACTTCGCCCGCGTAACTTTGTAAATTATTTACTAAAACCTTCCCCGAGAACCACTCTATCCATTGGTGAAAACAGCATGAAAATCGGTGCAGTAGTTTTTGAGTTTATCGCGAACAGACAGACAGACTTTGTTTTATAATATGTAAGGATTATAAGCAGCAAATTAAGGATTTCTTCAATTATGACAATTTTCACATTATATGTATGTGCGTTTATATATAGTTTTAATAAGAGCGTAAATAAACTAAAAATTCGTAGTAAAAAATATGACCAGTGAATTTTTTTAATTGACTATAATAATGGGAATGTTATCTATCATTTTCCAATTAATAAATAATTTGCATTGTGACACAGAAAGATAATATTATTTAAGATACAAAAGGCCATTGGGTCATTGCAGCTGCTAATTAGGTCAAGCTGCAAATATCTTAACTGTGTGTGGAATAAATATATAAATAAATTAAGTTCTAAAATTGACAATTATTTCAATACAGCGGTAAACTTTTTCATGTACATAATGTAATTGTTATGGATAATAAAAAGCTATTTGTTTTTCAATTGATACTGAATATAATTTAATATTAACATTAAATATATTAAGTGAATATATAGCTAAATTCAAAAGTACTAAATTTTAATTTATCAATGAATCCAATATTTATTTCTAATTATAAATATAGAAAAATGTAATAAATGTAAAAATAAAAATCTTTCTATTCAATTCAAAATGAAATTGTTGTATTGGCACAAGCATACAAAAATTCTAAAAACTTTTTTTTTAACCTCTGCAACATAAGTATATGTACAATTTTTTATTTTTATATGTATAGATTTATTTACTATACTAGTAACATACAAAGTAAAGCAATATGTTATTAGTGACTTAGTCCAACTTTATCGGGTCCGACAAATATTTTTTTAATTAATTATTTGGATTAAAAAGACACTCACCATAAAAGGATTAACAGAGACAGTCGGTGGAAGAGCACTCCACCCACCATTGGAAAATGGATTCTTACTGCCATACACTTCATTGGTTGTAGAACTTTGGAATGGATTATTACTATTTACATGGTTGTACTCCTCTAAAAAAAGATCAAAACAAATGAAATTAGTTAGCGTCAGATGCAAAATGCAAATATATGCAACAAAAAAAAAGTCTCATTAAGAAACTTTTCTTACCCATATTCTTCAAATTTTGTTGTCTGAGAGCCAAATCTAAATCTGCCAAAGCTGCATAACGATCATCTGAAATCAAAAGTTATAACAGTTTCCTAAAAAAATTCCTTAAAATTTATATTATATGTGTGCAAATCTATGTTGCATGTGGCTTCGCCCTCATAACTTTATAAAATAAAGCTTATGTTACTAACAGTGAAAGAATTCTTCAAATCGGTCCAGTAGTTTTGCAGTAGTACTATTCAATGCAAGCGATCAAATAAAAAAACAAATCTTTGCTCTTTATAATTCTATTTAAATCTATTTATAAATAAAAATGCATTGCCACATGTTCACTTGAGAACACCACAATCAATTTTATTGATTTTTTTGTTGTGCTCTTAATTTTGTCAGGAAAAAGTTTGTTTGAAAGTAATTTTTTGGAAAATCCATGGGAAAGTCGAAAGTTTGATAAGTGTTTTTAACATTGTCAGATCCACGAGTATCGAGTCGATTAGTTCTAATTTAAAAAAATATATTACAGATAAATAAAAACTTAAACTCACTGGTAACATTAGTGGTTGTATTAAAGGCATTGAAGGCAGGTGCTGCTGTTGACGGCTGAGTCATAACACTGTTACTTGTATTGTTATTAACATACTGACTACTATTGTATATATTTGCAGTGGAAAAGTCAACGGGAAAACTGAAAATCACATTAAGCAAATTAAAAGAACCATTTAATTTATTAGGTACAACCTCAGATAAAATAAGAACTAAAGAGCCCGTGGACGACAGAGTTCACCATATAGATGGAATCAAACTATTAACTACATCTCGCCTTATTTTCCTCAGTTTCTTTCGGGGTTTCTTCTCAGGATCTTGGCTTTTGTTCCGAAACCCTGGTAAATTTAAATTTATAATGACGACATAAGTTTCTTGGAGAAACCAAGAAATGATACATAAATATTTTAATTTTGATTAACATTATTATTATCACTAGCGAAAATGCTGAGTTGTGTAGTGAAAGAGCGGTTTTTAAACCAGATTTCTAAAAATAAAAGTCAGAATGCAATCACATTTCACACATGATTACTTGAGTATGACATAAATATTTTCAATAAAAATAAACAAAAATTGAAAATACAGCTTGGAATACAAAATCTCTATACAATAAATGGCTTAAGCACACATCTTTATATTACCTTCAATATGTTGTCTGCAAAATTCTGTCTATAGTTCTTATTTGGTCTGAGGGTACAAAAGAATAAAATAAATATAGAATTGAATTTACTCACTCAGGTACTGGCGGAGGCAGTGTTGCGTGGTTCATGTTACTGAGTAGGGACTGCCCCACGTGTACTGGTCTAGCTATGGCGTGACTGCTTTCATTAACTATGGGCATTGAATTTGTAACAATCTTGGTGGATTTGGCTGTTGTATTGTTATTGACACTAATTAATGACTTAGATGTCTGCGGAGATATGGAAATCAATGGTGTTGTGTTAGTGCTATTTCCATTCTTACTTTTTGTTTTATTTTTCAACAACGAAGTCCCGTTTGTCACTACAGTATTGTTGATTGGAGAGTCGAGATAATAGCGCTTCTTTTCATACTTGTTCGACATAAAATCTTTCACGCTTTGTTCGTCCGTAAAGTTCACACTTTCACCTTCGTATAGGCCTAACCAAACTCGTCTGCAATAATCGTTACCCCTCGATTTGATGAATTCTATTTCCTCTGGCGTGAAAGTCGCCATAGAAATAGATTTGACACGATGCGGTGGTGTTAGTCCGCGCCTAAAACGATATTTAAATTCAACATGACAATGTACAAGTAATTTATAAAGTACAGCGCAAAATTTTATACTCACAACATCCCTGAACACTTTGAACACACGAAGGAACCTATCGTAGTATTTACGTAGGTAGGTCCCCTCTGATTACAATCCAAACAATACTTGTTTCCGTTTAACGAAATAAGTTCACGCAAAATTTCTAAATTTTTATCATCTTGCTTTCGACGGTTCGCAGCCATCTTTGTGTAAATATATTAATTAGAAATAAATGTTGTTTTGTGACGAACACTAGTTGTAATTGAATTGAATTTGTACTATTATAATTCTGTTAATCTCTCTCCTCTCTCTAGGAAATTGTATTTTCTTCTTCTTCTTAGGTATAAATGGCAATTCGGCTCATTTTAAAATGGCCATTATCTGCCAATGTCATGTCAATGTCGCTTGTCGCGTTATGACCAAAGACGCGTTATGACTGTGTTTTGTGACGTTCCACAGCACGCAAGCGAATAGACAAAAAAAAAAAATTATAAAATAATAAAAAAATATATACAATACGAGGCATTACGAAAGATTGTATAACCGGTATTATTATTAATTAAAGTTTAATGTCATACATATCTACATATTTACATAACATATAAACAAAAGGGGAATTACACATATACAAAAGGAGCGACTTCATGTTAATGGGACGAGGGATTTTGGCAGGGAGAATATCATACAGGGACACGGGGCGTAAGGGGCAATTGAAAAATACATGATCTGTAGAACCTTCCTCAACACCGCAGTCACAGATAGGGCTATTTCGTACACCAATTTTATTGAGGTGGAGGGGAGTACATGAATGTCCCAACCGAAGCCTGCAAATAATTGAAACAGTCCGTTTGTTAGTTGAGCGGAAGCGATAGAACCAGGGTCTGGAGGGAATGGTGGGTTGAATGTCGCTATAGTAACGACCTTTAGCCAGTCTAGAAATTTCCCAGATTGACTGCCAATGCTTATTAAGATCGGGCAGGGCCTGAGCACGTAGATCATTAGTAGTGATATAAAAGTGTTCGCAACTACCAATTTGAATAGAGTCTTTAGCGAAAACATCAACTGACTCGTTGCCTGTGATGCCACAATGACTAGGGATCCAAGCAAGAACAATATTTAAATTATGGTTTTGGCAACTATACAGAGCCTCCTTAATTTTGAGGATTAGAGGGAATTTTGAACCAGACGTAAACTGATTACCGAGTACCGCCTGAAGGCAGCTTAAGGAGTCTGAAAAAATGATGGTCCTATTTAAAGAGTTGTCGATAACAAAATTGATAGCTTCCAAAATAGCTACCGATTCGCCAGTGAAGACTGAGGACATTGGGGGGCACTTAAAGCTTAGGAGCACCTGAAGGTTAGGTATCCAGACAGCAGCACCTACGCAACCATCATTCGTCAATTTCGACGCATCAGTATAAACCGGGAGCCACTCATTCCACTGCGAAGCTATGATTTGATTAAACTTTGTATTGGCACAAGGAGAGTTCTTAGAGATCCCAAAGTCTAGGAGGATTTCGGGTCGGAAAAGGAGGGCATCATAATCAATGGAATAAAGTAAAGGATGAGATGTTTGGAAAATAGGGTCAGGAATATTGCGAATTTTGCGGAAGCTAATAATTAAGGGAGGAGGATCTTTATTTCGCCAATACGAGTTTGTAGGGATTGTGTCAGATAGAAACTCTAATTTAGGCAATAGGGGATGGGAGGAGTTTTGGAAGGCACCTAAGAGGAACCTAGAGCATAGTAGGTTCCTACGGAGGGAGAGAGGGGGATCAAGAGCTTCTATCTGTAGAGCGTTAGTAGGGGAGGATTTCATGGCGCCCAATATTATCCTGAGACATCTAAATTGGAGTTTATCTAATTTTAATAGCGCCATTTTACTACAAGGTTCTAGAATAAATGATCCGTAGTCAAACACACTCCGTATAATGGCGTTATAAATCAGTTTTTGGGTGTAAGGGTGGGCACCCCACCACACACCCGACAAACAACGGAGAACATTAGTGTTAAAATCGCATTTCTTGAGAACATAGTTTAAATGGGGAACACCAGACATTTTAGAATCAAGAAATACGCCTAAAAATTTAACTACATTTTTGGCTGGGATAGCTTGGCCAGCAAAGGTCAGCTTTATTTCCGGAATTATTCTCTTCCGAGTAAACACGACAGCACAGCACTTCGGCACAGATAATGATAGGCCGTGAACAGACAACCAGTCCTCTAAGTATAACAGAGCTCTGTTGAGCCTAACTTCGGCTTCTTGGACTGAGGTAGCTGCAACATACAGAACTATATCATCAGCGTATTGAAGTATATTACAAAAAGAGCGCACTACTTGATCTAGGTCGTACGTGTAAAGGTTATATAATAGAGGACTGAGGACAGAGCCCTGTGGTAAGCCCTTCCAGACATGTCGGGGGGGGAGAAGAGAGCCATTAAGCCGAATTTGGATGGTTCGATCCATGAACATGTTGCATATAAAATGGGCCAACCTCACCGGGATACTCAGCTGAAGCAATTTTTGCCTGAGTAGGGGGAGTAGGACGCTATCATATGCCGAATTTATGTCAAGGAAAACACCCACAAGAATTTCATTTTTTGAAAAGGCTAATCTGATATCAGTGGTAAGGATGGAAAGACTATCCATGGTGCTCAAACCTTTCCGGAAGCCGAATTGGGTATAGGATAAGATAGACGAATTTTCGACGAACCATTCGAGACGATTCTTAATTAAGTGTTCAAGTATTTTCACCAAAGTGGAGGATAAAGCGATGGGACGGTAGGAAGAGGGGTCGGTCGGGGGTTTACCAGGTTTCAATAACGGGATGATGATTTGGTTCTTCCAGGATTCTGGGATAACGCCAAGTTCAAAAAATTTATTAACTAAAGAAAGATAATATAATTTCGTATTCATTCCAGAATTAACCAAAAAGGAGTAGGGAAAACCATCGGGACCAGGGGAGGAATCTATAACACGATTTAAAACATGTGTTAATTCAGTTAAAGAGAATGGGTTATTAAATTTATGTGGGGTAATAGACGAGGGGTATGGAGAGGGAAGGGAATTCAAATTAGGAACGAAAACAGGTGCGATTTTGTTAAGGAAGGCAAAAACCCACTCAGAGGGATCATTAGAAGGAGGGGAGGGGGGGCAAAAGGAACCACGAAACCTTTTGATGGATTTCCACAAAATGGTGGATGGGGTACGGGGAGACAAATTTTGGCAGAATCTGATCCAACTCATACGTTTCTTCTTCTTAAAAAGGCGTTTGCACATGGCAACCATCCTTTTAAAAAAAATAAAGTTGTCTATGGACATGAACAGACAATACGTCAGTTCAGCCTCTTTGCGCTTATTGTACATGGTTGTGCATTCCGAGTCCCACCAAGGAGGAGAGAGTTTTGTTTTTGTTCTCAACTTTTTCAGTGGGATGCTATGGCTGGCTGCACTTTCCAGCGCTATTTGGAATTGCTCATGACATGTAGAAAAGTTGTTACTATCAGCGGGAGGTATCAGTGATGTGTTGCGATCCGTGTAACGAGAGAAACTGTCCCAATCTGCTCGGTTGAGGTTATATTTAAGTAACGGCGAAAAATCCCTTGTAGGGATAATGGAGGATTCCGGAATGGTAAGCAAAATAGGGATATGGTCACTGCCATGAGAATCTACTAAGACTCTCCACGAAATACGAGAAGATAGGTCAGGGGAGGAAAGGGAAAGGTCCACCGCACTAACGTTACCACCAGGAGGTGTTCTCCTAGTAGGAGAGCCGTCATTGAGAATCGAGATGTTTAGATCGTCAAGAAGGTCGACGAGTTTACACCCAAAGGCGTCACAAGATGCACTGCCCCAGGTTAAGTGGTTGCAATTAAAATCACCCAGTATGAGAAAGGGACCAGAAATTGCATTAAATAAGAGCTCCAAATCGGGAATTGAGACTACATTAGGATTAGGGATATATAGGGAGAGAATAGATATATCTAAATTGTGGATTTTGATTGCTACTGCATTGAGGGAGTCAGGGAGAGAGGGAAGAGGAATCTGAGAGTAGGTGGCAGTAGACTTAATTAGAATTGCTGTACCAGCATAACCATCACCCCTGTCATCCCGCAGACAGGCATATCCAGGTATCCTAAAGTAGGAACCAGGGACAAGCCATGTCTCCGAGATGGCAAAGGCAACAGGGCTATGCAAGTTAATTAATTGTAAAATTTCGTGTTTTTTAGGACGGAGACTGCGACAGTTCCACTGGATTAGGTGGAATTTGCTGGACGATTTGTACGAGCGTATTCAATTTGGAAGCAACGTTGGACGGTAAGGAACATTCATTAAACTTTGAAAGGATACTGATCAGAGTGATCAAGATGCCTTCAAGTAAGTTATCATTTTCAGGGGCACCATGGAGAGCAGCTCCGTTTGAGGGAGGAGGAGGGTCTCGTTGCCCAATAAGAGCATTGTGGGCGGCTCGATCATAGCCTCGGGCAAGAGGAAAGTGGGAGCGAGGAGAAGACATTGTAGATTTTCTATGGCTCATACGAGAGGAATGGGTAGGTGGTGAGTAGGACTGGGACTGCGAGCGTGTGGAGGGGGCTGTGGGGAAAGATGATGTGTGTTGTGGCGGTGATTGAGAAGAGGACATCACACGGGCCACATCAGAGAATGATCGGCGAACAGGGGCAAACATGGAGGCGGCTTCAAGGTACGAGATGTTATCTTGGGACATTTTCATTTTAATGCTCTTTTGCCGGGAGTGCTCAGGACAATTTTTATCTGTGGCACAGTGACGACCTTCACAAAAAAGACACGAAAGCTGATCTGATGGAATTTGACAAGATGATCCGAGATGAGGTTGGCCACACTTAAAGCAGCGTGGTTTCGAGCGACATTTGTCTTTAATATGCCCAAAACGGCAACAGTTGAAGCATTGGATAGAGGGCAATTGATACACCTCGACTGACAAGGAAGAATATAAACAATAAATATGAGGAGGTAAGTTTTGCCCGCTAAAAGTAAGCACAATAGTCGTGGAAGGGGCCCAGTCCACACTGCCATCATTCTGACGAATCTTCCTGTTGAGACGCCTTGCTTTTAAAATTTTACCACATCCCTGAGGGATTTCAGACATTTCGACTAAGTTGTCCATTGACCAATCCGTTGGGACATCCCGTACTATCCCCATGCGAGTTACGTTGAATGTAGGTATAAAAGATTTGTAATTGCTACTGGCAAGAACAGGATTGTTTACGAATTGGTTAGCGTCATTGGGATTAACAAATTCGACACAAATCCTGTTCCTACCAATATTCTTAATACCGTGTTTAGAAATTTTACCGACATTCGATTTTATGAGCAGTTGACCAAAGTGCAGAGGATTGATGGAATAGCCCGCTTTGGGGTGCTTTTCAATGCGCTGTACGTGTACAATAAATGGGCCATCGTCACTGTCTGTATATTTGCGAGGTTCGCCTAAACTAGGGTCAGTCCATGTATCTTGCCTAGAGTCTGATGGGGGATGTGATTTTTTGGCTGATTCATTAGATATATTAGAATCGGAAGGACGCTTGCGTTTTTCCAGCCCCAAGTCGGACGGAAGCTCCATGGCGTCATGGAAGGCTTCAGGAGGAGGATCAGGGGGTTCAGGGGTGGACACCGACTTCATGTCGGTGTCCAACCAAGGCGATATAAGCAGCTAAACTATTATTGTAGGTTAGTAACTAATAAAAAATAAAATAAGAAAATATAAAGAGAATGTTAGTTTTATTAACTAAACCCAACACCAATATATAAAAATAATCTTACAATAGTTCGTAATGGGGAATTATATACAATTATAAAGTTAATTTTAGTTGGTCTAATTCGCAAACATGTGTTTCAGTCTCGACCACAGAAGCGAGAAAAAAAAACAAATTGTATTTTGTTAAGTAGAGAAATTATTACTTTGACAATGGAAAGAACACCACAGAAAGAAAAATTAATAAACATAGAACACTATTATACTGAAACACCTAAACAGAGCAAAAAAATGTTCTTGAAAACGTCAATAATTTTTATGGTGTGTGCTAAAAAAAGCAAATTTTGTACGCCCAATTTTTTTACTTTATCATTTCTTCAAAGAAATTTAACTAATTCAATTTCTTTGCATTTCTTGCAATAGTGTTGCAATACTATGTAGAAATATTAAGTATTAAAAAAGCTTCTGCTTATATTGTCAGCTGTCATTTGTCAGTGTCAGTAGCATTTTTTACTATCTACTGCGTGCAGCGCTGCAGCGCAGCGATCGATAATTTTTGTTTGTTTGTTTACATTATGCCCGATTTAAAAAATGTGCCTCTGAGACCATCAACGCAGTCAACGGATTCTGCTGAACGATTAGACTCACATTCGGGATCAATTATACAATTATCAGCGCCATACCTCTCCTGCTTTGTTTATTTATTTATGTGTTGTTTTAGTATCATAACTTTAGCGTTTATTGTTATGTATGTTTTCCGTTTTCATGTTTACTACATAATTTGATATTACAATGAACTCGTGTCGATTATGTTTAAACACTGGATCACTTGTCGATTTGTTTCAACTAAAAGGCAATACTAGTCTCGCTGAGAAAGTTGTGTCCTGTGTTGATATAAAGGTGAGTAAAATTTTCTATCCGCTTTAATATTTTCAAACAATTACAGGTGACGGTAACCACTTGCCATCAAGTGAACTGAAAGCCTGTCTATCATCCTTAACATTAAAGAAAATGTCAATTTATTTACTCACATCTTCTATTACTTCACAGATTTTCCCTGGAGATGGTCTCCCAGAATTCATTTGTAGCTCATGTGAGACGAGTATAAATCAATTTTACATATTTAAACAGACATGTTTGAATGTAGACAGAGAATTAAGGAAAAGTACAAAAATGTATAAAGACACTTGCATATTATTAGACCAGAAAGGTGAATTGGCTAATGTGATCATAGAAAATTTTGGTGATTTCACAACAAATGAGAGCAGCACTTTGGATATTAAACCAGAAGTTATAGATGAAAAAACTAATCTTTTATCGGAACAGAACGAAGAAATTAAATGCAAAATTAATATACCCGATGAAATAAAAAAATCTCAAGTCTTTCAGTGCGAGCACTGCGGTAATATATTTGCAAAAAGAACAATATTAAAAAATCATTTGCAAACTCATTCTAAAGTGAAATTGTATTCTTGTAAAACGTGCTCAAAACATTTCACAAGAGCTGAGCATTTGCGGATTCACATGCGTATACACAGTGGAGTGAGGCCATATGTTTGTGAAATTTGCGGCAAATCGTCTACAAAACGGCAAGACCTCATTCGACATCTAAAAGTGCACAGCGACGAGAAAAAATACAAATGTTCAATGTGCGATCGTAGATTTAAAAGATCAAGCGATGTACATAGTCATATGAGATCTCATACTGGCTCCAGACCGTATAGTTGTGATAAATGTCAAAAAACATATACCTCTCATAGTGGCTACAAAAAACATTACATGAAACATTGTCAGCAAAAATAAGAAATGTTACTAAGATTATTTTTTTAATTATTTTAAATCTGTTAGGTCTAGTTAACAATATTTCGAGTTTTCTGTTAGTCTGTCTACTTCCTCAATTTAAAATAATTATACCATACCAAAAATTAATTAAACCTAACAGATTTTTATGGAGTTCGTTTTAAAAAGTTACCATTATTTTTCTAAGTCGTGTATATAGGAAACATATTTTTTTTTATTGCATCTTAAACAAATTTCAGGGTATAGGAAATACATAGGCATTACTTAATATAGAACATAATTGTTTATTTACAAAGGTTTTTTGATAAATCAGAACCTCTCTCTTTTTTATTGGCTATTCTTGATCCAAACTGCAAGGCCCTTTTAGGAATTGTTGTAACCTCTCTTAGGCCCAAGTTAAAAGCGACAAGCCTTAGAATCAATTTATCTCCTATTCCTGGGCCTAAGCCATTACAGGGATAACATCTGTAATAAAAAAAATCATAAAATCAGTCTGGCCGAAATAATTTATATGGAAAGATAGGCGTTTTTTTTTTAATATTACAATAATGTACTGCATTTTCACCATTTTGCCTATGTAGGTCTTCCCATTGATGGAGCCATTAAGTAAAATATTAATGTTCAAAATAGTTAATTGCTCAAGAAAATATTGAAAATAAACTATTTTCTATTTTTATATGTAATTGTTTCATTTTGATTGTTCAAAACAAATACCCTTTGTATATTAGATTTTGTTTTTAGACAATCTAACTTAGATTGTTATTTTTTTGAGTAATTTGTATTTGTATAATTTTGGTGTCAATTTGTTCTTGTTTTGACTTCAATCAGACTCCACCAAAAAGTATTTGTCAATTTTAACATTTAAAAAAACATACACAAACCTACAACCATAAAATATAAATTATTATTTATATAAACTCACTTGAGCCAAGGTTTCAATTTCAATACAAAATGAACAAAGTCCTCGTCCAAATATGGCATCCTCGGTTGACATCCGTGATCGCATATCACCCTATTGTCCCTGGCTAGATTTCTAAAGGAGATCCTCTTCCAGTCCAAATGCAATTCTTTGCCAAGGGCTGACCATCCGTGCCGTCTAAACGCGTTTCTGTGTCGTGTGTAACCGCCAAATAACTCATCAGCACCGGAGCCAAGTAGTAAAACCTTCATGTAAATAAATATACATAAATATCTTCACACATTCCACACCACACAGCACCATATTAAGCAACTAATGCTTGTATTATGGATACCAGACATTTGTTTTGGAAATACAAAACATTCTTGACTCAGGTGCAAAGGTAAAATGTTAACACATAAACATTTTCCCCTAGCGGGATTCGAACCCCCGACCGTTTCATTAACAGCTATTAGGGTTACTAGCCACTGGACACACCAAATATGTCTTCAATTAATAGATATATAAATATGGATAAGAAGATGACGAAATCATCTATTTATTTACAAATATCTATGCTATATTTATCTATCAAAAATACTTAATACAATTTGTACCATCCAACTATAGGACTTATCGTTGTATTGTTTCAAAATAAGCTGAAAAGAACAATTTTGTCCTTTTTTATTATTGGCGGGGAAAGCCCGATCAGTAGATCAAGAAAAAATAAAAAATATATGCCACCTAACATCTAATATCAAGTCTTTCAGATTTAATTAATATAGGTATATATAAAGAAAAACTTTATTTTGTTCGTAATATAAGCACAAGTACACAACTTAAGTTTAGTATGTACATTGTACACTTAAGTGTTCGTTATTTAGTAACTAGTTTTTTTTTATCAAAACATTGAATATCAGATTATATGCCAATTTCGATTACTTAAAAATAGCCTTAAATGAAATTTAACTCACCCTGCACTTGGATTCTTCACAATCTTGACCTTTAGCTGCAAACCAAAGAGCGGAGCCAAGGCTTTCATCTAAAATGGTCTTCCTTGGATGTACAAGGTCTGCAATTACAGTCTTTTGTTGTTCTTCCAAAAGTTCCCTTGGGACATCTATTTCTTTGAATAACCACTTCCTGTAAGAATTAAATATTCACCGTTATAAATTCCTATTTTAATCTTTAATTTTAATCTTTGTGGCTGTGTTGCAGTGAGACCTTTGAGAGGGATTGTTCTCTTCCTCATTGAATATTTGGAAATCTTAATATTATTATTTTTGCAATTTTAAGAAATCTTATGCCCGTTTTACATGCTACCTAAATGGATAAACTGATACCTACGTATGTAAAAATAACTAGCTTATGCCCACGACTTTGTTTACGTTGAAAAATGAAATTAAATGACCCTTGGGACTTTACTGGTACTCTAGTACTTTTTTTTTCAGGGTGAATGAAAAATTGCATAATGATCGGTTGAGTGAGTAGTTAAAGCGTGAAACAGACAGACAACAGTTATGTACTTTCACATTTATAATATTAGTATAGTTGAACTAAACTTACTTACCTGGAGGGACATAATTTTTCGAGTTCTTCAAACGATTGACGCCCAGTTATTCTGTCCGGCACATTGTATGTAGACTTTTCTTCTTTTTTGAAAGCAACATTATAAAGATCTATGCTTTGTTCCGCGGGCACATATTTATTCGCAATGAATGCTAAAATGGTACAGTCGAGACCACCGGAAAATAAAATTCCAACTGTACTATGTTCACAATTAGTGTCAAGTGTAAACAAACACTCCTTACACTTGTTTGGCTGCGTCTCCACACGAATCTTTACACTTATTTCAAGTAGATTGACCAATCTTTTTACTGTGTCTTCAATTTCCGCTTGCTCTAAGAGTTTTTCCATTACTTGCCATTTATTTTGATTTTTATGTGCTACTTCATCTATAAATTTAACAATATTTTCTTCAAACTAAAAGAAAATATTAAGGATAACATCAAAATAAATTGTCGGGAGCATACAGTAATGGCTAGGTTGGGCTTGCTATGGAAATAGGCATGTTGGTAAAAGAGACAAAAGCTTCTTAACAAAATTTTTAATTTTAAACTTAAATTATAATATAAAGTAAGAACCTAGTTGCACTAAATTTATAGATATTACGCACGTTCCTTTATTCATTCGTATTCTAATCATTCCTATTAGAAAATATACAATAGTTAAAATCTAGTCCCGTTATTTACACATTTGCTACAGCAACTTTTTAGTTAACCAATCATAACATAAAATAAATGAATTAAATATATGAAGCAATAATCATTCACGTCTTTTTTTTTTATGTAAAAAAATGTGTGTTTGTAGAATTCAATTTCAAAATAAATAAAATCTTAATAAAATGTTATACTTTTTAATACTCACTTCTTCGGTAAGACTTATTGCATCAAACTCAGTTATAAAGTCTTCATCGGGCTGATTCTGTTGTAATTTTACAATATCTAGCCAATTTTGAATATCATATTCTTCGGACGTGTCATCGCACCAATTGAAAAGTTCTATTTTCTTTGTGATAATGTTAAGTTTGTACAGGTGTGTCGCTGGTATTTCTATGCATTCATATCTTCTTCCTGAAAAACAATTTATTCTTTCTTAATAAAATTAGAAACAAGTCTATAAGAAATTAATTCAAACAAAAGTGTTCAACAAATTAAACTTATATTTACCTAAAACACTGCTTACGATAATAGAGCTATCATTTTTGTGTAACAGAAGTGTATTTCTACCAATTCTATCCCTCGTGAAGTACAATTCCTTGGCATGCTTATCGTAATATATTAAACTAAACGGTCCCTTGAGTGACTTCAGTTCTTTTATAATATGTTCTGCTTTACTCTGTGAACAGTCATATTACATATTACATAGATCAATACTAATAATAAATCTGTAAGGGATGGTCATGGAGTAAGTTACTTTGTTTTGAGAGATATTGTGTTTATAGGCTCTATACATGATACTGAAACTAAATTGACGATTTTTAGAATTTTTTTCTGTTTGTATGAATGTATGTGTGTTCCTCCATAACTCTTAAACAAATTAACTGATTTTCATGAAACTTGGTAGATTTATAAACATTTAGACATACCTACAGGACACGTCATGATAGGCTACTTTTTTCTTTTTCAACGCGAACGAAGTCGCGGGCGCTAGCTAGTACATTAATATAATAAATTGATGGACATATTTTTTATTATTAACAACTAGCCGGTGCCCGCGACTTCACCGCCGCATAATTCCAATTTTGAATAAATCGAGGTTAAAGTTTTACTTTTAATTTTTGAGATAAATCTGTTAATAGAACAATTAATGCTAATCCTGACATGAAATCAAGAATAAAAACATTCAAACTTAGACCAACAAACATTTAACTAATAGGTTGTCACTGCTAATTTGTAGGAGATAATATTTATATACATTATTTAAATAAAGACAAGTTATTTACGATTCCAATTGATAGTCTTTTCATTATTGCTATTGTATCACTGGTATGCCTCTCCCATGAGTTGTCGAAGATGTCGCCATTGTATAGAAGTACTCCATTATAATCTGCCAAAGGCTGTACAGTCGGTTGGTTTCCTTGCATCCAGAGTACAGATCCACAGAAAAAAACAGATATATCGCCTATTTTAATAGTAGTCTCGTGAATGCGATCGGGCCCTCTTCTTGAAATTCTTTGCATTAAATCTTTATCCTAAAAAAAGTTAAAATAGGTACTTACATTAGTAAATTAATGCGTCTCAGCGCTAGTTTGGACCTATATAGTCCTTATTTTGATTTTACCTGTTTAATATTAGATTCAGCATAGCATATTTCGCAAAAAATTCCACACATTTTTTTAAACAATAAATATAACCGTAATCTTTCTGTCAAATGAAAACCAATATCCAATATTTTGAATTTATTATTATAACCACTTTCACAGCTTAAAAGTAATTAAAGAAACAATAATAATTTAATAATATCAAACATGCATGGTGTTATCACCATAATGAATAAATAAATAAATAAAAAACATGTGTCTACTCAAATTGTCACTGTCAATCAAATTAATGTCTGTTTGACAGAGCCGTCCATTCCATTTCATGCAAACAATATATCCTAGTAGTTCCAATGGCAGCAGTAATTAACAGAATTAATTCCACCTGGATTGCCAATCTATATATATAAAAAGGCAATGTGTGTATGTATGTTCCCTAAAAACAGCTGAACGCATTTTAATGAAATTTTCAGACAATCTTCAGATTAGTCCAGCCTGTGAAGTTTAGTAGTGATCGGACGCGGACGAAGTCGCCGGCACCCACTAGTTTTAAATAAAACTTTTCAGTGGCCACCATGAAAGAAGTATGAAACCGTTTGTGTCTCCCAACTTTCTCGTATGAGGTGTCTTCGCTTCATTATACATCATTATCCACTATTTTGAGCACAAACTTTCTCCAACTATGTAGATGTAATACTACTTTGTACCTTTCAAGTCAAGGTACTTTATTTTATACTTTTTAATATATTCTCTCAAACCTGGGATTGGAATTTTTTTATTCAATGAAACACTGCAGTACACAAAACAATACAATTTTTTTATTATTTACATTTCGAATTTAACGCACAATAGATAGCCGTACCACTTCTTATCCTGTGGTCTCGAAGCATTCGTTTTAATTTGGTTTTAATCATAGACTTAGAGAGATGGATTGAGCATTTCCTATCAACTTGTAAAGTAAAAATTGGCAAAAGAGTTTGAGAGATATGAAGCGATCGTTTTGGCCAGTTGTCGTCTTTTTCTTGAATTTTCATTGGTCCTCGAGGTTCGCTGTGGTACCGCTTTCTCTCTTTTTCTATTTAATGCGGGTAGTGCTCAGTTCCACTCTCTTTGTCTATGGTATTCACTGATCTCTAATAAACCCCTGGACGGGCTGTTGTCAAATTATTTTTATGTATATTTGAAAAACGCCATTATGGCGCTGTAGGCTATGGAGTGTAAGTACATGGAACTAAAACTAGTGATGTCCGCATGTCGACATCTAAGACGGGGTATATCGATAGTTTATTTGATACAGCTATTGTATTTTTCATAAGTTTGTAGTTTTATATAATGTAATAGATGAGTTTAGGTGTTGATTAAATTTAGATCTTCCAGATCGTTGTTACGCACGGAAATAGTGATTAAAGATCTGTTTCAAAACTTCAAAGCGGACACAAATAAACTTAAAACAGTCTCTGAGACATCAACATATAGAATACTAGCTGGTGCTCGCGACTTGGTCCGCGTAGAAAAGTATAAAACGCCATTTACCGTATTTTGGATAGATGGCGCTATCTTCCGGGCCAAGCCGCTAGTATTTACATTTTACCGCGGTGAAAAGTATAGTATCCTATGTTCATCGCGGATAATGTCAGCTTCTAATGGCTTGATTTTTCAAATGGGTACAGGGGCCCTAGACAAAGTGACATGACGAAGACGATAACGAAGTTCGAAAACAACAAAATGTATGGGAAGTATCACGCGACTTAACGAAGGCATATGTCAATCCCATACATTTTATTGTTTTCGAACTTCGTTATCGTTTTCGTCATATCACTTTGTCTAGGGCCCCAGTAATTTCGGAGCCTATTCTATACAAACGAACAAACAAACAATCATATCTTTTCTCTTTATAATATTAGTATATAAAACAGACACTATTATACTTATCTATGGATTAAAAATACGCAAACGTCAAAATTAGTTCCCGTACTTACGTACGGCGGCGCTTCAAAGTTGTACACGAAAGTGTCTGTAATTTGTATGGGATAACCCATCCAGAGGTTTATTAGAGATCGGTGACGGTGTTGATCATTAATCCCTTGTTTGACAACAATAGTGCAGTGTATTTATTTGAATTTTTTGGGTCCAAATATTAGGTCGGCGTCGGGCGCACCCTTGGGGTGTTGGTATTTCTGGCGCACGTGCTGCCCCCTGTTGGGGTTGCCACTACCCCCCGACCCTCCCCCACTCTCCGCGCTGTACTCCTCCTCCTCTTGCCTCTCCGATATGTTCAGAGTGAGACTGAAAAATATCAATTATTCATATTAGTTTTTGACATTGGAAATGTCTTCGTTCGTTTCAGTATAGGCCCAGATTTCACGAAAAAGTGCGATCCCCTTATATCTCGGAGAGTTGTGAAGATATGATATTCAAAAAAGGCTCAAAAGACGCGCATTCACGAGAGCTGTAAGGGTCAAAAAGAATTTTTGGAAAAAGTCAAAAACGAAAAAAAAAGTTATGGCCGAAATAGTGAAAAAAAATGTGATTTTTTCCGAATTTTTGGTTTTGGCGCTTGATATTTTGGAAACGAAGAATGATATCAAAAATTTGAGAAAAGCTCCTCTGGACAATTTAGTCAGCTACAATTTGAGCCTAAAATAAAGACGATCGGGTTAAGGGTTTGCCCTGTAGCTTACTTAACCTTTTTGAAAGAAGTCAACAAGTCAGAACAATATAATTTCGAATTTCGTAGATTCACTTTCAATGTGCTCGATAATGAGATGATAATGACAATGAGATGCACATGTAATGTTGATACGCGATCGAGATTATATGCTTACGCAAAATATAATGTAATTAATCTTTGATGCGGATTGCATATTGTGAAAAAAATTCAAGTCAATACGCAGGCTAGTTTCCGAGTTTTTGAGAGATATAATTTATATATATATTTACCGTTTAACTCTTTCCATTTCTTGTTTGTCCGCCAACGCCTGCTGTTGGAGATTGCTAGCGAGCTCTGGCGGAGCACTGAAGAACTTGTATTGAGCTTTAGTGCCTTTTCTAACCATTAACACAAACTCCACGCCTTCTCTGCCCTCCTGAAAAAAAAAACCATTCTAATTAATCCAACTGTACTGCATTCAAATCAACATGGATTTTTTTTCTGATTACTAACAGCCTGAATCTTCGTGAGTAGCTTCAGTTTGCTGCGACGAACAACTTTTTCAGTTTTTCCTCTGCAAAAATTCTCGATAGAGGTAGCTAAAGCAGTTAGCAGCCGTAAGAAAACCAATATTAGTATATGGTTAGTAATAATTTTTATGATTTCATTATTATGATTTATTGGGAGTGTTTTTTTTGGGAGGGATGTGTATACTAACCAGCTGATTGTCTGCAGTTTAGTAAACATTTGTAAATATAATAAAATGGCCGCAAATTTCCCTACAAATTGTCCTAGAAATTGAGTGGTACGTTTTCCCAGTCCTACGCTTGGAAGTTTTTTACGGCTGCTAACTCCTTTAGATACCTCTATCGAGAATTTTTGCAGAGGAAAAAGTTGTTCGTCTCGGCAAACTGAAGCTACTCACGAAGATTCAGCCTGTTAGTAATCAGAAAAAAAATCCTTTGAGGGTTACTGGACTAGTCTCATAATTCATTTATGAAATTCTTTAATTTTTTTTTTTTAGTTAAAATTTCTGCTAAAAAGCTTGATTGCTACCAACAATCAAGTAGTACTTACCAGCAACTGTTCATAAGTCTTCTTGGTGGCCTGGCGACAGTTCATTGGGACGGCGATGTCTCGCTGCTGCGGTCTGTTCTCGCGTTGCCGGTCCGCTATATTCTCCATTACCATTTTCTCAAACGCGGACTCAAACTCAATATCCTCCACCTATGCACACGTGAAATACAAACGTTAGGTCGAAAACAGACACAAAGCAGACTTAATGGACACACTTAGTTAAACGCGATCCAGTATATTAAAACTAGACACGCCCGCCGGTCGCGCCCGCGCCCGATTTGTGTCTGTTTTCGGCCTTACATTCACGCCCGCCTTAAATTGAGGTTACAAAATCGTTGATAGCCTTTGAACAATTAAAAATAAATAAACAGAATGAAGGCTTCTCAATAAAGAATGACACTTGTACTGTCAAACATAATATATATACTAATATTATAAAGAGGAAAGATTTGATTGTTTGTTTGTATAGAATAGGCTCTGAAACTACGGACCGATTTTAAAAATTCTTTAACCATTAGAAGCCGACATTATCTGTGATGAACATAGGCTACTTTTTACCGCGGGAAAATGCTTCATTCCTACGGGAAATCTAAAATAAAAGTAAAAACTAGCGGCTTGGCCCGGGAGATAGCGCCATCTATCCAAAATACGGTAGAACGCGTTTTATACTTTTCTATGCGGACGAAGTGTATTATATTTTATAAAGTTACGCGGACGAAGTCGCGTGCAACAGCTAGTTGATAATAATTATATTTGTCTATAATTTGTTAAAGAAATGCTCTCCCAATCTTGTCATGCCAAATAAAATAAATCTTTTTTTGTACAAGTGTTTGAGATTTGTCTATTCTATATGTTCCTTTGCTTATCCTCAATCCTAATGTCAGCACTTGAAGTGGTCCATAAAAAAAAGTACAAATAACAATTTTAATTTTAATTGAGAACGGATCGCTTTATAAATGAAAAGGATGAAACAATAAGCTCTCACCGGTTTTGGCGCTGGCCGAGGTTGCATCTCCATATCGTCATTCTGCATTTCCCCTTCATCATCATTCCCCGCATTCTCCGTTGCATCCTCGTCCGAACTCTCGCCGGGCAGTTGAGGATTGTCAGTTTCGTCATCGGTCTCCACAATCGTGTCTAGGCCTTCGTTGACACTGTCATCGCCCTGATCATCGTTCTCGTATTGCTCTCCTTCACCTAACTCCGGATACAAATTCTGTCTCAACTCCTCTATTGCGTCCTTGCACTGCTGCCAATCGGTGAACAACTCCAACTTTGGACGCAAACTCATCAAACACTCCTGATAAATATTTTTAACGTAAATTGGAAACTTATTTTCATCTGTCCACAGCGGATCCGAGTGTTTGAACCAGTAGTAGTTTTGGAAGAACACGAGAAAGTAATCGAGCCTCTTCTTGCTTGAGCCGCTGTTGAAATATACACCACATGTCTCTAGTAAAGCGCACACGAGTCTCACTCTGAAAACATTTTCCGGCGGATCTAGATTCGACACGTCACCGTGATCATTCGTAACACCGAACGTTATGAACGAGTAGAGAACCGTAAAAATGTCCCTCGAATCGAGCAATTTATAATTGTACAGCTCGCCCAAATACCTCACAGTCGCCAACCTCCTTTGATTGTAACGAGGGTGCGGATTCTCCATTGTCACCCTTATTTCTTCGAGCACCGTGTCCACGACCATTGGAGCGACTGCTTCCTGCCACACTGCCAGTTCGGCAGTCAAACGTGCCAACGCCCTCCTGGCGCTCGCTCTGACCCTCCAACCGCCGGCCAAGTGTAGTATTGCCACATTCGAGATGTCCGGGTCGTCCCAGTCCAGTTTTCTCATCAGCCGCAGAATCTTCTCCTCGTTGCTCTTCTGCAGGTCCTCGTGGAGGATCTTCCTGATGAACTGGTGCATCGGCGACTCCTCCTCTTTGGGCTGCGCCGGCGCCTCCGGCGGACAGACATAGTAGAACGCGTTCTCTATCTGTGTAACGTATCGCGAGTCTAATGCCGATACGGTCTGTGAAAACAGGAAATATTTTCAGTCTATAGATTTTCAGATATTTCAGATTACTTATATATTACTTACTTATACTGCACTTGTGGCACTTATGACGTGCTTGTGTTATAGGCGACGGTAGCCACCTACCATCAAGTGGACCGTCAGCCTGTCTGTCAACTTTATAATTAAAAAAAAAATTAGTATGCCCAACAGGGTCCATAATACTGGTCTTTATTTTTATATAGTAACATCTCTGTACATTAAGGTTTCGCAATAAAAATTTGAATTTGAATTTGAACTAGAAAATAAATAATCGTTTGTTTTTAATTAATTATATGTATTAAAAAGGAAATAAAATAATATCCTAAATAAGCTGAAGCCAAAACGACATTTCCAAGATTATGAATAGAACTCAAAACGACTCAAATTTCAGCGAGACAAAGACTACCTTAAATAATTCAATATACTGATATTATAAATTTAAAAGTAACTCTGTCTGTCTGTCTGATACATTTTTACGTGTTAACTACTCAACCACATTGTCAGGGATACAGAAAGATATAGGGTACCTTTCATCCAGAAAAAAACTGTTCACAAAGGATCACAAGTTAAAAACAAAAATCCAATGCCTCACAATACACTATAACAGAAATAAACATGTCAGGCATATAACAGAATATTAAAAATTTTATTTATCAATGCGGACCAAGTCTCGAACACTCATAGCTAGTTACTAATGATTACCTTTTTCCTCATCATTTGCTGCAAATAGATCATGGTGCGCTGATGCGTGTCCGGATTGCAGTACAAATATCGGCCGCACGTCTCGAGCAGATTGCAAGCCATTTCAATGTGGTGATGCTTGAAATCGTGCAGCAGAACTTTCAGACAGTACAACGCTTCCATTTTAGAGTAGAGGCCAAACTTGACAAGCTCCCCAATGAACCGCACCACTTTTATCTACAAAAAAGAAATCATTATTCAATTACTCGATAATTATGATATGGTTACATCATAACACTGTAAAGGCGCGTCCGCTGCGAATTCAGCAACAATTCAGAATTCAGCTTTGTAATAAAGCTTTTTCTAACAAATCTTAACGTTTCGAACAAGGACGAAGTTTAGAGTGTTTTCAATCGACAAAACATTTAGGCCTAACATTATCGAGATTATATAAATTATGTTGGTATCCATGTCAAAATTATAAATAGCTATTAAATTCTGATGTTATTGTTGTTTTCTTGGTATTAAAAAAGTACAAATAAAAGAATATTATTGTTATTATTTTTATATATCTTTTTTATTTTTTATTACACGAGTGTCAATTACATTTTTGAATTCAATTTCAATATCTGAGCTCATCGATCAGGTAATGTCAAAAAAAATTGATAGTGACGAATTCAACCAACATTTTAGATACCCACCTTCGACTCAATGTTTATTTGATCCTTTTTTCTGACGTGATATTTGAAGTCTTGCTTCAACATCGCACACAACTCTATACAAACGTCGGGCAAAACAGGATACAGGATTGCTGCGAATCTCGCGTAAAAGGGCAACAAATCGAGCCTAGTCCTGGCAACACTGAACAGAACTCTTGTCAACTTCCTTCTGTTATTTTTCGTGTTCAATGTTAACACAAAGTCTACGGCGGCGTTATCGATTAGAACGCGATTAATGCAATTCGGTAGTTCACTTAAAAATGCATCGAGGGCGTATCTGAAAAAACGAGAAAATTAAAAATCAAAATTTTAACAAAAAAAAAAGAACAGCGACATTGTCAGAACTGGACCAAATTGAAATGGGACCACACGGGAAGCACCAGTTTTCAAATAAAAAAAAAATCATCCAAATCGTTTCACCCAGTCGAAAGTTATGAGGTAACAAACCTCCTCCTTTATTGAAGTCAGTTAAAAATAAATTATTGTCAAAGTGTCATGACCATGTGTACGAAGTTGATTGGTAAATTGTAATAAGTTTTTGTAATTGTTTTATTTATTTTTATTTTATTTATTTAGCTGTTGCACGCGACTTCGTCCGCGTAACTTTATAAAATATAATACATTCGTGTGTGTGTAACCATGGAAATACACATACAAAATTTCAACCCAATCGGTCAAGCCGTTTAGTAGTTGACAAACCGACAGCAGCGCCACCTACCGGGTCCAATTGTATTTTTAAATCATCCAGGAAATCATCGAAATAGCCATATAAAATTTCAACCCAATCGGTTCAGCCGTTTAGAAGTTATATGTGAAAAAGATAAGTACGGAAGGACAATAATAATTCTTACTGCCCGTTTTCCCGTAGGAATGAAGCATTTTCTCGCGGTAAAAAATAGCCTATGTTCATCACGGATAATGTCGGCTTGAAACCGACATCTACTAGTTTCGGAGCCTATTCTATACAAACAAACCAAACAAATATTTCCTCTTTATAATATTATTATAGATTTGACCACAGTGCTTCTAATCGCATTTCTAAACCGTTTTATGAACTTGCTCTTTTATCGCAACTAAGCTAACAAAATTAAGCTATAAGCAACTAAGCAGTTTAAAAACTAACTGGACATTGATATTGTCTATTTTTGGAGAATTTTCATATTAATTTGTTTCGAGCACTGCTGAGCTTTTTCACATGGCGACGTCTCCTGCGCAACATTGCCAACATAATCCTTATTTAGAGACGAGACTCGCGTAGTATTATTAAAGTTATTAAAAGTTTATAGTTTTTTGACTTGAATTGCTTTAAATCGAGCGTATTTGAAAAGTAATGACATTACATTTATTAGAAACGTACTTGTTGGATATGTTACTTGGTTGTACGTCATCTTGGTCGACTTCTGGTACTGAGGGCGGCTCTTCGCTGTCACTCAACTCGTCCTCCTTCAGATCTTCGTCTAGCATCTCTTCCGTCACCGTCTCAGTTTTAGTTTTTACAGACTGTAAAGTTATTTTTGGGCACTGTTACACGTCATCGCTTCGTAAGAAAAGAATCAAAGTCAAGACAAATCTTTAGTGGCTATAAATTAAAAATATCCCATTTAATCAAACATCCCGAGCTTTGCTCTAACTAAATTGAATTAGTAAGGGTTTTGAAGTTATATAAAGTTAACAGGAAATGAATTTATTGGCATAGGTACTATTTCTTTAGTAAGGTTTTACCTAGCTTTGTGTTTACTTTTAAAAACCTTGAAATATAATTTTCAAAAAAATTCTCCCATCTATGTCGACAACTTTTGGGTCATTAAATAAAACCCTTTATTTAATTACTCATTGAATAAATTGTGAATTTACAAACCTCCTTTAATTGATAATTAGGCATATAGACTTTGATGTCCAAGAGACTGGTATAAAATGATCTTGTGTCTTCATCTTGCCAGGGATCTGTTCCCGCTTGCATTGTATACTCCTCACTGCCTCCTATAGTAACGGAGCCCTGTGTTTCCGTTACAGTCATATTTAAGGTTGGAGGCTCTCCAGCCTCACCTAACTCTTCGCCTAGTACTTCTGCAAAGTTTTGTGCACCTGACAGAAGTTTGTCATAAGTTGCCTGAAATTCAAAGCAAATATAATTATATTTTTGTATGAGATTATGTCTTGTGACTTGCTTATGTTATAGGCGACGGTAGCCACTTACCATCAATTTGATTATATTACAATAAAATATATATAATATTATATTACAATAATTAACCTATATTAATAATTAAAATTACTAATAATATAATTTTTTTTTTTATGTTAGGATCAAGAATAAGAATAAGATTAATACATAAGAGAAGGATAGCTCAATGGGCTCTGGCATCCCTTACTCCTTCACCAAAACACAACAGCACATATTATTTCTCAGTGGTATAATGTAAAGGGGTATGTGCTGATGCGGACTGACAGGCTACTCAAATGACTATACTTTGTGGATATATTATTTTTAACAGGTACAATAAACATAATGGTTAACAGACCTGGTGTTGTTCCAGTTGTTCTTTCCGTTCTTGTGAGAGCTCACCTCTGGTATGTAAAGTTCTTTGATTAGCGACGTGTAGAGCTTGCAATTGAGCTCTTTCATTTAACAAATGTTTTGTTAGCGATGAAAAGTATTCCTTGAGTAGTGTTCTAACGGCCGTCTGCTTTTCAGCTGGAAGGAATGGATTCCTTGGTATTGTCACATTATATTTCTGAAAAAGTATTTTAAAAAAAGGTAATTCTGGTATGTAGTCAATATTTGTATATCATTATATAAATATATAGTATATAAAGTGTCTAAACCTTAATCCTACAAATATTTGCAAAATAACTTTTGCAAAGATGGATGAATGAAGTTCTCATTAAATTAAAAAAGTAAAATTTCCTGGACTAACTGTGGAAAGAATTTTATTAAGCAAAATAGTAAAGAAAACAGTAAATTAGAGATATATACTGAAGTGTATTTTTTTTTATATTAAAGAGAGGTAGGCAGGCTGATGGTCAATTTGTGAGTCACCTATAAAATAATACAATTTAACATATTGTATAAATAAAATAAATCTAAATGTGTACTTATGTTACAAAATATTTCATTGGATCAACTTGGAAAATATTTCAACTTAAGGGCACTACAAACCTCCGCAATATCTTTAATTTTCTTCGGAGCTAAACCTGCATAATCTTCACCACAATGTTTAGAGAATGAAATCAATATGGGTATATTATTATGATCCTCCTTGTCCATGTTAATAAGTACCGTGAGTACATTACCCAATAATGGCAGACCAGTTTTATTTGCAAATATACCTACGGCTACCAACTCAGCATAAAACCTTATATCCACACGTAATTTTGAAGAGTTTGTTATTTTATCGGTAACTTTAAAAGTTAAGATTTTTTGCCAATTCTCAAAAAAGTTTGATGAAAATTCTGCGTATGTTTGATGTAATGACGAGCAAAAAGTAATCACAGCAGGTATGTCTGACATCTTCAACTTAGCCTCGGCAATAGCAGCAGCTACCTCAGAAATATATTTCGTGAGATTCAATGTGCCGAAATCTTTCAAAAGCACATCTAATTGGTTCGCACTAAAAGACTTTAGTTTTTTCACAAATGTCGTATTCTTTTTTAGGCCTGAATCTAATTTGGAAAAGTAATTTTCTGGAGGACGAACACAGTTCAAATTTTGATTTCTTAGTTCGGTCTTTTGCTTTATTCTGTTTTCAAGATTTGTTATATATTCAGAAAGAGTAACTTTCTCTGATTCTTCATTTTCTGTCTTTTCTTCGGATGTTTCTTCATTTTTATCAATATCCTTTTTAGTGGAAGTCATGCTTATTTGTGTATGAAAGAAATTAGTCAAAAAGAATTATTTAATTAACTCCTATTTCCCATTCTCTCCTCACTTCTTTCTTAATCTTACTATGAAAATGAGTAAAAATAAGATTTATTTATTGATATTATATTATATTATTTTATCAAATATTTTCACAAAACTATGATAATAAGATAGCCACACAAACACACAATGCACACAATTGACAAGTTGACATTGACATTATTGACAGTGACACAATATATATATATATATGTATATATATTATTATATAGTACTCTACATTAATATTTTAGTCTGTCGCTTAAATTGTTTTTGAGCCGCCAAAATAATATTGCCATCTCTTCTAAATTAGTCATACAATAAAATAGCGAGAATTGCCGCGAATACAAAAACGTATTTCTGCGATCTAATGATTTCGGTCTAGTGGACACGTTTCTTTTCAGTTCGCATTTTGGCTAAAAAATATTACCAAGTCACAAGGACATATTAAAAAAAACTGTTTGTTATTTGATCGCCTATGTCGAAAACGTCAAGCAAATGTCAAATAATGCATTGTCAATGTCAATGTCATAGAAGTGTGGATGAGTGAGAAGCAGGCGGCAGCGGCATTCTGTTTTTCTGTTTCTGTTACAATTTCTTTTTGAATTAAATAACCACGTTTATTTATCTTATCGTTTAGTTAGACAAGTAATCAGCGTTTACGAGGCAAAGAAGTATTGAGCAATGTTTGTTTCTTTATTTTAAAGTGTTATTATAAAAATTGTCAAGTCCCGAAATCAGAATGGCAGATGCCGACTTTAGCAAACTATTGCAACAAGCTGAACAATTAACTACTGAAATAGAAGGCAATGAAGACCTTCCCCGCGTCGAGAGATCTTTAGGACAGGTGTTGGAGGCTTCCCAAGAACTCTTCTCGCGAGTCATACAATCTGGCGCCAATGATATTCAAGCGTAAGTATTCATAACGGTTACAATACAAGTTATACAAGTCACTGAAGCTACCCCAACAGTGATCTTGTAATTTTCTTAATAAATTTGCAGCAAAGGATTTATTCCTTGAAGTTTTTATTGAAACAAATGATGCTATTTTTAGTAAATTGTATTAAACATTTTTAATTACAGACATTTATTGTTTGGAACCAAGGGTATAGATCTACAGCAAATTACACAAAAACTCGAAACTCTTAGTTCAAAACGAACATTTGAGCCATTACAACCAATAGCGGATTCAGACATAGAAAGTTTTTTAAAGAATGAAAGGGAAAATGCTATTCTTTCACTTATTGATGAGGTTAACAAAAATGTAAGTATATTTAGAAATTTAGAATAATATGTATTTATTAATATATATGTACCTAATGTAATGCTTTCTATTTTTAGTCATTACAAACCACAGAAGATCAAAAATGGGAGCATATGATATCGGAATGGAATGGAGAGAAATTAAAACTTATGAACGCAATGATAGGGCCATCACAGAACTGGCTCGATCTGAAACGAACACCTGAACCTCCAAGTATTGCCGATGCTCCCAAGAAGTTTGGTCATTCTATGTTGGACAATATTGAGGCAGCATATGCCAGACAAGTTCAACTATACAATAAACTCGTTTTCCAAGGGTCCAAATCGAGAACGGCCCTGCATCAGAAATTTGCAAATGTTGCAGAAGAATTTAATGATCCAGTAAGATTTTGTTTTTTTTGTTATTTAAAGGAAAACTGATTGCGCTTGTAAAGAGGACTATGATATTGATATAAAGTACACACAAAAATGTTCAATTTCTATTTTTTCACAAGCTCTGTTACTAACATGATTCCAGCCTCATTCCATTTTAGCTGTTAATACTTTTACTGTGAAAATACTGGCTGTAATTTCTGTAAAATTTACTTTTTTTCTGTAGATGTGAATTACCTCTAATATTGATATTACTATAATATAATCATGAAAGATTAAACTTTTTAACAATTACTTAACATAAACAGTTTATCTGTATATGTAATCAAAGTTCTTTTATATTATTTACTATAGTCATTTTCCTGTATTGTGTAACTTGTATTAAATTACAGAAAGTAAAAGAAATGTGGGAGATCATAAAAGCAATGGCCAACATTCCAGCTCTTGCTAGAGATGAGGATCCACTCAAAGCAAGGGGCAATCAAACAATCCAACAATATCTCATAGCTCAAGGAAAAATGTATTTAGAGAAAAGGTAATAATATTAAAGATGCTCAAAATGGGTTTCTTAGAATTTTTTGCAGTAACTGGTGCAAAGAGATTTATTACAAACATTACTCAGAAAACATAACAGATTGAATATCTTTGAACTTTTCAGTCTTCCCATAATTTATTTTTCATTTTACTAATATGAAATACTTTATCAGAATCTAGGAAACTCCCGGCTGGAGTATTTTTTTTTAATTCTGTAAATTATAATATATAAAAAACCTTCCTTGTTTAATGCTCTTTCCATTAGTGAAAACTGCATTAAAATCCGTGTTTAAAAGATTGTAAAGATGTGTAAAAATTGTGTGGTTTAAAAGATTTATATGGACAGACGGTGTGAAGTGTTTTGTTTTATACTATGTAAAGAAGCAAAATAGTAAAAAAAAAAACAAAACTTTATTTTAACATTTTAACAGAAAAGAGGGTTGAATAAGGAAGGATTTATATATATATTATAAAATAATTAATTAATTGCACCCCCAACGAAGCAGGGAGCGGGTCGCTAGTTATTTCTATTTTGAAATATTTTAGAAATTCCAATTCAAGATATATTTTTTCAAAATCTGCAAAAAAAATTAATTTCAATTATTCTTTACTTTTCTCTGAGTGACTGTTGTAATAATAATTATAATTATTATAAATAGGTACAAACAATACATGAGCGACTACGTTCGCGCTAACCCTGCGGCTGCTATGCGCGGTGGGGAGCCTGGAACGTACCCTTTAGTGCGGGGCTTCTTAGGACTCCGGCTTCAAGGGCAGAACCTTCAGGGGCTCACCGATGGTGTCATAGATGAACGACCACTGTGGCCAATGGTTTATTATTGTTTGAGAAGTGGAGATGCGAACGCCGCTCTACATTGCTTGCGGAAAGCTGGGTAAGAAATATCCCATTCAATACATATTATAAATGCGCTATTTTGTTAGTATGTTTGTTATTTTTTCATGAAAAAACGGCTAAACGGATTTTGATGAAACTTGGCACAAATAAATTTTAGGTTCGCGAAGAATTGTCTATACATTTAAGAGCTCTTTCTCAAAACGTTTCATGGTGACATGTTTCATTTTCAAGAAACATGGGATCTTTTATTTTTTGTGTCCTTGGGCGAAAGGAAGTATATTAGGACCATCTGCTTGTAAAGTAGTGAAGTGGCTTAATATGTAGACAAACATTTAATATGCACATAATGATTCTAGATTTCGGGTCCATTAAAATATACTCTCAGGGGGTTTTCCGTGAAATATATTGAAGCTAAACAAAATGTGAAATTTTCCAGTAGTGATCACGAGGAATTTATAGCAGCACTTGAAGAGTACATCAGGAACCCCGAGAAGCCTCTCAGTGACAAGATGCAAACGGCCATCAACTTCCAATACAGGATACAAGTTCGCAACGCCACCGACCCTTACAAGAGAGCTGTGAGTTATTTTTAAATTTTTTAAAGCAATTTATAAAAATAAAAATCTATTCTATCTATAATAATATTATGAAGAGGAAAGATTTGATTGTTTGTTTGTATAGAGTAGGCTCCGAAACTACTGGACCGATTTGAAAAATTCTTTTACCATTAGAAGCCGACATTATCCCTCATGAACATAGGCTACATTTTACCGCGGGAAAATACTTCATTCCAACGGGAAAACGGGTAATAAGACTACGGGTAGTGAGAATTATCCTTCCGTACTTATCTTTTTCACATAACTTCTAAACGGCTGAACCGATTGGGTTGAAATTTTATATGGCTATTTCGATGGTTTCCTGGATGATTTAAAAATTCAATTGGACCCGGTAGGTGGCGCTGCTGTCGGTATGTCAACTACTAAACGGCTTGACCGATTGGATTGAAATTTTATATGTGTATTTCCATGGTTTCACAGACACGAATGTGTTATATTTTATAAAATTACGCGGATGAAGTCGCGTGTAACAGCTAGTTTTTATATACATATGGTTTTTGTAGGTGTACTGCGTGATCGGTGGTTGTGACATAAGCGATGAACACTCTGAAGTGGCGCGCACAGCCGACGATTACCTCTGGGTGAAGCTGTCCCTCATCAAGTCGCGATCCACTTCCGACAAGGAAACGTTAACATATTCGGACTTGCAGAAGATGATTCTAGAAGAATACGGTGAGTTTTTAGTTTTCATCTTTATCCTAATAAGCCCACATGGTGTTACTGTTGGCTATAGGCCTTCTATTGAGCGACACAGTACGTACATCCAATGAGAGCCACTCTCTAATAGTACTCACACGGGTAACGATATGTTTGCGCAAGTGTCACGACACGTTTGGTCCAGTGGCTAGTAACCCTAGCTGTTAACCAAACGGTTGCGGGTTCGAATACCGCTAGGGGCATATGATTATGTGTTAACATTTTACCTTTGTACCTGGGTCATGGATGTTTTGCTTTTATAATATGTATGTATTTAAAAAAAAGTAATCTATGTAGTATATCAACTGTCTAGTGTCCATAATACAAGCATTCGTTGCTTACTTTGGAACTAGATGGAATGTGTAAAGATATTTATTAATTTATTTTAAGTATGTAGTGTATACTTGCGCAAATATTATATGAAATTTGCGCAATTTTTTTCCTGCACACGTTGCTGTATACTTGTGCAAGTTTATATTTGCGCAAGTACATCATTACGTGTGTGGCTACACCCATTTAGATTATCGGTCAAGTGAGCAAGTCATAGAGTACAGACGGATGTAATGTAAGCAAGTATTTTTTTGGCATACATGTATGTTTAATAAACACCATATGTATATTGCCAAGAAATGACTAAGAAATTTCGAAAAGAGTTAATTTTGATTTGTATGAATACTTTACTAAATCAGATTGAAATATATATGTAATATAATTAAACATTTAATTGCAGGTGAAACTCACTACCATGCATACGAAAATCCTCTGGTGTATTTCCGCGTGCTAACTTTGACTGGACAGTTTGAACCGGCCATCGAGTTTTTATCAAGAATTCCAAGGTAATGTTTCTTGTAGTTAGTTGTTTTGATCTCACAGGAAACAGAAGGAATAAAAGTACCCAATGTTTTCTGTGAGATCATTTAAAAAATAAAAAAAAAGTAACGCCTGGCAAAAGAGGCAAATATTAATGCAGATGTAAGGCATTTTGAAGCTCCTCCTGAACTGTCTAGAAACTATATAAATAAAGTATTTATTAATATTATGTTATGCTTACAGATATCAAGTGCATGGCGTCCACATGGCGTTGGCACTTCACGACGTGTATTTGTTGGGGACTCCGCGCAATGTTCAGGCGCCATTGTGTAAGTTATTTAGAACTAGTTGGTGCCCGCGACTTCGTACGCGATGATAAATTAAAAATATAAAATTACATTGTTGGGCAAGTGTCCCACAGTAATTGTTTTGCATATTTTATCTATGGAAATTCTACAATATTTTAGTTAAGTTAAATACACGACAATAGTAAGTGTAATTAGAAGAAATATGTTAAAAAATAACACTGGTGGTTCTTTACAATGGATTTTTTGCTTAATATTCAGTATCAGTGGACACTGACGACCCAACTCCACTGCGACGTCTTAACTTGGCGAGACTTCTACTGCTCTATGTGAAAAAGTTCGAACTCACCGATCCCTCTGACGCACTGCATTACTATTTCTTCTTGAGGTGAGTATTGTGAGTAAGTTTATAATACACACACCCTTAAATCTGTGCGACACAAAAGTTTGATATAGGAAGCTAACAGGTAAGGCCCTTAAAACGCTACCTCACCGTGACGCCACTGCCACGTCGCTGGCGACGTAGGTTGGCTACACACGGACGCCAAATTGAGTGGCCAGTGACGTCTTGACTACCGTCTGTCAGTCAGTTCTGTCAGTTTTCGTAAGAGAATGGACGCTTTTGTATTTCAACAATGAACCTCCGGTATCGAAACTCATTCTTTTTACTGTAAAATTACACAAAATTTAAATATTTTAAATTTGGAACACGTGTGGCTATCGGTTTGGACACTGAGTAAGTGAGACGCAGTTTACTCGCATACATTTTACATTTTTCCTCGTATTTTTTTTACGTTTTTTCTCTCCTTCCTCAGACTTCATTTAACGCAACAAAAAAGAAATCGGACGGTCCAGCCGTTCTCAATTTTTGCGCTTAGCAACACATTTAGTGATTTATTTTCATTTTTATTTTTTGTCGTCGTCACCAGGAATCTAAAGGACCCGAGCGGCAAGAATCTGTTCATGTGTTGCTGCACAAATCTGGCGCTAGAGAGTCGCGACTACGAGCTGTTGTTCGGGCGACTCGATCCATACACAATGATGCGGTCCGCCGGTCTCCTGGTCCAGTTCAACAACCCCCACATAGATACCAGGGTACTGACCTTTTTTATTTTATTTTTTTTATTACGTCCATCAATGTACTACAACAACCCCCACATAGACACCAGGGTACTGACCTTTTTTGTTGTTACGTCCATCAATGTACTACAGCTGTGGACTTCGCACGCCATACAAACAAAACACAATTACAAAATTTGTGGTTCAATTTGCATAATGAACTACTAGCGCCATCTAGTCAATTAATAATAATATAAGAACATATTAATATTCCTGGCTGATAACATTCTACAATAGTAATCTTGAGTCGTGTAGCTATTAGTAAAATAAAATTTACAGAAGATATTTAGTGATTTTAAATGTCATAATGTAGAAATTAGATATGCTTCAAGGCGTTTTGTCGTTTTTTACAGGTTATCGCTCTCAATGCAGCAGAAGAGCTTGTCAACAAAGGTCTCTTTGAAGATGCCATCACAATGTACGATATTGCCGGTGTAAGTACATAATATTCATATATTATTCATAATAATTCATGATGCTATTCGCATTAACGTAACCAAAAACAAATGAAGAATTTGTTTTTTTTTGTCCTATTTAAAACCTAGCTAATTGCAATTACATGTTGTATTGAATAAAAAAAAAACATCGAAATTGTCAATGTGCAGAGGGTTGGGCACTTTGTTGTTGACTTTTATTTTTGTTGTCATACTAGATAAAAAATGACAATTATTTAAAAAGTAAAACAGTACGTTTAGGAATAGACATTCTCAAAGTGTCAATAAATGGATGCGTTGCAGAACCTCGAGAAGGAGCTGGAGCTGCTGTGCGTGCTGCTGGCGCAGGTGGTGAACAGCGGGGGCGGGACGGGAGGCCTGCGCGCGCGCCTCGCGCTGCTGGCGGAACACGTGGCGCGCCGCCTGCGCTGCCCCCAGCCCTCCGCCGCGCATGCGCCCCCCGCGGACCTCGTCGACGCCTACCACAAGCTCTACAAGCTGATGACCTTCTTCGACCACTTCCACGCCAACAACGACGAGGCCGCCATGGAGGTAACACTAGTTTCTTGATGATGACTTATGACAACAATTAAGTCACACCGTAACGCGTATTTAGTAGAAAGTTTCAGTAAGTACGAGAAAAACAAAATATGATACAGTTACCATTCCATTTTTTTTTCCACTATTGGAAATTGAATTGAGAATTTGAGTTTTAATTTAAATGAAATCGTGAACACAACTTCGCTAACGCAGCCGCGCGCAATGTGCACGCGCAAACTTGTTTACATAGTCTAGTAGATGTCGTATCTAAACAATACGTCTTGTGTAAGCACGACATCGAACATGCAGCCGACGACAATATGACTAGAATGCGCGTGTCTTATCCGACATAAGAAAAAATATCTTATCTAACAATCAATGCGACTGAATTTCTTATAAGACGTTTGTCATAAGACGCTGCGCTCGTGCGAGCTGGTGCCGCTGAGCGCGGGCGAGGTGGAGGCACGCGTGGCCGGGGCGCGGTCGGCCCGCGGCGAGCTGCTGCGCTGTCTGCCCGCCGTACTGCGAGCCGTCTGCAGCATCCTGCTCTCGCAGCGGCAGCGGCTGCCCAAGGCCGGCGCCGCCCACGCACCCCAGCTGCACAACAAGGTACTACCACTGACCTGTAATATAAGTACTGGACCGGCTATCTCATACACGTTGAAACGCCGCCGTACGAAAGTACGGAGAACTAATTTTGACGTTTGCGTATTTTTATTCCATAGAACAATGTATAATAGTGTCGTGTTTTGTTCTATTTGTTGATTTCTTAGGGAGTGTTCAAGTTTATTTGTGTCCGCTTGAGTTTGAAACATGAGGAAATGTGTATTCTGTAAATGTTCCAGATTCTGTAAGGAACACGTTGGGAATTCAGATAGAATAAAAGTTGTTTACACGATAAATGGTGGCCACGCCCCTTTAAATGAAATTAGTCCTCACATGTCATAGTACTAATAGCAATTGTCTTGTTCACAGCAAGTGGAATGGCTGCGCGAACAAGCCAAGGTCCTCAACACCTTTGCTGCTAATATCCCTTACAGAATGCCCGGAGACACGTACAGCCAATTGACCCAGTTGCAGATATCGTTACATTAGTTTCTTACACTCTCAACTTCAATGGCATGGAACACAGAAAAGTAAATTTTAAAGTACAGGTATTATGTTGGTTAATCCTATTTAAACAAAATTTATTTCAAAAGTATAGACTTTGTGTTCTATGTCATTTAAAAATGTAAAAAAAATTAAGAAATAAATGTTTGCTTAACAATGAAATAATGTTTTTGTTCAAATTATATTTTTTCGTAATAAAGAAACTCATAATTCATAAAGAAAGTCTTAATTTATTCGATTCCTTATTCAGTAATAATACAATATTTATATGGGAAAATATCACTAATTAATTATCTCATGTAGTTTTAAACACTGTAATAAATTCTTTCGGCCAGTTGTCTCCGTATTTCGATGCCAACATACAAGTCGTTTATATTGCTCTCAGCCATTTCTGTTACTTCGTTGATCATCAAAGTTGGTTCTGGATCTATATAGGGCTCGGGGTCTGGAAGACCTGCATTTATGCAGAGGTTGTGTAACACTGCACATGCGTTAATAATTTTTGCAGCTCTCTGCGGTGAATAGTGCAACGGTCTCTTGTGAAGGCAATGCCAACGACCTTTCAGCTTACCAATGCACCTTTCAATACTTGTTCTTGTGCGTCCCTGAAAATGATTGTATTGAGAGTCCGGAGTGCCTTGTGCTGCCGGCATTATGGGAGTCATTAGCCATGCTCTCTGTGGATATTTTGAGTCAGCTGAAATATTAAGAGGTATCTTTATAGGTATCTAATAGACAACGAACAGTGAAGAATAAAAGGTATCTAATAAAGTCTAGGAAAATATACTGTCAAATAAAAATTTGCATTTTTAATGTTTCTTGAAGATATGAAAAAACGATGGGCAAAAGAAATTTGTGATTCAACCCTATAGAAGGATTGGAAAAAGATAAAAACACCTGTTTTTTTTTTTTTCCAAATCATACAAAAATGGTAAGAATTTAAAAAAGTTTCAGATAAATATTGTAAAGAAATCAATTTTACAATGTATATACAAATTACTTATGTTCAAATGTTCATTTAACTTTTTTGCTAAATCAAAATTAACAGAGTTAAGGGTTATAAATAAGGGATAGATATTATGTAAATTAAAAAAAAAAAAAAACAATGAACCAAAAATTAAGCTAAAGAAATAATTTTAGCAAATAAATGCAATATCTATATGAAACTTTTTTGTATAATTTGGAAATTTACAGTCAATAATATATATTATTTTTCCTATTTGCCGATTTGCTCACCTATAAGCCAACTAGTTTCTCCGAGTCTACTTATGTTTTCAACAAATGGTCTAATACTCATTCTGCTCCAAATGTATGCATTGTTCGCTGCACCTCCAAACCTACAGCAAATCCCAATTATTCTAGTGTCTGCGTCACATATCTAAAATAAAAGTTTTATAAAAAAATTAATTTTACAATTGAATTAACTTGTATCAATTCTTGAAATTCTTGAAAAGAGCAGGACACTCACTAGTTGCGCGTGTATTGAATATTGACCTTTTCTGTCATAGAACGCCTCTTCATCATCTCTTGGACATACAATTTCAACATATGTGCCGTCTATACAACCTATAGTTTCAGGGAAATGATACTTTCTATAGAACCTAAAACAAAAGTGGAAATGTTCAAAATTTACTACACAAAATGATTGAAAACGTAGTTATATAATAAATTTATTTCTCTTGCAAAAATAAGAATTAGAATGCACTGCGAAAACCTTACAAAAGAATAACATCTTACGTGCTGTTTTGGTGAGTGAGTAAGAAATGCCCATCAGAAATAAAAAGTAGTACATAAATATATATTTTAGGGGAATATTAGATAGGTACTTACCCTTCTTTGATTTGTTTCCTTTGCGATACAGTTGTAGGAAATACAATCCAGTTGTCTAAAACCACATTAAGACCTTCAATCACAATCTTTATTACTCTACTAACAGATTTTTGTGATATATTTACGTTGAAGTCTCTTCCTACACTCTTTTGGTGTGAGCCACTGGCCAGGAATGATAATGTCACTAAAACCTGCAAAATAAGACGAAAACTATAATTTTTCATATAATAATTTTGCACTAACATTAAAACTGTAAATTATGATCTGTGTAGAAAAATAAAATATAGCTTGACAAAATGTGTAAAGCAATATAATGTAGACATCAGAGTGATACCTGTGGCTTCGCCAGTATGAAATATTATGGCTATGTCCATCCTGAAATTATATTCTAACTATTGGAGAGAGATTTTATTAAATCTGATGGTAGATTAGAAGATTGGCTCCTACATACAAATATACAAACTTTACGTTTTTATAATATTACTAGCTGGTACCCATGACTTCATCTGCTTAGATATTTATAATGCTACTTGATTTCTACAATATTACTTTAAGTAGGTACTGCTTACTTTTAATGGAAAAGGTATACCATTGGAGCGTTGGGTTCTGGGCACCACGGGTTCCAAGATTCTCAATATTTGATGAAACACTATTCTATTGACTCCACAGTTCTTTATGAGATAAGAATCCGGGAGATTGATGCAGTCAGACAAATCTCTTAAGTGACGTCGGGCCACCCTCTCATTGTAAGCGCAACCTCTTACAATTTTTAGTTTCAGCAATGTATTCATATTTTATTTTTTTGATAAAACCTGTATGCTCCAAAATATGTAAACAATGGGTCAATCATTTATGTTTTGCATTTCATTTTCATGAAAATGAAAACCTCAATCACATAACTTATTAACGGCTAAAACTACTTTTACTGACATCCCGATGAGGATGAGTGGAAGGATGAAGGAAGGAAGATCGAATCGAAGTTATCGAAGATGTGAATTGTGGTCGATAATATGTTAGACTCAAGTGGACTCAAGGCTCAAGGTAGACTGAAAGCTGAAGCTGATACTTTCAGTTCTTTTTCTTCTTAGGTTTAAATGGCAATTCGGCTCATTTTAAAATGGCCATTATCTGCCAATGAACTGAAAGTAAAATTAGTAAATAAATAAAAATAAACAACTACTAAATGACGGCGCTTGACAGCACATCAGCACATATACCGGCCGGATCGCTGAAATTGACGTTGACATTGCGTTCGATTCGATGACGTAAGGACAATCTTATATGCAAGGAGAATAGAGGTAAAGGAGCGCAAGCTCCGTGTATTAAAAGTGTCCGTTGAAAGACGACGAACTGATGGCGCTGGTTGCAGCTAGTGATAGTAAACAATTCAACTCAGCGCGCACTTCACTCCGTTTCATTTCATACTCTCAAACTCTCTAGATCACTGCCCTAGACACACCAGCGCCATCTCAATTCGACGATTTTAGTTGCCACTTTTTTACTTTAACACCCATATAAGATTGTTCTCCTTATCTCTACGCTCCTTACTTATATGGCTGTGATGGCATTGATGTCTATTGTTGGTCTCTATCATAGACACTAGTATACTAACGTAATAGACGCACAGACTTAAAATTTTAATATATAAACCAAGGAGAATAGAGGTAAAGGAGCGCAAGCTCCGTGTATTAAAAGTGTCCGTTGAAAGACGACGAACTGATGGCGCTGGTTGCAGCTAGTGATAGTAAACAATTCAACTCAGCGCGCACTTCACTCCGTTTCATTTCATACTCTCAAACTCTCTAGATCACTGCCCTAGACACACCAGCGCCATCTCAATTCGACGATTTTAGTTGCCACTTTTTTAGTTTAACACCCATATAAGATTGTTCTCCTTATCTCTACGCTCCTTAAGTTTGTGATATAGATAGACCATAGTACTCACTAGAGCAAGGAGAATAGAGGTAAAGGAGCGCAAGCTCCGTGTATTAAAAGTGTCCGTTGAAAGACGACGAACTGATGGCGCTGGTTGCAGCTAGTGATAGTAAACAATTCAACTCAGCGCGCACTTCACTCCGTTTCATTTCATACTCTCAAACTCTCTAGATCACTGCCCTAGATACACCAGCGCCATCTCAATTCGACGATTTTAGTTGCCACTTTTTTAGTTTAACACCCATATAAGATTGTTCTCCTTATCTCTACGCTCCTTACACTAGAGGTTCCAGCAGCAGCAGGCACGCAAGCACGCAGCACAAAATATTGCACGAGCTAGATTTGTTATTTGAACAATGCTATGCTGGGACGGGACGACCGCCGTGGTCACTCTGACTGACTGATACAAAAACTATTAAAAAAAAGTTAGTAAAATCTCCTGCGAATTTACAATTTTACATTATAATATTCTGTGTAAAAAGTGTTTATAATTAGAAGAAGTATTATTGGCTTAAAGGTCTAGTTACCAGGCTATAAAATAGAAAAAAAAAGAAGTATAATAAACAGAAACACAAAACAAAATCAAACAAAATAAAAATATACGTAAATGGAAATGTATGTATGTTATTTCTTTTTATTTCATTTATTACTACTTTTTATGAAATTTTTTGTAACAAAATCGAATTATTATCCCACTGAAGTCTAAGGTATGACTTTATATTTGGAGTTTCATTCAATCAATTCATAAATAAGTAATAAATAAACTTCAATGGAAAGACGAAAAGCTAGTCCGGAGCAATTGAGTATGCTTTTACATTTTCTGGAAGAAGATAAAGAATTAGCGATTGGCAAATTTACGGGCTTAGAAGGTAGAATACGTCACACGAATGCATGGATTAAAATCACTGAAAAATTAAATGCTAATTCAGGATTTGGTTCAGGTGCTATTAAAACACCGGATAAATGGCAGCAGGTTAGTGATACTTTTCATTTTAACTTAAGTAAAAATATATATATGGCGATAACATTGGCTTTCTAAAATTTATTTTTCATTGAAGAACTATTTATTACAGACTTGGAGAGACTGGAAATCAAATGTAAAGAAAAAGGCATTGAAAATACGCAAGAATCGTTTCACTCCAGGCTGTAACTCAAACATCCAGCTCACAGAATCTGAAGAGAAGATATTACGACTCATTTGTACAAATACTTCGGTGTTTGGTTTGCCAGGTGTGCCGGAAACTTCAGCTATAACAAATAATTCAATGGTAGGTTATTTGTTCTTATTTTAAAATATCACACAATTATTAATAAATTTAAAAACATGTTAATTTTTATGTATTCTTAAAGGTTGCCACACAAAGTGACGTCACAGCTGACGATATATGTAGTACTGACCCATCAACAAGCACTATAGTAAGACAATAATTATTTATTATTGTATCTACAAATTATTTTAAATTGAATTTGCTGTCCTTGTCTATCTGTTACTCCGCTAACTTCTTCTAAACCACCCATTGGAATTTTGATACCTTTTTCATTATTTGAAAGAGCAATCAACGAAGAAACTTTGTGAATATAATTTGCAGAAAAAAATTTGCATCCATGCAAATCCTTGTTATTATTATACTACTCAATATGAATTTATGTTATGATAATGTATGTTTTTTCTTTACTTATATAACATTATTTTAGAAGTGGACATCAGATCCTCAACATTTTACACAGGCAGATATTGAAATGAGTTTAGGAGATGGAGTTGGTATTGACACTGATACAGGAATGGGCCCAAATGAAGTTTCTTCAGCGCCACATTCAGGAAAACCGTTATGGAAAAGAGGACGGCCAGCAAGTTAGTATTTTTACTAGCAGAAGTGGGCACTGTGCATGAAAGAAAAGTTTTTCCTGGAATCTTCCATTATCCTTAATATTCATTGGCTAAAGCTAAACAAGATTGTTTAGTTTGTTACATGAGTTAAGAGTATACTATGTTACCTCTTTAGTTCATGTTACAATTTAGATATAAATACTTTTATTGCAGGGCTCGTCCACGATAGGTTGTTGAATTTAGAAGAAGAAAGAATAAGAATTGAAAAGCAAAAACTTCTGGAAAAGAAAAGATGTAACAATATAAAACTCAAGATAGAAAAGGATAGATTAGAAATAGACAGACAAAGGAATGCCTTGTTGGAAAAGTAAGTTTTCTATACTAAACTAATATTATAAAAGAGGAAAGATTTGATTGTTTTTTTGAATTGAATAGGCTCCGAAACTACTGGACAGATTTCAAAAATTCTTTCACTGTTGGTAAGCTATATTATCAGAGAGTAACATAGGCTATATTTTAGAAAGTTACGCGGACCAAGTCGCGTGCAACAGCTAGTTATAAATAAAGACAGATCATATGTTACTACTGTTTGTTAGAAATTTTACCACCTATTTTAACTATTTGTTGCAGGCTTCTAGTAGCTGTGGAGGCAGTTGTAAGGCGCTAAAATGGTGTTTTAGTTTCGAAGCTTTCTATTATATTTTATATATTTGCAATAATTAGACGATAATAATTTTATAAGTATTATAGGTAGTACTCTTAAGACTCAATAATGTGGATAAAGTTGTATTGTGATAATATATATTAGAATAAATTTCAAATAAATAGAAATAATTTACTTCAAACGTTTTATTATTTACGGGTAAGGGGAAGGTTTTATTTTAATTTTAAATAAAACTTTTTGAATCTTATAAATAAAGATCTCTATACCACCCACCCACGGACGTATTAATAAACCACAGAAAGTACACAGAACAGAAATATATCTGCGATATCATTGACGATATGACAAATGACAATCAACAATCAATTGGGCATTTGTTCTGTGGTCTACAATATATTTTGAATAAATTTAAAATAAAAAAAAAATTGATGAAATCCTTTTTATAAGTATTTATCAATTGAATTTAATTTACAAATCGTTATTACAAATAGATTTAAGAGAAAACTAATGTCAGAATCACACAATTCTAGCGGGGATCTTGTGTGTGTGTTATTTCCGGGTATAGTAAAAAATGAAGATCGAGCCATTCAGTGTTTGGGAGGAATTCGAAACATTTCTCAGGTAATTAAATTAATGGGATTCTATATTATTTGCGACAATCTATGTATAACCTTGTGTGACTTCAATATTAAAGAAATTTCTATTTCTATAGCCAACTTAAGGCTCGACTTATTCGGCTTTTATTTAAGGCCAGTGAAGTAAAATCTTATGGGATTACAGAATCTAAAGCTTTTATTATTATCTTATCATGTATTAAATATACATCTCTTACCCTATGATCCTATGAGATATTTTTGATTTGATAAAACACGCTATGAGATTTTTATTAAGTAAACGATAACAAATTTTTTTTAGACCACAGTGTTGAAGTCATAATATAATATCTTTAAATGTCATTAAAATTTGAACTAATTTTAATTCAACAGTATATTCTATGATGATGATTTCGATAATGCCCCTATGCAGTATATAATTACCTCATTTTTACCTATAATTTGAGTTACATTTCGTATACGCCGGGACTGGTTTTTTTTCCATTCTTCATGAGCATTCTCCTTTGTATTTTAGGTTTATTCTCAAAATCGCAAGAAACGTTTAGGCCTATGTTATCAACCGGAAAATCCATTTATAAAAAGAACTTACGGCGATAACAAGAAAACTGCGGGAGTATTATTGAAAGTCAAAGTAAAGAAAAAGAAAGAAAATGGTGAAATTAAAAGGGAAGTTATTTCTACCTCAGTTATGGGTAGAGTTAATGAGATTTATAGATTTGAATGTAAGTTTTTTGTCCAAATTATGTTTTTAATTATAATTTGAATTGATTCCAAAAGTAACATTATTTTGTATCTATTACAGCAATGTGTGATTTTCAATATTTGCCTGTGAATATAGATAGTAGTACTGGACAATCACAATGCATCATTGAGAATATATTGCCAAATGGTGTCGATGACTTTAATTTTTTGTCGTAAGTATAAATGATTAAATTTTTAAGGTTTTGTTTGTATTTTATTATTAAATTATTAATTTTATTATTTTATTATTATTGCATTTATTTTTAAGCTCTCTGACTCAGTGGTCCCAGGTTCAATTCCCGCAAGGGCTGGTTGTATAGGGTTTTGCTTCCTGTCATTAGTAGGTGTAATCTTGGCGATTGAGTTATTACTATTTCTAAACTTAACACTTGACTTAACTTTTATCTAATAACACATGATTTGTGAATTAGATTTAAACATTGATTTATTGTTACTTTATTTATGATATTTTTTTTTCAGTAATACAGCCCCACTTCACATTCTTCCGCCAAATTTTACAAGAACAGACAAACCACTCACTTACTCTTACATTGATAAGAGATACCCGGACAAGAAAGAGTTTAATGTTGACGATGATAATGTCCATCATAGGACACGATCAGATCGAGCGCTTCCATCGACACGCATCAGTTTCAACTTGGTTAATTTCCCAACAGAACCACATGTTTATTTCATAGAAACTAAAGATGCTAAAGCTAAAACTTATCCGCAATTAAATGAAGAATTCGAAAAAGTCAAGAAGGTAAAAATCAACATAGAAAAATACAATTTTGTGCATCATACTACTTCACAATATTTTTTTTCTAAAATATTTTAGTAACAAAATCCAATGATAAATTTGTTACAATATTTTTTTATGTTTTTGTTTCAGCTATTCGAAGAAAGACCTATTTGGTCATTGAACTTAATTAGATATCATACAAAGATACGTTCAAGCTCTTTGAAAATAATAATGCCATGTGTGAGTGTATACTTCAAAGATGGCCCCTGGAGGATGCTTTGGGTAAAGTTTGGATATGATCCGCGTAAGGAGCCGGAGGCTAGAAAGTATCAGACTTTGGATTTTAGGTTGAGGCATGCAGGTATGTGTTTTATATAAAGTTTTTAATAAAAAATATCAATAGCGGTTATGGTTTTTTTTAAAAATAATATAGGTAGGAAACATTTGTCTAGTTTGAGCTTTGTACAGCCTCAGATTAAATGTATGAGAACATTTTCTCATACAAAATGTATAAAATGGAGTTATAAACGGTGTAATGTAACTAACACAACTTTGTTTTATTTATAATTAAAAGAGATTTAACACCCAGCTATGATTTTACACTGTGGTTTTCTGTAAGGCAGTGATTACTGCCTCCATATTGGCTAACATAAATTCCCTTTACAATAAGCCTGTCACTTGGACTTGTAAGGTGATTTTTAAATATGAAATTTTCTTAGCCGGCGTTCGAACAATGGTGATGCCACGCGATAAAAAATTGTCGAAGAAGTGCTTAACGATGCGCAACACTCAACGGAACCGCGACGACTCGTCCGCTTCAGAAGAGGTAGCAGAGGGCGCTGTGTACTTCCGGCCCGGAATGGCGCCCGCGCAGCGACAGATTTTCTACCAGGTCAGACTTACTATCAACACTCTCCACGTTTTGAGGTTGTCCCTAATGATTAGGAGTACGAGTAATGCCAAGGCAAGGGGCGCTATCTATCTTGATAGTACAATAGAGAGTAAAAACAAGGAACGGGGAAAAAGCTCCTATATCTTTTACAGTTTTTATGAAAACGTGTACATATATTTTCATTTCATGGTGCTCTTCTGTAAGACTACCGCAGTTAAAGAAAGACTGCCAAGTTTACGATTACATAAAGCAGTGTACATTCTCATGTACCCAAAATTTCAAATTCAGATTTTAAATCTATTCAATTATATGACATCATAGTATAAGCCATTTAAGGCTTTTCATATCAAGGATGGATGGCTACAAATTAGCAGCAATTGTTGCCTGTCTTAAAAAATACAAAAAGCATAATATTGTATTTCAGTTTTGCGACGTGAAATTGCCGGAAGTGGAGCAAATAGTGTCCCAGTCGCCGCCGTCGGGGTTCCTGTGCCACCCGAAGCGTGGCTGGTTCGCGCCACACGTGGACGACCAGTGCCGCGATCACATCTTCCGCTACGCCAAGCAAACGCTGCTCGCTTCGCACAGCGCCGACTTGAAGCTGGAGGTAAATCTGTACACTAACCCGCTGCGCCAAGCAAACGCTGCTAGCTTTGCACAGCACTGACTTGAAGCTGGGGGTAAATCGTTACACTAGTACTACAAAGTAAGGCGGAGTCTTACCTTCGCGCGTCAACGGTAAAAGGTAGTAACGACCAAGTTCTACTATTCATTTTAAACCCCAATGTGTTTTCGTAAAGTTACATTTACGTCCAATTGTGTCCAATGGATTTACTAAATGAACAGACATAAATTTGAATAAATGATCGTTACAGCTGCAGCAGGGAAGCAGCGACGAAGAGTACAACTCTGACGACGCGACTCTTGGCATTGGAGAAGTAAGTTCCGCAAACGAAAATGAAGAAGTCTCATTAAACGCATAGTTTTGAAAATGTTTTTTTATTTTGAATTGGATGCCTTTCCACCGCTGAACCCTCACTCGCCAATGGGCGGTAGGTATCCTAGTACACCGGCTAACGCTAAGGACGATTGTAAATGCACTATCGCCTAGGATTAAGGGTAAGATTTAGGACTTCTTGCATCTATACTCTGGTGATTATTTCAAGACAGTCTTGTCTGCTCAAACAAGACTGAAAGTAAAAGTAGGACAGATAATATGTCATTTATTAACAGAAGACGCTACCAGTGTTTTTCCATAGGGACATAGATTCGTTCTTCTTGAAAATATTTGTGTAAAAATTATTCGATACGCTCAGTTTTTAGAGGAGTTTCAGTAGTTCAATTGCATTAATTCATTGATCTATTGAAACTAAAAAGTCTCACTAGTTATCATCACATCTGATCGCACTTTCATAAAGTACCTATGAAGTACCTAATTATCTAGTTATTTTTACGTAATAAACTTTGTAATTCGATAAAAAGAATATTAAATTATATCTACTAGGTCTTGGCGAATCCCTACAGAGGAAACGCCACTACATTATATGAATGACAGAATCTTCATTGGAAGGGTCCTCGCTTGTCTTTAATCACACAAAATGGCTCCAGATGTGCTAATATAAGAAAAAAACGTATTTAGTTTATAAAAAACTTATTGATATTTTATAACCATTACTCATTGTTGGACTCTTGGACTTTGGGTGGATATTCTATCTAATCGGTTGTTGACAAAGACTATATTGGTGTTGTTGAATCATAGCTTGGTTTTTATTAAGTATCTTAGGCTTCAAAGGGCATTAAGAGACGATTGCGTTTTAAATTGTGTAATCAATACTAAAAATAAATCTGTAAGTATGTATGTATGTTCCTCCATAACTCTTGAAACGAATTAACTGATTTTCACGAAACTTGGTAGCCATGCTTGGTAGATAAACATTTAGACGTACAGGACGCAGGATAGGCTACCTTTTTCTTTTTCAACGGGGACGAAGTCGCAGGCACCAGCTATTATGTAATAAGCCCGATAAAAGGGTCGAAAGATATCGTCAATAGAAGCGCATTCAAAAAGTGCATTCAGCGATGATTCATGCATCTGTAGACATTGAATATGTCCTATGTGTTCAGAGAAGTTCGTATCTATATAAATCAATAAATATATTAAAAACAAAGTTCGTATCGTACCTACATTGTTATATAGGTAATTAAATATTATAATAATATGTTGTATTCGGCTCGGAATCCTAAATTGTCTGCAAGCTTTAAAAAATGCAGAATTGCAAAAACCGAAACGGCTCTGCTGCTGGAATATATCTATCTCTATCTCTTTACAATATAAAAACTATATTATTTTTTATATAACTTCGTAACTATGTGTAATTTGGTCCAACTTAAAAGATTGAATACCTAGTTTTAATTCTGTACCCGGGCGAAGCCGGGAGCTTGTAGCTAGTTATATATAAACCAAATAGGTACTAAGTGATTTATGGTTAGTAGGAAAAGTCCGTATACGTCCTTGTCGGTCAAAGACACCGAAGGTGTTTTCCCTTCATTACACTAATTAAGTAGAGCGGATTGAAGACAATAGCCGGTGACTAATACAAAAATACATCAGTTTTTTTATTTTTTCACTTACAACAACAAGTACAAGTTCTTCCTTGCTGCTTTGTTTAGAAGAGAACTTCGCTACCGAGGAGAGGAGTTCTAAAATATTGTCAAAATTTTATATATTTCTCTAGTCGATAATAAGCGACTACATACTTTAGAATATTAATAAATCTAACAAATAAGTATATTCATATATTATAAGCTACGCTGTAATTTTGAATTAAAGTATTTTTGTAAAACTTCTCGCATAGGTAAGTAGGTAGGTACCTACTATAAACTTAACTGACGGAAGGATTATAGAATATCGATGCTTATAGCCATCTTATAGCCCAATAGATTGTCAACGCACCTAAATCCGAGATGTCTCGGTCAAGTAACTAATTTATGACCATAACTAGCTGTTGCCCGCGACTTCGTCCGCGTTGAACGATGAAAGGTACCCTATGTCCTGTCTGGTATACCAGACAACGTGTATGCAAAATTTCATGGTGATCGGTTCAGTAGTTTTTGCGTGAAAGAGTAAATAACATCCATGCATCAATACAAACTTTCGCATTTATAATATTAGTACGGATAAGTAGTAGGGAAGTACAGATGTACCTACTTATATAATTATGTTTTAATGTATTTATTTTTAATGTCTTGAGTGAAATACAATAAAAATAAAACATTATAAAAATGCATCCGTGCGAAGTCGGGGCGCGTCGCTAGTAAACCAAATCTATACTAATATTATAAAGCTGAAGAGATTGTTTGGTTGATAACTACTGGTTCGAATTGAAACATTCTTTTTGTGTTGGATTTAGGCTATATAGGTAACATTTTGAACGCGGGCAACAGCTAGTATATTACGTACTTATGGTGTGACATTAGTGTAACTCTAGAAGAACAAAACAAACATTACATCCGCTCATTCTTTACAGTCATTATAAAGTGAGTGATATATTACGAAAGCTAAGATGACCGTATCGTATTGCGATTCTTATTTTGTGTTGTTAGAAACATAGGGTGAATATCTATTTACTTATACTTAAGTATTTAATAATTCATTTAAAATTTAAATTATCTGCTTACTAACATGAACTTTACGTTAACTATACATGCAAAGATAATAATTGAAATTTAAAATAATTTGAATGTTATTTATTGGTCAGCAGAACAGCAAAACAGCTGAACCTATTTTGATGAAACTTTTAGACAATCTGACTGCGGGTGTTCCTGAGCGAACGAAGTCGCGGGCAAAATACTAGTTTATTAGTATAATAATAAACATTGAAATTTAAATTAAATTAATATAAAAGACCGGATGAGAGAGAAACTTTTGTTTATTGTACAATTTTATTGGTGATCCCAAATAAATGATATTGTAGTTAAAAATGACTTCACAAGTTTCGGTCCTTCATTAGATTGAATGTATTGGATCAATTTGATCAAATCCAAAATAGATAGGTCCATCTAGTGAGAATTATTTTCTCAATATCTATACGTGGTGTAGTACCGAAGTAATAAAAAGACAAAGGTCATGTGAGCTATAAAGGAAATCCGACGAGATTGGAGTGTTTATAATATGAATTTTGCATAAATTATGTTTTTTGTGCATATTATTATATCGTAATCGATCGACGTTTGTTTGACCTAGTTTAGCGAGCAGCCGTTTGCCTCAAAAATTGACAGATCAGTCGTTGACCTAGGAGCTATCCCCACTTGGTCATGGACATATTTGTTTTATGTATCGGAGTAAATCATTTTAGGCGATATAACTGACAGTCATTAATTATATCAATTGATTTGAAATATATATTTACTTACACAAATTGCAACATGTTATAGGGTTTCAATTCAAATCTAATATTAGGTAGATGTAGATATACTAGTTTTTGCCTGCGACTTCGTCCGCGCCCTTATCCTAACTTGCTAAAAAACATTTATTCAATCTTTGTTGTCATATACTTATTTTTCGGGAACTCGGGAATATCTTCCCTTGTTGTCATATATCACTCTGGATATCTTTAGTAGTCCTATAGGAGCCTATAAACGAAGCCTTAAACAGGCCCTCGAAAATATAGTTGTGTAATCGTCTCTTTGTAGCGGACAGTTTATCTATTTATTTGATATGTTATATGCTATTTGTTATCTGGTGTATTTGTTTCTTTTTCTCTTTTTTTTTTGTCTGCCTTTGTGTATGTTTACTCTCAGCTTTCAATATTATGTACTCCTGTCTTGTAACTTATTATATGTTTTAGTTATTAAGTGGAAACTTTGTTGATTTATGTTTTACTTTTATGTACGTGTATAATGTGTATCGAGATATTGTATGTTTCCCAAATATAAATAAATAAATAAATAAAAGTACTTTTTTCTGGGCAAAAGGTTTATATAACGTTTTCTGAGTGTCTGAAAAATGTAATGGTATGATGGTAGGCAAAATTTCATGAGCATGTCGTTTGCCATATAATAGGTATTAGGTATAGATTTAGGTACCTAAGTAATATTTTATCGATGATAAATATACCTAAGTAGTCTTTGGTTCTGTTTAGAATAATTTCAACAGATTAAATTTTCACATTACTCATTTAACGTAGGTACATTAAATTAGGACCAATTATTATGACAATAATTGGTCTTAATTTGGATACATAAATTAGTGACTGTCAATAATTACTCTTTTGTTTACTTAGTACCCACCTTATCAATATTTTAAAATTACCACAGGGGTTTAAATTGTTTACTTATTTCTTAACTGTCGTTAAGCAATTGTTTCTTCGTGACACCGATTCCACTTGATAATAAAATAATTGCCCATACGAGTTTTATTGTGTTGAAAATAATATTTTTTAATGGGTACGAACGAAGCTTATTATTTTACTTGACTAATGAAGCTATAGTAAATGGTTGTCATTATTTTAAACGGGACCAACCCTTACATATTTATTATTAGTATTAGTATTGATATTGATATTAGATAGTTTCATTAATTGTTTGACAGTTTTTACAGATTAGGCATAGCTACAAACTGCAAGGTACAAACAGTAGATAAATACCTATAAATATTACAGGTGTTTATTAGCAAGAGTTGTTTATTAGTTATTGATGATTTTAAAATAACAAGTTGTATCTAAATAAATATTTACGTAAAGATAACATATGTTTTATTTAGTTTAAAAGCCATGTACTTATCTACTTACTAAACTACTTCCAAATTATAAACATAAGTATAATAAATATAAACTACCTTTAAATACAATTTTTTCAAAGATCTAAGCATACCTAATTTACATTTAAAAGTACTGTCTGTCTGTTTGCGATAAACTCAAAAACTACTGCACCGATTTTCATACTGTTTTCACCAATGGATAGAGTGGTTCTCGAAGAAGGTTTTAGTATATAATTTTAGAACGCGGACGAAGTCGCGAGCACCAGCTAGTATAAGATATAATAGATGAAGACATTTTTACAATAAACTAATTATCTTTTTAAAGGATTAAGAACTTTATTATCATCAGAATTAGTGTTGATAAATAGAACGATAAGCAGGTGAAAAATAGTGTCAATAAACCTAATATAATATAACTGTCAATAATCAATGTTAAAAGTAATGCTAATTGTAAAAATAAGCACTCAATACGTTGAGCTGAAAACCGACTTTAGGTAAGTTAATTTATTATTAAGTTTGGATCTGGCAAATAGTGCATTTCGCAGTCTTTTGTGTAGCCCGTATGACGGCACTAACGTAGCCTTATGTGGACGGTCATAAAAAGAAAATAATAATAAAAAAAATTGCCTATCGAATGATGCAGCAAACCGTGTGCATAATTCTAGAAAACATATATATAGATAACCCTAATCTTTTCGAGTTCCAGTGAATAGGCATCTTCCCTTTCGGGGTGAGCTCGCTCCATTATAGGCCTCATCCTTGCTACTCAGCTGGTTGTTGACCAAGAGCAAGCCCATCTCTAATAGTTCTGCAAAATCTTTAAATGGTATTAAAATTGACATATCAATTCTTCTAATTATCTTCTATCCGATGCATAGTTTAATAGATCTAACCGTACATATAGAAAGAGGGACAGATGGCGGGAAGCTACTTTATTTTATACTAAGTAAAGATTAAGTAATCTATTTACTTATTTATACTAAGTAAAGATTAAGTAATCACATACGAAGATCGCAGAGCAGTTAACTGATGGGGCAGACGAGTAGACCTCGAATGAGACGAAAGGGATGATCTGAAAAGCTTCGCGGAATGCGGCTAGATGCGAAGCGACAAGAACTGTGCGTGCACATTTTTGATAAGAAATACACCTATAATTTTAAGTTTATTTCTTAACTAGCTGGCGCCCGCGATTTCGTCTGCGTTGAAAAAGAAAAAAGTGGCCTATCCTGTGTCCTGTACGTCTAAATGTTTATCTACCAAGTTTCATGAAAATCAGTTAAAAAGTTTAAGATTAATGGAGGAACATAACAAACCATACCTACAACACTTACAGATTAAAATTTATTATAATTATCGTTTAACTTTCTAGCTATTGGCTTATAGGCGCATCGTTAAGTTATAATAATTCTGACGTACTTATGTCTAAAATTTCCATTTCTTTTTCCATGACCCATCTATTCACGTTATATGATTCCGAAGACTGTCGTACATAACGACTTCCGTGTAGTATTTTAACACTTCTCAATACGTCACATTGACCTGCGACCTGTTTTAATATTTCAACAATTTTTTGCACATAATTAGGTACCTATTACTTTTAGCATGTTCAGACAAAAATATGTATTCAATACCGTTTTCTATTGTTAATAATGTTGAGAGTAAAGTGCAAAGAATTTTTTACGTTATACTCGTAAACACTTATGTACGTAATTATTTTTTATGTGGACGTTGTCAGACAGGTTGACGGTCAACTTTAACGCGGTTACTAAGGGATATGCAGATACGATTCCCGCCTAAAACTCTTTTAATGTATCCCATAATATAGTTAAACATTGCAGAAAGTAGATTATTCCAAAGTTCGCGGATAAAATATCTTCACATCCGGTTTAAATCAACATCGGCGTCTTATCTGTCTATTATGCGAATGAAATCCTCCTCAATCGCGCGTAATTAGGAGTAGACATGAATTACGTATTTATATATTTAAATAATATAGTTACTCGCTCCAGGTTTGTTTAAGAAAATATACCTACTTACAAACCTTTCTAGTTTATCGCTCGTTCTCTTACTGTTATCGGTGTTAAAATCCGTTGGTTACTTTTGAAGAAGTTGGTGGAGAAACAGACAGAGGCAGACAGAAAACTTATTTTATAGCGAATTGGTGTCCGCGACTTTGTCCGCATTGAAAAATAAAAGATATAAAGCCTGACCAGCGCCAAGCGCCAAGCGTTGGATTATTAGTTTAGTATAGCTGGTGGCCTTATATTGGAATTGGAATATTTAGCGAATGACCATTCTGAAATTCTATCTTAACTACTGGTGAAAGATTTTTTTGAATCTGATGAGTTTTCAAACAACCTCCTACATACAAACAAACGAACATACAAATTTTATAAAATTATGTAATATTAGATAGACTAGCGACCAGCCCACGACTTCACGTGGAGTTGAAATTTTCAAAAGTATTTTCTTAGCTGATATTTATATTATAAGATTAACTTTTGTGCTAAACAGCTTTCTATGCTTAGTAGTTTCAGTGGGTTTGTATATTCTAATCCAATCGAAACCATTCCACTTGCGGAGCACGAGGCGCGGACGGGGGTTTCATCCCTTCGTGGTTGATGTTCCTCGGTCACGCATGAAGCGTTACAGTCCTGGGACTGGCGCCTTCCTTGTCCGAACTTATAAGGAGTGGAACTCATTGCCTGCGTCTGTATTTCCTCAAAATTACAACCTCGGGGTCTTCAAATCTAGGGTAAATGGGCACTTACTAGCTTCGGCACCTGTGAGATCGCGGTCAAGCGCTGCCTTGACACAATAAAAATAACATAAAATGTGCAGGAGCAAAACTGAACGTGAGAATGTTACTGTGTTCCCGAAGCGACCTTTTGTGATGAGACGTAGCGCAGCATGGCTTGGTTGCAGGCACAAAGCGTTATCGCTTGTATAAAACGCCGGCGTAGGAGCGCGCGCGCACATTCGCATGCGCCTGTCACCGCCCGTCGCACGATTCATTTCCCAACCCTTGGTAATTTTCATCGGCGCGTGAGTTTCTCTACGCAAGTGAGGTTGGTGGCTCTCTTTTACTATTTGTTTTAATTTTGTTTTCTTTATTAGTGTCGATTTAAATTAATTATTATACTGTAATTGTTGTGTTGTGTTTTCAGTGTATACCTAAGTGTGAATTTTTAAATATATTTTTTATATATTTTTAAAATTAGTGATACTTTTGCACTAACGAGTTAGTTGATGATTAATTTTATTTTAAAAGTGATTGCTTAACGTTTAATTGTTTTAAAAAAATATATAAAAATATATATTAAATTAATTTCAGTGATAATGTCAGATAAATTTCACATGTCTCATTAACATAAGCATTACCAATATGATAGTACTTATTGATAAATTTATAACAAGTGCAAAAATGTGATAGCATTACAAAATAACGTGGTTCGTACATCGTAAATTACCTAAATAAAAATAATTTGATGTCTTATCTAATTTGTCAAAATTCGTGTTATTAGTGACACGGCATATATAGACAAATTGAGGTCATATTTATCTCTATTTAAAAAAAAATGTGTGCCATTCTATACTAGTTAAATATGAAGGCTACAAATATTTTGCATGTGTTAAGGTTAAATTAAGGCTAAGTTATTATCTCGTGTTTTATTTTTATTCTCAATGTGACTTGAAGTTACGAAATTCAAATTCCTTCGAATTGTGGAAAAAGTTCAATTTTGTATAATGTTTTGTAGTTGCTGAATATATTTATGTACGAGTATATACATGTAAGTATGTCCGTTGTGACACATGTATGCAAACGTGCAAGGAATCTGTGATAACACCGTATTGCAGTCTTATATAATCTCTTAATTACTGTAATACGAAGTCGATATGTGTGTCAGTCTGTCTATCCAGCTTAGTTGGTGTGAACAAAGTGATAGATTTTGTTGTAATTTCTCATTGTAGTTTCGAGAATTTCTTTCGGGAATTTTGTTGGTCCATTAAAATCTTTGGTTAGTTAAATAGTACCTATTTGTAGTAACAGTGTTTAACTAGTTCCTTCTTGCAGTTCATTCTTATTACTAGCTGGTGCCCGCGACTTCGTCCGCGTTGAACAATGTTTATGTCCTTTCTAGTGTCCCAGACAACGTGTACGCAAAATTTCATGGTGATCGGTTCAGTAGTTTTTGCGTGAAAGCGTAACAAACAAACTCACATTCACATTTATAATATTAGTAAGGATTTACTAGCTTTTGCCCGTGTCTCAGACTTTTGGCCAAGCCGTCTGAAATTTATTAAAATTGTGTAATTATAGTGAACTACACCCGTCTGAAACCAGTTCGGGACATTATATCATGTAATTCAAATGAATCTTGACTTGATAGCTGTCTAGTGCTATCACATTATTATAATTTTTTTTTGTTTATTTTTAAACAATCCCATTAACATTACAGTTAAGTAAGTACGCGTAAGTAATTCGAAGTACCTAACTAGTTATTCTTTGAAACAATCTAAATTTTTTTACAGTATTATTATTAAAATTTATTTAAAGCCTCTCCCATTATTGATATGTGGTACTTATTTTTCAATCACATAAGTTCCTATTTTATTGAATTATTTAGGTCAAATGAGAGTGTTATTTTATTTCGAAAATTATATTCAAAATACAATAGAGCAATTGCTTACTCTACTATTTTTTTTTCGTACAGAGGCAGTATACTGACACACATTAAAAACGAAGTAGGTACAAGCTAGATACACAAAACAGTAGCACGTGTAAGTAAAATATACTTACTCGCTAGAAAATTAAGTTAAGACTCGTCAAGGTGAAAATTATTGTTTCGGTTTCTCATAATTATATTTTTTTATACACGGAGTTTGATTTATATATATAAATATAAATTATGTACGAGTATTGATAAATATACTGGCATAATTACGTATATTAAATTTAGTTCAATCAATAGACAGGGTATAGAGTTATAGAGTCACCTTAAGTATTTTAAGTATGCAGTTTTTCTTTGTAAAAATAGGAGTAGGGAAAAATCAGGAGAGAGGATGAGGTTCTCGCATCCCTCTACAAGCTACAAGAGCGTACTCGCTGTTACTAGTATTATGAATCTAATTCTATTTGAATAAAACACCTACTTGTTGTTTCAGGAACTGTCTGCATAATGGCTTTAAGCGAATTTAGACTAGAACGTAATGTGGAACTCTCTAAGGAGACAAGAGAGATAGCTGAAAGGGAGCTCAGAGAGACTCCGGAGAGAGTACGCGAGGCTCTCGAGAGGCTACGGGAACTTTTGAAGGAAAATAAAGATTTGCACTTCGGTGATGATGACGATTTTCTAACAATTTTCCTGCGCCCATGCAAGTGGTATCCGGAAAGCGCGATCGCACTAGTGAGTACATTTTTTAATCTTTTTAGAATACTTAATTAATATGTTTTTATTATACACTTAAATGAATATTTAATAATGTATTGTGACAGTCCACATAATTATTGTATGTACTTCTAATGACCTATATAAAAAGGGGTTTCACTTTCTAGATGAATATGTCGAAAAAATGAACAAAAAATCTGTACTTAGCTTTATTTATTTTTAAGAAATAATAACAAGAGACATGTGAGGTTTTGTTCTAGCTTAGAGCAATTTTTATCCTCTTTCCTTTTCTTGTTTATCGCTCTTTCAATTAGTGAAAACTGTATCAAAATGCATTGAGTGGTTTAGGAGCATCAGACAGAATGTATATAAATGGATTACATACTAGGTTATCTGTTTACACATAAGTTGACTAAAACCGCAAGAACTTCGTATTATTTACTTTTAATTGATTGAGAACCTCACGTTAATATTAGTTTATAATGTATGATTTTTAATTTTAATTCAAAGACTCTATGTCGACCTCATAACGTGTAAAAGTTCTGTTAGTAGATGTTAATGAAATAAGTTTTTGACCTCTCCTCGCGTTAGCGTCGCCGTTTATGTAACCAGCTAATGTGCCAGTATATATACTCAAGTTAAACTTTCGTAATGTTTACTTTACTGCAGCTATATAGCTCTAAGTACACATTAAAATTAAGGAATGTTTATTTGGTTGTTTTTGTCTTAGACCTTAGTTAATATGCAATGTTTTAAATTTAAAATCAAGTATTTTCAATAGGTACACGTATTCCTTTTCATCCTTTTGCGTCGCACTTGTGGCTTATTTGAAATAATAAATTATTTTAGACCGATTACATAATTGGACTTGACCTTTTTATAAATGCGACCGCTCGGCGAATCTCTTACATTAATTACTAGCTGGTGCTCGCGACTTCGTCCGCGTAGAAAAGTATAAATCGTCATCTACCGTACTATCTCCTGGGCCAAGACGCTAGTATTTACTTTTATTTTAGATTTCTCGTAGGAATGAAGCATTTTCCCGCGGTAAAAAGTATCCTATGTTCATCACGGATAATGTCGGCTTCTAATGGTAAAAGAATTTTTCAAATCGGTCCAGTAGTTTCGGAGCCTATTCTATACAAACAAACAAGCAAACAATCAAATCTTTCCTCTTTATAATATTAGTATAGATATGAGTGAAAACCGTATTAAAACCGTTGCGTAGATTTATTTAAATTATACTAGCTGTTGCACGCAACTTCGTCCGTGTAACTGGTCACTTGGTAATGTAATTTTATATACTTAAGTGAAAGTATATTCAAAATCGGCCCAGTAGTTTTTGAATTAATTATATATAGACTATGAAGGTATCTATTATCTAAATACTGATTAGTAACCTACTACTTACTGTTTATTATATATTTACAATTATTTATATATATAAATATAAAATAATTAGAAATGATTTATATATTTATATGAATATATATATATATATCATGTTTCTGTTTCATTTATGATAAATATCTTATAATTTAATTATGTACACAATAATAACGGAATAGTACCCGGTAATGATGTAGGAAGCGGCGAGATAGGGCGAACTTAACGGGTCATAGGGCGTCGTTATCTTTATTATCATTTGCTAGATAAATTATTGCTGCACATTTCTTCGTCAACATCGCGATAACGACTAATTACTATAGTAATTTAATAATATATATATGAATATGTAACTATTACTAGGTATTCCTTTTAGATATGACGAATTAATAACAAAAAAAGTTTAAAAACAATAAAAAAAATATATATATATTTTTGCATTGAAACATTGTTAAACGCTGTGTTTTTGTCCAATTTTTTGCCAAGTTTGACATAGGGTTAAAGATTTAACACCCGTAATGAAAAATGTGAAAAAGTGTTAATAGTTTTTACGTCGCTTTGAGTAATGACGTAATTTTGTTAACTAAATTGCTATTAGTGTATGCATGATATAAATGACTAATTACTTTAAACGTATGAAATATTTTTTTACAACTGTCTATTATTTTTGTAAAATTTATATATTTTTATATTCTTTTTATAACATTTGTGACGGGCTTTTGATGACACAATACAATAAATTCAAATGCGTAAACCAATGAAAATCATTAAAGTGTACAAAAAGCACAGATACATAATTATATGCAATACATATACAATGAGGGATGATTCGTCCTCTTAAAAGTAATTTAATATGTTGTAATAATTTAGACATAAACTCGCGAATGCAACATTTTATTTTCGAACTTAAATCTGTACATAAGTATAATAAAATGATATACACGTTGCTTTTATGTTACCGAGGTCAGAAAAATCTCTAATCTCAGAAACGGCATAACCGATTTAGATGAAATTTGGCACACAGATAGCTTATTACCTGGATTAACATAATTATATAATTTATCCTGAAAAAAATGTTAGATTCCTATTGGATTTTTAAAAAGAGTAACTAGTTTTTAATAAAAATGAAATTTTAACACACATTGTTAAATTATATTTTTTCTTACGGTTACCGTTAGGTATATTTAATTGTATAACGATTTGAGGATATGTGTTACAAGTTACAATTTGCAATCGTAAATATTGATGGTGTTTGTGCAAATATTGTTCACCAAGTCCAATGTCAACTGCTTCTATGATTCAATTAACAGCGCGTTAGAATGGTACTGGCTATTCCTCTCTGTAGGCAAGCGGTTCTCAAACAACGACGACCGAATATGTTTGTAAACTTCTTGAAAAATTGTAAACACTTTTAAAAAAATAATATTTAACTAATTTCTTACGTTTGTATTGCATCAGCTTCAATCCCATTTGAAAAATTCTTTCACTTTTGGGGAGCTATATTACGAGTATAAGTGAGTAACATAATGCTAAATTTTATAAAGTTACGCGGACAAAGTCAGATCTGTGTGCCAAATTTTATCCAAATCCGTTCAGTAGTTTTTACGTGAAATAGTAACAAACATCCATATTATATCCATCCATCCTCACAAACGTTCGCATGTAGGTATTATATTAGTAAGATTTTCCTACAAAAAATGAGAAGCGTTGTCACTTTGGGAAGCGCTTGTGAATATTGTAATAAAATATGCTCAGTTGATTATACGCATGCACAAGATGCGGATAAGAACACTACTGCTAGCCTTCTTTGTGTCAAGTCCGCAAATATATTTGTTTACATTTTATGACACATCAATTTGTTGAGATCACTGAACCACTTGACCTGTAAATAAAGAATAATAACTATGCTGAATTTGCAGTATTGAAAATTATCTTTCTCGACAAATTTGATGTAAAAACCTATTAAAAATAGTTTTAATCACATACCAAATAATAGTTATTATTTAAATAAGTAAACATGTGAAGTAGGTTAAACATGTGTGTATGTCGTTAACTGTATTGAGATTTTGTGTTCCAAGCTATAGTTAATCTAAATTTTAGTTTATTTTTATTGAAAACTAGTTTTTGCACGTGACTTCATCTGCGTAACTTTATAAACTATAGCCTATGTTACTCGCTGATAATATAGCTTCCCAATAGTGAAATAATTTTTCAAATCGGTCCAGTAGTCTTGGAGCCTAACAAACAAATGTTTACTCTTTATAATATTAGTATAGATATAGATATTTACTCACGTGTGATGTGTGATTTCATCCTGCTAAACCTGGTTTTTAAACCCTTTCACTAAGCAATTCGGCATTTGCACTAATAATTGTCTTAACCGTATAATGAGGTCACCGACCATCTGTACTTACCCCAGGTGGTCACCGCTAAGGCGTAGTTTTACCGGCTCAACTCTGCCAACCACATAGGGCTCTATCTTTAGTTTTTATTTTATCTGAGGTTTCAATTAAATGAGTGTTACAACTAAAAAAGATTGTTATGTAACGTGTGTTGTGTTTGATTTGTTAAGTACGGAAGATGTTACGACAGAGCTAGATGAATATTGAGTCGGTGGTTGAGTACAATGGCGAAACCATTGTTCAAGGTTTTGAATACTTATTCGCATATGCTAATATTATAAATGCTAAAGTAATTTTACAATTTTTCTTCGTTGAGCCACCGAGCCATTTTACCTATATAAAAAAAAGAAAAATTATTACTAGCTATGCACTACCGGCTTCACACGAATGCAATTTTATTCTACAAATTATATAATACAAACTTTCCTCGTTTATCGAGCTTTGCTTTAGTAAAAACCTTATCAAAATCTGTTGGGTAGATAGAAGTAGTCAGTGGAGAAACAGAAAGACGCGGAAAGTTTCGGCGACTTGGTTTAAATATTACTTTTTTGTATAAAAACTTTATTATGTTTTAAAAAATAAACTTCCCGGGAAAATAATATCTAACTGATGGTGAAAACCGCATTAAAATCGGTTGCGTAGTTCGAATATAGAGACAAATACAGAGACAGTATAAATTACAGTCAATTTATAGTATGTAAGGTTGGATTGAAAGAAAATAGATAACTCTATCAATGGATCTACTTATATGGAAATATACTTTACAAATGACAAAAGACATTGAAGACGAGCTATTTAAAGATTATTTATACGATATTTAATCAAATTACTCAATGTTTTGCCTTGTAAAACATTAAAAGTAATGTTAAGAACGCGTCCGTGATCTAATTAATGAAATTTATAATGTACGCAAGTGGGTATTGGTCATCGGCGATGATATTATATACTTCGTGTATTGTTATCAACCGATATGAGCCGGATGCTTGTCACGACGGGAATATGAACAAAGTACATTAGTACTTTTTAAGATATGTAATAAAACAATAAATATGTAGAGTTAATTATTATTTAATTTTTCATAAAATTAAATCTTTTTCAGCTGTTAATATACTCAAATCACAGATTTAAGTTCGTTCCCAGAGTTAGGTGAAAACTTTTGAGTGTTTTTTTATATGGGTTACCTATATGAGCTCGGGTATTTTTTTTTAAATATTTAAAAAAAAGAAAACTCGGAAAATACTCTAATGAATGTCGTCAGGCAGGCTGACGGTCCACTTGTCTTTGGCATTTGGCATTGGCTTTGGCATCCTCTACTCACTCAATGACTCCTTACTGAAACAGAATAGCACTAATGCTGTTATTCACGGTTATAAAATATTGTTTATAAACTGACAAAAAAATCTCATAATATTATTATTAATAAACTAGTGACTTTTTCTTGTTTATTGTCACCCGCTGTTTTTACGATAACAGTTGACCGATGCTCCAGGGTTAGATAAGGACAGTAACCAGGCAAGCGTACGGCAAAGAGCGATGATGATAAACAAACAACTTGTTTTTATTTTATATTATTTGAAAAATTCATCGGTTTTATCTTTGTGCCGGGACGTTCAGTTTTAAAAGAACAATCTCTCTTTGTTTCGACTACTTTTTTATGTAAAGGCTGATAGTTCACGTTGCCTATCGTCCATATTTTTAAATAAAACGATAAATGAATACAGACTACAGTACTGTATTCAATTTACATGATATTATTTTGCTTTATTATATAGATAGAGAATAAAAAGCCTGTGAGGTCTTGCAAATAATGTAAAACAAATGATCGAGTGTTTATATCTGTTTAACAAATTTAACAATGAACATGCAATAAGACTAAGTGGTAAGTAGTGACAGGCAGGGCATATACTACCAGGTGGCAGTTGTTTCGTAAGGAGAATGGGGAATGCAAAGTGTTCTGTCACTATTTACACAACATGAGGATCTATATACTACAGCCTCTCGTATAATGTTATTATTATAAATTTCTCATAATCTTTTATTATATTGAGAAATATTATTTAGTTAAAATTTCTTCTGTTTAACTAAGCTTCTAGACCAGGAAAGCCGCAAAGTCGTTTTTAATAGCTCAAAAAATGGTAAATGACAATGGAAATAAGGGAAAATAAGCTTTCGCGTATTGAGTCCCCCCCTCATTGCATAAACATACACACATTCGGTTACTGTCTCCATAAGCCCTAGAGGTAGGTACAATAAGTACGTCTTGTTGGAATAATACCTCTTTATTAAATAGTGTCGCTAATTGCAGTTGGTGTCTAAATGCAATTCTAGAAATTGAAACAATATTCGCACGTTTAAACATCGTACGCATTAGAAATGATGCACAGTACTTATAATTCTTTGACCTTTGATTTATGATTCAACTTTGCTTAACAATAATATTATTACAACTCCATTCGTGTGGCCTAGCGCTGTGCCTGTGAAATGGCTCGGCGTAGTTGCTCAAGAGTTTGCCGCAGGTTAACGACTGATTGCAAACAATAAGTGAACGCACGTACAATCGCCTACTACGCCAAAATATGGCGAACCTCTCTTTAAACATTTTTAGAGTCCACAGATAAATTAAAAAAGTACATTTCAATCATCCATTTCATTTTGAAATGGGAGTAAAATCAAATGTCACATGTCACACGTTACGCGTTACAGGCTACAATATGCTTGTAATGTAATATATTGTATTAATATGTTTTAATTATATTTATTAAATTATTTATTTATTCGTTTGTTTTTTCTATCGAAATTAAAAAAATTAAGCTTCGCACTGTACAATTTTTTCTGCGATATACTTACCCGAACTGTCCTAGTTTAAACTAGTCCTATTAGTGAAAACCATATTTAAATATGTGTTAGTTGGTTTAGAAGAATTTTAACGAAGAAATAGACAGAGGAAGACAGCGGCGTTAACTTATATCCACATATTCCTCCTTCGTCCTACTACATTTGGGGGAGTTTATGTTAAGAGTTACATAATATATGGTAATCAGCAGTGTATCTACTTACCTACTGTTGTCAAAGAAAACATTACATAATTGTAATACATCATTAGCTATAACAACAGCTAGGTAAGGTTATGTTTATTTTTGTTATCTAACTTTTCAATTGGATCGTACAATTTGTTAAGTCATCGACAATAGTTTATCTGTTTGCAGTTTAATGTTCCAATTGCAAACAATATTAATATAAATGTTTCAAACAAGGAAATGATACCCATTGTTATTGTATCATGAAGTAAACGATTCGATTATGCTGTTATCATAACAACAGTGTTTGTAAGGTTTATTTTTGTTTTTATTTTTGTTCTTATCTTTATTATTTACTAGCTGGCGCTTGCGACTTCGTCCGCTTTGAAAAATAGCCTGTACGTCTAAATGATTTATTGCTTGGAAAATGGACTTCCAAATAAAGCTAGGGTATGGATGCACAAATAGTCATAATGGTCCCGTAAATATAAATATTTTAGTTAGATCTCTAATATTTTTTTAAGAATGTTGATTTTGAACTTAATAAATAATCAGTTAATTTGTGATTCTAATCTATCATTTCGATAACTGTACCTAACAATTAATATTAAATAAATTAGTGGGTGCCGAGATGGGAATAAATCAAAAGTAGAACGTAACTACGAGTATAAAGCATAACAATTCGTGTAAAATTTTTTTTGATTTTACTCGTATAAATTTTCATGCCCGTGGTATGAAAATTACATTTTTTTAAAATATTACAATTTATATAGGTACTATGCAAATCGATTTTTAAGGAGTAAACTCGTCGAGTAAACTGCAAAAAATATATTTCTTTTTAGACAAGTATTAAAACTACATAATTCTTAATTACATAATTAATGTAAGCAAAAAAAAAGTGCATAAGTCAATTACCTAAGTGACATACTTTATTAACGTGCGTGGGCTAACAAAAATTAGAAAGAACTGTTGCTAAGGTGCTATAAGCGTATAAGAACTGATCATACAAAATATTTTGAACCTAATTTTTTTTTCAAAATGCGTTTTTTTCACGTATTTTTGATTATAATCGCGCGTTTATTCAAGTCTAAGGTTAGATAACTCTACACATCAGAAAGCATTTGAGAAGACTCAAAAATATGGTTTTTTTTGCAGATGCGCCGGGTAGCAGAATTCAAACGCGACAACGCGAGTTTACTTGACAACCTTTTGCCTGAACAGGAGAAGGAGGCATTCCTCGAACATAAGGTCGTGAATGTGATGAAAGGTCGCGACCATAAAGGCAGAAGAGTGCTTATTGTCAATGTCGGTGGTAAGTAATCCCAAAGCAACTTAATTTTTAACCACTTAACTTAACTTCGCTCCAGAAAAGTTAAAAAAAGCAGTGGCAATAGGGGCAGTAATGCACGCTGCATTTCGCAGAGAAGACCACCATGAAATATTAGCATGTAGCATACATGCTAATGTTGTGTTTTTCATATGAATACCTAAGACTTAATTGGCTTTTATTTTTTTATTTATCAATAATTTATCGCGGAAGCCTTTTCTAATATCATTTGTGTTGTACATTTCCAATTTTTTGGAAACATAATTTGTTTAAACGACCCTTGAAACTGACTTTCGAATGTTTTATAATCAGAAGTATGTTTTTATAAACAAATGATTTCCATTTCAAAGGTAATTGGGATCCGAAGAAGGTGAACGCTGATCAGTTGTTCAGACTGTTCTACCTGATCCAAGAGGCAGCTGTCTTGGAGCCAGAGTCACAGGTGCGAGGCACCGTAGTCCTCATGGACTTCAACAATATGGGATGGACGCAGGTCAGTTACTATTACATATTTTTAGGCTGACTACTAAAAATGTGTTAATGAATACGTAATTATATCAATGAAATAACTTTTAGGTATATTTTAAAACAGTCGCTGTCCTCTCTCTTTCTCTCTCTCTCGCAAAGCTGCAAGTTTCTAAATAAGGATAGTTCGAAAGTGCAAATATTACCCGTTTAGAAAATATCTCAAGGACATAATTCATCCTAGGTGTTAAATCCAGAACATGTTTTATTCATGTATAAAATAATGCACAATTCCTCTCATAGTAGGTACTAAATTAATGTATATTTTTCATTAAAATATTAATAATATAGTACCTTAAAATTTAAATAACATTTAGCTACTATGGAAGTGACGTGTTTAATTGCGTGTTGCATTTCATAAACTACATTTTGAAGGAATTGTTGCGTGAGACGGTTGCGTTGTAGAAACGTATTGTTATCCGTCATTGACCTCTGTGTCTTTTGTTTTAAAGTTTATTGTCGATTGCGCAGGTGTTTTGGCATACTAACATTCCGACTGAGTTTTTTTAGGACTAAACAACAGTAATATACGGAAACTTCGTCAGCTCAATTATTTTCTATAAGTACTAGTTTGTGTACGAATTTTCTTTATTTGGTTTTTTAAAAGAAAAATTCTACCACAACACATCAACAATTAGTTAGTAAAAGAAAGAAATAAAATAACATTCTTTAAGGAAAATCTTAAATATTTATGTACGATAAAGGGATCATGTTCTTATTGTTTTCTATCGATAAGTATTAAATGATAAAAAATTTCGGCGATAGCAACGGATAAGAAAAACACGTGCTGACGTATAGCAAAATAAATACATTTTTTTTTCATAATTTATTTATCGGTAAGATTGATAATAAGTTGTCATTCACGATAACTTTCACTGTCCTCGTGCTTGGTGAATGTTAGAGAATTTAATCGAAATTTCTAAGAAATTATTTTCATAAATTTAATTGAGCTGGTAATGAGAAATGATTTTGTTAAAGCCACACAAAAAGATTAAATTAAAGCTACACAAATCTTCCTTATTTGGCTCTTTTGAGTGAAGACGGTTTAAAAGAAGTTAGAGGATAAACAAAAGAGGCGACATTATTTTATAAAAAGTTTTGATTTTACTCTATAAGTATTAATGTAACGATTGAGTAGTCTGTCGGTCCATTTGATAATTAATAGTTGGCATAACACAAGCAAATGCAGTCAGTCCCTTTATAGGACTTTTTAGTTTATCCCTTTTTAGTAAAGCTTCTCTTTACAAGTAATTTTCCATTAAGTAGCAATTGACAACTATGTAAATGTTTACAATTACAATTGAAGTGTTAAAATATTATACGATTTATGACATACACCATAACAAACGTTAATTGATATTTTTATTGATTCCGAGTTTTAACTTCGTAAAACATTTTTCATTATACTTCTACTTTCGTAAATATGTATATAGGAGTTTTCATTTCCTTTAAATTTAATTTGAAATATCCGTTTAGCTATTAAAATTCTTATGAAATTCCCAAAAGTCGACAAAAATACCAAACAAGTCGTCCTGCGAAATAATTAACTGAGAATAATTGACTGTATTGATTCTAATTCATTTTCATTTGTTATGAAGTTACTAAGTAACTGAAAAATCATATGAGAGTCGTATCTATGTGTATTAGCTGTGAAAAAACTATATGGCTGAAATATTGAAATAGCTAAATTTTGATAAATAAAAGAAATACAGCTGCAATAAACTCAGTACCCTGTAAACTCTATAAGACATTATCCCTGAGAGGTTTTTTTGTTTAATATGCACATATTAAAAACAAAGTATACTTTTATCGAATTCTTTGTTAAGTGCTTTGTTGATGATGAGTGATTCACTCATCATAACAAAGTATTGTATTTATTTAGGTATAACAAAAGTACAATAAACTACTGTGTGTTTGAATGAATCAAACAGTCAAACAGTTCCTGCATTTGAGTACAAAGTGCGTGAATTCTTTTGTTACGAATATCTCACGGACGCGTGTACGTCGAAAGTGTTGATAATTCCTCCCTTACGAAATTTTCAATATAATTAGTCACAATAACGAATTGTGTAAAAATCGAGCAGGATGTCTGATAAAATACGTACATAATTCAAGGTTACAACGTCAATTATCTATAATATTGTGTGTGTGTTTTTAATAAATAATAATAGATTACAGTATCACATTCTAATTTTCCTAACATTTAACGTTTATTACTAGGTTCGTCCGCGTATCTCGGGAGCAGTACTTTTTTTCTAGATTATAAGTATAGTATATTATTATGCTATGTCCTTATTATTACCCCACACAATGTGTATGTAAAATTACATGATGATTGGTTAAGTAGTTGAGGTCTGAAAGAGTAAAAAAAAAAATTTGCTTTGACAATTATAATGTAGAAAATAATAAGGCAATGTTGTGTAGTTCTTAAAAAAATATTGTTGTAACAGTTGATTGGTTTGATTGATTAAGGAATTAATTTATAAATAACAACATGTAGGTCATTGATATCTAGATAAATGTGTGATTATTGGCGAAAATATTTAAACCAATTTTTTACCAAATCACATTTATATCCCTAATTGAATTTAAATAATATTTTACACTTAAGTAGTACTTATTAAAGATATTTCAAATGCCAACTTAGTGCTTAGATTTTTTTATTTATTAGTTAAGTACTAAAGTACTAAGTACTTAACTAATAAATAAAAAAATCGTCAAGAACACAATGAAATTGTTTGACTCCCTAAATTATTGAAAAAAAAATGTTGCTTGGTATTACACGTTTCTTGTAAAGAAGGAAGGAAGTCGTTTTAATTTTCTCAAGAACTCCTCTATATACATACATATTGAACTATAACAATTCCCTTTGTAAGTCCAAACACGTAAATAATTAAAGGTCAATTTTGCAACATGTTTGGAATATATAAACATATTTTAGAGCTGTGAAAATATCGATTTGAACTTCGGATCACGTATCAACTGTTTTTGTTTTCAATCTTTATGGATAATTGTTCCGTTGGATTAATATTAGGTTCCTCGTTCCAAAATAGACTGAGATCACAAACATTGAACGTTAGAAGGAAAATAGGAGATACCGGTGAGTGGTTCTTGGAGGAAAATGCTCAAAATAACTTGTGATTTTTGGATCAAGGTGCATCACGTCCGAATATACATAGGTACAAGATAAACTGTGCCTTCATAAGAATATTGTATTACTTCTAAATAATTTGTATGAAGATACTTATTAAATGTTTATTAGTCAAACTAAATTACCTAATGCTTTTTACTTCAAAGAATTCAATTAAATCTGAAAATGATCTAATTTTATGTATTTTACTTATAAAGCAATTTTATAGCTTTTTTTACATATTCCATGTTGTGTTAGTAAAAAAAAGCTTCTTGGTTAGGCTTTGTTAGGGCTTCTAGGACTATTAAATGGCATATTTTGCCAAACAATTATAAAAATTAGAGATGATTTTTTTTATATTAGCGCCACCTGCCGGGTTCAATTGTATTTTTAAATAATTCAGGAAACCATCGAAATAGCCATATAAAATTTCAACTCAATCGGTTTAGAAGTTATGTGAAAAAACTAAGTACGGAATGATAATTCTTACTACCCGTTTTCCCGTAGGAATGAAGCATTTTCCCGCGGTAAAGAGTAGCCTATGTTCATCAGGGATAATGTCGGCTTCTAATGGTAAAAGAATTTTTCAAATCGGTCCAGTAGTTTCGGAGCCTATTCAATACAAACAAACAAACAATCAAATCTTTCCTCTTTATAATATTAGTATAGATAGTATAGATATACCTACGCTAAGACAAATATATTGAATCAAACATCCGTTGTCGCCGGAGCGTGGACGGAAGTGGATTTTCCTCGCGGCACGTCTCTTTAAGGACAATTGTATCCTCGAAGGCTCAGTAAACAGCTAACATAAATATACTTTGCCAACAGATAATACAAAATTATTCCCGTGATTTTTGTATTAGTAGGTTTTTTCTAAAAAATGTTAAGTAACTCTATACTAAGTCTAAGTTAATTTGGACGTTAACTATAACTCAATTTGACACTACTTATAACTGGATGTGTAGTAAATTTTAAATGATATCTCATAATAACTTTACTGAAATACCTATACATTGTTATGAATTCAATTGTGAATATTTATAAAATAATTCCATAACATAAACCCGTTTGTCTTCAATTTGCACACGTTAAATTAAAAGCGTGTTGACAACAATTTTGTTAAATAATAAGCAGTGAGTTATTAGTAAAAAAAATTACTTTACAAAATTGTTTTCACAGGTTTTAGTTGATTCGTTAAGTAAATATCTAACAAATTTTAAAATATCGATATAAGATATCTTGCACCAATAGAAATAAAAACTTTGAAATTTTTTCAAGGTTTTAGTGGTTATAAAAATAGGTTGCAAGTTCATTGTGTAGAGTAGATTATGATATTCAAAGATTAGGTAATTTACATTTTAATCTTATTGTCAGTCATGTTTGAAGAATTAATTATTATAATCGATAAAATATCTTCCTACTGTGACATAAAAAAATTGCGTTCCGGTTAGTAACAAGATTCGCTTATCAGAACAAATGTACGCAACTTAATCATGATATTTTATATAATATACTAATTAGAATTACATATACATAATTATATCGTCGCCTACGTATTTTATTTACATCTGGGGAATGTATAGCAATTTTTATAAATAAAATTTAGTGAAGTTATTTTAGTCCACGTTCGTAACTGGTATTTCTAACCACCTAGGCATATGCATTTTTTTCTAGTTTTCATTTTCTAAGCTATTTATTAGTAGATGTATTAAGAGAAAAGTTGTGCATAATTTTTAAAAATTTCTGAACTTTGTGAAAGTAAAAAAAAAAAAAACTGAAATAGGGGTGAACATTAAAAAGTATATTTTCTTTTTCCAGACCAGAGGATTGACACCATCTTTCTCTAGAAGGCTTCTGACGTTCATTCAGGACGCGATGCCTCTCAGACTCAAGGAGGTACACTTTGTTAAGGAGCCAATGATTTTCAACGTCGTTTGGAACATGTTCAAGCCTTTCATCAGGGAGAAACTTAAGGGCAGAGTACGTATTATTTTTTGTCACTATTCGTCCAAAACTAAATCATTTATTTTTATGTTAAAGTCATCAAAAAGACTGACGTTGCACTTGATGGTAGATGGCTACAGTTGCCTATTAACTGCGCTGCCGACCAAGGTAGAATTAAGGATGAGGGCTTAAGGGGGGTTAGTGAAATGGGCTCTGGTAACCTTTTACACACTCAACGAAACATAACAGCACACATGCTGTTATTTCACGGTGGTCTCCTTTAAGGGGGCGATGATTACTGCTACTAAAGGAACTGCCCAAATGACTATGAAACGCAGTGTGCCCTGCCATATCTATGTAACTATGTTTACAAAGATACCATATTTTTAAACATAGACCTTCCCCATATTATATAAAAGGATCGATCAGATGCAGCCTGGATCAATCAACGACCCGCGGCTTTTATCGTGTTGTCTGTCCACCTTGTGGGTTGATGTCCTACGCTGCATTTGCCAGTCCGTAGCCTCTACTCGAGAACCTTCTGGCCCCAGCGGCCCAAGGCTCTCCGTAACACATATTCGTACTAACATTATAAATGCGAAAGTTTGTATGGATGCTTTCACGCAAAAACTACTGAACCGATCACCATGAAATTTTGCATACACGTTGTCTTGGAACCAGACAGGGCATAGGGTATATTTTATAAATTGGGCGATGTAGCGTGCAGCAGCTACATATAATAACTTTAATAAATTCTAATGTCGGATTATATTTGTTTTGCAGATCTTCTTCCATGGCTCCAAGATGTCTTCACTGCATAAGCACATGGCGCCTAGTCATCTTCCCGCTGATTACGGTGGCGAGCTCCCAGCCATAAACTATTCCGGCGCCGACTGGTATCCCGTCATCAACGACGTGCTTCCGTACATTGAAAATTGGAACACGTATGGATTCGTCAAGAATGAATAGACCACCAAACATAAAAATAAAACAATATAAATTAATATAGTCTGTTGTGGGTAATGGAACGTTGAGAGTAGTTAATTTTCGCATTTAGATATACTGCTGCTCCTGCTTATCATACTTATTTAAATGCTCTTAAATAATTAGAGCTAACATAATATTTTTAGAACAATACATAATAATAATTATCACATAAATATTAAAAAAAATACCTGTAACCCGATTGCAGCGCCACCTGTCTAGTCCAACTGCGAATCAAACAAAAATAATTATAAAAATCGGCCCACACTAATGTATAACAATGCAAAAAATATTAAAATCAAGTTTGAAATCGAAACACGGCGCCATCTATTGGATTCTTACCTAAACTTTTACAAATAAACTAATTTTAATGTTATTACTTTACATGATTATTAATAATCTTTGGCACACACATCTACACAAATTTTACATAAAATTTAAGGCAAATTTATGAGTTCGGGGCAGCAGTATAAGTATGGTTTTAGTCGTTTAAGGATGGTTGCCATAAAAGTGTAAGTGTGAAAGATTTGTAATGTAGAATATAATAATAAATATCTGTTAGCAACGTAGGACCAAGCCAATGACAATACGTAGTTAAGTTAGATTTCAACGAGCTGAATGAAGGTAGCTATTATTACATTGGAGTTATTGGGAATTCTTATTACACGTTTTTGATGTGTTGTGTATGTTTGATAAATTCAGTAGAATTTAAATTTCGATCGAATGAGTTGAATGGAACGAGCGATTCATGACATGGTGTTAGATTTGGATATTTATTTTTAGATGTACCTATAGTGAACTTTTGTATGTGGTATGTGTCATATTTGTACTTATAGTATACTAATATATAATATATAATAATTATATTGAGGCTGTGAATGTCTAGAACTGCTTGTTACTACCATTTTCACCAAATATATATTTAAACGTTAGATTTCGTATTCATTCCTTTTATCAACGCTACTGTTCTATGATAAAAAAAATATGTATCACATTTCAAATGATCCACATTGCTATGTATAGTTTGTTGATTTAATAATTCTTTTTTCCCATATAAAATTCTTTTAGAATATCTATAATATATGTAATCATTCAAAATCAATGCAATGTATTGTCTAGCGCCCTCTGTGCGCACATGTTTGTACTATAAAAATAATTACGCATTTAAATATGCAGCAGTGTACCTTTAACTTGTGACATTCCAGGAAAATTATACAAATTATTGTTAAAATTATGTGAATATTTTATACCTGACTTGCTCAATGTAGTTTAAAGATACAAATTTATAAAAGAATATTTTTAGAGTTAACTATTTCATTATGTACTTTGATATGTGTTATTATAAAATAAATAAATAAAAATTGATAACTAAATAAGACAGTGTTTCCTTTGTCTGTAATTCGTTTTATCAATTTTCGCGTAGTTAAGTTTACCTACTCATTATAGATATTAAAAAAGTAAGTATTTGATTTATCGGTTATAAGTATGTCTTCTATATGTTTTAATTTATTATAACATAAAATACACTTTAAAATATTTGATGCAAATTGCCACGTAGTTTACAGTTTGGTTTTCTTTGCCTACTAGCTGGTATCAAACTTGTCATAGATAGATTAGAAAGAAAGAAACATTTACATTGTATATTGCTCATTTGATTTTCATTTTCCTACTAATCCCTCGGCGGAAACAGTACTATTTTCCGAAAGAAAGGTATATACTTTTCTGTATACCACTGAAAACGTATAAGCAAATTTCGTGTTGACAAGTTGTGTAGTTAAGACGTGAAAGGGTGACAAACAAACAATTAAATAATCTCATCTTCGCATTTATAATATCATCTATGATCTAGTGTAGGGATTGTAGAAGACACAATCACGACAAATTAAGAAATATATAAGATTTAGATAGCCCTACCTCATAATATATCATTAAGGTCAATGCTAATGTCCTCGCGAAGCCTCCAAAGCAGAGATATCATCAGGACGAGCCGGTTGGTCGAATGTGTTCGTTTTAGTCTGTCTGGCAGATAGTAGAGGTTCTGGCAGGGATGACATACTGACTGGGGCTTTGGGACAGCATTCTTTAAAAAAGTTAGCAGACAGTTCTATATTTGTTCCTGCATTTGTTTCCACTTGTGGGTCGTACGCCGGCCTATAACGACCTTTACCCTTGTTCCAGTTCTTAAATTATTGCTGTAGCCATGTGGTATTTGATAAAAAAATAGTTTAGTCAGACGACGACGTCTTTCACGGAAGTAAATGTGTTACATTATAATTTACATAATAAATTCTAGATATTAATTTATTAGAAATTAATAATGAAATACAAACATGCTACATATTTTGATAATCCTCAATATATCTCAGAACAAAGAAAAATGTAATATAAATTAATGTAACGTTTTTATAAAGCAATTTAGGATTTTAATTTTGTTCCACAAAACATTGCCTATATTTTATAATGCACGCATAATAAACATTCCTACAATAATTCAAAGAATATTAATAATTATGAATTTATCATCAACGTATATACATAATATGTATCAACGTATTTGATACACATAATATACATTGATGAGAAATACGGTAATAAATGGGACCATTTGGTCCCATTTCAATTTCCCATGTGGGAAGCACCAGCTTTCAAATAAAAAATGAATCATCAAAATAGTTTCACCCAGTCAAAAGTTATGAGGTAACGAGATAACAAACATAAAAAAAATACAGTCGAATTGAGAACCTCCTCCTATTTTGGAAGTCGGTTGAAAAGAACAATGCTTCTTTCTTCGTGTTCGAATAATAATTGTGAAAATTTAAATTTTATAATCGTTCGTAAGGTGTAAACTCCAGTCGTGTGTCGGAGCCATTTTTTTCTTAATTTCTTCCTTTCAGGTAATAAAAACATAAAACATGTAAACTGGTTTTTCATTAAACTATTAGCCAGACGTTTTTTAGGTCGCATGTAAAGTCGCACTCGGTATCAATTCGTTGGCATTGTAGATCAGTCGTTGGACGCTCAACATGGAAGTGGAGGGATACCGTTAAGATGCTCATTCGACATAGCGTTGTCGACTGGCCAGTTGCAGTACCGTTGGGCCGAGTGTAGCCTCGCATGGCATTGCAACATTTTAATCGAATTTATTTATTATCCGAACTGTGTGTCGCTGTTGCGATAACGTCAAGTAAATTAAAAAGAAATCTTGGTGGTTATCCTTAACAAAATATTAAAGGTCACATAGTGCTGTACACTCTCAAATCTGTGCCAAGTTAACGAGTGAAGGGTCTGGGTCTGACGACATACTAGGAGTCGGTCCCACGATTACTGCATTGACATAGATTTAAATCTTAATTGCCGAGGAAAAAACTAAACAAAGACAAACCGACAAATATCTTTTGCGTAACCCGTCTGTCGCAGGAAGATTTTTAAAATGGAAATTTTGTTTAACGAAAACGGCACTCCTTACGTGATGTGGGGTGAAAACAAAATACACCTGGAGAAGGAGCCGACAACTGAGAAATACTATTTAGAAAAAGCTGAGAGAGAATTAAGGGAGACTCCAGAAAATGTGGAAAAAGCACTGAAGGAATTGAAACAGTTGTTAAAAGGTGAGTGAAAATTTAATTATAAAATTGAGACTTAATCACTTGTTAACGATAAGACAGTTTTTGATAAATAAAGGATAAGTGATATTATTTTTGTTTATCTTTTATAAAGTGGATAAATAATTATAAAAACCTACCTATAGACATAAAACAATGTTAATGTCACATGTAAACAATATTGTACAATTTCAACAATAAACAAATTTTAAATATGCTGTCAGTAGCCAAACGTATATAACTGGAACTTAATTAATTAATTATTTTATTTAATCGAAATACCGACACAAGCAAAAATTCATTAAGTTACAACATAAACAAAAATAAATAGAACTCAAAATCAACATTTGCATCTCAAAATATAGTTTTTATTTAATCTGAGATTTGCATGTTGTCAGTGACTCACTACAGCGATTACATTTTATCTATGTTAATTACGAATATTAAAAAATATATTTAATGCATAAGCATCAAATTAACAAACGTAACAAATACAAATAAAAACTAGAGATAAGGACGAGAAAAAAGCATAACTTGAGATTTAATTAAGTAAATTATAGTAATCAAATATGACATTATATATATTATTTTTTTTATGTTAAGATCAACAGACAGGCTGACAGACAGGATGGTAGGTGGCTACCGTCACCTATAACACAAGCAACGCCATAAGTGCTACAAGTGCTGCCGACCATAGAAGGATTAAAGATAAGGGATAAGGGAGGGATGGGGTAATGGGCTCTGGCAACCCTTACTCACTCATCGAAACACAATAGCACATAATGCTGTTATTTCACGGTGGTATTCTATAAGGGGGTGGTTACTGCCGCCAGACGGGCTGCCCAAATGACTGCGAAACCCAGTGTGCCCTACCACTACTAAAGTTATATGGAGTTATAATAGGATTTTAAAAGTCGATCGACGATTTTAAGGGATAGGGAAATGGATACTCACTCACCGAAACTCAACAGCACAAATGCTATTATTTCGTGATAGTCTTCTTTACTGCTGCCACAGAGGGGCTAAGGAATTTTATAATTCTGGTCGATGACCTTGAAATATGATAAATCCTAGACATTATTAAAATTAAACCTGACATATTTAATTACGTTGTTACATGAAGTTAGACAAAAACACACGTTTAACAAGACACGCCATCTGTAATTTAAATTTTGAAAATATATTTTTTTACTTGGCAAGCAATAATACCTATTAAAATTTGACCTCAACTATTTAGTTCGTTTGCCTAGTGACTTAGTGTTTTTAGATTTATAATCTGAACACGTACCTATCAACATTGTATGCGAATAAATACGTCAACGTTCTCTATTCACTGAGCATGTAATATAATCAATTTAATAGAAGTCACAAACAATTGTATATCATCAAAAATCATGACGCAGGCATCGGAAATGAATAGCAATTTTATAATTGTAACAGAAACTCCAATGAGTCCACCTTTACGTGGACACTTCATATATTAATCAACTAGCTGTTGCCAGCGACTTCGTCCGCGTTAACAAAGATAAAAAGTAGAATATCACGTTTCCCGTACTTCTAAATGTTTATCTACCAAGTTTCATGAGAATCAGTTAATTCGTTTAAGAGTTATGGGGGAACATACATACATACAGAAAAAAATTCTAAAAATCATCAATTTAGTTTCAGTATGATGTATAGAGCCTATATACACGATATTTCTGAAAACAAAGTAAATTACTCCATGACTGACCCCTACAGATTTATTATTATTCAGAAATATCGTGTATATAGGTTCTATACATGATACTGAAACTAAATTGACCATTTTTAGAATTTTTTCTATATGTATGTATGTTCCTCCATAACTCTTAAACGAATTAACTGATTTTCATGAGACTCGGTAGATAAACATTTAGAAGTACGGGACACGTGATAGGCTACTTTTTATATTTCTGAACCCGGACGAAGTCGCGGGCAACAGCTAGTAAAAAATAAAATGCGTTGCAACAGATGTTTAAAAAACACTGCAGCGACTGCATAGGTATCATTGGGTTAATAGTCCTATTTGCCATCGTAAATATAATTAGTGTTAGGTCGCGACCTGAGATAAATACTAGTATTAGACATACAGGTCAACATTTTCTTTGAATACTTATTAAGCATTTACATACAATTAAGAATATGTATGAGTGCAAAAGATTTTTTTCACGCCAATTACTTATATTGTCAGCAACCGGCAAAATATTGTCAGTAGATCATATTTCACATAATATAATAATTGGTTTGATGGTCTTAAAATGTATCCTTATTAATTGCAGGCGAAACAAAACTCGTCATGCCGATCGATGATGACGATTTTCTTATGAAGTTCCTGAGGCCTTGCAAGTTTTATGCTGAAAGCGCTTTCAAAAGGGTAAGTACACACAATTTTATTTTTTAAATTTAACTTTATAAAATTTTTATTTTTATTTATTTTTTAAATTTTATTTTAATTAATAAAAAAAAAATTGCATATGTATACGCATCGAAATACGCCGATTCTTAGAAAAATGTAAGCGAAAATTATGGTATATGGGTCACAGTGGAATGAAATTAAAAAGCAGTTATGCTCGTAACAGTATATTATTATGTATTTACAATTTAAAAAAACGCAAAGCTTTATGGGGAGCCCAAACCCATTGTGTCCACTACTAAAATACGATACAAATAAGAAAAATATACAAAAACACAAGTTAAAAATGAGAAAAAGGTAGATACTAAATTGTTTTGTCATTTTATAATTATGTAAAAATACGAATTTTACAAATGATATCAGAAATATTTACAAACTAGATTACAGTTTAAGGTTTGTATGAAGTATTTAGTTTGCTCGGTAACTAAGTATTGTTTATTATTTTCAAGTAATATATGCTGTAGGTACAATATAATATATACAATATAAGTAATACAAAAGTAAGATTCGTCAAACATTAATCATCAGTGCAATGAGAGTCGATTGATATGGAATTCCCTCCAACAACGGACGGTTCAATTAAACTCCTATATTTATTGGTTGAAAATGTGCGCCGAGAGAAAGCGACCCATTTATGTTGTACTGTAGGAACTCGTTTATGAACTGGACCAATTTAGTTTAATATGTGCTCTTATCTATACTTATAAAATTGTTTGTTCGGTCTGACTAAGTCTACTAAGTCTAGAAAGCTAAAGTTTGGAACATAGGTTTTTTTATAAAATATAAAAAAAGTCCTCCTCACCGTCTGTCTGTCTGTCTATTCGCAACCCTCAGGTGTAACCCTCAGGGGTAGTTTATTTTCATTTTTTTTACCATAATAAAATTAATTTAATTTTTTTAATCACTATAATAATAATATTATAAAACAAAGTCCTCCGCCGCGTCTGTCTGTCCGTCTGTTCGCGATGAACTCAAAAACTATTGCACCGATTTTCATGCTATTTTCACCAATGGATAGAGTGGTTCTCGAGGAAGGTTTTAGTATATAATTTACAAAGTTACACGGGGAAAGTCGCATGCAACAGCTAGCTAATACATGAAGAAGCATCCGCTAAGAAAGTATTTTTGAAAATTTTAACCTTGTTCGTCGGGAGCGGGTCGTAAGTTATTGATAAGATGCGTTATTTCAGTATATTTCAAGTTATTTCTATAAGCTAAGTTATTTCAAGTATAAAAATAATTAAAAATCGGTTTCTCGTCTTCGCTTTTGGCTAAGTTTATATAAAAATGTATCAACAATTATTATGTAATATTAGTTACTTAACTAGTTGCAGTTAGATAAATAAGTAGGTAAACAGGTATTTTTGTTGTTGTTCCATAATAATTACGTACGTTACATAATTGTCGAAAGACTTCGCATGGTTAGGAAACGATGGGATTTCGTAATAGGTGACAAGAAATGAATAAAAAAAGTTATGAATGAAATTTATTAGGAACCTATCAAACTGTGATTCTGAATCTATCGGATAGATAGATTTGGGATCATAGATGTAACTATCTCAGTTATGTAATTATGTAACATAACTCAGTTATTTTTTGAGTTGTATCGTAGATATTCCAGTCAGTATTAGTTATCAATATAAGCTTTATATGTGCAAAAAGCAGGCACTGAAAACAATGCATAGTTTTCGATCTGTGGCCATTTGAATTTATGTAAGTAATTTTCCAGCTTGAAGGCCTGACAGGTATAGTTTGATTTCAATTTACGAAAACGAATATCTTGGTTCTGCATTAAAACGCTGAGAAGTATGTTAGAAATGAAGCTGAAAATCACGAGAAACGGTCACTTAACTTAGATACGTGAACTGCAAAGTGGACGAAAATATTGACCTTCATATTTAATTTGCTTTTCAGATACAAGCATATTACAAGTTTAGAAAAGCACACGAGGGCTATTGCTGCAATCTTATGCCGTCAGCTATACGCACAGCTTTCGACCATTCCGTTATTTCAATACTGTCGCCAAGGGACCAACATGGTCGGCGGATTCTGCTTGTGGAATCTGGAGGTTGGTTTTGTGATATCCTCAAGTCTTAACATTATTGTGTGATGTTGCATTATTAAACTTACTTATTTATGTATATACTCTTAATAACTTTTGGAAGCGATTTTGTCCGCGCCACTTTTTCTTAGTTGTTTAAACATTTACTTATTCAATATTTATTGCTCGTTCATTTTTGGCGGGCGTTTTATTTTAATTTTTAGATGATCTCTCGGTAACACTACCTTTATCGGTATAACTACACCCTACCCTGTCTTCCTGACAACGTGTATCTATAAGATAACCTATCATTGTGTAGGCACATGACACAATTTATATACTGGTGATTTTCTTGTTACAGAACTATGGAATCCTCGGGAAGTTCCTATAACACAAATGTTCCGCGGCGTCCAGCTCGGACTCGAGTCGGCGATGGTGGAGCCTCGTACTCAGATCAGCGGTGTCATCACAATTCTCGACATGAAGGGCCTTTCGTTCTCGCATATCATGCAATTCACTCCCACATTTGCTAAAATGGTCGTTGATTGGATTCAGGTAACAATATAATTAGGCGGCTCGCAAAACAAACAATCTTTATCAAGAATTCACGGTCCGGAACTCCAGATTCTGTCATTACTGTGCCAGCTGTGCCTGCCAGTACCAAATGGTACTAGAGTAGACTCTAGTACCCCATAGGTCCTGTACATTACCACTTCAACTTATTAATCAGCTGGGATACCTTGGTGACTTTAGCTTATCTAAGGATTCACTTATTCCTGATTCGAAAACTCTTAAACGAATTGACTGATTTTCATGAAACTAGGTAGAATGACATTTGGAAGTACAGGGACACTGGATAGGCTTTTTTTTTCTTTTTCAACGCGGACGAAGTCGCGTGCGCCAGCGTTAAATTTTAATAGATATTAATTAATTGTTCTTAATGTGTAATTTTCATAAGGTATTTTTCGGTTACATTTATATTTATAATTATTATTGAGGCAATCTAATATCAAGTTTTCAAAGAATCTAGATATTTTTTAATAGGCAATGTATCAACCCTTGTTCATATGTATAAAAAATGAATCTGTATCAAGACTGATATTATATGAATGAACCAAGAACTGAAATATATATTCACTTCTCACAATTGTGATAGAGATGTCTGTTGGACATTTGTAACTATTTGTGATCGAGCTACAATGTTAACTGAAGCATTTATTCCACAGGATTGCATACCGATTAGATTGAAAGCCGTGCACATAATAAACCAACCGTACATCTTCAAAATGTTGTTCGCGATCTTCAAGCCGTTCCTTCGTGAGAAGCTGCGCTCTCGAATCCATTTTCACGGTTCAGATGTGCAATCGTTGCTGACGCATGTCGATGGGCGAGCGTTGAGAAGACGCCATGGGGGTTCGCTACCGGACCCCGAGATACCTGGCGAGGTGTTGTGGAAAATGCTTCATCATTATGAGGAAAGTTTCAAATGTAAGTGACTATTTTTGATTATTTATATAATTTTATACTACTTTTTTTTTAATGTTAAGATCAACAGACAGGCTGACGGCCCGCTTGATGGTATAACACAAGCAACGCCATAAGTGCTACAAGTGCGCTGCCGATCACAGAAGGATTAAGGATAAAGGATAAGGTAGGTATGGGGTAATGGCATATCTATATTATAATTTTTTAAATTTTTCCGTATCAAGCTCCGTAAAAGAAAAAAATAATAATAAATAAATGTTAATAAATAAATGTTATTTATTAATAAATAAATGTTATTGAAATGATTTGAGCAATCACGTTATTTAAGAAATTCTACATACATTTTGATTTTGATTTACACATTTTCTTCCTGAATTTTTCAGTGGCCAATTCCTATGGATACGTATCCAACAACAATAAGGCATAGAGAAGCTTGCGAAGCAATTTTAAACGTATGTAAAATGGAATTTGTAATACCTCAAATTGCTTTTAAAACGGACTGTGATTTTAATAAAGTTTAAATTATAAGTTTAATAACGTACCGCCCATTTCAATAATTTTTATATTAATCTTTCGTATTAATTTTAAAAAATGACAAAAAAAAATTGCTACTAAACGAAGAATTCTTTACAGTATTATTCTCTTGGCATATTTTATATAGAAGTAAGATTTTCTTTATGAGTATTATACAACGGAACGGTAGTATCATAGATCTATCTATGTATTATACAATATTATAGATTTTTTAAATTAGGTTAGGTTAGGTTAGGTATAGATATTGAAGCCTTTAGTTGATTATAATATCAAAAAAGTATCAAATTTTTGAATAGTATTGTCACAACTTCTAAAACACCTATTGTTCTTAGACTTTTTTTTCACATGCAGGGTTTCAATTTTACGTCTTTATTTTAAATAATTTAGTAATTAAGTAGAAATGAAAGTTTCCAATTAAGAGTTAATAATTTGATTAGAAATAGGAAAAATTAAAAATAGAAAAATGAAAACTTGTCTGGAAAAAATGCATTCACGCGAAGCCGGTGGCAGGTAGGCAATAGTATCCTTACTATTAATATTATAAATGTGAATGTGAGATTGTTTTTTTGTTACGATTTGAACCGATCACCATGAAATTTTGCATACTCGTACACGTTGTCTGGGACACCAGAAAGGACATAGGGTACTTGAGGGGATTCTTGAGGGGATCATCTAAACTAAAATAAAATATATTACTAACGCCTAGCTAAAGTATTATAGCAACAATGCATCAAACGTTATATTATCACATCCTTTTTCTCAAGTATTATTTATTTTATAAAGTTACGCGGACGAAGTCGCGGGCACCAACTAGTAGTATATAATTAATATAATTCAACAGAAATGAAAATCCAACATTATGTTGTAAATTGTACAATATATTGAACCTGTTTGTGATGTTTGTAGGTTTAAGATTATTTAATATGGGGAATATTTAATTGCATATCGAAAAACAGCTCGAAGAATAACGTTGACATAATATATTAGAAAATAATGTAAAAATATTTTGTAGAGGCACATTCAACAACTATTAAACTGCGTTTCGCTAGTGTGCTCCTATCTCTATCACTGCTTGCCAATATTTAAAGTTAATTTTCAACCCAGTCTTAATCTATACTAATATTATAAAGAGGAAAGATTTGATTGTTTGTTTGTTTGTATAGAATAGGCCGATTTGAAAAATTCTTTTACCATTAGAAGCCGACATTATCAGTGATGAACATAGGATACTTTTTACCGCGGGAAAATGCTTCATTCCTACGGGAAAACAAAAATAAAAGGGCTTGGCCCGGGAGATAGCGCCATCTATCCAAAATACGGTAGATGGCGTTTTATACTTTTCTACGCGGACGAAGTCGCGAGCACCAGCTAATGTTTTATAAATTGCGTAACCTAAAGCTCAGATTAAATAAGAGTTACTATCCTAAAGTAATAAAGGAGACTTTTACTAAGACAGTATTTTCCGCTTAGAAAAGGACCCTGGTACTGCTGAAAGGACTTCAGTACTTACAGTTACTTTTCGTACTTTTTTGTTTAGAATGCACTTCTGTTATGTTAGAGATCTTTTTAATTTATATTAACTTTTGTTAAATAATTTCAATATTATAACGTAATTGTTAAAAAAACTAGAACACTTTCTTCAGAAAACACAGTTTTATTGTGTGCGATTAAATACTATCCCCATTTAATACTAGCACTTGCGGCGAGGTATATATATTTAGTTTCACTTATGTAAATCGACTACATTTGGTGTTATGGTAGAAATGAGTACAATTTTATTAATATAGGAAAATAAATTTTATTTGTATACATTTGTTGTTTTATTTGCAGTACCGTAGGTTACTTTAGCTCTAGGGGGTAACTGTGGCTCATCTCATAACAAAAAGCGTTTGAATTTCCCGCTTCTTTGCAGATATGACAGTAAACAATAAAGTTCGCTTTAGAGATGTTAGATGGTGTTAGTGGCGCTTGTTTTTTGTTGGTTGCACGAGTATTTACTTGGTTCAAATTGTTTTTGTTTTGAGCCAAATTTACCCCCTAGAGCTAAAGTAATCCGGATCTATCGGTACCTAAAAACATACACTTAAATATATTTTTATTAAAAATATATTAAATACAAGAGTCGAGCACCCGAAGAAAATCGTCCTTGTCGCCCATTGGCTATTATTATTATTATTTTCCATATTTCTATTTACCTCGTCTCCCCTCCAAAAGCCAAAATGAGGGGGAGAAGGTGTTACCCCCGACAGAAGCACAGTTATTATTATTATTATTATTATTGGTTATAATTGTAAATGATTTATCTAACTGTTAATAAACATTTTTTTTTCTTTTATTTATTTATTTACTTTTTTTTTATTCGCTAATATTGGAACATTAGCCAAAGGGGCGTAGTGATATTACCAAAAATTATAACCAATGAACTTAGATTGACCAATGAGCATCGACTATTTCGTCCTCTGGTAGTTCGACTCGTGGAATAGATTATAGATTACGCCACTATTAAGTATACATATATTAAAATCAATATTTGCTTAACCTCACGTCTTGGCTTTTATTTCTAACAAAATATTCATATCACGTATCAATATCATATTAAATTATGGTGTCATCCATGGCATACACCAATGCTATAAATAAAATTATCAAAATGAAGCATCAGCGTGGGTTGGTCGGTTTATGAGATTGTTATTTGGTCCTTCATAGGTATAGTTAAGAAAACAATCAGTTAAGTAAGGGAGCATTGTCCTTAACCACACTTAGCGCCTCTTTCACCATCTGTCAAGTAGGCTAACTGTAATTTTAAAGTCACCGGTAACCGGGGATAATGGAGCTGATATACCTTTGTTTGTACAGTAAAAGTCGCAAACATTAAAAGAAAATAATAATAAAAAAAATCGCCTATCGAATGATGCAGTAAACCGAGTGAATAATTCAATAAAACAGAAAATTATTTCTAAAAGTGACACTTTACTTGTAGTTGGTGAAAGTCGAGAAATATCAAAACTTCCAACCAATCAATCATGTTTTACAAAAGCAGTAATTCAATGATACACTTGATATGAGAAAAACAAGACTAAAAAAACGCATAATATATAGTGAATTAATTATCGTTTTAATTGAGTTTTTTTATAAAACATTTTTTCCTGAAAATTAAAAATAAAACATGAAATTTACAAACACATTTCAATTACCCGTTTTTTTAAATAAAATATTAAAATAATTTGTGAGATTAACGATTAGGACTAATTTTTGTAAATAAGGAATGATTAAGTTACATTTAACATTTAAGAGTTTATGTACATACAGAAATATGTTTATCACAAAATTAATGAACAAAATTAAACAGAAAAAAGATATAGTTCATAATAATAAGATATAACAAATCTTTTTTACAGGAGATATAAAAATTTGAATTTCAATAAAGCGTATTATCTACTAGATATATAAATTTATTTATTGTTTTAAAATTGTACATTATCAATATTGTAAGTATATTATATATTTGATAAATAAATTCTTTACTATTTTATTTAATAAATACCATTGAAAAATATTATACAACATTACACTTAATAATATCTGAATAGGGATGAAAGTTATTTGTGTATAGATCATTGATAGATTTGTTCCTTTTTTAATAACATAGTATCACAAAACGTGTTATAATAATAATTAATATTTAATTAGTATAATCTACTTATTACTAATATTAACTTAACATTTATAATATCACATGCGCATAGATTTGTTTCAGATGACGGATGACAAACTCATCGATCACTGTTTCTTGTAACCGAAGGAATTAATTGCTGAAACAAAAAAAATAGGACGATAAAAAGCTTTCAGAACTAGAAGTGATAAAGTGAAGAATATATTATATTCTGTGTCGATTCTTCTAATTAAATCAGGTAATTTAGTGTAATTTGGAAACTAACTAAGTAGGTTTAAGTATGTCAAATTTTATTAATTCTCAATTCTACAATTAAAAACGTTTTTGTATTGATTTCTTTTTCATTTATATATTCGTGAATGAAACCTTCATTACCTATTGATACCTGTGAAATATTTTTTAATCATACCTCTACAGAATGGATGTTATTATATTGCATGTGACTAAAGAGTTGACTTTTTTATTGGTGAATTACTAACTTAATTGGTCTAAAACACAAACTAAACACACCAATTGTGTGGCCCTTAAAATAAGCATCTATAGTCTTTATGTTATAGTATAAAATATATATAAGGGACAGGGGCGCGACCCTGAAGAAAATCGAACCTGGTATACCCCTGAGTTAGAGCGCCAACTAAATACTAACTACTGGACCAAAGGGTTCGTCACTAAATTACAATTTAAATGTTCACTTTTGATGGGAAAATTAAAACAATGAGCTTACCACTAAATTCTTGATCGCACATCAACAACAACTCCAGCCATTGTGGGCCTGTTACTCTGGGCAGTTCCAGCGAACCCCCGTAACATTCTGGCAGACATTTAGCTGTGACGTATTTGTGCAACAACTCTCGATCGTTCCCAATAAATATGATCCGGGACCGCAACTTCTCTCTAAGGAACGGCTTGAAAAGTTGGAAAACCATGTTGAAGATGTACGGTTGGTTTACTATGTAAATTCCTTTTATTCTAGCTGGTATACTGTCCTGGAACAATATTAAATCTGTTACTATTAAGTAGGTATTCGGTTTATAAGAAGTACTACCATGGAACATTTCTGAAAAAATTTCAGTAAGTAATCAGTAACTATTTTGAACTATCAATCTATCTATCTATATACCAATAAAAAGGTATTGTATTTTGAAAGTTGGCAATTTGCTTTTTAGACATGATATTTATGCAAATTTTCTTCATAGACGAATTGAAATTTAGACTGATTTAGACATTTCTAGCATAATTGTTATCCAGTGCGTGGTGTGGGTTAATCTTAATAAATATTTTTTAGTAAAAAGGTCTCCGATTTCCAAAATAGTTCAAAGGAAGCAACTTGTAGATCGTAATTTACTATTTTTTGTTAGCTTACAGACCTCAGTTGACCATTAATCATGAATCAATACTAATAATAAATCTGTAGGGGTCGGTTTTCAGAAATATCGTGTATATAGGCTCTATACATGATACTGAAACTAAATTGACCATTTTTAGAATTTTTTTCTGTATGTATGTTAATATGTATGTATGTTCCTCCATCACTCTTAAACGAATTAACTGATTTTCATGAAACTTGGTAGATAAACATTTAGAATTACGGGACACGTGATAGGCTAGTTTTTAACTTTTTAACGAAGTCGCGGGTAACAGCTATTTATAAAATAATATTAGACCTGCAGCCAGTCGACGATTCTTTTGGCGAATGGTGGTGTGAACTGCATAACCTGTTGCATGGAAAGACCTTCCATATCGAATATGACCACCGCACCACAAATCTGCGTTTCAGGCTCCAACATCGCTGCTTCCAAAAATAGAACGCATCCTTTGAACACTTCGTCCAGCGAACATTTACTAGGTTTCCATTTTTCTGTAACAATTATTTTTTTTTTAAATTTTTTTAGGTAAATATTAAGGCAAATGGTTTGTACATAACGTTAACATAACGTCATATATATGTATAATATGACGTATGTATGTATCGTATGAATAATACGACGTTATGTTAAAGTTAGTCAATTATTTATTAGATTACAGAACTTAAGAATTCCTTAACAACACATAAATTATTAAAAGTTATCTAATTATATTATATAATATTCTTATATTATAAAGTAAAAAGACCCATTTCAAAAGTAAAAACGGCTACATCATACAGCTTGATTTTAATTTTCATGTCAATTCTATAAATTTCTTTTGAAAACCTGTGTTGAAATGAAAATGGGCGAAACACGTGTGTCGATTTGGGAACGAAGGATGGATGGATGAAAATAATAATGGAATATATCCTTCTACAGAAAGGAAAGTTATGTAGGTAGGTATGTACTCCATCACAATAGTACACGACTTAAATTTCCAATAAAAAATAGATTCCTATAAATTTATTTTTTTAATAAGTCAGCAAATTGGCATAAGTGCCATGTTATTGTGCGTGCACAAAATGTTTTTTAATTGCCAAATTATATTGAACGAAAACAAAATTATATATCGTTCTCCCAAGGGCGTGTAATTTCATTGTATAATCGTCAGCGATGACATGCAATCAGGAAATAATACAAATCACACATCATAGTGATGCAAAATGCTATATGATTTGCTTACCTTGTCACGGCTATTATTTTAAAAACGATTTTAGAGAAAATTTTCCACCTTATCATATTGTTGAATAATGACAGTAATCTTAAATGTAAATTTACTTATAATTTCAATTACTTATCTTTGAGTAAAACGTACATTTATTAAACTTGACATATGTTAGAGGTTATAAATTAAATTTGTAAAAATTTACATATTTTTACATGTGTTTTACCTAAGGTTTCCCATAATTATTTACCTAGGTTTGCCTAAGTGGTAAGAATTAAATATGCCATGAAGATAGTTTAAATACTACGTTAGGAACGTTAGCAATCCTGTAAAAAAAAGATATTTGATTGGTCTCGCTGTGCTCGACTAGATACAGCCGCCGTACTTTACAAATGCGGCAACAAACACTACGCCGAATTCGGCGTACCCGAGCTAGTCACACGGCAAACTCTCAGTGATGTGTACGTGCCGAAAGTTTTATTAAATTTTGGGAATAATAAAATGCCAATTTGTGTAGTGAACCTGTGTAAAAATGTAATTAAACTATGTAAAAAGTGATAAATAGTGAATATGTTTTACACTACAATAAAAACTTTCCGCATTCAAGGAGCTATTGCTTTTAAGTAGGACCGTATCTATATATAGTCGAGCGCAGCGAGACCAATCTTTTATCTATGCCTAGTGATATTATATTTTTATCTTATTTAGATATCTGTACAATGGCTTAAGAAGAGGGAGAGACTTACTGCCGAATTCAATGATAAGTACTCGTCGACCGAGCTGATCACGCGTAGGAAGAACCGCCATTATGTTCTGATTGAAGATATTCTGTTCCTTACTCGGCATCAGTCCGTCATAATGCTTGCTGTGTTTTATCTTGAAAGCGTAGTAGCGTTTTATCTGGAAATAAAAACACACTGCATTAAAAAAGAAGGAATGGAGAGTGAAAATTCAGGTTTATTTCAAAAAATTAGGTTTTTGAAAAAAAAAAAAGATAATGTCATTTTTGTCACTACATAAAAATAAAGAAATTATTAAAAATATGAAAAATAGTGAAAAAAAATATTTCCGATTTTTTTTATTTTGGCGCTCGTTATTTTGAAAACGAAGAATAATATCAAAAATTTGAGAAAAACTCCCTGAAATAAAGACGATCGGGTTAAGGGTTTGCCCTTTTTGAAAAAAGTCAACAAGTCAGAACAACATATTTTTTCGAATTCCGTAAAAACATTTCCAATGTGCTCGATAGTCGTGTGAGGCACGAAATCGGTGAATTTTTCTGTAAATACACAATCATTTGTCACTCTTTCCATTAGTGAAAACCGTATCAAAATCCATTGGTTTAAAAAAATTAGCGAAGAAACAGACGGAAGTGGATAGCGACTTAATATAATATAAATTATATGTAAATAATCTATATTATTTATATTATTACGTATCTATATACGTAAAAAAATAAATATTGATGCAAATTACAGGTGTGTTAGATAATTTTTTTTATCTAACACACTTTTAATTAATAAAGTACTTTTATGTTTTCCATTTTCAAAATTTTCCGCGTATAATTGTTATATTGATGATTGAAGTAAATTATGTTTTTAAAGTCGTAATAACAATAAACATTAATCGATGACTAATATAAATGTATTTTCTAATTGCGAAGACAATTAATTCTAAAGTAAGAAATTAAGTTGTCATACAAATTGGTTATGGATTTATTAATATATCTGCATTAAAATTGAGGAAAAAAGTATAAAAATAAACATTTCATTATGTAGCGATTCTATATTCATTAGAAATATGACGGTTTCGTATTTTCGGAAAAAATAAGATTAAGATTCACTAAGAATTAAGAATAAATAAATATTAACTTTATCTTATATTATGCGACATTTTCTTCATTACGTTCCTGGGAGCCTTTTTCTACGTCATTAATATTTCCTATGAGATATATTACTTCGATTAGTTTATTAGTGGTTAATAAAATTTAACTTTATTGCAGCTTGCAAGTTGCAGCAGTTATATAGGTATGGTGTAGTAATTGCATAAGCTATCGTCCCCAGTAAACAAAAGCAATGCAAGGGGGCATTCAAATGCCTGCAATTCTTGATAGGACAGAAGAATAAAGAGTATTGTGGGATAAACTATTTATTTGTATATTGTATATATATCTACATCAGACAATCTTTATACCGTCGCCTATAACACAAGCAACGCCATAGTGCACTGCCGACCATAGAAGGATTAAAGATAAGGGAGGGATGGGATGGTAAGGGGCTCTGGCATCCCTTACTCACTCACCGAAACACAACAGCACATAATGCTGTTATTTCACGGTGGTATTCTGTAAGAGGGTGGTTACTGCCGCCAGACGGACTGCCCAAATGACTGCGAAACGCAGTGTGCCCAATTTTGACCCGAAGTTTGACCGAACGAAAGTTGACCCCGCAGGGAATCGAACCCGGGGCCCCTGAAACGTTAGGCAAGCACCCTTGCCACTCGTCCAACGGGCTCGTCAATTCTAACTTATTTCTCAAGCTATTTTAAAGTTCTTAAAACCTAATAGTCTTTTCAAAGTAACTGACTTAACTAGCTTAACTTACTTATATGTACTTACATACTCATTAAAATGGCTAGTTGTTGTGTGGCCTGCCACGAAGTATTGTTATGTGCTTATAGGTACTCGTTACAGCCGTCTAAGAAGTATTATGATCTCCGTGTTTTTTGTTCGTAACAGTTTTTGTCCACCACTCAATTAATCTGTTAGTTTGTCTGTCTATGCGTCATCACGAGACCACCGATTAGGTGTCATAAATTGTTATTGCACAATGATTGTTTGTTTCTTCATTTGTTGCAAAAAGTAACAAATGATTATAATGTAATGACATCAACAATACTAATAATATATCTGTAAGTTTAGGTATTGTATGTATGTATGTATGAATTAACTGATTTTCATAAAACTTGGTAGATAGACATTTATTAGACTTGCGGGGGGACACACAATAAGCTACTTTTTATTTTTCAATGCGGACGAAGGCGCGGGCGCCAGCTAGTATAGAAATAAATTGGAATACCTATAAATGTTAACATTTATTTCCATATTTCTATTTTATTTCTAAGTACGAGTATAACAAAGGTTTCTCTCAATAATTGTTCAAGAGTGAATATTTTTTAAATATTGTTTGAAGTCCGAGGAAGTTTTTCATTAGGAGATAAATTGCACACAGGTACACACAGGTATAATGGAAACGTTAAGACATATCCAACCTCATCTATTTTTGGAAATTATAGTATAATTAGTTATATAATAATATACTAATAAGTAAGTAATATTAGTGCTCTTCTGTGAGTTACCGCCTATAGATGAAGTTCTGAACGCAGTCTTGTTTTGTCTTGATGCCTGGTAGCCTACCTACCTGGCATAGTTTTCGAGACAAAATTCTTCCCACCTATTTGAAAATTTAATCAAGGACGTCATTAAAATGACATAACTGGTAGCCAACTATAAGTAATTTACTTTGGTGACTGGACACATAGATATCCAATTCAATGCTGTCGTAATGGGTAATGGGATGACGTCATATGTCATTAAGTTCTCTTAAGATTAGGTTTCAGATAATGCCTCTACGCCAAACATTTGGAATCTATTTACTAATGGTATAATGAGTATGTGAATAAAATATCTTGTAATTCTTACCAAGTCGCGTGCACTTTCTGGATAAAACTTGCAAGGGCGAAGAAATCTCACGAGCCACGCCTCATTGTGTATAGGTACATGTAAATCTTTTTCCTCTGCAAAAAGAAAAATATAATAACTGGACAAAAGTAACTTATTTCATAGACCAACATGTAGACTAGAACTATACAAAATAAATGTTTATGTAAAAAACCATAAAACTAAATAAATCTAAATCGATAAAATTAATATCGATAAAAAAGATCCCTGGTTATGTTAGGGGTACGGGTCACTCCCCTCTCCACCCTCAAATATAAAATTGGCTATTATCATATTAAAAAAAAATTAATTAAATGAAATAAATAATAATAATGATTAATGATATTAATGTAGATAATATTGTATTAATTGTTTGTTAAAATGATTATTATTGTAAAACAAAATGAATGAAAATAAACTACTCCTGAAGGTGGTGTAACCTTTAGGGGAAACTATAAAAAAAAATGTTTATAGAGGAAGAATTGCCGGATTGAACTGTGCTATGATGACTTTAAAGAATTTATTTGATAAATATTAAGCAAATAATAAAGCAAAATAAGGCCTAACATAGATAGCTGGTGCCCGCGACTTCGCCCGCACATTCGTTGATGACAGATTCTTTTAAATCGGATGAGTAGTTTCGTCTTTTATCTTCCTACACTACATATATAAACCAACAAACAAACAAACTTTACCTCTTACTTCGAATGTTAATAAAATTAGGCAATCAAATCTATTTATAAACTTTTAATATTAAAAATAACACGTTACTTAAATTAAAACAGCAAGTAAAAAAAGGATAATGATATATAACGGAAAGTTTACACTATAAATAGAATTAATCATACAAGAACATTATCGAATCGGAAAAACACAGTTTTTTTTAAAAACTGGTATTCGTTGACCTGCATTTAAGGCTAAACGGTCTCACTTTTTATTTAGTCAACAACTTTTACTATAAGAGTTTTGGTATGGATAATTTTCTTTACGTAAAGGTCGCCAGAGCTTACATCCTTTGATTCCTATTGATAGGAATCAGTCCTATTGATGGTAGGTGTACTCTTGCCTATAGTATGACAAAACACAACTAAGGCCATAGGAATAAGGAAGGGATAGGGAAATGATTAACCTTAACCTGAAGTAGATTAATTACAGGATTACCTTAGCAGAATTATGTGGAGGCCTCACATTAAATAGATATCTAGACGACTTTCAGTTGCAGGACTTTATCAATCAATCATCAATAAATACTAATAATAAATCTGTAAGTGTAGGTATTGTATGTATGTATGTTCTTCCAGACCTCCATAACTCTTAAACGAATTAACTGATTTTCATAAAACTTGGTAGATAAACATTTAGGCGTACAGGACACAGGATAAGCCACTTTTTTCTTTTTCAACGCGGACCAAGTCGCGGGCGCCAGCTAGTAAGAGAATATAATAAGTAGATGAGTTTATATGCGATCAAGAATCTTCTAAACCCAAATTTAAAGAATCACAAAGAATCTATTTGTTCTCTCACACTTTAAAAGGTAGGTACATTATATCAAGTAGACATAGGCCCTATTTTATGTATGGCATTGAGAAAGCCCGTATTTTCTAAAATAATACGAACCTCCGTATATACTTGTATTATAAAAAAAGGTATGTCTTTTGTGTAAATGCTGAAATTAAATTAAGATGGCAAAATGTTTTTGATATGAATATTTTTAATTTTAATTCATTTAATCTGTCCGAGTTGATTTTCAAGGTGGAGCTTTAATTAAGTAAGGTGCAAAATACTTTCTGGCTTGTGGCTATTTTTAGCCAAGTCCTTCGATATCTCTGACGTCAATATGTTTTGCGTATCCTACGTCAATACCAAAAGTTACCAGTTTTTTTTTATGTCAGAATAAATTATGATCTGATAAATAATACCTATTGATGAAAAGTTACATTTGATAATTTAACTGGTAATATATAATTTAAATAGAGATTCTTCAGAGACTTTATTATAATACTAGCTGGCGCCGGCGACTTCGTCCGCGTTGTAAAGGAAAAAAGTAGCCTATACTGTGTCCTGTACGTCTAAATGTTTATCTACCAAGTTTCATGGTACCAAGTTCAGTTAATTCGTATAAGTAATTCCAGTCAGTATTCATTCTGACTGATTAGGCTAGACTGTAAAGTGCGTTTCAGAATTCGAACGAGTAATTTGACAGACAGACATGTTGGTGTTAGTTTTTAGGCATTTTCTTATTATTTTCTATTATTATTTTATTATCTTTTCTTTCATTATTACTTTTAGTATATAGTATATCTATAAATATTAACAATTTGCTTTTATTTTAATAGATTACAATTCAAATTCAAATGAATAATGAATAATAATATAATAAATAATAATATAATATAAAGAAATGTATAAAAATGTTAAAATATGGGTCTAGTTGCCTTCAAATAAATGAATTTGAATTAAAATACCCTTCATGTTCATAGAAACGTATTAAAAAAATTATTAATTGAAAAATTAAAAAAAGTTCATTAAATTTTCAATAAAAAATGATTTAAATAATTATGAAGGTGTTAATATTTATACACTATATACAGTGAAACAGTTTTGCGAAGTAAATTTTTTGTAAAACCACAACAGATATATAATTATGGTTACATATAATTAGGAAAAAAAAATTTTAACAAACAAAAACTAACAAAAACCAGACTGTAGCCGTCTTATATGTAAATTTATAGTTCAAACAGAACAAGTCAAAATGACGAAAAGATAAAACACCAAAAATACAAATTAACACCAATATGTCTAAAGTAGGAGTGTTCTTATAAATTTATGACACATCTATAAATTTATGACTATTAATTATATTACAAAAATAAATTTACATTATTTTGTGTAAATTGCGTTAGATGGTAGGTGGCTACCGTCATCTATAAAACGAGCAACGCCATAGGTCTTTAGTAGGATTAAAAAAAGGGATTAGGAAGGTAAAATATTATTACAAAAAAAGCTTTTGACCGCGACTTCTTTTGTTGATCGGTTGAGTAGTTAAGGCGTAAAAGCGTAAAAATCAAAATACCAAACAAACTTACTTTCGAAAAATTGAGAAATTTTTTGATTTATGAGAGGTCGGCATAGGCCGTTAACTTATCGCCTATTAACATAAGTGCTGCCGACTTTAGTAGTGTGAAGGATAGGGAAATAGACTTTAGTATCCCTTACTTAGAGCTGGTATACACTAGGCGTTTTGAAGCGCGCGCTTTCTAACGCGCGCTTTGAGAACTATGAAGTGCTTAGGGCTAGCACACATTGAGCGCTTGGCGTTGCGTTAGAATAGGTAGACACTAGGCGTTTTGTAGCGCGCGCTTTCTAAAGCGCGCTTTGAGAACTATGAAGTGCTTAGGGCTAGCACACATTGAGCGCTTGGCGTTGCGTTAGAATAGGTACACACTAGGCGTTTTGTAGCGCGCGCTTTCTAACACGCGCTTTGAGAACTATGAAGCTCTATTACGGCGTACACATTACAAGGCGCGCTTTTAACAAAGCGCGCGTGAGGCGGACGCTTCGAGATACATGGGTCGCCATTTGGTTGTACATTTGAACGCGCGCCTAACGTTACGCCAAGCGCTCAATGTGTACCTGCTCTTATAGAACTCCATAGTTAAAGCGCGCGTTAGCAATGCGCGCGCTTCAAAACGCCTAGTGTGTACCAGCTCTTATACTCACCGAAACACAACAGCACAATGCTGTTATTGCGCTGTACTTTCGTTAACGCAGTGTGCACTGCCACTACCTGGAGTAATTTTTGTTATTTGTTACTTTTGTAAATAAAGTCTATAAGTTAGTCTATTGAGCTAACGATTGCGGGACTAATATGTCTTCACCGAGTTATGCGGTCTCTGCGCAACCGGTAAACGAACGGGTATGTTTTATTAGTAATTATTCATTACAAAACTGAAATGTTTCAAAAGCCATATGATTACATAAAAACACCAAAATACTCGTATTATAATAAATTTGCATAATATTAGGAAATATTTAAATTTTAATAGTCTACTTCTACATATGATAAAATCGTAAACCAGACGTATCTAAATTAAATATATATTAAAAAAAAAACAATTTATACACGCTATACCTAGATACACACTAAACTTATGTTACCGAAGTATTTTTTTTGCCGCTTGTAGCAAGATTTCCGTAACCTGTAGTGTTTGTTTTATTCCAATCGGTTTACAACCAAAAAAGTTATACCGAAATACCAAACGAACGAAAACCGCGCGTACAAAGTTGCAAGCACAGCAAGATTTAAATATATTCACTATATTTCATAATTTAAAAAAGACTACAATTAATTTAGCTAATAGGTTATTTAAATATTAAAATAGGTTATAGGTTATTTAAATAGGTTATAGGTTACTTAGATTATTTAAACATTCATTCCAAGACTACGCGACATGAAGGGAAAGTACCTTAAATATAGTACATAGTATATTTTGCTGAAAGAAGACTTTATTTTTAAAAGTTTTTCTAAAAATTACTTGCTTCGTCTGAGAATTAAACCGACTTAAATATGAAAAAAAATCACCCGTATTTTTATTATGCTAAAAGAAAGGAATAACGTAAAATGTTTGATTTATTGCCGACAACGACGTAATTTTTAGAAAATCTTTGAATGCAGTAACTACTAAAAACTATTAAAAATAACTTAAAGTCTTATTTCAGCAAATTATCCTATCTACGATATTTAAAGTACTTTCCCTTCATGTCGCGTCGCATAGTTTTGACACCTCCTGTATATTGGCGTATCTTTAATGACGTCACAAGGCGGTATCATTTTTGCATGGATTTGTGTCATGCGATTTTCAAGCAAACGTGTTATGTTCGTAGTAAATGCGACCATCGGGCCACATTGCTAGAAAGTGCATTGGCAGCTTATTTTTTTATTTACAAGAGTTGTCAGACAGGCTGGCGGTCCACTTGAAGGTAGGTGGCTAGTGGCTACTCTTTGATACTTTTATGTAATGTGTACATTGTTTCCACATATTTATTATATGGAAACGTTTAGTCTACTCATTTTTCTTGATTGATTGAAAAATATAATATACTTATTGATTGAAAAATAATATTCATCACAAGAAAGTATAGCCTACAGTACGCATCGTCGTCGATAATTTAGCTAACTACTTATTTGTAATTTTTTTTTTAATATGGGACGAGTACTTTCTAAAATTACCCCCTTTAAGGAAAAAGTAATCTTATACTAGGCAAAAACTCACTAACTATAGAATAAATTACATAATAATTATCGGAAGAAATATTGTAGATAATCATATACACTCGCGTGATAAAGATAAGATTAGATCGTTGTCTAATCTTGGTAGCACGTGTTTTATCTTTCTTGTATTTTTATCTATTTTGTAATAGTATTAGCCATATAAAAAAATGGTAAAAATATTAACATATAATTTACTTAGGTTTTATTATGGTTTATATTTACTTTTCTATACTTACCTTTTGTACTTGAATATGTGAATATTATTAAAGAGTAATAACAAAACCTTTGTACCTACATTCCTATAATGGAGCTCTATTACTTTACTGTGTTTTAAGATCTATATAAAAAATATACTTGTAATTTTTTTGTAGCTTTTAAAAATCTATAACACTGTATTTTTCAAAGCCTTCAGACAGGCTGACAAACCATTTGATGGTAGACAGTCCACAGGTGCTACTAGTGCGCGGATTAGGGATAAGTGATTAGGAAATTAATTTCAAATTTGCTTAAAACGTGGGAATTTTGACTAATCAACTTTCGTATTCAAAAAAAAATACAATTGTCTTGTTACTTACCATAGAGTAGCCTTTTCAGCTCGTCAATCGCAGGCTTGACGATTTCTGGAGTCTCTCTCAGTTCCTTGCGCGCGATTTCGCGTACAGATTCCCTGGGTTCATCCAGTTCAATCTGCAGCAGGAAATCCCCTAGCTGGATGGCAGGCAGTTTCTCCACATCGGTCAGCATATGTTGCGACACTAAAAAAAAACCAGCATTTTTTACCAATGTTTACTTAGTAATAATTCCAAATATTTGTATTAGTGATCACGAGGTACTACAATACAAAAAAATGGGCAAGTGTTTAGAATAAATTATTATTAATACAATAATTCATCCTCTACTACTGTTTAACGAAGAGTGTTGATTTAGATGAGCATACACTTCATGGAGGAACAAAAAATTTTTAAATAAATAATGAATATATTAATAAATAATTGAGCCCACGACTTCGAATGAGTTCGTTTTTTGAAAAATATAACATTTTTTTTAATATAAAAAGATAAGATTTTTAAGATTTTTTTATCCTATAATGTTAGTCTAGGTAATGAACTATCTGTGTGCCATTTTTTTTTTCCAAATATGTTCAGCTGTTTTTGCGTCATTGAACAACAAACATACATACTTTCCCATTTTTTAGGATTACATTTCTATACAATAGGTATAAAAGCACTAAAATTTAGGCATTGGACTTGTAATAATTCATTCTTTATAGAGATAATTACATGTAATCGAACTCTAGACAGGGCTTACGTTAAACTGCTTATGTTAAACTCGACTATAGCTTAAATAGTGGATACATTAGAGTATGTATGTCATTTGCAAAAAAAAACCTGTTTTTAAAAGTCTATGTTAACTAAGTTAACATATATATGTGAGATTTTTACCAATATACTTAACTGTACGTCGAATGTAAGACAATATGTTATTAAAAATGGGTATATTTTTATAGATAGGCTTTTCCATTTTATATAAAGTTGATATACGTGTTTGTAATTGTCAGATTTTTGGGAAATTAATTGTTTTTTAATAGACAAATTGGTTAACAAAATATAATATCATTCTAGTCAAATAGTTTTTTCTAATTTCTAGATTCAAATAGTGTTTCTAATTATTAATTCAAGAAGTCGATTTTCCAAAGCTCTAAAAATATTTAATCGATATAGGCCATGTTTACATTTAGTATGTATAGAAAAATACATGTAGTTTAAATAATAAATTGACATGATAATTATATGCGAGACAGAAAATGGAAATATTTATTTAAAAATTATTTAATAATTACTAGATTAAATAGAAACGATACAAATAATTTTATTGTAAATTTAAATTACAAATTTAAACATTTAAATTAATAATAATTTTGACATAAAATTTTATGTTTACATACTAACTACACCAGAGGTGGCATGATTTTCAAAGATTAATGTAAAAAATGTATTTTAAACACGTCTAGGCACCATAAAAAAATCAGATGCATATTATAATCAGATTAACAGTTATGTACTATCTATGAGTAAAATTTTATAAATAACATTTTATAAATAACATTGTAGAAAGTTAACAATATTTTCTCAGAAAACAAGTTTCAGTATATAGGGTAAATAAACTGTTACACTTACATTTTCCCATTTTGGAGAGAAGGATATTTTCGTGAATCACTTTTAAGAACCGATAGTGGGTTTGAACGCACGGAATGTGTGACGGCTACTGGCTGAACTGCCCATGCGCATTGGACTCGAACTAATTTATATAGAATCTGATAGTGAGAGCGATGTGCGTCAAACGCACGCCTCAACTCACATAAAACAAAGAATATAATAAATAAAACTTGAAATTCACATGAATAAAAATATCAAGGACATGTTAATATTAATAGTTGATACTTTTATAAAGCTACAACACCCGTAAACATCAAATCGACTGCAAATGAGGGTAGTGAAAAAATGTATCAAATTTATTAGAATTTGCTGCTGTATAATTAATTTAAATGTAAGTATACTTAATTAAAAACAATAAACAGAAACACACAAGTAAATTTTAAATAAATAATTTCAGATTACCTAGATGTTATTGAATTACATGGTCAAAAAACTTAGTTGATTAAGTAGCTAAGTAGGTATATACTATAATATCTAATCTTGCGAATTCTATAGACGTCTTATTATCGCCTTAATTGTTCTATAAATATAATTAAATCAAGGTTTTATCTCATTTCAAATATTGAGTTTTAAAAAGTTACCAAACAATACGGAAACATAATTTTTGACAGAGTTATTACTAATAAATCGTGATTTTAAAGTTTTTTTAGTAAAACTTATTAATTTATTCATTAAAATAAAACATATGTATAACTGTGGTATAACTGGTAATAAAATGGGAAACTTTACAATAGAACAATTAAATACGAATATTTGCATAACCTTGTCAGGTAGAACATTGCACTGTAGAATATGTACTTACATAACCCTGTATACCTACTGTGTTTGTACAAATAAAGATTTATTTATTTATTTATACACATATTATGGTATCATTCTATAGGAATAGAAAAAGAGTAGTTAGTTATAATAGATCAATAATAAGTAGATAGAGAGAATCCGCTTATGGCTGGATTCGCATGCATATACTTACTTAGAAGATATGCAATCACGGGGTTTTCTTTATAGGGTTTTAGAAGAACTACAATTCTCTAGTACTAGTAGATAATTTATATGTATCTTAAGGTTTAGGCTACGTAAGCCATATAAATTTATTTTTAAACCGACAGACAGGCGCGGCACGCGACTTTGTTTTTGTTATCAATCAAATACTTACTAATAATAAATGTGTAAGTGTAGAGGTATTGTATGTATGTATGTTCCTCCATAACTCTTAAACGAATTAACTGATTTTCGTGAAACTTGGTAGATAAACATTTAGACGTACGAGACACAGGATAGGCTACTTTTTTCTTTTTCAACGCGGACGAAGTCGCAGGAACCAGCTAGTACAAAAATAAAAGAACTCTAAACGTACATACATATATACAGATGGACAAATCTTTTAAACTACGCAACGATGTGTTTATATATAATTTGTAGAATAAAATCCGTGCGAAGCCGGGGGAGGATCGCTAGTTGTAATAAGGATAATAAAATTAGTATAATTAGAATTTTTCACAACACTACTGCCATCTAGGTATTTACCTAGTAAGTTTAATAATTTGTTAACTTTCCGCGTTTTATATTTTTAACGACAGATGTCAGTAGGTATATACACTGACTAATGGCTAATTTAAACTTTATAAAATTAATTGGAACCACAACGTATCTCTGTTGTCAAGTAGTACTTTATATGTTATATTATAATGCAGTTTGTGTGTTGGAACTCCATAGAAACTATTAACTTTATTTTTTAAATAGACGTAGTTCAACTCTGAGTTCAACTACGGAAAATTGGTAGGTTTTAATTTATATCGAAAATAACTAGATGGCAGTAGCAGTAGCAAACATTATAAAGTTCATTTCTGAACTAAGTTATTGTCCTTTATATTTAAGTGTTATACTGGATACTTGTATTTGAGATGTCAAATGGAACAAAATAAATTATAAATATTTTAATAACAACTACGGTATTTTAATGAACTTTATTTTATCATCATAATGTTTCCTACTGCTACTGCCATCTGGTAATTTTCCGTATAAGTTAATACAAGTAAATAAAATCCATTTAAGTTGAGGGCGTTTCGTCCTCTCAACGACAGATGTCAGTGTATTCACAGCAGGGTAATAAAATTTCTAATGAGTTATTATTGCAAATAATTATTTACTTTATCACCACTTATCAAATAATAAAGTCGTAATAATTTATAATTATCAAATAATATTAAGTAAATATTAAAGTCGAGTAACATCGATAGTTTTCCTAAATAAGTTAATTTTGAAATAAAATAGGAATCATTATGTATGGCACCATTCTACTCCCACTCCCTAACTGAAGTAGAAAAATCTACATAAGTTAGAATGAAACCCACACCAAGATTTATCCTCTCCGATGCGCCTCTACTAGTCTACCATAGAGTAACTTATAATACCGGCCTCGAGTTACTCAGTGCTCGAGTTCTCCTAGGTGCATTTGGAGAGAGTATATAGGTGTCGGCGGCCGATCGTATAATTCGGCAGTTCGTGATGTGCCTAGGCAGATCGTGATACCTACGGTTTTTCATGAAGTTACAAAGAGATCAAAAAAGTGCTTTTCGTTTAATCAAAATCTTACAAAATCTGCATCCAAATCGTCGAACGATATATTTCGAACGTATACTTAGGGACACGATTTGCCGTATTAGACGATATAGGTATAATGAATTTCCCGTTTATCCGTTATTCCGTTATTCCGTTTATCCACCCCAAAAAATCCACCCTAAGGGGGATACTCGCAAAAGCCTATGTTCCATATGGAATATGTTACTTTAAAATAGTATACTTACAGGATTTTTTCTTAGAGGTGCAGTGGTCTAAAGGATTTGATACGAAATAAGGTCGTGCGGCAGAGGAAGGGATCACCGATTTATCTCACTGGTAAAATTGGGAATCAACATAATTATCCATAGACATAAACATTAACATTAACATAAACATCCACAGGTCTTTGATGATTTTAATTACAAGTTACTTACATTCTTCACGCAGAGAAACCAAGAGCATATCCCTTTCTATAATAGCACGGTGAGTGATTTTAAGCCTGTTTACAAGGCTGATATTTAGAAATAATATCCACTTACACTCGGGTGCAAGCAAAGGAATGCAGTTATCAAATTTAGGTTAATATGTAGGTAAACAAAATTTCGGTTTTAAATTATTTTTTTACGGAGTGTTTCAATTTCTTACATTCGACGCCGACGCAAAAACGAGGTGTTATAAGTTTGACGTGTGTGTCTGTGTATCTGGATTATTATTAGATATAATTTATGAAGATCTGTTCAAGCGTTTCAAGTGATGCCCATTTCCTAGTTAACGAAGGGTTCCACTAACTTATTCCATTTATGTGAAATTTGGTTTACTGTTACTTCGGGTGTACTTCCATGACATGGTAACCTTGACCAGACCCTTCGCATGGGTGAAATTTTTTTCTTGTTAAAACTTATTTTTAAAAAATTCCTCGTATAACGCTCTTTCCATTAGTGAAAATTGCATTAAAATCCGTTGTGTAATTTAAAAGATATCTAAAAAACATACATACAGAGGGACAGACGCCGGGAAGCGGCTTTGTTTTATACCATCTAAAGATAATGTTTAGTCTATATCTATACTAATATTATAAAGAGAAAAGATTTGATTGTTTGTTTGTTTGTAGAACAATTGTTTGATAGAATAGGCTCCGAAACTACTGGACCAATTTGAAAAAATTTTTTACCATTAGAAGCCGACATTATGCGTGATTTACATAGGATACTTTTTACCGCGGGAAAATGCTTCATTCCTACGGGAAATCTAAAATAAAAGTAAATACTAGCGGCTTGGCCCGGGAGATGGCGCCATCTATCCAAAATACGGTAGATGGCGTTTTATACTTTTCTACGCGGACGAAGTCGCGAGCACCAGCTAGTTTATTTATATATAGATAAGTATATAAATGTGTTTGTTGACGTTAGCAACAAGTGAAAAAGTTTATGTTACTAGTAGCAGTGAATTTAATAGGCCACGGCCATGCCACGGCCAAGGTGAAGGGATTCTGCCAAAATCGGCAGGTGAATGCACGACTGCACGTGGCGTCGCCACAACATTAAGCGTGTTGATGTTACATTGTTTGTTGTTAAAAATAGACACACAAATATCATTAGTTTATTGACGTGTAATTGTTTCACTTATTTTATGTCCGATGACGTCACCATTAAAATAGTGTTGTGCATGATTATAGGTACATACAGTTGAGACCGTGTGAATGTAAATGGCAAGTTTTAAAATTTTGTTCAAGTCCTAAATAACTATGCAACAGAAATTTAAATAAATATTAATTTTATACTTAGGTACGTACATATGGTATGAAATGCAATTCTATGTTGTGAAATATTTTAAGTAATTGGTGTAAAATTAGGATTTATTTAAAATATTAATTCATTATTTTCATTATAATTTCTAGCAGTCAATCTTTCCGTGTTGCTAAGTCTCAATTAACCTCGTGGAATTGTTTATAGAAGCATTTATTTGCATACTTCTCCAACAACAAGGCGACGATGCGGAATTCCAATTAAAGATGAATCAAGGACTCTCCCTAGCACCTTTCAATGCAACCCACTGAGCTGCAAATATGCCTATATAATATATCTGCAAGTAAATAACTTGATGTAAAATGTGCATTAATTAAAAACGTAACAGGAGCAGAATATACTTTATTGTTGTACTCGAGACCCTTGCCCTCACTATCGCCGGAAGTGTGTCATCGCTTATTGGTTTCAATTTTATTAACGTCATTATTTTAATCTACATATACTTGATTTGATACATAAACATTTGTACGAAACTCTTCATAATATAATAAAATTCGCTTCTTGCCATATTAGATATTTGATACATTTGTTTATGGTTACACGAATTTTATTTAAAAGCCTAATTATTAATTATTATAAATGAGAAAGTGACTTTCTTTGTTGGTTTGATATGCTTTCACGCCTTAACTAATCAAAAGATCAACATTAAATTTTGCACACAAGAAGAAATATACTATTCCTGAGGGATGACATAAAAAAAAAAAAAAAAATTCAACCTGAAAAAATATATGGCCATTAAAGATAAAATAAATAAAAAAGGGCGGGTGAAGTCATAGGCAAAGGCTATTATTGGATATCTATACTTACTTATAAAGATTAATTGTATTTTTGTATGTAATGAATAAACTCAAAAATCATTATCAGCTAATAACCTATGTCATAAAGTTAAGGGGACAAAGTCGCGTGCAACAGCTAGTTAAAAATAAATGAAATTAACCTTCAGAAAATTTTCGTTCTTGATATTCATTGGAATATTCATTATGAAGACATTTACTGAATGTCCCAACTGGCCTCCAACATATTAACTCGCGATCAATATCTTCATAGTAACCTACATAACCTTATTATGGTGTTATACAACAGAAGAACGAAATTATCCAAACAATCTGCTTCAACCAATCTGTTGAGCGCATAATAATATGCCATTATTACCTTTGTCCAATAGGGTAGATAAGAAAGTATTTAAAACCAAGATTTCGTACGAATATTAATACTTTCCTTCTGGGCGAAATTGCATTGCGTAAGAAAAAGTGAGAACAAAATACAAACGATAATTATCATGTAAACAATATTCACAACAAAATGTTTACGAAGTTGTTTTTGATTAAGGTTAACTAAGGACTTTTGCACGACAGGAAATCGCAATGACTAAGTTGACCACGAAGACAGTATACCTTATAATGTTGTAATGCTACGGAAAAATAAGTTCTTATTGTTCGTTAATTAAATTTTTTTTTTTAATTTTTTGATCATTCATTTCATGAGTAATTTAAACATAATAGAAAAAAAATAAAAATTTAAAAATTCACAAAGATTGGCGGACAAATAAAACTAAACTTGGCAAAGGCAAATCTTGAATATAGATGAAGTTTTTTAGGTTTTTTGTATATCTACTATATCAGGCAATGATTGCATTAGTCGAAAAAAATAAACTCCATTTTATAAGCACAGCGGTCAGTGATCAGTGATTATGGTCAGGTTTTATATTCACTGACGGACAAAATTCAAATTAAAAAGATTCACATAACTTGACGGAGACAAGTTTTGTATTATGGAATAGACGGTAAAAGGGACGTCGAGATTTAGATAAATAGATCGTCGTCACCTAGCTACCTACGCTAATGTGAGTTCAGAATAAAGATAACGTAAGGTTATCAAAATAAAATAAAAAGATTTTTAGTTAAGTTTATGACAATCGATGATCATGGGCAGAAACGAAAAGATTTTTGGAGTGGTATGAAAATTTATGAGAGTAAAAATCAGAATTGTCACACGTTATCACATGTTATGTTATGTTATGTTACGCGTTATAGTTACGTTCTAATTTTTTTAAAATATTTTAGAATATTCCTAAAGGTTTCGAGATATTGCGCCGTCTACACAATATTATTTATATACGCGTCTATTATTATATTATTATATTTATATAAAAAATATACGCGTCGAATTGAGTACTTTTATAATCGTTCGTAAGGAGTAAATTCCCGGAGCTGACACACACAATAAGTATTTATTTTTTTAAATGATAGGTATCCTTCTTTTTTTTGGCAATTTACTGTAATCAGGGAATAGGTTAGGGGCGATATTATTGGGAAACAAACGCAAATACATACATGATATGATAGTTATTGAATATGATATCACGGAGAATATTTATTGTACGTTATCATCAAATGCGACACAATATTGTGGGTGTTTTACTGGGTCAATGATAAATGCTTTATCATTGTAATATACTTGTTGAATTTCAAAATAATGTTTTTTTTTTAATAAATATTTTTTATAATTGATTTTAAAAAAATCATTGGATTATGCACGTTAATTCCTGCGAGCCTCTTTTCATTGGGTTTTAATTATACTAGCAATAAAAATTAAATAAATGTTAATTAAATAAAAGCTCTGACAAATGTCAGAGCTTGGATTGTCAGCTGTTTGGATGAAAGGATACTAATTTCTTCTTACTACACTAATAGGTAAATATCAAAGTATATATATTTTCTGTTAATTGAAATGTTTTTTTTTTTTGAAGTCGCTGTGTTAGATCATCATTAACGTATATGTGGCAAAGTTATTTGCCATATTTATGAGAAATTATGTTACCTATTTCGTTTGTAATAATCGATTTAAAATCTTTAGTATTAATAGAGTGCATAAGGTTCTTTTTTCAAGCATTGCCTTAACAGTGACTTCACCATGTTTTTTGTCGTAATTCGATTTTTGTTTGAAATCGAATGACCTTGGCAATAGAGCCTTGGTATTAGTCTAACTGGTATTAGACACTGCGTTATCGCTCGATTGACACTAATACTGATGATATTATTTTTGTCATTGTATGAACGTTTTACGTATATGCAGCCTCACTCACTTTTCCGGTTAACTATTGAAATACCACTAAGATAATCATTCAAATCAAATCAAAATCAATGGTAGATCCAAATCAAAATCAAGACAGGTATGGTTACTAGCACCTGGTACAAAGCAAAAAATATATTTATAAACATAATTATATAAAAATAAAAAATAGTAATCTGTTTCATCAGGTAACAGTACTAAATAATTTTTTTTATTACGTTACAAATTTCTCCCAAAAATTTCCACTTACTTAGGTACTTAAAACCTGCACCGCGGGTGAAAGCCTGCAGTAAGGACTCCTTTATGCAATATTATGTTTATGTAATATTTATGCAAAGCGGAGAGTCTTCTGCTAGCTTTAGAAAAAACTCTTTAGTTCAAGTTTTAAATTAACAATTTATAACAAAGTAAGAAATCATCCTTTTTATTTAAATACTATCTGATGCCCGCGACTTCGTACGCGATGATAAATTAAAAATATAAAAGCAATTGTAACGCTTGACAACTTGTTGCTACAACACATTGGCCAGGCGTTAGTTACACTTTTATATTTTAGATAATCCCTCGGAACATTACTTTTTTTCTTGGATGAAAGGTACCCTATGTCCTTTCTGGTGTACCAGACAACGTGTATGCAAAATTTCATGGTGATTGGTTCATTAGTTTTTGCGTGAAAGCGTAACAAACAAACTCACGTTCACATTCACATTTATAATATTTGTTAGGATAAGGATTTTCTTTGTTAAGAGCTAGTGGAGCATGAATCATTTTGCTCTGAGACAATAAGCTGTCTGCCATTGGCCTCAACTTGCGGTGCACGTGCCTTACAAAGCGCTCGGGCTCACAAACTGATGACATTGGAACTTTTTCCCTGTTTTATGTACACGAATGCAAATTTATTGTCGTGGAAACTTTTTGTGTCCGTTCTCGAGGTACTTAATTACCTACCTACTCCGATACTTTTACAATTAAACAGATGGACACTGATTCTAATAATAAACCACTTTATTTTAAATTGCTGATCGAAATCCTCACACTTTCCAGCTAGTATCCATATTATAGGTACCACATAGCTAAATGCAAGTAAGACCCCATATAACAAAGCCTAGTTCTACTTTAGATTTATCGTAATCTAATGTTTTTTCCTTATAAATAATAAAAAATATGTTTGCTATGTAAGAAGGGTCAAACATCTGTTTTTCATAAGGGCTTAGCAAATCGATTCTTAAAGAGAAAACTCAAAAAATCATCATTGTTTTGCTGATTTTAGCGTTAAATAAACATGGATAGTTCAAGTGTTAATTTAAGATGAGAATTATGCATGATTTTTACGTAATGGCCTCAAAGCGTTAAGTTAATTTAAGCACGGTCATTAACATTAAATTTCTTTATGAGTGTTCGTCATGTTTGTCTTTCTGTAAGTTGTAACTGGTTGCGTTAAATTCAGTTCTTCATTGACCAGATTCAGAAGTACTTGCAAAAATTTCTATTATGACTTTATTCTACCAATTTGCATACTTTCTTCTTATAAGTTTAGATGATAGACAAGTAATTTCTGTGCAATAACACGTAGACGTCTCACTCCATTTCTTATTAAGAACACCACATATGAGTTACCTACAATTTAGAGATAGATCTATGTTTGAAAATAAAGAGATGTTTTACTAAGTACATTATTATAAAACAAAGTCCTTCGCCGCGTCTGTCTGTCTGTCTGTTCGCGATAAACTCAAAAACTACTGTACCGATTTTCATGCTGTTTTCACCAATGGATAGAGTGGTTCTCGAGCTTTTCTCGAGGAAGGTTTTAGTATATAATTTACAAAGTTACGCGGACAAAGTCGCGGGCAGCAGTTAGTTTCTAATAATCAAATAATGAGCCCATTGTTCAAGTGGTTAAGTTAAGCACCTTAAGTTAGCGCACTGACTTCAGGCGGGGTCAACTTTTTTTTTCAAAGTTAGCTCTAGTCTGCTGGGGACTTTTAGCAGCGAAATAAATTTTTTGCTAAATATTGTTAAGACATTTATTACTTAATTACTTCATACTAGCTGTTGCACGCGACTTCGTCCGCGTAATTTTATAAACTACTAGCTAGTGCTCGCGACTTCGTCCGCGTATGTATAAAATGCCATCTACCGTATTTTGGATAGATGGCGCTATCTCCCGGGCCAAGCCGTTAGTATTTACTTTTATTTTAGATTTCCCGTAGGAATGAAGCACTTTCCCGTGGTAAAAAGTATCCTATGTTCATCACGGATAATGTCGGCTTCTATTGGTAAAAGAATTCTTCAAATTGGTCCAGTAGTTTCGGAGCCTATTCTATACAAACAAACAACCAAACAATGAAATCTTTCCTCTTTGTAATATTAGTATAGATAGTATAGATTATTATATTAAATATGGATTCTACTGTAATATTTTACCATGATGTTTGTATAATTAATTATGTCTTTATTTAGTTTTTATTATTCAATGTGTGCTTCTATAGCTTTTATACATAAATTGTCTTTGACATTGTGACTGGAATGGCAAAACTATAATTGTTAAACCGCATACTTTATTGCGTTTCGAAGGTGAACTAAAATAGATTTTATTAAACCTATGTCCTGTTTGGGCCAAAACTATAGTGACTATATAAAACTTTCAATACCTAATATAATAAATCAAAGTAATCAATTGAGTAGATAACAATTGTTTAAAGTTTTAAGAGAGTAAAGTATTACCAGGTAAATAAATTATTTACTTTAAGGCGTGCTCATATTACATATTTTATGATTATAAAATAACCTTAATGTTATTATAAAATATAAAGGCATAAAGAAAGTACACAAACTTTTGAAAATAATGGCCTGAGTACTTGTTTTTTTATTTTGACATTACTATTACAATTTATCTTTTCAAATATTCTTTATAAAATTAAAATTTAATGCAATTTTTTATGTTTCCCTAGAATAAATAAATAAATAAATAAATGTTACTTAAGAAGAAAATACGGGTGATTTTTTTTTGCACATTTAAGTCGGTTCGATTCCCAGACGAAGCAAGTAATTTTTAGAAAATCTTTGAATGCAGTATTACTAACTATTAAAAATAACATAAAGTCCTCTTTCAGCATAATATCCTCTCTACGATATTTAAGGTACTTTTCCTTCATGTCGCATAGTCTTGGGACGCCCTGTATATTAAATCATTTTGTGTTCCCTCGTGTTCTTAAAGCGAGCGGAACTAAGGACTAAAATAATATTAAAATTAAAAATGCTTTAAGTATATATATGCAAATAAGTGCACATCACTTACATACCTATATAATTATTTTTATACATAGGTATAGTACCTAATTAGTTTTAAAATTAAAAACAAATAAATGCAGCAAGTACTTAATTATGTTTAAACAAAAACAATTACCTTCAGGCGTAACATCTCTTAATATTATTCCTGCTTCCATTTTCGATTCTGCCGGCATTGTTGGTGACACTACACTACTTAAACTTGACTGGTGAAAACTTTTAAGTTCACTTATGCTGAGCTTTCGCGGCACGACGTCACCTATAAGTATCGTATGTGCTAATAACTTAAACTTTAGCACACCCACTCTGTTGTACAGTAATTAGATAATGTTTGTATACAATAATAGTCGTAATATAAAACAAGGTCACGATTTTGTTGAGCGCGCTAATATAGCGAGTAGGTTCGCGCTGAATCGAAACGGAACTGGCTGGCGAACGATGAAGCGAGTGATCGGCGCGTTTCAACAACGACCATTTCTCTCCACTCTCTAACCAATACGATGCAGTTCAACAACTGGGCGATGATATTATTTTTCATTAACATCAATCATTTCAATCGTTACCAATTTATGAATGGACGTTTATAGGGCGGCCAGCGAGTGAGCAGATATTAGATTCTGACAAGCGGGCGCAGAAATAGAGGTATTTGATTTTTGAGGCAATAATGCTGCTGCATAGTCTCGTATATAATCGGTTTTCGCCTACAGGCAACACTAAAGGTCAAATATAAGCATAAAAATGTTTACAATTTTTTTTTAGATTTAGTGTTGTATCGCACAAATATTATAAATTTTATTATAAAAAAAAAGGTTCTAAAAAAACTCCCTGGTTTGGAACTCCCTGGCGGCGTCTTCTGTCAGCCTTCTGTCTGTTTTCTTCTGCCGGAATCTTCCCACATAGGCCTCACTATCGCTACCAAGTCTGTAAAAATGCATTATAATGTCAATTAACAAATATATAATTGAACTCGTGCAATGAGATCACAGGCAAGAAAAAAATGGGAAGAAATGCGAAAAATATTTTTTTTTTTATATATTGTTAAATTCTAATAATAATCATTACTCGTATAAAAAGGTAAAACCTACTTAAGATAATTTCGAAATTATTTTTAAGTCTACATAAAATATAATAATCTATGATTTCCGTTTTCGAATTTTTGTAGCATCATAAAAATAACAGGGTTCTGATTTTTCATTTTAAGGTCTAAAATTTGGTTAAGTCTAAAATTTTAAGGTGTTGGTAGCTAATTACCGTTGCCTATTAATAAAAGAAAATACCAAGAGAGGATGGGAGTGTGCTGCCATCCTTAATGGGAGAAGAATAAGGAACAAATAAAATAAACAAGGAACGCCAAAACACAACCGAATGATATCGAAATAACAGTACGTGATAGCGGACATCTAGCGGTGACTAGCAGAACTATCTGTCTAATACTATCTATTATTTTCAGCAGAACATTCAACGTAGAGTAAGTAATGTATACAGTTGACGTTAGGAGCGCTGCAGTCGTAAATTTTCTTGATAACATATTTTATTAATACTTTTTTATTTATTTATTTATATAACACAATGTTACATTTAGTTTAACAATGGTGTAAACAATGGTGTAACTGTTGTTTTAATTATTTTTTAATTTATTATTAGAATTTTTAATTATTTCGTTACTAATTATCAATATTTTAAATTATGGCGTGTTCGTTAAAATATTTTACCTACATAGATTTTAGAAAATACATAGATAATTGAACACATCAATTTTGAAAAGTGTGCGTTGGAAAATGAAAAATAACACCTGCAAAAAAAGCCCGAAACCTTTACAAAACGTACTAAAATATTTCCATATTTTTAGATGATCCGTCTAATAATAATTGAAATTTAGTCAAAGTTAATAAGGCATGAGTGCCTATTTTTATATTTTGTGTATATTTTAGGTAAACTTTTGTAAGTTTTCTTAGAAAAAGGGTGTCAAAATTACCATACTTTTTCAAGTAAAACATTATTCCTAAAGTGTAGGCTTTAGGAGAAAAGATTTAATAAAAGTAACAAAAATAAAATGCTTACAAAATAACTATTAGAATTACACACAGTGAAATTTAAAGATAAAATGAATGTGTCACAATCTGCGCACATTTAATATAGAGCTTTTTGTAAATCGCATACAATCAGATTTTTACACAAATAATAACTACAACCGTTTAATAATCGAGTCGAATTGTTTTATTAACATTATTAACATATTAACATTCTTATGTATATTTGTAAGTAATGGGACTCTTAACTAATTTGTTTCAGTTAATTTTTACCTTACTTGTAGAAAGTTGCAAAACACAATTTATTTTGAAATCCATTGTTCTCAATAAAAACAAAGAAGGCATTGTTTGTGTGTGATTATGATTCACACTGGTGACTGATTGTTGAATTGGTCTGTAGTATGAGTTTACTTTTTTAACATATAACATATATCATCACTTATGTTATTTCCCAAATAAATATCGACTACTTTATAAATTCAAGCTATTTTATTTTTTGAGTCATTTTTCTTTAATCTATACTTATTAATATTATAAAGAGGAAAGATTTGATTGTTTGTTTGTTTGTATAGAATTGGCTCCGAAACTACTGGACCGATTTGAAAAATTCTTTTACCATTAGAAGCCGATATTATCCATGATGAACAAAGGCTACTTTTTACCGCGGGAAATTGCTTGATTCCTACGGGAAAACGGGTAATAGGACAACGGGTAGTCACATACTTATAACTTTTAAAAGGCTGAACCGATTGGGTTTTTTATTTTTATTTTGAAGGGTTGAAATTTGATATGGGTCTTTCGATGGTTTCCTGGATGATTTAAAAATACCATTGGACCCGGTAGGCGGCGCTGCTGTCGGTATGTCAACTAATAAACTGCTTGACCGATTGGGTTGAAATTTTGTATGTGTATTTCCATGGTTTCACAGACACGAATATTTCATAGAGTTACGCGGACGAAGTCGCGTGCAACAGTTAGTTTTCTCATAAAAGAAGAGAATAAAGTAAGACGATCCATATTATTATTATTTATTAAATGAATATTACTCGTAAGTAGTTATCATTATTCATTGCCTTCTCAATCCCAAATTATTCCTACCCAGTTTACACGAATTTATGAGTGTTAATTTTACGATAATATTATTAAATTCAAAATTTTATTTTCCCTAATTTATTGACAACTCGAATGGCCCTCTTTATTAGTGCAATAGAACTTATAATGTTATTTATGAATTATGTGTTTATATCACATCCTCATATGACACATATTATTATATGGCATACTGTTGCCCTAGGAAATATGTATCATCGAACGCTGCATTGGAGATTCTTATCTAGAGCTCGTATTTAATCTGAGTCTAGAGTCACAATATTGCAAAATGATCCAATGATTCCATCAATACAATACAAACAATGTAAGTACTTACGCATATAATTACCGTGTACTTCGCTCCAGAATTGCGCAAGTGTTAGGGAATGTGCACTCTTTGTTGTACCCAAAATTGAGCTGCAAAATTTTATTGTTTTACTTTCATTACCGGTTTAAAAGATTCATTGTGTCCAATGATAGTTAAAAGGAGGTAATGTACTTGTTGTTTGAGTGTAGTATGGGAGCTAATGAGCATAGATTCAATAGTCGTGTTGCGTTTGAGTGTTCCATACTCCTCCACAGTTTATATCAGGCCGTTGCAGTGCGCGCGCGCTCTGTTCGCGTTGTCAATTTCATCGCAAAGGGTAAGCCAATTTACATAATTCGCAGTTTAAATTAAATACGATTATAAAATTATTTAAAATATATTGTCCAACATAATAATAAATGTAGGTTACTAAATTAAAAATAAAAATTATTAACAAAATTCGATAATTACTAGGTATATTATAATTATTTCATATATAGATAACGCATACTTCTACGCGTCGTGTGCCCGTTTTAAATAAGTCTTTGTCTTTGTCTCCATTTAGGTCATTAGCTCAAAACTTATGTTATATTTTTTATATTAAAATTAAAGTAGTCTGCATAATTAAAATTAATGTTATAAAATACAACATCGAATTAAATTAAATTAGCATAAAACAGACAATGTATGTAAGTAATATTTATAAAAAAAATGTAAAAAAGATACAGTGTACATGTATGTACTTTATTTAACTTTAAAATTAGAATGTTTTAATTTTTTCATTTCTGATATAAAGTAGGAGAGAAATAAAATGACCTAATTGATTTTTTAAAAGGCTTTTTGTTGAAAAATTTCAATAAATGCCCTTTGCAAACTTAGAAAATGAAAATGATAAGTGCAAATTGAATAGGCAGTGTAGTGCGACCGGCCGCTTCGTCGACCGACGCGTGGCCTTGGCTTCGGTTATGCGTTCGCACACGTGGTCAATCACATTACTTGCCGCAAATCTATGCAACATTTATTATACCTATATTATTATATTAACAATAACTATCTCCCTCTTCTTTAAGGACACTTCTTTAAGCGCCTTGGGCACTTTAGGATGGGAAAACCCCAAACCCCGCGACACCTTCAGTGACGTTTAATTGTTTTGACAAATATAGATATTTAGTGTGTGCATAGTTTAGATTGTGCACAGTAAACTGTAAAATATAGGTACCCATTTTTAGAACAAACTTTCTTATTTACTAGTTTTAGTTTAGAACTTCCCCTTACTCAATTCACAAGCTATCCGGAAGATACAATGTTTAGATATTCTTTCCGCATAATCACTATTCACCTTGACTTTTATTGTTACAATTTTTTTCAATGAAACATTAAGTTATCATTTTGTATTAACAACTTTATTAATTTTTCTCCCAAATCATATGCACAAATTCCTGCTTCTCGCTGCTTTCCATTAGTCTCTTTGGTCAAAAGCAAAACCATATAAAAAACTGTTAGTTGGCTTAGAAGAAGTTAGAGGAGAAACAGACAGAGGCGGTGAGTGACTTTATTTTATTATAGTCATAAATAAAAATAATTTTTTTCGCTACGCTCGACTAGATACGGCCCTACCTAAAAACAATAGCTCCTTGAATGCGGCAACTTTTTACTGTAGTGTGAGTAAAACATCGTCACTATTTATCACTTTTTACACAGTTTAATTATATTTTTACACAGTTTCACTCCGCAAATTGGCATTTTATCGTGCCCAAAATTTAATAAAACATTCGGAACGTACATATCACAGGCAGTTTGCAGTGTGACTAACTCGGGTACGCCGAATTCGGCGTAGTATTTGTTGCCGCATTTTTCAAGTACGGCGGCTGTATCTAGTCGAGTGCAGCGAGAACAATCAAATATCTTTGATTATAGTATATGGAATAAATATAGCTATAGGTGTAGGTAGGTATGTACTTAAATAGCTAAACTAAATTTTACAATTTTCTTACATATACAAAGATTTCGTCTACGTATAAAAATAATAAAAATACATAAATAAAAATAACCATAATAAATATTTTGCAATAACAATAACACATGTAAATGTTGATAACTTATCAACTTTGTGTATATGTGAAAGTTGATAATGATGTATGCCAACCGATGCCAACACTAAACAATAACCGGACTAAAACGGAAATAGTTAGCTTTAGTAGGAAGGTATGCCTACACTGCTTTCCGCAGTGATAAAACCGTGGGTGTCTGGTAGCAGTGAAAATCCGATAGAAATGAAAAACTTACGAGTTTATCTCTAAGCCTTAATAGGATATTATTTGTTTGATAATGAGATAAATAAACGAGATCGCGAATGACTTTCAAGATTACTTGTATCGAACAAAAACTGCACTGCGATGTGCGCAGGCGCACCGTCTGTTCAGCTAGTAACCGGTTTCGCATGCCATCCCTTTACGACCGAACCCTGCGTGTTTGAGACCGAATTTGAATACATCCAATGCTTTAGCTTGTGCCATTTATGTTCTCACAATAAGTTGTAGGGGGCTTTCAATTGGAAATGAGTCGCTACATTAGTAAAGTTTTTTTTTTCGGACCATCTCTCTGGTTGTTGATCCACATTAGGAGGGACGCAAGCATGTGTTCAAATTATCATTAGTTCATTCAGATAGACACAAATTCGGGTTATTTCATAATTCCTCTCATGAAAAGTCTTCGTTAAAAAAGTGGGTTTCCAATTTCCCCCTTTCCCTTTAATCCCTATAGCATCTGTGAGATTGCATAGAAATAAGGACCTCCCATCAAGTGGACCCTCAACCTGTCTGACGACATCTACATACAAAATAATAAGGCGACTAAACAATAAGTAGCATTCTTGCGAAACCAGGAGCACTCACTACTAGTTCTTAAAAAATATCAGAAATAAATTAAAATCAAAACAAGTAAGAGCGATTAAAATAATCTTTTAGATAATAGATATTATGGCGACATTATAATGATAATTTTTATTACAACATTAAGTATATATGTTTAATAACATATAATGTTATTTTGAAGCGAGAATCGTTAACAAACAAAAAAGATAATGGCTACATACAGAAGGTACCTATTTCTTCAAATATCTACACAGTTTTTGTGACGTCAGTTGTTATTCGACTGCTCATAGTTTAATTCTCACTTCCTTTTTTGTAATGCACAAAAACTTTATACAATCGCCACAAAAAACCTTAATATATCCAATTGGCGTTGGATATAAATAACTGTCATTATTTTATGCGTTTATTTAAACTCTCTTTTTTTTAAGAGCTCACTTGCCAATGATTGGTGCTACTTCTTACCCATTCCATACTACGTAATTCCAAGGTTACTCGATAGTTATTGGTCGTTATGACGTTTCGTAGATATAATATGAAAGAAAAGATATAATATGGAAACAAAAAACTTAAATGAATTTAATTTCTAGTACGTACAATTAATTTCTAAAATGTGCAGAATTTGTACATTCTTGCTGGTTGAATTCTTGTAATTACTTGCTAAAAGCCAATAATGTTTGGCCATCTAAAATATTGGAATTGCTGGCGTGATGTTATGTTGTATTATTTTCGCGAGTTCATAATATATAACTGCCGTGAATGTCTTGCGTCGCATTCTGTTTTCGGTCATATTGATTATGAAGTTATGAAGTTATTGATTAAATTCGAGAAGTAACATTTAATGTAAAAAAAATAGATTTCTAAAAAAATAAGTGGATATAAAAGTTCTACGAAAGTAAAATTGTTATTAGTAAAATTATAATTGGCAATGTAAGTGGTGAATTGTATCTGTTTACGTTTTTTTGCTGTTGGGTTTGTGATCAAAGTAAATAAATAAATAAATAAATAAAAGTTGGGAGTTAAGTTTAAATGGAGATCTGAGTAAACAACGAGTTTACAGTGGTAATTAACCTACTTTTTTAACCTAACTTCACTATTATTGCTAATGATTGTGTTGTGTGTGTGTATGAAAAGCAGTGGTGTGGCTTGTAGCAAGTACATCTTTAAAAAAAACTGTTCATTCAATTTAAAGTTCCAGCAAATTGACCTAGAAATTTCAAAATTGCAAAAGTTTTTGTAATGATTTTAAGCAACCCTTGTGTTTCGATTTTAACGATTATTTGTTTATGTTACCTAAGTATAAGAATAAAAGCTCATATAAAATTGTATCACACGAAAACCAGTTGTAAAAAGTAAGAGTGCATATTATGCAAGAGATGGAAGACCAACCGTCCGGCATCCGATAGCGTCGTAAGGTACACAAGTACTTTGAACTTTTTACTCATACATCAAAAGGGTTCGTTGTGCCCGCTAGTGGCAACTTGATAAATTATATAACCGTGGAATAGTCGCTTGACTTGAGTATAGTGATTATGTGGATTCTGATATCGTTGCATAATATTTCGCTTTGTGTCTGTGACTTGTTTTTAAAATTGACATGACAATGGTACTCGACGAACTCTTCTATCGTAATCGGTTTAAATGTCGAGTCACCGAAGCCGTATAATAATCACTCTACGCGTATAACGCAATAATAGGAAGAAAGTGGGTGAAAAAACTAAGCGCGGCATAGGTAACTACTATCACTTTTGTGAGAGAGTTTTGATTTTGATACAATGTATGTCTTAGTAAATTGTGACTCCGGGTTCTCAAAGTGATTTTTTGAGACATTGGACGGGTTGACCCTTTAGGGGTCGATTTACAAAAGGAATAAAAGTAGATGGATTTTTTTCTTAACCATAAAGTTTACACCTTCTCCAATTTTCAATATTCAACAAGTTCTTAAACAGTTAAACTCAATACGATATTTTGATGGTCTTTTAAGCAGGTCATAACCGACATATAAGCTTCCAAAAATGGAGTAATCTACATTACACAGACGGTGTCTCTGTGGTTACATAATAATTCATAACATAGATAGGTATAAAAGTTCCAAAATAAAGGCAAAATATTTATTTTCATAAATGTTTTTATTTAGGCCTATTTATTGTCATAAATAATGCTAGATCGATAAACTTTCTTGGAATAAATGTTCAAAAAATAAATTTGGGGCGGAGGAGGAAAATTCCTGGAATAATTCCCGATTTATTTTGTTTATTACACTAATTACAACACAATATAATTAATTATACGATATAATCAATCCAAATGTATTGATTCGCCACAATATGAGCGTTGCTTCAAGCGTGCTTTATAAATAAATTCTGTAAGTCTCGGCAACACACCTACATCGGTCTTAATAGTGTTTTTGTGTCTTTAGGTCTTCAGTTGAACCACCTACCATCAAGTGGATCAAAACAGAAAGAAGTACAAAACACTTACATTACACAATACATTTACCTACTTTTACCTTAGAAGGTATATATATATATATATATACATACAAAAAACAGAAGTAGATAAATAGCGCCAACGGCATAGAGCCAGTTTCCAATACGCACGCATTGTAATTTTCTTAGTTAAACATCTGTACCTGGTACATTATAATTTAGTTTCCCCTAAGCCGTCACCTGTGCCTCATAACAGTCGAAGAGTGCATATACATTACCATTTCCCACGTATAGTATAGTCGTTCTCGTGACTAGTTTTAGTTAGGCCAGGCAACTAACTCGTTCCTGTTTAGAGTTGCGAGGATTTCACTATACTTTCTCTGCACATTGGGTAGGTACTTGTGCTGGACCGACTACCTATTAATTCGCCCGATTGCATCTAAGAAGCTGCAACTACTTGAGCTTTCGATTTGTGAAATTTTTACAATAGTACGTACCTATAAGTGTTTATGCAGTTATGAATTTTAAATTGAAATAACGAAAATTTTATATAATTATTGTATTACTAGCCACTGCCCGCGACTTCGCCCGCGTATAAAAAATAGATAAAAACCTATTCTCAGACCTACCAAGTGTACCTACATATAACATTTCATCAAAATCGGTTAAGCTGTTTCGGAGGAGTATGGCAAGTAACACTGTGACACGAGAATTTTATTTTATATATTAGATAATACAGGAACACATTTACTTATCTAAAATCTATCGGCGTTAAAAGAAAAGTTTTACTAATATCAAGTACTAAGTAGGCAACATATATTTATTTCATCAATACTAATAATGAATCTGTAAGTGTATGTAGGTATGTTCTTCCATTATAACTCTTAAACGAATTAACTGAACTTGGATTTTCATGAAACTTGGTAGATAAACATTTAGACGTACAGGACACAGTATAGGCTACTTTTTCTTTTACAACGCGGACGAAGTCGCAGGCACCAGTTAGTTTTAAATATTTTTGTCGATTTCTATGATCGTTAAAATATGTATAATATAACTTTAATTTGGTCAGGTATTTTTAGAGTTTAAATGAGTTCAATTCAAATTACAAATACTATAGAATCTATATTAATAATTAAAATTGAAATGTTTGTTTTTAATACCAAAAATAACTTCTATTTACTAATTAAATATTAAAGTATATACGAGACTGTACCTACTTATAATAAAAAAATAATAATTTCTGTATGTTCCGGTTAATCTCCGAAACGCCTAGACCGATTATCACGGGACTTTCACTGGCATTAAAGTGATGTGATAAGCCTAAGTAACTTAGGCTATTTTTTTTTTAGAAAATAATAATACACAAAATAATAATGTCTTAAAAAAAATAGTGCCGCGGGCGCGTCACATATTTTATGTATTTTTCTAGTACCTATCTTAAAAAACAATAACAAAAGAAATACATTATGTCTCTCATTTTTGTTTTATCTATACTAATATTATAAAGGGGAAAGATTTGATTGTTTGTTTGTTTGTTTGTATAGAATAGGCTCCGAAACTACTGGACCGATTTGAAAAATTCTTTTACCATTAGAAGCCGACATTGTCCGTGATGAACATAGGATACTTTTTACAGCGGGAAAATGCTTCAATCCTACGGGAAATCTAAAATAAAAGTAAATACTAGCGGCTTGGCCCGGGAGATTGCGCCATCTATCCAAAATACGGTAGATGGCATTTTATATATATATGTATTAAAGTTATATAAATAACACCCGTCACAAGGAAGTCAGTCAGTAACATTTTAAGTGCTAATAGCCCATTCCCTAGTTCTGAAATGATGAATTTGAAATTAAAATTTTCGTAACTTATTCGTACTGGCGTATAACAGTTGAATGTGGCATGAAATTTGCAAGTTTTATATTTTATTGACCATTAATCGCTGCAAAGAATACAATGACATTAAAAGATAATATTTATTACAGATAAGTCTAGAAATAAACTTTATAAATTTATTGGTTGCGTAAATATGTAAAACTAGCTCTTCCCGCGACTTCGTCCGCACCCCTTATTCAATATTTATTGTTCATATATTATTGTCGAGTGTTACATTCACATTTATAATTAATTAATATTCAATAAAATAAGTATTATATATATTTTTGTCAGGCTTTGAATTTTTTAATTTTATTTTTAGACTAGCTGGCGCCCGCGACTTCGTCCGCGTTTTAAAAAAAAAAGTAGTCTATCCTGTGTTTCTGTACTTCTAAATGTTTAACTACCAAGTTTCATGAAAATCAGTTAATTCGTTTTGAGTTATGGAGGAACATACATACATATACTATACCTACACTTACAGATTTATTATTAGTAATGATGATTTCCCGAAATTAGTACTTTTTCTAAGTAAAAGGTTTCTAAGAAAAAGATTCTCGCTGCCATTTCGTCACACACTTAATTATCGTTAGTATGTATTTTTGAGTAATTTTTAATATTTGACTTTTTTGATTATTATTATATTTTTACTTTTGACATTTTTCTTCTTAACATTTGACATAGCACTCTAATTTCTTTGTTTGTAATTAATTGTCTGGACTATAATATTAATTTTCTATTTTGTTTTGATTTTGTATATTTTGATTTTTTATTTTTTTTTGTTTTTGTTGGAGTTATGTACCAAATTGAATTACGTGCTCAGCTCTAATTGGGTTGTGGCTTGCACACTGGACCTAGGTGTTGAACGATGAATGTTAATGTTAAGTGTGCTAGGCTGTTGCTGTTTTAAACAAATAAATAAATAAATAAATAAAAGGTTCCCTATGTCCTGAAGACTTGTACTTGTATCCGTAATAATTTGTATGCAAAATTTCATGATGATCCGTTGAGTAGTTAAGGCGTGTAAAGCGACTTCAAATTATACCATGTAATAATAATAATAATAAAGAATAATCACGATGTTCTAACTTTCTTATAAGGAACTGCTACCTATACGAAAATTGTTGCGTAACCGACTTAACTGCTACCTACTAACATTCATCACTCTCTTCGGAGCGTCGTTCCGTCTACAATACAGCTATTAAACACTTTGCGTTCGTTATATAATAACCATAGAGAAAAGAAACACACGACTTTGTCTAATATTTACATAAACATTACGTGAATGCTTAAAATACTTTATCTACCTGCGTAACAGGTTACTATTATTTGAACAGTCGAATGCATTTCCTCGATTTGTAGCCGATTTGTTACCGTGTGATAGCGGAACTAGAATGTATCACTTTTAAAAGGCTTTCATAAAAGGAATTAAATATGATTCTTAGCGCCTCTTTCACAAACGTCAATTAGGCCAAACTGTCATTTAAAGTCACCGGTAACCGGGAATAATGGAGCTGATATACCTTTGTTTGTACGGTAAACGTCCCAAACATTAAATATAAAATAATAAAAAAAAATCACCTATCGAATGATGCAGTAAAACGAGTGCATAATTCAATAAAACAGAAAATGATTTCTAAAAGTAACTAATCAACACTTTACATGACGTTGGTGAAATAGGCGCTTATACTAGTAGAGGCAAATTTACTAACAATTCAAAATTTGAGTCCCTTAAGGCCATTTTTGATACTTATATTGATAGAAATTTTCAACTCCAACCTATAGAAGGGGTGAAAAAAATATGTAGTTAGATTTATTCTCTTATGCTTTGGACCGAATACCTCTCAAAGCGACATCGGGCGAGCGGAAGGCGCTCAACTCTTACTAAACAAAACTTACATTTTAGCTTGCGTACTAACTTAATGCTAACTTAACCTAAGCCACTCACTCTCACTAAAATCGTTTGTGCCGTCAGTGAAAACGCTACAAACTTGCCTTGGGCTGAAACAGTCGCAGTGGGCAGGACGTATCATGAGATCCTAGATACTGTCGCCTTGGGCAGAAACAGGAGGTTGTTGGGGAATGCGATCAATATATCGCGTCGGCAGAAAGTTTTAAAAGAAAGAACACATAAGTACTCGTATTAAGTTTCAAAGTATGCAACGGACACATCAATTTATGAGGACAATCGTTGAACAATGGCGAAACATAAATTTTAATGAGTGTCGTAGTCTGTCGTATTCCTTTACTTATTAATCTTCAACTCTTTGTAAGTGAGAAATCAATGTGAAAAGTATGCAATAAATTTATGGATGGTAACAATATTGAACGAAACATAACATAGTCTTGTTTTAAAATAATGTATTGTCGCAATTTCGCGATTATTTGAACACATCGACCGGTATTTATTCTGAAATAAAGCGAAGCTAATTTGAGCAAATTGTCCCATCATCGTGATTCTACTCCATTCTGATTGCATTAAAACACAATCAATATATTTTGAAGCTTCTGTTTGTATGTTACTGTCATTATATTGTCATTATTGCAACATATAATATAACAACGGCCATTTTCATTTGGAAACTTCCACCCCGATTTGACACATTGTTTTGTATATATCTGCATTCCTAATCTAGAAAATTGCCAGTACGTTTTGAATTCGCTATCAAATATCTTTTTAATTTGCCATAACGACCGCGCTTACCAGAATCCGGTAAGCGTGATATATAAAAACAATATAAAAATAATAAATGGTAGCGGTGTTATGGTGTAACACAGAATAAAAAACAAAAATTAATTACAGAATTAAATAATACCAAAATTCAATGTCAAGTTTTATTATTTTCTGTTAACAACTTTTTTGAATTTCATAATATGTTGTCATTTACATCTTTAATTTAATTAACACAGTGTGTAATTTTTTTTAATCCAACTCAAGGTTGACTTTAAAATTATGTAAACATCGATTTATTTATATTACTACTTATTGTATGACAAGTGTTTTTGAAAAAGAACACGAACACACACGTGTGCTATATATGAATTATAAACATGGGTTTATAGCGCATAAGAACCTCTGTAGTAATAAGAATCTTTTATTTAACCTATAAAATTTACAGTAATTTATACATTAAAAACTATATTTTGTTAAGTTTTTAAACTTAAAATAATATTCTCGAGTTCCAGGTAAAAATGCCAAGTCCAGACTATAGTGTCGAACTGGAGCTAGGAGAGCCACCACCAGATCTAAAGGAGTATGCGCGTCAACATTGCGGGGAAGACCCGAATACACGTTTGCAAGCCATCTATGAACTTAGAGAAATGATTTACGGTAAGACTACTTACAATTCAACAATGGTATTTTTACTGTATGAGATAGTCAGGTACGTAGTGGCTACCACGAAGCGTTAAACACAAGAACCCTAAGAGGGTTTGATAGAATAAAGGCTAATAAAAGGTGGAGATAGTAAGATGAGCTCTGGCACATATTATTATTATCTTGCCATTTTATTTTACCCGAAAGCGTATTCGGATATATAATACTAAAAATAAAGTTAAAAATACGGAAAAACAATTTGTAACAAATTATATAAAAAAAATACGGTTGGTTAGATGAATTTCATTACAGTATCAATCATTTTGTATCAATCGTATACTGTTTGTACCTTTAGAATGTCTCGTGACTATTTAGTATTTATGTTCCTGTGTACTAACTTCATGATTGAAAATCTGCCTTCATATGGCAACAAAGATGTTTTTTCTGATGGTGTCTTTAAATTATTTCAGAACGTGGTGAATGTACCCCTCATCGTATGGACGACGAGTTTCTGGTCAGATTTCTTCGCGCGCGAGATTTCATTCCGCAGAGGGCTCATAGATTGGTAGATATATTTGCATTGTAAATGATAAATGTTCATTTTCTGTAATATACAATAAATAAATTATGTTATCTTTATAGATCTTACATGATCACCTCATATTCATACACATAAATGCTCACCGGATTTGATACGATTTTCACAAATGGAAAAAGTGACAAAAGAAATATTAGTTTCCAGAAAAAAATGCAATTATAGGAAGTCAGAGTCGCTAGGTTACTTATAAACTTAAAGTCTATCTACGTGAAGTTTTAAAGAATCCACGGCAGAGGTTTTGTTAATATAGGCTGATGATTTAATAAAAGAAAAAAAAACGTTCTGTTTCAGATGGTAAACTATTATCAATTCAAAGACGAAAACGCGGATCTCTTCGAAAATGTATACCCACTTGATCTTCGGCCAATAGGAGACGCACAAGTTATAGCTGTGCCGCCATACAGGGATCAAGATGGACGAAGGCTTATGCTGTACAGAATTGGTACGATCTTATTGTTTTTACATGTGTTCCGAACGACCCAGGAATACATCTAATACATCGAGTAATCTGGTACGAGTGATACAACCGACCAGATAATTAAGCTTATCACGATGTTGGATACTGAAGGGTTAGAGTTCCGTAAATTATTGCTTACAAAATCTCGTTGCACATAACTCAAAAAATATGCATTGGTTTATGTCACCAATCGCAATTCAACAAATATTCGTAAGGTATCTATAATAAATTATACTATGCATTTTATTCACAGGATGTTGGGACCCAAAGTCAATATCTGTAGACGATCTGATGAGGGGAACTGTGTTGGCTCTTGAGTTGGGTATGCTTGAGCAACGTACTCAGATTCTTGGTGGTATTGCACTGTTCGATTTGGAAGACATTGGCACACAACATGCTTGGCAAGTCACACCGTCAATTGCAGCTAAGATAGTCAAACTATTAGTTGTAAGTAATCTTCGCTACGAATATTTCCTTTCCTTTCAAAAGGTCAGATTTTCAAATGGTCAGAGTATAATATTAATAGTAAAGCAATACAATTTTATTTATCGATTTTCAGTCGGCTTTTCCTGCGACTACTCACGCGATTCACGTGATTAATCATTCCTGGGTGTTTGACAAGATATATAACATATTCAAACCGTTCCTAAATGGGGCGATGCGTTCTCGAATCTTCTTCCACGGGTACGACTGCACGTCACTTCATAAGCACATAAAACCGGAACATTTGCCAGAAAGATATGGCGGGATATGGCCTGATTATCCCTACACTATCTGGTTGGAATCTCTGAAGAAAAATTATGAGGTAACAAAGGAAGTTATTGCCAGCGGTTACAAGTTTCGGGAAGAGGAGATCTGTCCGGAAGTTGTCAGAAAACTGAAGGGTGAAGGGATAAAATTATCTTAAATATTTTTTTAATATTAAAGTACTTAGTATAGTTCAGATCATTTAATCAAGGTTCATCATCTAAGCGAATCGCGCCGAGTGATGACCAATTGCTCCCAGGTCCAATCATCTCAAGAGAACGGATTGATGGTGATGATGACGAACCTTAAAAATAGTTAACTTATCACTAACTTGTGTAGTTGTTAAGGTTTATTAACTTTAAAATATAAATTCTAAACTTCATCTTTTTTTTGTATGTATAACCTTAAATTATTTAATTAAGAAAACAAGCCATTGCATTATAGTCCTTGTAAGCATAGTCAATAAGTGTAGATGTAAGAAAATTAGTTTAAGAAAAAATTACGTTCGTCAAAAACCTGTGATACAAAATTTCGTTCTTGAGAACAAACGCACCAATAGTTTTATATTTTTATAAAGCTTTATAGAGCTTTTCTTAAAAATAAGATTCGATATATGCATTTGTATTATATAATAAATACTTAATATCATTTTTCTTTTTCATTTTTCATTTTTGACTGCTATAAGCCTATACTATACTAAAACCTATACTGTAATCTCCGTGAAAAAGTAAGCTAACTTCTATGGAAATCGCTTAAACGTTATTTAAGTTAAGGTAAATCTATTTACATTTATACTATAATATTATAAGAGCAGATTTAAAACTTTGTACGTAATGAATAAGCTCAAAAACTACTGGACCTATACAACTACACAAAAACAATATAAAACTACATTATCACTGAGTAACATACGCTATATTGTTAATAGAGTTAAATTAGGGATCTATACGAAAACTTCAATAATGTAACCCAAGGTGTAAAAAATCTACTAATATTATAACGAGACCTGTATATTTGTTTAGTAATGAATAAACTCAAATGGACCGATTGAAAAAATTCTTTCACTTATAGAAAGCTACATTATCAACGAGTAACTTAGGCTATAAATTATATAAAACTACGAGGACGAAGTCGCGTGCAATAGCTATAGAATGCACATATTTTGTTAACCATTATTGTTATGTTAACTTTGTTATGTTTAAACTTTTTTTTTTTTTTAGCACACTAGCTGGTGCCCGCGACTGTGTCCGCGTTTTCTATAGCTTATAGCTTTCCTCGATAGATGGACTATCCAACATAAAAAGAATTTTTCAATTCCAACCAGAGTTCCTGAGATTAGCACGTACAACCAAACAAACACACAAACTCTTCAGCTTTATATATTGCTATATAGATTTGACTGACTTGTACGTTGTTAAAATATTTTGAGTTCATTCATATATTCCCAGAATACATGAATCGAGAAACTTTTGCAATGTAAAATATAGTTTAGTAGGAGAATTTTGAGCAGTTAGGCCTGAACTATGTATATTATAAAGCATATTTGGTTAGTAGCCCGCATGAGATATATGTTTACTGTTATCGCCGACTTAGAGTAGTATTGGAAACGAATATCAAATAGTTAAACTATGACGTTTATACACATTCTGCACTGTTATTGAAACTTAGTATGAGATAGAAGTTTCCACCTTTGTGCAAAGTTTTTGCTAAGGTTCAGTGGAAGTTCAACGCGATCATTGTCCATTGACACCTCCGATATAGCTCCGAGGAAACTGGAAACATCAGTTCCCTTTTAGAGAATAAAAACAATAGGGTTCAACAACATTACACAAGGTAAAGCCCGAAGTTAAACACGCCAAAGCTTTTAAATCTTTTCAATGCATCGTCATATATGTCTTTTATAATAAATGATCGTGAAAATATTTATATTTTTATAAAATAAAAACATTGACAAGTGTATATAGACTGGACACTGTGGCTGACTGTACCTACTACCTACTATAATACATATAAATCAAAAGATTGAAACTAATATAGAATGGATAATCGTATTGTAAATGAATATTACGTCTTAACATTTTAATTCAGGTTTTTTATATTTTTTAATAACACATATGATAATTTGAAGTATTAACTAAAATTATATCTTCTTCTTCTTATATATAAAAGGCGATGTGTGTATCTATGTCTCCTATAAACTCAAAACCGCTGAACAGATTTTGCAGCTACCGTTTCTCTAAACACGAGAAATAGTTGGTCTAAGTTTTTTTCTGATAAGTTGACCGGACAGAGTTAAAAATATGTTTTTTTTTAAATAAAACGTTTTCCTATATTATGTTAATCCATTTGCAGATAAACTGTGTGCCAAATTTCATGTCGTTTTTGCGTGAAAGAATAACAAACATCTATACGTCCACCTTCAAAAACTTTCGTATTTATAATAGGTATTAGAAACATGAAAACAAACTTGAATTTAAAACATTTTTTATCTAAAAGTGGCAACAATGCAATAAGTTAATGATAACTTAAAACTTCTTAAAGGAGCTTTCAGTGTACGTGGATTTTTTTCTCGTTAACGAAATTATTGAAAATGCAGAAGTCAAAGGTTACTCGTACAAACCAGGTCTGTATCGGAGATCTTCGTAATTGGACACAACTGAAACTTATTGAGAAAAAAGAGAATTATATCGGTTTAACACTATTTTTAAAAGCACTTCGTGTCGTGATAATAACTTTGTTACCTTCTATATTGTGTCTTAAATTCAATTAGCTTCCCAGAGATTGTAAAAGCTCAGCATTGAAAGCTCACGAGTATTAGCTCAACTAATATATAATGACGGTTTATATTTATAAATTTTGATTATAAAAGTATAAGCTGAGTAATTATGCATCTTATAAAATATAATTGAATTGAGTTTTATAGATTAAATTTATAGTCCATTTTAAATAATTTATTTCAGTTTTTATTGTTCATTCCATTCACCGTATCGAAATTTTACATCTAACGTATTAAATAATTGTTCTCAAGTGTTTAAGACAGCTTTTAAATATGGAAAGGCTTTTATTATGGGAGAAAATATTATCAAAATTGATAGACCTATATTGTAGTAGTGAATCTTATATTTTATACACAATCTCGATATTCTATGCTTTATTTTATTAAAGACATGTCACACAAAAGTAGTATTGATTCATATTATCTGAGTAATCGTTTAATTACCTGCAATATAACGGTACATACCTAAATGTTTCTATGAAACATCTACTTCGCAAGAAGTACTTAGTTAAAACACTCATTAAACAAGTAATAAATAAATAAACAACTTGAGTATTCTTTATTTGTCGAAGTCATTCAGTGTCGTACTTCCACTACACTGAATAACTTCGGAGACTGTCGAAGCCAATATACAGCCATTGTTGAGCTTTTTATGTGTAATACAAGGTAAAACATCATCATTATTATCAATGTCAACACACAAGCATTTACTGTTGGTAATAAACATTTTTCATTGAGCGCCATCATTCTTAGTATCAATTTCTCTCTTGAGGTTATGGATACAGCAAGCGAGAGATTTTCATTTAAAATAGAATACAGTAGAATTTTCAAATAGCCTCTTTTTTGCCTTGTTTTTGCTTCGTTTTTTTTTTCTATTTTTTTTCTTTTTGCTGGGTTCTTAATTACCTAGAAGGGTGTGATAACTTTCACCCACAAGGTGGATAGACGACCTGATAAAGGTCGCGTGTCGACGGTAGATCTAGGCAGCTTCTGACCGTTCTTATTGGAAAATTATGGGACGGCCTATGTTCAACAGTGGACATCCTGCGGCTTAGATGAATGATGATGACGATGAATTTATATATTCAAGGGGCTATGTAAATCTTTTTTTTTATTATTCAAGGCAGCGCTTGGCCGCGATCTCACTTGATGTAAGGTGCAGATGCGGTCGAAGGTGGACCATGCTTACCTACACCTAGTAAGTGCCAATTTACCCTTGATTTGAAGACCCCGAGGTTGTAATTTTGAGGAAACACGGACCCAAGCAATGAGTTCCACTGCCTAGCAGTTCGGACAAGGGATGTGGAACTGTAACGCTTCGTGCGTGATCGAGGAACATCAATCACGAAGGGATGAAACTCCCGCCCGCGCCTCGTGTTCCGTAAGTGGAACGGTTCCGGCTGGATCAGTTCGTGCAGAATAGACGCACACTCTCCATAATGCAGACGATAGAAAATTGATAGGCATGCCACTTTTCGGCGATGCTGCAGGCTTTGAAGTTGAGACTCCACAAGGGTGTCATTGCCAATAGTTTCTTAGCTCACCTTTCGATCGAGTCCAGAGCAGCTAGTTGATATCGGGCAGATCCATCCCAGAGGTGGCAGCAGTACTCCATGCAGGATCGGTCTTGTGCTCTGTATAAGTCAAGGAGCTGTCTCGCAGTGAAGTATCGCCTAACCTTGGAAAGGATGCCCAATTTTCTGGCAGCCGTTTTAGCAATGGATTCGATCTATGTAATGAAATCTATGGCAATGAAATCTATGTAATCAACTTTCAAGTTTTATTTTTGTTTCATTTTTTAATCAACCAGAAGGTAAATATTGTGTACTAGTGCCCCAGTATAAAGAGTAAAAATAAAACTGCCCTAAAAGCAGAGTGCTAAAATAAAATTGGCCTATTAGCTGAAATTATGCTCTTTTAAAATACATCCTTGAATGAAATGGGACGACGACCTTATAAGCCGGCCGAGTCGTCACAGACAGTCATTGTCACACCCCCGAGCGACACTCAGATAAAACACAGAAAGGCTAATGCCACCTTACTGGAGATAAACCTTTATTTTATATTTGCTTTTTTTACTTATATGTAAGTATATCTAACATTATTATGTTTTATTATTTTCTTCTGTTTTATTTACTAGACTGAAATGGGCGTTTTTGATGGAAGTCTACCGACTGACATAGCATAGCTAGTTCTGTTATAGGAATTTAATTAATATGAAAATTAGATTTTAAGTGAATTTGTTTAATAAATCACATTAATAATACTGATTATATTATTACAGATGGTTTAAGTATATAAAACAAATATAATTTTTATATTACCTACTGTGGAAAATCATTGGAAGTTTCTTCACATATTTCAACTAAGGCAGAAGAATGTAATCCTTTGAATCTTTCACAGCGGGGAAATTTAAAATCAGAGACAAATCCTTCATCGGTACCAGAGGCGTCTTCGCGTAAATCGATTCGACGGCGATATTTTCTGAATGCACTTTTAAGACGGCCGAGAAAACTGTTCCTATTAGACTTCGGGAATGGTAACATTTGTTGCATCGACAGAGGTTTCAAAACGACGTCTTGTTGAGAGAGACATTCTTCACTCAAATTATCACTTTTATTAGATGGTGTCGATATATAAGTACAACTTTTCGAAGTTTCCTGTTGGGGTTGCGATGACGAGCAACTACTCGATTTCTCTAGAAGTCTCCTCTGCAAGAAATGGACACTGGCCGTAAAAAATAATTCTATGTCTTCCGGTTTTGATAGTGCCACTTCCAACGAGCCACCGCATTTATCGTCTGAACTTACGCGTGGCGAATTTATTGTTTTTTGACGTTGCATGCCTTGAGAAGTTCTGCATTTTCGCAGAAAAAGTCACTGCTCAAAAATATCCCAAGGTAGATATTAATCTCATTAATAAATTTATAAGGATTATGACAGTTATGCTATATTATTCATGACAACTGTGACAGATTATGGCACTGTATGCCACGGGCTGCCATAGATACAAAATAACATGATGAAAATGTATTAAATACTTAAAGATGAATCCTCTATTCTACTTTGTAGTAAGTTGTTGCTTGTATTAATAATAGATGTTAATAAATTCTACAAACAAGTGTCTGCCGATTTTATAATAAAAAAATGTTTTTACTAAAAATATAAATGTGAATTTTTAGTAAAAAGAATATGTTGTGTAACAATAAAGTTGCTTGCCACGTCCAGTCCTCGGACATTGACCCTATGTGTTCCCGACAAATCTCGCTTACAAATGGAAACTAGAAATTCGGGAGGCAAAGGTTCTCAGAGATTTATTATAAGGTATGAACCGTTTTGTGAAGATTTATTAAGCCGCATTTGTTACAAGACATGAATGGAGCAAAGCTTTTTTGGGTCGGCGTGAAATGCGAAGTGAACCCAGATTATAACTTAGCGTTCATATTACCAGCAGGCGACAAGAACTATAACTTATTTTTCGGCTTGTATGTGTTGTTGTACCGGGATCACTATAAGGATTAAAGTAATTTTTTTTTCTGATACAGAATATTAGAGACTTTTATCATTTAATTTTGAATTTGAATTAATTATATTTATTTTTATTTAAATTTTTTGTAGCCCAAAAGCTACATTATTATGTTTACGACAACCCTGTCAATAAACGTTCAACATCAAACTTATATGACGGAATATTTGCTGAGACACTTCTTCGAACGCGGTTAAGGGATGAGGGTTCGTTCATCTTTTACCCTAAATGTTTGACTGTGCGAATATAACATTTCACATCCAACAAGATAATAATTACCGCAGAAACTAATAAAAAGTTTATGATCCTTTTGCCCACGAGTTGTTTTCTATAAATTACTAGCTGGTGCCAGAGACTTCGTCTGCGTTGAATAATACAGGATATAGAGCAAAATATGTAAAGCAATATAACGCCTGACATGGTGCCCTCGTGGAATATTTAGCTCTTAAGTAACTTTAGGTCTTTTAATATGTATGTATTATAGATATTATGTGTAACCCAATATATAAACCACATTAAAGTAATCTTTCATCAACTGTAGTTTTAAGATCTGCTTCTTCGTTAGAATTATGAATACAATTTGCATTTATAACACAATGGATTATTGTAAATTCGCCACAAAATAAATTCGCTCATTATTGTATGTAATAAATTTTCCATTTTAAACTTTCAATGTAAATGAGTTTACTTTCATTTATAGAAAGTAAACTCGCCACAATTATATAAAATGATTATAAATTTTCCATAGTTATTGCCATTAATTAATTATATGGAACAATAATAAAGTGTCATAAAACTAGGCTTAATTTTTCATCATCGTAGGTTTCTAAAAATCTGTTTACGGTTTCAGTATTGATAAAGCAACAAGCAATTCGACAGATATATTTTCGGCTTCACTATATTAGAACAGATTCGTTTATTTCACTCGGTAACATTTATAGACATCGAATTGACAAGGTCAATGCTCGCATCCAGGTGGATATCCTGGCTTTTATTCGCCGACCCACAATCGTCCCCAGATAATAAAATTGCTATTTTATTGGATCCTAACGCGTCCAGAAATTCATAGGAATCTATTTGAAGATTTCACGCAAAATGAAGATCCCTTTCGCATTGTTAACTAATTAATTAACAAAGAATTTGAATATTTTTCAAACCTTTATAAAAATATATGAACAATAATTTATTGCACATATACTCATATTGAAATATATAATGTCTGTCATTGATTTTTCTGGTTGGAAGGTACCCTGTGTGCTATTCTATGTCCAATTTGTAGTCAAAATTACGCTTTTCGAAAATCGTCGTTTACTACTAAAGTGCACATTAAACACGTATGTAAATAGGTACTAACCAAAAATCAATGTTGATAAAATTAGTCACCACTATTTGTCTGAAACGTGCCACTGTGATAAAGTGTTCTTAACAGAAAAAGAACGAAAGCAAACCCTCTTTGTTTAATATCGAGATTAGGATGGTCGCATTCGTCGTCATTTATCTTTCCGCGTCGGAAGCAATGAGGCAAAACAGCCTCTCAACTCAAGTTCGTCGCCCTACGGAAAGAGACCTTTGAACTTATGTGACACTGCAGCTTTTCGCGATAATTATTTGATATGTTGCGCAAATATTTGTACGGATACGAAGAGGTTAGAAAAATACTATCGACCTCCAAGATACTCTGTTCAATAACAGTGGTGATACATTTTGCTTAGTTCAACTATGTATATTCGATTCGTTGTATTTTTTATTTTTATATAATTTATTTATTTCTGTGCATGTGTAGTTGAAATGTAATTCTTACATTCACAACAACAATATTAACAAATAAATAACAATTGTTAAGAAAACAATAAATTACTTTAAAGCTGTGATAGTTGATTTTGGAGAAGCCGACGACGTCGTTGAAGTTTTCTTATGTAATTTTTTTTAAAGTTTTTTTATGATTTTTGTTATGACCAAAAATAAATTTCAAATTATTTTTTTTCTGATGCTCACATTATTAAACAAATATATGTTCCAAATGTGAGTTTTCTATACACTTAATGGTTTTGGCTGTAGCTTGATAAATTTAGTCAGGACAAACAATGTTATAAGTATAGATTAGCCGCTGTATAAGGGAAATTGAACTTACCGTAATTCAAATTAAAAGCTATTAAAAATTCAGTTATACTAAAAACAAAACTGATTTCTTTGTTGAAATTCACGTGAATTACGTATATACACAGTGGAAATATTAACTTTCATCTCAACCTCGACTAATACTCGACAACAAGAATTTAATATACTTTAATTTGCGGTCATGAACCTCTGTTCAGGACCCCGAAAAATATTCGTATGATTAATGGAACAAACTAAATAAAACGTAATATAAACTGTTCAGTTAGCTATTTAATAAAAACAAACTCTTAAGCCTTATTTATATGAAAAAGCTGTCTTGAGAGCACAAAATCAAAAGTTGGAAATAAAATGTAATAATATAAAATCAAATATACTTTGTTTCTTAAACTTAGACTACATAAAGTATATTTTTCAATGTGTAAATATGATTAGACGTTGGATAAATCTAAAGGAGAAAGATTTTTTTTTCTTGTCTTTAGGGCTTTGACATTAACATAACCCATGAAATGTTGACACTCGCTTCTTCTATGCTGGCCACTATGCAGTGAAGTGGACCACCCCATGCATGCGTGGATGGGGTAGTTCATGTGGGGAAGTGTTTTATAGAAATCTTCATATTTGTAGTGGCTCTGGCTATATACTAGATTTTGCCCGCTACATCGTCCGCGTCTCTTTCCAATGCGTTGAAATATTAATTCAATAATTATTTCTCATATTTTTTTAGTACGTTTTCTGGGTGAAAGATACTCTTGTGTCCTTTTATGTACTTTTGACAACGTGTATGCAAATTTTTATGGTGATCAGTTGAGTATTTGAGGCGTGAAAACGCAATAAACAAAATCTTTATATTATTCCCGATCGTCTTAAAAAATAAAATCGTTCACATAATTTACATATTTAAATTCACTGTTAAAGAACAGTGAACATTAAATTGGTGTTCATAAATCAACAACATTTAAGTAATGTTTAACTTTGAACGGAAGGTGCGTCTACCTTAAGTGCGGATCGTTCATTGACATAATCAATCTCATTAAAACCTCTCACCGGTTGTAAGCGAAGATTCCAAGGAATATGGAACTTTCAACCAGAACAAAGCTTCGGGTCGTTGACTCCTTTACATTTATTGTCTAGCTAAAAATTTTTTTTACATGCCAATTAGTTACAAGAAACCAAAAGAAACACAATAAATTTTCCGTAGTGGCAGGGCACACTGCGACTCGCAGCCATTTGGGTAGCCCGCCTAGCAGCACAGTAACACAGCCTTAAGACCACCGTGAAATAGCAGCATGTGTGTTTCGGTGTGTGAGTAAGGGATGCTAAAGTCCATTACCCTGTACCTTCCTAAGCCCTAATCTTTAACTCTACTATGATCGGCAGCCCACTTGTAGTGTTGCTTGCGTTCAAGTAGACTGTCAACCGATTCTGTCGACCTTAACATCAAATTATATAGTTATCCTTACATATTTTAAAACAAAGTCCTCCACCGCGTCTCTCAAAACTCAAAAACTACTGTACCGATTTTCATGCTGTTTTTACCAATGGATAGAGTGGTTCTCGAGGAAGGGGTTTTAGTATATAATTTACAAAGTTACGCGGGCGAAGTCGCGGGCAGCAGCTAGTATATAATAAGAAAACTTTTAGTGAGTACAGTGATGTTTCTTCGCGATCCAATCGGAATCGGTCCATCGGTTGGCTCACAGCGTAACCGAGGCACCTTTGAGGACGGTCAGTTTACTGACAACGCACGTATATGCGCCCGAAGCACGTCCACACCAACCGAGCATTTGAATAGTGAAGCAGTCTCGCAAGGTTGTTGTGGACTCGATTAAATAGAAATGACAATTTATTTTCTCTAAAAATACTACTACACTAACAGTCTTCATTGTACAGAGCAATAAAACTAGCGAAATTGTTTTTAAAATAACAGTATTGGCTGTAATATGAGGGTACAATAGTTTTCCACAAAGTTTCCTACACGCTCAGATATCGAAGCAATCTGCCCACACTTATTTACCAACGTTAAATATCTTCAAATGTAATACGGTTTATATTCTGACAGTCATGTGGGTGTCCTAACGTTTATAATTCGAATTCGCTCAACAAGTTATTGTCAGTGCTAGCTTAATACTTAGAACAGTCACAGTAGATAAATACGTTTTTTTTATTTCTCGTGTGGATTAAACACATATTTATATTGAACATTTTTCACGTCGTCACGCAGACTAACGGTCCACTTGATGGCAGGTAGCTACCGTCGCCTAAGTATAATACCAGGAACGCCACAGGTGCTGCAAGATTTATGATAAAGGATTAGGAAGAGATACGGCAATGTGTGTTTTTTTTATGTTGGCACATAGTTGAAGGCTATAAGTGGACCCACTTTATGGCCGTCTATTAAAGTCGTCGTTTACTAAAAGAACAATGGCATACTTAGGGGATGCAAGTGCGCTACCGAAATAGGAATAGAAGAAGGTGTAATAATGTGTGAAAATAGTGGAAATCTAGCACTATTTGTCCACAAAATATAGTGTCCAAAAACAGTAATATATATTCATTATGTATAATTATGTAAAACTATCACGCGATTTCGTCAGCGTTGAAAAAGAAAAAAACAGCCTATCCTGTGTCCTGTACGTCTAAATGTTTATCTACCAAGTTTCATGAAAATCAGTTAATTCGTTTAAAAGTTATGGAGGAACATACATACATCAATACCTACACTTACATATTTATTATTAGAATTGATGATAGCCTATGTTACTCGCTGATAATATTAGCTTCCCAACAGTGAAAGAAATTTTCAAATCGGTGCAGTCGTTTCGGAGCCTATATTCAATGCAAACAAGCAAATCTTTCCTCTTTTATGTAATTTTAGTATAGATAATGATAAAAAACAAAAGTTCAAAGGTCAGACAAAAGTTTCCTCTCTAACTGATTTTGTGTGTCACTGCTTGTCTACAATTTTCATCCAATTAAAGTTAACTTTGTTTCCTGTAAAACAGAAAGTGGTAAACCGATTTACACAGAAAATATAATTAAGGATTAACATAAGGTCACTGTTCTTTACTCAACAAAGGATCGGGAACGTATGCCTACATTATTATTATTTGTACAGCTCTTAGATTTCTGATGAACGTCCTTAAAAAAATAGGGAAACATCGCTTTGTTGTACGATGAGATTACATTTCTACATAGAACTTGATGCTTATTTCTTTGTGGAGGTGAATAAACTCGTATCTATACACGTGGAGACACCAACAAGTAAACTTATTGAAAAGTTTCTATAAACACTATCTACTAATATTTGACAGAGCGTTATCTAATTGACATTATATAAATTTTTATTTTTTGTACTCACTATTCTCCTAGAGCCGAAACTAATTCTAGTACTTGGTACGAAAACACGTTAAATGAGAAAGGTTGTTACTCATAAGTATAATGTATATAATTTGCAGAAAAAAAATGTACAATTTACAATACAGTAATGTGTCTATGAATTTCGTGGTATGGAAATTGTTTGAAGAATCATATTTGAATGAAATAAATAAGTAAACAACCCGCTCTCCGAAATCATTAGTCTCATTTTAGAGCGAAGTGTTTGCGTAATCAATTTTCCGATTCCAATAATTAAATTGTTGTTTGTTTTTTCAATACTAAAATTAAAACGGTAGCTAGTGACATTTGACGTTCATCCGTTCAAAATATTTGCTTAAGATATTGTATAACTTCCCAAATATCGAACTAAAGAGGATTGAGGAAATAACGAATTAATCATCAGATACTTATTGCAAAACTTGCTGGTGCTCGTAACTCGTTGCTGTATTTCGTTTTTCTTTTAAATCCCACAGGAACCTAACATTTTTCCCAGGTAAGCAACAATACGTCGGTGAGAACTGGTGAGAACCGTATTCAAATCGATTAAACATTTCTGAGGTTAGCGTGCAAAAGTTCTAAGAACAATTTTTTTGACCTCGCTAACATAAATACATCGTGTACAAATTGTATATATGTATTGATGAAGTCGCTGTCTGCTTGGGTGGTGCCTGATTTCAGACTGTTTCTCCACTTACTTCTTCTAAATCATTTAACGGATTTCAATACGGTTTTTACTAATTGAAAGAGCAATAGACGAACAAGGTTTGTGTATATTTGCTGAAAAAAAAAACTGCATCTGTGCAGAGTCATTGGTGCGTCGTTAGTGTGAATAAACTGAATTCTGAGCTCATATACTATCGACCAAAGCTTTCATTAATAAACATAAGTATTTTATTTAAATTTAGTTTTAATAGGATTGTAAATGTCTATAAATATTTATTTTAAAGTAATTTTACGAAATTTATTAATTTATGAACGCAGCCAAAATAGCGGTTTGCGGTGAAAAAATGATCAAATACATTTTTTTTATAACTCAAATCATGATTGAAGTGGCGCCAGAAATATCTCGTCAATTGGTTATAAATACTAAACCGCCAATAACCTGTTGACCGTTCGAAAAATACTATCACAAATATTTATACTTACTCGTTTTTTTCCGATCAAAAACTTGGGTATGTAATAGTTATTCTTAATAAATTATGCTACAATGTAAAATTAATCTTATATTAGTAGTGGCAGGGCACACTGTGCTTCGCAGTCATTTCGGGCAGCCCCTTTGACGTTACTGACCACCCCCTACAGAAGACCACAATTAAATAACAGCGTGTTTAAGGGATGCCAGAGCCCATTTCCCCATCCTCTTCCCAATCTCTTATCCTTCGATAAAATTTAAACAGAGCAATGTCCGCGAGCATGGTATACCTGTGGCCAATTCCATTTGAAATTATTATTTTGAATAAAATGTCTCGAGAGACGGGGTCAATGCGCTAGCGACCGCACAGTCCATTCTCTGAAGAAAATCTTTAAAAAATATATATTTCAGATTCTAGTTACGGTCAGCACTTTGAACGAGAATAACCGCGAATAAAATGGCCAAAGAATTGTTTTTTTTTTTTTTATATGAAAGTACATACAGAGTACAGGGGAGCGATCTATATAATATAGTGATTGATTATATTTTAAATTGATATGTGAAGCACAAATAGTATACCTATAAAATAAGAGGTACGAAACACGTAACTTTAGCAGTAATCTCAATGTACTGCTAAATTTTCTCACTAATAAATCATCTACACAAATATACCTCCACAATGAATTAAAATCAAATAAATACGTCGGTTTTCTTGTACTTCCCGTTTGTGGTTTATATCACGTTTTATGAACCTCACAATATCTGTATTGAGTAAACAGAATGAGAATTATAATTTCGATAAATATGAATCGGACAGGATTCGTTGACTCTGCTTATATGAATTTTACAACACCCTTTGTTTTTGAAGTCGACGGACGACTTTGTTTTACCGGGTGTAAACAAAGCTTTGATGTTAAATTGTTCGAATTTCATAATGAACACAGCATCACACGTGTCTCTCTCGAAAATTAGAATTATCCGGTTTACAAAATGATCTTTAACAGGTAATTGACCTGATAAACAGTTTGTTTTAATAATGTTTTTATTTATTGCCTACTAACTGAAGTCCGCGTAACTTTATATAATACTAGCTGGTCCCCGCGACTTCGTCCGCGTTGAGCGATGAAAGGCACCCTATGTCTTTTCTGGTGTCGCAGACAACGTGTATGCAAAAAATTTCATGGTGATCGATTCAGTAGTTTTTGCGTGAAAGCGTAACAAACATCCATACATCCACACAAACTTTCGCATTTATAATATTAGTGCGGATATATGTAGCCTCTGTTACTCGCTGATAACGTAGCTTTCTATAAGTGAAAGAATTTTTAAAATCGGCCTAGTAGTTTTTGAGTTTATTACTTACTAGCGGACAGCGGACACCAGTCCGCGACTTCGTCCGCGTAACTTTATAAAATATATAACACCTGAGAAAATGTATGTGATAATTAACGTTTGACGCATTGTCGCTATAACACTTTAGCTAGGCGTTAGTAATATATTTATTTTAATTTATTTATTTTATATTATTCCCTCGGGAACAGTACTTTTTTCTAGATGAAAGGCACCCTATGTCCTTTCTGGTGTCCCAGACAACGTGTATGCAAAATTTTATGATGATCTGTTCAGTAGTTTTTGCGTGAAAGCATCAAACAAACTTACATTCACATTTAAAATATTAGTAATGATAACCATACAACATGTTTCATTAAAATTATTAAATAGTGGTAGAACTATTTGGAATTTTTTTGTCCAAACTGTTCTATCGTAGAACAAATAGTATGACAGTTTGGAACAACCCAATCTTATAATGTCAGTAATAGGACTAGCGACCGAAATTTCTTCGCACAGAATAATTATATGTATAAATGTAGATTCAGAGAATTTCTTAAATGAAATGATTTGCGTTCTAAATCATGAGAATTTTTGTGTTATATAATTTTTCAGAAAAAAAGCATCCTTACGAAGGCAGTGACGGGTCGCTAAGTGATCTCTTAATGAAAATTGCTTAAATGCATATTACGCTTGTTTAGAAGGACAGAGTATCATAGTAATAGAATTTATTTGCATAATAAGACAGTTTAAGGACACTTCATTAGTAAATAGAGGTATACGTTGCAAAATTACAGAAATAAAGGACATTGCTTTATTAAAACGTAAACACATATCATTCTCAACTTCAAAGTCCATCAAAGATTTATGATGTTTACATCACAAATAGATGCATTTTTATCATCTGCCAAGATACAAATAAAAGTTTAAAATAATCAAGGCAAATGCTATTTTAACCTTCACTGTGGCCTAGAGACGTCGGATAGTGTTACGATGGGATTGTAATTGATATAGTACTGAGACCCTGTTTATTCCATTAGGTGATTAGTCAAAGAGGAAATGAATTCATTTGACCTTTATATGGCAGCTGAAACTATCCTTCAGACGCCATCTATATATTAATGCAGACATATTGTTAAGGAAAAATCTGGAGCATATATTATTGTTTATGCGTAGTAGACTTGAGACTTTTTTACTTAGGCTTAACTGAGGGCCTCTTTCACCAACTACAAGTAATGTGTTAAGTAGACTAACCGCCATTTAAAGTCATCGGTCACCGGGGATGATGGTGCTATACCTTTATTTGTACAGTGAAAGTCCCAAATATTAAAAAGAAAACAATTTAAAAAAATCGCATAACGAAGGATGCAGTAAACCGAGTGCATAATTTAATAAAACATAAAATTATTTCTAAAAGTAACTAATCAACACTTTACTTGTAGCTGGTGAAAGAGGTCCTTAATGAAATATCTATATATATAAAAGAAAGTCGTGTTAGTTACTTCACTTATAACTCAAGAACGGCTGAACCGATTTAGCTGAAAATTGGCAGGGAGGTAGTTTAGAGCCAGGAGAAGGACATAGGATACTTTTTATCCCGTTCGACATCATTCCCGTGTGACTTGACATGTAACGTCAGTCACTATAAAACGTGGTATAACAAAAAAGAATCAGACTTGGAATAACAAAATTGACGTATAATGACAGCTATGTAATGACGTATGGATGACAATTTGATATTTGTAAGAAATCAATAATAAAACTATTTCTATTAAATAAATAATTAACATTATTGCCCAATTGCCCATTCGTATAAACAGTGAAGTGAACTATAAAACTCTGTATGGTTGAAAATTTAAGTTTTAAAATGTCGTGTATCACAAGGTACTTAAATGAAGAGCAACCTATGTACTAAAATAAAGAAATAATTATGAATGATTGATGTAGAAATTTAATTTTTTTTGTATTTTTTAAAATAAAAAAAAAATATGATTATTTATTGACATTAAGGCGGAACAAAGTTCGCCGGGTCAGCTAGTTTTAATATAAAATCCACTTGATACCTATTGTGGCCTATAACACAAGCGATGCAATAAGTGCTGTAAGTGCGTTGTGACTTACTGTGCGTGTCAAATGAGAATAGGACTGGAAATTCGCATTTGACACCGCATTTCTCACGAACTTCATTACTGAGTGTACGGAGTGCAAGAAAAAACAATCCAAGAATTAATATTATTTTTGTAATGTGATTTATTTATTCAGTTAGTTTATTATAAAATCGTATACGTTGACCCATAAAAGAATTACTTATCTCGTGGAGACGCGTCAGCAAACTTAAGGGCTTTGCTACATAGAACCAAAGCCGAAAAGATCGTATAAATACGATTTAAATCGTACTGTAATTTACACTTATAGTTTAATTACTTAATAGTTATTATATACTAACTGGTGCTCGCGAATTCGTCCGCGTTGAACGATGAAAGGTACCCTATGTCCTTTCTGGTGTCCCAGACAACGTTTATGTAAAATTTAATGGTGATCGGTTCAGTAGTTTTTGCATGAAAACAAACAAACAAACTCACATTCAAATTTATAATATTAGTAAGGATATATATATTTATACATACTTATATAAATTTATTAGATAAAATATAAATAAAAAATATTTATATTTTTGTTATTCGCATTTTTTTACGACATTACTATGATGATTCGGATCATGTGAAGTTTGTAGCAAGCGCGATCCTATTCTCATTTGAAACGCATAGTACATGTCGGCGGCCGATCGTATAATCCGGCAGTTCGTGATATGTCTAGGCAGATCGTGATAATAGCGGTGTTTCGTGAAGTTACAAAGTGCTTATCAAATTACATTGAATCAAAATCAATCAAATATTTTTGTTCGTAACGAATAAACTTAAAAACTACTGGGCCGATTTTAAAAAAATCTTTCACTTGTAGAAAGCTACATTGTTAGCGAGTACAGGTTATATATTATAAAGTTATGCTGGTTAATGTATACATTTGTAATATTATTATTATTTACTTAGTTACATGATCATAATTTGCATCAACTTCAATAACAGTCGACAGTTGAAGTAACTATAAATAAGAAGCAGGAATTCCAAGAAAAATGAAACCGTTTACGTTATATAAAATGAATAGAAGTGGTTAACAAGAGAATCTCGTAGCAGCTACGTTCTAAACAAATGTTGCGCAACCTTCAAGTAAGCGGTGGAGTGCACAGTTAGGATTTTCCATTACGCAATAATTAACTTAATTATTTCTCTAGCGTAATACAATTGATTTTCAATCGTTCTGGAATCCTTCAAGAAATCAGTATTGTTATCTACAAATAAGTGAACATGTAATTAATTATACCTACATACGAGGTGAATCTATAAGTTTTTTTAGAACTACATTGATAGTGTTGTGACCATTTCGTCATATATTTTTTCTTTTTACACCGATTGTCTATTTCTGTCATCTTTTTGTTTTGACGTTATTAATTCTTCTGTAAAATAATATGGTAAATACGTTGTAAATTTGGTAATTAGTAATCTAGTACCTCTGCTTGAAAAAAAATGTCCTCTAAAGATTTTTTTGTGACATCCAACAGACTTAAGGACTAATGCTCTTACCTTATTCGACCTGTAAAGATGATCCTCGCTCTGACCATCCTTCTACCTCCATTGTAATTGTATATTGAAAATTCATCTATCAAATAATTAAAAACTCTTGAGAGAAGGGGCATAACCGTGTTTCGAACTTGTTCTGCCATACCAATGGCCGTATACTCACCGGACAATCGTTGATACATTTTTTTTATGTAGTTAAATTATATTTATTTTATTTGTTTTCATAGTTATTTACCCTGAAAAGCTAATAAATATATAAGTACTTTATTGACAAAGCCTGTCACGGCTAAGGTCTGTTATAGAAGTTTTTACTTTACCGCTTGCCTGCCTATATATTTATCTTTCTTTTTTCTTTACATACAATACAATATATAATTCTTCTATCAAGTGTACACATATTATATGCCAATGAACTCCTCTTGAACCGTTGGACCCACTTTATTTTTTTGTATGTATGAGTCCCTAGATAATTAAATTCACAATTGGATCCGACAAGAGGTGATGAGATTGGGTTCAAGATTTGTTTTAGTTGACATTTTATTTACCATTTAAAAATATCTTCAAATTGGCAAAATATTTCAATTTTGCTATTACATTTATTATGGGCAACAGCAAATCACAAAATGAACAAATCAAAAACACTGAAATCGAATTCAATGTCAAATATGTATATAGTTTTTTGAAAACTATATACTCGTACTAGAAGACTATATACAGTATAGGATGACAGAGAGTATCTGCTTGCTCTATCTACTAATGTATTAGATTAGTATCCTAACAAATCATATACTTTCTCAATGTTTTAGTTATATGTATACTTAACTACCATACCAAACCGGTTAAGGAAAGAATTAATACCTCGTTAAAGTATAAAAACCTTTATTTGGCTAGTAAATTGTTAGTAGAGACAGACACGGACAGTTACGACGCGGCGACTTGGTTGCAAAATATTGTTGCTTTTTCTACTTACATAAATCTTAATCAGGTTTTATTATATGTAATAAACCTAACTGATATTAATCCCGGAAGGTTACACCTAAATCGGCTCCATGTATGTATGAGTTAGCGGATAACACAGAGACGGACGCTGAAAGCGACTTCAATTTATACCATGTAATACATTACTGGATAATTTCCGTCAAAAACAGGGAAAATCTAACAATGAACAAATTCAAAATTCATAAATTAGTGTATAAATGACGCACTATTGAAAACATTTGTATTTAGAACTCAATGCCTATAATAACAAATAATATTATCGTTCAGTCAATGCTACGTCCGTCGTCACTATTTACAAGACGAAGGTGGTTTACAGATTTCGTATTTTCACGCTAATGTTTCTAATTGTCTACTCTATGCAGAGAAGGTCGGTTACATTTTTCGAATCGTACATAATATTTGCTGCTAAAAGATGACTTTTATTTATAAAAATCGTCAGCAGACAGGCAGACACCAGACGATTGATTATATGTTGCTACAACCAGGGACCTGATATACTGACAGGGCTATTGTGCTGCTGGTTATAAGACGTTATAAGACAGTAGATAACAAATGAGATAGGAGAATGGACTCTGGCATCTTCTACGCTATAACAACGCTGTTATCTGAATCTTAAAAAGAATTCAAATTTCAGAGGAAAATTTCTGCCGTCAACCGAGGTTCCCAGCAGTTCCAGAAACTACTGAAATATTTACTTTTTAATTTATTATTCTTTTTGACGAATAATGCCAACCAAAGTGGGCAGGGTACTTGCAGCGCCTACTATGGCCTATTAAGGCGAAACTAGTCGGCAGCCCGAACTCATCAGTCTCATAGCTAAAATGAGTACTGTCTCACAATGCACAAAGCGCGAGAAGAGCAGTCGAGTGAGATGCACAATTTCATACCAAAAAAAGAAAAAAAAAATCATAAACAGATCCTTGGGCATATACACTTTTTGACAAAACTACTGCATAGTATATCTATTTCATGTAAAGTTATTTCAATTCTTGAATAACTAATCAATGTTTGTATTCAAAGTATTTTGAAGTTTTTGTAGACTAGAGTGACTTATTCACCCTCAAAGTTGCATTTAAACTTGTGTTAAAATGTGGATTTTTCAAGGATCATATCTTCTTTAAGTTTGTATAAAAACGAACCTAGTTAACGACAAGATAATCGGTATCATGTTTACTTTTGTAGATTAAATGTAAAAGAGCGGAGTAATAATAATTCTACGTTTCTATGGAGGAAAGCTGACTTGTATCACCTTAATAAAAAATACTGAAAGGATAATGAAATAACAGAAAAACATGGATTGCCATTAAGTGAAATCCATGATTTTCCGAAATAATCTCTTCAACGAGGTTAATAACAAAATGATAATATAAAAATACCTTTTTTTATGATCGTGGAATATCATAAAGAGAGGAATGAACATTGTTGAAAATTTTTATCCCTTTCAACGCGAGGGCGATGACACCGACCAGTCGTCGGTCGGCGCCAAACTGTGGGATTCCTTTGCACATTTTTACATCGTATATCGTTATAACTCGTTAAAAACAAATATATCACTTAAATATATCCATTTGGGAAGCGATGAGAGCTGAACTAAACGAGTACAGCGCGTGTAATGTCACGTACGATTTTTCACACTCTTTGACGCTGTAAAATTTATATTGATGAATACGGTTCGGTTTTTTTATGAGGTGTGTAAAGACAGACTGACAGTCTACTTGATGATAGGGGCTACCGTCGCCTATACCACAAGCAACACCAGTAGTACTACATGTGCGCTGCGGACTACAAAGGGATAGGACAATAAAGGTGCTGTTATTTCACAGGGCTTTATACATACATATCAATATGTGTATGTAAGTATGTATATGTATGTGTACCGTGCCGTGGTATTTATAATTATCATTCATTCGAAGGAAATGCACGCGTAAACCGGATGAGTTGAAATGTACTTTATCGACGTACTGAAAGTTGTTTAGACATTTTATTGTTTCTACGACCACGCTAAATTCCACGTGACTTTTATAAGGTACAAGTTCACTAACCGCTTATAGTTACTTTCATTTATTAAACTGGCTTTGATCAAAGTTGATCAAAAATCAAAGTTAACTTTGATTACGTCGGCTAATTGGGTTTTTGTTTATGAGTCTCTTTTTGGGTTGAGGAAAAGATTTTTATCGTATTTCCAATATATACGTAGGTAAAAACTATTCTTTTACCAAGAATCAGGGCATAAAGTATATTTTACCTGCCTAAAAATGCTTTTTTTATTCGAAAAATTATTTTATGAACCACCTATATTTTTGAATATATGTCTTAATTTATCGCTGTAAACATACTTTCGGTAATATCATAAAATAATATTACGTATAACATCATGTATAACAGGTCATTTACACAACGTTTACATAAATCTTCTAACAAAATCTTCAAGGTTTACTGTCTTTCAACTTGCCGCCTTTGTTTCAATAAATTTGTGTAGATCATGTACGCGGTGTAGGCGGAATTGAATGTCAGACATTCCGCCGTCAGGTAAACATACCTATTGTGTCTTGCTTTATTCAGTGTCTGCCTAATTTACTAGCAAGTATTCACCTATTTTAGTTTTATTATTACTATTTCCTTTCAATGTTTTTCGAGTATATTTCCGTCTATTTTATAGCCTCGCATCCTTTATTCAACATCCCACTTAGTACTTTCCTTTATGGTTCCTTTATATGAAACTCCAACGTCATGTTGGAGTGTTACATATTTTTCATAGATGGTAGAAATCATACTTATAGATACTTTTGATATTTTTTAACACTTTCCTGCATTAGTTTAAAGACTTCAACTGTATTCTGTATCACCTGTATTTTTTTACATTATAATATAACACCAGTTTTGTATCGGTATTGTCCGTAGATTTAGTAGTATATAATAAATCTATGATATTGTCCGTATTGTATCGCTTTTGTATAGTACAGATGGGACTGTGTTATCACAGCACAATAACTTCAACTATTTATTACTAAAATTCTCTAATAATGATATGTTTTAGGCTTGTTAGCCTGTAGATATCACTATGGCTGTGGTGAATGTTGTGTAATCCTCAATAATATATCAAAAGAATTTTCGTTCGTGTATATTTTATCATCAATGTATATTACTCGTATATAGAGCGTCTAACCTTTAATTAGCTGCAAAATGACTCATACAAAACTCGGGTTGAAACCATGTAATAATTATTCAAAGCAATGCACAAATCAAAACACGCTTAGAATATTATTATTATGCTACAGTTACAGCGGACGTTTATGAATGGAACTGTCTAGCAGAGGACAAGGCCAGACGAATCGAGGCCGCTAACACGATGAGGACACAAATGTTTGCATTTTAGCGGAACAGATCGAATTAAACGTGAAGCTTTGTATATGTGTCACAAATCATAAGCTTTCTATACAGCATATGAAAATTTTCGATCCAAGATTCAATATTTTATTCTATCTTAATCACTATACAGACGTGTAAATCAATGAATAAAAAATTTGGATAAAATAAAAATTTCCCGTCGTAGCCATGTCTAAGGTAAAGTTGGTTTAGTTGGCTTTTAAATTCGCTTATCTTAGGATATCATTAATCCAGTTAGGCAGAAATTGAATTAATCAGAAAAGGCATTAGGTGAAATTGGCTTTCGTCAAATGAGTAGGTATATGAATTATAATTAACAAGCTATTATAAACTAACCCCCGATATTCTAATGAACCTAAATACGCTATATAACATGTAAGTTGCGTAAAAGTTGAAATACCACAGACTAATTGATGCTGCAACATCAGGTTAAGGTTACCATGATGTCATCATGGGCATACGACCGAAGTAACAGTACACCAATTTAAATCAATCATACCTGTGAAGTTAGTGTGGCCCCTTAGTGTGACATGAGCTGATGATCTTCAAACGCTTGAACAGTTTCATACAAAAATGTGGCCCTAAGTGACTTTTACACAAAAATAAAATCAAGGCAATGTTTCAATAAGTTATGAAATACAAACAGTTTTCTACAAGATACACGTGTAAAAATATACTTACACGGGTTCACTTTACCAAGTTCAACGACTGTTAAGGAGATTTCATCGTACTGTTATTACGTAACCTATTATGTAAAGGCATTACTGACATAATTGTCGCAAATTCTCTTCAAAAATAAAGTCTTTCATTTGTGTATAATTTCCTTGGAATTTATATGAATTCACAAATCAAGTTGTCATTGACATTGACAGAAATTTATACGAAGTAATTTTTATTTACGCTATTATATCATACATCATATTATATACCCATTTCCTTGAGCGATCGGAAATTGTTTATACTGAAAATGGATGCACAAATAAATTCTTAGTTATTATATTTGGACCTTGTCAAAAAATTAGACCAGGTTTTGCGAGCTATTTAAGTCTTTCACTACAATAAAGCATCAAAGGCTTTGCGCATATTATTTGCTAAATAAATCGCTAAGCGCATAAATGCTAAACACTGTTATCCTAAGAAATGTGTGCCACGCGTGGGCTGAAGATGAAGTAGTCCATTGAAAGGTTACATTTGGAGTAAATTGTGGTTTTTTGGTCTTAAATTACGATTTAAATTATTTTAACTCTAGTCAGACTTAGTCCCTACCTAGTCCAGTGCCTATTATGTAATAGAGTCAATCTATAGAACCGACCGAAAACCTTGTTTCACGTTTAGAAAATTTTTAAAGAAAGCATTTTCAATGAACCAATCGGTGTGTGTGTTCTTGGTCAACATATTTCTTTCAAATTTATTTAGAAACACATTTATTAATATATATTTATTTTAGAGAAACATAAACCACCTTGTGCAACGGTCCGGTGGTTGGCACCGAGTTGAGACAATAAATTTGTTAGCTCCATAAACTGTGAGATTTCCACCATTCTGCGGTCAGTTTTGTAAAATTAATGAATGAAAGACACTACTGAAAGCTACATGTGGTCAATGATGTTTAACAAATTGAAAATAATACGAAGATGAGACAGTTCGCATTCAAATTAACTGTGAAATAACAACACGTGTGCTGTTTGTAGTGTTTCGGTGAGTGAATAAAGAATGCCAAACCCATTTATTTCTCTTATCTTTCTAATCCAATCCTTAATCCTACTAAGGTCAGCAGCTTACTTGCAGCACCTTTGGCGTTGCTTCTTTTAATAGGCAACGGTAGTCACCTACTATCAAATAGGTACAGCTTCAGCATATCTGTATACAAGAAATTATACCAAGAAATAAAAATAAAAAGGTTTTGACTTCGCCATGTGTCTTACCTATGTCTTACTTATAAGCTCCCAGAGATTGAACCGTCAGCATGCAGCCCTGTCTAAAAAAGTCAAATTCTTAATCTATGACGGCAACTAACCTCATTCGATTATGCAATGTGTGGTAAGAGAGAAATTTTTATGAATGAAAAACTAGTCAAATGTTTGTATTATTTTAAAACATTCTCTTCATTTTATTGAAGATCCACATCCGTCGGAACGTTTTTCCGACTGCTAATGGTGGACATAAACTGGAGCAGCTGAAGATCGTCGGCGAATGTTCATGTAATAGAATAAACACGAAAATTAGGTTAAGTGAATGTGATCTCTATTATTGTTTACAATTAATCCTAAATTAAATAAACAAAATTCGATTTACCGAAAGTTATATAATATTTTAGCATTACTACATACTAGTTGTGCCCGCGTTTTCGTCTGCCTTGTATTCGATAATTATGTGATGTAATTTAGTTAAAACTATTTCTTCTAAGAATGATTTTTATATTTATATATATATATATTATATTTAAATATATTTATATATTTATTTTATAGTAATGATGACAATAACACCAACAAGATCACAATTGTCCATATACCTATCAGGAAATATTTGTTAATTCTTTATGGAAGAAAGGTGATGGAAATATTATTCGTGTTCAATTTTACTTGAAACTTTACAGTACTCCTTTACACATTAATATGATGGTTTTTATTTAAATTGACTCCTAAAAGCACAGAGATGGAGTAGCAAAGTTTGTTTAAAAAAAATGTTTATCCCTCATGAGTGTGGGTTACAAAAAGGCCGCGAGGCACTATATTGTGTTTGTTTATAATTTCGCTGTACGCCTTCAACATTATACATATTCAGTGGGTAATTCCCGCTATAACACAGTCGTGTGTCAATGTGTCAGGGTTATGGTACATAGAGATAGAAACATTTGTTATGTTTAATAACATAATTAATTCATTGCGGGCGTACCCTTTGCGTGGGCGCTTTCATCGAACATTGTGTTGCCATGCTGCAATAAGATTACGAGACGGCTTTTTCTGTTAACTGTTTACAGTTAATTTTTCTTCGAACACATTAGCGAGGGTTTTACAGTGAGCTATGAATGCCAATATAAGTCTCTTTAACGTTAACTCAGTTTAGAGAACGCTATTTGATTGGATCAGTAAAAAATTGATGGATACATAAAATAAGAGATAGCAAAAAAAATATATAAACTACACTCTGTTTTAATTAATATAAAATGGGTTGAGAGGTGATGTTTTGATTTTTGTTCACTTTTCTGAAATTACAAAAAAAAATGTTTTTATTTACTAGTACATATTGTAATATCATTTTAATGCACAAAATATTATAACAAAATAAAAATTTGGATATCCGCGTTTGCCTTCGTATCTAAGTTTTTCGATAAAAATATAAAGATAAAAAATGTCTGTAGAGTTGCTATCTTCACAATTATGAGCCTTACATATCAGCGGCTGAATGTAGACCTACTGCATAATAAAATTTGTTATTGCAATTTCTTTTAATTCAGTATATAAACAGGTTCAATATATAACAGTATATAACAGGATCATGTCCAGAAATGAGCAGGTACAAGTTAAGTCCTAGAAATAAATTTGTAACTTGTTAACCCCTAATCTCGTATGATATTCCATAAACCCTATGGTTTCTAGAGTATTTTAATTATAGCAGTTAACATACATTCCTTTGGTTTAACCGAGTGAATGAACAGAGAGAATGCACGTTCGGCCAATTCTTGGCAGTTTCTACGCGGAAGTGTTATAAAGGGCTCAACCGTTTCGTCACTTCACAAATTCCTACGAGGTTATTTATTGAAATTGGACCGTCCCTTTATATATTTTCATTTGGCCAGACGTTTAAAGAAAGTAATATAAAATTAATTGGCTATAAAATGTTTCAGAGAATATAAAAAAAACTGTCAGTCGTAGGAGTGCAAGACAGAAGTAACAGCTTCTATTATCTAATTCTAATATATAAAATTCTCGTGTCACAGTGTTAGTTGCCATACTTCTCTGAAACGACTTTTAACCGATTTTGATGAAATTTTTTGGTACTGAGAATAGGTTTTAATATATTTTTCATACGTGGGTGAAGTCGCAAGCAGCAGCTAGTAGGTAAATAAAAATATATATAAAGAATAATTAATCGCTAAATGTATTGCTAAGCTGGACTATTTCGGCTAATTTTTTTTTCATGTATTCGCTGAAGTGCGAAGAGAAAAATTGTCTGGAAAAATTGTCATCCGTGCAAAGCCGAGGGGGTATCACTTTTTTACTATACTATAAAATATATATAAGAATAGCTTTTTTTTTAAAATAAAATGAATTTTCGTTTTAACTTTTGTGACGGAACATGTAGAACGCTTCTGCGATTGAGCAACTATTAGCTTTATTTCGACATCGCAGCATTGAATGAACGCTCGTGCGCATCGTGTGTTGCCAAACAAACGTAACACTAGACGCACATTTCCTTACTAAATATAATATTGGACGTGATATATTTTAAACATCCGCTTAGAATTCTTGTTGTAGGTTTGGTTGATTAAAAAATAAGAACTAGCTAGTAAATCTTAAGGCATTACAGCGAGATCTATACAATATATTGTATAAGATATACATTCTAGGACGGGTAAAAAAATTCGTTTATAATTCGTAAATATGATTTGTTTAATGCGTTGTTCTATAAAATATACCTACATTTGTTTTCTCATGTTTGTTAGATAAGTCATCAGTTTCTCTGAATTACTTCGCAGTTATAAAAGATATACGTCTAAATTCTGTTTAACGTTGTCGTAGCCAAGGTTCATTAGTAATACGACAAACATTTTTGTTATGTGAACTTGAAAACGCATTCTAGGTCAAACGCGAAATTCAAAGAAAGAATATCTGAATAGGAATTCAATAAGTATGAAGATACTTTTAATTAATTAATAATATAAAATTGTAGCATTTTATCACTGGTAAAAAACTGTCTTTAAACTTGGTCTTTTAGGTAATAATAATTTGCGAATATAATATTATGCTCACAAGCGTTTTGTGCATTCAATTATGTCTTTATGTTTTCGTTATAAAAGTCTTATGTCTTTTATAGCTTCATCAAGATTGTGTCATTTCATCAAGATGGGATACAATCTTCAATATGGTGAAATTGTGTATAATATAAGCAGGACATAAAATTGTTGGAATATGGAACACACAGTTTCTTTCAACTCTAGGAGACTACTTCCGGCAGGCTTATTATCTAAAAATGCTTCTGCTGAGCGACAGGCCAATAATTTGTGCAATATCACAATAAACTAGTGTTTTTGGTATCACGTAAGCTCATAACATTAGTGTGGTTTGCGTAAAAAAATAACGATTTAGTGTTATTTTGCACAAATTTTTCACATTTTTCGTATTTTTCGCCTGTTGTTCAGCAAATACGTTTAGATAATAAGAGCTCGCTCAGACAGAAAAAACATATTTATGCCAAATTTTATAGAAATGTACACTTTATATATCCATCAAATATATATTATATTTGTAATAGATATTTGATGTACAAAATTTCACACTTACAAATAAGTATTAGTAGAGATTGAACACTAATGTATGAATCACCGGGAACTTCATATAATGAATATAATGAGCCTTTTCTTAATAGTTGTCCTTTAATAAGCCTTTTTATCCTGGGGGAATGAAAAAACAAACGCACATTTTTACCAACGCAAGGCACAATGGCAGTGTTTTTATAACCTAGAATTGCGGTCAACTAAAGTATATTAATAGGGTAATAGGTGGTAGTAGTACCTAAATAGAAGAAGAACAAAATAAGGCGCCACGTCTGCGTCTGCGCAACATTGAAGAATTACTACCTATTATTAAGGATGCTCCAATTTTTACCTCGTTGCTAATTTAATATGGAATGTAATATTTCATATTTTATAAAGATAATAAACGATAATATACGATAGTAAGTATTTTTTTCTGTGAAAAGGTTGATTTCAATTTTAGTTTTTATTAAATTTATGTTCATTGAATATTTTTGAAATAAGTTAATTATGAATTATTTAATCATTTTAAAATTAGCATTAAAAATTCAAAAATTGCATAAAATAAATCCATAACGGGCCGTTATATAAAAAATATGAATGCTTGAAAAACTTTTAACAGTAAAAGTGTTGACTTGGAGTATTAAAAGTGTGGTATATTCCACAGAATATTAGTAACGCTTGCGCATACTTGGCACCTGTCCAACTGCATTCGCTCGCTGTAGGTACACTGGCCGCCCTAAAGAATCTTCTTGCCGCCGCGCCGCCGCGCCGCGCCGCCAAGCTTCCATACGAGCGCGGAAGCATTGGTCAACTATTAATTACACAAATGGTGTTGCACTTGATACTAATGTTTATAGATTGATGTTATTTAAGACTGTTCTTTTAACCAATGAGTTATCCGTATTAGCTTTTACATGTACTGAATTCGATATTAGATAGCAGACAGTGAAGTATTGAACTTTTGATACATTATTGTCAGACACCTGGTTCTTCCCATCTGCCTTAATTAGTTAGCATTTCATAGACAATCAATGAGTTCAAATTAATAGTTATATTAGTAAGTTTATATATTAAACTTGTGTTAAACTAACTCTAGTTTGTAAGTGAGGACAAAATCGAAGTTGGCACTACTTGTGTTTTTCGAGGATTTTTAGAACGCCACAAGGTCGTTGAACTTTGTTAAGGTGCAATAAAGAAAAACTATACTTTCTCATAATATTATGTAAAAGTTTTATAGTGTTTGCTTTTGAACCTTAGTTAGTGGTTAAATACAATGTACAATCACACTCACATATTATTATAACTGAGGTCACACTAATTTGAACGAGTGCAAAATTTTCTCTTATTTATGCCAAGGAAATAAGTACAATCGGCGTTATATTAATGTCGATTTTTGCCATTTATTAAATGTTATATATCATTATAATTGTAAATTTTAGAAGGACTGTGTGCAAATATTATCCATGATCTATCAGCAATGAATGCAAGCATTGAAATGGTTCGATATTATTTGAACGTGGCAGACTGTACCTTGTTTTTAGTGAGTGTATCTTCATCTGATGTTGAGACAATTATTCAGATGCACTAGCGAATATTTATGGGTTCAGTGATAAATATTTTGGACGAGTGATGAGCAGCGCCGCAGTATGCCAGCAAGTCGACGACAAACGCCTGACAATGTAGCCTGCTTTATGACGAGAACCGCTAAATTATGCGGGTAATATTTATTTGAACTCTTGTCAGTAACCTTGCGAGCCAAGGTTCTTCAAACGTTGGACAAAGCCTTTATATTTTAGCAAAACTTATCAAATTTTAACTAATATATCACACCTAATCAATATAATAATAAATCTGTAAGTGTAGGTATTGTATGTACTCTTAACTCTTAAACCAATTAACTGATTTTCATGGAACTTTGTAGATAAACATTTAGACGTACATGACACAGGATAGGCTATTTTTTTCTTGTTCAACGAGGACGAAGTCGCGGGTGCCAGCTAGTATCTAATATAATTAACTACAGTGTCAAACAAACATCTTACTTCTCATAACAATAAAATAAAATAAAACTTTGTGTTGCTTTTTATTATAGCAATTTATTATTTGAAACTTTTTTTTCAGTTTGAAGGCGGTTACAAAGATATATTTATTAATATAAAATACTGATTATATTTATATTAATCAGAGCGAAGCCAGAGCCGATTTATCGCTCTTTACCATCTCTTTACAGTTAGAGTCGTATGAAAATCCGTTGGATGGTAAAATAGAGAGGTCAAGTTAATTGTACCCCTGACATTGCTCTTAGAACCTTACTTAGAAGGTCATAAATAAAATCGTATTCTGAATTCACTGTACTCGTATGTTGTTGAAAGTCTCCTGTCATTTTAACAGCAATTAGGTGAGTGTGAGAGACATCTGCCAAGAGACACACTTCACAAGTCAAGTCTTTGGTCAAGTCAACATTTGACTTGGTTTGTTTTGGTCACACATAAGGATATTCCACTTATTTTCGTTCAGTATTCTAAAACTACAATTTTATTGAGTAGTTGTTGCGATATAACATATTTATAAGTAATGTGAAATTATTTTATACTGATTGGTGCCCGAGACTTCTTCGGGTTTTTTTTCACAATTTCTTTTTTTAATATTTATTATTTCCTTTGATTATTTATTTCTAATGTTAGCCGCGAATCGAACCTAGGACCCGTGACTCAGTGTGCTGAGGTCAGCACGTTAACCACTCGACCACTGTATCTCGTACTGTCAAGAAGACAAGTAATATCCATAATATGATAATATAATCTCTAAAAACACAAAGCGTAAAACTTATTCTCTTGTAAGAGAATATGTATTTTTATAGCCAATATGTAATGGAGCGTAGTCTTATCATCCCCATTACTCCGGCTCGTAGTTACACATGGCCTTCTACGAGGCCGCATTTGACCTGAATTTGCAGCACGCAGAGAGTACGCTGTGTCGGCGCGAGATATGACTCATTGTTTTCAGCGCTCACCTACATTGCTCTCCCGACATTCCCGCGCTTTATGTTACAGTCGGTTGTTCATACGTTTGACTAGTCGTTCTCAGGTCTTAGTCAAAATTATAGTTAAACCATAAGTTGGTAGAGATTGAGTTGGCGACGCTGCGCACACATTTTAGCCTTAATCTTTAGCCTTAATCCTTCTATGGTCGGCAGCGCACTTGTGGCACTTATGGCGTTGCTTGTGTTATAGGCTTGTGTTATACCCACCTACCATCAAGTGGACCGTCAGCCTGTCTGTCGACCTTAACATAAAAATAAAAAATATATAATTATTTATTATTAAGGAACTAATTTACTACACAAATAGATATAGCTCATCACACAGAAGATCGTGCTTGGTGGCGACGCAGTGGAGAGACAAAGTAGGTTGATAATTATGATGATGATACCATTCATTATTTTTTTTTACTTTTTCTGCTTCATAAACATATCTTTCATTTCGAAGACAAAGTCTATAAATATTGCAGCGAAAGGGTGTTGTCCTTCTAGAAAAGACTAGTTATTATGTGGAGAGTCCGAATTCGGTCTTTGGCTGTAACATGTACGAGTACATACAATGTTTACGATCATTACCCGTTTCACTAAACTAATTAAACCTTTGCATTATAACTTGTTTACGTTCCTTATGTAAATTACCTATAACACCATTTACCCAAAAATTGTGTTGTTTTTGCTTCTAACAACAATAACCTGCTCTAATCTAGATTTTGGAAACAATAATAAATCATCTTTATTGCATACATTTCAGAACAACACTGTGGTGGGATTGTCCGTGTTACTCTAATGATAGCATATTAGTTAAAATCGTTATTTCAATAAAGAGCAGATTCCGTGTTTTCGGAATTATTAGGAAGAATTCACAAAATGGGAAACTATGACCCTTTTAATCGCCCATAGAAACACAACATTATTATGCGCTGTTTTCTCATTGTGGTATTCTGTAATATTATGTTTTTAACGCTCAACGCCTGACGCAAAAGAGGGGTGTTAAAATTTCTGGGTTAAAACTTAGATTTCTTCTCGTGTGTATACGCCACTGTAGTGGTTAGCTTTTGACTGTTTTTTGTATTGTATTGCTTGATAATTAAAACATAGTGATAATTGATAATTAAACGACGAATGCCATAGTAATTTATATACGGTACTATCTTTGACGTCAATTTTAAAAAATTACCTTACCTACCTAGGTAATTGAACTCGACGCTACAAATTTTGTTTATTTACTGAATTTTATAATTGGCTGTAACCAAATCGTATCGTATATTGTATGAATTGAATACATGACGCACTCAAATTGCCACTAACAATTTTCTTTCGAATTACACAATCATAAAAGGAAGCTGTAAGAAACTTTATCTCGTAGCCATTACAAAGAGCACAATACGCTACAATCATTTCACAAAAAAGGGTTCAACGACAATGTTAGATGATTAAGTAAACTTGTGTGACGTACGTAACAATCAAAATTCTAACATATATATAAGGGTTTTACATAATCCCTTTCAGTGGCGTTGCTTGCCCTAGATAGGGCCTTGTATCAAATTTTATCGAGTGGTTTTCTTACCTGACTGCAGAAGTCCAAATGGAGGATAAATATTTTTTTACAAAAGAAACAACAAAGCTTGCGTGTTTTTAAACGCCATGTAATTTAGACTTAATGTTATCAACAATGAAACCGATGAAAACACGAAATATTTCCATAGGTAATATTTACTAAATTCGAAGTGATTGCGATCAACACTTTTATTTAATAATAAAGGTGTTGATAAATCTGTGAAGACTTTGTACCGAATTCCAAAACAATTCAGAATTTTTTTTATCACGTTGTGTTGCATTTATAGATATGTTGATTAAACTGCGACGAACTTCGTTCTGTTTTAGGTAAACACCCGACTATTTTACCAAATATTATAGCAGTATAACAGCGCAACCTGCAACCTCAACTTTTTTTTGAGTCCTTTCCTCTTTACCTAACTACTTCGACAGCGCATTTAAACCACCTGTGGCGGTGCTTGTGTTAATAGACATCGTCCTATCTAAAGACTTAAATTTAAAAAAGTATTAAAAAAACAAGCAATACGTTTGGAACGCACATACGCGGCCATTGACCTGCCTCTCAAACGTTGTTTACTGTAAGCATTATCTTCATTACAGAGACGACTTCATCCTAAATCAAAGAAAATAGGTCAGCAAAGAAGTATTTCTAATATTAGTTCCACTCAATTTTCCCTATTAGTTCTTCGAGTTTACGAAGCAAATTTTGATGCGGTTTTCACCATCACACAGATTTTTTTTCAGTAGGTTTAACTACAATATGTATTTCAAATAAATTTCAAAATAGTAGATTAAAGTCGCCTTGATGCCTTAGCGTCTAGTGTCATGAAAACTAACGACTCTCACTGTGAGCATAATGGTAAGATGTTTTCCAATCAAGTCATGAAATAGTAATTAAGTACTCGCAGGCCAGAAATAAAGCAATTGACGGCCAAGGCCCTTTTAAAACAAACGAAGCCGTCACTTCACTATTTCGACTGAGACTTTTACAGTATTTTCCTCTAATTTGTGGGGAAAATCACAAGATTTGATTTATTATAAAAGTTATATAATGAAAATTTGTACAATTCGACAATGATATCTGAACACTTTTGTCCGTTTCTTCCGAAGAAGTATTCATTTTTCATCAATGTTTGTATGTAAAATATTTAAAAACAGACACGACTTATTTACAATATATAAATTAAGAGATTAAAGTTTTATGGTAAATAAATTAATAATTACTGTGATTCAACCGTAACAGATAGAAATATGTGATCGCAAATCTATTTTTTGACGACTTGGTTGTAAAATACCTATTGTTTTTTTTTCTAATTACATTAAAACTTCATTAGGTTTTATTATAAATAGAAACCTTCAGTGAAAAATTATCTAACTGATGGTGAAAATTCGCATTCAAATAAGTTGCGTAGTTTAAAAAATCTAAGACAGACCTTGGGAAGCGACTTTGTTTTATAAAACGACTTGTAAAGATATTCTCCAACCATTGCACGTGTTTCGTGCACAGATAAGGTAAGTAACTCTCGATGAATAATTTTTGCACGTGCCGTTCCATATTTGCGCAATTGACAGGGTTAGAATCAGATATTGCCTGACCAATTACGATTTTTGTTACGAGATCGTTAGATTGATTTCTCTGCTTGGAATAACAACGATTTCAATGAAACACGTGGAATCTGAAAATGATACTCGATAACAAGTTAAGTTGAAATGTTTATTGAGGCGACAATGCGACATTCATCTGTTAGTGCCATTGCGCTGTTGTTTATACATCACGTGGTTTTGACAATCACGTGAAGTGGATTCGAAACACGTGTGATTGATAAACATTTTTTGATTAAATATTAAATTCGTCATTGAGCTTTTGTGAGCCTCAGAAAGCGTCTGATGATTTATTTTGGACAATTCCTCATCATCATCATCTATATGAATGTTATTGATATGGAAAATTATATCCGTACCTATAAAGGTGCGGACAGAATGTTCGAATATTTTATAATCAAAATTAGCTTAAAGCTTAATATAAATTTAATAATATCCAGATTTTGTTTCTATATTAGCATTTATATGATCTCACTGCTGGTACACATCTCTTCTAATGGTGATCCTCATATATGATCAAAAATGTCGGATTTTCTTCAAGAGGACAGTTTCAAAAGTGATTGTTATTTCTAATACAGTGATGAAATCGAAATTTACAGGTTCATAATTGACTGGTGTACTCAAAAACCTCTATAGTGGTATCAGCCGTATATTCGTCCGGCTGTGCTATTATTAAGAATTTTAATGTGTCTAAAACAACACTCGTGCACTTGATTAACAGGTAATGTATTCGACTACACATTAAACTTCCGAAGAATAATGTCGTAACAAATTAAGATGCTAAGATTAAGTTGTCACTAAGGAATTCAGTGTCTAAAGTACCGTCCGTGTGGGCGGAATGACCTGCCGGTGTCGCGAATTTTCAACTCAGAACTCTCGGACTCTCGGACGATCGATGTTTCAAAATTACTCTTCATAACAAACAAACGACCAGTCTCAGGCGATTTTAACAAGATTTTGTATATAATTTATACGCAGTTTCACCTCTGTGGATTATTGTCATTCGATTGAATTAATTTGGATTATTGTCATTCAATTGAATTGCCCCTGACCGAACACACCACCGCAGATTTGGTATGTCAATAAACCATACATTTTAGTCTGTTTGAGATATATATTTAATATAAATAATTACAATAAAATAAAGCCTATGCATATTAGCAAAGCGTTTATATGTTCCTTTATAAGATTCAGTATTTTCCACATATTTCACATCTTTATTCAAAATAAAACAAAAATAAAACTAAAAATATTGTATTAATACGTAACATATTTTCGCTAAATTAATATGCAGGGCAGCGTTCGAGAAGCTCCGAGACATGTACTTGTCCAAAATTTTTGAGTGCGCAAAACAAATGTGTGTTGCCAGTGATGTCATGTGGCGTTAAAACTCAAACTATGGGCCCGCGTAAGAAATCTCATCGTTGTTCAACGAGTTATAAAATCAGAAATTATAAAAATGTAGACAAACTTAAGTCACCGACAAAACCCGACGTATTAATAAGAAAATTATGACGAAGTCTATGATGATAACTTTACAGCATATATACACCTATTCTAGATTACTTAGCTTTCCTTCTTAGCAGGGTTCCTAGAATGCTATCTAGAATGTCGTCAACCTCAGTCTAAGAGATTATTATACTCAAAATACACATAAATGAAAAATACAAATTTTCAATTCTAGTAATTAATCACGCTTGAATCTCTCACGATGTTATCCTTTACAGGAAACAGCTTACATTTGGTTTGAAATAATGTCGCCCCAAATCCACTCTAAACATCTCGTAATTAATATCATACGCGTTGTGGATGTAAACGATTGATCGGGGAAACAGCTAATCGTTCATTTTAATATTGTGACTTGTTAAATGTTCAGTAGCATTGAAATAAGCGTCACATACCTGGAAGAGTGATTTCTCAGAGCGACACGCGTTCAGATGAATCACGCTTGTCTGAATGTCGTGGGCGAGAAACAATAACCCGCAATATTTTTAAATCTCATACGAACAGTGATACAACAACGTATTTAATATTAGCCAATGCATGTGCCTAAATTAAATTCTGGCAACATTTGTCATTGAAAATTATGTTACATTGTAATAAAGACTCTTTTCACGTTGTTTTTTTATCATCCCTATATTTAACATTTTACACAGGTCTGTTGTTGTTTTGATGAGTGAGTAAGGGACGTTTGAGCCCATTTTTCTATCCCCAATTGTCTATTACTCGTATCTTTTATCTAATCAAGGGTAGCGAATCATCCGGATTAGCTTTGCTTATACTTACAGACATTGTTATGTGGCCACAGTCAGTCTGGCTGATGATATTATGATATGTAATCATCACCATATATATATATAATGAAAACGTTGTTTGTCTGTGCGTTTATGCACGCTAATCTCAGAAACTCGTTGCCCCAGCTGCGCACGGATTTTTCCAATTTTTCTCTTCACAAGAACCTATTTCGGAATTTAACGAATATATTACGAAAGGAAGAATTAGCCGAATTGATCCAGATGTTCTTGAATTTAGGGCTTAGCAACACTTAGCAACACATTTAGCAATTAATTTTTATTTATATAGTTTAAATATATAATGAATGTTTTAACTAATCAGCGTTTTAACTAATGAATGTTTTAAACCTCTAATAAGGGTAATTTTTATGAATAAGAATGTATTATATAGTTTTTCTCTAAAATCTCCATGTGGGTTGCCAAGCAGACATAATAAACTGCAGATGCAGGCTATTTTGCAGCGCTAAAATGTGTCATGGGTTTTTTTAATATTCATGAAATGACAACTCACGCGACCTTACTTTTATTGTAAGACTATTTACAGACACTTTCGCCGTGTAAACGTACTGAATCATGGTAAAGTGTAAAAGTTGACAGCGGAAATTTTTGGATGTTTTATTATGAAGCGGACGAAGGAGAGTCCTTCGCATCAATCAAATTTACAACACTAATTAACAATAATTTGTGTGTCCAGAAAAATTCCACAGACTAAATGTATTGCCAACAAACTGCCAATAAATTTCCATCGTATTTTCGCCATATCAAAGGAATACAAGTAACGTTATAATTATGTTTACACATAATATCGGTAAATTAGGAACAACACACGTCCCAAATGACATATTCATACAGAGATACGTTCGGGTGAAAGTAATCATTATAAGAAAAGTTCCTAGGAAGAGTTACGGCTAATTTTGTTCGCTGCTTTCAGGAAGACCGTAATTTTTTTTTTATCAAATCTAAAGTACTTGATTCATTTTAACATAATAACGTAACATAATAAATTTAAAGCATAATAATTTATATTATCCGTACTAATGTTATAAATGCGAATGTTTGTATGGATGTATTGGATGTATGGATGTTACTCTTTTACACAAAAACTACTGAACCGATCACCATGAAATTTTGCATATACTGGGACACCAGAAAGGAAAAAGCTACAAGTGTGGAAAGTTTGCAGAAAAACATTACACCCATGCGAAGCCGGAAGCACGTCGCTAGTAAAATATATCTTTATTTTAAACTAGCTGGCGCCCGCGACTTCGTCCGCGTTGAAAAAGAAAAAAGTAGCCTATATCCTGTAATGTTTATCTACCAAGTTTCTTGTAAATCTGTTAATTCGTTTAAGAGTTATGGAGTAACATAATGTGCATACAATGTCTACACTTACAGATTTATTATTAGTGTTGATAATTGGTGATGAATTTAGAAGATACAAAGATTTGAGTGTTAATAAAATTGTGGACAACTAAGTAAACAGCCATGGAAAATTTTCCCAATGCCCAATTGATTACGATTGCCTCAATAAATCTCTGAGCAAATGACAAAGTGCGAGTACGGTATGCAAATATTGTTGATAGACATTGGTGCGACAAGTGGGCGCTATTGTCGATGTTGGAAATCATCAATAACCTTATTTTTAGAATTGATTCAGCTACGATTTTCATTTGCGCGGTGGTAAGTAATATTAATGCATTTCCTAGGATTCACTATGATCAACAGCTTGAGAAAGTTTTTTTTCCAATATTAAAGAAGGCATTATATAATTATATACCTATATCTATTGCTGTTTTATTACAGGGTAATTTATAAAAAACAAAAAGACTAAGTAATATTATCTGAAAATATGATAAAAGTGGCTTTTGTCTATAACTTCATCTGCGCCCCTTTTTCCTTCAATATTTATTGCTCGTAATTATTATTTTTTCAGTGGTTCAATTTTTAATTTTTAATTTAGATTGCAACACATTTAGAGATCAGATAGCAGGTTATTGAAGTGCTGACATATTTTATTGTTTTCTTTTTATTTAATTTATTTATCTGAGTATAAAGTATTTATAGATCATCAAACACAATGTAAAACGTTTCATCTGAATAATGAAATGTAGACTTAAATCGGTTTATTTATTACAGGTTGTTCTTATTCATAAAACACAGTGCTACTGTGAATGAATTTTGCCGACACATGTGGCTCATTTGTAATAATAATATAATATGGGTAATAACTTCCTTGAGGACCGCCATTAATAAAATTTACCACCTATTTAGAATATATTCAGGGAATCATCACTGTTTGTTTACATGCACTGTCTTTGTGCGCATCACAGGATGAAGAAGCTATATTAATATTTGGCCTTCGGATTTCGTCGAGTTTTCAAATTGTATTTTTAGATTTTTTAGTGCAACAGTTGACTGAAAAATTAATTGCAATTTCATAAACAGGCATCAATGTTTGTTTTTATAATTTTATTCTCCGTAGAAACAGTGTGTCTTCTTTTAAGTTAATTTCTTTGTTCTGAACGGGTGTGATGATAAAAACAACTTCTTAGTTGGCAAACACTCACAGTTTGACTATGACTTCCTCCAGCTATGTTCTAATTCAGTTGAAAAAGAAATAAAAACTCTAAGCCACATAATAGGTATTAAAGAAATATTATATATGTACTACTTAATATACATATCTATAAATATATTAGAACATAAAATCGCTATTAAATTCTGTGTTTCTTTCCTAACTTGTGATTACCATCGGATTCTGATACAGTTTTTACAAACGGAAAGAGTAATTCCTGGGTATGTATATATTGCAGAAAGAAATTAAATCTGTGCGAAGCAGCGGACGAGCCGCTAGTACGTTATAAACAATTATGTGTATTATTGTTTTCATTTGTAAATATAATACATTAAAACATAACAAAAGTAGCATTGAACCAATTTTGACAGTATTTTTTCATTTCATTCAGACAGCTACCATATAATCAGTCATTATTATTTTATGATATTTAAAAAAAATTAAATATAGGTATGTATATATAACCTCGAGACTCAAGGATCGTCTGAAGGTTGCGTCTATCCCAAAGATAATCTCGATAGATTCATGGTAATCTCTAGCTAGGTACATACAATGTATTATATGCCTACCAAGGTCGCAGTGAAGTTAATTATCGGCTTGAAATCATTTTATATGTTTACTTTGATGTCAAATAACATGCAATGCATATGTTCATCATATCAGACAGTTATTGCGTAGTGATAAAATCATAACATCAATAAAACAACATATAATATTACTAGCGATCAGCTCCCGGCTCCGCAAACCTTTGATTTTGATGCGGTTCGATAATTTTTTATGGATTTTTTATAAAGATATATAACAAGTTTTTTCTTGGGCGAAGCCGGGAGCTGGTCGCTAGTATTGAAAAACACACAAAATCTTGTCTTCGATTTTTGAGAGATTTACCCTCTGTCTCTGGCAGTGAGATGTAATTGTATGGTGTCGTTAACAAAAGTAATTACACCACTAATTACATAAACAATATAATACCACAATAATTACAATAATTCACAAGGAGAAATTACAGGTCGAAATAGGGTCAGACGTTAATTTGAACTTTGGTCATGTGGGGCTAAATAATCATAAATTTGTACACAGAAATTCGGCCATTCGCAAAATTAGCAGGATACCTAAATTGGTTGGACCAGATTCTTAAACAATAATTTACTGTATCCGTGATAGAGTGACGTTTATGCTCTTGGGAGCTGACACGCAATCTGTCTGGTACTATCACTTTCTGAATTGTGTCAAACTCACTGGAAGATTGCGTGACACTGCCCTGGGTCACTCTTACAAAGGCACACTTAATTTGGGAATCAGGGTCGAAGTTTGATATTATGTTAACAGTTTAACCGTATTTTCTGTTAATAAATCAAACACAAGATTATTGTAAAGCATGTACGAGGCATTATCAAAGTATCCAAGTGTAATATAATGTCTAATATAAGTTTTAATGTTAGCTGACCCGGAACCAATAAATGTGATTAGCTCAAAATGATTTTTTAAAATGTTAAATCAAACGAGAGGCTGACGGTCCACTTGATGGTAGGTGGCTACCGTCACCTAAAACACAAGCAACGCCACAGGTGCACTGTGGATCATAGCTCACTACAGTGGGATTGAAGATATAAGAGATTTGGATTTTGATGCGATAAATGAATTAGGTTTGCTTATACAATTAGCAAAAATTGCGTAATTGCAATAAAAAAAAATTACGCAAACCTTCCCTGATTATAATAATAAAATAAAAAACAGCTTGACGTCTGCAAGTAACGTAAGAACTTGTAAAAAAGTTGTTTAGAGGTAATAAGACCGCAAGTAAATGAACAGTGAAGCGTATTCTTGATTGCAAAATTTTTCCTATTATGTTTACTTTAGCGTTTTAAAGTGAGTCTGTAAGTCTACTTTTTGTGATTTCTAAACCTCCCTTAAGCGTCCTACAAGTCATAATAATAATAATTGTGTTTCTACGAATAATCGGCCATTGACATCGTAGACAATCAGACGCCTACGGGCTACGAATTCGTTTAGTGCTACGAAGGCTGTCTTAGTGCTACGGAATCGGAACGTCTACGGAAAATCATTTGTTGACAGTATTGCCCGAAGCGAAATAAACAATGCGTTTGAAATATAAATTTTCATTAAAATAATCCTTGTTTTTATTTAAATCGTGGGTTAACATTTCGTTAAGCGGTTATGTACTGGGAAGGCTTATTTGGGGTAGTATGACCCCGTTAAATTACCAGTGTGAATAACCTCCTTATACCACATAATGTAGTCATGTTTCTTCCTATCTTCCTTCCCTAATATCTTCCCAGTTCTTGTGTATTGTGTCTTTACATACGTAGTATTATGTGAAGTCACTTTCCACGACTATCTGTATGACCGCTAACTACGTAATGGATTTTAACGCGATTTTCACCATCATTTAGGGAATTTTTCACGGAATTTATATATTATATAATAAAACCTTATTAAGTTTTTTCCTGGGCGAAGCCGGGAGGGAGAGGGTCGCTAGTTTGAAATAAATATATTATTATTTTATTTAATATTGTTACAGAATTAAAAAGCTTATTGCATTATGAAATTTACTTTGAGTTCGTTAAAAATACATGTTTTTACATTATTTTGAAATTATAATCACAATGACATTATTTTCTTAGAAGTTATTTCTGCTAGAGTTCAAGCTTCATTGTTCAAAACTTAGATGTTTTACAGAATCTACTTTGGTACGGTGACACTAAGCCTAATAAGTCCCTTATCTCAAAGTGTTTCAGTATTTAATATAATCGTAATGAAATATCGTGTCAATATACAGGTTGATCCTTTAAGTTAGGTCAGTGTTGTAAGTCAGTAAAAAAGTAGTAGTAAGCTAGTAACGTGCGGCAGTTGAAAACTGGGCAACCAAACTAGCGGCAGTATAAAAATGGTTACCCTTACAGGATAAAAAGACCACTGCGAAATATCCATACAAATTCTGTAGCCCATTTGCAGCCTCCCGTGACTCTTAATAAAACGTTTTTAAAAAATAAAAAATGAGCTATTTATCTTGTTCTTCTTCTTGTTCCTTATTTTTTATTTCATCCTAGATTCACAATGCACAAACCTCGTCTTGCTTTCGTTATCACATCTGTATTACGGCTTTCATAAAATAAACGAAAAGGTATTTAATCTTTACTTTGCTAAGCTCCATGGTCTAGCACTGAACACAATCACTTTATAAACATGCAATAACACTTCGGTGTTAAACGTAATAGTTAAAAAATAAATAAACCTAGACTATGTTAAATGTAATAATTATAGGAAAATTATTAAAAAATAGTAACACATATTTAAATTTATAGATATTTATAAATAACAAAAATAACGACTGATTTTTAAACAAATTTTCACAGATTCAACTTCCGAAATGAAATTATTTTTTCTTGCATTTTTAAATCCAACAACACGATATTAAAATTAAAGAAACAGCCTATATATAATCACATTTAGTAAAAGGTATTGTGATATTGACTTTGAAGTTGACTGTATACATTTTAAGATCTATTTGAACTAAGAGACACAGTCTAGTCTTAAATCTATTTCGGGTTATACTGTCAGCCAATATGAATCGTGGGCCGAATTCAGGATTAAAAGTCATCAAAAAGGTTAATTAAACTTTCTTTATCACATCGAATTTTTAAAGACATTAATCACGCTATTGACTTAGGGTTACTGTTGAAAAAACGACACGTAATAGAAAAACAAACAACTTATTGCATATTCATATCCTACGAGAGTATCGATCTACAAAGAAGGCTAATGTTGATAAATTAAATTATGCGTTAAATTATATCTATTTAATAAATGAAAAGCTAAATAAAAGTAGCATTGTAATGAACACAAAACAAAATCAATAAAGAAATAAAAAGAACAAAAGAGCCAAGTGGTCGAAATTCTACCATTGGGCGGCTTCTAATATGAATAAATTGTTATTTCAAAATTATTGTTATTAACAAATCCATACTAATATTAAAAATATGAAAGTAACTCTGTCCGTCTGCCAGTCTGTTACCTTTTCACCTTAACTGCTCAACCGGTCATCATGAAATTTTGCATACACGTTTCTAGAATACAAAAAAGGGCATACATCCAAAAAAAGTACTGTTCCCGGGGGATAATCTAAAAATTAAAATTCAACACTTGGCAAAAGTAGGTATTAGCATTGAAAATGTCAGGCGTTATATGGCCCTATATTTTGTCAGTGATATTATTTTGAACCAGCTAGTGTTCCTATTATAAATAGTTTATACATTTTAAAACTTGAAGGTATACATACGTTCTACTTACGCCAGTGCAGCAAGTTTCCTTTGATTACGAACGAGGAAATCGTATTTCCTGTAGGTAGTGCCTTAATATCATTCGCTTTATGTTGATGGAAGTATTTTCAATTTTCTCGTTCATAATATATCCTTCACCGTGTTCAATGTTCTACGTATGATTCGTAGTAACAAAAATCAATTCAACAAACGAATTCACTCATTCGTGTTATACTTATAACATATTGCAAAATGTAAACAAATACGATTGTTTCCTGAACTCCCAATAATTGTTAGAATATATGTTTCATTCTCAAACATTTCACTTTATAGTTCAACTTCTATACTTTTCTTCAAAATAATAATTTGAGAGTCAATGATATTAAGAAATTTGTCACTTCCTGGAAGGAAAAACTCAGCATCAATGGGGGATATAAGTGGGCGTCTATGAATATATCCCGATACAATATATGGGCCTAAAAATAAGTTTAACCTATGAAAATTTAAGAAAAGTTCTCTGTTACCTACGTTTTTATGTAAATAAAGATTTAAGTAAGTGTTTGTTCAATATTTTTTTAAAAATATTCAAAGATTTCTAAACTTGACCAGTATAAAAATAAATGAATTTGCTCTATTACACCACCCACAAGTTTTTTGAGTTTTTAATACACGTGACGATTGAACTAAAAAAGACTAGTACATTAAAAATGCAGGAGAAAATTACTAATTAAAATTAAAATTTCTCAACTATTAAACGCTCGGGAAAGTTAAGTTTTTCTGCACCACACATAGACTAAACAGTCTGGTGAACGTAATACGTTCACACAATTTGATGTAATAGTTTAATGAAGACTACGTGTATTTGATCTGCCAATAACAATAAAAAAGCGTTCGGAAACTCCGCTGGTATATTTGCTGTTGCGAATTGTATCCTTGAACTGGTTTCTTTTCGCGTTTTCAACGCGATTGTAAGCGGCAAGTGCTTGCCTATCATCGTATTCTCTGATGTTTCTTACACGTTATAGACTGATAACTACTTCGCAAATACGATGGGAAGTAGGTACACGCTTATGCAAGTTTAAATGCGATATACTGTTTAAATAGCCCACTTTACTGTTTATCGTTTTTAGGGTTCCATAGAGTAAAAAGTAAAGGATTAAAACATCTTAACTGGTCCATATAACCCTCAATAGGTTCTTCTACCTCACCAGTTAAGACACATGTTTAAATTATGGATTAATAAGTTGATGAAATATTTGCATACAAATACTTTGCAGGAAATATTTCGAAAATTATTATTATCTGGGCAGCAAGTCTAGCAGAGGTTAACTTCTTTCTTACAGAAGGCCAAAGTGAAATAAATAACACCACTTTGGTTATTAGGTTTCGGTGACTGCGTAATGGAAGCAAATTCCCTTAAAATCTTTAATGTTTTAAGAGTAGACTAAAACATCCAAGCGCTTAAAAACATCCTTTATAATGCGCACCGCCAAGGTTTGGAACTCCCTGCCTGCGTCTGTATTTCCGAGTTCATATAACCCTAATCTTTTCAAAGTTCGAGTGAATAGGCATCTTCTGGGTGAGCTCGCTCCATCTTAGGCCTCTCCCTTGCTACCAAGCTGGTTGTTGGCCAAGAGCAAACCCATCTCTAATAAAAAAAAAAAAAAAGTAGGCAGCGTGCCTGTTAACTTCCTAGTGTTGCTTGGGTTATATTGGGACGATAGCCCACTACCATCAAATGGACCGTCAGCCATCATTTAATGTAAAAATGTGTAGGGACTGTTTCTCTACAATATAATTTACCGTTGAAAAATTCTATATTTTATAATGAGAGAGGCGATATGTCTCGTTACACCGAGTTGCTCCAGCTTCGAAGCATAATAAATCCAGATATTTTTTATAGTGTTCTAAGGGTTTTTAGAATCTCACAATCAGGCATAAGGCATCGATTTTAAGTGCGATTATTTAAGAGTTAAGTTACTTTTGTTAAAGTTGATTAAACACAGCATTTAATACTAAATACTTTTTTATAAATTTAGTACTTAAACATATAGTACCATAACAACATTTAATTCCACAAAAAATTTTTAATTTAAAATATTTTACAAATTAATTGTACACGTCTTTTAAATTTATATAATTTAACTATAATGCGTATGTAAGACGATGGGTCCGTAGAACAAATTTTTATATGTCCTATAAGTATATTATAGTATTACAATATAGTTTTGTACAAAACTCTACTCTATATGAGTATTAACAATTTAATGACGAAATTCCCATTTCTCTATCCACTTCTTTTCCTTTATCCTTCTCCGTTATCCTCTATAATGATTCCTTATCCACTTGATGATAGGTGACTTGATGACAGTCACCTACCATCAAGTAAATTAACTTTTCAAATTCTTTACCAGAGTCCGGACCTAATAACATTTAATGGTATCACGACGCCTAATAATGGTTTATCGTTTGCAATGACTAAGTACTTATATACATTACTTGGAATTAACTATTTGCTAGTGTGACTAAAGTACTTCCATGCTCTTAATTTAACTGTACATTACATGAAATCCTTTTAAGGCTTCCGTTTCCGACTTAGTAGGTCAGTTTTAAAGAATGTGGTCACCGTATGCAGACGAATCAAAGATCAACGTTCTCATTGTGTCGGTGGAGAGACAGTGACAGCAGAAATTGGGCTCGAAATTCCTCTGATATTTTTGTATGCAGAAAACCGAGCGAGTTTAAGGCGGGCGGCGTAGCTATATGAACAGCGCCCTATATATATGCGGCGATCGGTTGCGCGCCGCCCAGTCGTTCGTAGACGCTTCATACTGAACCACGCTCGGTATTCGTCGCGACTTATTGGACATTATCTTCACATATTTTCTACATAATTTGTAATATCTTTTCGGTCAGTGTTTCGAACGCATCGTGTGTTGTGCTAAGACTGATATCTAGCTTGTGTTAGACTCTATTTGCTGTATCCGTTTGTGTTAGACGACCGGCAGCCATTCTTCAAATTTTCAACTCAGCAATCAGGTGAGTTTCATTGATGAAACTAAGAAATTAGCTGACAGTTAAAAGAAAAAAAATGAATAGTGTATTAATATCAATGCTTGTTTAATTTCTTCTTTATTTTACATCGATTTTATTTGCTTTTTGTCAAGAGAAACTCTCACATTTGTATTTTTTTTTTTATGTTTCTTAACAAAGCCCAATGCACAAAATACACTATTTTAATAATATTTTTCAGATATAATATGAAATATTATGCAGTTAAGTTAAAAATGTAATTAATTATTAGTTTTTTGCCAATATGAACCCGAAATCTGTAGTTTTTTTTAATGTTTCCTAATAAAGCATATTAACGCAAAAAATACATCATTGTAATAATATTTTTCATTTTTCAATGAAGTGTGCATTGAAAAAGTAATTCATTGTATTGATTTATTATTTCATTGTTAGACTCTGACAAAGATTTTCATATGGAATTATACCTAAAAACTAAATAAGCAACAAAATATATGAAACACATTTTTAACTAAATGGCTTGCCAAATTATCTTTATGCTTCTGTCACAAAATATATGCCTTTTGTTTATTTTTCATGTCTTACCTTAATTATTTGTAAACTCTGTTCTCTTTGACATTCTATTTCGTTCGTTTACGTGGGAGGCTTTACGATTCTAGTTCGATAAAATCATTGTACTGCGGTTACCGACTTCTCGAAATAATTTCGATTTGAGCTTTTGTTATGAGACTTTGCACTCTAAGAAAGAAATATTGTCAGCATTATAATGTGCTTATTCTAACGTGAGATTCTCTTCCATGTCATAAGTCATAATTCATACAATGTCCTAAACATTTGTAAAATATAGCCTTTATAATATTTATCGAGCTTTATTTGAAATATACATTTCAATTTCAAGGAATCTCAATCATCTAAAGGAAAGTAAATAAATTAATCAGTCATAGAGCAGTCTCTATACCTTATTGACAGGTATCTACGTCTCTACTTATATTAGTTAATATGTATAGTGTATACGCTGAAGATGGTTATTTAATATTTTAAATCATATAAGTTTATTAATATGTTATTCTGTACAAGTGGTAAATGCGCTAAGGGCGAATTATGCAATAGCTTGGAAAATCCAACTTATATCATAGCAGTAAGAAACACAATAATCTTCTGTTATCTTAATAAATTTAGTTAAAGCATAACCTTTATATTGTGTTATATTGTGACCTTTACCCTCAACTTGAAACTTGAACAGTTAAACTTCAAGTTTGTATTATTTTTACTCAAAAGTAATAAATACTCACCGTAATATTGTTCAATGCAAATAATATTACTAAAAGAAATACCGCAAAGTAAAAGGGTCGGCTAAAAAATCTACAATATCTAGATAAACCGAAATTTTTTCCGATTCATATTTTGAACATTCATAAAAAAACTGCCTTTGCAATAACTTTGAAGTAATGCAAGATGAAATGAAATCGCATACATACTAAACAAATAAATATGAATGGGGCACTCACTAAATATACTGACACTTTTACGAGTCGAGCGTATAGAAAAATACATTTATGATTAAATACGTGTTGAAAATATTATGTTGTTAATGTTGTTATTGCTCGTTAAATCGTGGCCAAATTGGATGGAAAATTTGCAATTTATTAATGAGTATTGATTTTCCGGGGTTTCTATTTAATCAGTTTGTCACCCGGCCAATAACTACAAACGGTTTTACGTTATATTAGCCCGAAAAAATACCTTTATCTACATTCTTTGTTAACCTAGAGCCACATCCAAACAACTCCGAAGTTAAGAAGATTTCGCACATATATAATACGCGTGTGATTATCCAAGATCCAATTAGGAGACTAACAGTTCCTCAATGTAAAAGGTGTCAACAATACGGACATACGAAAAATAACTGCCTCCGACCATACCGTTGCGTGAAATGTGCAGAAAATCATAATACTGTAGATTGCCCTAAAAAGGATAGAAATACGCCGGCAAAATGTGCCCTATGTCTTGGCAGTCACCCGGCAAACTATAAGGGTTGCCAGGTGTTCCTAGAAATTAGCAACAGAAGAAGTAACAATATGTTAAAGAAAACTGTCAAAATTTCGCACAAACCACAGGTCGAAAAAAGTGCTGAAATCATAGTTACTAGAAAAAATCCCATTAATATAACGAATAATACTCAAGAGAAACATAACCAAGAATCAGAGAACCGTTCTTTCAAAATGTCCTATGCGGAAGCAACTAGGTATCGACAACAAAAAAGCACAAAAGACCTAGAATTAGAATCAAAATTCGAAACTTTACTCACAACACAAGCTGAAAAGCTAGACAAACTAATTGATCAAATGGCAACCCTAATGAATTTACTTACAACAGTTATTAATAGACTAGTCCGATAATGAAATGGCGACTCTCACAATAGCAACCTGGAACGTTAATGGCTTAAATACCCACAAAAGGGAAGTAGAAGTCTTCCTTAAACAACATCAAATAGACGTTCTACTCGTATCTGAGGCACGCTTAACACAGAATCACAATGTAGTAATAAAACAATATAATGTATACTCAACCTTTCATCCAGATGGATCAGCTCATGCCGGTACAGCAGTATTGATAAGAAGCAACATAAAGCATGTAGTCCTCAAGGAATACAAAACATGTCATCTGCAGGCTACATCTATTCTCGTACAAGATAACCGAGGCTCATTGACGCTCTCCGCTGTGTACTGTCCACCCAAACATAACCCAAAAGAGAGCGAATTTACAGATTACTTTAGGACTCTTGGACATAGATTTATTTGTGGAGGAGATTGGAACGCCAAAAATATCCATTGGGGTTCACGCCTTACACTACCCAGAGGCAGAGAATTAAAACTGAGCGTCGACAAAAACAAATTACACATATTGAGTGCAGGTAAGCCTACATATTGGCCCACGGACAGAAATAAAATGCCGGATCTCTTGGATTTCTTTGTCTGTGGTGGATTGTCGAATTTGTATCTCAGTGTTGAAAACTGCCTTGATGGAAGTTCAGATCATACTCCTGTCATAACCGCTGTGAGCACAAAGATAATTGAAAGGTCAACTAGAGAAAGCTTATATAATAATAAAACAGACTGGGATGCCTTCAGAAACTACATTGAAAATAAATTGACATTAAACATCGCACTCAAAAGTAATTATGACATAGACGAAGCAGCTACTAACTTCACAAACTTATTGCAAACCGCAGGATGGACATCCACTCCGCCTCTTCATAAAAATCCTGGTTGTAATAACATACCTAGAGATATAAGGGAGCGGGTTCTGGAGAAGAGACGACTCCGAAGAGTGTGGCATAACAGTCGACATATTTTAGACAGAAGAGCATTCAACAGAGCCTCGGCTGACCTAAAACGTTATTTGAAAGAAATAGAGGAAGAGACTCTGAAGAACCGATTGGAAAACTTGTCTGTACTAGGCAAAAATGAACATTCTCTATGGAACGCAGTTAGAATGAGCAAAACATCGCCACAAATTACTCAGTGTCCACTGAAGATTGAAGGCAATACCTGGGCTAGATGCGACACCGAGCGTGCTGAAGCTTTTGCATCATTCCTTGAAGAGGTCTTCACACCAAATGATGGTGATGCTAATATGGAAGCAGAAGTACAAAAATTCCTAGAAACAGATTTTCAACTCAGTCTTCCGATACGTAGCTGTTCTCCAAAGGAGATCCGGAAATCTATATTGAATCTCAAACTAAATAAGGCCCCGGGATTTTGCTTGATAACTGCTGAGATTCTGCGACAACTACCAAAAAAGGCAATTGTGTTTTTGGCATTGCTCTTCAACGGAATATTGAGACTGGGCCACTGGCCGGCAGTTTGGAAAGTGTCTGAAATAATAATGGTACCAAAACCGGGTAAACCTCCGCACCTCGTTACATCATACAGACCAATAAGCCTTTTACCGGTGATGTCAAAGCTATTTGAAAGGATTTTACTGGCTAGAATAAATGAACTTCTCACGGAAAACGAAATCATTCCACAACACCAATTCGGTTTCAGAAGCGGACATTCTACGGTGGAGCAGGTCCATAGGGTGGCTAAAAAGATAAGGGACTCCCTAGAGCAGAAAGAGTATTGTTCTTCAGTCTTCTTAGATGTCCAACAGGCATTTGACAAGGTTTGGCATCGAGGTCTAATGTTTAAGATGAAGAGTCGGCTTCCGCATAACATCTACGCTCTTTTGAAGTCATACTTGGAAGAAAGAATTTTTAGGGTGAAAATGAATGACTCTTATTCTCGATTCTACGACATAAAAGCAGGCATACCTCAGGGTTCTGTGATTGGGCCGACACTCTACTTACTGTACACAGCTGATATACCAGAAACAAATGACGTGCTTTCGGCAACTTTTGCAGACGATACTGCGGCAATGTGTAGCAATAAAGACCCAAGTAAGGCTTCAATAACTCTTCAACAGCATCTGGATAGAGTCGATGAATGGATGAGAAAGTGGCGCATCAGAGTAAGTGCAAGTAAATCTGTACATGTGACATTTACACTACGCAAAGAAAGCTGTCCATCAGTCAAGCTCGGGGGAACTGTCTTGCCTCATGGTGATGTTGCTAAGTACCTTGGAATGTATCTGGACAGAAGGCAAACGTGGAGAACTCATATAATGAAGAAACGAGATGAACTTAATCACAAGCTAAGGAAACTGAACTGGCTGATTGGGAGACAATCACAGGTTTCCTTAAATAACAAACTGCTCATATACAAGACTGTCTTGAAGCCTGTATGGACCTACGGTATAGAGTTGTGGGGTTCTGCTAAGAACTCAAACGTGGAAATACTGCAACGGTACCAAAATAACGTACTTAAAATAATAACAAATGCGCCATGGTTCATTAAAATATCAGAACTCCATGAATACCTGAAGGTCAGAACAGTGAGGGAGGAAATAGAACACAGAGCAAAATACTACAAGAAGCGCATAGACGGACACACCAACAATCTTGCTGTAGGTCTGGGCGAATCCCTACAAAGTAGACGACTCAAGCGCCAGTACATATGGGACATAATATGAGTGACAGGATCTTCATTGGAAGGGCAGTCCTCGCACGTCAATTTCACACACACATAGTATCTGCTAATGGCTCCAGGAGCCGATCGCATGATGTGGGAACATATAAAAAAAAAAAAAAAAAAAAAAAAGTTTGTCACCCGGCCAATAACTACAAACGGTTTTACGTTATATTAGGAAACTGAAATTCAACGTAATAAATACGTATAACCAGAAAACCACCGCGAAATAACAGCACGAGTGATGTTGTGTTTCTGCGTCTTATAGTTAATACACTCATTATTTCTGCGTCTTTTAATACACTTATTATAAGACGCAGAAACACAACATCACTCGTGCTGTTATTTCGCGGTGGTTTTCTGGTAATACGCATGGTTCCCGGCACAAAATGTGGCCCAAAGTTAAAAGTTACTTCAATTGTTTTATTTCTAGATAAGCGTGGTCCACATTTGGCCGCATCTGTACCTTACATCGCATCTGTAGTTAATATAAGTAATTAAAAAAATTATGTTGTAAAAAACAGTTGAAGTAACTTTTTACTTTGGGCCACATTTTATGCCAGTGAGTATATAATAAGCTGCCGACACTTTTACAAGATAAAGATTGATATAATTATATACGAGTTGATTATAATTATATTATATTTACTAGCTGGCGCCCGCGACTATGTCAGCGTTGAAAAAGAAAAAGTATTCTATCCTGTGTTCGGTACGACTAAATGTTTATCTACCAAGTTTAATGAAAATCAGTTAATTCGTTTAAGAGTTATGGGGGAACATACATACATTCATACAATACCTACACTTACAGATTTATTATTAGTATTAATTAATTAATACCTATATAATACTTGCCAAAATGTCAGCAGCGCACTTGCAACTCATAGCGTTGCTTTTGGAAGTCTGCTTGTCCTTAACCTACATACATAAAAAAAAAACAAGTAGAATCAGATTCGATGATCACAGGATGAGGCGTTTTCCAATCCCGAGATGTAATAAATAAAAATAATAATAATGTAGTAATGTACTCAATAAAAATAATTTTCACCAAAATTTGCTAAAATACTTCAAAAGCATTTTTCGAGGCATATTTAGATTCAATCTCGTCGAATTAATATAGGGAACGCTTTATTGGGAAAAGATTTTTAAAAATCTCGACGAGATATTATTATTAAATTTATCCTGACCCATTTATAAAAGTGTTTATCAATTACATTTTTTTTTATGAAAATTAAAAAGGAACCAGATGGGCACAGAATACGCCCGCTTGGAAACAATGAGTAATTGTACCCCTAACTTTATTAGCAGTGAAATTGGAGCTTCATTAGCAACAGAGTAACAATATACTTCGATTATAATTTCTTCGATAAAGCTCTAATATTTCCCCAATATCTTTCATAGCAACAATATTTTAATAAGTCTTTTGAATACGAGTATGTCTCCGTGTGTTATCGTTTCTATATGTATAAGAGAGACTTTTCTTTTTAATTTAATTTGCTGTCCAAATGATTTAACATATTAATATATCTAAAATGTATGACACAAGTAGTTCTGTATTTTTATTTTTCACCTTGCCTGTACATTCAAAAACAAAATACAACAGTAGGCGAAATGTGTTCTAGATATTTTCGGTACTAGTCAATTTGTGTCATAGTAGATTTGAGTACTCAGCTCATCATTAGTTAATTGAAGTTCTATGCAAAAATCAAATGTAGTCAGTTTGTGTTCTAGACAGTCTAGAAGACCAACCCTAAACATTAACATCGAGGAAGGACACGAAGATTTTATTATACTTAGATCGTTTTTAAGTTAAAGTCGGCAAACAGCTAGGCTGATGGTAGGTGGCTACCATCGCCCATAACACAAGCAAAGCCATGCTGCAAAAAAGGACAAGGAATAAGAGAGAATAAGGCTTTGGCATCCCTGCTGCTGTTATTTTACGGTGGTAAGGGCCTGGTCAGACAGGCTTCCCCAATGCCTGTGTTTTGGTCGGAAAAACACAGACAAGGTCAGACTAATGACAGGAATATGTAGATTCAGATATGGATGAAATTCTATAGGTATAGACGAAAGCCTACCGTTAACAACACCTTATAAATAATACCTATGAATAACAAATATGAAAGGAATTCTCAGTAACTTATTTTATAAGCAAAGAATATTTTTTATCTTTGATTTAAGAAGTAACCACGAATTATTTCGTTTGATAAGTTTCTGGCAATTTCTTGGAATACGTTTAATTTGTAGGTTGTTTTCTATTACACAAATTTGAATAGTTATAAGCTTAATCCCTTCAAAGAGCTTCAACCTGAATAAATTATTTATTAAATATAAGTAATAAAGTATTTTATATGTCCTCAGTTTCTTGAGATCATTTGAATGTCATGTATTGTATGGTGTAGAAATTTAATATATTTATGAATATGTTGACATTGGTTATATAATTATGATAAAAGATTATACAATAAGATTACAATAAAAATAGTCAATAAGAGAATAGTTATTTATTGGGGATAGCTTGCGAGTACATCTTCTAAGAACAATTTCTTGACACTTGAGAAAAAATATTAAAAAGAAACTTAACAGATTATAATAAAAAATACAAACTACATGAAAACGGAATTTTTAAAGATTTGAATTTCTTGATTTCATAAAAAAACTGTTACGTTCAAAATTTACATTACATTAATTACATACTTTTTATTATTATTTCGGAAACCTAGTTGGAGTTTTTTTTTTATATTAGTTTTATGTTGATCGTTAAAACATACAATACATAAACAGTGTGTAAAAAACAAAATACTAGTGTAAAAAATGCACTTGAATTTTCTCATTAGCCTAATTTATATTGGTCTTCAAGCTCATGAGTCAGCCAAACATTGTGAAACTCTCATAACTGGGTTAAAAGTGGTATTGTTGGTGTACAATCAGGTCAAGTTTAACTCGCATACCTATTGACGTTGTCTTATGGTTTAATTGAGTATACATTCCGTACATTTTTTTAAAAAAATCTTCAACTCACAGTGAGTTTACCTTACCTTTAAATCAAGGACCATCATAAATCATCTGCTTCTAACATTATAAGAGTTTCGTAAGCGATGACTGTGTAGTTTAACGATTTACTTTTTAAACACTATATAATATTAGGTCAAGTATCTTTGGGTTTATTACTAGAATAATTCACTATCGCCTCGTCTAAGTGGGAAGACGTGGGTCGACTTGTGTAATTGTAACGAAGGTTGTTGTTGAGATAGAGACTAAGAGATTTGATTAAGGGGGTGTTTTCTTTACTTCGGAGATAACATTTCTGCTTAAGTCATGAGATTATTGTAGATAATGTTGTTAGTATAAATTACTGTGGGTGGAATAAATAATGTCTTATTTGTAAAATAATAATTGCGATGACCATAAGTGGCGTTAACAAGGACCGATCAATATTCGGTGTGCAAATTTCGTTTTAATAACGTTAATATTTATAAAGTATTAATTTATTTTTTCAATTTAATCATATAATCATAATTATTATTATTCAATTTCAAAAATATCTAAAAATTGTACGTTGATACTAGTAGGTATAGGAATTGTCTGGCAAATAGTTAAACATTATTGTAGCTTATTAGCCATATAATATTTATTAATGTTTTTACATGTTAGTGAAAACGGTATTAAAATCCATTAGTTGGTTTAGAAGAAATCAACGGTGAAGCAGACAGAGGCGGACGGCATTTTTATTTATAACTAGATGGTGCCCGCGACGTCGTCCGCGTTGAATCTGTTACACATTACAAACTTCTTTGTTGCAATCTTTGGTAAAAATAGTTTCTTTGGTAACACTATTTTGTCCTAATATTATCGACATTCGAACTTACACGCGCCGAGAAGAACGCGCGCTCATATTATGGTTAATGACCTCGGAGTGGTTGCATTGCGATTTGATTTATGTTGATGAGAATCTCCAGACAAACACATACTAATCGTTTGGCCCCAAATCATGTAGTACAGAATCTAGTACACTCAGACCAAACTTAGAAAACTTCCCATCGGACACTCACATTCGCCATTTTATACTTATTTATTTTATTTAACCGGTCGTTGCCGCTGCAGATTCATTTTGATACATTTATAATCTGTTTTCAGTTTAGTTAGCTATAAAGGGGATTACCCCCATTCTTAGCAGCAGGAATCTCCATTTATTTATTTATCTCGCATGCTGTCTATCACTTAAATCTATTGTCTCAAGAAACATATTCGTTTTAATTCGAATGGAAGTTATTAGAACTGTGTTTCCAATTAGGGGTACGCGGAGTTGCATTCAGAGGTACGCGCAGTAATCTCTTGATTAATGTAATTTTATAAAAAAAATGTGTAAATATATTATGTAATATAATATTTAAAAAAAATTAATTGCCGTCAACAAAATTAAGAAAGCTTACAAAACCTACAATGATACAGAGTTTGTACATGTTGATATAAAATATATGTTTCGTTTTATATGTTTTGTGACTTTTATTGTTCAAGCACGATACTATTAACGTAAACGACATGAAAACAAGAATAAAGTTTCACTGCTATGTTTACATTGAAATTAATGGGCCTTTATATAGAGAGACTAATGAAATCGTGAAATTGGTTACTTCTATGTAGCTTCGCGTTTAATAGCAAATTAGGAATTCTAATAATGGCGAAATATACTGAAGACAATTGTGTTTATTAAGTTAAATGCGGGGTAGTTGACCCCTTTTACGTAAGGGAAGAAGGAAATTTACCAACAAAAGTAAAAGGTTAAGGAAATCTCCATTAATTTAATTCTTACTAGAAGCAGCTTTGCCTGTTTATTTAAATCTCATGACGTAAATCATTAATGAGGAAGTTAATCGTTCGTCATTCTCAAACAAACAAGGAAGAGTGGACGAGACTAGTTAAGTCCGCGGAAATGGTACCATATTGTCTAAAACGTGTTTTCTATCTAATGAAAGGTTGAAAATCTCGGTTACTGGAACGGCACGCATCATCGCCTTGACATTAAGTGTTTATATCGCGGTCAGCTAAGTGCGTAAACATGTAAGAGATTAGTGATATAAAATGAAACAAATATTTTTAATAAATCATATAAAACTCACTTTTACTCGGGGCTAATCTGTGTATTTACATATTATGAAATAAAGTGACCGCCCACTTCTGCCTGTAACTTATAAGCCACCTATCTGATTTTGAAACTGTTTTCATTAATGGACAGAGCCGTCAACGAGGAAGGTTTGTGTGTATAATTTGTAGAAACTAATTGCGAGCTCCTGTGATGTCGGCAAAATGAAAGCAGTGCGAGAGTTAAAGCTTTGACCGTCTTATTGCAACAGTTGGATGGATGATTGGAATGGGAATCTTAGGAAAAACTGATTGGAGCAAAAACTGAAACTTATCTGGACTTAAACAACTGAAGGTCGCTTACCTATGATATGTAGATGATATGCATGACCATTATTTTTTTATTGAAAACTATCAGGGTGGGTAAAGTATAGGGTAAGCGTAAGGATGGAAGGCGCAAAATGTCTTTGCTATCTTGCAAAAATTGAGAAGACACTATCTTCTCAATTTTTGTTTAATATTCGTTCTTGAGTTATTCTGTATATTATTTACGTCATATATTAAAACACAAAAACTTCAGCTCTTTGTATACATTACTGCAGATTGGAATATAATAATTCGCGGAATGAAATTACATTTCATTTTTATCAAAATTCTTCGAATCGCGCCTACAATGAAGGGTTTGTCATGCAAATACTGACCTTCACTCAATGCCAGTATCAGCATGATGTGGCAATACTCACGGCCCTAGTCGAGGCCTTCGCAACTGACCTTCCAACTACCATTGGGGATTATTATGCGTGACTCAACAATTTATTTCGAAGGTTCCGTCCTCCAACTTGAGCCTCCAAAGCTTAGATCCTTAGAGCTTTCGAAAATATCCCCAATTTCATTGTAAACAATCAATTATTGTTGTATATTTACTGATGTCATACAGTTTATGTATTTTATATATCTAATATAATTCTCATTAGATATGGCATTCGGTAGTAGATGATATTATTGGATTGAAAAAAGAAACTATAATTAAAACCACATCTTTTTCTTTACATTAAAATGTTAAGTTGGTTTGTTTAAGCTTCTAAAACACAAGAATACTATTCAATAGGTATTCAGACCGATTTCAATTCAGTTTACAGTATATCGAAAAAGGTATAAAAGGGAAAGATTATATAAAAAATTACTATCCATCCTCAGACATTTCAATTTGCAAAAACTATAAGTCAATGTCCAGTTTCTACTTTTAGTCCGCTACGAATTTTATGCTTTTAGTGTCTTTGATACACTCATAAAAACCTACTGCTTAATATAAGCCTCTCAATAAATAATAAGAATTTTAATGTGCTAAGTGAAAATTATATATACTAGCGATCATCTAGCGATGTGTGCTAGTTTTGAACGCGTTCATTTGGAATATCTGAACATATTCTCATATTTTCTTTATTTGGAAACCTCTTGAGTTTTACACTAAACACTTATCCCTACTTTAGGAGTTATCTCCGTTTTTCTCTTTAATCTGTTATTTTTTTCACCATGTAATATTTTATTCCTTGCGCATAGAAAAATACAAATAGAATTACAAATTGAATTGGCTCAAAAATTAATTTCGCTCGATGTTCTATTATTATATTCCCTCACATGTATAAGACAAATTAGCCTCTATTGTATAACAAAAATGACTAATGTATTCTCGTAAAATTAACAATCTAACTTAACCTTTAATATTCTGTAGGCTCATACATAATATTAACTTACTCTTCTCTGCATACCCGTTCTGCACGAACATTTCTAGGGACCATCTCTAAAGAGATTCCACCCACGCGTAGCTTATATACTTAACTCCGGGACTGGTGTTTTGAAATATAAAACACGGACTGACCCATTTGTTTACGGTCGTGCTAAACTCCACCCACACGCTCCGTCTTTTACCATCTTTTCCTCCTTAACCTATTGCGTATTTCTCATGAATTTGCTTATTAAACTGTGACATTTATTGAGTCAGTGGGCTTTCGCGACATTTACTCCGTTCATTGTTAACTAATTGATTATTATAATATTATTTCTAGAATTTACTTACATGTGGTTTATCAACCTCACATTTCCGCGACATTTACTCAGTTATTTCATTGTTAACTAATTGATTATTGTTATTTCTAAAATTTACTTACACGTGGTTCATCCACCTCACATTATCCTAACATGGGCGGAATCATACTCTCGTAATCTTGGCCTTAGATGGGTTCCTAAAAATTGTAGAAATCTATACTCAAGCCAGTCTTCCGTTTTTATTCTAAGAAAATGGTATAATAGCGTCTCCCGGGTGCTGCAACTTTTTCTATAAAATATAACATAAATAACGTAATGTTCCTCGTTAGTGGAAAGTCTATCAAAATTCATTAGGTGGCTTATATTAAAGTTAGCGGAGAAACAGACATATGTGGACGGCTGCTTTATTTTATTTTATAATAACGTACATTACACATTAGATAAAAATGTTCATTTTGTAATTTTTTGATTGTTGATCAAAAAATTAAGGCCAGTTGCTGTACATAGACCGCATGCATGATAAGGTGCATCTTCATGCATGATAAGGTGGAATCATATAGTCCACCACGAGAGCTTCTGTTTTGCCAGTGAAACAAAGGCATCCGAACGTATAGTTATTTGGTTACTGTTTTAGACACATGGAAAATAACTGAAATTACACGTGACAGTATCTCGTAATGCCACCTACGGTACGCAATTCGTTTGAATTCGATATCCATTCAGATTAGGCACAAATCAGTTTCAAACAAAACAATCCAATCGTAAATAACGTGCGCCATTTCCATAAGTATTAGCCATGCACATTAGTCACGTTTCGTGTTTTCGTCAATTCAGCAGACTGTTAAACTAAATGTCCTATATTTTTTAAGCAGTAGCTGGTGCCCGCGACTTCGGTCGCGTAGAAAAATAAAAATATTAACGCCTTACAAAATTCCTGATTCCTGCTTTATTGCTGTTATTCTTATGCCGAGGGTTGGATTCTTACTTTTAAATGATCCCTCGGGAACAGTTTTTTTTTTCTGTATTCCTGACGATCTTTTCCCACTAGTTCAATCAGAATTAGCATTTATAATATTAATTAGGATATTATCGGGACTCTCGGTTGTTACTCAAACGGAGTAATACCTAGTTAAGGCTAGAAAAGATAAAAGACAGCAGACAGAGACAAGGTTACTTTCTATTAGTATGGATTTAAAAATCTATACCTATCTACTTCGTATGTACATCTAAATTCACTTAAAGAATATTCGCAGGAATCCAAAGTTTTGAATGTTTTGGCAGAGTCGCATTCGTAATTCGGGCGATATATTGCGTGCGTATATAACTGTTCGGCGGCGGCGCCACACATAAATAAATGCAGTAGACGTCGCGTCAGAACGTGTCGTCGCAACATTTTTTTATCGCTCGAATTAGTAAATACTATTGAAGTGACGATAAAATTATTGTGAAATGTCAGTTCTCAACAAATCAATTAGACGTCACGAAGGAAAAAATAAATTTTAAAATAATCTGAGTTTTACTATGTAGATACACGTAAATTCAAATTCAAATTCAAATCATTTATTTACAAGTACATGGGTTAATAAACCAGTTCTTATTGGCTTGAATATGATATGCCGCCTCATGCACTGCCACGTCTGGCGTGTAAAATAATAATGGACATTTAAATTAATAATAATAATAAATATGTCAATTTTAAAATAATTATGATCAATTAATGTTAAACGTACGAAAAACTGAAATTATTTGTAAAACAATGTAATAGCATTTATTAACTAAATAAATCTAACCATAAATAAATATTTTTTTTAAAATACTATAAAAAGTCGCGCATACCGTGTGACAATTTTAATTTTACTGCCATAAATTTTCATACCTCGGGCTTATAATATGAAAATCGATTCAAGGAGTAAACTTCAAAAATTGTCCCAGGTTGCATAACCTGATATTTAGGTTTAATTTGCATAACAGGATATAATAAAAAGAAGTTAATTATGTTGTCTGAATTCGGCGTATATTGTAAAGATACGCGTATATCAATCACGACGACATCGTAAATGGATTCGTTATCTTCGTGACTGAAATCCGTTTTTGTCCTGAACTGAAACTGCTTCAGATCTGGTATCTCTTGATATACGATATATTAAGTATTCCCAGAAAATATTAAGGGTTTAAGGTTCACGGTTGTCTATAGCGACTCTTATATATTGCTTCAAAGCTAGCTTTAATTCATTTTTACCTAAAATAACAAATTCGGCTAGTTGAGGACAAAAAGCAATTAATCATTTCTTTAAACTGAGCCTTAAAATGTTATTAATACCTGTCTTCAAAGGTACCCAGGAATTATCTAACTTATTCTTAACCATTCATCTGCAGATTGCGCAATGAAGGTATTAAGATTCATTTTAAATTATTGGGTCTGGTGTAGTTAATTTTCTAAAATATCATACAATAGGTCTCCAATTTCCTGGCTACTCCAACATTATGGCGTTTATGGGTTTATGGAACTGTAATAAATCTACATTTCATCTGTATCATCAAGATGTTTACATCCTACATTGATTGCTATATTTCTAAGTCCATATAGTATAGATTTGTACTTATCTCTATCGCCAATGTGCAAAGCACGTTCTTGGAAAGATGTCAAGCTCGTTCACTAGAATCCTAGTAAGGCTTAAGTCTGTGCATTTGCAGCTAAGAAAATTCCACTTACGAGTACCTTGCTATAATTTTAGGGCACTCCGATTATAATTCGCCTGTCCAATAGTATCGGTATTCTCTTTTTATTTATTAATAAAATATCCATAATAGACATTTTATCACTAATTAAGACTAATAAGTAATGTTATTTTAACTTGAGCTTCTAAGTGCAATTAAATGTAAGAATAGCGTCCAATAACTTAAAAGCACGTCACAATTCACGGCACTATTTGTTTATTATATTTAATTAAATTAACTCAAAACCTTTCTCACTAAATCTGTGTTGCCGAGTATCTTGATTGCTTCGACATTCCCATGATGAAGACTGTGCTTCTGAGCTTCGCCAAAATTCTCTGCGTCATATATTCGGAATTCTTGGCGTCAATATTATACGATAAGTCCAGTAAGTACATAAGTCGCTTAGAAGACTTTACTCGCCAATATATTCCATAACATTCAAAATATTCAGATACTAATCAGGTCTTTTTCCTAAATAGGTTCAGACTGGCTTCTGTTAATAATAATGTATCTGATGATTCATTTAACATAATCATAAAACCACTTTTCAGTTTCAGTACACAAAATGTATAGAAGCATTATTATTTTTCTAACATGTCGATTTTCTTTAAAAGAAACTAAATGTTAGCGTATCTTTGAAACAAAATAATAAGATTCGCACAATACAAACGACAACAAAAATAAACTTGCTTTAAAAATACAACTCAATGCCAATTTGTGTTGAAGCCAGGCAGCCAGGGACATATTTTTTGTGGAATGCTTAAAATGTATCGGAACCAGACAAACAATAAAAAGTTTTTGGCCGTGAATGATTCACGAATAACATCTAATGTTATATTTATTATCATTATTTATTGTTTCTCATCTCAATGAGCTTTATAAAAGTGAGTATTTCCAGTCGGATGAACATTGTAGAAAGAGTCAAAGTGATATGTGAATGGTTTCTCTAAATACAAATTAATGTATCGACACATCCAAATAATATCCATTCTTATTTTAAAAAAATTGATAAAAAAGTTATTCTTTCATAAATTCACAGAAATGCAGTGGCGGATTTACCAGAAGGCTGAGTAGGCTGGAGTCTAGGGCTGCAGATTTTAGGGGGCGGCAAATTTGGCCAAAAAATTATTTTTGTCTTACAGAAATAATATTAAAAAAATATTATTATACAATTGACCCAGAAACTGCTCGCATTCCTCTCAAGAGCCGATAACATAGCTATATTGGAGTACCTTATTACATCAGTTTTTTTTTTCTTGTGATTATGATTGTGAACTAGGGTATCGAATTGCAGGGGTCAGTAGGGGCAGCAAAATTTGAATAGCCTACTAGCGGCAAATGTGTAAATCCGCCACTGCAGACTTAATATTAATACGATATTCTATGATTATATTTGCAAAAAGAAAATGAGTTATTCTGTTGAAATTTTCACTCCGATTATCTTGGTTATCAATTTAAATATGTCTTTATTGACTGACATCTTTCTTTTAATAAAATTTCAAATAACCTCTTTATATATACTTTTTCAGTACTACAAATTTATTTTAATTTCGTTTAGAGACTCATAATACAAAACTTCAGACAAAGTAAAATATTAATAATAACATTCAGCGACAATACGTAATATGAATTATGTAACGAAACATGAACTTGACACGCAGTTCAGTATATATACCAATATAATCGACCTTGCAAGGGCTCAATTTCTTTTTATGAAAAAGTGTGACAGGCAAACTGGCTCCGGTGTAGATTTCTTTATTTTGATTTCACGGACCGTCTTGGAGGTCTTCTGTAAGAGGGTAGTATCTACCGCCACCATTTTATTACTAAACGAATAAGACTAAGAAAAGTATTAAGAACTAAATATCAGCATATTTTACAGTAAAATAAATACAAGATACAAATTAGTACGTTTTATTCCGCCGACGCACAAAATTTGAAACATTTCATTCTGAGGTGTTTCCGCCTGCTAAAAAATATGAGAGATCTTCAAGAAGTTGTAAACAAATTCCTGCATGGCTTATAACGCAGAATTACTGATACAGGCAAAACCCTGGTATTGTCTGTGGTCTTTAGTCGACGGTAGCCACCTACCATCAAGTGGAAGTGGAAAGTAGCTACAGACAAAGTACTACGAAATAATTATCATGTAATACAAACGTGATTTATTTAGAGTTGTATTGTAGTTTTACTACAACTACATAGTCCAATTACAAAACATTACAGATATATCCGATTCCCCAAGAAAGAACAGTAGATTCGTGTGACGCTGAACTGTCATTAACCGTCACGGACGGACGTCATCGGCAGCGAATTGCGCCTAATGAATGGAACTCAAGTTTCGCCAATTAGCCTCCGTGGGTTTATCTTTCTGTGATTCAGCACTTGGACGCGATTCAAATGTTAATTATCGTAGTATTTCAACCTTCAAAGATTCATAATAAAATGCTGCTTTTAGGCAAACCACATGACTGTCTGCGTCGGTCGCTTCCTTCGATTCTATAATCAATATTTTAGGAGATAGCACAGCAAGTACTTCTTCCTTAATTAATATCATTAAAAAATGTAAAGAAATAATTCCGAAGGAAGAACAATTGGAAATTAACTTAGAAGAATTTGTAATGTTAGGGATTGATTGTGTTTTGATGAGCTGATTATATTTCGCGATCAGAAGATCAGATAACCGTGAAATAACAGCACATGTGATGTAGTGTCTCATGCCAGGGCTATTCTCTCTCATTTAGTTATCCTTAATTTTGTTAAGGTCGACAGCGCATTGACATTACGTCTTGGTGTTGCTTGTGTTTGTGAACGAGAGTAACCAATAGCCTGCCTGCCAATCTTTACATTACAAAAATACAATTACAGAGCGAGTTTTGCAGAAAATTCATTTAAAATGTTTGTTTTTGTTTCAGATCTTTCATTGACCCTCGCGTCCACTGGCAACATGAGGGACGAACGTGCCACTCTGCCCCGTGTTCGTATCACCGTCATTGGCAGCTCCAGAGTTGGCAAGTCTGGTGAGAAAACTTTTGAAAAAAAATCTCCTAAAATAAAACATAACAACTGCTACGTATTTATAATCCACATCAACCGAATGTTAGTTTGCACATTGAAAGCGAGAAAGCACTGTGTTTTTTGGCATATTAATATTTTCCTGACCCAAATCTAAGTGTGTGTACTGCTTGTCATAACCTAATGGGTTTTATTGCTGTTTTAAAAAGAAACATTCCAGACGCAACGTATCTGTGTCATTCATTCTCTATGAAACTAGAAACCAATTTGTTTCTTTTTTTTCTCCTGAATAAATCGCAATCTGTCGCGGAAAATAAATAATGTGTACATATATTTTGATGTAATATATATTATATTTCACATTGAAAAGCCAGCTTTAGTTTTTTCTAATTGTAACATTTAATTTGAGCATTCATTTTTAAAGATTTGAATATTTTTATGGGAAAAACGGCAAGCTACAGTCGCCTCTAAACACAAGCTAACGGTATACAAGTAAACTGATGACATTATTAGGATTTCCTTACTCTTTTTTCTTCGTAAGGATGTAGTTTCTGCTAGACTGGGTTTCCTTTCTGGGTTCTGCAGTCACCTGCAGTATGCTCTAGTCGAAATACTGTAATGCACTTTGCAAACTAGGTACTAAACACTAGGTACTAAACACGCGTAACGGAAGGAGTTTGTATTAAATTGCAAAAAAGTATCAAATTAGCCGATCTTTTGTAATCAGGACTAATGCTAAATAAACTATTCTTGGGGCATTTGTTTTAGTGTGGTGATATTTTATTGAAAAAATGAACCTACATCTTATAGAAAAACAGCAGGCCATTGGGACCACAAAAATATTCAATAACTAACTTAATCCGCGTTGAAAAATTAAAACCTGAATAACGCCTGACATATTTATTTATGGCTGTGACAACGATGGCGCCGCCACTGTTGACGACAGTGATTTTTTATATTTTTTAAACGATCGCACGGAAACCTAACATTTTTCCAAGATGAAAGGTACCTAATAAATTTTCTGTGTGCCAAATTTCATTCATAATAAAAACTTTCATAATACACTGACCGGGGTAGATTTATCTAATATTAGAGCACTTAATTACTCTTTCATTCATATTTTTGCCAATTTAAAAATATCTAATCCAATTAAAATTTTACTCTATAATCGCGAGCTTTAAATGCGTAATTCTCTCTCAGACGAGAAAATCTCTAAGCTTCACAGAGTTTTTCTAGTGAATTTACCGTTTTATTTTCAATATAATAATTTTGTATTTCAACAGCTATGTGCAAAAAAAAAATTAGGAATCTCTTTCACTGTCCGCCAACGTGTTTTTTTATCTAACAGGTCGTTTTTAAATCATGCGTAAACGCCAATCAAATATAAAGCATTTTGATATTACATAAACTTTCAGCGACCCATTTCTCTGGATGATGTAATACAAATTAAATACCGTATTTTGTTTTCTTTAACAACATTCCTCGCCCAGCGACTTTACTGAATCAATCAATTTTCACTCATATTGTATTTAGATTAGAAATAATTTTAAATAGGTCATCCGCTTTTTAAAGTAACTAACTTATCTTGATTCTATGTTCTATACGTTGTAGTGAAACTATACTAATTTGTTTTCAAAACGTTAAAAGCCACAGTTCTATCATAAAGAATGTTGATTACTTAATAAAACACTGGCCGAAAATAAAAATTTTATGAGAGACAACGTTGCGAAAGGCGGAAGCCTGGTTAGTTTTAAATATAGAATAATCTTACTGTCAATTTGAGTATGTATCATTATTGTGATAGTATAGGGGTGATACAGGACAACGGTATTATAAATATCTATAATATTAGCTAGTGCCCGCGACTTTGTTCGCATTGAAAAATAATTGAGTAGATTCGAAGATTATCTCCTACATACAAACAAACGAAAATACAAACTTTACCTCTTTATAATATTTGTATAGATAGAATTGTATGTATCCTATATACCTATACAGCTTATGTTCTAAAATTTTCAAAATTTATAAACCAATTTTATCTATCGTTAAATAAAAGCACTTGTGGTGTTGAGTAAAAACTTCCAATCGTCACTTTGTATACTTTATGGGCAGCATTTTCATCCCTGGTGAAACTTGTTCGTAGACGGTGATAATAATATTAACCCTAACAAGACTGTTTTGAAATAATAAATAATTTAAGGTGATAACAGCAATTTTTCATTAATCTTACAATTTCCAAAGCTCAAATTAACTTAAGTATTTATCAAAGTAAAATTACGTAAGTGTTCTATTTTGGAAACTTGACAAACCCACGTCTTTTGGAATCAGATATTATAATAAAATTATATTAATAATATAATTTATTCATTTTGTTTCAGCTCTAATCGTGCGATATTTAACAAGGAGATACATTGGAGAATATCATTCAAACACAGGTAGATTTTGTACTAAATATATTTTATATTCGGATTCGCTTGAAAAAACACATTTATAGCTCAATAATTTATTTTTTTGTCGTAGATCTGCTGTATAAACAGACTGTACCAATTAATGGGACGCCAGTTGAATTGGAAGTAATCGATGTCTCAGGATCTAACTCAGACAAATTCCCCGTAGAACAGGTAATTTTTATATGCATTTTTACTATTTTTTGTTCAAACTTGCTTTCTGTATTTAATTGTAATATATCCAATGTAATATAAAGCATCGTTCAGGTTCATATAATGATGCAATAATATTACAGATCAATATAATTTATTTTAACAATTTATAATAGACTAAATGTCTCCAATAATAATCCAAACATAACAATCTCTGTGTAAATTATTACTGTGATAAAAACTTAAATTACTAAAATACTCACTAAATGTAAACCTAATTTACTAATAACTATTACTTTAGTAAAAACTATTACCATAGTATGTAATTGCAATACCACAGTATATCTATATTTCTAGCAAGAAACTTTATAGAAAACTATCTGCTGCCCGCGACTTTGCCCGCGTAACTTTGTAAATGATATACTAAAACCTTCCTCGAGAACCACTCTATCCATTGGTGAAAACAGCATGAAAATCGGTGCATTATTTTTTGAGTTTATCGTAAACAGACAGACAGACAGATGCGGAGGAGGACTTATGACGCCACTTTTTCAATACTAGCTGCTACCCGCGACTTCGGCCGCGTAACTTTGTAAATTATATAACTAAAACCATCCTCGAGAACCACTCTATCCGTTGGTGAAAACAGCATGAAAATCGGTGCAGTATTATTGGAGTTTATCGCGAACAGACAGACGCGGCGAAGGACTTTGTTTAATAGTGCTAAAAGTTCATCTCAATACATAATAATAAATCAAATTATACTACTTATTTAGATAAAGTAGACCAGTTTTGTTTACTTCGATAATTTGTTTAAACTATTTTGGCGGAAATTTCCTCGTTTCCGTACTCATCGTTCCACGTGAATGTTTCGCAACAAACATGTTATAAATTATGTATTCCTAGTACCGTGTCTATGCAACAAGCCTATTCGCAAACAAAGTGGGGTTAATTGTTGAATTTAAACGGGTTTTATATGCAGGTACAGACATCTAGGTTAATTACACTGAGCATAATGGTAGTTTGAAAAATGCTCCAACTGTTCTGCTAACCTCGTGTCTGTAGTAACGAGATGTGCGCATGATTCATAATGTTTACAACGGCGCATTTGTATTGAGACGCCTCAGACTAGATTTATTTACACCAGTAATACTGAAATATACTCAACATTGCTCGCAGAGATTATTATTTCGATGCTCAACATAAGCTTTTTCAATTGTTTATTTTTTAATAAAATATTAATCAATTAAAAAAATCGTTTAGCTGTATGTGTGGATACAATTTATATTAGGCTCATGTTATATAAAGATAATGATTTCTATGTTCAAGCCGGTAATGGTGTAATGGTAATAGAATCTAATATTGAGAGCTCAGACAATAGTTAAAAAGTAACCTAATGACAATCACATATTATAAAACAAAGTCCGCCGCGTCTGTCTGTCTGTCTGTCTGTTCGCGATAAACTCAAAAACTACTGCACCGATTTTCATGCTGTTTTCACCAATGGATAGAGTGGTTTTCGAGGAAGGTTTTAGTATATAATTTAGAAAGTTACGCGGCCGAAGTCGTGGGCAGCAGCTAGTATAGTATAATCACGAACTTTTAATTAACTCAACAGGCAATTAAAGGTCTTTTGAAGACAAAAACACTCATCTGTAGGAAGCAAGTTATTGACTTTTTTAATTAAACATTCATTAACCTCTCCTAATTTCCTTGTCACTTCAAATGGCAAATTTAATTTAAAATCAAATTAACTAACATATAAATTGAATAGTTTAAAATCATTAATTATTTTAATTAAATTTATTAATTATAAAAAAATATTAATTAATTTTTTAATTAAATAAAAAAAATTACTCATACTAATAACTCGTACTAATACTCATAACCCGTACAGACAAAACAAAATATACTATACATTTAAATAAACTATTTTAATGTACTATCAGATCAGAGTCTATATTATACTCTTAGATATATCACTTGATATATAATTCCTAAATTCCTAAACTGTTGAGAAATGTGTTTGAGAATTCCTAAACTGACGATGGCATTTTCTATTTTTTTTATAGCATTATATTTTCAAAAAATATACAACATAACATAAATCAATGAAAGTAAATCGGCAATACTTACAGTATTGACGAAACGGTTACCATATGTTTTGGACGTCTCAAGTTTATTTATAACTAAACTGACGCCCACATCGTGGTTAGCGGAAATCCCATAAACTGAAAAGCAAACATTAGTCAATTGTTTAGATAAGTCCTCGCAGTGAATTCAACTTTATCATATCTCGTTATGAGTAAGAGCAATCGAAACTAGTCCCACAGGAGAGCGTGGGTGCGCCCGTGAAATGCACGAACAGCTAATTTTACCCGAGGAATGTTGGCTCCCAACAACTTGTAATTAATCATACACTCTTCTGTCTAAACTCTTTTTATTTGAAGCGTCCTGTCTTAAGAGTCCCGAGAGAAAAACGCCAGATTAAAGCCAGTCTAAATTTAAATCTGTGCCTAGACCCAAACAACTACAAAAGAAAACTGACAAATACAAAAGTGTTTTTGTGCTCGCCAGCCTCGAATTAACTTACATTAGCGCCGTACTCAAACAAACTTCATTGCACTAAAACTGAAGAACCATAGTGTTTTACACTGTTTAACTATGTTGATAATTTCAAAAGTAGAATATCATATAGATGTTTATGTATATAAATACGTACTTATATGTATTTTATATACATACTGTTATTATAGAGAGTGGGAATCATACACTGTTATTTTTCGGATGGAGATAAATTCAACAAATCAAAAATCAAAAAATCAGTCCAGCTGAACGGCTGGTATAATAGTGTAACTAACAATATTTTTCTTTTATATAATGTATGTAAATAGAGAAGTGATACCAATATGATGTATTGATGGATGTCGCCAATAGCTCTTTCGCTTGCATAAACAATGATAAATGAAATTTTCTCATGAGGTCATAAAACTGTAAGATTAAATAAAATTTATGCCAAAAAATCGTAATGACAGATTCATAAATGAAATCAGTAGGTACAATTTTGTTTCGGTATACAAAGTATACCGTGTCGTGTCGATGTTTCGAATACAGGCAAGGGCCTAACAGGTGTTAAATATCTTGAGCTACAGCCAATATTTTAATTGTTGCAGATTCAATGGGCAGACGCCTGTCTCCTAGTATATTCTGTAACAGACCGAAGCAGTTTCGAGTATGCTGTGGAAGTTTTAAACACTCTAAGGAAAGCGCCCCATGGTAGTCCGTCTCATGGAACCAATGGCGCAACATCATCAATGCCAATAGCTCTATTGGCGAACAAGACCGATTTGGACCACTTGAGACAGGTATGTATATTGAAATAACACGGTTTTACATGCCAATTTCCATCTCTCTTTCTAATCCTCTATCACTTCACTCTATCACTCTTCTAATCACTCGTAGTACCTGTGGTTTGCTTCAGTTATAGGCAACGGTAGCCACCTCTACCATCAAATGAACCCGTCAGCCTTTCTCTCGATCTTAACATAAAAAAAAACTTGCCGCGTTTTTAACCGACGAAAAAAACGGATGAGGTTCTCAATTCGACCGTATATGTTTTTAAGTGACTTTGAGTAATATTAAAATACAAATCAAGGCAAAACAATACAAAAAATTTTTATTATCTGAAAGAAAAAAGCGTGTTTTGTGTGCACAACGAAGTTTCGCCTTCAGCAATGTCACCAATGAGTATGTATCTGCATTGTTTCTCGTGGCTCGCTCGTCCATTGAACGTGACTTGTGTTGACGATACGATTTCCGTGACATCAACTGAGCCTATGTTTGTACACACAAAAGACTAGATATTACCAACTGAATGCGAAGTGGTATCTATAGAAATTAAGTTTGCTAGCTATTCAATGCTTGACAGTAGTTATGCCTACTGAGCATATTATCTTCTTTTTAAATAGTTAAAATTTAAAAAAACCGTGTTAAAGAAAAGTATGTTCGTTCTTTTTTAAACAAAATAAAATCCAATTCAATAGGTATATAAGTTATGAAAAGAAATTATTATTTATTTAATAAAAAATAGTGCCTAATATAGAAACATCTCTAAACTTATTTAATCGGAATTTTCTGTAATATGTATGTATGTCATTTGTAACTCATTTAAAAACAATTTAAAAGGATCAAAGATGCGTAAAAAAAGAGATATTGAAAAGTAAATACCATTTACTTTCCACAAATAAAATTTGACGTGAACGCTCGGTCATTAAAAATATTGTGCGCAAAAGGAAATTACATAAAAGTAAATACCAAAAACGCAAAAGTGAATGAATCGTTTTAGCTTTAAAGTCTACCATAGACGAATTTATTCGCAATCTTTGTGAATATAAAAACATTTGTACTCCTAAGTAGGTAATGTGGACTTACTAACTTTGAATGTGATAAATTGTTTGACCGATACATACGTTCACCCTTTCTATACGTCCTTGTCTAGGCAAGTATTCTTTAAAGTTTAAAGAATTAACTAACCCGAAAACTTATATTAACTTCGAGAGAAATCTGTTTTCCAGAGAAACTTTTAACAATTACTTGTTTTATATAATATCGACATGTTTTGTTTAAGGGAACAAAGCGAAAACTTTAACAAAGAGATTTGGGGTTACTGGCCGAAAGTTGGTAATAAGATTTTATTCTTTATTTTTGCAGGTACCTACAAAAGAAGGTCAAGCAATTAGCGTTGCACACGGGGCGTCCTTCAGTGAGGCCAGCGTCGCTGACAATTCTGGAGATCTTTACCGCTGTGTAGACCGCTTGTTGAGCGAAGTGAGGGCACCTCAGCGTACTCGCAAGTTCTCTGTCACCAAGATGCTCGGCTCACTAATAGGTAACATAATAATCAGTTATTGTTCTCTAAAATTCCACTGGTTATTTTTTTATGTCAACTAAGTTAATGAAAGACGAGGTTTGATAAACTGGTTATTTGGAGAGGTTGGAAGCACCTTTGTACGGAGAATGCGTACGCATCTGGTCAACATTTTCTATCAAACCTGAATAGAGCTGAATAAATATAGTTGAGTACAATAGTAAATGCCCTAACTTTCTCGTGTTGGCTTGCTTGTGAAACCATGACTATATGTTGTTCTGTGTCCACAGGTGGCGCTAACAATGCAAATGCGACATCTCGCAGTGGTTCTGTGGTCGCTTGCCCGCGTGTCCCCGCCCCCGCGAGACCTCCGCTAGCGGCTGCTGCGCCCTGACCGACCGCTGCGCCCGCGCATCGTGCGCGCTGATGCCTCGCAGGCGCCGGTACCCTGTGGCTCGCCTGTCTACCAGTATCCGCGCGGTACGCGTCTGCGCCACTCTCCACTATCGTCTAAAACAGACACGGACAATATACCTACTGTTATTTATTACGGAGACGGGTGTCGTTTGGTGCACCTTCATAAATAATGGTGCTGATCTCTTTATAGCGGTGTGTATGTAATTGTATACTATGACTCATTCCACATGTTCTAATTGCGGCATAATTATGTACGTTTAAATTATGCAGATCTATAGAATATACGTAATTTAAACTTGCATAGAGTATGTAGCAAAATCAACCGCGACGTATCGTGCTAGAGCGCTGTAGTGCTTTTTCTTTTTAAGAACTTAATTGTTACCAATATGGACTTGAAAAAGTGACTCGTCGGTTGACTTTTGCGACAAACTCTACATATAAATATGTTACTGTAAATCTCCATACCTCACTGTTGATATAAATTTTCAGTCATTCAAGTCAGAATACTACAATTATTCATCTATTAAACTCTAGATTAAATCCTTAATATATATTATATTTTAATAGAAAGACTTGTTTATTGATTTGAGATTGATAAAATTGTTATAAAGGTTCCCAATATTGTATATTACTTACTATATACAATATCTAAGTATTCTTACAATTATTTAGAGTTCTAGTCTATATAAAAGTTATTAAAAATTTACAATTATGACTTAAGTTTGACAATTATTCGAGCTTTTACAGTAACATATAATTATTAGATAATTACATTTGAAGCATACTTTAATGCTATTTCATTCAACCTTCAGGAATATTTTAGATTATTAAGTAGGCAAAAATATAATAATCATTGCATCGGATTCAATTTTCGTATGCGTATATAAAGGGCTTTAATTTAATATAATATTTAAATTAAGTGAAATTTTTACTCGTAAGTTAATTTTAGAGCTTCATGCTCGTATATATGTTAATTTATCAGATTTAACAGACATTAAGTGTTATGAAAATTGTATAATAGATATTCAGTTACTAAATTTTGACAATAAATTCAATTGTGTTGTCCATATTTATATTTATAATAATTGAAAAAAAAAAAACATAACTCTCAACAGTTCGAAAGATTGTGCCAAAATAAAAATGTCCCAATATCAAAAATGTTAATATAAATAATGTAAAAAAATTGTATATTATATTATAATATAATACCAATATATAAAAATTTATTAAATAAATACAGATAGAAAAATTACAAGAATACAAAAAAAATAATGTTAAGAACTAATCTTACAACTAAAGTTTACTTCAATAATTTCTCCTATATAGTTTTAAAACAATATTTTTATTAGCGTCATAATTTACCTTCGTAGACGAGCTACGGCGTAGCATTTCAGCAGAGCCTTTATTTAGTTCTCAAACTACGTATAAAGTGCTACGCTGTAGCTATAGCTGACAATCTTCATTTATATTAGTTCTTGTGTAGATTCGGCCTAATTGGTATTTTCGGCCTAAAATCTTCAAATGATATCTTTGTAGTTTCTACTTCACTGTAATTTGTCAACTTTGTACTTTTGCACAGTATTATTGAATAAAAATTAATGCATAATATTTGTTCTAGATGTAAAGTAAAAATGCGAAACTATTCTTTAATTTTTAATTTCTTATTAATTTAGATATCTTCTAGTCTAGGACAAAGGCTGTGAAATGGTATTTGACTTTGCAGGCATGCAGGTTGCGTGTGTTATGGTTATGTGAGATACTGTTGGGTTTAAAGTCCGAATATATTTTGTATTTTAATTCAGTAATCAGTCATTTTATTTTACAAATAAGTGCTGTTCATTAAATTGTATGCAAAATTTAATCAAAGTGATGAGTCAAATTGTTGCTAAGGTCTCTCACAATTGTTGGCGAGGAATTGTGACTTTATTTCAATGCATGAAGGTTTAAAATCTCTTGAAAACTTTCATCTATGCGAAGCGAATGTGAAGTTCCTTTAAAGGGATCTTTGTAATATCGTTTCACGTCAATCAGTGTTGATACCACTTAAGGGGAGTTTTAGACAATGTAATTTAAAAAAAAAAGGAAAAGTGCTTTGTCGTCGTATTTATTGTATATGTATTAAGATTGGCATTTGTAAAAATGTTGTTTGTACAAATTGTTAAGGGACTAAAGGAGATGTCGGAACTGATCAGTATCATAAGTTATTAAATATAAATTTTAAGTAGCTTTTAATATCAATAAATATTTCATAATTAATTATCTTGTCTTTTATTTATTTATTTTACATGATTTCTTTCATTATGTCCTTATCTAGAATTATATTCTTATCAATTTATAATCAAAATTTGTTTGGAGACAACTACTCCCTCACAGAAGGTCACCATGAAATAAAAGCACGTGTGCTGTTGTGTTTCGCCGAGTAAGTAAGGGATGCCTATTTATCTAATCCTATATTACTATTGACGGAAGCGCACTTGCATTACCTGTGGCGTTGCTTTTGTTTTTAGCGACGGTAGCCACCTACCTAGACAAAAGCATTGATTTTTCTAAGAAAAACAAAACGCTTTTCTTTTATTAAAGAGTGGCAGGCAGGCTGACATTCCACTTATTGGTGGGTAACTAGTGCACCAACACCAAAAGAGGTATGCTACAGATATCGAAAATAATCTCACTTTCGCATTTACAATATTGGGATTATTGGAATTTTTTTGGGATATATTGGGATTGTCACATAAAGGTTGTCATAGAGAGGCTGCCAGTCAACTTGATGATAGGCAGCTGCAGTCGTCTATTAACACAAGAGACGCCTCAGGTACAGTCGGCCGCAAAAATCGATTAACACGTTCAAAAGTGCAAAATAACTGAACACTCAACGCGCCAAGTTGTCACAACTAGAGAACAAAATAAACTTTACGTAAAAAACAATCGTAAAAAGCTTCAGTAAGCAGTAAGTTCAATGTTCAGTTGTTTTGCACTTTTGAATGTGATCGACTTATGCGGCCGACTGTAAAATGTACCGCAAGTACGTTGTGGACCTTAGTTGGATACGGATAACGGATTAGTGAGGGATAGGGAAATGGTCTCTGTCGTAGTTGTATTATAATTATATTAGTAATAGTTTAACTATGTGTTCAGTATAATATGTCCTAATTTAACTACATATTATATATGTTATAAAATTTTAAAAAAATCAAAAAAAGTACAGTTACTTTTACCAATCGTAAAATGTCCATAAATTTTATGAAAAAATTTAAAAGTAAAACAATATTTGGTTCAGCGCCAAATGTAATGAAATAGCTGTATAAGTTGATAAAATGTAACTAAAATTCTATTTAACTTTAACTACATCCTTTAACAATTCTGTTATCAGCAACATGTAATTTAAAAAAAAAATCTTGTATAAATTTTATTAAATAAAATCTATGGTAATAACATTATAATATATCTAAAGACAGTATATTGAGCGGTCATAATCGCGGACGAAACAATAAATTCCAGTCGCCGGGCGCCGAGTCTCGGAACAATGGAGCAATGAGATGAGAGGGGTGCGCCCCCAGCTGCGTATTCCGATCGATTGTGGACCGCATCAACTTCTCACCACTCCGCTCGAAGCTGTGTGTCAACGCGGCACTGTGCTGTTTGGCGAAATAAAAAAAAAATAACAAACATTCAAATTAAGAAATTAGTGTCATGTGTTAGTGGTATAGCAAGAATGGAGGGGCGGAGGACTTGGGACGGTGCGCCGCTGGGTGAGTCCCATTCACCACCGCAATCGGTGCCCGGTCGTAGGACACCGCTAGGCGCTGTCGGTCTAGGTGGATTTTATATGCAAGGAGGACAACCTCCGCCTCCTCCGCAACATTGCTATCCGACTGATGAAAACCAACCGGAGCCCGGGACCAGCTATGGACAGAGGTACTCGTAAAATTCATTCGGTATAGCCGACCAGAAAAGTGCTTTATCGGTTTCGATAACAAATTCCATTCATTTCAAAATTCGCTAAGTAGATTTGAAATAAGTATTGATTACTGATTGACATAATTGTCACTTTGAATTTTCAAAGGAAAACAGACCTTATCATTCAAGAAAGTTCATTCTTAGGGTTATAAAGCACTTTATTTGTCGAGTTTACATAACTATAATATTTTGTGGAAAACCGCTTTTAATAAAATTTATTTATTACTGAAACAAAGATGTAATTTTGGTTGCATTAAGAAACTATTAATTGACTATTATTTTTTTACTAGCTATTTATTTAACTATATTATATATTATTCTTCATTCTCAGCTAACTTTTTCTAAACCATGTTAGGTATATAACTTGAAAACATATAACATAGTTATACTATAAATATACCAACATTTAAAGTAATTTTAAGTTAGTGCAGGGTTTAATCTTGATATGATACAATAATATGAATTGAATTAATGAAACCGTATCTTTTTTCTCTGTTTGAATAATTCTCATCTTATACTTTATATTTAAACATTATAATTAATGCACAGAATGATAGTACCTACCTATTGAGTACCTATCTCAAGAAGTGGCATAGTCGTCTGTGCTACACGAGACAATAAATCAAAAGATTTATTGCTTCAACTAAATAAACGAATGAATATAAATAATTACAGAAAAAAACAATTGGGAATACGAAATGCAAAAAATCTATACTCTATACTAATATTATAAAGAGGAAAGATTTGATTGTTTGTATAGAATAGGTTCCGAAACTACTGGACCGATTTGCAAAATTCTTTTACCATTAGCGTGATGAATATAGGCTGCTTTTTACCGCGGGAAAATGCTTCATTCCTACGGGAAATGTAAAATAAAAGTAAATACTAGCGGCTTGGCCCGGAAGATAGCGCCATCTATCCAAAATACAGTAGATGGCGTTTATACTTTTCTACGCGCGAGCACCAGCAAGTAGAAATATAAACATATAGTTAAACTATCTCTGGTTATATAACTATGCCATTTATTTGGAAATTTAATTGTCATCCAAATTAACTAAAGATAACATTTAATATAACATTTTCAGATATGTCTTTGTGGAAAGGTGTTGTAATTAGTGATTGAGTAAAAAAAATGTACAGGTGCTGAATTAACAACGTAATCGGCCTTATTTTTATTTAACACTCCGTTTAAAGTTTCGATTCGACAAATTTTAATGTGTCTCGACGATGCAATCAAATATCGATCACACATGTTTTCGGAAGGGTGGTAAACAACAATAATGCACTTCTAGCGCAGCATCTGTGCACAATAGAACAAAAACCTCAGCACCCCACCCTATCGCAGTTTGTACCGTACTTGTGGTACTTGTCGTCATGGCCACTTCAACAATTCCCTTTAGATTTTGCCGCATTCGAAACCAAAATTTTCTGCATGAAAATATCCTAAAATGGCAAATTTATTGCCTAAATATTGAAAATATTTAAAAAATTATATTTAAAAATATATATTTATGAAATCAAGTGTACTGTCAGCCTGTCTGTCGACCTTAACATTAAAAAAAAATGATAATTATCGTCGATGTAAAATAAGTAATCAATACTAATAATAAATCTGTAAGTGTAGGTATTGTATGTATGTATAATAACTCTTGAACGAATTAACTGATTTTCATGAAACTTGGTAGATAATCATTTAGACGTACAGGACACAGCATAGGCTACTTTTTTTATTTTTTAACGCTGACGAAGTCGCGGGCGCCAGCTAGTGTAGATACTATAAATTCTTGGTTAATCATTTTTCCTTTATTATTTTGTACTAGCTTGACCCGGGCAAACGTTGTTTTGCAACTATCACTTACCTATCGAAAAAAAATTCATAAAAATCGGCCAGAGATCGGACCTCAAACTACAACAAAATTCTGAACGCACATATAAATATTTGACTGTGACGACGACGATGGCGCCGCCATACGACAGTGGCCCCCAATTATTTATGATTTTATATGATCCCTCGGGAATAGTCCTTTTTTTCTGGATGAAAGGTACCCTATGTCCTTTCTGGTGTCGCAGACAACGTGTATGCAAAATTTCAGTAGTTTTTGCGTGAAAGCGATACAGACAGACAGACCTATTAGGAATACCTATTAGGAATTTGTATTTGTATTTGTAATTGCAATATATTAAAAAACTAGCTTCTAAAATCTAAAAATCTAAATTTAGTTTCATTATCTATTAAGAGCCTATAAACACGATATATCTGATAATAAAGTAACTTACTCCATGACCGACCCTTACAGATTTATTATTAGTATTGATAAAAGAACTAATCATTGAGTAAAATATTTAGTTGGGAACTTTATGAGGCCGTCCCTAAATCTATTTACCCATTCTTAAATTAGATATAATACATTAAGAATTTTCCCATTGCATTAGAAGTAACATCCAACGAAACTTTCCATCATTTTGGCTTCAGCGTAGGCATCACTTAGTAATTACCCAGTACAAATATTCCGCTGAATATTGTTTAGTGAGAGTCAAACGGGATTTTATCGATACAGAACTTTGTACGACTTTGTGCAGAACTTTTCAGTTTTCTTTATATTAATGTCGTCAGACAGGCTGACGGTCGGTATTCTTTTCTTATTACCTTTTCTACAAGTTATTTTATGTAGTAATTCGGGTTTTCCGCATTGAAAACAAATTGAAATGTATTAGTCACTACAAAATAAATGTATAACAGTATGAATTATTAGCACCAATCAATAGAGCACGCTTTGATAATGATCTCATTCTCATACTGTGGTAGTAAATCTAGTTTCGACGATGACCTATTTGCTCAACAATTTGAAGTTTAAGTTTCAACTCATTTAGTCATTTAGTTTAAGCAAGAAATTTCCTCATAAATCTATACCAATATATAAACCTGAAGAGTTTGTTTGGTTGGTTCTACGCATTAATCTCAGGAACTATTAGAACTATTGGTTTTTTTTTGAGTTGGATAGTCCATTTATCGAGGAAATCTTTAGGTTATTTATTGTGACCTAAAAGGCTAAATAAAATATCTTTATTTGTTGAGCTTCGACTTAACAAGTCGGCTACTCACCGCGAGTGGCGCAAGTTGATTCAAGTTTTCACTTCTGTCTGCAGTGCCACTGCTTTTTAGCCCATTAATGATATTCACATTCATAAACACAATCCATTTTCCTGACAAGAATGAATCCACGTACATTAATATCAACTCGTCGAATACACATAACTTGTGTTGAAAGCATTTGAGGTCATATGACTCATGTATGTGGCACGAGGTAATGATGTATTTATTCACTTTGTCTAATGTGATACTTACGTATAATATGAAACGTTCGGAAAATGTGAAAATATATATGTAATTTCCTCGCTGGATTTTTCTTAATTGGATTGCAACTATTTAATATTATAAACTATCTAACCCCGGCGAACTTCCTACCGCCAAACTCGTTCCATACAAAATGAAAGAGAAAATTCATTTCATTCACAATTTTTAAATGGATTAATATTTCAGACGTTTTAATAGTCTATCGGGGCGGAAACAAATCGGTCCAGTCTTTGAAATATCTAAGACTTCTTTTAATTTTCAGGCCAATTGATGGAAAATCTAAACAGAAAATGCGACAAGGGAAAACTGTAAGACTGAATATAAATGCCAGAGAACGAAGAAGAATGCACGATTTGGTAAGTCTTAGCTATGTTTTTGAAAAAAAATAGCTGATTTTGACAAAAAAAGCCTCCTTCCACTTGGATCCACAGCTTCGCTTCACATGTGGATCCGCGGATACCTTTATCTCCTCTTAAATTCACGTGTGGATCCGCAGATACCTTTATTTATCTCCTCTTATATCCACGTGTGGATCCATGGATACTTCTTTTTCCTTTTCTATCCACCAGGTGGATCCCTCGATATTACATATGACTGAAATATTGTTCTCTATAAGTGTCACTTGGCACTTGAGCTAAAAGTCCTCAACCTGAGCACATAAGAAAGTTACTGACTGTATATTGTATTTTATTTATACGTAAAAATGCTAAGAGCCTGTCATTGTCATGCTTGTACACTAGTTAATAGAAAAAAAGGAAATTTTATCAAGGGGTTTTCAGAATAGTATTACAAAAAAAAAGAACAAAAGTTCTGAAATCATAGTGCATGTGGATTTAAGAGGAGGAGATAAAGGTATCCGCGGATCCACTTAGCGGATTGTGGATTCAAGTGACATAGAAAATTATTATTATTTTTGGATCCCCTCGTTTGTGGATCGAAGTGGCATATAAAATTATTTGTATTATTGAATCCCCTCAATGGTAGGATTTAAGAGGAGCTAAAGTTATCCGCGGATCCACATGTGGAGCCAATCTGTGGATCCAAGATCCAAGTGGAGTGGAAGGAGGAAAAAAACATCAATAACCATTTATTGATGTATTTTTCCTTTAAAATAAGATAATGTTATTATTTATTAAACAAACGACATCATACTTAATTTTATTTCACATCTTATTTTAATTTTAGTTGGGAAACTCTACCAGGCCGCCCTCGACTTCGGATGGAATTACCTTCCTCTTTCCATTAGTAAAAGCTGCATTAAAATCCGTTACGTAGTTTAAAAGAGCGCACATAGATACAGATTGACAGACGTAGACGGCGGGAAGAGCTTTTTTGCCAAAATACGAATTAATTTCAACAAGATATATAAAACACATCTAAAATCACTGACTGTTATTTACAAAACTAAAAATAATTCACTAACAAAACCGGTATATTTATTTTTAGCCGGTATGCCGTGTCAACAACGTTGTAGCTAATAAAATAGTTTCCGGTTTAAAATTAACGCGATTTAAATAAAAATCAGATTAACATTTGTATCTATTTGGCACAGCGTGGCTTTAGCCGCGTGCCGCATGCCAACTCTGATTGATGACAACACAGGAATGTGTGGCAATGTTTTAATGGTGTTGAGTATCTTAATAAAGTTGTATAGGATTTTTTTAGTAATGTACATATCTTATTCTTATCTAAGTTTAATTAACATTTGCTAAAATGGAAAAAAAACGGAAGAGGGATAAAAATATTAAAACAAAACATTTATTAGTGGCAGGGCACAATAGTGACAGGCTTTGCGTTTCGCAGTCATTTAGGCAATACATCAAGCTCCAGAAATTTGGTAGTATGCAATGAATGTAAAAAGACTACTGCTGCGCTATTGTGTAGAGAATAGTTTAATTTGCTATACTGACATGTTTTTCACTCGAGTTTATTATTTATATAATTGTTATTAACAATTTTATGGAAAAAATCGCCGTTTTTTTAGATTTTTGCTTATAAAATTAAAACTATCGACGCAATCACGCAATATCCAAACACGAGGAATAAAACACCGCAAATACACACAATGTTATATTCCTTCACCCGATACTCGCGCGCTCGGTCGTTTCTCGTGATGTTCAGCTTCAGTTCTAACATACTTCTCAGCGTTTTAATACAAAACCAAGATATATGTTTTGAAGTATGAAAACTCTAGTTTCGAAATCGTTTTTGTAAATTGAAATAGGACAATAGCTGTCGCATACAGGCCTGCTGGAATATTGCATAGTAAAAAATTTAAATCGCCACAGATCGAAAACTATGCATCGGACAGTGCCTGCTTTTTGCACATATAAAGCTTATATTGATGACTAATACTGGCCGGAATATCAACACTACAAGTAAAAAAATAACCGAGTTATGAAGTTTTGAAAAAACTGCAATTTGGCAGGTGTTTCCCGATTTTCTCCTTAACTAACGATCCAATCAAGTCATTCGATCTCTCATTTTCTTCGTGTTTTCATTCTCTACAAATGGCAACATCATCGTGATTACACTGATAGTTTCAATTTTATAAGCAAAAAACTAAAAAAACAGCGACTTTTACCATAAAATTGTTAATAACAATTATATAAATAATAAACTCGAGTGAAAAACATGTCAGTATAGCAAATTAAACTATTCTCTACTACTAACTAACTAGCAAATTAACTATAGGTTGCTTTACCTTATATAATTATTCTACATTTTCTTGTAATAGTTACAATTAATAGTTAATAATTATTATTAATATTAAGTGATTACTTACTATTAATTGTACTTTTATTCAGTAAATTCTTAAATACGTTTCCCTTATAGTCAGAAATTCATTCATTGAAATTATACTTACATTTTATTATACTATCAATATTATATTACTATACTATAAGCTCCAATATTTATCTAATTATACGGCACAAGTAATGCTATAGGAAAAAATACAATATTATTGTTATTTTGATAATGGAAAAGCCTATAAAAATAGTATATAGTGGGCGTACGAAAAGGGACTATTCAATGAACTAAATGCACGCTCCGGTCCGTGAATGGATTTGATTTATTATTTTGTGTGTGGCCAACACCCTACCCACTCCTACAATTTTGTCAATGATATTGATATTCAACTGGAAAGTATTTTTACCTAATAAAAATGTTGGTTTTCCATTTGCAGAACGACGCTCTTGACGAATTACGGAGCGTTATCCCCTATGCTCATTCGCCATCCGTCCGCAAATTGTCAAAGATAGCGACACTTTTATTGGCCAAAAACTATATACTGATGCAGGCCAGTGCATTAGAGGAGTTACGGAGGTAAACTATATAAATTAAATTATTTATTTGTATTTTTTGCTTACTGTATTGCTGCTTACTTACCTTGACGAATATAAACTCAGGTACGAAAGTAAAATAGTATAGGTAGAGCTTAATTTATGTATATTAACTGAATTAGTTATCTCCCAAAAAATTCATAGCGCAGCATATTTTTCAACTCAAGTTGTTTTCACTATCATTTAGAGATAAGTCGATATTTTTGTTATGTTGATTCGTGAAAAATTAAGTGTTCTTGATTCACGGGATTAACAGCATTCATTTGTATAAAGAAATATAGGTCATGATGCGTACACCATGTTTGTTGACTTATGCCCTATTAAGGGAAAGATATATTGAGCATTAAAATCGGGATCACCCAGAATCAATTGAGGATAATTTAAGATGTGAAATTGAGGTTGACTTTGTTGGTAAGGAACAGACTGCCTTCCTTCCCACTTACATAATCACAATTTGAATTACCGGATTTTTTATATTTTTATATAAAGGTCTTCCTGTTTAGGTCAACAGAGGTCTCTGACAGAGACTCCCTGTCGACTGAGGTCCACTTGATCGTAGGAGGCCACCGTCGCCTATAACACAAGTAACACTATGGATGCTGCAAATAAGTTCGTTGACCGTAGTGGCTCAGATTAAATAAGAGTTACTGGTAGTGGGATTAAATATAAGGTCTTAAGAAGATTGGACATAAAATCGTCCCCGATATTGCCACCGATTTTAGGGGCGTGTGTAGGCGCTTGTAGGATATACAGCGTCGCAGGAACGTTGTGTTGTGACACAAAATCCACTACTAAAAATACTCTAACAGGGTGAAAATATTTACTTAAACCCTTTTTTTAAATTATATTAAACTGCTTTCAGGTTTACAGAACATAACAAGTATTTTTATTTTTTACAGACTGGTAGCTTACCTCCAAGGTACTGCAACAGCTGCAGGTATAGTGCCACCACCAGGTTTCGATTTGGCTGGATTACCCGCCGCTGCTAAATTACTGCAACCCCCAGTGCCCGGGCCACCTGCACCGCCGGAACCGCCCTCTTGAGACCTACCCGTTAAGTTAGAACCGTAAATGTAAGCTCAGAGTAAAAAGAAATAACTCATTCAAACTAATAGGAGTTAAGCTTAATATATCTTAAAATTATGTCGCATTGTTAAGAAATTAATATAAAGGGACGCCATCTTCGTATTTCAACGCGTCGTCACGCGTCTGTTTACTACGGAAATTAAGGTGTACACTCAGTCCATTATTAGTCGAGATAAAGTATAATGCTAAACAAATGTAGTATGAGAGAAAAATCTTGAGTTTTTAAGTATTTTTAGTAAGTACAGTTAAGAGCAGGGAAAGCTCATCATAACTATATTTGGCGAATTTAAATAATTTTATTACCTTAGTTTAATTAATTCAAATCGAGAAATAAAATATAGAAAAATGTATTCATCTGATAAAATTATGTGTGGATTTTTTTTGTAACATGTACAAAAAAGCTGTAAAAGTGTTCATAGGCAACTTTTTATAGGGTATATATTCTTTATTTAAAACCAAAATTAGTTATTTTATTAATGACCTCTTTCACCAACTACAAGTTGATTAGTTACTTTTCAAGTAAAGCTTATTGGCGAGTAAATGTTACGAATATCTTGTGTCAATTTTATTGAAATTACCTTTGAGTAATGCTACTCGAAGATGGTGAAACTTAACGGTAACTTTAAATGGCCTACTCGACACTTTACTCAGAGGTGATGAAAGAGGTCTTATATTGTGTATAATGTTTAACGATAATACTGCCAATGCAATACAATGATTTTATTTATTTTTATTCATATTATACAATTACAATATAAAAATATATAGTCCTTAAGAAATATTCAATTATAATATTCTAGTGTAATAGTAGAGTACTTTGAAACTTGAATAGTATTAAGTATAAAGTAGATAGTTGTATGTTTATGACTTTACTAATATTAAAATTATATTACTTATTCGCAATTTAATAATTAGGTACTTTAAAACTATTAAATAATTAACGAGTACTTATCTAGTATTAGCTGTCAATGTTTTTATTCAAAATTTGTTGGATGAAATGACAAGATTTATTTACATATAGGTATAATTAACTTATTTACCTAAATAAGTTAGGTAGGTACCTCATAAACAAGGAAAATCCAAACATCGCAAATCACTGAAAATATGGAAAACTTTCAACTTTACCACAATTGTTTATTTTGTGACATAATAGATAGATATTATAAATAGTCATGACTTTGTAAGATGAAGTTCTTGTATACCTTTATTATTAATTTTTTTAGTCAGAAACTATTTCACTTTCTTGTAAATTGTATAAAAAATATTAAAATAGTAATTTTAAAACAGTAAATAAATTAAGTAATAATTTATCGTAGATATATCTGAGTATTGTTTTAATAAAAATACTTAATGGATAAATCGTTTTATCGAATATTGGTGGACTAAAACAAATATTTTTAATTTAAATAATTAAAAAATTACTATATTATTTATAAAATACGTGATATCATATTTCTTTTTTAATATGCGATCTGCGCCTTCATATAGGTACCTAAAAACATAAAATAGCATAAACTTTTTATAACTATTTATTTAACATACTATATATAGCTGGTGCCCGCGACTTTTTCTGCGTTCTAAAATAAAAAAGTAAGCTATCTTGTGTCCTGTACGTCTAAATGTTTATCTGCCAACTTTCATGAAAATCAGTTAATTCGTTTAAGAGTTATGGAGGAACATAAATACATACATATACAAAAAAAATTTAAAAATCGTCAATTTAGTTTCAGTATCATGTATAGAGCACATAAACACGATATCTCTGAAAACAAAGTAAGTTAGTCCATTACCAACCATTACAGAATTATTAATAGTATTGATAATGATGACAAACCTTTTGAAATGAGTTATCTAAATAATAGAGCCTAGTTTAAAAGAATCAAGCAGACAAACAGACACGCGCAGATAGCGACTATAGGATATTTTTGAGCGATTTTTTTTTATAAATATGTATAAATCTCTATTTACATTGGCATAAAGTTAATCAAATAAAAATAATAAACAATTTTCAGTCTATCAGTATCCTATAAAACATGTATTACGAGTAGATATATCTCTTTATTGTAATCTTATACATTATTTATGTAATATTTCACTCGTTTAAAATAAAAGAGTGGACTGTGAATCGATGTGCCAAAAAATAATTAAGTAGATTTCTCCTCGTTTGTAAGATATTTATAAACATGAGGATAGTCAGTAAATAAATACTTAATATAACTAAATAAGGAGTAAGGACGCATAAAAAGGGCGAAATTACTAGTAGCTGAAGTACACCATAGTCAAACTTTATGACTTACTTTGGGTGAAATGGTACACTATCGCTCATTTTTAAACGTCTGCATTTTATACTTATTAGGTATACTAATGTAGGAACTTTAAATATTATAATAAGGTTTAGGAAAAGTAGCAGACATATTTCGTTTGCTATCAATTTGCTCATCAACAAGTCAGATGTCATTGTTGTTAATTACCTAAAATTATTTATATATTATTTATTAAATAAAATACATATTTACATTTCATAAAAATCATCAATAAAATTCATAAATAACAAGTTTAGTACCTATGTAATTTTGAACACAATTTATACAGTCGAGTAGTTGAGTTCTTATCAAAATTTTACTCATGCAAGTAATAGTGACATTCCTAATTTTTTTAAGCATGTACGTACGTCCGAGTTTGAATTAGAATATTCATTTGTAAAAATAAAGCCAAAGTAAAATGTGATTTTTATTAGCAATAAAATTTGTAATAAATTATGAAAGAATTAAATTGTATGAATTTATTGTGGTATATTATTTTCCCACTGAGCATTTCTTACTGTTGCGTCATCTATTGGATTTATTTAGAACGACTATGAACTTTTTCCCTTCAAGCGAATTCTTCAGGTTGACGTTAGATGGCGCCCCCAGTTAAATTAAAACAAATAACAGTTGGATTATTTTTAATTAACTGTTTTGCTTTCTTCACCCAACGAAAGAAAACACCTACCTATTATACCAACTATGTATAACTTAGACTGAAAGAAACCAGATATAATATACATACCAATATGTACCTACTTTTCCATGGTGTGTATTAGGTATAGTATCTATACGTAGATCTGTAGATACCAAATGTATTTATACAAATATCGTTGGCTTAGAGTGTAAACCTGCTAACGTACTTTTAGGTAATTTTACAGGAGAGACAAAAAACATTCTTAAAAGAAAACTAATAGATTTTAAGAAAGAACTTTAATGTACGTTAATGTATTTTTAATATTTTATTAATATAAAGTTAAATAAAAGTTACTAAATTCAGTATTTATTAACACTTTTGTGACTGAGCAGGTTTTTGTGATCGATTAAAGTTTTTAATGACGAAGTTAACAGTGTTTCATTCACAGTTTCATTAAAACGAAAGATATAATTAATAAGTCATTGTAACAAAATTTTAGATCAAATAGTCTAAATCTATAATATTATGAATACTATAACGTAAATTAGTACATTTATTAAAGTAGGTAAATAATTAATATCATTACCGAATACCTGCTAAGTGCGATATTTCTTTGATTTACTTTCAAAAAAACTGATAACTGGTTTAGATTGTAGGTTTTAGTAAATTATAAATATAATTTAATATAGCAAAACATTACTCATTTTTCAATATAATTTATACAAAATAATAATTAGTTAACAATATATACACATTAGGACACATATCTCTACAATATTGATCTGTCTGTTGACCTTAACATAAAAAAAAAATTATAATTCTTTAATCTTCTAATTATATTAGTAACACCGATTTTTTTAATTATTATCGAAGACTCAGTACAAAATGGGCTATAAGACGGAGTTAGCAGTGAACTTTTGCCAGTCATGAATTTGATCGTTTTACTCATCACACATCTTCGAATTCATCTTTCGAATTACATGAAAAACGTAGAATAGTAAAAAATTGATTTAGCAGGTTTACACTCTAAGCCGACGATATTGAGCACAAAGCAAGGTCATATGGTACAAGTAGGTACACGATGGGAAAAAATATATAATTATAAGACAGGTAGAGGTATCTTTACTTTGCGTTGTTCAGTTCAGGCTTTCATATCTATAGATAGATACATTTCTTATTTAAAATCATATTAAGTATTCGTATGTCCATATACTCTTATTACAAACGTGAAAGTAACTCTGTCTGTCTGTTACCTTAAAACGCCTTAACTACTCCTGCGATCATTATGAAATTTTGTACTCACGTTATCAGGGATCCAGGAAAGACATAAAGACATTTCATCTAGAACAAAAGTATACTAAAGCAAGAAAACTAACGCCTGGCAAAAGTGTAAAAAGCAATATATATATATTGCTTTTTACACTTTATATAGATGTCATGTCAGTGTTATATTTCAAATGTTATTTTTTTTCAACATAATTAATATAAGATTTAAACGTAAAACGACAACGCATTAAGATTACCTACAGAAGAAATAATGTCTCCAATAATGGTTGTGCTTGAAATGCACGGTAAAGTAATTGCTACCCTTAACAGTGATGAATATAAGCAAGCTCGAGGCAACTAGCTGTGCGGTGCAAAATTTAATCCACTCCCGTCTGCCACCCGACGCCTCCACAACGCTATCAACCACCCCACCACCTATACTACCTACAGGTATACCGCTAGCTGTACAAATAGTACATACATTATACAGACGAACCCTATCCAATAATTTATTCATATCTTTCACCGGCACTAAGTCACATAATGACCGTAATGTAACTAGGATTGAAAGTTTGTTTTTCGCCAACGTTGCCATGATAACCATTGGTCTACATCTACAATATAGGACATAAATGGATTGGTCTACGAAACACCATACTCGTACACAAACTATACAAATGTACATATACATACACATGTTAAAATTAATACATGTAGGTACGCTGTCCTATACAATTCATTGGGATGGGATCATAGCGAGCATTTTACCGTTAGAAGCAAGACAAAAAACTTTTAAAAAGCTAACGGAGCGACGAGAACGTTGGAGTCAACAAAAAAATTATTTCATATTTTACTTTGTAAATGAAAGAATTTTTAAAATCTATCCAGTAGTTTTTGAGTTTATTCATTTCATCTATACTATTACGAGTATATAAAGCTAAAGATTTGTTTGTTTGTTTGGTTGTACACGCTAATCTCAGGAACTACTGGTTCGAAATGAAAAATTCTTTTTGTGTTGGATAATCCATTTATCGAGAAAGGCTATAGAGAACGCGGACGAAGTCGCGGACACTGGAGCTTACTCCTATTACGAACGATTATAATACCTACATTTAAATTTTCATAATTCGAACACGCCGAAAGAACAACATTGTTCTTTTTAAAAAAAAAAATTCTGTAGATGGCGCAATATCTCTGAAACTTGAGAGATAGGTATTCATTCTAAAATATTCAAAAGTAGAACATAACGTGTACGTTATGATAACATAACGTGTAACATAACGTGTCCAAATTGTCACATGGTGTACCGTGTGACAATTTGGATTTTACTCCCATAAATTTTCATACTACGGGCTTATAAGTATATATGAAAATCGATTCTTAAGGAGTAAGGAGTTCTTAAACTCCAAAAATTCAAATCCATGTGTCACTTGGAGCTAATAGTTTAGCCTTTAGGTTTTAGTCACATACGTTTACGTTACGGTTGTAACGCTAGGTCCTTGAAATTGATGGAAGTTAGGCGAAGACGGGAATGTAGAGTGCCATTCGCCTTCGCCTTGGCTCGCCTCGCCTCAGGCTTCTTGTAGGTAATCATTGTCGGTTAGAAGTGGACTTGTATTAAATTAAAAATTCATCATGTCTTGGAAATTAATGTTATATGGCCAAATTAACGCCTAAACAGACACCCTGATACATGCATTTTAACATTATACTGCTCTGCCGTCACCAGCACCTTGGGATGTACACCAACATCGTTTCTTACTTCATTACAAATAACATAATTTCCTTGTACTCAACCATAGTAATCCATACTTCTTATTAATACTAGCTATACGCTCCCAGCTTCGCCCGGATTCAAAACAAAAACTATCCTGTCTCTTAAGTTGGACTAAATTCGGTTCAGTAGTTTAGGAGTTCATTGGCGTCAAACAACGTCTAACGTCAAAAAATTTATATTTATACGAGTACATATAATTTATAATTTGTCCGTCTTTACCTTGGTTTATACCCATCTCGACAACCACGAAACCAGGCAATTTTTATATATCTACAAAATTTTATATATATGTCGGAGCGTGAATAAAGAGAAGATTATTCATTAATTATTAATTATTAATAACATTTTTGAATTGTGTAGAATCATGTAATTCAAAGAGGGATGGTGCTAAATACATCATCGGACGTAAACACAAGTCTGGGTTTAGTATTTTCTGGTCTGTAGTAGACAGTAGAGATTGTAGCATAGTTATTATTCTATGGTATAGCAAAGACAACTGTCGAAGATGACAGCTATCGCCTATTGGCTCTTGATGACGTGATATATGATGATGGTATTTTCGGCCATGTACATTGGTTAACAGTGACGCTAAGTGCTCTGATAGTTTGAGCAAGCAAGTATAGAGGGCGCTCCAAGTGATTCGGAGCTAGGCCGGAGCTGAGTTCGGCGGCCATTGTGATTATTCAATTTCTAACTGACGCTAGCGTACTGTTTGAGTTTGTGCATTATTAAGTACTTGTTTTATTCTTTTGTTTCTTGAGTGAGACCTGAGACTTGTGGTACGTCACACCACTTTGTGATTACCTACTATTATAGTGACTTTGTAAATATAACAGTTAAGTGATCCGAACCATGTCAGAAAAGACAAGCGTGGCTCGAGACGACGCTGCACAACAAGTGCCCATCTCCCAGCCCGCTCCGAGATATATATATATATATATATATATATATATATATATATATAATATTTTTATATATATATTTTTCTGTCTAGCCATTTTTGAATTTTTGTGGTAAGTACTAACGCACGGCTAAATGTAACTTTACTAGCTGTACCTGCGGCTTCGCCTGCTTGGACTTTGTTGGCCGGCTTGGCCGCGATCTCACTTGATGTTAGTTTACTAGGCATAATTTTTAATTTTCTTGTAGGTACATACGCTCATGCAACTTTTTATCTTTTACCTAAGCCAAGCTAACTCAAGCACGACATGACCACTGTCAATTTTATACCTAGAAACCACAAATAAAATAAGAACTAAATATAGACGACCCCTGTAGAGTGAAACCGGTAAAACTACGCTAAGCCATGTATATACACGGCTACACTCACACAAATGCAATAAAACTACGCCTTCGCTTTATTAGTTGATCAACATCAGCGCGTGGAGCTTGACGTACGTAAATCAAAATATTTTTACTAGTCTTACTAGTAAAAATATTGAAATTAATTAATTAAATTAATATTAATTTCCACTATTGGAAATGCCAAATTGCGTAGTCAAAGGATGTAAAAACCAGTCTTCAAAAAATAAAAAGCAGGACGGAATCACATTTCACACGTAAGTAAATTTGGAAACCAAAATTTTGAACAAATATAAATAAAAATTATGGTTTTAGCTTGGAACACAAAACTAATCTTAGTGTTTCCCTTATTAATTTTTTTAAGTGCATGTCAGAACTTGGGAAATTAGTGTCACGTACTAAATTGTATCATATACCTATATTATATACTTAATATCGACCCCTGAAGTACTTACTTTTGTATGTTGATGGATATACCTTTTAATAAATGTGGGCCAGGGAAAAAATACAAATAATATTAGGAATAATAGGGAAAATTGGTAGAATTGGTATAATTCTACCAATTTTCAAAACTAGACGATTTATTTCCCCTGATTTTTCTAATTTGCTTGGGCTAAAAGTGATTTCGCGAAAGTTAAGTAGTACCTATATGTATTTTATTTTTTATTTTTATTTATTTGTTTTTCGTCCGTTCATTCAATTTATGATAATATGACTATGAGTGATTTGAAGTGATATATTTTGTTTTAAGTATGTATGAGTGATAAATTGTTTTGAATGAGATTGTATGAGTGTGTACGACGACGTTGTATGACGCTGTACGAGTTACGTAACTATACTTATTTACATGTTGTTATTTTTAGCTTTCCAAATCGAGATCAAAATATGAAAGAGAAGTGGATTGCAGTTATTCGTGATAGTCGGAATCAACCACTATGGCACCCAACTTCCCGCAGTGTAGTTTGTTCGGCTCATTTCAACAGCGAAGATTTGTACTACACAAAAAAAGGTTTACGTCGTGTAATACGAAAAGGATATCCAAAGAGCTTACCAGGAATATCAGAGCAATTAGATAATGAAGACCTCAGCTACCATCCTCCTGATGATTATCTTCCTGCTGCACCAGATCTATCAAATGATCCAATTCTAAGCCACCCCATTACAATATATGCTGTTGAATCTGCTGTAACAATACAACAATATTCAGATGTTAACCAGCCTTCCGCTACCTGCACTGTTCAACCAGATTTGTCAGAGCACAAGCTACGGAAAAGAATCATAATTTTAGAGACAAAACTTAAAAGCAATATAAAGAAATTAAAAAACTTAAATAAAAAAGTTGGACATCTTCAGTTGAGAAATAGATCTTTAAGAGAAATACTGGTTAGGTTTGAAATAGGTCGTTAAGAGAATAAAAAGCAAAACTACTTAATGCAACTTGTTTAATCCATTTTTACTTTCGTCAGATTTTTTTTAATCATCATTTTTAATTAGACAGAAATAAAATTATAAAAATTAAAGAAATGTGCGGCTAATAATATAATAAATAATTAAAAATTAAGTCAATTTGGCATTCAGGCGAATTGGGAATCAGTCTATTTGGGTTGGGATTTAGTCGATTTCACATTCAGTCGATTTAGGTTTCAGTCGATTTAAAATTTAGTCTATTTGGGATTTGGTTGTAATGCACCAGAAGCTATATGATAACTTTAATCTATTTTTTAGATATGACGGTCCACTTGATGGTAGGCGAGTATCATATATATCCTTCAACACAAACAACGCTTCAAGTGCACTGGCGATCATAGTAGAATTAAGGATAAAGGATTAAAACAACAGCACATGTGCTGTTATTTCATGGTGTTCTTTTGTAAGGTATTTTTCTTAATGTTAAGGCTGATGGTCCACCTTCATGGTATATTAACACAAGCAACGCTTCAGTTGCAAATGCGCTGCCGACTACAGTAGATTTAAGGCGAAGGGATAGCCAGGATAAGGTAAGGGATTAGGGAAATGTTATGTGCCTGCGCTATTTAAACATCAGAGCCAATTGGGAAGTTCATTTCAAAAGTTGGCCTTGCCGGGACTAGAACCCGGGCGCCTGACTGAGTTAAAGAGCTAAGGCAACTATTCAAACAACGTGCCCGTCAAAACATCCCCAAATAAAATGTACATATTATATTTTTGGAAAATTCGGACAAGCAAACCGACGGGAATCGTAAGTGTACGTATTGTATGAATGTATGTTCCTCCATAACTCTAAGGGCCTCTTTCACCAACTACAAGTAAAATGTTGATTAGTTAGTTTTAGAAATAATGTTATGTTTTATTAAATTATGCACTCAGCTTAGTGAAGCTCCATTATCCCTGGTGACCGGTGACTTTAAATGACAGTTAGCCAGCCTACTTGACAGATGGAGAAAGAGGCCCTTAAACGAATTAACTGATTTTCATGAAAAACATTTAGACGTACATGACATACTTTTACTTTCTTCTACTTTTTTTTTCAACGCGTACGAAGTCGCGGGCGCCAACTAGTATATAATACACCCTTAGGCATACCTAATTTAGAAGTTCAGAAGATAGCATATTATTAAAATAATGATAAGAAAATTAAGAAATCTAACAATACTCAATGGTTTTAAAGGTGCATAAAATTTCTATTTCTTTAAAATTTACATTGAAAATAAAAAATATGTATGTAGATATATAACAAGAAAATGGTTGTCGAGCTTTTTTCGCGTTCCACGTAAATTACGAGACAGAGTGAGAGGGCGACATCGGCGGTTCACTTACACCCGCTACGAAAGCCTCCTGAAAATATCTATTGATTATCGTATAATACGGGTTAGCATGTACCTATAGTCCGCAGTACCTCGCCTGTATTCTGTAGGTATTATGTCTACCGTCGTGGGTGGAGTGCCAATTTATTTGAAGACTCTTCTTATGTTTTACTATTAAATATTTCGCTGTCTCAATAGGAATGTACACAATAAAAAATAAATATTCCAGTACTTAGTTTTCTAAAAGAATTCCTATACTCATTTACTGGATAGACGGATGGTGGATATTAGCAAGTACAAAAAATTTATTATAAAAATCATCGATAAAATATACCTACTTATACAAACAGAGTATACACCTACATATATCGCCATATCATGAGTTGACGTATAATCTGTAGGTACTTCATCATTATATATAAGATAGGCTATACCTACTTACAGAATTTATATGATGCAAGAGCAAAAGGTTGCGAACCTGTGTTGCCGTATTTTTTGTACCTAATTCAGGGGTAGGTAAGTAGTTTTTCAACCTAAAAAAGAAAGCGATAAAAAAAAAATTTTATTGAAATACGTATTTCTTAAAATACGTATATTAATAGAAAATCAGTTTTTTTTTATTTAAAAATTAAAATGAAATATAGGGAATATCTTGGGTATATCCCTGACAAAAATATTGGAATAAAGACTAAATAAATGTTTACCTAAACAAGTCGCGCCAAATGCTAGTTAATTTATAATTTCGTTTTTATGTAGGTACACAGAAAACGAGTAGGTAAGTACCATTCAGGCTTACTTAGTAGGTTTATTGAGAATTTAATTTAGATTTTTAGTCCAAAATAACTAAATATTAAGTTGCAATAAAACCCAATGAAAGTTGAAATTATAACAAAAATCAGATAGATAGGTAGATACCTATCTAATAAATTCGAGGTAAACATTCTGATTAAGTTAGTTTTGCTATTTGCTTAAATTGTTTTAATTTAAAATCTAAATATGAATACAAAAATGAGGAATTTACATCTTACTATGGTATCACTCATATCATAAAGTCCCGAGAAACGGAACGCGCTTGCGCCCGCCCGGCTGCGGAGAGTGCGGGGTATGGGGAGAGAAGAAGCATCGCAAGGCCGGCGCGGGGTGCGAGGGGAAAGGTAACGTCACGTCGAACAACGTTCGGAATACGCTGCTAAATACAAAAGTCTCACATCTGGGCGATTCGAACAAGAACACTATACCATATGATTTATCCGGTTAATAATATGCCTGCGTCGTTCGTCCCCGGTCCCCGTACCCTTCCCGCAAGTCGTTTAACGCGACTGCGAGGTGGGAACGACGAGTTTTGTGTTAAAAGTGGCCTCTATATGAACGTGCATACTATTACAAAGAAAAACAATTCACAAGTGCGAATAGCAGTGAAATAAAAAACTAAAAAGTGTTCAGTGCGCGTGATCCAACAGAAGAATTTTCAAATTGCGAACGCAAAGTTACTGTCACTATAAGAAAATAAATAATTAGGGTTAAAATTTTATTATAGAAGCTTTGTGCGAAAAAAAACTTTATTAGTAGCTCAGTAAGAGTGGTATTGGCTTAAGAGACTATACAGTTGTGACCGAATTTTATGAAAATATGATTACTTGTTCGAGTTGCTCAAATAGCAAGTATTTCTATGCGAAACTTTGGTGATAAGTAAATTTTGACTTTATAATTACTGCATACACGATGGATTGGAGAGTTCGAAGACATTCCCGGTGAGATTCGTCGAGGCCACAGTCTTTTTAAATCAGGTACCGGTTTTGTGTTATCATTTTGTTTGATTTATAATGCAACTTTGTTTGAGCGGGTGCAGGTGGCTTGCTCCGTTTACTTATACAATATAAATTTGACTATAATTACAAGGAATATCCAAATGTAAATCAGTTAAAGTTATATTTTTGGTAGCACATTAGATGAGGTTCTAGTGTACTGCAAACTAGCCGCTTGTGCTGAAGCTGCATAGCTATTTTTAATATTTACATGTGACGGATAAACATATGGTACAATGGTGATATCAGTTCACACAAAACATCATCTGTCTCAGAAGTCGCGGGTTCAATCCCCGGCAGGTCAACTTTGGAAATGAATTTTTCAAATTTGGCTCTTCTGGATTTTGGAGTCATTTTGGGCAGCCCGTACTAATCATTTAAAATTTTCAACAAATCAATTATTTTATTTATTTAAAAAAATCTGAAAAATTGTTGACCTTGCAGGCCAACCCTCAAATTTTTAGAATTAAGAGCTTAGGTATAATTGTTTTAAATAAACTACTTTTTCTTAATATCTTTTAAATGAATCAACAGGTTGAGGTATGATATGAATCCACAGCATTTGTGAAAGTTTTTAGAGCACAAACTGATCTAAATCCCGATTTCACTGTGAATTTGAATGTAGTGTCAAAAGAAAAAAACTTGTTTCGAAACTTTTTGTCAACAATACTCTTGAACGGATCAACTAATTTTGATCTATGATCTCAAAACATCGAGGATCTGACGAATTCTGGATTTTCAAAAAATCAAAACTTCTTAATGGGACTACTAATAGTGTGATAATTGTATAATATATTTATTATTTTTTGTTTTCTTTCAGTTAAAATGGAGAGTACTACCCAAGCAGACACTGACAACTGCATCACAGAAGAACAAATGGAATCCAATATGAAAAAGAGTGAGGAATTAGAAAATAACAGAGATCATAGTGAATCTCTTTCTGTGATAAAAGATGATGAAAATAGGGACAGTGATAGTAGTGACGATCTTAACTCTAATGACGAACAAAGCAATGTGAACTCTAATAACTCTCAGTTTTATGAGAGCAGTGATAGCAAAGTAAATTATGCCGTAAAAATAGATGATAATGATACTTTAAGTGATATTGATGATATAAAAACAGATACTGCATCAGCAGATAGTGAAGATTCTGCACTCGGCAGTCTACCACCGGATACTGGAAATGAAAGAGAAGATGAGGTTCAAGATAGATCAGATGGTAGTGATTCAGGTCTAGGGTCTGAAACAACAGATGATACAAAAATATCAAACTTTAAAATTGATCTACCATGTACTAGTGACCAAGACAAAGTTGAATGTAACACCAGTGAAACCCCAAACAATGAAACTGATATTGTCGAGAATAAAACAATAATAGAAGAAAAAACAGAACCCAAAATTGAGAAATCCCTTAAAAGCAGTCTCAAGAGAAAAGCAGTAGAGGATGGTGATGAGCCAAAAACTAAAATGAGGAAAAAAAACATTAAATTTGACAATGTCACAGTATTTTACTTTCCAAGAGCTCAGGGATTTTCATGTGTTCCATCTCAGGGTGGCTCTACTTTAGGCATGGAATGGGAACACACTTATAGTCAAAACTTCACTTTGAGTGAGCATGCTCTTGAACAAAGAAGATTGCATAGGCAAATATTGCAACAATTGAAAAGTGAACGTCATAATTTGCAAGGTGCTGTGTTGTCATCTAGTGAAGACAGTGACACTGAGGAAGAGGCCAGTGACATTTCCGAATCAGAATTAGACCTGGATAGCTATTACTTCTTACAACCTATACCAACTCGACAAAGGAGAGCTCTTTTAAGATCAGCTGGAGTTCGAAAAATAGAAGGTTATGAGAAGGATGAGTGTCGGGATATTAGAACTTCAAGAGAATTTTGCGGTTGTGCCTGCAAAGGTGTATGCAATCCTGAGAACTGTTTGTGTAGTATATCTGGTATAAAATGCCAAGTTGATAGATTAAACTTTCCTTGTGGGTGTACAAGAGATGGATGTGGCAACACTACTGGCAGAATAGAGTTCAATCCAGTTAGAGTGAGAACACATTTCATTCATACACTCATGAGAATAGGCATCGAGAAGAAAAATGAGGAAAACAAAGAAGCCGCTAAGAGACAGTGGGCTGACGTTCACAACATAAATACACCATGTAACTCCAATACTTCATATGATAGAAATATGTGTGTAACACAAGAAGACGGGTTATTACATGAAGTGAATTTAACTCCACAAGTGGAAGTTGAGTCTTGTGTGAATGCAGGAAACTTTAGTAATGTACATTACGAAATGAACTCTGCATCTGTTCAGAATGTGCAAGAGGATGTAACATACAACTACAGAAGTACTAACACTCACACAAATCATAGTACTATAAATGAAAACTTGATACATTTCGCGGAGACAAATAATCATGTAGATCCATATACTTCCAACATACTTCAAGGAAAAGGACCACCTTATTCTCAGGCCAATGCTATGGGATTTGAGACAATGTCGGGGAATACACAAAGGTTTACCTGTGATCTCAATTATGCATATGGCCAGCATACAGATAATCATCGCTTCAAGGGTATACAGAGCTTCTCGGCTTCGAGTTTTGAAGAGTTTGCTCACAACTCTCATATGTCTATGTTTAGTCACTATGGTCATATGTATGTGCCGGATTACATGCAGAAGCCTAGTACAAGTGTGCACGATCACAATGTACTGCAATATCAACAGACACCACAAAACCACTATGATATGTACAAAAATACAACAAATGTGTGTACAGAAAATAAAAATGATTATATGACACTTATGTCTTTGCCATATCAAAATGATAATAAATCACAAAGAGTAGATAACGATGAAAACTGGTTTAGTCAGAACAGTTTGATAAATTTGGACCAATCGGACCAAACTACCCAAGAAGCATCTGAACCTCAATCACAGGTGGTCGGGACAGATGCGGAAGGTGGTAGTGAAGCAACAGAAAACTTTGGAGAACTTATTAAGAAAACTATGGTAGAATCAGTTATTGTGTAGAGTGTAATAATTGTTGTTTTAATATTCCTAATAGATAATATGTTATTAAGTTTTTAATTATATTAATTGGACACCCCGTACGTTTTCATTATTGTTCCAAAAGTAATAATTAGTAATGTATGGCTGATATAAAGTTATAAGGTGATGACGTCACACTTCAGAACAAGTGTGAATACTTACTTATCTATATACATATAAATAGAAATGAATTACTAAATGTGTTACTAAGTGCAAAACTCAAGCTGGACCAATTTGGCAATTTTTTTTTATAACTTATAACCATGAAATGAAATTAATGTTAAAACATAACTAAAAGTTTTGCAAAGTATTTTTGTTTAAGGAAATAACAATTCCTTGAAGAGTTCTCTATAATTAAAAATTACAAATTTAAACCGACTTTATATTGAGCCCAAACACGCTACCTATTATCTGCTATAAGTTGCTAAGGAGTTTGGTATCCCGCAGACTACTTGATCAGGTCAAGGTCAGTATCCAAGGCCTATGATGGGAGCAAACTCACCCAGTTGGAGTTTGGAAACACAGTTATTTCAATAGTATTTGATTTAATTGTATCCCGAGTTTCTTTCGGGGTCTCTTCTCAGGATCGTCATCTTGGCTTTTTTCCGAAACCCTGGTAATTTCTTGTAGAAACCTATATAAATGATAAATAAATATTTTGATTTGACAGACGAACTAGTCTGTGCTTTAGGTAATTTTACCTTAGTTAGTGAATACCTTTATCAATTACTAGGAAATGGGCTGATGATGGTCTGCAAACGTCTGAACAGACTTCATAAATTATAGCTAAGAATGATCGATATCACCGACACTTTCAATCAAAAAAACAAATGGATCAAAATCAGTCCATCCCTTTTTTCAGCTAGGATTCTATACGACATACATACGTCAAACTTATAACACCCTGTTTTTACGTCTGGCGCCGGGGTTAAAACAAGGGTTGGATATCTAAAATTTGTAGTTAAAACAACTACAAATTGTATGGTAATTATAGTTCGTTCACTGAAACGAGCTAATATAGCGCTTTCTCTTTCACTCATTCCATACAAAAGACAAGGACAGCAAATCTTGAATGGGCGTATACAATAATAGGTGAACGTACATTCTACGCTACTTTTAGCTTCGTAAACTATAATAAAATAATATTTACTAATACCTGTGTACTTACCCACAACCATAGAATAATAATGGTAGGTACAGAACGCTACTATCGCTCCGATCGCTTAAACGGCAATCACACCATACAATTTGAAAGTTTCCTATTTAGGAATCTAAGTAGAGAGCTCGTGATCACACTACGCTAAATTGATTTCTAAGTCGAAGACATAGAGTTGAAAATGGATAAACTCTCAATTGAATCCAATCTGTTCTAACTGCGATCACACCTTTCGATTTCGTAAATTGGATAAAAATTGGATAGTTATATCGAAGAATGTGTGAGGAATAGAGATGTGAATCAATCGATCGACACAACCCGTGTGTTATCGATATGCTGATGTTACTGCGATACCCTGAATAGCGATACATTTAGCATTTCCTTGTAAAATCCGTAGTGAAGGTATGATTGATTATTATAATAAAATTATGTTTATTCAAGCAGCTAAATTTGTGAAATTAAATTTGATTACTAAGCGATTCGAGTTTCCTATAACTTTGTAAATAACAGTTAACTAGCTGCTGGCCGCTACTTCTACAATAAACTACTACCAAATAAAATCTAATAATAAGACAATTCATGGCGCTAATTCAAGTGTCATAAAATATTAATTCAAAACGACTGATTTAAAACATGATTCTCACTTGAAAATATAAATCGAATATCTAATGACCCAAAGATATCGACTCCTGCGCCGAACGTGTCAATCACTAGTATCGTAGCGTAGGTGCGGGGCAGTGCGGTGTCACTTCCATCCGCGCCCGTCCTACACCTACTTCACCCCCGCGAAGTGTACTTTTAATTCGGTTTAAAAATATAATTAGCGGCTTACCGATGAAATGTGATGCCGGAATTCTGTTTATTATCTTTCCTAGTATCATTTGTATAAGATTTTATGGCACATTTAACCATAATTGTTTGAAAACTAAGCGATTATTCAGTGGGAACACGCTCGTCATAAGCGTTCGGTTATGACTGGCAAGGGCTAGACGAGATCAAGTTGTATGTTCCCACCCGCGTCTCCTGTGCCCCCTTGAACACTAGCGCTCTGTACCTACTTGTTGGAATTATACCTTTATGCCCACAACCCTACACTTTTTTATTTTGTATAAACTATTCTAGCCGTTAAGTTGTGAATTATTTATTAATTAATATAATAGACATTTTGGTTCCTGATATAATCATAAAATGAAAAATATACATTAGTTAATATACTTTAAAAAAATGTTAGTTAAATGAAATTCAAACCTTAAAATAACAATAATACAAATTAAACAGTGAGAGTTCTACGAACAGACTAAAAAGTACATGACGTACTGTGCTGTGTACACTCACATTATTTGTTATCTTCACCAATCACAGCCGAACGTTTTATCAATACTAATAATAAATCTGTAGGGGTCTGTCATGGAGTAATTTACTTTGTTTTCAGAAATATCGTGTATATAGGCTCTATACATGATACTGAAACTAAATTGACGATTTTTAGAATTTTTTTCTGTATGTATGTATGTTCCTCCATAACTCTTAAACGAATTAACTGATTTTCATGAAACTTGGTAGATAAACATTTAGAGGTACGGGACACGTGATACGCTACTTTTTATCTTTTTAACGCGGACGAAGTCGCGGGCAACAGCTAGTCGTTTTAGTGAATAAGGTTTAGGATAGGTACCATTGTGTAGTAACTACACATGGGGTTAGTTACTTTAAATAAAATCACTTGATCAGTTTTTGAAGGTCAATATAATTAAAAATGTATAGCTACATAACTGGACTTCACAATAGATATTTTTATAAACTAGATATCACATATTATAATTGTGGCTGCATTTGTTCTAATGACAACAAAATTGTCTATGACCAACCACATTGTCTTCGTGGGATATAAAATTATAACCTAGAAAGCATCACAATAATAAATTCACAGTATTTTGGACAATAAAAATATTTTTATTTTTAAATTGATCTGATGGGGATGTAATTCCTCATGATTTGAACCTTTTTTTTTCTTATTAAATAAATAAACATAACTACAAACTATCTACACTACAATAAAGGTATTTATCTATTCAGATAAAAGTCACACGAATAACGATTTGAATTGTTTTTCTTTTTTTTAAGGCGAGATCTCATCTCGACATTTAAGTATTTTTACTTTCAATGCTTTCATGTATTAATGATCCCTAAAAATACAATGAACACTCGAGAAAAAATCCAATTTAATATTTTTCCTTTTAGTAAAAAAAAATACAAATTTTAAGTGTATTTTTTCTTTTACAGTTGAGATCAATTATAATATAATAGATAACATATCAACCTACATTTATATATTTTATTTGACTATTTAAATTCGACTAAATCTTGTTGAATAGATTTAACGTCCGACGTCATCTTGAATTTCTTTTTTTTGACAAAATCAATTTGATATAATAATAATCAATACAAAATAAGAACATTACATATTTCAAATATCTACCTATTATAACTTATAAAAACTAAAATTAGAAATAAGTCAGACTAATTTTCATTGCGAGTCTCAAGCACAGTGAAGTCGTACCTTTAATACTGTCAACAAATATATTTTGTAATAATTCAGTTTTGAAAGGTCAAGAGCTTCTATTCAACCGCCACACTTTTGTAGTTTTATCCTTGCTGGCTGTAATTAACAATTTTGAGTCTTTGTCCATGTGGATATGAGTGATCGAATCTGAAAAATGTATAACAATGTATCAAAAACTTACATGAAACAGGTCCATGAGGTACAGTCGATTAACACGTTCAAATGTGCAATACAACTGAACACTCAACTTACTTACTTGCTTACGACTAGAGAACAAAATTAAACTTTACGTACAAACGATCGTAAAAAGCTTCAGTACGTAAGTAAGTAAATTGAGTGTTCAGTTGTTTTGCACTTTTGAATGTGTTAATTGACTTATGCGGCCGACTGTACACATAGAAGTATGTGATTCTAAAAATTCAAGATAATATTGTTTTAAAAAGACAACGCTATGCTTCCTTCAAAAAATAATAAAGGTTACCTTCGTGGGCCTTCTGTTGGCCGAGCTGTGTCACAGTGTGCATATCCCATTGCAATAGGGAGCCGTCGTCGTCGCCGAGCCACAGCACACCGATGCCATCCCAGCACAGGCTCGTCACCGCAACAGGGAGATCCTTTTGGTACACCTGACAATTTTATAGACTTATATAAAAAGACCGTAACAAAGACAAATAAGACAACGGCCCCATAAGCCACGTTGACACGGTCGGAGTACACACGGACCGATGTACTCCGACCGTGTCAACGCGGCTTCACTCGTGTGTTTCACACAGTCTACGCTACGCTTGTATGAAGATGACAACGTTAACTCACGGAATGCATGAGAGTGACGTCGGTGACGCAAAGGCGTCGGTCGGTTGCCGTCGTAAGCGCCCGCTCCCCGCCCGGCAGATAGCACGCAGCCGTCACGGGCGAAGCGTGCGCACGCGCACGGCCCAGAGACACGCGAGTGCACACAGACCACACGCACACTTCGCCGTCGCTCGTGCACGAGATCACGTCGATCTCGTTGCCGCGACGCCTATCAACACGACACGCTTCGTAAGAAATAGTTACATCTCAAATCATACTTAAATACTGAGATTAAATAATCATTCTACAAATTAATAATCTTAGGGGATCTAATGCAAACGAAGATGCTCCATCTAAAGATTTTGTCTCTTGATTATAAAGCACAACAATTGAAATCTGAAATGATGTTATACCTGTATGTAAGTGCGGTAATCTTCCCGTCGTGATCGAATTCAGCGCGCAATCCGCTTAGCGCGTGTCCAGAACGACCCACGTGGCCCCATACACGCACCACGCAGTCCCATCCCCCAGATATTAGCAAACGCTCTACAAATCACAATTAATATTAGTGGATGGAGTTAAATAACAACGTTGAACGTCCCCTGTTCAAGTATTACGTAACGCAATTTGGGGGGAGGGGGCATCTTGTAAAACGTTAAGATGCTTTATAGAGGTGGTAAGGGAATCTCTCCAGAGTATTGTACGTTATTTTTATTTTCAACCGACTTCCAAAAAAAGGAGGAGGTTCTCAATTCGACGCGTATGTTTTTTCAAATTTAAAATAATTTATTTGCTGAATATAGTTATACATAAGTTGTTGTAAATTTAAGTTTTTAGTCCACATATTCAACCGACAAGCAGTGTGCAAATTTAAAAAACATCTAAAATTAATAATAGTTCCTCCAAGCCAAGACAATCCAATAATTATTGCATTCCTATTTCACTCCTATTTATTTTTCATGCTATATTTATGTGAGACATAGCTTTTTTTTAATGTTATCTCATAACTTTCGACTGGATGAATCGATTTTGATGATTCTTTTTTTATTTCAAAGCTGGTGCTTCCCGTGTGGTCCCCTTTCAATTTGGTCCTGTTCTTACAATGGCATCCATGAGAAAAGACCATGGGACGGTTTGAAGTCTGTTTATTTTTTGTTAAAAAGAGTTATGTTCTCCCAAGTTGGCAACCCTTTTCGTAGGTAAAAATGATCACTTGGTAAACTTGGTTATAAACGTAACGTTTAGGGTGGGTACAGAAAAACGTTCGGCATGTTACATGGTGGCGGAGTGTTAGGGGTCAAAAATCTTCAAAAATTTCGTTACTTAATACTGGAACGCTTCCCATATTATGTGCTATTGTGTTTTGATAAGCGAGTATAAGATGCCGGAGCCCTTTTCCCTCTTAACCCTTATTCTTTACTCTACTAAGGTCGGCTACAATCTTGCAACACCTATGACTTTTGCTTGTTTTAATCAACCTGCCTGCCGACTTTTAATAATTATTAAGTTATTAAGTTATACACTGTAGTTATACATAATTATAGGGTAGTTAGTTAGCTATATTTTTAATTTTTATTTTAAATGTAGTTTTGAATGCAAAAGTGTACTAAAAATTACATTTAAAATTAGAACCACGCACACAACGTTTTTTTTCATGCCACTGAAGCATATTGGCACACAACTACAATATAGGCAACACTGACGTCAATGAGAACGTAAACACAATTTAAAAAAAAATACCTTTTTGTATCCACAACAAACAGCTGACTGAGTCATCGTGAGCTCGGAAACTTTCAACTACTCTTCCGTATTCGACGTCATACAAGTATCTGAAAAACAAATAGATTTGTTGAATTTGGATTGAAATGTTTAAATAATACTGAAATTATTGAATGATTTTAAAGTTTAAAAAATCATACAGAGACCACATGGTTCCTAATCCTAATATTTCCAGGATATGTTCTTACACTGAAAACTTTAAGAAATCGTTAATAATAATTGATTTATTAGTGGGAAAATTCCTACACCAGCATTTTTTCACAGAAGATGAAAGTGAACACCTGTTACAACTTGAACCCTTATTACTAAATATTAAAGTTCATATATCAGTCATGCAACATTTACATCATTCATCTTTTTATCGGAAATTAACGTGAGAGAAAGTGATAGAATTTATAAAACAATCTTGTGGACACTTTTTCGCGGTGATTTTGTTTGAGACCCTGAATCTAGTGTATCCTTTATCAACGATTGACCATCATCTGCCCAACTTTAAAAGGTATACGAGGCTCACTTACATCTCGTTATCCCAGGCGCCGACCGCCACAGTATTGTCGTCTATGGCCACGCAAGAGCTTAGAGGTGTTGTGCACAGAATGACGCTTCTGATTTGCTTCTTCTGCTCAATATCGTACACTTTGAGTGTACCGTCTTTGCCGACCGAAACCACTTTGCACCCTTGCAGTACCGCACAACTGACGGCCTCCTTGTGCAAACGAATCGTGTCGACGCATTCCAAACTGTAATATCTCGTATTATTGTCATCGGTGTCGCATACGGCGTTCGGAATTTGATGAGTAATTCTCTTGACGTGCGGCTTAGTGAAAAGCTGCTTTGGCACTTGTCCAAATTCCATTATTTGCACTTCCAATGCGTGTCGATCGTTCATGTCATAAATACATTCAAGATCGACTGACCCTTCGTAGCACACGTGGTGGAACACTGTGTGGATGCAAAAATTACAACTTGTTTAACGACAATACTATTGACATTAGACTATTACTTATTTGACACATTAAGTGCCTCCTTCACCAACTGTCTAGTAGGCTAACTGTCAATTAAAGTCATCGGTAACCGGGGATAATGGAGCTGATAAGCCTTTGTTTGTACGGTAAAAGTCCCAAGGATGCAGTAAACCGAGTGCATAATTCAATTAAACATAAAATTATATCTAAAAGTAGCTAATGAACACTTCACTTGTAGTTGGTGAAAGAGGCCCTAAACGTAATTATTAAAGTGAAACTGTCATTCAGTTAAAGATGAAAGAAAAAAATCACAAGAAAACTTTCTTTGCGCGTCCTAAAAGACCAATTTTCAAAAACTTGTAAAGTCCTAACATTTCGCAGTGTGGCAGCAATGCGAAGAAAAGGAAGGTGGATTTAGAAAAAAGCATGTAAGAATAACGCAATGTTCCAACTTTTTTATCTATTTAGCAGTACATCTATCTTTAGCCAATAAAACGTGTTCGTAGGTGTTATGACGGTTGACGTGCCGAAGCCAGAAAAACAAAACTATATACCATTTTGTTGACGTTTGCATATTATTTTTGTAACGCGAAATACGTAGTTGAAAGTAATTTGGCAACAGTGTTGTTAATGAAAGTGGGTCATCGCAAGTGGTGACAACCGACCAATTAGTGATAAAATTGGTCGCCATTTACAGGAATAAAATAAATGTAACAGCGAGTACAAAGCGAGCTCGTTAGTGAAATTAACTTCACCTATTAACTCAAAGTGGATATAATATGCCACTTTACGTATTTTATCCTCCATTGCTTTTTTTTCTTTTATATGTAACTTTGTTGCGTGTAACTTTATTTGTATATTTACTTTATTTCAACAATAAATATTTATTAATCTAATCATCAACATTATAAATTATAAGTATTGTAATCTAAGTAACTCTTGAAAATATTTCAAGTTTGTCATTCAGTTCTAAACAGGAAAAAAGCTCAAGAATCATTCCTAAGATGTATGATACACTTACACTTACAAAGTCTGACAGAATTTTTTTTAAATATTTTTTTTAACTATCCTACAATTATCATAAATGCGAAAGTACTACCTACTGATTAAAAGTTACTGTGACGAAACTACTGAACGTATTTTTTTCATAAAACTTTATTACAGTGGTGTAGTATAGTAATACCTAAGAATAACACATATATACAAAAAGCTATACATGTTGAAGTTACTTACCATTGTGAGCCTTGACAGCTTCTTCGCCTCTTTGCTTATAACCAAACATGAGATCTATCCATAAATGCAAATGTTTCGAAACGTAATCCGACTCCAAAGCCTCCCTTAACTTGCGAACAAAGTCCTCGGGAGTTTTGGCCCACGGTGGGAGAGTGACGTGGTTCACTTTGGAACCGTCGTGCCGCTCACCGAAATTTATTTCATATTTGTTCAATAGAAAATCGCCTTTATTGTCTGTGTCGAAAAATTCCGGGACCAATTCCTATAATAGTCCATAAAAAAATTAGACAATGTTGCAAATAACCAAAACTCAAAAGTTGCTGTAGTCAAATGGCGAATGATTAGGGGTACCTGAGAGCTCTAGATTATTATTTACTATAGCTGTTGCCAGCTACTTTGTCCGCGTTGGAAAATAAAAAATATAAAGCGCCATCTGTGTGCCAAATCTTATCTCAATCCGTTCAACCGTTTTTGCGTAAAAGAGCAATAATTATTGTGGTTCTAGTCAGTTAAAAGTGGTAACTGACTTAAAGAGTTCTCTGTTAGTAATGTGATCAATTTCGTCAATAATAAATTTTGCATTTACAGGTAAACATTTAAGTTTAGAGATGTTCTAAACAATAAATTTTCTTCTTACCTTAAAATCAGACATATTCCGTAAACAATTATTGAAAACGTCTCGGACTGAGTTGAACATTCTGTCTGGATGATCGAATCTGCCATTTTGCAAGCACAGCATGTATTGTGGGTATTTTCTTACCTGAAAAGATTTATATGATAATACGAAGTGATACTTCAATAAATCGTCACTTTGATTAAATTTGCGCAGGTAGTTAAATTTCCTTCAATATTACAAATATTGAAATATTTTCCAATGTGAAGTGATTTACACAATTTGTTTGCATTGGACTTTATAAGTAACAAGGGGCAGTTTATAACTCAGATAAAATAATAACTAAAGATAGACCCCCCCCCCCAGTGGACAACAAAGTGAAGCGGCAAGACTACGTCTCGCCGTGTGCAACGCACACAAATTCAATCAAACTACGCCTCGGATTATTAAAATATTTACTAGTGAAAATGCCGAATTGCGTAGTTAAAAACACTAGTCAGATTACACACTTATCGATACCACATACTGATATTTATATTTTTTAATTTTCCGTTACAAGTGTATATTGTATTATTTTTAAGGTTATTGTATTATTTTAACTCATCGGTGCCTGTAGCTAAAATTCATTCTGTCTCACACAGCACAGCACAATGCACGGGAAGAGCAGTCGACCGAGACATAAACAGACCCTTGGGCATATACCCTTTTTGACAAAACTACTGCATATATCTCTTTTGTGTAAAGTTATTTGAACTCTTGAATAACTAAATCAATGCTTGACCGTAAAGTATTTTGGAGTTTTTGTACACTAGACTAGAGTGATCTATTTCACCCTCAAAATTGCATTAAAACTTGCCCACTTACCAAATAAAACAAAACAAGACCTGGCGCAGAGTAATGAGAACCGTACAGGAACTTTGGCTCGCACATCTCCTGATATCTCTCTAAAAGCTTCTCCAGTCTGTCCGGATTCAATGCTCCGACCGGCTTGGAGAGGTCCCTGAACGTGTCAGCATTTGTCAGGTCCAATGTATCCGATATATAATCTGCCACCACCCAAGGAAACACTGGGTACTGTGTTAGATCGTTTTTACTTCTATCCGCTAGACTGAAAGCATTCATTACTACTGTTCAGAAAAAAAGTTTATTCTTGGATCAATTCTCAAGAAATGTGATTTGTTTCGGGGCGTTTATAGTTTAAAAATATGGTGATATAACACAATCCAGCAGTCGTGAATGTTGAAATTTTTAAAAATCCATTCTTAGTGGATGCTTAAGTTATGAAATAAACCTAGATTCATAATTTAAATATTCTAGACAGTATTGATTACTGTACATGATCAAGAATAGTACAAACTATTTTATAAGTAAGTATAGATTAGTACCTAATTATATACAAACACTGATTTATTTCCTAAGCGTTTTTTATATGTATTTCAAATTCGTAATGTATGCTAAAATTTTTATATTGCTAAATTTTTCTCTAAACATTGCCTATGTAATTACACTTTATTCAATGTGAACATAACCACATTGTACCAATAACCGTCAACTTTGTACCAATAAAATAAAAATCTATCTGTCCAAAGGTTTTTAAAGGAAACAGTATATGAAGATTGGTTAGAATAAAGCCATAAAGGCATAAACGCGCTTTTAGAATAGTATTTGCGATTTGTGATCTATTTAACCTTGTAACCAAGGTTTTATGCCGTTCAAACTATTCAATTTCTTGTAATGCAAAAAATATCTCTTCGATGTTTTTTATCTTTGAAATCAGTTAAATAGCAGAACTATCTCAAATCAATTAGTGCGAAAAGTTTTCCTAATAAATGCAATATTTTATAAATTGCAATTTTTTACTTCCACTAGCTTGGTATGGTGTTTTTTTTATTTAGTTTAAATGAAAATACAGCTTTATATCAAGTTTATTATATAGGTGTTGTTCCGTTAAATTAAATTAAATTACATCAACATTGTTTTGAAATGTTGAAACTTTGATGGGAAAAGGGGCTTTATATATTTTTCCTATTTTTCTCTTCATAAGAAGCGTCCTCGGGCTTCAATGAATATTTAAAAAAAAATAGCCAATGAGGTCTATCTACTGTGTTCTGTGCTTAACAACATTTAGCTGTTCATTTTCATTTATATATAGATTTTCGTTGTAATTTTCTATAATACATGTTGTGTGAGTCATTTGATGATTGCTCTTACAATATTATCATTATTTTGTCACGCCTCTAGCGTTAGCATTACAGTGTTTGTGAGCAAATTTTGCAATTAAAAAAGTCACAAAATGTAGGTAGACAAACATAGAAAGAATCAAAATTCGTATGGTTATTGTTCACATTCGAATATTTAGAATAGTTTACTTGTCCCCAACTGAATACAAATTTACATATTTTTATGAAATTGGGTGGCAGGCAGACTGACAGTCTCTTCATAGTTAACAAGTACCATAAATCCTATAAATACAAGTAAAATTTCATCAAAATCGGTTCAGCATTTTTGGAGTCCATAGGGAAAACATACACACACACATCGCTTTTATATATTATATTAAGAAGATTATCATATATGATAAAAACATTATAACTTACCAGTTTAAATACATTAAGTACTCGTAATTAGAAACAACACCATTCTGCCATTGAAGGGTCATCTCTTCGGCGTGTACTCTTTCTAAAGTAACATTTGGCGATTGCTCGAGGAACTTATAAATTCTATCTCTATCTTCTTCACATTGAAATGTCAAATAAATATGTGGCACCGAACTGTGTTCTTTGCCGTATATCTCTAGCCCCTGAAATCATAAATTATTAGTTCATTAAGAACATCCCAATATGCAAATTATTATTTTTTAAATAGCAATTTCTTATACAGGTTGAATTTGTAATCAATAACACATTTTAGGCAGCCAAAGAAACCACATATTGAGAAAAAGATCAGTAGTATTGAAATTATTTATACTAGTGATAGGTACACTCAATCTAGTCCATATAAGGTCATCCACTCCGTGATGATATTGATGGGTTGCATTCGTCAATATTACAATATAAACATTTTGCTAGTCACTACATATTCAAAATGTATAGTAGAATATTTAAAAAAATTAAAAAAAAATAATAACAATTTTATGTGGATAAACTAATATTAATTTAATTTTAGCTCCATAATTTATTTAAAAAAAAAAAAAAGAAAAATATCAAAATAAACACACAATGATACATACAACTTGCCTTAGTAAAAATCTTCTCTTATACATTCTTCTTAAATCTTTAAGTTTCAGCTTCAAAATGGGACTCTGAAATGTTAAATTAGTGATTTATTAGTTCAGTTTGTATTTAATCACAGTTATAGGTCAGATAACAAAAGCCGGAGTGTTCGTAGCTCTCACATAAATGGATTTTGTAGTAGCTTCACACAGTAAGATAAAGGAAGTCTCGGTCAGTCTAAGTGGGACTGCGTGGGAAGCAGACAGTGGTTTCATTTCTGTACACAGTGGGACGATATTCTCATGCCCCTATTCACAGACCCAATGTTTGTTTTAACCACAAACATTAGGTCTGTGTTTCACCAGCTTTAGTTAACTCACCTATCTATATCTTCTAAAAATTACTTTAACTTACTCCTTCAATATTGCTAAATGGTTGGAAGTACAGTGTTGAAGGCGTTAGTGCCAATTTCCCTTGATGTCTCACAAGTGGTGATATTTTTTCAGCTTGTAATTCACAAACTATCTCCTCCGTAAAATCGTCCATCATCACTGTGTCGAATGCCATTCTCATATAGCGAGAATATAATATTGTAGCCACCATACTATTGTGTTCGGGAGCGTGTAGGGTAGACGCCCTTTTCAATTGCTGCATTTGGCTCAAGCACTCGTCGGCAGATGCGAAATCGAAATATATATAAAAGTTTTGATTCTCATAAACAAATTTATATGGTGCTAATATATTATCTTCTAACATTTCTGCAAATTGTTTCACTTTTATCACAATTACATTGGATTTCTTAATTGAAGATGTTGCTATTATAGCAATTTCAGTGCAGTCTTTAAAGTGTAATTTAATTAAAGGATATATCCAATCTCTTGGTTCAAACACAAGTGATTTAGAGCAAAGTTTCAAACGTCCTTGTTTACTGTTGCCGTCTTTTGGTGATTCTACATCATTTAAAGTACAAGAGTAATCTTCAAAATATACTTCACCAGGTTCCAATAGTAACATTGAAAACCTGAAAAAACAGAAATAATTTTAAAGTCTAATTATAGAAGTTCATAGTACAGTAGAAACAGAATATAAAGACTTCTTTAAAATGACTAAATAGATATAAGAGGTCTTCTTATATCAACATACAATAAAGCAACATGTGACAAACTACTCTTCATCTAATCTATACTAATATTATAAAGAGGAAAGATTTGATTGTTTGTTTGTTTGTCTGTTTGTATTGAATAGGCTCCAAAATTACTGAACTGATCTGAAAAATTATTTTACCATTACAAGTCGACATTATCCGTGATGAACATAGGCTACTTTTTACCGCGGGAAAATGCTTCATTTGGGAAAACGGGTAAAAGGACAACGGGTAGTAAGAATTATTCTGTTGGTACGTCAACTACTAAGCGGCTTGACCAATTGGGTTGAAATTTTGTAAGTACCTATGTGTATTTCCATGGTTTCACAGACATGAATGTATTATATTTTATATGCAACAGCTAGTTGGCTATAACAATCAATGGTCATATTTTTACACTATTACTGTTAAAACAGAACACTGTTTTCATCTTATTCAAATCTATTGATATTTCTATTAGATATTGCCAATTTTTTAAGGGTGATTTTTGTCATGTAATTTGGAAACCAATCCATATGTTGATTCATACCCACATATATTAAATTGATTGTTAGTGTAAATAAAAATGTATATATTGCTTCTAAAGGCTATTGTTTTTGTTATTATTTTTGTGGTCCCTTCAAGGTCGCTATATTTGCCCGATTTTCACTGTTCGTAATTTTTTCTCGCAATATATTTACATTTACTTTATTGCTTAAAAATTAACTACATACTTTATAAATAAGAATAGCATAAGTAATCACTTTTCACGAATAGTGCCTATGCAGTGACTCACGTTATAACAAAAGCTGTGGGGTAACAATGCTAAAAAATATGGAATATAGTTTACTAGATTCTATATTACTTTATAGTTTATAGTTATTTTCATTAAAGTTTAAAATTTAATTATGTAAAGAAATACTTACCGGGATTTATCCATGGTTCAATTGATACTTTTTCTTATATTCAAACACTTTCTAATTGGGACAACCGAAAAGTATACTCGGTAAGTAACTGCAAATTTTGAAACAAATATTCAAAACATTTAAAATATTAAACACAGTTTCTAATGTAACATTTCAATTACTACTTCTATGCAGTGAACTTACATTTTATCAGACACACAAATGCGACACAACACAATAAACAAAATGTTTATATGTATGTATGTAGTTGTTTGTAGTGAGTGAAAGTAATAAAAAAATTAAATTACAATAATCCAAAACATAAAACCTCCATAAAACACTGCATCAAGGCGCACTACTGACACTCTGACAGTGTTACTCACAGAACATTATTACTCCTTTCGTCGGTGTTACTCTATACTCTATTGGTACTGAGCACGGCTGGTAATCTTCAAGGAAAAATCACTAGACATATGAATTTATTGGCCTGTGGTAATAGCAAAATAGAACATGACATTTGACTTTGACTCTCACCCTTCTAATTAGAGAGAGAAGCCATTTTGTTTTGAAACATGATTGTTGTTTATTGTTGCGTAGATTAATTTCCGCATTTTTATAATCATTTATAAACAAAAATCTTTGGATACATACATACTAAGTATGTATTACAAGTGTTGTGTACCAGGATAATATACAATGTGCAAAAAAGGACTCCAAAAATGATCCAAAACGGAATAGAAAAAGTGAATTCGCCCATCTGCCACAACTCGTTTTGTGACTCCAAAGAAATCTTAACAGTATAACCATCGCTGTTTCAAGAATCGGAGAAGAGTGGCATCCCGTTCATCCCGTTGAACTCTTTAAAAAGTGGTGGGGTTTGTGTTCTTGTTCTACATGCCTATAAATGTTTATCATTAATACAATAATTTTTTATGGTGTATTTCAATTCTAGTTTGTATTTAAATCGTATATTAAGTTCATGTTTGTGTATATCCTAAAAATAAATATGTACCCATTATTTACTGTGTTTTAATTGTGTGATGATATCCATTTAAAAATAAATTCAAGAATCCTTATCAAAGCCCGTAAAAAAACAAAGGGGTGAGGGGGGGCGGGGTAAGTCAAATGTCATGTCAGGTGAGCTTGCCCATGTCCAGAGCATTTGTACTGCAGATGTCCGTCTGCATAAAGGTATAATTCCAACAAGTAGGTATAGAGCGCTAGCGTTCAAGAGGGAACAGGGACCGCGGGTGGGAACATACAACTTGATCTAGCCCTCGCCAGTCATAACCAAACGCTTAAGACGAGCGTGTTCCCACTGAATAATCACTTAGTTTTTAAACAACGATGGTTAAATGTGCCATAAAATCTTGTAAAAATGATACTATAAAACAAAATAAACAGAAATCTGGCATCACATTTCATCGGTAATCTGCTAATTATATTTTTGAGCCGAATTAAAACTACACTATTAACTACGAATTAACTACTCGCGGGGGTGAAGTAGGTATAGAATTGTGGTGTAGGACGGGCGCGGAAGGAAGTGACACCGCACTGCCGCGCACCTACGCTACGATATTAGTGATTGACACGTTCGACGCAGGAGTCGATATTTTTGGGTCATTATATATTCGATTTATATTTTCATGTGAAAATTATGTTTTAAATCAGTTGTTTTGGATTAATATTTTATGAAAACTGAATTAGCGCCATGAATTTGTCTTATTATTAGATTTTATATGGTAGTAGTTTATTGTGTAAGAGTTATTAATTGTACTGTGCTCTATCGCTGTCAGCACTGGCGTCATTGACAGGTGTCAAGGGAAGAAGTAGTATGCCTTGCCGGGGGCTTGAGATACAAAAAGGATGGATTTTAAGTGGTAAAGGACTTTAAAAACAAACAACAGAAAGGAAAATTGAAAATAGAACTGTGGAGTGGACTTGAATAAAAGTTATACAATTACGAGGTGTTTCTATTAAAATTGTAATTTTTATGTGCATGAATCAGTATCAAAATCAAAATATTTAATTTGTATAATAAATATTCTGTATAATAAAATATTTTGTATTTTTGTATATTGCTTTCGTTATACTAAAGTATTTAATCCTTACATATTATAAAAAAATCCTCCGCCGCGTTTGTCTGTCTGTTAGCGATAAACTCAAAAGCAATTGCACGAATTTTCATGCTGTTTTCAACAATGGATAGAGTGATGGTCAGCTAGTTAGAAGGTTTTAGTATATAATTTACAAAGTTACGCGGGCGAAGTCGCGGATAGCAGCTAGTTAACTATAATTTACAAAGTTATAGGAAACACGAATCACTTAGTAATCAAATCTAATTTCACAAATTTAGCTGCTTGAATAAACATAATTTTATTATAATAATCATACCTCATACATTCACTAATGGTCATATTATATAAGGATCAGATTTTACAAGGAAATGCTAAATGTATCGCTATTCAGGGTATCGCAGTAACATCAGCATATCGATAACACACAGTATGGGATTTCATTGCATTTTATTAATACCTTTACGTATAGAAAAACTTTTTAACAAATAATTAAACCGCCGAAAAAACTGAAAAGCAAAAAATAATATTACTTAACCTTAATAACTAAGTTCTTAAACTAATGTAAGTACACCTAAGTAATTTTAAGTCGGCGCGTGACTGTGCAGTCTGCACTGCCGCCTTTTTGTGGCTATTATCTACTAATTACTACATTCTTTATTTTTGATTACTTTTTGAACCCAATCAACCCATAAAACGGCTCCACTTTCAGCTTAGCGAGTATACTCTATTCTACTTGGAGTATCCATTCTTTTCTAAGTTTATGTTATACTAATACATATACTACCGGTGCCGAATTGCCGATCCTGAAAATTTCAGCTTTCCTAAAAGAAGTAAAAGATAAAATGACGTAAGTCTGGGGCGACTGGAATCTTAGCTTGGTTCATCCAATCCATACCATAATTTAGGGGCCGTAATCCGTAATGTATTTATCTATGTAAGTAAGTATCTAACTATCTACTATCTACTACTATCTAGTCGAGCGAGCGTTTAACGTAGCAAGACCAATTATTTATCTATAAGTAGGGTATTCAAGGTAACCTTAAACAAACCCTCAAAAAATTCTATAGGAGAGGCCTATGCCCATTTTAGTGGCAGGCTGATGATGATAAAGTCTTTATTCGAAACAAAAATAGTATTGGAAAATGAAGAACGAAGCTATACCGCGATATAACCTGACAAGACAGCGACATCTGTCAACATACGAATGAACCAAACCATTTTATATTTGATCTGTAGTTGCGTTGGCCTACAGACTGTATGATCTGAATCTGGAATTAATTAGCATTAATTTCAGAGATTTTATCTACTACATTAGATCTACAACATATCTACTACAACTCATGTTACCGGTTTTAGTTCTTTGAGTGACCGCTAGAGGCGCTGTACAATTTTTCATACAATTACAAATATTTTACGTTCTCTCGCTAGCGATTTCGGTCGTCATAAACTCATAGTAGTGCTACGGTACTACGTTAGTGATAGCGATGTGGTTAGTGATTATATGATTATTGATTTTCTTTGCTATACGCACAGACTATATAGTGATGCTATGTGTGGGCACTTTTGATTATATACCTTCTTTCCTATGCCTATATATATAAGTTACTCTATGGCCTAGCTTTTGGCGGTTTGTTTGGTTGGTTGGAGTTTGGATTAGTTTGAAATTTTGGATTTAGAGAGGAATTTAAGTCATTAATTGGTTATTTCTAATTATAAACAAATTATCCGTATGTCTCGGGAAAGAAAGTACTTGTACCCCTATTATTGTTTGTGTTCAAAATCTACAATAAGTTACCTACATACGTAAATTTTTACTTTTACTTTCAATAAATTTGTGAATTAAAGATGCAGAAAAATTATGCAATTTATCAAATGCGATTTCCTCGAAAGTTGTGGCATTTAATTCATTTGCGTAATGAAGCAATATTTTGGGGCGGTACTGGAAAGACTATACTTTTGAATTTCCAGCTCCTAAACGATTACTTGAAAAGTCAGCATTCTGTGTTTAAAACAAACAACTTGTCTAGTTTTATGAGACAACTAAATTTGTATGGTTTTCGAAAAGTTACATCTCATCTTCAGGACCCAATATGCAATTCTAATAATCCCCATATATTGGAGTATATACATAATTGTTTTCAACACGGAAAACCTAGATTACTACATAAAATAACTAGAAATCGAAAGAAGGCCGTTATTACCAAGGTGAGAGATATTAAATCAGAATAATAATGTATTTTTTAGTGTAGAAGATGGGCACACCACACTGTTTCACAGTCTAGTGGCAGTAACCACACCCCCTTACTGAAGATCACAGTAAAATTAATTACAGCATGTGTACTATTGTGTTTCAGTGAGTGAGTAAGGAAAACCAGAGCCCATTTTTCCCCTATTCTCAATTCCACTACGGTTGGCAGTGCATTTGCAGCACCTTTGGTGTTGCTTGTGCTATAGGCAATGGTAACTACCTACCATCAACTGGACCATCAGCCTGTCTGTCGACCTTAACATAAGAAAAATAGATTCATTATATTTGATGGAATTATTACCTGATCATAAAAGAAATCATCAGTCATCAATACTAATAATAAATTTGTAAGTGTAGGTAAGTATTGTATGTATGTATGTTCGTTCCTCCATAACTCTTAAATGAATTAACTGATTTTCATGAAACTTGGTAGATAAACATTTAGAAGATTTAACATTACTGTTTCTTTTTCAACGCGGACAAAGTCGCAGGCACCAGCTAGTAAATAAATTAAATATCTTCACTCATCCACTCAGTGCCATCTTTTTTTTGTCAATACATACATATTATAAACACAAAACATCCATGAATCAGATACAAAGGTAAAATGTTAACACATAAACATTTGCCCCTAGTGAGATTCGAACCCGCAACCATTTGATTAACAGCTAGGGATCCATGTTTAATTCGATTGGATGATTATTCAATATGCGGCAGATGAGTCCAGTGTCTCCTTAGTAAGAATAATATTTACGTTTTCAGTGCACACATGTGCCCATTTCTTCATTACAAAAAGCTAGAAGAGCTTTACAAATAGCTTTGAAAAAAGCAGCACAAGATCTGTCTGTAGAAAATTCAACTAAGTTTTATCATAACTTTTACTTTCAATGTGAAGGTAACTTAACAAGGAAAAATCATAAGCCATTGTAGATAGAAACGGCCATTAAATTAATGCCTTATTAGATTCTGACCATGTAATAATTTATGATGTAAATGTAGCTAGAAAACTCATTATTTCATTATCTACTAGCTTTTGCCGACTAAGGCTCGCTAATAATGTAGCTCTCTATATAGGTGAAAGAATTTATAAAATCGGTCCAGTAGTTTTTGAGTTTATTCATTGCAAACATACAAATCTCTCTTTATAATATTTGTATAGATAGCCTATGTTACTTCCTGATAGTGTATATCTATAAGAGAAAGAATTTTTAAAATTGGTCTAGTAGTTTTTGAGTTTATTCATTCATTACAAACAAAAAATCAAATCTTTTCTCTTTTTAATATTATTATAGATAAACTAATGCAATTTTTGTACCCTGCAATTTTTATACACAAAATCTTCTTATCCCTTTTTACATAGGTATAAACTGAATTTAAACCCATCGGGTAGTTTAGAAGTAGTTAGCAGAGAAATAGACAATGCGGATTTATAATATATTAGATATTTAAGTTTTACTGAAAGACTAAAGAGTACGAGTGAGTAAGGGATGCCAAAGCCCATTCTAATATCTTATCCTTTATCTTACTGTGACTGCACTAGTCAGCAGAGCACTTGCAACATCTCAAAATCATCAAATGGACTGTCAGAGATATATACCAGAGATAGTATATAAATAGTATGTGTATATTAATCCTTTCGCCGCCACGGTGAGGTTTTTCCGACAATTATTATTCATTGTACAGAGCCGAATATATATGACAAATTCCTCTACTTTTTTAAATCATTGAGTTTCTGTCTGTTAAAAAAAATAGGAGTCGCTAGGGCTAGGGGCACGACAACTCCTACAAAACCAAGTAATTAAAGAATAATAGAATTAACTGTGCACTTAACTATTAACTTTCACAGATTCACCCAAAACATATGGTGCAGGTGTGAACAAAAAATGCATGAAGACATACAAGGAGACAACTAATCCTTTTGATGAATTAGGTATTTTACATATTTTGAATTAACTTTATAAATCCTTGGCCATTACCCAACTAATACACATCCCGAATTCCTTTCCTTCAGATGACCAAGAAGCTACAATTAAAAATGGATTTTTCGAAACAAATATTAAGTATGAGTAAGTATAAGTGACTCTACTGGTTGTGTATTATTTTATTTCATTCTTTATTCATTCATACCTAATTTTTAAAGTAATGAAATCAAATTTATATTTAACTAATCATTTTAGATGTGAATACAGTTCACTACAATGCCTTCTTTTCTTCAAATATTAAAAAGATGTTCAGAAGACCAATGTAATACTTAATATCTGAACACGAATTCTCTTTTTCAGCATCCATAGTAAATTTCAGGATGTGAATTCAAGGCTCCAAAAACACGAGTTAAGAATTTCATATTTTCTTCCTCAATATCCAGATAATGCTTCTTTTTAAATAGATAGTCTTAAGAGAAATTACTTATATCATGTTCATGTCAATTAAAATTAATTCTAGAAAATAATTTACAATTCTAGGAAGCCATTCCTATGTGGTTCAACCGAATATTTCGATGAATTGAGTAAAAGAGACAATGGGGTGGATGATGAGACAAAATTTTTGGGTAAGCCAAAAAATCATCCGAAAAGTCCTGTTATCGAATTGTTAGCTGAATATAATGTTGACGAGGAAGTTGATGAAGGAATTATTATAAAAAGTATTAAGAAAAATAAGAATGAAAATCCCTTGAATTGTGTGCTACATTTCACAAGCTATAGTGAGAATATTAACGATGCTACAACAATACTTCAAGTAAGTAATGTATTTTAAACATAATAGATTAATTATTTACAGCACCATAAGGAACAAATAGTCAATGCTTCATGGGAGGAATATAACAATCTAAATCCTATGCTTTTGTGAGTTTTGAGTCATATAAAAAATAGCACTATTTGTCGAACTACGACCTCAAATGTGCAAAATTTAGTCTATTATCAAAATAATAAATAAACTATTAAGTTTTCATGTTTAAATGACAAACAATCCTAAGTTTCAATTATTTTTTTTTAAAATAAACCTGCATGTAAACATTTTCAGTAAAACAAGTTTTTTTTTATATATTATATTTGATATTTAAAAGATATCATTGGTTGTTTCTGTATTCGACAAAGTACTTGCATATTGTTGTATGAAATGAATATTCTCTGTCATATAATGACTTAAATATAATAAAATGACTTCATATTTAAGTTATTTATCCATTTAATTTTTGATTGAACCGGTTGACTAAAACATTGTGGCTGGTTTCAGAATAACGTAGCCAATGAAAGCGATTTGAAAGATGAATGGGACTTGATGCTTAGCCAGCAGACTGACTTACCTAGTTTCGATATTTTTAAGAGTTTATGTTATCCGAATGTCTCCAATGATTGATTTTTCTTTAAGTAATCTCAAAAGCTACAGATGTTCTATTTTGATTAGTGATTGCTTAAAAATATTACTTAAATAAATTTATACATGAAACACAATTTCTAAAACCGTTCTTAATAAATAAATTTTACTAAGTTGACCCTTTAAAAACAGTTTTTAGGTTTTAGTCATACATCAATTTATTTCAATAGTTAACTAGTTGAATAATCAACTAGAGTTGTTAAGCAAATTTAAAATTGATTATTCCTACATTTTACCAAAAAAATGCATGAATGTCACATAAGTAAATGGATTGGAATTTCTAGAACCTTAGTTCTAAAAAGAAAAAAAAAATGTCATTCATTTGTTTCTCACAAATTTGAGTACCTAATTTTTTATGCTAAATTTATTTAAAATTTTAAGGATTTCAAAGACCTTGTCCAGAGGAGACCAGTATTTAAATAATAATTTGTACTTAGACAGTATTGTAAGTTTTATTTAAATGAATGAAAACCATTCTATGTACTAAGTTTATTTTCAAAATGTTTTGTTTTTTTTTTTTTTAAAAAGGCATGTGCCCCTTTGTCTTGCATTGAAAATTGTTAAACACTGTTAGCATAAAATTTGAGACGTGTTTAAAGTTTTTATATAAAACTGAGTATTGTTTCTTATCTTTTTTTCTTTAAATAAATAAAACTAACTTCCAGTTATTATTAAAATTGTATTATAAGTTTAAGACAATGAAATACAAACGTTTCTCTATTGTTTCTGTTTTTTCTTCTCCGCTTCTTCTTCCTTTTCCTTTTCAATAACAGAAACGTAGGAGTTAATGGTGTCAGAGTCGAGCATTTGCATGGGTTGGCCACGTCTCATTACTGCTATTTCAAGATTCTTTTGCCCAGACTGTACTACTTCTAATAAGGCTCGAATAGCAAGCTGAAAGCATCGATTAGTTCATTAGTACAAGGGATAAATGATCATATAAAATTTTTGTAGAAAGGTGTGTCAATAAAATAACTTAGTAAGTTAGTAGTACTGTAGTTAACAGTAGAAACACTACTGTTACTGTCTGTAACAATAGAAACTCGATTAACTGGACTAATTCTTGTCCTTAGGCATTCGGATAATCGAATGTATGAAGAAAAGAGTTTCTACTGTAGTAAGAAATTATGACTTCAAATGTTTGTCTCTAAAAATATTTTACTGAATGGTGCTACAATCAAAAGTTTCACTACTTTCGAATTAAAGAGGAAATTTAGTTTAGAAAATTAGAAAGTTTAGGTCTAAAAATAAATGAAAAATGTTATTGGGTACCTACTATATACAGGCCATTAAAGAGAGCAAATAGGTTAAAATAGAAAAAAAAAAGCAGTATTTTTACCATAATATAAAGACAGAGTATAGAAGTATTAAGAAATAAGATAAACTTTCTTAATTTTTCCTGAATAAAAAAATTTAGTTCAAATATTTTGAAAATGATTTACTAGTTACCTTCACAGCACCCTTTTCAGAAGCCACCTCCTCTGCAGTGTAGTTCTTCTCCAAGAACTCTCTGACAGTCTTAGCCGATCTACCTGTAGCGTTAGCTTTCCATTCATAATATATTCCCGAAGGCTCCGTTTGGAACAAATGTGGTTTGCCATCATAGTCAAAACCTCCTATGAGACATGAAATGCCAAAAGGACGACGGCCATTGCTCTGAGTGTACTTTTGTTTGAGTCCAGCAATGTATCTTGTGATGTAGTCCAATGTAACTGGATCTTCTACTGTGAGTTTGTGTGACTGACATTCGATTTGAGCTCTATTGATCAAAATACGAGCATCTGCTGTCAAACCGGCAAACGCCATAACAACATGATCGTCTAGAAGACAAATTTTCCTCACGGTTCTTTCTTCTTGAAGTTTTGCAACAGACTTCTTTTCGACGCCTAAAACTACAACATCATTGCCACGGACGCCAACCTAATTTGAAAAAAGTTTAAAAAGTAAATTAATTATGCAAAAATTACCAAATCATTGAAGGCATTAAATACTCACAGCGGTTGAACCTTTTCGTACAGCTTCTTGAGCATATTCTACTTGCAGTAAATGACCATCTGGCGAAAACACCGTAATAGCTCTATCATAGCGAGCAGACATTATGACTTTTTTAAATTAAGAGGAGTTTAAAAAATAACTAGAACTTTATAAATTCAGATGTAAAAGTTGTGATGTGAATATCTGAATTCTGAATCTGACTGAGTGACAACCATGAAACAACAAAATTTTATATTCCTATAGTATTCTGTATCATGTATGCTACTTTTCTCGCTTAATTAGAACTACTGTCACTGTGGTTGGCATAGACAACTAGTTTATTCACATAAAATAATGCATATTATTGGAAATTTAACATCTATTATGCTTTTCGTGACTAATAATAACAAAAGATAATATCTATTTTATTGATTTATTAATAAAAAAGTAGCTTCAAATGATAACGCCATTACTAAGCACTGTGGCAATACTAATTGATATTTTTACTGATTTTTACCATGCTTTAAATATTTTTTTGGTACCAATGTAACTGGTACTGGTAGTTACATTTGTATTGGTTTTTTTAAAATAGTTATTATTATTTGCCTCTTCTTCATAGTGCCTAACGAAACGAAAGAAATAATTTCTCTTTTATACATCATCATGAACATCAAGAGTAGGCTATATTAGTATAAAGTACAGATAACTTAAATCTTAATACTTTATAATTATTATGTTATGGGCTGTGACTCACTCATGTCATACACTGTCATACAGACCATACAGTACACGGCAATATGGCGGAGGCGGCTACTGAATTTAATTTTTGGCTAAATGTTAAATTAAAGGAATTAAAAACAGATGAAGGAGTTTTTGGATCCTATATTTCAGGTATTTTAGAAGGAGAAGAAACTGTAGAAGAAAAGCAAGATGCCTTGGAAGGCATACTATCTGAGATTGCAGTAAGTCATAGATTCCATACACTTTTGTCATTCATATTATACTATAAATATACATAAAAATGTATTATTTTTAAATAGGAAAATGATATAACTTCCCTCGTCAAAGAAATATTAGAAAAGTGGGAGATATGTCGGCCAAAAGAAGATGCTGCGGAACATGTTGCAGATGTGGATGCACAGTTAGCGAAACTATTGGAATCTCAGGCTCTTGCTACGACAACTAGACGAGAATATACTGAAGAAGAGAAGAAAATACGTGAAGCTATATTATCTCAATATAGTCAGCTTTCTGACAAGGAGGTAAGATAAATTGTTTGGTAAAATATTAATAACATTTAATTCAGTTTTTTGTAAATAGTCATTTTAATTCAATTAAATGTTGAGGTCGACAGATAGGCTAATAGGGTATAGGTCTAACACAATACAAGTAACTGTGTGTGGGTGCTGCAAGTGTGCTATCAACAATAGTAATATTATGAGGAAAGGATATGGCATCCCTTACTCACACAACAGTACACATGCTGTTATTTCACGGCGGTAAAGCAAGAGGTTACTCTTGCAGTGTGCCCTGCCACTACTTTCCAGATCCAACTTGAAAAAACTTTGTTTCCATAAACATATAGGGAGCTTCCATAACATCCATAACATTAACACTCAAATATTGAGATACTGCAAAGGTTTCAGTCCAAGTTATTGAGAATAATAACAGACGCCCCTTGGTACGTCACAAATGACAGACTTCACCACGATCTTAACATCCAAACTGTTAAAGAAGAAATACAGAAAAGAGCTCTTGCTTATAAGCAGCGAATTGCAAAGCACCCAAACGCCCTGGCAGTTAAACTGATGGATCCACAGACAGACGACAGAAGGCTGAAAAGAAAAATTCCCCAAGACCTTATTATATAATTTTATGCGGATTAGTGTATAGACGAACTCCGTACAAGTCATAACGTACTTTCGCACCAATTGCTGAATGTCTTTAATGATAGATTGCAATATAAAGAAAAATAAATAAATAAATAAACATTTAGATGTTAGGGACACAGGATAGGCTACTGTTTTTTTCTTTTCCAATGCAGTCGAAGTCGCAGACACCAGCTAGTACTTAATAGATCTATTATATTGATATTGATAAAAAATGTATTTAATAAATTTAGATTTTTACTTTTTATGTCAAATCAGTAAATTGTGGAATCTATCCCTTATATGAATTGAAATATTTAAGTATTATGGAAAAATGACACTAGACATAGACAAATTTACTAAATTAAAAAAATTATCTCTTCTCAAAAATTTACTAAATTAAAATGACATTTTCATGTTCTAGGATGATGACCAGGATGAGACAGAAGCAAATGGTACCAACTTAACTAGAAACACTAATGCCTCAGACGTAGCAGCTGCAGCCAGAGAGAGACGAGAAATTGCAAGACAAGAGGCACAACGCAAGAAAGATAAAGATAAAGAAGACAGGTATACCAGTTTATTTTATAATAAACAATCAACATCAAACATCAATAATAATAAATTCTTTATCTTTGATGCACATCAAAGAATGAATGATATGAATTGTCTCAGCTTTGTAGAATAAAAAAATCCAAAATTTTTATTACATAAATATTATAATTAAGTTAGATGAATTTTTCAGATTTATGTCTGTGTGTATCAGTGATTAGGTTTTATATTTTAGTTAATTTTTTTTAAAAAAGTTATATCTGTAATAGGGAGAAGCAGAAGCAACTGAAAGAAGAGAAAAAAGAAAAGCGGAAGACACAGAAAGGAGAGAGAAAGAGATAGCAAGATGCTTTTGAAAAAAAGTTGGTTGAGTTGCTTGTTCTTTTTATTAAATTGTAATAAAAACGATTTATGTGTTATCAATTGTAAATTTGAAATTGAAAATATTTTTATATATTTGGTTTACAATAATAATTTTTTGTAGGAACACTCATATTATGTTGTGATTTTTTACAAAAGTTACTCATAATTCCAAAACAAAAGATGTAATTGCAATACATAGAGTTTGCATCAAAACATTTAAGTCATTATAGGTATGCCTTAAATTACTTCCTATTTGGCCTTTTATAAATTTTTGTATAAATAAATGTTATGATTGTATTTATGTATAACAAACAGGTAAACAGTATTTTGTTGAAATTATTCAGGTATTGCTTATTTTCTGTTAACATGTATTAGTATGTAATAGATACATATATATTTTTATAACTAAGAAAATATCAGGATCAAGAAGCAAATTGCTTATCCAGGCTCCACACGATAATGCAAACATTGGCCCCAACGTTGTCAGTTGGCTGGGCGTGTCAAGCTGCGCCAACGCTCGTGGCCGTTCACATATTGGCAATATGCTGTCCTATTGCAGCAAACATCAAGTCATATGTCATTATTAGTGATGTGCCGGATCGTTAAAAATGTAGATCCGCAGATATGGATATGGATCTTAACTTTCTTAGTCAATCGGTGTTGGTGCGCGTGACCTTTGCATTATAGGAGTGCCAAATGTTTGATTTAAATTTAAAATAAAAAATCGTCTGAATGGAAACTATTAGTTTTCCATTGCTACCTATATGTAGAATTTCAGCTATAAATTAAAAATTAATAAGGTAAAAGATCCGCCAAAAAGTAACGGATATGGATCCTTCTTCTCCAGCGGATATCCGAGGATACAGATCTCCGGCACATCACTAGTCATTATATTAGTATTGTGTAAGTGTTGAGCAAGAATGTCATCCTCATCCAACAATATAAATTATAATAAGCAATGAGTATTAGTGCAATTTGGATTTATGTCTGCACATTGGCACTAATGGGACTAACGTGTGGAGCTTATTTTACTTCAACATTGTAAATATTAACATAGTATTACTCCATAGTTGGCAGGTGGCAATTATTTCATTTATAATGTTGCTAATCAACGTTGCTCACCTTTAGTCTTTATAAATATGTTTAATTTTATTTTGTTGTGTGTATATAGTCAAATATAATAAAAAAACTTATCACTATGTCACAGCTAGTGAATGGTAATATTCAGTTTTTCAATAAATAAGACCCTATAGTTGAAACTGGAAAATCACGGTTGTTATTTCATGTATAAAAATTGTATGTGTAGAGTATGTATTTATAGAAATAAAATTACCAATGTGATAAAGGTTACTTTTATTTAACATAATCATGTACCTTCTTACAAAAAACGTAAAATACAGTTTAACAACTTTTATTTATGTATATATTATATGTACTTAAAGTTTTAAACATTTACTTGTTATATTATCACATTTTAACTACTAATTCCAGTTTTAATATCACAATTTTTGACTATTTCCAGTAACAACAAAATTATGCGCAGAGCCTGAATAAATGTGCGTTATGACTTCATTGACTTTTAACTGTATAGGCACTAATGTTGGCAACATCACACAAGGTTCACCGGTGGTGCCTGTGTTAGCATGTTCATTCCAACCCCATGCCCACAAAGTATTGTCTGTTGCGAGACAAACTGAATGTTCAGATCCCACACAAATATCCTTTACAAGTCTTCCATCTGTAAACAAAATTAAAATTGTATATAAAAGCAAACCTAACAAGACTTGTGACGAATTTGGCATACCCTGATTTACTTTTTTATTTTTAGATGATCCCTTACAAGCCCAACATTTTCCCAGGATGAACAGTTTCCTATAAAATTAATCCAGGTAATGAACTATCTGTGTGCCAAATTTCATCCAAATCCATTCAGTCAAAATGTGTGATTGAGTAACAAACACAAACATTCCTATTTATAATATTAGTAGGATAGGATCAAAGTTAATGTTAAATAAGTTTTAATGCCCAAACAGACTTTACAGCCACAAAATATTGAACAATTAACAATTTAACAGAAATTTATTAACTAGAAAACTATTTTTGGTCAGATCCTACTTATACTGACCTGGTAAATTGACATGGACAATATTTCCAGGACGATTTTGACTATTAGTCCCCAGTTGTCCATAATTATTGCGACCACAGGTTAGTATACTACCATCCTCTAACCATAGTAAAATATTGGTCCAACCACTCAGAAGTTTTTTTACATTTTGTTTCACACATATATCTATTTTCTGTGGTATAAATATTTTCTTGTACTTTTCAGTATCCAGAAATAATTGACCGTGCTTATTGTCACCCCATACATAGATAGCTTTCTCTTCTGAACACCAAGCTACTGTGTGATTTTGTCCACACGCTATATGAGAAATTTTCCCCATATTAGAAACTTTTTGAAACCTGTCTGAAGCTAACACTTCTTTACCGAGTCCCAGTTGACCGTGTTTCCCACATCCTGTGGACCAAACTTCACCCTTTGAATTTATGATTACTGAATGCCTTAACCCCATTGCAATAGCACACGCATTCACCTGTAGCTTAATTGGCTTAACATTCTCAGAGAAGTGTTCCTTCGGTAAACCCAATTGTCCATGACTATTAGAACCCCAAACGAACAGAAATTGATCATCGGTTACACCACAACTGAAGTCCCAACCGCAAGCAATATTTATAAATTTTACGCCACTTAAAGGCCAAACTCGTTGAAAGTTATTTGAATATTCATCTGTTCCTAACTGTAGTTTAGAATTCCATCCGCAGGCATACAATTTTCCTTCGCCATCTAACAGAAGCGTATGACCTCCTCCGCAAGATATTTTATTAATTCCATTTATTAAATCTGTTTCGACTTTTGTAGGCGTTTCAATTTGTTCATTATTTACGCCGAGGCCCAATTGACCGTGAGAATTAGCACCCTGCAATCAGTATTAGAAACTGTACCTGCTTATAACCTACAAAATATTTTATGTAAAGTTTGTAAATATTTACCCATGACCACAGAAACATGACTAGTTTTTTTAACCTAGGATTATGTAAATGTATTTAATCAACTATCACATACTTTTCATAATTAATATATTTAATTAACAACAAACAAAACGAACCCCTAACTTTTTTTGTAATTTTTGTTGTACAATGTACTCATCTGTCAGTCAGACAAGACAGCTGTCATATCAAGCTGTCATCACTCATTTCATTCCCACAGACTAGCGACTAATTATAGACTAGACTATGGGGAAAAAAAGGGATATTTAGTGTTGCCAACCATAATTTTGAATCCGCGGGTGGAAATAAATTATTACCGACGCGTCCCGACTGCTGCGGCTGATAAGGTATCTGGACAGTACAAATACACTCAGCTGTGGAAACTAGCGGACGTGACTTTTAAATAATTGGAATTGTTGCTGTAATAACTAGATATAAAAGAATATTATTGAACTCTTTTTGGATATTAAATAAATATTGAACTTAAATTGGCTTTTGGCTATACGTTATTCTAGCTTGATAAACTACTATTTTATGGCAAGTTGTAAGTATCAAAAAATTTTTCACGTATAAAAAATGGGATTAACCATGTATTTTTGTTTTCACTCCATTCAATAGAATGGAAACTTATTCGACATCTGCCCTTCGGACGGACCAGGGTCAGTGGCATCTTCGTACACCTTTACTTCTGGGATAGCTTAATACAAATATGCATACAGAGACCATAATGGTACAATAGCATTCTGTTTTTAATTGAGCCAAATATTTTTCGTAGTTAAACTTGTTAAAAAAAACGTCATCCGTTAAAGCCGGTTTTTTTCTTTTCTTTTACTTAAATCTGCTTAATCTGACGGAAAAACCTATAAGTTGGCGACATTCTTCACATAACATAGGTGCTATATTCATAGACACTAGTATACTAACGTAAATATTACTTAACATAGAAGAAATAATAACTTGTGTCAAAACACACAGATCATAAAACATATTTTAAGTTTATTTAATTAATTTCAAGTTTAAGGCTTAAATTTTAAACAACAAGATAACAAGTAAGTAACACCTTTGAGCAACTAGCGCGGCATAACAATGGGTACTTACCCCGCCTTTCGAATTGTCGAAATCTGATTACGATCAATCAGAAGAGAGCTTTTCTATAAGATGACCAGTGAACATAAACCAGTGAAAAATATTTGCTAAAAATCGAGGAGGCTTATTCAATAACTGTTTTCACTTATAAAGCTAGTTATATATCTCCTAGAATAAATAAATAGCCTACTACAAATCGCTACACAGCATTGTACATTTAAAAACAAAACATGCTTATTTATTGCTAATTTGCTACCCACCTACACTAAAGAAGACCACCGTGAAATAACTACACGTGTGCTGTCGTGCGTGTTTCGGTGAGTGAGCAAGGGTTCCCAGAGCCCATTTCCCTAACTCCTTGATCCTTATACTTATCCCTTATCCATCCCTACTAAGATACTTATGTGTTCACGTGTGTTCTCTTATGTTAGGTACCTACCCTTACGTTTATACAAAATCTCTTATGTACTTTGAAAACTTACTATATAACACAAACAGGATTTAATCCAAAGCCGATAATATTTCCATATCTCTCTATTTTTCAATTTTCTTAATTTTCAAACACAATACAGGAATTTTGAAACTGTTTTAACATTATCTTGACTATATTTTATTTGAGTCTTCAGTGGTATAGATAGCGGCAAAGATTTCGGCACGTAAGTTTAGCGCTGAGCGAAATGTGGACGGGATAGCTGCGCATGGGTACAGTCGCGCACATAATACAATTATAACTTTAAATAATATAATCAAAATATAATACGGCTGGCTAGCCAACCGTCGGGCTTATTATCTAAATGCCTCTGCTGTGCGACATGGGAAAAATGCGAAAAATTTAAGCAATATCACACTAAATCGTATGACGTAGCTCATAACACTAGTGTGGTTTGCGTAAAAAATAACATTTAGTGTGATATTGCACATTTTTTTCGCATTTTTAACCTGTCGCTCAGTAGAGGCATTTAGATAATGAGCCTGCGATACCTAATTTTTGACTTCTGCGCAATAACGGCACTGTGTAATAACGGTCAGCGCTAGATTCCGATATTTATAGATTTTTCTCTCACATAACTTAGGTACCTACCTAAAATTTTCCCCAGAAATATTCTATGGAAAAATTCCCTAAAAGTGGTTCTGGTTATTTATTGTTGTTATGTGTGCGTGAGTGTGATTAATCACGTCTCGTCCGCACGCATCTGTTGAGTTGCGAACTTTGCGCTTGTTTGAGGGATTACGCCCAGCACCGGTCGCAAACTTGGAAAGTTTATCGCTGTTGGATTCTAATGAGACAAGTGCGATTGGTCCGTACTTAATCATGTATACAACATATTGATTTTGAGATTATTTGTGATCCTGAACGAATATTGGCAAAGATTTAAATCCGTTTTAAGATAACTATTTTCATCTTAGCGTGGACGTCCTGGACGTCCACTGCTGAGTCTCCGCCATAATTTTCCAATAAGTCTGGGTCCAGGGGCTATTAGATCAGATTACCATCTACAATTAAAAGGAAACTAAAGGCTGAGAAGAGTGTAATAACTCGGAAAAACTACGGATCTACGGATCTGGTCACTCACGGTATAAATTTTACTATAAACATACACAAATAAATATTTATTCGCTCTCCCATTGTATCAAAACTTTAGATTTGTTAACAAGGTTTAAAAGTCTAGACCCGGAGCAAGTGACCGTATCGTGTTTCATGTAGGTAGAGATAAATTTTCAACTGGAACCTCGGCAAATGCAATATCCACGTGTCCGAGGGAGGTCATCAACCGGCTGCACCGTGTTATTTAATCAACTGACTGCATGGTAGGATACTGTCTCACTTTTTGTTAATATTTTGCAATATAAAACAAATTTTACTATCTGGGTTAAATGTGTTTTGTTGTAATTAAATTTTATTAATTCACCATGCAGTATTTATTGATTCCATTAACAAATTATAAGTAACGGAGAGAGTGATAAATGAGGCTTTTCAGAAAAAAATGCGTGGTGCTCGTTCACACACTTTGATTTATTGCACTAGTAATGGAAGTACTTAGACAGACTGAAGTTAAGAAATTTTTAAACGTTCATTAGCGAAGGAGAGTTCAGAGGGGAGTGCACTGTCATTAAGAATTTTAACGTGTGGCCTGTCGCCGTCGTCTAGGTATGGCTCGATGCACGTAGGTATACCTACTGTGAGGGATATATTGTAGGACATTTACTGGCGACGTTTAATTAACAGGCAAATTGGAGCACTAACGAGGAGCGTTTAGCAGTAGGCACATATTAGTATTAGAGGTAGGTTATATCGGAGATTCACTTTCCAATTAGTATCGCCACACTCAGTGAGATTTTTGCTGTTGGAATTATTTATGTCTAGTTTTTGTTAGAGGGTTTGCTCTAGGTAGGTACTTATGTAATCTATATTTATAAAAAATCGTTTGTACTAATCAAGCTGTGCCTTGATTAATAAAAGTCTAGAAAGCTGAAATTTGGAACATAGTTTTATTTCATAATCCGCTAAGAAATAAAAGAAAGGAAGGAAGTTCGTTTTATTATATAAAATCTTAATATATAAAAGGCGATGTGTGTATTGTGTATGTATGTATGTATCCTATTGACTCCAAAACCGCTGAACCGATTTTGATGAAACTTTCAGTTAATCTTATTAACTGAATTTTATGTAGTAATTTATGTAGTATATCAGCTGTCTGGTTTCCATAATACAAGCATTATTTGCTTACTTTGGAACTAGATGGTGCTGTGTGGAATGTGTGAAGATATATTTATTTATTTATTTATTTATCTTTAGATTAGTCCAGCGGGTGTTCCTGTAAAGTGTGGTAGCGATTGGACGCGGACGAAGTCGCGGTCAAAACACTAGGTATTATAATATAAAAGAAACTTTTATCAGGCCAAATTCATATTTATAATGGTTAAACTATAGTAAATTTTTGTATGAAAAATCCATCTAAAAAGCACTAGGTAGGTATATAAATGTTAAAACAATATCCTACCACAAAGTAATGTTGGATGGCGCGTCACAGGCCGGTGCCCAATAACTTGCATGATTGAGTTTTGGAGCCGCGCTCTACACGGTATATAGATACGTGTAAAGTGCTTATAGAACGCGACTCCGACGAACTCTGAGCTCAACAAGATTATTTTACTGTCCAACAAAAAAAAACCGACTTCAAACAGGAAACTAATAAGATACATAACAAACACACTAGTCGCAACTACGATTTTCAAAGGTTCCCCTCGATTTCTCTAGGATGCCACCATCAAATCTGGGTTTCGTTATCTGGTACCACCCTTGGGATATCTCCTTTCCAACAAAAAAAGAATCATCAAAATTGGTTCATAAACGACGAAGTTATCCGCGAACACAACACAGATAATGATGATAATGATAACACGAGTCTAAACCTCAGTGGTTTTTAGTATTATCATTTAAATGTTATCTTATATATTAGCCCTTAAAATTGTAAATAAATAAATAAATAAGATAAAAAAATATCATATATACGGTCGAATTGACAACCTCATTCTTTTGGAAGTCGGTTAAAAATACAAATAAGTATTTGTTGGGTACTACATAATATAATAGAACACAGAATGGCGTTTAAAACAAAACTATACTATATATGTTTCTCAAAACAGAAAATCGTTATAATATTTTGTCTCATCATTATCATCATCGTCTCACTCATAGGATGTCCAATACGACTCTACTATAGTTTTTCAGTAGGATTTTCAGATTGGAAGCTGCCTGGTCCAGTGTCATTCGAGGTCTCGATTTTCAGTAGTTTCAAAGGATTAGTTACGCCAACTTATATTTTCTCGAAATATAAAAGGATATCCGTATTATGTGAAACTCATTGACTTTTACGTACAAGCAATGAAGTTCAAACGGAAGCCGCAAAGTACGCTTTTCCCCCGGCGCTATTCATTTTATATCTAACGTAAAAAGAATCATAAAAATAAGTAAGTATTCTTTTGTTTGTCATAAATAAGTTTTTTTTTTGTAAATAAATAGCATATAGGTCTTATAGCATCACATTAAATGGGCTATAAGCTTCCTCAAGAATTGAACAACTTTTTACCTAACTTTATTATTACTATAGAGTTCTTGATCAACAGGATTCTTAAGAAAAATCAGTTTCTGTTCTTGTAATATTAATTTGCGTTGCGAGGCAGTTTTTGTCCTCTCAAGGAAAATCATAATATTTTAAACAGTTATTGTGGAATCTGTTGATTGATATGTAGTATCCCGTAATTTTCTATTAAACTTAACTAACTACTTAACTCTATCTAAGTATACATGAAACTAGGGTATATCTCCGGATTTGTAATGAGATTTCAGGATTTTTAGGGTACTGACAGGATTGCGGCCGGATTTCGGAAATCTCAGGAATTTTCGATTTTCAATGAAATACAGTAAATTTTTTAAATTTTTGTTAGATTTAGATTTCTTTTGATAATCTCCTTTGGATAGTATCACAAATCAACGTAATTAACATAAACATAATTTAAAAACATAAAATAATTCACCTTCTTTGAATTTTAAAAATAAACTTTCATATTAAGTGATTTGCAGAAATAATAAATACTTTCATTAATTTGTGAAAATAAATAAAACAATACTAAAGTGGTAGAGGTGAGGTGTGACCTTTTTTAAAATTGATAATTACGCTTGCGACGAAATCTCAGGACTTAGTTCTATAGAAATCAGGCTTTATGTCAGGCCTTTACAATTTTCCATATGAGTAACCCTACATGAAACAGAAGTCCTCTTTTTCGCCAGCAAAAACATGCAGCTGTTGATAGTAAAAAAACGGTGTGTCTGCAAAGATAGGTATACCGTCTCAACGGCAGTTAGTTAATATTTGAACGGGCCGCACTGCGCTGGGTCTTAAATAAAACATGCCCTGCCGACCGAACTGAATATTTCAGGTAGTAAGGCCCTATAGCCATAGTACCTGAGTTTATTTACCTGGCACCAAAGTAATTTAACATCGGACGTGATAAACAAGACAGGAATACAAAACAAGTTAAATTAAAGCAAGCAATAATTTTATATTCGGCAGTTAGAGTACTCGTATGTTTCTGTTGTAATGTGTCTTCCAATTTTAATGGTTTTTATTTTGTCTCTTTTATTATTAAATATGGGTTTGCCCTTGGTTCGTAAACTTATTAATAATCCTTCTTCTAAATAAAAAAAAATATATCAAAGAATTTACTGTCACACGAATATGTTCTAATAAAACGGTTCTTTGATTTTGAGCGTTACATCGGTTCGTATACTATAAAGTGTGGATTCATGTATTCTCTCTCTCTTTACGGTCCACGGGGACTCTGTAAAAGGTGATTTGCATTATTTTCCACCAAGTTAAAATAAAGAGTACGTAAAATGTAAATTCCAGACCCTCCCGAATGCAAAGTTCACGCTTGATTTTATTTTCGTGGAGTAAACGCGGCCTGAATTCTAAAATCTCGGAATGAGCCTTTAATGAAATTTTATATTTGCAGTAAAACGCATTTTATAATCCCGAGAAGTAATTTAATGCGCTAAAGTTTCTATTAACTCGCTTTTTATGTTTAAATCTTATAGTACATACATTTAAATTTTAGTTAGATTTTTTAAAATGTTAGTAATATTAATGTTGACTGTAATCAAACAGAATTATCTTGTTATATATTTCATCTTTGATGAGTACAATCTTTGATAAATGAATGCTCCAGTTTAATATTTCGTAAGAGTAATTAATAGTTCTTTAAACAACTTATTAGATTTATATCTTTAGATCTTTAATAATAATGAGATCTTAATAAACATCACGTTTGTCAACAGACAACGTATCCTAAATCGATTTATACTTCCACACTATTCCATCCCATTTATATATTATAAATGTGTAATTCTGTCTGTCTGTACCCTTTTACGTCTATACTACTCTACCGATTTTTCATACACGTTGTCGTGAACTCGAGTGTTCATACGTTTTTCTATACTTTATTATTAAAAATTATGTAAAATTGGTAGTTATATTTTATGTATACGTTATTAAATAAATACAATTTTCAATAACATTAATTTAGCTCTTCCTTAGCAAATATTCTTAAGTACTTATCTTAAAAATTAAACCGACCAATTTTTCCGGACGACTTCCGGATCTTCCCTCACAGCGTTTACTTACCTATTGAATTTTGCTCCCACAAAATCCCCACTTTAATTAAGTATTTATGGATGGAGAGTGAAAAATTTCCATTGACTTTTTATGTAGATTCTTATTAATTTTAATATTTCCGTTGGCAGCAACTTGATGTACTTATTTTGAGTATAAACTCTTAAATATTCTTCGAGACCTGTAAGTATTGCATATACTATGATTAGTTAATTCATTTAACATAATAATTATATTGATAACTTGATTACTTATATGTGTATTTATTAGCCTTACTTAATTATAATAACACAACCTACTGTCTAGTCTGTCTACTGTCTAATATAAAAAATAATGTCAAAGTCTTTTGACATTATTTTTTGACGGACTTAAGTATATTATTATCGGGTATGTATTTTTTATATAAAAAGTTCATCGAAATGCGTATAGGCAATATTTCAAGACGCGTACCAGGGGTGTGTCGCTATTATTATAGAAACTGAAAGTACTCAAAGTACTCGTACGTGTCTCCCTGGCTTAGAAGAAGTTTGAGTTTCTTAAACGTTACGGGGTCTAAAAAGCCCCGTACCGCCATTATGATAGTTTTCATACGAGGTCTGAAACGTCCCGTACCGCAGGAATGGAAAAAATATTTTTCATTCACATATTATATTATATTACCTGCGCTTTGTCAGCACTTAACGTCATTTAGAATTATATTTTTGAGGACGTACGTTGTGCGTTGGCGGGTTTCTCGTGTAGAAAATCTTTGAAAACGGCTCGCTGCATTCAACTTGTTTCCTCAGCTCGGCTGAAGGTGCTGCCTCTCTAAAACGGTTAAGTACCTTCTACCCGCGGAGGCACATTTAAAACGCGAGCTCGTTTTAATTTTGCACAGATTTATTTCCCACGCGAAAACCGGGTTATTACCGGTTTGAGTTGTCTGGTTTTATTGCTGCGATTTTTTTATTCTATTCAAGAATTTTTTTCATTTCAATTCAAAATTACTTCAAAATTCAAAATTATTGTCTGTATTTGTGTTACCTAGTTAATGTTGATATTAATTTGTATAGTGCTTATCGAATTAAAATTGAATTTAACTCTAGTAAAAAAAAGTAGTAAGTATATGGGATGAAGATGGGATGGGATTATATTTTTAACTAGCTGGCCCCCGCAAATTGCAAATTATATTTTAATATAAAAATTATATTTAAAAATATATTTTTTTGGCATGTGAAAAAAAAAAATAGGCTTACTTATTAAATATAGTGTATTTTTCTTTTTACCGTTATATTTTTAACCTCGCATGACATTTGCTTAATCTCGTGACAAATAAAGCCATTTCAGAAAATAAAATAAAATAAATATATGTAGGCAAGTGAATTTACTTAGGTGCATTCTCACGTACGTTTCTATATATTTGGCAAGCCGCAGAAAGCCGAATGAGGTTCTATTTCAATATAGCACTCGAAGCTAAAAGGGGCTTCACTATCGATATATTTGCTAAAGTGGAGTGTTTCAAAACTTAGGCACGTTGGAGGCTCGATAATCGTTATTGTCTTATTAACTGTTTTATTATCAACTAGCTGGTGCTCGCGACTTCGTCCGCGTTGAAAAGTATAAAACACCATCTAGCGTTGAGCGGATCGCTAAAAATATCACCAAGCAGTTGTCATGTTAGTCACTTCACCTGAATCTGGATAGTTGGCGCTGTTAAGTGTATCCCGGGCCAAGCCGCCAGTATTTACTTTTATTTTAAATATCCCGTAGGAAAGAAACATTTTCCAGCGGTAAAAAGTAGCCTATGTTCACCAGGGATAATGTCGGCTTCTAATGGTAAAAGAATTTTTCAAATCGGTCCAGTAGTTTCGGAGCCAATTCAATGCAAACAAACAAACAGTCAAATCTTTCCTCTTTATAATATTAGTATAGAAATGCCTCTGCTGAGCGACAGGCGAAAAATTTGTGCAATATCACACTAAATCGTATCACGTAGCTCATAATACTAGTGTGGTTTGCGTAAAAATTAACGATTGTGTGCAATAGTGCAATAGTGTGATATTGCACATTTTTTTCGCATTTTTCGCCTGTCGCTCAGCAGAGACATTTAGATAATAAGCCTACCGGTCCGTGACCTCTTATTGGAAAATATGGGGTAGGAATATGTCCAACAGTGGACGTCCTGCAGCTGAATATATATGAAGTGTAGGTTATTTGGATTGAGTAAACACACACAAGTAACCTACTTAATTATATTATTAAGTCGAAATGGAACTTTTACCTCTGTGCGGTTTACAAATACTCTTTTTAACAATGCAAAGATAAAAATTAATTTTTTTCGGTCTCCTTTTTAAAACCTTTTTGTTATGAAACTTTGTTAATGAGACTTCTTTTGTTCCAACCTCTGCAGGAGAACGATTTAAGGAGGGCGATTTTTTTGCTTCGTTAAGATTCCTTTTGCAGATGCAGAAAATGAATATTACATTCAATAAAAATGGTCTTCGGTGAAAAACTCGAAGTCCGCTTAAACTTTAAAAACTGAAACAAAATTAAAGTTAGTGAACATTATACAGCAAGCAATATTTTATAATGAATCACAGTGGAATTAAACTGTGGGATAAATCACGAGTTCGATTCGCTTAATACTCTGATTTATTGTCAATGGAAATTTCAGCCAACGCAGGTAAAATTATGGTTGCTTTCCATTTTTCACCATAATGAGTTTCATAAAAATCAGTTAATTCGTTTAAGAGTTATGGAGGAACATACATACATACAATACCTACACATACAGATTTATTGTATATAGGTAACTAATCTTGGATTTTTTGACCAACAGATTTAAATATTTTACTAAATAATTTTATAATTTGCTAATATTCTGGCTTAGTGTTAGTTTTGGCGATTGCTGTAGCCCTCCAGGTGGCTACAAATTGTCAGGCCACGTATTTGTACGTGTATACGTGTACCTGTACACCGACATCACGCTGTTATCCAAACTTGACTAATGAAGTTTAGTTAAGCCGGCTCGTGCGATCCAATCTCGTACACAGGCCTAATGTTCGTGATTTAATTCTGCTGGAAAGACCATGAAAATTAAAAATAAACGTTATATGACGCTGTAGTTAACTGTTTTATTATCAACATAATACAACACCTGTATCGCGAAGGTCAAAGAAGACTGGCACTGTTCAAAGAATACACTTTAGGAAATACCGTTAGACATATTCACAGTTCCTCGATCAGCGTTTCGCAATGTGATACTTCTTTTCAACCGACTTTTCAAAGCTGGTGCTTCCCGTGTGGTCCCATTTCAATTTGGTCCAGTTCTGACAATGGCCATGAGAAAATACCATGAGACGGTTTGAATTCGGTTTATTTTTTGTTAAAAAGAGTTATTTTACTTTGTCGCTACCGCATCGCCTATTACAAGCAAAAACGCCTACAGGTGATTCAAGTGCGCTGTCAACCAATGTAGGATTAAGGATTAGATTAATGGTTCTGCCCTAGATATTTAAACGTACATACACAGTCATTATCGATCTACCCAATTTATGACTGTAAAGCTCAGTGTGCATTGCCACTACTTGCGAGATCGAGTATAGAGACTAGAACCTGACTAGTTGGGTTACTCGCATAATGACTTATTTCTTTCACGCATATTGAGTTATACGCATATTGACTGATATTGTATGAGCTGAATAAATGTAGTTGCTCCCTAAGTAAGTACATAATTTAATAAGTTTTCTACATGCATATTTTCTGGTACGAGACATATCTAGACAAGAAGTGTTAGTGTCTAACTCAACTGGCCCGGATATTGCAATTTCCATCCACCTCACGCCGCTGCGCCTCTCCCTTCCATTTCGTTTCATATCGCGCTGCACTAACAACGCTTGACGTATATAAAGTAATTTTCCACGTATTCCAGTGGGACTTCATGAAATACGGTTAAGAATATGCTACGAATTAAATACAAATTGTATTAAATAGTTTATCCTTTACTCTAGCGAGTTATAAAGCATTATGGCAGACACGATGCGTTATTTGTTTGGGATTTTGAAGGGCGTATTTTGCTCAGCAAAATACGTTTACGTAAGGAAACTTTACAGAATTTTTATTAGAAGCAGTATGTACAGTCGGGGTAAGAAAACCTTCGTCACCTTAAAGTCGATATTTGCTTGCACCAGGGCAATATTGTCAGTCATGCCAAAACTTCATTTCAAACGTCTGTCAATACTCTGATTAGTGCTTCAGTTTTAAAAGGTACTAAGACTCTACGACTTTGATAAAGGAATGAATTTGAAAACTAACTAAGGTTTTCGTACCCCAACTTTACCTACATGTTTTTCTGTTTACTGTAAATCTTTTTTAATCTACTAAAATGCGATAGCAAGTTAAATATTAATTCAAAAACTCCCATTTGTCAGCGAAATAAATCTCTAGTACATTCCAGTACAAATGCTACAAGTTAAGTGATGAATATTGAAACCGCGACAGTTAAATAAAACATTACTGTCTGAAGCTGAATAAAATTAGTGGCTTACCGGTGTCGGTGTTGCGATCCTTCTCCACTCCGACTCGACACAGTATCCTGTGGTGAATGTCGGTGAAATTAAAAATGGTCACAATAGGAGTACATTACTAATAATAATAATAATAGCCTTTACTCAATAATCTTACATACTATATAACTTAACATTACAATTAATTTCGATCTGACACCGGTATGTGAAGATTATCTTGCTTCCCAGCATAGGCCTCCCCTAGAGTTTGCCATAGAGTGCGGTTCAGTGCTTGTCTTCTCCAAGTGATTCCTGCTATTCTTCTAATGTCATCCTTCTAATCACATTACTAATACTTACATACAATTATGTATATGAGCGCTAAGCCCCTTTCATTGTTAGTGTTAATGACAATTCGCCCGACTACTTCAATCAATCAATACTAATAATAAATCTGTAGGGGTCGGTCATGGAGTAATTTACATTGTTTTCAGAAATATCGTGTATATAGGCTCTATACGTGATACTGAAACTAAATTGACGATTTTTAGAATTTTTTTCTGTATGTATATGTATGTATGTTCATTTTCATGAAACTTGGTAGATAAACATTTAGAAGTACGGGGCACAGGATAGCCTAATTTTTTTTCAATGCGGACGAAGTCGCGGGCGCCAGCTAGTAAAATAATAAAAAATATTTTTAAGAAGAAGGCATAGAGTTAAGAAAATAATACCTATGAGTGTTTTCACTTTGTAAACTTTTATACTAATGATGATGATGTATTACATCATATATTAGATACCCAAAGTGGTCTATATCGACATCCAGAGGACGACGACTCACGTGAATAAAAAAAATAGTTTACTATTTTTAAGCTTTTATTTCAATCACATTAAGACTCAAAAAAATATAAACTAGACCACATATTTCGTTGGAAAATAGGTCAAAATGTTTTTTAACGGTGAAATAATTTCTATAGGAACATTAAGTTGAGACCCGGTATAACTTAAATTCAGTTTTTTAAAGGAAAACATAGAGCGCCTCGGAAATTATGTGAATTAAAGAGATTAACGTCACCCGAGCGACGCGTTGAAAGCTCTGTGCTGAAGAAACGTGCTTAAAAATGTACGTTTAAAAGTTGCGAGTGATATTTTACACGAAGGCTACATCTATTACACGCTAAGTAAGAAACTTATGGGCACGGGAGGTGCGGTCGCCTACCAAAATGGATATTTGCCGAGTTGGTAACCCACCGAGTCTTTAGCGAGGACGTTCGCCTGCCGTGAAACGTGACCGCAATGTATAACTTAATATGTTACTCGGCATTTGACTTGAAATTTCACGTTTTAAGTGCACATTTACATCGCCTTCTGACTTATGTATTTCAATCATGCATTATGATGCTCATACGTAATCTCGTGAGGATTACACGATTCAATTGGAGCACGGAGTATTTCGTTTGGTGATGAAAAGGAGTAGATTGTGTGGCGCTCGTACGCTGAAACTGTTAATGTTACAAAAAATAGGTTCATGTTAATGTTGCAAATAGGTTAATGTTACAAAAAAATAGTTTTTTTAAAAATTTAATTATTTAAATGTTATTTGGAAAGAAATGGCGCCCAAAACAGTTTTCTGACAAGATACAAGGTGAGGTGGCAAAGTAGAAATTCGGAAAGAGCACATTGAAATATGTAACATTAAATATATACCAATGTACCAAAAAACAGTGTGTAAAAAAAACAGAATATAGGCGGAAAGTAATAAAAACAAATCTATATTTCTCGCGAGCTCCCTTATTTACATGACTCGTATTCATTATTTTCCATAACAATTTACGGTTATAAAAAATATGCTTATCTAAATAAAATACTGCGCACGAACTGGCATTCGGGAATTGATTTCTTTACATTTAAGATTCCATTGGCGTTTACATGTCAAAAAATGCTTTACACTTATAAGTTGTTTTTCTTAAGTGTCAATAGTTCTTTTACTAAATGTTTTATAAAAAGTTTTATTGCAAAATAGTTCTTATTTATCAACATTATCATAATTAGGAATGTTATTTTCACTAAACCAATTTTATGAAAATTTATACTATTGCGTTGTTTTAAAGATCTAAGTACACATAGGGACAGACAGACGGAAAGCGATTTTGTTTTATACTATTTTTTGTTTTATTGTTTGTATGTAGTGATAGTGACTTCACTATAAATACTATAAATAGAAAAAATATATATCAGATATTTCATAATACAAGCTTACAAGTGATTACCACACAAAACTGATGTATTTTCATTTTCACAAACTAGCGATTGATTTCAATAGTAAAGTTCTTCAGGCGCGATGTTCAGTGCTTTTCCCCATATACTTCCCAAAAGTGCCGTACGTGCCTTAAATAGTTTTCACTTCAAAAAACCAGCTTCATTATTCAAAAGTAGATTTGAGTTAAAAGTAAAGAGCGGACAAAAGTTTTGACTGGCCACGTCCGCCTACTTAGTTAGGTAATTATTCAGAAAATATATTAAAACGTAGCCGACTTCAATTACTCATTACGTAAGGACGTGTATTAATTTATTTTATAGGACTCAGTGTGCTCTTAACAAGAGAGACAAGATAGTGTATAACTCGTGGCGTTTGTAGGTATCAAAGTGTCAGTTCAACGAGCGAATACCGCAAGCCCCTTAAGCGAAGTTAATGTCAGCTTGACCGCATCGTCTTGGCTGCTGTAACTCTCACAGACGTGTAGCACACAGTTTGCATGTATTTTAATAATAAGAATCACTAGTCACTAAAACTAAAATGTTAAGTAGGTACAGTTTCTTATTAATCAATACTAATAACAAATCTGTAGGGGTCTGTCATGGAGTAATTTACTTTGCTTTCAGAAATATCGTGTATATAGGCTCTATACGTGATACTGAAATGAAATTGACGATTTTTAGATTTTTTTTCTGTATGTATGTTCCTCCATCATTCTAAACGAATTAACTGATTTTTATGAAACTTGGTAGATAAACATTTAGAAGTACGGGACACGTGATAGGCTACTTTTTATCTTATTTAACGCGGACGAAGTCGCGGGCAACAGCTAGTGGTTCCAAATATGACTGGTTCCAAATGTCTTCTCGGTTTAATTTTTTTAGAGCTCTAGTTGCGTTTGGACTTAAAAAGGACTTTAACAAAAATCGAAATGTTCTAACATAAATGAAAATTTCAAGATTTTTTAAAAATATTTTGTTGAATCTCAAGTATGTAAATTAATGTAAAAAGTAACAGAAAAATAGAAATTCAAAACCTTGATCGACGAGCTTAAATGGCTTTGGTTTAACCTAAACGAAGTATATATATTTATTTATGTATAAACTGTAGGTACCTACTAGATCATAGCTAAAAGGCTATACTAGACTTAAAAAAGGCACTATGATTTAGTTCATTAGTACAATTTTTCTTTGTTTCATTTTCAGACTCTAATGGTTCAGACGGACTGAATAAATCAGCCACTCGACATATTATGACAAATATATAATTCAGTACGCCTTTTAAAATGACGTTATGAACGTATGACCGGTTCGAAATAAAAGTGAAGGGAAAGATTGGCCAAAGGTGAAATGAAAAGAAGTGGGAACGTGATTCGTTTATTAGGCTTTAACACATATCCGATGGAGTGCGACAGTGTTACGATTTACGATAGTATGCATAGCTTGGCTTGACGTCAGCGGTTTGTTAAAGATTATTGTAATACTTGGTCAATTTAACTCGGCACCTCTTTGGAATGCGAGCATCTTTCCCACACCTACGCTCACCTTTTCGCCTTCTATTTGTTTATGTGACCTAAGTGACCTAACTAATGAAGGCTAAGTGTCTGGTTAGCGTAATCGATTTATATTGAATTCAGTACTTTATGTTACAAGCAATAATAACAATTTAATAATACGTAAAACACCAGCAGGACCAAGGATTGTAAATTACAATATAAGTACTACATACATGTTTGGTTAGAATTGTTTTGTGTAATTGCAGTATTTATTTCTTTATTATAATTTATTACAATATAAATAAAAATTGGTCAGGAAACATTATACTAGCTGAACCGTATTCTATCAAAAGCTATTGGGATTTTTAGCTAGGAGCGTTTTCCTAATTTTCTCTTCATATAACATTATATTAGGTTCCTACAAATGTACCATGACGGTGTGGCGTAGCTGTCTAACATGTGCCGTAGCCTTAAGTGTAGCCCGAGATCAAAAGGAACGGATCACAAAGAGAACGGAGGACAGGGACACATATTCGTTTGAACTTCCATTCAATCCGAGCCTTCAATAGGCTTTGAATTGTCGCCGCCAACACTTCCCCGAGAACAATCGGCGGGCGTTACTTTGCCCCCAAATGAATTTTGTATTCTCTTACGTTTTTGCTTAAGATCCTACAGTGGCATACGCGTGGTTATATAGTATATTTAAAAAAATAAACTTATCTAATGATAAGTTAAATTATAAAACCATAATCAAACTTTAATTTGAATATCGTTTCGATTATTTCATTATTTAGAATCACATGTAAATATTATTGCCCCAATTATTAAGCTTTGCTTGAGGCTTTGCTCTTAATATTTTCTCTTTAATATTTTTTTAAAATAACAAAGAGTAATAAAATAAACGGTCTGTCATTCAGCAAAAAAAAAGTATTGCTCAGGAGGGATCTAGGTCATCTAGGGATCTTCTAAAAAATTCTACGTCTGAAAAAAATCCGTAATTAAATATGACAAAATGAAGATTGAATACATAATTGTTTATATAAGAAAAAGAGCGAGGACGAAGTCGCGGCCAGAAATTAGTTTCCCATAATTTTTTTATAAAACGAAGTTGTACGATGATTGAATTATTATTTTTTATTACGTCTCAGACTGCACGTTCTAGCTCGCCAACTATTAAACTGAATACTCAAGAGGCTCCTAATTACTGCGAGAGCGGACTTCAAGAAAATGTTTGATCAAATTTCAAAGTTTTCACTTTGTAATGGATACAGAAATGTATTTTTTTTTAATTGAGCTTTTTTATTAGATAAAATCAAATAAACAATTAAAATATAAATGTTTGCTTTATAAATTATCGCACGGTTCCATTTTTTTTTCTACAAATTATATACACAATACCTTTCCTGTTCATCACTCTTTCTATTAATGAAAATCGTACTAAATTCGGAGAAACAGACAGTGGCTGACAGCGAATTCATTTTATAATATGTATAGATATATATGGATAGATAGCTATATAAAAGATATTATAAAATATAAAAGCTCAAGTCAGCCATGTGAAATATCTTTATGTGCGAAATAAAAAAGAAAGAGAAGCAAAGTATACAAAAAGTAGCACAATGACATGTCGGCTTTTGTTTTGGCGTTACTGTGCGACAGAAAAATGTGGCAAGCTCGTATACAGATAGACGAGGGACGGCTCATCAATCATATTTTGGCGTTATTTTTCCTACATTTTAACCAGCGCTGCCAGGATAATACTCACTTGTGAAACGTACATTATTACTTTGAACAAATCATTCGATTTGCTGCCTAAAATATTCATTCATTTGTGAACGATTGAAAGTACAAATTAATGGAACAAGAGTTATTGCTAGGTTTGCGCATTGTTATGGAAAAATATTATTATTTAAGTCTACTGCTGGACCTTTGCTGGAATAAGTCTCTTCATAATTTTATAATAGGACTGGTAAAGCACCCTGGATCAGATCACTCTTTACGTATTTTTGCTTGTTTGGCGCCGACTCAAAATTACTATGGTAAAATGATAATAAGATTATTTTATGCTTTTCAGTTTTTTCGGCGGTTTTATTTTTTGTTAAAAAGTTTTATTTTATAATCTAATATTTACTACATGCTTAATTTTTAATTTTCCCATCCCCATTTTCCCACCCTTAGGGTGGAATTTTTTTTCCAAATTTATACGAGACTAACTTCGAGGTATACCCTATCCATTAAAATAAGAATTATCAAAATCGGACTACTCTGTAAAAAGTTATGCGTGGTTATACGCTACAATCGGTGAGTGAACAATCAATCATCCCCTGTTTTCCTACCCTTAGGGTTGGAATTATTTTTCCAAATTAAAATGGGACCCCCTTGGGGGTGCACCCTTTCAAATAAAAAGAATTATCAAAATCGGTCCACTCTGTCAAAAGTTATGCGTGATGATAAATTAAAAATAAAAATATATACGCGTCGAATTGAGTACCTCCTCCGTTTTTGTTTTTTCGTTTTCGTCGGTCGAAAATAATTCAACCATCAAATAGACCATCCATTAAGCCAGTTTGCTGCCTCCTTTATAAATAAATTAGCATAAGTATAAATTTGTTGACAGCGGAAAGTGCAGTGCAAGGTGCCTATGAAAGGCACCAGTTTAGTCAACCCACTTGGCGGCAGTTACAGAAGACTATCGTGAATGAAATAATGTGTGTCTCGTTACCAGAGCCTATTTATCTTTCCCTTTATAATCTTGCATTGCTTGTGTTAATAGGCGCCTGTAGCCAACCATATAGTGGCCCGTCAGCCTGCCCTACCTAAAAAAACCTCGGAAATTTAATGTAGATTGTGGTTGGATCGGGTGGGACATTTAGAGACATTTAAATCGTTGAGACCCCGTGAATATACTATAATTTTTGACACTTTACTTATATAAAAAATAGCTGGTCCCCACGACTTCGTCCGCGTTAAAAGTAAGAGATATGTACTGTGTAAAGCAATATAACGCCTGACATCTTTGCTGTTATAAAATTTTCAGTGGTATCTTTATTTTTAGTAGATGGCTGCTGGCCGCGACTTCGCCCGCGTGACTTTGTAAATCATATACTAAAACATTTCTCTTGAATCACCGCATTTGAATCTTGAAAAAAACCGCATCTAAATCCGTTGCGTAGTTTTAAAGATCTATAAGCATACATAGGGACACATCGATGATAGGGACAGACAGACAGCGGAAAGCGACTTTGTTTTATACCTACTATGTAGTGATAGTTATAAAACCGAGTATCTAAGTGTATGTAGCTATGTTAAAGTAAGGTAACAAGCAAATGTTTATATACGTATAAATCTGGATTCTCCATGAATCACCGGCACGCACCGCAATTTATCGCTTTGGCTTCCACACACGCCCATCGGGACCTTCATTACATTATTGTGTCAATTCTAGCTGTTACAATTTCACTAAGTAAATACATATCTCGTCTCACTTTGCCCTTCTGTATGTAAATATATGTATTATGTATATTACTCCTATATGATACATATTAATTATCTTAATCAGTGGTTCCTAATTACTTTTTCTTGAGTACCACTTAAAGAATGATCCAGAACTCGCGTACAAGTGTTTCCACCAATTTATTATTGAGAAACACAGATCTAAATCACAAATCTTTTATATGTATAATTAAATATAAAGAAAGTAGTTTTAGTTACACCATTTATTTATACGATAACTCGAGAACGGCAGGAGCAATTTTTATTATCTTTGATTTGTTGAATTTATATATATTGGTAGGGCACACTGCGTTTCGCAGTCATTTGGGCAGCCCGTCTGGCGGCAGTAACCACCACCTTACAGAATACCACCATGAAATAACAGCATTATGTGCTGTTGTGTTTCGGTGAGTGAGTAAGGGATGCCAGAGCCCATTACTCCATCCCTTCCTTATCCCTTATCCTTAATTCTTCTATGGTCGGCAGCGCATTTGTAGCACTTGTGGCGTTGCTTGTGTTATAGGCGACGGTAGCCACCTGCCATCAAGTGGACCGTCAGCCTGTCTGTCGACCTTAACATAAAAAAAATAAAATATAAAATTTGTCTCCACCCAGTAAAGCAGAATAACTAATACTATTAAAACAGCTGAAATAGTCATGAAAAAAATTGTGAATAAAATTGTCGTACATTATGTATGGAACGGTTTTTATTTTGAGGCTGTCGGGTCAGATACTTTCATGTTTGTTTGTTCAAAGAAAGTGTTCAATTGTTACTTTTTGTATACTTACTTACATAGTATTGTGTAGCCTTTAATATGTTAACTATGTTAACCTTTAACTATTGTGTATAATAAACATGTTTTGATATTTGGTTACAGTACTCTATAAAAGAGCGAAGGAGTAAAATTTTCATTTGCGATATCACTTTCCCTTCATGTTCGCCTTCGAAATCCCGCGGTAAGCATAAACAAACATTCGAACTCGGATTTATGTATACAGGACTCCGGGGATTAGTATACACTTGAACTATGCGAAGACCCGGAAAAGGGGGCTAAAATCACAGCTAAAGTAATAAAATAAGGTGAGATATCTATTCGTTTCTACCAATATCTTCGCAGATATTTATTGTAGACCGTTACGCCCAGAATTTTTTTTTTAATTGTACCATTTTAGGTTGATAAGTATTAGATTAATTATGAAATGTTGAAATCATAATTAATCTAAATCTTATTGGCGACTTTATACCTGTTATGATCTGTAAGTGAAAATTTATTATTTTTATCCAATAAAGCTAAATCAAAAAGATTGTTTCAGCAAAATTCAATACCTAAAATGTTCATTTTATTTTTATTAATTTAATAATTTTTTTTTTTATTACTTATAACTAAATCATATAGCGTAACGCTATAACGTAAGAAAGTAACGCCCGAATCATATTTAACTATTTTCATACATTTTCTGATCTAAATATAAACCTCATTTTAAATAAAAGTTAAGAGGGAAGTATAGCTTTGCGATAGGTATTTAGGAAAACACATGCTATCGCTTGTGCGCTCTAGCCCCGGGGCAGTCGTGCGATAGAGAGCGTTGCAGCTTCCGAATGACAATAGTCCTTTTTTTGATGAAATTTCATTTCGGGAGAAAACAGTTTCCACTAACTAAATCTTAACAAATCACTTTGATTTTCTTGTCGATCGTTTCAGCATGATATATTCTAGGTTTATAGGTTTCGCTTTTTATAAAAAAATAGATGGTTTTTATAAAACAAACGGTTTAATTCGACAAAAATTTTATCATAAAAAATAAGTTATTTGAGGTGCCTATAAGTTTGAATCTAATGCAAATTTTGAAAAAAGGAAAACCTATAAACTTAGTCTTTCACTGTGTCAATAACATGCAAAAAAATCATGGAGATTGGAAAATATTTAGAAGTGGAAAAACGTTTTCTCTTTTTGTATGGACGAGTGCGTGCTATTCTTCCCTCTTAAATATTGAAGCGAGATATCTCTTTACAAAGACTAATGGTGTAAAGATAATAAAATATATTCACAAGTTAACCGAATTTGAAAAATTGGCTGTGATGTTAACACAATTTCTATGTAGATGCCTATGCAAACATGTATTGGCACAATTCAATGAAGCACGCGTGTCGCTTTACAAAGTTACGTTGGTACCGGTTTTAACAAACTTGATTTGATGTTTTTTGTGAAGAATTTAATTTGTTTTTTATTGTTATTACGGTAAAGATAAACAGTCAGACTGTGTCGCGCTTAGGGAATTTCCCACGGCGACACTGACTAAATTAGTGATGGAAATACTATCTTAAAAAAATATGTTGGGCGCCAGTGTAGCCTACCAGGAAAGTAAAACAAGCGTGATCAGTAACAATAAAAATATATATTTTAAATGCGCTCAAAGGTAGGCAACACAAAGTGTAGGTCGTGGGTGATCGGCCAATCTGTCTCCTCAACGCAGTGCAGGTACTCCCCTGTATGATCCGGCCGTCGAAGGTGGTAGATGCGAGCCAGGCGGTGCGTGTCCTGCTGATGTGATGATGATGATGGTAAGGCGGCGATGCAAAGCCGGCAACGGATCTAATGCGACCCGGCGCCGGCCGACGAATGCAGTTGCATAAGACCAGCAACGAAACTAATGCGCTCCGAAGCTGGTCGATGAATGCCGATGTACTCGGGGGATACTAGGCCCGGGGAATGGTAGGCCCAGGGAATGCTTGCCCCGGAAAATGCTCCTGAAATCGACAGCACCACAAGATTACACTCTGGCACATCTACCCTTCCGATCCGGATACCCCACGACGGCAACAGGATGAAAATACCCGCATAGTAGCAGTAGCATTGCCGCAGTGGTGCATGACCAGAACGGAGTTTACAAAGCAATTTAAATGAGAAAGCAAAAATGAAATGTGTGAAAAATAAAATATAATTTGAAATAAAAAAAATATTAATTAAGTAGATAAAAAAAATATTAAAATATTTGATGAAGCTATGAAACTACAAAAAAAAATAAGCAATTTAAATATGTAATGAAACTTACAAAATTGTGTGCCATTTAAAACTTACCCTAACGCGGGAGATTCAAATTATACGAAATATTAAACTACATAATTACTAAACAGTTAATTAGACCGCACCACTCAACTAATGCGCTGAGTGGCGCGGACCGTCCGTCTTTCGGCTACTTTGCCGACTGCCGCTTTAATTTCAAAATCAAGATCAAAATCCGTGTTGTAGGTACCACCCGCGCCGGCGCAATTGCATTCGTTGCACGCCGGGCGTGTACCTACTTACTTTAGTTTTTTAATTACCTTATTTTTTAATTTTATTTATTTATCAATTTATTAATCCTAATTTCAACCATGTAACGCTTCGTTACATTAATAATTAATCATTTAATCATCGACTATAACAAAAACAATACCTTGGGGGTAAGTTATATCTATACTAATATTATAAAGAGGAAAGATTTCATTGTTTGTTTGTATAGAATAGGCTCCGAAACTACTGGACCGATTTGAAAAATTCTTTTACCATTAGAAGCCGACATTATCCGTGATGAACATAGGCTACTTTTTACTGCGGGAAAATTCTTCATTCCTACGGGAAAACGGGTAATAGGACAACGGGTAGTAAGAATTATCCTTCCGTACTTATCTTTTTCACATAACTTCTAAACGGCTGAACCGATTGGGTTGAAATTTTATATGGCTATTTCGATGGTTTCCTGGATGATTTAATAATACATTTGAAGTCGGTAGGTGGCGCTGCTGTCGGTATGTCAACTACTAAATGGCTTGACCAATTGGGTTGAAATTTTGTATGTGTATTTCCATGGTTTCACAGACACGAATGTATTATATTCTATAAAGTTACGCGGACGAAGTCGCGTGCAACAGCTAGTATTATATATGGTAGCTTAAAGAACATTATCATACAAATCTCAACTTGCATAACTAACGCGTAGAACTCCGTACACCGTTAATAATATTCAAATTAAATCACAAATACGCATGTACGAAGGTGAGTTAGCAGTACAAATTTGGTGTTGAAATTAAATTTGTCCAAGAATAGCTGGAAAGATTTAAAGAAACAGTATTTTTAATAATAATCTTTACATATTAGTATCATTTGATACAGTAGCTTGTTGGCCGTATGTTATGTAGTTATAATGATTTAGGTAATTTTAATTTTAAATTTGAGGTACAATAAGATGATAATTCCTCTTTGTTTATTTCAGGCATTCTTTTGAATGGTATTATGCTTTCATAACACTAAGTTTTGTATTTTTGACTGTAGTTGCGAAACAATATTAATTGAAATAGTTATACAAACAAGAGAGTACATATTAGTAGGTAAACCACAGGTTTTAATACAATGTTTGTAACAAGTTCAGTATGTTAGAAACAAAAAGAGATAATAATAAATTATTTGCATTTAAAGTTTTGTTTCGTAAGCGGTCAACTTTGATTGTTGGCTAAATTGAAAGTAGAAGGGAATAATTTGCTGTAATTATTAATAACATTAATATTAGGACCACAGAAATAAGTTTGTACCTACGTACGTGGCAGTGGAATACAAATAGGTATGATTAGAATCTGTGATCACGTCGTAATAACCATAATATTCTGGTGGATATAAATTTCTTATTTATATTCACCTTAATTTTCTAACGACACACAACACTTAGGGCTGTGTAGCGGTGGCGTGCCTAGGGTTTCCGAATAGGGCAAGCCCGACGTATTTCTGTTGTTCCTGACTTGATTTTTCTTAATTTTTCGACGAACACATTGAGGGCATGCTATTGATAAAAGCTATTTCTTATTAGCTTTTAGCATAAAAGAGAATAACGAAGAACTAAAAAACGGAACAAACAACAAACAAACCTAGTGAATAAAAAATGAAATTATTTATATACTAGTTAATTCGAATCTTCTATCTTTCTTAAGGAATGGCTGAATTACGCCAGAGTCAAAATGTTGGTGAATTCGATTTACTAGTTTGATAAATAAACAAATCAGGGGTTTCGGCGAAAAAATTAACTGATTTTTATTTTTGAACAAAATTTAACGTTTTTATTGCGTTTTTAACTTTCCTTCGGCGATCAAAACTTGAACGCATTTAAAATCGTCTCAAGGTGCATTTATCCATCATTAAATCAAATCAAATTAATTTAACAGAAAGAAAACAAGAAACCGACTATCGTTACTGTCATAAGTCAACACAACTGAAGTAAGATACGAACGTACGAAACAAATTCACAACACAAGCGCGCTAACTTCTCTCATACTAATCGCTATATACACTAGCTATAACTATATCTAACTATTGGTCAACATTTCATACATTAGACAGAGAGAGAGCGATGATATCTGCAAGCCCGATAAGAAGCCCATGTGTGGGAGTGCGACAGCAATATAACTCAACTTCTCTTTGATTGTCTTTAGAGCATTGGTTGGATAAAATAGTTTTATTTTATCCAACCAATGAATTGAATTGCGAACTTTGAATTGCTCCATTGCTCACGCGTTTAGTTCGGTGGTTCGACGCAAGAAAGTTGTTATTTTTTAATTAGGGAGTGTGTACAGGGCATGCCGCGGGCTTTTGGGCTTCTATAAGCTACCGCCACTGCTGTGTAGGTATACAAAGTCGTGTTTAACAGCTAATTTTCCACTTTTTAAGCATAATATGTAATAAATCTGTAAGTGTATGTATGTTCCTCCATAACTCTTAAACGAATTAACTGATTTTCATGAAACTTGGTAGGTAAACATTTAAACGTACGGGACAGAGAATATGCTACTTTGTCTTTTTCAACGCGGACGAAGTCGCGGGCGCCAGCTAGTTGAATATATAAAAAAAATTAGAAAAGAACCTCGTATTTGGCTCGTACTTAGCCCACTTACGTTGCATGTGTTCATAGGAGACGGAACTGCTTACATTTAAGTGGACCGTCATCAGTCCATATCTTAAAAAAATATCTTTTGCATCCAGATGTCTACTAAAAGGAAAAGCACCAATAGAAATAAAACGTTTATTAAATTCGTCTGAACATTTTCTTTGCCCGAAGCACAGAGAAGTTTGTAGCCGATGTTAATGGTGATAAATTACATTTCGCGACGTCTATTTCGTCCGTAAATATTTCCAAGAACCGTGATGTGACATGATGTCGGTATCTTGTTTTTTTGTTAAACATTTAAAAGTTGATCTTGTTGTTAAGGAAAAATTTCTCATCAATTGTATTCTAAAAATAATACTTTCCAAGTTAGCTCGAGATAACGTGTTTGAAATAATATTAGGTACTGTGATTGTTGATGTATTATTATGATGATATGACAATAAGAGAAAACCATGGAAATATATCTTCGATCCTCACGCAATCATTTTGTGGAATGTTGTCAGAACACTGAATGCGGTCCAGAGAATCCTCGTTTTGCTTTGAATTTTTCTATAGATAGTTATAAAATGTTTGGGGTAGAATTATTACCTGTCTTGGTCAGTATCGAACGAAATCTAGCAGATACTAATATCTTCATACTTTAGTCTTTCTTAAAAGTTATGGCCTATTGACATTATACAAGGTATAGATTTTTAGTTGGTTGCGGTTGATATTTTAGATAATGAATATTTACATAGGGAAAATTGACCAACTAATTTGATATGTTATATACAGTTTATTTACACTTTACAAAATTTAAATATTTACAACACTGCATTCACTATAAACACAAATAATTAATATTTCACACACCACTTATATAAGTACACAACACACTTAATATATTATATTTACAAATTTTTATTGAAGAGAAAATGTTTTCTTCTTTGTTTTTCTCTAACACCACACCGCGCATCTCTGCCGGTCAGACAGTCCGCTTTTTTAAGGAGCGCGCGTCTTCATCTGCGCATCCGTTATAACAAGCCTGTTGCCAGGCAACGGGTACGCTACATCACTCCCCTCCAGAGACTGTCCCTACGGGCGATAGTAATCTGGCGGGCGGACGAGACGACCGGTTCTTGTGACCACTGCTTGCTCATCAATGCTTTCTTGAGGAGTGTTGTCTGAGAGTAAGTAGGCAGGTCTGAGTCTGTCTATCGAAACGCTCACCGGTTTACCTTTCACTGTAATCTTGAAAACTTTGTCGGTTCGCCATATCACTGGATGTGGTCCTGTATACGCAGGCTGGAATGGGCTCTTGACTGCGTCTTCTCGCAGGAATACATGGCTTGCGCTCTCAAGATCTTTAAAGATAAAGGTAGGTTTCTGTCCGTGTCTCGAAGCAGGCGTTGGTTTTATTTCCTTTATATATTCAGTCAGACGTGCTGTAAAATCGGTGATGTCGGTTGTTGTAGGCGTAGTTGAATTAAAGAATTCGCCTGGCAATCGTAGACTTTCACCGTAGACAAGTTCTGCCGATGAAGCTCCGATGTCTTCTTTATATGCGCTCCGAATGCCCAGTAATACTAATGGTAACGTCTCCACCCAGTTTTTATTGCTGTGACAGGTTATTGCGGCCTTCAGCTGTCGATGGAATCTTTCCACAAGTCCGTTGCAAGAAGGATGGTAAGCTGTCGTTCTCTTGTGCTCGAATCCCGCGATGATTGACAAGTGCTTGAATAAGGCTGACTCGAACTGGCGTCCGCGATCAGTGACAATGGTTGATGGGCAACCAAATCGTGAAATCCAACCACTTAGCAATGCCTTTGCAATGGTCTCAGCTGTTATGTCCTGGGTTGGAATGACTTCCGGCCATCGAGTGAAACGATCCACTGCTGTCAGGCAGTAACGAAAGCCTTGTGAAGGTGGTAATGGTCCAATGAGATCGATGTGCACATGTCTGAATCTGGCTTGCGGTAATCTAAATGTTCCTAACGGCGCAGATACGTGACGAGTTATTTTCGACCGTTGACATGGTATGCAAGCTCGGGACCATTCTTTGCAATCCTTGCGCATGCTAGGCCATACGAAACGCTGAGCCACTAATTTTAAAGTTGTTCTAGCGCCTGGATGACTTAGTGAGTGAATTGCGTTGAAAACTTGCCTTCTCAAATGTTTTACGACGTATGGTCGTGGTGCTGCTGTACTGACGTCGCAATACAACTTTTGATGGCTGCCAGGAATGTCGATTTGCTTCAAATTAAGTGATGTTCCGCCTGTAAGAAGTTGTTGCAGTTCAGGATCTTGTGATTGAGATGTCGCTAGAGTATCGAGGTCCACTTGCTTTTCGAGTTCTTCGATGCGAGATAACGTGTCAGCCACGACGTTCTCTTTTCCTGATATATGACGTATGTCTGTTGTGAACTGTGAGATGAAGTCGAGGTTTCTGAACTGTCTGGGTGAACAATTTTCTTTTCGTGAAATAAATGCGAATGAAAGTGGTTTGTGATCAGTATATACAGTGAAATGTCTTGCTTCGACCATATGTCTGAAATATTTTATCGCCTCGTAGATTGCTAGGAGTTCTCTGTCATATGGCGAGTACTTCTTCTGTGTTGGGCTGAGCTTGCGAGAGAAGAAAGCTAGTGGTTGCCATGCATCGTTCTTCCACTGCTGCAGAACTGCACCTATAGCGTTGTCAGAAGCGTCGCACACGACTCCTAGTTTTGCGTTGCAATCTGGATGAGCTAACATTGCTGCTTGAGATAAGCTTTGTTTGCAGTTCTCGAAAGCTTTTTGGCTGATGTCATCCCAGTTGACGGGGTGTGATCCTTTGGTAGAACCTGTTAACAAACTGTTGAGAGGAGCTTGAAAATTGGCGGCACCGGGAATGAACCTCCGGTAAAAATTGAGCATGCCTAAGAATCGTCTCAACTCTTTGACAGTTTTAGGGATCGGGAAGGAATCAATGGCTGTAACCTTGGATTGGATAGGTTTGGTTCCATCTTTTGATATATGGTAACCCAGAAATTCTATTTCAGAAGTACCAAATTCACATTTTGCTAGGTTAATGACGATGCCGTACTTTTTGAGTCTGGTGAAAAGTTGATTTAAATGGTCTTCGTGGGACGTTTCGTCTGGGGAATATACTAGGAAATCGTCGATATAAGGGTATACGAAGTCTAGTCCTCGAGTTACTTCGTCTACGAAACGTTGAAAAGTTTGACCTGCATTACGTAGGCCAAATGTCATGTGAGACAGGGGGTTTTTTTAAATAAGACAGGGGGTTTTTTTCTGGAAGTTGTCGTTAGATATCGTTCAAACTCAGTTTGCCTTTGTTATTTTTGGAGCTCTTTCGAACAGTGCCGGAAAATCGGAAATTTCCGGATTTCCGGGAATTTTTGATCGGCCGGTGTTGCGTCGTTAGTTGTTGTTTGGCGGTGTGGTGCGGCTCATTTGAAGCCTTTTTCAAGGCTTCTTTTGACTGCCCACATCAGCTGTTGTTATTATTGTTGTTAAAATTGTTATTGCTGTTTTTTGTTTTTGTTGTTGTTTTCGTTAAGTTTGTTTCGTTAATAACTTTTGCCCCCGTGCCCGGACTTATTTGGGAGGCGGTTCGTAGGAAGCGCCTTCCAGGCCTCTTTCGGAAAGCACGCCGGGCCCGGAATTTTCCGGTATTCCTGAAATTCCAAATAAATTTTTATAAATTTTGTTTTTCTGTCCCCCTCTTATAGAGGTGGAATCCCCTACGGGGTCGGAGGTCGGCAGGGCCATCAACTGGCCCATGTCGGACTCGACAGAAACGAGTGGGCATGGCCCGAGGGGGAACAATGGAGGGCAGAAGCTTCTTTCTTCCAATGTTATCACCCGCTCGGCAGCTCGCAAGCGGGCCGCCACGCAGGAGGCATCGCCCATGGGGCAACGAGATGCGGGCGCCAGCAAGTTCTTTGCTGTGGTATCCGGCTCAGAAGAGACGGAGGGCTTTGTAGAACCCCCTGTGCCGCTGAAGTTTAAAAAGGGGAGTAAGGGCCGTGGCGGGAAGTCTCTCAGCCACGACACAGGCATTTCGCGCGCTCGCCGGGAGCTAAGGGAGATTGAATCCGATTCCGATTCCGTCAGGTCCGCAACGACGTACCAGTCGGCGAAGTCGTCGGCCGGCTCTGTAGAGGAGTTGACGAAAAAGGCGGAGGCCAGCCACTCGGCGATTTTGGAGGTTGTCCGAAGGGCGGGCAACTTAAAGGGCACTTCCCAAAAGGAAATCAAGGAGGAAATGCGCTCCATTATGAATGTGGTCGAGGCGGTGGCTGCTCGGAAGACGTCAAATGAAATTCGGCGTCTTCGGGCCGACAACAAACGCCTCCGGGGGCAGATTGATGGCCTCATAGAGGAGGTGACGGCCCTCCGCAGGGCCTTTTCTGAAAGGTCCCTCCTCGAGAAGACCCCGGCCGTAGAGGCCGTAGTACCGCCTGCGACAGTGGCTGACTCCCAGCCACTATCCAGGGCGGAATTTCTGATGGCCCTATCGGCCCTCCAGGCGGAGTTGACGGCCCACGTTGGGGGGGTCGTCAGTGCCCACCTCGACGGGCTGGAAGTAGATGGGCGGTTGCTCCCAGCACGCCAGCATCGTCCGCCTCTAAAGGCGGACAAGAAGCGAGAGGACCGCGTGGTAGCTTCGCAGAAGGAGTCGTCGGGGTCAACCCTCGCTCCACCGGCGAACCTGCCAAAAAAGGCGAGGCCGGTCCAGGCGGTCAAACCACCAGCCTACAAGGTTCCGGAACCGCGGGCGGGGTGCTCGTCTGAGCCAGATGGCGGAGCCGTCGCGGCAACATGGACGGAGGTGGTCCGCCGTAAAAAGCGCGTCCCCATCGCTCCAGCCAAGCCGGTGGCAAAAGTGAGTGCCCCGGTGCTCCCCAAGGAGCCCAAGAAGCTGGCGATAGTGGTGGCCCTCAAGCCGGAGGCGGTGGAGAAGGGAGCCACCTATAACAAGGCTATTGCCAAAACAAAGGCCGTAGTCTCATTAGACGCGCTCGGAATTGGTCCGGCTCAATTCCGGACAGGCGTAACGGGAGCCCGCATTATGGAGCTCCCGAAAGGGACCACCCCTGTCCAGGCGGACAAGTTGGCGGCCCAAATCGGCGCGGTATTGGGGGACGAGGCGAAGGTCACGCGCCCTTGCAAATCGGCTGACATCCGGGTCAGTGGCCTGGACGATTCGGTGTCGGTTGAGGAGCTTCAGGCCGCGTTGGCCCTGAGCACGGGCTGCCCCCCCGAACAATTCAGGGTGGGCAAGGTCCACCCTGGTGCCAGAGGGGTGGGCTCGGCTTTCGCCTCGTGCCCGGTGGAGGCCGCCAGAAAGCTGGCGATCGGTGGCCGGCTGACGGTTGGATGGAGTTCTGCCTCCGTCCAACTGTTGGAACAGCGTCCCATGCGCTGCTAAAAGTGCATGGGGCTCGGCCATCCGGTGGTCAGGTGCCCGTCCAGCAAGGACCGCAGCACCCTTTGCTACCGTTGCGGATCGGACGGGCACTCCGCCAATGACTGCGAGGCGGCGTTCCAATGCGCCGTCTGTTCGGACGCTGGCCTTCCGGCTAATCACCGTATGGGGGGGATGAATTGCTCCCCCCCAGCCATTAGGGGCCGCCTCATGGCAGCCAGACCGGTGGCCAGAACGAGGCCAACTCGCGTCGCAGGGGAGGAGAATATGGACACCACCAATGCCCATTAGGTCCACTACAAGGTTCCTCCAGGCGAACATCAACCACGCCGCCGGGGCACAGGACCTACTGTGCCAATCCATGGCGGAGTGGGAGATTCACCTGGCGGTGGTGGCGGAGCCATACGTGGTCCCCCAGAATCCCCGCTGGCTGGGGGACCTGGACGACTCCGCTGCTGTGGTGGTGAGGGCTGGTGGTGCGGCTCCTCCCCTTTCCCTCAGGGAGAGAGGTTCGGGTTTCGTGGCAGCAAACTGGGGGAGAATGGTGGTCGTGTCTACCTACTTCTCCCCTAACCGCAGTCGGGCGGACTTTGAGTCCTTCCTCGCTGCGGTGGAGGGTGTGGTGAGGCGCGCGGCCCCACTCCCAGTTTTGGTGGCGGGGGACCTAAACGCCAAATCCTCGGCGTGGGGGTCCCCTAGAACGGACGTGAGGGGGGGTATCCTGGAGTCCTGGGCGTTTGGCCTGGGGCTCCAGGTACTCAATCGGGGTACCTCTCCCACGTGCGTACGGTGGCAGGGTACGTCCATCGTTGACGTAGCCTTTGCCACTGCCTCCCTTGCTGCCCGAATCCGAAGCTGGCGGGTCGAGGAAGATGTGGAGACCATGTCGGACCATCTCTACATCCGATATGAGGTCTCCACGCTGGCCCCCAGCGCGTCACAGCGCCGGGATCCTATGGCGGGTGCCGCCTTTCCCAGGTGGGCACTCGCCAAGCTCCGCCCGGATGTGGCGGAGGAGGCTGCGATGGTGAGGGAGTGGTCGTCTCCGCCCCCTCAACTCGCAGGGGATCCCGACGGCATGGCTGAACACTTTGCAGATGACCTCCGGGAAGTCTGCAATGCCTCCATGCCGCTGTGGCGCCCTCCCCCTCGCTGGAGGAAGGTGTACTGGTGGGCGCAGGAGATTGCCTCCCTGCGCTCCACCTGCCTGGCTGCCAGGCGCGCCCTCCTCCGGTGCCGAAGGAGACGCTCCAGGAGGACGCCTGACGAAGAGGTCCTCCTTCGTCAGGCATACAGGGACGCTCATAACGCCCTGCAGAAAGGCATCTGCAGGGCCAAAGAAAAGGCCCATGAGCGTTTCCTGGCTCTCCTGGACGCCGACCCTTGGGGTCGTCCGTACAGGGCTGTGAGGGGGAAGTTCGCTTCAAGCTCACCCTCCACAGCCGACCTAGATCCGGCGCTGCTTGATAGGGTCGTGGGATCTCTCTTCCCGACCCCCGGCCCTTTCGAGCCCCCTCGTATGGAACCTCCGGAACCTCTGCCGGAGGCCGTACTGCAGGGCTCTCCCGTCTCCGACGCAGAGTTCGAGGCGGTGAGGGAGCGTATCGGGAGGAAGAGGACGGCCCCGGGGCCGGATGGAGTCCCGGCCAAGGCCCTGGCTATTGCGCTGGGGCCTCTGGAGGAGCGGTTCCGGGCGGTGCTTGACGCGAGCATCGCCCGGGGCAAATTTCCGGCGAGGTGGAAGGTGGGGCGACTCTGCCTTCTCCGCAAGGAGGGCCGCCCTGCCGACTCGCCGACGGGGTACCGACCGGTGGTGCTGCTCGACGATTCCGGCAAAGCCTTGGAGAGAATCATGGCCCGTCGAATCGTCGAGCACCTTGAGACTGAGGGGCCGAACCTGGATGAGCGCCAGTTCGGCTTCCGCACCGGTCGGTCCACGATGGACGCGGTGGGCCTCCTCAGAAGGTGGACTGAGGAGGCCACCGGCAGGGGGGAGGCGGTTGTTGCGGTGTCACTTGACATCCGCAACGCTTTCAACAGCCTCCCTCACGAATGCATAAGGGCGGCACTCATGTTCCACAGGGTGCCGCCCTACCTCTGCGCCCTCGTCTTCGACTACCTCTCTGAACGGGTAGTGTTGTACGAGGGCGCAAATGGGTGCGTCCACAGACGCCCGATGGCGGCTGGTGTACCCCAGGGGGCCGTCCTCGGCCCCTTATTGTGGAACCTGGGGTACAACTGGGTCCTGCGAGGCAGCCTCCTTCCCAGGATGGAGGTTGTCTGCTTCGCCGACGACACTCTGGTCGCGGCAAAAGCACAGACGTGGGAGGACGCAGAGCGATTAGCGTCGGTCGGCACCTCTTTGGTCGTCCGGCGAATCCACCTGCTAGGATTGGAGGTGGCCCTAGACAAAACTAGGGCCATGGGCTTCCATCCCCCACGCCGCAGGATCCCACCGGGGCTCCGCGTCCGAGTGGAGGGGGTCCGGATTCCAGTCGAGATGCGTCTCAAGTATCTCGGCCTAACGCTGGACCCCCGCTGGAGTTTCGAGGAGCATTTCAAGCTCCTCGCTCCACGGCTGACCGCCGCCGCAGCCGCGCTCGGACGGCTCCTTCCGAATCAGGGAGGACCCGATTCAGCGTGCCGTCGACTTTACCACGGGGTGGTAAGGTCGATGGCACTTTACGGAGCCCCGGTCTGGGCGGAGAGTCTCACTCCCCGCACCCGGGCCCTCTTGAGGAGGCCTCAAAGGGTCATGACGACCCGGGCCGTGCGAGCCTATCGCACGGTCAGCCACGGGGCGGCCTGCGTGCTTGCGGGCATGCTCCCGTGGGATGTCGATGCCCTGGTTCTGGCCCAAGTGCATCGGCATCGGGTCGCCGCAAGGGCCCTTGGAGAGAGACCCGTTGCCGAGGACGTGCAACGGGTCCGAGCAGAGGCACAGGGGAGGGCATTAGAGGATTGGAGTGAGGCTCTTCGCGAGCCTACCGCTGGTCACCGGACGATCCTCGCGGTTCGTCCGGTGTTGGAGGAATGGGTGAGGCGCCGACGAGGTAGCCTCACCTTCCGTATGGTGCAGATAATGACCGGGCACGGGTGCTTCGGTCATTATCTGCACCGTATTAAAAGGGAGGATTCGCCGCAGTGTCACCACTGCGGCGATCCTGATGATACGGCCGAGCATACACTCCAGGTATGCTCGGCCTGGAGATCCCAGCGCCGGGAACTAAGAGCGGCGCTGGGGGGTGGAGACGTCTCACTGTCAAGCATGGTTGAAGCCATGCTTGACAGTGAGATCACCTGGAGATCAGTTGCCTCCTTCTGTGAATCTGTTATGTCGCAGAAGGAGGCAGCTGAGAGGGAGCGAGAGGAAGAGGCCGGTCTCGCCTCCCTCAGACGCAGACGGTTGGGCAGGAGAAGGCGGGCATACCTAGCCCGTCTTTAAATGTTCAAGGGGGACCTGCGCACATGGTTGGCTAACTGTGTGTGCCTGCACAAGGTTCCCCCGTCTGGGGATTGCCTGGGTGTCTCCGGGCAATCCTCCGTTGGCGTTAGCCTAGCCAGCAATGGCTAGGCTGCCCTGGGGTGGATCGGAGTTGTTGCCTCGGCAGAGCCCGGTCCACCCCGATCAAAGGGCAAGGAGGCACCGGGGAGTTTTAGTGGGTAGGGGCCAGTTCTGCTGGTCGACCCCCACATACCCCTGCCGCCTAGCCAGCGGCAGGAAGTCAGTAAACGGATCTCTCCTCGTCAAAAAAAAAAAAAAGGCCAAATGTCATGTACGGGAATTCATAAAGACCAAATGGAGTGGTAATGGCAGTTTTGGGAATGTCCTCTGGACTGACAGGAATTTGGTTGTAAGCTTTTACGAGATCAATTTTGGAGAATATTTTGCAACCAGATATATTGTGAGCAAAGTCATGAATATGACGAACGGGATAGTTGTCTGGAATGGTTCGGGCATTTAGCATGCGATAATCACCACATGGACGCCACCCGTTGTCTTTCTTGGCAGCAAGATGAAGAGGGGATGCCCAAGGGCTATCTGATGGGCGAGTTGTTCCACATTTCATCATCGACTCGAACTCTTGACGGGCAATCTGTAGTTTGTCTGGAGCTAAACGTCGAGGAGAGCAGGCGATAGGTGGTCCGGGAGTAGTGCGTATGTGGTGCACAGTATTATGTTTCAGTATTAGTATGATTCCCAGATGGCCTTGTAATCTCTGGAAAACGACGTAATACTTCCAGGTATCTCGAAGATCCGCTGAGAGTTTTCACAGATGCTATTGTGTTCTTCGTTGAATCGAGAGTTGCGCGTGTCGTCAAAGATGTGTTGTTATCGACGAGTCTTTTGTTCCGACAGTCTACTGCCAAGTTGTAGAACGATAAGAAATCAGCTCCTATGATAGCTTTGGGGACATCCGCTACTATGAATCGCCATGAAAAGTCTCTTCTCAAGTTTAAATTCAAGTTCAAGTGGATGTATCCGTACGTGCGTATCGGTGTGCCGTTGGCGGCATACAGTTGATACGTTGACAATTGGCGGCGTTGCTTGACCGCTGTGCATGGAAAAACACAAAGTTCGCTTCCTGTGTCCACGAGAAATTGTGTCTTCGATTTTGCGTCACGTACGAATAAGCGACCAGAAAGTGTCATTTGTGGGCAGTCGGCGGTCGCCGTTACCAACGGCCCTGAGAGTTTCCCGACTTGAAGTTGCAAGGATGGATGCATTTCTTTGCTTTGTCGCCGAATTTGTGATGGTACCAGCAGGTTGGGAATCGTCGGACCGCTGCAGAAGGCTGCGACGAGTGTGACCGGCTACGTTGTTGTCGTCTTCCAGGTTGACTTGACTGTGAGCTGTGACTAAGTCTGGCTGTAAGGTTGCGCAAGCCTTTCCTTAATTCGGCAACTTCGGAAGCTAAGGCGTCGTAAGAAGTGGCGTGTGGTGCGGAAGCGGAAGACGCAGAAACGACTGTTACTTGCGGTGTCGTCGGTGCGATCTCCATTACCCTGTCGGCTAAATCAGCAAGTATCTCCCCTGATGCGCTTGGTTGTCCGGCTATTACCGTCTGAATGTTTTGCGGCAAACGGCTAGTCCACAGAGTGAGCAGGATGTCTTCGGGAAAGTTGTCGCCGGCAAGACCCTTTAGATGTCGTAGGAACTGCGATGGCTTTCTATCACCCAACTCTTCGTGCATCACTAGCTGCTTGATCTTTTGTTGCTTCGTAGCGGACAATCGTTTAATCAACTCCGATTTTAGCTTATCATATTTACCATCCCTCGGTGGTGATACGATGATGTCCTTGACTTCGATTGAGAACCGTTGATCGAGTTGTCCAATGACATAATACAACTTTGTCGTATCGGAGGTAATGTTGGAGATTGCGAATTGTCCCTCTATTTGCGCAAACCAAATTTCTGGCTCATCGGGCCAAAACGGGGGTACTCGTACGCCGACTCGGAAAACTTCAGGTGGTGCGGTATCTGTATTTTGCTCTGCAGTGCTGGCTCCCTGTTGCTCCACGTTGATGCGTACTCGATTGAGGGGTCACCAGTTTGTTTGGTTGGTTGCGGTTGATATTTTAGATAATGAATATTTACATAGGGAAAATTGACCAACTAATTTGATATGTTATATACAGTTTATTTACATTTTACAAAATTTAAATATTTACAACACTGCATTCACTATAAACACAAATAATTAATATTTCACACACCACTTATATAAGTACACAACACACTTAATATATTATATTTACAAATTTTTATTGAAGAGAAAATGTTTTCTTCTTTGTTTTTCTCTAACACCACACCGCGCATCTCTGCCGGTCAGACAGTCCGCTTTTTTAAGGAGCGCGCGTCTTCATCTGCGCATCCGTTATAACAAGCCTGTTGCCAGGCAACGGGTACGCTACAGATTATTAATATAATCTAATAGTTAATAATTAATAGTTAGTTAATAGTTATAGTTAGTTATATAAGGTATAGGTTATTAATATAACCTTAATAGGTGTTCTGGTGTTTATAGCAGACAATAGCCTTTTACCACCGAATTAACCATCGAAGTCTGCATTTCGATGCTGTTAAAAATTACGATTTCACAGTCTTTAAATAAAGCAACATTTTCCGTTCGCTAATACATAAGTACTAACTTATTGCTTATTACATAATAAGTATTTCTTTTTCAAAAGTTTCACTAAAGTTTTCCATGTCTGCGTAATTGTTACATTTTGTGAACAAGGACAATCACGACTGCTGCGTTTAATTTTCAATTTGTTCCCAAGTAATGTATGAAGATTTTACTCTTTGTTTAAACGCCAGGAGCGCTCGGCGCATTTTTTCTGCAGGGTGTTACGAATAACAATGTGCCGTGCAAATACCTGCAGTAACGGCGTCTACTGTTTATATTTCTCAGGTCACGTAACGTTTCCTCCTTATTCGCGTGAGACTGGGGGGAAGAAACGTTCATGAAATGGGTTTCCACAAAGAGATAAAATGCAAAGTATCACATGTATTTTCACATGGATTTTCATAAGTTTTGAAAAAATTAAATCGGTTTTCCTGTTTATTTTAAAACTATTAACCAGCCCCAGATTCACATTGATTTAGATTGAATTGGGTTTAGATATAATCGCTAATGTTCAAGTCAGCTTCGCTAGCTCCATCTCAAAAACGATTTCAGAACTTTTGCTAAATGTGAACGCATTTAAATAAGTTATGAAACTTATTGGTGGAAATTATGAAACTGGAAATAGGAAATAGTTAAGTCCAGGGAAATCAGGACCATAGAATTAAAAATAATTGAAATTGTCACCAAGGAAATAAGTAAATAATAATAAGGAAACTTTAGTAAACTGTATCAATTTAATTACAATTAAGAACCTTTCAATAAACTTGATCACTTATTATTATTATTATTATTATATTGAATTAACCAGGGTCTTTACACAGAAATCCCGTGATCAGGAAAGGAAAAGCTACAATATAAAAGCTCCGCTCATAATAGATTCATTTTATTTCCTACCTTTTAAATTTACTTTTGCGAGTTCCGCAGACAAAGGATCGAGAAAAAAGTATTCAAATTTCATCTGTTTTAAAACACGAGCTATAAATAAAATAACCATGGAAAGATATTAAGAGTTTTTTTTTAAATTACTTAACATTTTAGGCGAAGTTGTTTCTGAGTATACGTACGACTGGATTATAATAATCCGTCTGAGGCCGCAATAGCCGGAGGGTTGATCTCTCTAAAGGCGACCCGTGCTTTAATGGACCAATTTATACATAGTCTTAATTTTACGGTTCATAAACCATAAAAACCGTCGTTCCTAATTTGAGTAATTTCTTCAATAAATATTTTACCGCAAAAACTTTCGAGTTATCCATTTTTAAAATGAGGAAGGGTAGCAGGCTGTCTCCAATGGAGTTATTACTTGCAGCCAATTAATGATTAAGTATGGAGTGTTTTATTTAGGCACCTATTTGTAAAGTTTTCAAAAAATACTAGCTGGCTGCTCCCGGCTTCGCATGGATTTTTTTACTGCAAATAAAATATAAAAACCTCCCTCTTTTATTACAATTATAATACAACGACGGTTGAATTAGCAATTTATAAGAGTCGTGGTGTCTTAGTTATCCTCCCATAGTTGTCTATTCATACCATAATTTGGTATGAATAGAGCATTTTACTTTTGTATAGACATGAATAAAGAAATAGGAATAAAGAAATATATATATATTATATATATATAGGTAAACAGGAATTCGAATGTCTAGTAAGTAAAATGTAGAGTTATTTTTTAAAGTAATCAGATTAAAATCTCAGAGAAAGCTCTACTTTTGTGTTACGCACTGCAATGCAAAATAATAATATGCGCACGAAAGATAAAATATTGTTTTACAGACGCGGTTTTTGTGTAGTTTTTTTTTAACTTCAAAGAAACATTCATTAACGTTCCAGCAATTCATAAAAGTGAATGAAAAGTGAATAAAATAGCTTTAAGCTCTTTCATGCGGCCTCGTATTGTATTCCCATTTCACTCGCAAAAGGAAAGCGTGTTTAATGATAATAAGAATTTTTCATGAGATATTCAAGAGACTTGGATTCGCGAGCGAACGAAATACAAATCTTTTTTACCAGTCTCTGCGGCGTGTTGAGTTTTACGGGTTGATTAAAGGTAGGGCGGTATGCAACACGGAGTCAATGGTACAATTTTAAAGCGAAATATTCATTTAAAATCCCATTTGTATTCAGTATTTCGTAAACGGATATTTTATTCAAATCGTATCCCTCCGAAAGAGAACGGCCGAAAAAAGCCGTTGAAAAAAGCTGTTCTATTTGAAGAATTGATTTTTGAAATTATTTAATTACTAGCTGGTGCCCGCGACTTCGTCCGCGTTGAATAGGAAAAAAGTAGCCTATCATGTGTCCTGTAAGTCTAAATGTTTATGTACCAAGTTTCATAAAAATCAGTCAATTCGTTTAAGAGTTATGAAGATACATACATACATACAATACACTTACAGATATATTATTAGAATAATATAGATTAAGTAAAGCTACTAAGTCCGTATCCCTTGGCAACAATACGTTTTTCAATATGAAAGTTTCCCTATGTCCTTTTCTTTACCCCTGAAAACAGATCTAAATTAAACCATACATTCAATATGTTACGTAATACAACAATATGTTACAATATAAAATGTTACAATATGTAAAGAGTCGAATTTTAGATCGCCAATATAAGGGCAAGCCACAGTAAGTGTAAGGGCTAAGTAAGTGTTTTATGTCTCCAGATAAATAAGACTTAATTTTTTTATTAAAGAATTATTCTGTCCTCTGCGACTAATACTATTATTGATTTCTATTAAAACCCTTGATATATGTAGGCATATGATTTGTATATAGACACGCCCACAATGAATCAAGATTAGATCGCTCGGTGAGATGAATATTCGTCTGTTCTCCGAGTCTCGCCTCCACCTCTGATTTTTACGATACCTACTATACATATATTTGATTTCATTTGATAACAGTGTCCTCGATTGATCGAAGTCGCTCATGGAAGCTATTTTTATATTTACATACTAGCTGTTGCCCGCGACTTCGTCCGCGTTAAAAAAGATAAAAAGTAACCTATCACGTGTCCCGTACTTCTAAATGTTTATCTACCAAGTTTCATGAAAATCAGGAGGAACATACATATACATACATACAGGAAAAAAAAATCTAAAAATGGTCAATTTAGTTTCAGTATCATGTATAGAGCCTATATACACGATATTTCTGAAAACAAAGTAAATTACTCCATGACCGACCTCTACAGATTTATTATTAGTATTGTTGTAGTATGAGTGTACAAATTAAGAATTAGCCCAGTACAAAATAAATATGCATTGCTTATAATTATTCAAATAGTTTGCATTTGAATTTGCATTCATATAGACAAACATACTTATATTGGAGATTGTTAAACGGATATTGGGCGGGGTAATGAGAGAACTCGGTGTGATTTGCTCCATCCAATACGTTTCAGTATACATCTGACCCGACCGCATAACTGCTTTAACTGTACTTGCGTACTCTATGATTAATTTAATGAGTTGCGTTTTGGGCTTCGTCCTCTTTAAATATAACTACAGGGCAACTACAAGGTATGTTCTGAACTTTCTTGTTATGTATTAATATTTAGTTACAAAAAAAACATTAGGTATACATACTTACATAAGTAAAGTGTGTAGACACACATAAATATTAGAATAACCTATGTTAATTTATGGTCTCATGCTGGACGTTAAAGTTTTTGCAACTTTAAAAAAAAAATGCACAAAAAATGGGCAAAAAATAACTGTTTTAATGATATAATATAATTTTTAAATACATGTATTACAATGTTACAATGAATGTATTAATTAGGTATAACTTGCAAATTTACGAGAAAATTTGAAATGCACAACAATGTATTTATCTTATCTTACTTACTTATTAAAATAAACGTCTAATTGAAAACAAACATTTGGATAGCAATTAAATATAAAGTTGGTTTGTTTCAAATTCTTGCTTGATACGAGTTCGACTTTCACAACGTTTACGTCTCTTGTCTAGGTTACTGGAGATGTTTAGAAGAGAAATCTATTTATTCTTAATAGTTTACCGAAATATGTCAACTTTTGTTTCGAATTAAGTTTAGGATTAGACGTGTATTGAGAGAATATACCTAATATATATCAGAAAAAGTAGAGGTTGCAAAAAATATTTTCTCGCAAATGTTGCGTGCCAGGAACAGCCCAAACTCTAGTGTGTTTTAAAAATGGTTTTTTTTCGAAATAACTGATTGAAATGTAATAGTGTGATATATTTTTGTAGTCAGCTTATGAAGTCCTTTCATTTGATACCTCACTCAATAGATTTCTGAAGCAAAAAAAAAATTATAACGTCATAACTGGAAAATGTATTTGGATATCTATTTATTTACAGACTTCCACATTTTTTTAATACTTTTGGAGATTTACAAAAAAATTATGTAAATGGCTATAAAAAAATTGGTCTCATCATATTGATCTCGGTCTAATTAGTAGAAAAAAAGTGTCTATATATAACTTTGTTCAACGTCCGATAGAGCATTGCGGTCAGGAGCAAGCGGAGCGTGTAACCGGCTCATTGAAGCCTACCAGCTGATCAGGTGGTCACCCTTACACAGTTAACACGGCTTTGTCATGCAAAATCTTCTAAGTGCAAAATATATAACTATACACCTGTTAACTTAGATTTTAGAAGAAATAAAATACCCTCGCACATACATCAATCAATCATCATCAATCGTCAGTCAATACTAATAATAATAAATCTGTAAGTGTAGGTATTGTATGTATGAATGTATGTATGTATGTATGACAATTATCCTGGTGCAAGCCATATCGACTTTAAGGTGACGAACCTTTTCTTACCTTAGCAAATATCCTACATAAGTTAAATCAGACCATTTTATTGAACTAAATGTTGGAACTGGTTGGTCTTGGACTGTCTAGAACACAATCTGACTACGTGTGATTTTTGCCTAGAGCTTAAATTGACTACTACATAATGAGTCGAGCACTCAAATATACTATGACACAAAGGATCTCCCTTATCGGGCCCAGACTAGACCGTCAGGCTTATTATCTAAATGCCTCTGCTGAACGACAGGCGAAAAATTTGTGCGTCTTATGTACACACTAAAGGTAAATCGTTAATTTTTACGCAAACCACACTAGTTACGTGATACTATTTAGTGTGATATTGCACAAATTTTTCGCCTGTCGCTCAGAAGAGGCATTTAGATAACAAGACTGCCGCAAGCCCAGCGTAGGACGTCCACTCACAACCCACAAGACGACATGATAAGTTCCGCGAGTCAACGATGGATCCAGCCTGCTTCTGACCAGTCTTTTGGGAAATTATGGCTTAGGTATGTCTAGCATTGGACGTCCTACAGCTGAGGTGGTGGATGGTGGTTACACACACATTTGTAAAATACCACTATTGGTACGTTAAATAGGTATGACTAAATAGACAAAGTCCAATTGATAAAGTTTCCGAGACGAAATTAATTTTAACGTCCTCGTGTTTGCTCTAAAAGCTTACGGATAAATTTCGTATTCCAACTCTATATTATATATTAACGTAAGTAGCGAATTGAATAGGGTTTGAAACTTATTTAGGTACTAGACATTTCATTAGTTTTATAATTAAGGTCGAAAATTGTATAGTTAAGTCGAGTAAAACATTGTCCCCGACTCGGTCGCGGCATCAACATTAATCTGTTTAAATTCCTTCCCTACTCAAATAAATCCTGTTTAAATAACCGTAAAACTGTCCGTGTTTAATCCTTTTGATGTGGATCGGACCACGATCGAATTTCACTTATGTCTTCATGGTACGTTTTTATTTGCTTTTTATCTGTTTTGTCAAGGGCTTTGGTTATATAGGGCTACATTTACAGAAAAACTCGAAAAAATATTTCATTATTCTACCATGATAATTAGGTATTTATGTATTTATGTATGTTCCTCCATCACTCTTAAACAAATTAACTGCTTTTCATGAAACTTGGTAGATAAACATTTAGAAGTACGGGACACGTGAAAGGCTACTTTTTATCTTTTTTAACGCGGACGAAGTCGCGGGCTAGTTAAAAATATAAACTAACCCCCGACAATTCTATTGAGCCCTAACACGCTATACATACCTTCTGAAGTTACTGAGGAGTTGGGTGTCCCGCAGACCACTTTTGATTTTGCAGTGAAAGGTCAAGGTTACCATATCATGAAAATACAACTGAAGTAACAGTATACCAAATTTCACATCAGAAATCCTTTTTTTGAGTGGGATGGTCTTTAAAAACCTGAATATAACTTTATAAATCTTAATCTTAATCACGTTAGCTTCCTGATAAAAAAAATCCTAGTCCGCTTTCTGATAAAATCGAGAACTACGATTCCACCCACAGACAGACACAAACATTATCCCTTATTTGCGTTAAAGACGGGCGTTAAAAATACTCAAACCTGTACCTACTCGTTCTGCTAAGAAAATTTCTCACACGAATTTTTAGCAACTGCGATTCACCGATCGCATGGATAACAAGTTCGACACGTAATAGGCATTGGTGACTCAGCGACTTCGGCTACGGTGATGTTCGGGAAAGTGTTTGTCATCGGAAAAATTGCAACCGTAGAGTCGCTGACGCGAACCGCCCAGTGATGAATTGAACTCGTCTACTGGCTTTAGACAATTCTCAAATTTTGCAATTCAGGTCCATTTAACAAATAAAAATTGGTTTTGGTAGGCAATAGTGTGGTTTTAGTAATTCAAAACTTGTATGTGTACTAGTTGCATGACATTTTTTTACAGAGTTTCCCTAAAAAGGGGATAGAAGAAACAAAGTCATTAACCACGCAACGTTATTATGCAAACTTATAATAATGTTGCGTGGTTTAGACGTTATTTTGAAACAAAAATATCTCTCTATTTTTTAGTAATATTGGAATTTAGAATGAGATTTACTCTATTTTTTAGAACATTACAGTTCTACGAACATAGCTTACCACAAAATAGGTATCTATTGGCTTGGCAATCAATTAGTTAACATTCCAATATAATCTAATTCATCTACTGCTTGTAATATCCACATACAGAGATCAAAAGCGTCGGTTGCATAGCAATTATAAGCTTGTGAGAGAATTCCTCGACTAGTTACCGCTTTGATCACAACCTTAACAACGTACCTACCGAATCGGAACAGAACGGCGGAAATTGTCTTCCACAAATTATTACCTCATGTATTATATTTTATTAATCTTATATGAATGAAAATGGATCGGCTAAATCTGTTACTAAGCGCAAAACTCGAGAACGACTGGGACTATTTGAGTATTTTTTTATTTTATATTCGACACCAAATTCAATTAAATTAGCTAAGATTTTGTCTTTAATCTAATATTCTAATCCAATGGACTAGTATAAAAGAGAAATAGACACAGGCTGCGGATCCGTGGCAGAGGTTAATTTTTTTAATGGTGAAAAAAGTAGAATATGAGTAGGTGTTCAGTACCAAGGAAATGTAACCAAAAATTGGTAAAACCGGGTCGAATCTCGAGGCAATTATCTGTGTATACTGTCGTAATTACCAGAAACCCGGGAAGTTAAAGCGAGATAAGCGGCTGAAGTCGAATTTGCATAAACCGTGGGCTCTCGCATTCCTTACATAATTAGTATTGTTGAGGGTACATTACGACTGAGGTACGACACTCATACTAAGCGCTGAAAAGATTGTTATTAGGCGAACTTATCAAGATATGCGTGTTATATCTGGCACATGGTTTTAAAATGTCTCTCAAATTGTGATTTGTCGTCCCGCTTTGTGAAATGTTTCAGCACATAAAAATACCATATTATATTATATTAAATTAATATATTAAATATATTTAAAGACCAAATTAGAATGAGGGTTAATTAAAAATTATGCGATTTTAAAATTTAAAATCTATAATAATAAATCTGTAGGGGTCTGTCATGGAGTAATTTACTTTGTTTTCAGAAATATCGTCTATATAGGCTCTATACATGATACTGAAACTAAATTGACCATTTTTACAATTTTTTTCTGTATGTATGGTATGTATGTATGTTCTTCCATCACTCTTAAACGAATTAACTGCTTTTCATGAAACTTGGTAGATAAACATTTAGTAGTACGGGACACGTGATAGGCTACTTTTTATCTTTTTTAAAGCGGACGAAGTCGCGGGCAACAGCTAGTAAAAAATAAAATGGATGCAAGTGTTTAAATTTATAACAATCAATTTCTAAATATTAATATACAATAGATAAAATCAATCAATCAATACTAATAATAAATCTGTAAGTGTAGGTATTGTATGTGCCTTGATAAGTAGTATTATGGATTTAAATGAAAGTACTTATTAAACGATTAAAAAATAAAAATATAAGCTTTCATTCCATTTTGTATTTTTTATAAGGATTAATAGAAAATGGTAGGACCTTAAATTCTTTGTAACATCTTTGTAAAACGAGGCCATTGTTTTTTTTTTACTTGCACTTTGGAGAAGTCTTTCTTAATTTCTATATCAATATTTCAGATTTTGAAAATAGGGATCAAAATATTAATATATTTTTATTTTAAAATCGAAAATTAAAACGGACTTTATTGGAAATTCTTGCCGCTATCAGTTATTTATAGGGTATTTATAATACCAATAGTTTTTCGATTTCGCGTTATAATTATTGACTCCAATATCTTGTCTTTTTTGTTATCTTATCTTATCTTAAGAGTTAAACATGTATTACGAACACTTGTTGAGAACATTCTCTTAGAGGAAATGAATTATGTATGTACATACTTATATATGTAACTACTTACCTACTAACTAGCGACTTGACTCCTGTTTTCATTTATGATATAAATCAGTAATGGTTCAAATTAATTGTAATTTATAGCAAACAAACTCCATTAATCTATCACCGGATTTCGGTCTGACGTTAACTGACGAGTCGTTAACTGACAACAAAATAATACAACCATTATATCTTAAGTAATATGAACATCATAATAATGAATACCTACATGTGAACAAGATTCATTATTACTAATAAATGGAGCACACCAAGGAAAGAAGTCGTTATTAGACTGATGTATTTATTTATATCAAGTGTAGTAGACAGGCTAACGGTCCACTTGATAGTAGGTGAGAGAACACACAAGCTATAACACAAGCAACGTCACAGGTTCTGCAAGTGAGCTGCTGATTAGGTACAGTAGGATAAAGGTTCAGGGGTTGTGAAGGGATAGGGAAATTGTCTCTGGCATAGCTTACTCACTCACCGAAACATAACAGCATACGTGCTGTTATTTCATACCTTTTTTTTGACGAGTGATAAAAAGCTTATGTTACGACTACGGTATGGAACATTCTCGAAAGCTAGAGGTTAAGCCCTGGGCGCATGGAAAATTCCACACACTGTAATTTTGGAAGTCAACTTGGTCTGCGAAAATAAATCGTGTTCTTATACGCCTAAACCGCATTTTAATTTACCCTGCGCGTAACACTTCTATAGGTACCGTGGGGAACCGTGGTCCATGTAACACCATTCTTTCTGAATACCTCTCGGGTAGCTATGAGTAGGCCAATCACCGGAACTCCTAGCTGTTAGTCTTCTCACACGACAGGCAGAGGTTACCGTGTCTGTATGTATTCTTATTGACCCCAGAATTTATTTCATGCCCCATATTTTATACTTTCTAGATCCAGACCAGAGCCAAATTTGAAAAGTTCGTTATCAAAGTTGACCTTGCCAAGAATCGAACCCGGTCACCTTGGAACAGAGCGTTTTGGTAAGCAATCTAACCACGCGGATTCAATGTGCTTTATTTAATAAATATTTTGATTGAGTCCTCACAAAATAAAAAAAAAGAATTTTCTTACTTCATTGTTTCCCTTAATAACTATCAAGCTATTGTGGTGATAATATATAGGTATATATTTTAGACATTAATTTTGTGTACATAAATATACATAAAGAGCGAGTCCTCTGTTAGAGTTGCGACCCACTTCCGTACCCGACAGCGGGTCCGTTTTTCTCTAAACGGAAATGAGATTTCCCGACTGATATAATGGCTTTCCACAGATTATGTCATGCGACGCTTGGAGTTGGAAGAAAGATTTAAAAATATTATACTATCGGCATTTTCTGACAATGCGCCGCCTTACCACATCTAGGTGCCACTATCAACAAATTGCCAATTTAGAGAACTTCTAAAGGAGAGAAGATCTATACATATATTATATATTGAAATCGTAAACGAGCCGTGTCCTAGAGGTCAAGGAAATCGTTTTTAATTTTCTGTCTACTTGTCTGTGGCACACAGATAGTCTACTACCTGGATTACCTGGTTATGATATTTAATTATTTAATTACTGTCGAGCAGACTTTATCTATATTCTATCAATTCATCTTACTCGAATTCTCTTTAATTGCAATTTGCATTAGACTAGCGAAATTTCTCGGAAAATTTCATACGTGTGGGGCGGGTCGCTAATACAATATACTTACATAAATAAATTCATAACATATTATGTAGTGGCAGGGCACACTGCGTTTCGCAGTCATTTGGGCAGCCCGTCTGGCGGCAGTAACCACCGCCTTACAGAACACCACCGTGAAATAACAGCATTATGTGCTGTTGTGTTTCGGTGAGTGAGTAATGGATGCCAGAGCCCATTACCCCTTCCCTTCCTTATCCCTTATCCTTAATCCTTCTATGGTCGGCAGCGCACTCGTAGCACTTATGGCGTTGCTTGTGTTATAGGCGACGGTAGCCAACTACCATCAAGTGGACCGTCAGCCTGTCTGTCGACCTTAACATAAAAAAAAAGTAGAGTACATATTTTTTGCATATTTTTTTTACAGTTAGAAACAAGTAAGTAAAAATATATGTTTTATTTATAGGCTACAACAGTACCTAGTACTTGCATATTTATAACTAATGTCTGTCAAATAACCAAAGCTAGTAAAATAAGGAACGTATCATCTCAATCTTATCATCTGAATGTGAAAGTAAAACTTTGATGAGGAAGTTTAAATAAAGCGTTGAACAAAGATTTCCAACAGGAATGTCTTTTCTACAGTTCCACTTGTGTTATATGAATTCCGTGACCCGGTATTTATGAACGTATTACAAAACTTCATAAAATATCTTGAAGTTAAAAGGCAACACATGGCCAGCTATTTTTGTTCTTTGATATTGCTGGCCTTATTGAATCAGGTTATGACAAGAAACCACTTAGATGCTCTTTTCATATATGAATTTATAATATTCTTTATTACATTGGAACTAAATTTCACTCAATGAAAACTTTGCATGACAAGCTTGTTAAATGATTGGAGTGCTTGCATTACGGCACCGTCTTAGGGTTAGTTCGATTCCCGGTAGAGTCAAATTTGAAAATGAACTTTTCACAGTTCACTCTGGTCTGGATCTTAAAAGTGGCAGGGCACATTGTGTTTCGCATTATTATATGGATTTTCAGTGTAAATTTCTTGTTATGGAAGAGTAGAGTCATCTCACATGCATTTGTTTTACTTAAAAAGGACTCCAAATGTATAACATGAATAAAGTTAATTTTATTTTAAACTAAAAAACTATAGAAAAAAGTAGCCTATCCTGTGTCCTGTACGTCTAAATGTATATCTACCAAGTTTTATGAAAATCAGTTAATTCGTTTAAGAGTTATGGAGGAACATACATACAATACCTACACTTACAGATTTATTATTAGTATTGATTAGCTGGCGCCCCTCGATTAGATACTATATTTTATTTTATTTATTTACATAAGACTCACCAACATTTGCTCACACATATATATCACACACACACAGCCAACCACTTAACAAGAAAACTATAACAAACATACCAATAACAGGTGAATACCACTTCTAAAGACAATAATAATAATAATAATAATAATAATTTATTCATATTCAGACACAATATATAAAAAATACAGATAATTAGACACATTATATAAAAAAGAAAAAAAAACATATATATAGAAAGTTAAGGAAAAAAAAAACAAATATTAGTACAAACAAAATTAAAAAATGGGAAGAAAGTATTAAAAAACATTAAAAAATCAAAAAAAGTAAACAAAAAGTAAATAACTAGAAAGTAAACAAGAAAAACATTCTATCAACTATTAATTTCATTATTAAAAGTAAAGTATAGTTTCAAACCAATATTTATATACGTATGTATGTAAATGTTATCTCTCGAATATGTTCTGAACTGGCTGCGGCTTCAACGAAATTATTCTAGGTCGGAATGATTCAATTTGTCGTAGCGATACATTACTCGGCGGGCTTATTTAATTTGCAGGCGTCTGAGAGCGCTCGAACACACTAGAGTGCTTGCTCTTAAACCCTTTTGCTTGTATAACTTTTAACACTTTCATGGAGATCATATCATTTTCTTACTATGATATCAATTTATTAATTTTTCGCTTAGTTTCGTGGCTTATTGTATATTGCTAAAAGATTTATGGTTGTTTTATTCCATATTTAGTATATTTTGATCATTTTCTATATATTCAAAAGTAACTTTTATGCTTATATCTCTTCTAGTATTCAGTTTATTATAAAAGTACTTAAAACATTTAATGCTACTTAAAAATAAGCTTCTAAAGATGTATAATATGCATATATTTGATATATATCTAATAAGAAAAAGAAGCGATATGTTGAAAAGACTTTGCGACTTGAAGTAGTCAACTTTTATAAAAAGACTTCTGTAATGCACAACCCGGTAATCTATACATATAATATAAAAAATCGTAAACGAGTCGTGTTATTAAATATTAAAAAAAAATTGTACTCGTTATAATTATGTTAAAAAAAAATAGTTTTTGGTCGGTTTGTCTGTGCGTTAGTGATGTCGAGTAGGACTTAGGATAAGGAATAATATAAATGAATATACATATGAACAATTTTTTTTTGTTGGTAATAATATTTTAAATTCTATTCCAATTTGTGTCATCCTATTGTAAAAGGTAGCCTCCACTTTGTAGTAATTGTGTTTGGCGATGTTAAGTGCAAACTAGTCGGCGCGACGGCGGCTCGATCTCATACCGATACACGCACCGGCGTGTAGCTAAAATTCATTCTGTCTCACACAGCACAATGCGCGGGAAGAGCAGTAGAGTGAGATGCACAATGATTCATACCAAAAATAAAATAATAAACAGACCCTTGGGCGTATACTCTTTTTGACAAAACTACTACTAAAATCTATTTTGTGTAAAGTTATTTGAACTATTGAATAACTAATCAATGCTAGACCGTAAAGTATTTTGGAGTTTTTGTACACTAGAGTGACCTATTCACCCTCAAAGTTGCATTAAAACTTGTGTTAAAATATGGACTTTTCAAGGATCATATCTTTTAAATTAATACTTTTTTTTAGTTTGTATAGCATGAAGCCTAGTTAACGATAAGATAAATCGGTATCATGCTTAATTTTGTAAATTAAACATAAACCAGAGGAGTAATAATCATTCTACGTTTGTATGGAGGAAATCTGACTTGTGTCACCTTAAAGGTAATAGGACGAACAAGTGTTGCGCTAACAGAGTGCGGTTGTTCATGGCAAACGTTCATTGAGCAGTACCTCATTAAAAACCGTCCTCGTCAGTCAGATGTAGTAACAAAAACAAACCACAAAGGTATTTATTGTACTGATTTTTTGTATTGTATTTATTGTACTCGATATTTTGTAAACAGGAAAAGCAAGTCTATAGAACTAAACAAAGGATTTGTCTCTGTCTAATGATGTAGATAAGGTATAGGGTATAGGTGATGCCTGTAAGTCTAGATATGACAAACACGTTTTCAGGGATACAGAAAGGGACATTTTTTTTGTTTTTTTTTTTTTTTTATCGAGGAGAAATCCTTTTATTGATCCCCTACCGCTGGCTAGGCGGCAGGGGTATGTGGGGGTCGACCAGCAGAACTGGCCCCTACCCACTCTCCCCCGTGCCTCCTTGCCCATTGAGTGGAGGAGTGGACGGGCTCTGCCGAGGCAACTGCTCCGACTCACCCCTCACGGGCGGCCTAGCCATTGCTGGCTAGGTTGACGCCAATGGGGGGATTGCCCGGAGACACCCGAGCAATCCCCAGACGGAGGGGACCCGTGCAGGCATACACAGCTAGCCAGCTGTGTGCGCAGGTCCTCGAGGGTATTTGAAGACAGGCTAATGCCCGCCTTCTCCTGCCCTGCCATCTGCTTGAGTTTGGGAGGACTCAATGGACACTAAGGTGTCCATTTACTGGATTGTAATGTTTTAAATTTTTATTATGAATGTTTTTTTTTAAATTATTGTTTTTAATTATTGATTATTGTTATTGTTAATTATAAGAATGTGGACTACAATTATTTACCCAAACCCTATTTGCTAATAATAAAGAAAGTAGAAATTAAGTATAGATAAGAGATTAGATAAAGGCGGGAATCCCACCCGCATAGAATGAATGAGGACGAATGAAAGAAAGAACAAGGATGCAGAATAAAAGTGCGAGAAGAATAAAAGCGAGAACTGGCATGAATGAGAAGCAGACATAGGCTACGACCTCGAGTCTGAGGGATTCGCTATAAAAAAAAAAGAAGGTGTCCTTGCGACGCGGGTAGCCCTCGTTGTGGCTGCCGGTGGTGCCGCTACGAGGCGGCCCTTAACAACTGGGGGGGAGCATTTGATGCCCCCCATGACAGAAAGGGACATACTTAACCGTTCATCAAGAACAATAAAGTTCTGTTCCCGAACAAACATCTAAGAATATTAAAAAATTCAACGTCTGATGAAAAAAATTAGCAATCTTTAATGTTCATAAATAGACGTTGAATTTTTCATTTTTTTAATAATCCTTTGGGAACGGCATCTATGTAGCCTATGTCCTGTTCTTGTGTCTCTAAAAAAAACTCATTTTATATAATACTAGCTGCTGCCCGCGACTTCGTCCGCGTAACTTTGTAAATTATATACTAAAACCTTCCTCGAGAACCACTCTATCCATTGGTGAAAACAGCATGAAAATCGGTGCAGTATTTTTTGCGTTTATCGCGAATAGACAGACAGACGCAGAGAAGGACTTTGTTTTATAATATGTAAGGGTTACTTTTTTTTAACATCGGTCCAGTAGTTTCAGAGTCTATTCAGTGCAAACAAACAATCAAATACTTCGTCTTTATAATATTAGTATAGATTAGTTAAGTTACTAGTTACATAAGTTTATAGCATCCCATATCGAGGCATAAGTAATTCACATAGTTCAAATATCAGAGAATCAAATATTTCGACCTCCCCTTTAATTATTCGCTAAGATTATAGGGAAACAATGCTAAACATTCACAAGACCGAGGTCTAAAGTAATAGTAGGAATTCTAATGTTATTTTATAGAATAAATTATCTAACTTTAAGATACTATACACCTATTTACCTATTGTAGTAAAAAAAATAATATTTTTGTTATCATTGCCGTAAAGTATTACTTTGATATACTTACATTTAATCCAGCAATTATTTTGACATTACAAACGGACACCTCAATTGTATTTATTAATATAGATGAATTATTTTTAATAGATAAAATATGTCATTGTAACTCAGGTACATTATACCAGACGTATAATAAAATTTATTACACCAATGTGTTATAAGATGGTTATAAGATTAGATTAATAAATAGTTCATGATGATATTGTATGCTTTTAATATGTGTTCTTTCCCAAAGACAGTGAGATTAAAATTGCTTGGCACCGACAACAGCATTAAGCCTTTATGCGTGGTGTCAAGTCAATAAAACTTTCTCGAATAAAAAAGGTGTTAACTTCGATTGTAAATTAAAATTTTCGATCGATACGTATGCGGCTCGTTGGTCTAGGGGTATGATTCTCGCTTTGGGTGCGAGAGGTCCCGGGTTCAAATCCCGGACGAGCCCGGTTTTTTTTTACTTTTTCACATTTTGTTGCAAATATATTCATGTATGTATCTACTTCCTTTTGTGATTAATAAAATGATAATAATAATACCTACTCTTGATGTTTGTTACTCTTTCTCGTAAAAACTACTGAATGGATTTCAATTAAATCTTACAATAAATAGGCTATATAAGACATAAAAAAGAAAAAAAAAACAAGAAGATATTTAGTCGTCATAGCGATAATGATGTCCGGCATTACCACTCACATAATTTTCCTTTCAACGCGGACGAAGTCACGGGCACCAACTAGTTTAAAATAAAAATTATACATTTACTTAACTTTTTCCATTTCCGTTTAAAACTATCTATATTCCTAGATAGTAAGTAAAAGATAATTTTGATAAGGATTCCAAGTGGCTCGTTGGTCTAGGGGTATGATTTTCGCTTAGGGTGCGAGAGGTCCCGGGTTCAAATCCCGGACGAGCCCGAGTGTTGAAGATTTTTATTATCGGCAATATAATTATCTAATAAAATAGGCGACTCTAGGAAAAAAAAAAAACCGTTTTTATTATTTTCCTGAGATATAAGCGTTAAAAAGTACGTCCTCACCTACAAAATCCGACAAAGCGGCCGTGTTAAACGTGTTCACGCGTTTAACTAGGAAATAGGCTGATAAAACTATTTATTGCCCTCTGTAATGTGTGTATTTTATTTGATTTGGTTTTTTGGTATATATATATATATATATACTAGCTGTTGCCCGCGACTTCGTCCGCGTTAAAAAAGATAAAAAGTAGCCTATCACGTGTCCCGTACTTCTAAATGTTTATCTTCAAGTTTCATGAAACTCAGTTCATTCGTTTAAGCGCCCGTTTCACCAACGTCAAGTAAAGTGTTGATTAGTTACTTTTAAAAATCATTTTCTGTTTTATTGAATTATTCACTCGGTATAGTGCATCCATCGATAGCCGACTTTTTTTATTATTTTCTATTCAATGTTTGGGACGTTTACCGTACAAACAAAGGTATATCAGCTCCATTATTCTCGGTTACCGGTGACTTTAAATGACAGTTTGGCCTAATTGACATTTGTGAAAGAGGCGCTAAGAGTGATGGAGGAACATACATACAGAAAAAAATTCTAAAAATGGTCAATTTAGTTTCAGTATCACGTATAGAGCTTATATACACGATATTTCTGAAAACAAAGTAAATTACTCCATGACAGACCCCTACAGATTTATTATTAGTATTGATATACATATATACTCGTAATATAAAGTTTCCCTCTATGTAAAAATTATGCTTTCTACTTAAATTCGAAGAAAATGTTGATTGCACTATTATCTTTATTTATGTATGTTTCTCTTTTTTTCTAACTTACTCACAACTTACTATATAATATGGTGTAATTGTTTGTTTCCCTAATAAAATAAAATAACATAAGTATATAGGTACTTACAACATGTACAAATTTTTTTTATGAGAAAAATAATAATGTACAGACACGGCTCGCTTACGATTTTACTAAGGCCCGCGACTTCGTTCGCGTTGAAAAGGAAAAAAAGTAGCGTATCCTGTGTCCTGTACGTCTAAATGTTTATCTAGCAAGTTTCATGAAAATCAGTTAATTCATTTAATAGTTGTCGAGGAACATCCATGCATACAATACCTACACTTACAGATTTATTATTAGTATTGATGATTGATGATGTGAGTTACTAAAAGAGATTTAAGTGAGTTTGGTGAAACTACGATTTCATCAACAAAAAAGTTTATTTATATTTTTATTTTATACCCTGTAATTGGCTTCCGTTGAATGCGCCTCGAAATGTGACATTCAATTAAAATGTACCAGTTAGACCCAACGACTTTTTCCTGTATCCATGCGCCGTGAAAAATTACATACGGAACTCGCTACGTGGGCCGATGCCATTCAGCTCGTTTGTGTAACTGTGTTTATGTATGTGGCGTGTGTCGCCGGTCCGGCATCAATTCGAGTGACGCAAACAAATTGACATGCCCTGACCGTTCACGTCGGAACTGACGTTGTCTTTATTACTTACTAGCTGGTGCCCGCGACTTCGTACAAGATGATAAATTAAAAATATAAAAGCAATTACAACGCTTGACAACTTGTTGCTATAACACATTGGCCGGGCGTTAGTTACAGTTTTATATTTTAGATAATCCCTCGGGAACATTACTTTTTCTTGGATGAAATGTATCCTATGTCCTTTCTGGTGTCCCAGACAACGTGTATGCAAAATTTCATGGTGATCGGTTCAGTAGTTTTGGCGTGAAAGCGAGACAGACAGACAGACAGAGTTACTTTCGCATCTATAATATTAGTAAGGATTATTTTTATTTTATTGAAACACAGTCACACAGCACTCATACAACAATAATATAAGAATAAATACCATATGTGTACTGTACTTATATAAAACCTACTGCCAATAACGGACTTCATTATTTTTACCATAAGAAAACTATGAACACAATAAAAAATAAAATTAAAAAAAAAAGTACAATTTCAAAGGAAAAGACGCGTGTGCAGTGGTGTGTTTGTATGTTTATACATTAATATTAGAATCTTTATTGTTAATAAGCTTTATTAGTTGACTCTAAAACACTGCTCCTTTTTTATTTTTTATAGTAAAACTAGGCTGTTGCCCGCGACTTCGTCCGCGTTAAAAAATATAAAAAGTAGCGTACTTCTAAATGTTTATCTACCAAGCTTCATGAAAATCGGTTAATTCGTTTAAGAGTTATGAAGGAACATACATACATGCAGAAAAAAATTCTAAAAATAGTCAATTTAGTTTCAGTATCACGTATAGAGCCTATATACACGATATTTCTGAAAACAAAGTAAATTACTCCATGACCGACCCCTACAGATTTATTATTATTATTAGTAGTAAAATAAGTCTAATGGTGCATATAATTTATTGTAATTTCTGTGCAGCCTACAAACTACAGAATTTTGTGCATTGTTAGTATATGAAATAGGGACATGAAATAATATTGAAATATTCAAACGGGTGTGTTGATTTTGTTATAAAAATAAACTGACGTCCAATATCATGTTTGTCGACAGATAAAGTTTAGTAAATCTATTTTTTACATTTTATCTTAACCCAATTAAAATTATAAACTTACTTTCTAATGAGACCAAATACGCTCTATCTGCCGTTAGTTGCTGAATTAGATATGTATGCTAACAGCAGGGGCCGCCTAAAATATGATATAGCAGAAAAATCGGAAAATTAAAATTTAATTTTGTGTGCAACAACGCGTTCAACTACATAAATTTTCCCCGCATTTTGTCGACACTTTTATAATTTTCATGTTTTTCCGGGGCAAAAGTGAGAAAATGTCGGATCGTAATCTGTCACAATCTCACCGCCTTCAGAGTTATTATACTGAATTGACAGCAAATGCGCAAAGGAAAACATAAAAAAACGGAAAAATAAGTGTATTCGAACTTCGTTTAGTTTGCTTAGTTATTTTTAAAATGATTTTCACATTCGAAATTGCATAAGCATTTAATTACAAGTTTTAAATTGCAACACCATTTAATTTATTATTTGAATTTATTTATTTAATGGTTTTGAAGAAGTTAGCGGAGAAACAGTCAGCAGCAACAGATAAATACAATCTGTATGTTTGTATTTTATATTTATATGATATATCTATATCATCATACATTAAAAGAAAGTCATACGTGTTAGTTACACCATTAATAACTCTAAAACTGCTGGACCGATTTTTTATTATCTTTTTTTTTGTCGAATTAGTCCTCGCCCCGAATATCAGAATAACTATAAGAGTTCAGAAAATATTCAGAAAAATAATATGAAAGAAAATTCATTTTCTCATGCATTTTGTATGAAATTAGTTTTTATTCTGAGGCTGATTTACGAAGATATTCGGGCAAGATAGTATAAGTGTAAATAAATCCTTACTGAAATTTTGCATACACGTTGCCTGGGACACCAGAAAGGACATAGGGTACCCTTCATCCAAGAAAAAAGTACTGTTCCCGAGGGATTATCTAAAATATAAAACTGTAACTAACGCCTGGCCAATGTATAACACAATTTGTAAGCGTTATAATTGGTTTTATATTTTTAATTTATCATCGCGTACGAAGTCGCGGCTACTAGCTAGTATAAATATAAATAACCCATAGAAGATACGGAACATCCGAATAAACCGTCTTGTTTGTGGTCAATTGATCAATTTTATTTGACTCATTTGCTGAACGTGGGGTTGACATTTCAATTTAGACCCGTCAGGAGCCAATCTCTCACACATGGCTTTGCGGATGCAATATTTCTATTACCTCGAACTATAATTGACATTCGATTCACGCCGTTATTCCTTATTATATTAGGTACACACTTGATCAAATATATCTCTGTCAATTCTTTAGTGTTTTGTTTGAATTCAAATCAGTTGATTTCAACTGTTATTGAAGAACTGTACATTTTCACTTCTATCAGAAATCTATATTTATACATATTTAGGTACTAATATTATGATATAATATTATTAATATGTACTAACGCCGTTTTCACTCCTAATTAAATCTAATATATAAAATTCTCGTGTCACAGTGTTAGTTGCCGTACTCCACCGAAACGGCTTAACCGATTTTGATGAAATTTTATATGTACACTTAGTAGGTCTGAGAATAGGTTTTTATCTATTTTTTATGCGCGCGCGAAGTCGCGGGCAGTGGCTAGTAATCAAGAAAAAAACAAGCCCTTTACTAAGAAAATACAACTCAATAAAGCAAAGGATTTCTTATTATTGGATTTTTATAACATACCTATCTTATTAGACGAATATTAGACTAAATCATTTGAAATGTCTATTTCCCAGGACTGCCTAGAAGTGTAGGCATTGTATGTATGCAAAGATTTAAATCTTTGTATGTATGTATGTTCCTCCATAACTTAAACGAATCAACTGATTTTCATGAAACTTGGTAGATAAACATTTAGACGTACAGGACACAGGATAGACTACTTTTTTCTTTTTTAACGCGGACGAAGTCACGGGCACTAGCTAGTTCATAATAATATGCTGATTAATATTTAATGGAAATTAATTTCTACTTTTAAAACTCATCTTTATCGACATAATTATGTACGTCATAACTAGAGTACTGTTCATTGGACGTACAATAATAATTTGAATAAAGAATGGGAAATTAATTCATTCATTTGAGTTCGAATAAAGGTTCATTGTGGCGTGACAAATAGCTCGCCGCTAACATTTCGCTACGCATACAATATCTCTCGACGGAATTTCTGAAATAAATTAACTCATCATATACCTAGATGTTAAACATTAATGTTAATGCTTTTAGACTACAATTTTAACTAAACTTCTCTTAAGGTCAAAGCTTCAAGCAAATTATGGTCACTGAAACATGCTAAAAGCATTGAAGTGTACTTTATGTTTATCTTTTATGAACACTAACAGAAGTATTACGAAACTCTCAGTGTAATTCAGTCACATTCCTAACACAACTTTACAAAGCTTTCTTTACAGGCTGTAAATGAATTTATTTTTTAAGTCTTTTAAAAAAGTTATGTAACTAGTTTTATATAGATATATTTGGTAGGCAGGCTGATAGTCCCTACACTTGATGGTGGGTGGTTACCATCGCCAATTAACAAAAGCAACGCCTCAAGTTTATTGTTGCAATTATTCGAAGTAATTTATTTTTTAAATCTTCATTCAAAATAAATTAATTAAGAAGTACTTCTTAATAGTAATATTTTATCGAGCAGCTCGATGGAACTGAAAGCAGACTGAAAGTCATTATATCGTCGACCTAACTCGTTAACCTCCTGTCACATTTTGCATAGTTATCAGGCGGAAGAAAAAATGAAATGACAAAATGTTGTGAGTCGCATCAAGCATGTCAAATGAGCGACATTATCAGTACAAAACATAGGATACAGCAGGTTTTCTTTTGCTATTAGTCATAAAGCAGTTTTTCATGTATGAAATTTCTCACCTTTTTAGTTTGATAATCGTCGTTATTCCTTCACCAAACGGTAGATAATCGTCTAAACTTGTCGAAAAGTATAAAAAGAGAAATTGCCCAAAAATTGACTTAGCAGGTTAACGAATTAGGCCGACGATAGAGAACACTTACTGGCAAGAAGTAAAAATCCAACTATATCTTCTAAAAATATTTTATTTAGTTACTGTGTGCCTATGTACATATCGTTTCATCTTCTAAACAAAGTTTTATTTAATTACTTGTACTTGTGCCTACATATCGTTTATTCATGAAATATTTTGTTCATTGTCGCGAAGTTACACGAGGGCGAATTGTGCCGACGATTAATTTCGTAAGCTGTGTAATCAAATTTTAATCTCATTAAAGCTCCATAATGGATATTCGAGAATTTCCCTTCTTTGCGCCTTATTGTGTTACGAAAGATGACTTCATCGTTGAAATTCACAGTATTCACAGTTTGATGTCTTGGGGGAGTTATTTTAATACATTAATGGTATCATTTAATAGATTTTATAGCCTTTTCTAAAATACAAGCTACGGATTCGCCTACGATAAGATATAGCCTATGTGTTCATCTTGAAGTTATCTATGTTATATATCCAACTGTCTAATGCTGTGTGGAATGTGTGAAGATATTTATTTATTGATTAGTTTAAATAAAAAACAGAATAAAAATTTTATAATTCTGTCGTGCACTCTTTTACCGTATAACCAAAAGGGAAAAAGAGGAGTTTTAATTGAATTCGGGGAAAATTGGATGTATACGAGGACGTGTGAAAGGTTTTCTTTTTACTTGACGCTTTCCCGAGAATCGCGTAGAAAGGAAGCACGAAAAAGTTAGCGTTCCTCTTTAGTTACATAAATTGTAGCCAATGGAACGAGGAAAACTGTTTCAATTGGCATCCCTCAACTGGAATTATTAGTGTACACTCGTAATACGTAATTATATTAAAGAAATGTTAATTTTCCATTAACAAGCATTTGAGACTCATTCAATTATCTTACTATACGCATATAAACAACTAGGTATATATAAATTAATTAAAATCGTAAACAAATCGTATTTGTACATTAAATATGTTACTGTTATAAGCATAACTGCTTTTTAAAGCTTCCATTTCGACTAAGGAACTACTGGTTCGAATTGAAAAAATCTTTTTGTGTTGGATAGTCCATCGGCTATAGAGAAAGCGGACAAAGTCGCGGGCACCAGCTGGTATATTATAAAAAAATCAATAGCCTAAACCTTCCTATATAATTTGCCTATCAAATGTAAAAAGAATTTCGTAAAACGAACCTGATAATTCCAGAATAGTACGTTCATACAAAAAACAATTTGTATGAACAATTTGTACATTATTTTGGTAGAAAAAAAAAATTCAATTTTTTTGTACGTATAACAAAAGTAAAATAATAAAAATTTAGCAATTTAATATAATTTTAATGATATACCTACTGGTAACGTGAAATAATTGGAGTGAAATTTGAAGGAGTGAGACCGCCTTTTGTGGCGTTTAGCTTTGAACGTGTGCTTAATATATACACATAATTATAATAAGTGTGGCTCCGCTTCGAAATTTCTTGTAGCAAAATTTTCAATTACGCCAAGAATTTCGTTAAGTTTTTAATGAAACGATGTTGCCTAAAATCTTATACCTAACTTCAGGAAACACTTGTGGCAACAAGATTCGAGTCATAAATAGAAGAAGTTTAGTAATCAAACGCGAAGTTGTGAACAATATTCGGTAAAGAGCATGTACTGGTTGTGACGTCATACTTGTCTAACCTGTGCTGAACTGTGCTGGTAGAAAGTTGCGTAACTTCCTGTGTCTTAAACAAATAACTAACAGCTCACATCACAAGAAAAGGAACAAAACAAAGCCTTTGAGAAAAATTATTAATATATATATATATATTTTTAATCGCTTTTGCATATATTTTTTTTATGTTAAGGTCGACAGACAGGCTGACGGTCCACTTGATGATACACAAGCAACGCCATAAGTGCTACAAGTGCGCTGCCGACCATAGAAGGATTAAGGATAAGGGATAAGGGAGGGATGGGGTAATAGGCTCTGGCATCCCTTACTCACTCACCGAAACACAACAGCACATAATGCTGTTATTTCACGGTGGTATTCTGTAGGGTGGTGGTTACTGCCGCCAGACGGGCTGCCCAAATGACTGCGAAAAGCAGTGTGCCACTACTTTTCAAATCCAGACCAGAGACAATTTTGAAAATTATATTAAAATTTCCAAAGTTGCATTGTATGCATTTTATGCATATAATCCTTACTAATATTACAAATGTGAATGTGAGTTTGTTTATATCTAATACACTGCACATATAGTGTCACTAGCTGGTGCCCGCGACTTCGGCGTTGAACGACGGAAGGTAGGTACCCTATGTCCTTTCTGGTGTCCCAGACAACGTGGATGCAAAATTTCACGGTGATCGGTTCAGTAGTTTTTGCATGAAAACGTAACAAACAAACAAATAAATTCACATTCACATTTATAATATTAGTAAGGATTAAAATTTTAGATTTTTATCTTGGACGTCACTTTTGGCTTTTTAATTTCTAAAAACTTTCCGCAAACGACGTTCAAGACTTGCATTAGTGGATTAATTTTAAAGTGTTCTAAAATAAATATACAGTTTTTTGCAACGAAATTTTTCTCCAGTTTTATTTTTGAACAGGCTCGGCCTCAAGACCTGGAAATGAACCGACGCGTTTTCACTTTAAATCCAAGAGTACTTTATATAACCCGGACTGCCAAATATTTTAATGTATTTTGCCTTGAATGAATCCAATTTAATATTAAATCATATCTTATTATTATTTGTTTATTTTAAATAATAAAATTACAGAAAAAATTATATATTTTAATGTATAGGCGGCTACCGTCGTAATCAGGGAAAATAATGTAAATTAGCAATAATTCAAAGTTTAATTAGCGTTTTTCTTAATCCATACTAATGTCATTGTATTAGCGAAACGTCTTCCTGTATTTAATTAAGTTAAACATAAATTAAAAGGTAATTTTAATTATAAACATCAAAGGTAAATGTTAGCCACCGGTAGAAATGTAAATGTCACCGGTAGATAATGATTTTTTGACAACTTGATTACTTACAAGAATTTATATATCACTAATAATAAATCTGTACGTGTAGGTAATGGATGTAATGTTCCTCCATAACGTGTTGTGGTCCCGAGATTCGTGCAAACCTCTTTTTAGTCAGTTGAAAATACTTCCACTGCCATGTATGTACATAAGGGAATTATGCATGTTTGTTAGGTTACACTCCGAACTTTTTAAAAATCGAAAAGACGTCCTCTCTAGGCCGCAAAGATCGCAATATCTAAATTTACTTTATCAACCACGAAGTTACAAAAGTATATATGAAAGAAATGTCTATAATATGTGCATCTCAGTGTTTAACAAATTACCAAATGAAATAAAATTGCAGACATCTACCAAAGCATTTAAATTCAAACTGTGTAATTTGGTTACGACGTGAATATTTTTATGATGTTAAAGAATATTTTAAATGTAAAAATAGACTATAATTAAAATGTAAAATATACTTTTGATTAGTATTTTTGAACTTGACATATATGTAGGTATTTATAATTGTATATTTTGACATAGTTGCTTTCATATATTTATCCTTATATATTATTTGAAAAACGGCTAGTGTATTTGACTAATTTTTATTTGTACAGCAATTTTAATATTTGCACACCTGTATAGATAGAAAACTTGTACTGTAAAACTATATAAGACCTTCTAATGTAATCAAGTATTCTAGCAAATAAATGCATTATTATTATTATTATAACTCTTAAACGAAATAACTGATTTTCATGAAACTTGGTAGATAAACATTTACACGTACATGACACAAGATAGGCTACTTTTCAACGCGGACGAAGTCGCGGCCGCCAGCTAGTTTAGAATGAATCTGTCATATTCTGCGGTGGAACTACTTGGATTTTTTGTCCAATTTGTTCTATCGTAAAACAAAATAGTAAAACTAGTTGAACTAACCCTTTTTTTAGGTATGTGACCTTAGAAAAGAAAGTCTCAAAATGATAATGAAAATCGCAAATAAATCTGATTCGTTAGTTTAGAACTATCATATTATTATCGTTTTTCCAGTCGACAGACAGACGTGTCTATAGATTTTTCCTATTCATTTGGACATTCATTTTACTGGCACGGAATGAATAAATTAATAATGTTGTAATTTGTAATGTTATTGTCAAACAAAATAATTTGGCACGAACTCCTGGAGAAATTAGATGTGGGAATACATTCCTTGGCTATGTTACCTAATATGTTGTTACGGGACGAAAGGCTTCGACGTTAATGTGCCGTGACGGAGTAATGTCGGTTATTGTGTGTACTTGGTTATATTATACTCAGTATCTATCTACAGATACAAAGATACATACATATACAGGGGCTGTTAGGTCCCTATAGATGGTATAGAATTAGATAAATTTTCTAACAATTTTTACAATTCTTTTTGCTTTTCTTATACGCTTTTATTTGTATTTTAACGTTTTATACATAGTTCTCGTAGCATTAACATTCAACGGGTCAATTTTGGGAAATATTTTATTAATAGCGCTTAACAATTTTAAGTAGATGACCAAAAGTGACTTGATATGATATTGGTATGATTGATATTTTAGGAAAATGCGATTTGTTTAAAACAGAATTTTACATATTATGTACCTATATAAATAATAAATTTTAATTTTTAATTGCAAAAAAAAAAAATAGAAATTCGTTCAGAAATTCGTGTAAAATGACGCCCGTAAGCGTTGGAACTTTTAAAGTCTCTTAATAAACCATAAATATTTTTCTCTTCATTCACAATGGATACCTAAATACATATACAAAATTTGCTTGTGAAACAATCATTGGACAGTCAACAATGAACCATAACGAATCACCTAAACACGAACACGCATTATGTAATCCTCAATGAGTGCAATGTGCGTTCTGCTGTGTCGCCGATAAAATTTGCATTAATTACATACAGCATACAGCAGAGCGTAATCTGGAATTACGACTATTTGCATTGGCCAATAATGGTCTAAAATACATATGAGTGAAACCAATTTTGTGTTCACAATTAAACCATTATTGAAGCGATTTCGTAAATAAATAAAACTGACCAAAATTGGACATCGGATTAGTGTAATAGTTAGATTAAATGCATTTTTAATGCACATGTTTTAAGGTAGATTTTGTAATGAACATCGTCTCGCTTTACCTGTTAAATTGTTGTTTTTGCGCTTCTACTGAACGTATCCAATAATAGTCGTTATATGTGAGTGTCCCGGGACGGCGCCTAATAGTGTTTTCGTGTCTCGTATTTCAGCTACCAACATTTTTAATGTTTTTAATATTTTTAATGTTTTTAATATTATTTAATATTTTTAATGTTTTTAATATTTTAATATTAAAACAATACTTTTTCGTTTGCATTTGAGCTTTTTTTTCGTACATTTGGTTGTTGAATTGGATTCTATGAAGAAACTCTCTGTGAATGTCAAAACCTAAGAGGTGTGTAGTTTATGAGGTATTAAATGAGGGCTTCATATTTTTGCGAAATATGTTTGGCGATGATTAAGTTATATTTTTTGTCCGATTCAAGAGGATTCTAGAAGAAGCCCGAATAAATCAAACAATTTTCAGTAAACACCCGGAGAGTCGACGTCTAATAAAAATTAAATTAAGCAAGAAATAAATAAACCGGGAAGGGATGTCTTAGTTCGTGCTATGAGAAGCGAGGAAGAATAAATTTATTGCTAATCTCTTTTAGTAAATGAGCTATTTATCAATGGAGTCTCTTGTGTTTTATTAAACGAATAAATTACTTGGCAACCATACCCAGTGGCAGACATAAATTAATGGCAAGAAGTTACTGATAAAACTGTATCTTTGTCAAAACTGTAGTTAAGTCAGTTAATTTTGCGACTCACCGCTCCCAGCTCGTCGTCTGAAAAAATGTTGGGAAAAATACTTTGGTAAGTAGGAGATTCATCAATCTTAAACTTCTAATCGCTCTGTCTCCGAGCTAAGATAAAAAGTTTGAAGGATCGACTGACGTTCGGTCTGTGTACCAGGTGATGCATACATAGTATTTTATGATTATTTTTAATGCATTATCGTCACAGCAAAGGTGACAGCATCATCAGAAATACGCCAAGAAAATGTAATAAAAACGAAATTTATTATTTGTAAGGACAACAGTGTTTTCTGGATTTTATATTGTAAGTAAAGAACCACGTGAAGTTTGTACCGAAAATTGATGCAATTGTAACTCTTTATAAACGATTTATCATGCCTAATTAATTTCCATAGAAATCGATAATAATTGTCATTGTGTCTGCGGTTAACACTTGTAGTAGCTCGCCGCTAATTCCACTAACTTGTACCACATACGTCCTCTCTCCTTCTCGTTCTATCCTCGACATGAAAATGTTATAAGACACAGAATTCCTTTCAGTCTTTAGTTTTCAATGTTGAAAAATTTACAAGATTAAAAATTCCATATAAATATTTACCGAAATCCTTACATATTATAAAACAAAGTCGTCCGCCGCATCTGTCTGTCTGTTCGCTATAAACTCAAAAACTACTGCGCCGATTTTCATGCTGTTTTCACCAATGGATAGAGTGATTCTCGAGGAAGGTTTTAGTATATAATTTACAAAGTTACGCGGTCGAAGTCGCGGGCAGCAGGTAGTTATTTATAAATTGTATACTATATCAAGTTTAGGTCCGTTAGGCCTTTAGTTGTATAGTAAGTAAGTAACAAAAGCAAGTGAAATTGCTTTTAATTTTTTTTATGACCATTATGCCAGTCATACTTGATCAATCCCATCTGGCTGGCATTATATGTTAAAATGTATATATATATATATATATACATTTTAACATATATATATATATATGTTAAAATTATATTATATATATAGTGCCTCACAATTAAGCCAGGCAAATCATTAATTATTAACTAGGTGTCAATATTTAATATAAACCATCAATTTAAGTATCATCTGAAGTGTAATCCAAAGTGAACGATACATAAATAATTATTCGGGATTTCGTTGGTTTGCAACCAACAAGTAGATATCTCAAAGACCACGCCGTATCCCCAGAGACAGATATATCTTTGACGAGGGTCCCTAAGCTGAGCTTAAAGTTTAATTTCTCCTTTATTGTATTGTACCTGGAATGTAACTAACTCGATTTACCATAATATAGACAACTTGTAATTGAATTTAATTTAGTTTCCTTAAATCCTGCACTGCATTACATATTTAGTAACATAATGCGGTATAGTTTGCGTAAAAACACTGCACTGCACAATTGGTAATATCAAAATTAGCAAGGACCAGAGGAATTTTATATAAGACGGAAAACAAAACAGAGAAATATGTAAATACAAAAGTGAAACAGAAAACAATAACAACTGCGAACATTTTAATATCAAACAGCTTAGTACACCGACAGCAAGAAAATGTTTACATTTGAAGGAAAAGAATGATGGACGAGGAATTTGCAAAACGTTTCAAATATTTATTGTGTCGCCCATTTATACACTCAATTCATTCTTTTATGAGACATCTTTTTATGTAAATGTTGTCTTTCATCACTTTTATAGCGGTTTATGTTGATTTATTATATAACAATTGCTTTTCAAACTCTCTGCTGTACATTTCAAGCTGTTTCTCGCCGCGTGGGTTTGAACGTGGGTTGAATCATGTCAACGTGATATTTGAGTGAAATTTTGAAATTCAATCATACGTCTGCAGTTTTTAATTAATTTAGTTCGAGTTTAATTGAATTGATTCCAATTGTTTGTGGGCAAGTTTGAAATTTTATATTATAAAAAAAAGTGGCGGGTCTGCATTTGTCTTTCTGTATGTTGCACCTAGTTCGTGATGATCTCAAAAACTACAGAACAGATTATGAAGCGGTTTTCAACTATCAAAAAATTGATTCCTCAGGAAAGTGTAGGTGTATAATTAGTTAATTAATTTTATATAAAACTGGCTGGTGTCCGCGACTTCATCTGCGTTGAACGATGAAAGGTACCCTATGTCTTTTCTGGTGTTCAGAAAACGTGTATATGCAAAATTTCATGGTGATCGGTTCAGTAGTTTTTCTTGAAATAGTAACAAACATCCACACATCCACATCCACACGATGATTGTTGAAGATGTCTGAAAAAATAAAGCCGACTGGGCGATTCATCGAAAATATTGTCTAACTAAACCCGTTTTGAAATGTATGGAGGGATTGTATCACTTTTATAAGTCTACAAACCGCTCTAGGCATAAAACTAATTTAATATTAAATTTAGTCATAACACCTAAGTATCTAAAAGGTTCAACCCTATTAGTACTTTCAAAGAACGAGAGAGAAAGATCATTCGATTTATACTTGAGTATTGGACATGTGCGCTGTTGAGAGCACTTTATAATGATTTGAAACGAGAGGAAACAGGAACCTAGTTGTTGATCGACGCTAATTAAATCGTTCCTCTTCCTTCTCTTTGTTTTTAATTTCCGGCCCGGCGAGTTCTCATTTTATTAGAATTCCAATTTAAAACTCGTGAAAGTCAGCGGCAACTGACTAAGCAAACAGACGGTCATGATTGATTGTTTTAATGGATTTAAAACGGTGCGTTGGACATTTTAAAGAGATTTATTGAATGTGGGTCGCTTTCATTGCTTAATTTTTTTTAGTGCGAACCGTAATACTTTGAAAGAAGTAGAGATGTGATAAGAAAACTATAAGTGAAATTTAGACGTTGTCTGTTACTCGATGTGAAAAGACTTGTGGTGAGAACTGGGAAATCTGGGAATACAAGTGCTGAGGGGAGGATTTCGGCGAAAGAGACTGTATTACACTGTTGGCTACGAACGTCAAACGAGTCTGTTATATTTTAAACATGTTTAATTTATTTTAAAACATGTTATTTTTATCCTATAAAGGATTGTTACTGCACCGCCCTTTCTAATATAAAAAAGTCATAATTCTGATGATTCAGAATTTTCTAATACCTTTAATAAAGTTTCATATTGAGACACGAAAAATCAAAATACGTTCTAACGGAATGTGGCCGCTTTTGAAGGACAGTCTTCTTCTTCTTCTCTTATATATAAAAGTCGATGTGTGTGTGTATGTTCCCTATGGACTCCAAAACCGCTGAACCGATTTTGATGAAACTTTCAGACAATCTTCAGATTAGTCCAGCGGCAATCCTGTGAAGTTTGGTAGCGATCGGACGCGGGTGAAGCCGGGAGCGGGTAACTAGTATTTCATTTAATACACAATTCTTATAAATAAGAAAAGATTATTTTAACAAGAACCCAAAAAGAAAAATACAATTATACGCACCCTCGAAGACATGGTTCGCTGATGAACAAATATGACTTGGTCATGTATAACGCATTCCAATCACGCTGAAATGCTGTTCAGTGGAGAGGCGAACCAATTATTGGTCCACTCAACGGTGCATACCACTGCGAACTCTCAAGTGTAGGGCGGCCGTTTGTCTACGCCTATAATAATGTGCTTGTATCGTCTGTGTACAGGAAATTGCAGAGTATTTTTTGTAAAACAAATATATTACCATTATTTTCTTGAATTTAAATAATTTGAATAAGCAAATATTAGCTTTCATCCGCGTTGAAAAGATAAAAATATAACACAGTCTTTATCGCTGTGACGACGGTGGCGCCGCCTGTTTAGACGACAGTGGCGCGAACTTTTTTTTATATTTTGTATACCATCCTTCTCGAACCTAACTTTTTCCAAGAAAAAAACTATCAGGCCAAATTTCATTCAAATAAGTTTAGCCGCTTTTTCCCGAAGGAATAACAAACATCATCAAAAAGTTTTTTTCATTAAAAAGTAGATGGGTAGGTATATCAGAAGTTATATTAAATTATAAGCTATAATAATTAATTTAATAATTACATTAATATGAAAGCGTTCTTTTGATTGCATTTACCAGATAGCAGTTTAATATTTCACCAACAGAGGGCGCCGTCATGAAAAAGAACATCGTATCGTTACGTACCGCGTCAAACATACGCATACATCCACAATGAAAACGCTCCTTGGTTATGGTGATTAGTCTTAAATGATTAGTCCCGGGTTCGAATCCTGTATTTTTTGATGTCTTCCGGTACTTAACTGTATCAAAGGGGACTACTAAGCTACTAACTAAAGTGAAAAAAAATGAGACTTGCAGTTTATGAGTTTACAAAATACAATTTTTTTACATACATTTTCATTTTACATACAATATTATCGATTCTGTGGTTGAGTTTAGACACAACATGACCTCACCCTCACAAATGTCAAAGGATATGGCAAATGAAATGTCATCACTATTCATGAAATTGAAAGAAGAGCTTGATAAACAAACAATTACCTTAACGAAAACTATAACCGAAAATGTGCTGAAAAGTATTGATGAAAAGTTGAAGCCTATAATAGAAGACAACGAAAAATTGAAATCAGAAATACTATACCTTAATAAGAAAATAAACAATTTGGAAAAAAACGCTAAACAAAAAAATCTAATCTTACATGGCATTGAAGAATCGACTGACGAAAATGTAGAAAATCTAATGAAGGCAGTTACACAAACAATAAAAAACTTAGATGTCAACTTTACTAATTCTGAAATCGAGAAAACCTACAGACTTGGGAAAAAATCAGACGATGGGAAAATTAGACCTATTCTTATTTCCGTTACCACGCTTCAGAAGAAGATAGAAATACTAAGAAATAAAAATAAAATGAAGCCGCAAACTTACATAACACAAGATTATACTAAAGAAATTTTAGAAAAGCGCAAACAACTTAAACTGGTAAAGAGCAGTAAAGGAAATGAAAAAAGAAAAAGATCAGCATCTACATTACCAATCACCCCTACAGAACAAGATGACAAAATTAAATCTATCCCGAAGATGCAAAAAGCAGATGCTTTTGCTTATATGCGTGCACAGTCATACTCTGTGACTGAAAGAAACACAAATTTTAAATAGGATACATTGGACATCGGCAACCTTTTCAGAAAAACAATAAATAAACAACATACATTACATAGGTTCCCCAACCCGGTTGGTCACCGTGGGGAGAAAGACCACTACCCTCCGGACAATAAAAATAAACTAGAATCAACATCAACGAACAATAAGAATCTTTTTATAGCTACTTAAAATGTAAGAACGCTTAAATCGGAAGAAAAACTTTTGGAATTAGAGAATGCAATTAGACTGATAAATTGGGATATAATTGGTTTAAGCGAAGTTAGAAGAAACAGCGAAGAAATTGAAGAACATGATGACTATGTCTTTTACTACAAGGGAGAAATTCAAGGACTGTATGGTATTGGCTTTTTAGTTAAAAAATACTTGAAACAATTTATACAGGAATTTATTGGGAAATCAGACAGATTAGCAATATTAAATTTAAAATTGCCTGGTTTCAAGCATAAGTGGTCAATATTACAAGTGTACGCTCCCACAGAGCAAGCCTCGGAAGGAGAAAAAGATAAGTTTTATAATGACCTATCAGACACAATGTATTATGTCCACAAAAATGTTGTCGTTATGGGAGATTTCAACGCGAAGATTGGAAAACAGTTGGACAGAGAAGATAATGTAATAGGAAAATACAGTTATGGAAAAAGAAATAGAAATGGTCAGAGGTTAGTAAATTTTGCTCAAGAACACAACCTAGCTTTAATGAATAGCTTCTTTAAAAAAAGGGCTAATAAAAAATGGACTTGGCTGTCACCAGATGGGAGATTCTCAAATGAGATTGATTTTATATTAACTAACGCACCTAAAACCTTTTTAGATATTGGAACAATAAATAGTTTTAACTTTAATACCGACCATCGCATATTAAGAGGTAAAATGATCACAAAAAATCCTAAACCAATACGGAGTAGCATAAATACTAAGTCCAGTAGCGTATTAATGCCTGTTTTAAACTGCCAACTTAAAGAATTGAAAAAAGAACTTGAAAAAATAAAGATATGCAAAACAATTCAGGAACAATATAATAAATTGGAAGAAACTTTTATAAATTTTAACAAGAAATGCACATATAAAATTAAAAAAGACCGATTAGGCCCTGAAGCAAGAGACCTTATTACTCAGAGACAAGCATTATTTTTAGATAGAAAAAATAAAACAAAGGAAATAGCTGATATTAGTAAAATCATTTCAAATAAAATTAGGGTACATCGAAAAACTAAAAGGTTAGAAGTTATTAAAGATGAAATAGAAAAAACTGGAGGTATAAAAAAGGCGCTAAGACTACTTCGTGAAAGCACTACATGGATAAAAAATATGAAAAAAACCGATTGCACAGGAAAAGAAGTTATAAATAGTTCAAGATCAGAAATTCAAAAAATTGCTACAGATTTTTACCGCAAATTATATGAAAGCAATGACAACGAACATGAACAATACTCTAACAATACATGGCTGTGTACAAAAATCGAAGAAGAGATACCACCTATCATAGAAAGTGAAATAAGAAACGCAATATTATCACAAAAGAACAATAAAGCACCTGGTGAAGATGGAATAAATAATGAAATATTAAAAGAAACAATGGAGGTAATACTTCAAGAATTAATCAATTTATTTAATTCCATCATTTGTAATTATGAAATACCGAAACAGTGGACGAAGTCAACGATAATATTATTACATAAGAAAGGAGATAAAAATTTAATAAATAACTACAGACCAATAAGTATTCTGTCAAATTTATACAAAGTGTTTTCCAAAGTGATGTTGGGGAGAATGATGCAAACTTTAGACACAAATCAGCCACTTGAACAAGCGGGCTTTCGTAAGAATTTTTCTACCATTGACCATATACATGTTGTAAGACAAGTTATTGAAAAATGTAGTGAGTACGGAATGGATTATTACTTGTCTTTTGTCGACTACAACAAGGCTTTTGACTCTATAATACATAATAAGTTATGGGAAGCTTTGCTAAATCAAGGAATAGAGAGACAGTATATTCAAAATTAAAAAAAAATTTATACTATCAGCACGGCAAAAATACAATTAGAAAGTAAAGGCGATGAGTTTGAAATAAAAAAAGGAGTGAGACAGGGCGACCCCCTATCTCCCAAATTATTTACAGCAATTTTAGAACATGTATTTAGGAATCTGAATTGGGACAACTATGGTCTAAATATCAATGGAGTAAAGTTACACCACTTAAGATTTGCTGACGATATTATAATCTTTGCTAGTGACTACATGTCATTGCAGACAATGTTGCAACAATTGGTAGAGGAAAGCAAGAAAGTAGGATTAACTATTAATAACGAAAAAACAAAAATAATGACTAACAAATGTAAAGAGAAAATAATAATAGATGGCAAAGAAATAAAATATGTAGATGAATACATCTACTTAGGGCAACTCATATCTCCTTATGATTCTATGAAGAAAGAAGTAGAAGTATTGCTTGGAATAGATACTGGTCATTTAAGAATCTTATGAAAAACAAAGACATACCTATTACTGTAAAGGAGAAACTTTATAAAACATGTATACTACCATGTTTAACATATGGATGCCAAACATGGAGTCTTACAAAAAAATTAGAACAGAAACTGAAGGTTTGTCAAAATTCTATGCAAAGAAGTATGTTGAACATAAAATTAAAAGATAAATGCAGACTAACAGATATCCAAAGAAAACGCAGATCCCCAACATAATAGTAAAAATAAGGCAATTAAAATGGCGCTGGACAGGTCACATAATAAGAGAAAGAGTGGATAAGTGGACCAAGAGAGTGGTGGAATGGTATCCAAGAGAAGGAAAAAGAAAAAAGGGAAGGCAACTGAGAAGATGGGACGATGATCTGCCCAAAAAATGGAGACAGCTGGCACTTGACCGCAGCGGGTGGCATAGTCTGGAGGAGGCCTATGTCTTCGGGCAGCCTGATAAGGTTGCGGATGTCTAATTTAAACTTGTAATATGAATTTTGAAATTGAGATGAATTGAATAAAATTTTAATATGAAACATTGATATATATAAATATAAAACTAATATAACAAAATAAAGGTATATATAATAAAACAACTAAATTTAGTTTCAAAATCTCTTTCTTTTTCATTATATAGAAGCACATTATAGTATTATAGTATAAATTCTTGTAAAAATTTCTGTAACTTATCAGAGAATAAAGGCTTATTTTATTTTATTTATTTTTATACTGTGGTGGCGTTGCGAATTGCCAAAACGATTAATAGTTGTGTAAGAGGTATTTAGAAAATAATTGGATGGGCTAACTATCTTACGAGTAATATCAATCGATTTAACCCTCATGTAACGTTCGTTGATATATGTTGTGTTTCGGTGAGAGAGATGCTAGAGCCAATTTCCATATCCTGCGGCAGCGCACTTGCGTACTTTGGTGTTACCTTTGGCAGTACCTTTGTCGTGTCGTTAACTGATCAGATGTTTAAATAGGCTTAAGCAGATGTTAACTGCTTGCACAGCCTATTATCATGAGAAAAGAATTAGTCATAAAAAGTAGAACATGTTACAACTTAAAAATGGCTGAAATTATCACCTTGTGTAGAATCAATCCCTGCAAGAGTGTGTTGACAAAATGTAAACTAGAATAATTATACAAGCTAGTAGATTGAATTTCCTAAGCGTTATCTAACTAGAGCTTCCTCTAGTGAGTGAAGAGAAGGAAATGTCAATAAACACTTAATCTCCATTAACAGGAATCGAGTCGGACGGCCGTGGTTGTACGACTTGACCGATATCTCTGAATAATGGATGAGACTGCCTCGGGCCGCGTGTGACCTCTGCAATTTATATATTTCGGTTGCTACCTCCATTTCAATGACCAAATGACGTACTGACATAAAATATCACTCGGAACGCATTTCCGTCACAAACAATCTAATATTTTTATTACGCTTCGGCCGCTTTGGAAACCAAAGGTTCGAAACCAGTTTAGAAAACAGAATTATTTTTCTCTTTTGGAAACCTCTTTTCGAATGAAGAAAAATAATTCTGTTGTCTAAACTGGTCTTCAATGCAGAATATAGAATCTTCTTTTGAAACTCATTCACAAATTTTAATATGTAAGTATACAAACTTACATATTAAATTACTTGATCAGTATTTGAGTATTTGAGGATAATAATTGTATTCTCAAATGTGTCCTGATTGTAACTTTTGCAAGTCATTCGTTAATGAGCAAAAGAGGGCTGTTGTCAGAAGTCATGTCAGCATAAAGTAAGAGATACAGGAAAGGACATAGGGTAAAATTTATCCAGAAAAAGGTACTGTTCCCGAGGGATCATCTAAAAACATTAATCCAACGCCTGGCAAATATTAATAGCAATGACGATTTCAGGTCTTATACTGCTTATAATTATATCTTATGAGACATTATTTTTCTAGGCGGACGAAGTTGCGGGCACTAGCTAATTAAAATAATAAATGTTAGCATATAGATCATATATAGGTACATGCGTGCATTCTAAAAAATAAAAAGACTTTTTAACTAACTGTGTAATGCAGACAGTACTAAATTTGCGCATATCGGGACTGTTAATATTTTTTTATATGTAAAGGTTCAGACTGGGTAAGAAACACCTTACGAGGCAAGTCTTTTTAAAACTTAAAGGCTCAGAAACTTAGACTTTTTTCATTATATTTAAAAAAAATAGTTTCTACACGAATAAACGTCATCTAATACTTAAGTACTTGAATTCATTTTTATTATATTAAAAATCACATAGATGTGAATCGATATGTCGATGATCATTTCGCGACAGGTGCGGCCTACCGAGCTATCCTCGGCAAGCACTCAGTCTTTGCCATTACTTTTATAGCCTTTCCATGTACCTCGCTCGTAATAAAGATCGTATATCTCCATTCAAGAAGCATTAAGATGTATGAACACGTAAGTATAAAGGTGGAAAATGTAGAGTTTTGTACGAAAAAAAAAACGTTCTTACCTTAAAGGTAACGACTGGAAAGGTATTCTCAATTTACTTTCAAGTCTTTCAACATTTCGTGTTTTATTTGTTGTGTTTCGGTGAGTGACTTTCTTATACTTACTTATCTTATCTTATTTTAGTAACTCTATTTGAGCTTAGCTTGCGTTGTAGGCGACGGTTATCAACTAATCACCTATCATCAAGTGGATAGGCAGCCTCATTTACATAAAATATGAAATACTACTAAAATTGTCAAACTACTACTACGCCTAGTACTTGCTGGTGCCCGCGACTTCGTCCGCGTTGAAACGTAAAATACATATATAAATTATACATACATTGACGCCTGACATTATACTTTTGCCAAATGTTGGATTTTTATATTTAAGTAGCTGATGCCCGCGACTTCGCCTGTATCACTGTGTCCATCTTGAAATTCCATTAACTATTGAACGAACATACAACATAGAAATTTTACCTTTTTATAATATTAGTATAGATTACATATGCTTCCAAGATTCTAATGATTTCTGGACGGTAATGTTACTTTGAACGTTTAATACGCGTTTTTGAAACATGAGCAGGCAGACATCGTTGAAAATGGATTCTCCATTGTTCAGTTTACTGATGTGTAGCAAAATAATTTTTGTACATTACATTAACAATTAATTACTACTACATATGTATTTGTTCGGAATACCAAGAATTTATAATAACATAAAAGCTTTACTCTAATGGATTACAAATTAAAGAATCCTTTTGAACTACATTACTTGATGTTATCGGCGGAGGAGTTTACATTAGGTTAATTAATTGTTAGAAAATGAAATTTGCTTAAGTAATTTATGTAAAATCTATATGTATATAGTATAGATATAGATTGCTAAATTTGAGGTATAGAATTTTTTTTTTTTTTAAATTTGTTTAATTAGAAACAATCTCTCCACAGTCGTACACTCTTGACCGAGTCAAATTAGTCACTAAAGATTACCATTTTTATTATCGTGCGAGATAATTTTTATTATCTGTTTATTTCCATACTTAAATGTACTTACAGTTCCAGGAAGGCCAAAAGGCTTTTCACGATCGGTGCTAATAAAACTGACAATACAAAAGGATAGCGCAATGAATCCAAGCTTTATTTTATGAAACATCATATAAATATTTGATAAGGTAACTAATTTAATAATTGAACAGGTACACGGAGTAAAGTGCCTACAAAATGATGTCATTACGCAGCGGAAGTGTCCATAAAATGCGAATGGAATGCTTTTTTCCGACGAGTAGTATGCTAATAAAATTCTTAAGAGAACCCTTTTTGTACACGGCAGAAAACACGGCAAATTCCTCTTATAATTAAGGGCCGGGAATTGATAAGTGGTCAGTTCCTCTCCAAAATTGGGCTTGAACGCCCAATTTTAGAAGTTATAGATGAGAGCAATATATAGTCAGTTTATATCGTAAAGAATGATTAACCTAACCATTGTCATCAAAGTCTGATTGACACCAATATTTCAAGTGAATCTTCAAATGTACGTTGTCATTGTGTCTTCAAAGTGGTTATTACTGTTGGATTATGCACGAAGAGTATCTTTAATTCGAAGGACATCTAAAAACCATGCCTTCGAGGTTTTCTTAGTTTGAAATAGTAACATGCTAAAGGTGTATGTCAGCTTTACATACATCATTTTAGTTAATAATAATCTTCAGCCTCTTTAAATGAAAAGTACTCTATTTAATTAAGCATCCGATCCCGAGCTTTGCACCAAATATTAAAAAATGAGGCCAGGTTTTTGAATTATTGGATTTTTAAATATCATTGGTTTTGAAGTTATAAGTTTTAAGAAATATGGTGAAGCATATAGGTCAGCTTTTACCTAACTTTGTGTAAATGTGTTTTGTTTTATTTATGATTTTTGGTTTTTACTAAATTCCTAGACGATTAAAATGATTTTTTAAAATAAATTTTTGCCATCCCCTTTAACGTCCCAAATTATATCTACATAGCCGATGAATAGATTAGCGTGGCCCTTTGGCGAAGGTAATAAAATTGCCAATTCCCAAAAGGTTCAGTAATTTCACTAAGTACCTAGAATTAATATAGAGTGCCATACACTTTATCGATTTAATTATACTTACCTAATAAACTCTGGAAGTAGGATTTTATTTTATTTTTTGCATTTGATATCTCAATTCTTTAAGAAGGCCCAATTATTGATGAACAAATTATGACTCGCAGTAGTAAAGAAAAAAGTCAAAACATAAATAAATAATAATAAATAAATAATAAATAAATCATTTATTCGACGTAAGTTATTACAAAACATTTATCTTCGTCAACATTCTTTACAAACTACCACCGGTTCGGAAAGCTGTTTCTAGGGGGAAGAACTCGGCAAGAAACCCCCTAGTTGCTCTTTTCATAAATAAATTACAAAGTAATACGTAACAATACATAGCAATCTACATAACACAATAATCAACTATATTTGACTCCAAGGACAGTCATCATTTATATAATCTAATATCCTATAATAACCCTTTTTGCACAGGGTTTTCTTAATATAAACTTTAAATTTATTTATAGATAATTGTTGTATATTAGCTGGAAGCCTGTTGTAGAAGCGCACACATTGTCCCATAAAGGAGTTGCTAACCCTGTGGAGACGAGTTTTATTTGGTTGAAGCCTATGCTTGTTTCTAGTATTTAAATTATGAACATCACTATTTCTACTAAAAGTGCTAATATTTTTGTGAGCAAACAAAAGATTTTCAAAAATGTATTGTGAGGCTACAGTAAGTATATTTATTTCTTTAAACTGATCTTTTAGCGAGACTCTGGGACCGAGCTTGTAGATGGCACGAATAGCCCTTTTCTGTAACACAAATATAGTGTTTATATCCGCAGCATTACCCCAAAGTAAAATACCGTACGTCATTACACTATGGAAATAGCTAAAATATACTATCCTCGCGGTATTTACGTCAGTTAGCTCGCGAATTCTTTTAACAGCGTAAGCAGCCGAACTTAATTTAATGGCTAGTTTATTAATGTGTGGTCCCCATTGTAGCTTAGAATCTACATTTATACCTAGGAATACAGTCGACTCAACCAGCTCAATGTCTTCACCATTTACGTGAACATTATGATCAATTTGTTTGACATTAGGTAAAGTGAATTTAATACATTTTGTCTTTTTATTGTTCAACAAAAGATTATTAACATTAAACCAATCAATAACCTTAGACATCGCCGAGTTAACATGATCATGATTACTTCTACGGTTAACTTTAAAAAGCAATGACGTATCATCTGCGAATAAAACAATATCATGATCATTAATATGGTAAGGAAGGTCATTTATATAAACAAGGAAGAGAAACGGACCCAGAATAGAGCCCTGCGGGACACCCATAGTCACTAATGATCCCTGTGATCTAATCCCACCTACATCTACACTCTGAACTCTATCGCTCAAATATGATTTCAAGAGATCCAAAGCTATACCTCTAACACCGTAGTGGGAAAGTTTTCCGAATAAATTATCATATTCAACACAGTCAAAAGCTTTGGACAGGTCGCAAAAAATACCCAGAGCATCCTGTCTATCCTCCCAAGCTTCATAAATAAACTTAAGCAATTTTACTCCAGCATCAATAGTGGAGCGGCCCCTTGTGAAACCGAATTGCTTATTACACATAAGGTTATTCGCTGAAAAGTGAGAGTACATTTGATTAAACAGGATTTTTTCAAATATTTTACTAAGAACCGGTAACACTGAAATCGGGCGAAAATTTGAGGGGTCCGTAGTACTACCAGACTTAAATAGAGGTATCACTCTGCTCAATTTCATCTGATTAGGGAATATGCCCATAGAAATACAACAATTAAACACAGCTGCTAAATGAGGAGCTACAACGTTAATTACTGATTTTATTGTTTTAACAGACAGTCCCCATAGATCTGTCGTATTTTTTTGCTTTAAAGATTTAAATGCACTCACTATATCAATAGGCCCTATAGGTTTAAATTTAAAATCAGTGGTACACTCCGGTACACTCGCTTTTAAGAATGCTAATGCGACACCGGGGGAGGAGTTAAGGTGCCTTGTAGTAACCAAAGGGACAGAAGTAAAATAATTTTCAAATGCCGTGGCTACCTCCACCTCTGTTTGTAACCTACACCCATTCACAATTAGCTCCAAATCCTGTTTTCTTTTTACTGACTTTCCAGTTTCACTATTGATGATATTCCAAATAGTTTTAATCTTGTTTGAGGACATTATTATTTTATGTTTCAAGTAGATCGATTTTGCATCGATACATACTCGTCTAAATAATTTTGAATATTTTTTAACAAATTCATGAAAGTCTGCACTTTTATTATAATTTCTTTCTTCGTAGAGTTCAAATAAGCGTTGTCTACTTTTATTTATACCAGTAGTAGCCCAATCGCTGAAACTCATACGACCGTTTAAAACTACTTTTTTAGGTGTGAATATTTTCTTAAATTCAGCTATCAGTATGTCAAAAACTTGGTTAAACATATTATTCGCTTCCTCATCTAGACTAGCCATGGAAAGTTTTTCATATAAACTGTTTTTAAAAGTATTTAGTCTTTTTTTAGTAATCGGTACTAATGTCAATTCATTTTTACAATGAGTCATCGTGTACCTTTCAAAAGTTACTAATTGACCAGAGTGATCCGAATCTAAATTATTAATTATTGATTTATTAACTGGAATTATGTTAGAAAAGATGTTATCAATACAAGTAGCACTCGCTGCAGTAATCCTAGTCGGCTCACAAAATATATTATTCAAATTATATGATTTAAATAAAGCAAGCAACCTAGTAGATTGACTAGTGCTTTCCAGGATATTTATATTAAAGTCTCCACAAAAAATAACAGTTTTGTTCATTCTGCACACTTTGCTTAGCACAGTATCTACAACTCCTTCAAAGCAATCATATATCATAACAAAATAACAGCGCGTGCATGAGATGCGTCGCAATAGTCTGTGCTCTTGTCGATTTAAATTAAACAGAAGATAAAACCGAGGTATATTCCAACTACTTTTATGACGCATACAGTGCATACTAATTTAGCAGTTTTAGCCGCCACATTAAAAATTACTGATGCGATGGCAGGTAACTGGATTTCGAGCGCAAACTAGTGTTAAAATTTTAAATATAACATACACTTGGCTTGATTTGGTTATATTTTTTGGCTTCGCTTAGTTTAGCCTGTAATAAGTCTATTTTCAAACGATTTCTTATTTCTCAACCGACGAAAACGAAAAAACAAAAACGCAGGAGGTTATCAATTCGACGCCTATATTTGTTTTTATGTTTTATCACCCATAACTTTTTACAGAGTAGTCCGATTTTGATAATTCTTTTTTTATTTTAAAGGGTATAACCCCAAGGTGGTCCCATGTAAATTTGAAAAAAATCCATCGCTAAGGGTAGGAAAACAGGGGATGATTAATTGTTCACTCACTGATTGTAGTGTATTACCACGCATAACTTTTTACCGAGTAGCCCGATTTTGATAATTCTTTCTTTAATGCCTAACCATTCTTATAATGTATACGACGAAGTTGGTCCCATATAAATTTGAAAAATTATTCCTACTCTAAAGGCGGGAAAATAGGGGTGATTTATTGTTTACTGACAGATTTTAATGCTGAGCTTTTCTTGTCTCAAAATTGGTTGTTTATTTTATAAAAGTTGCCGTGGCGGCGGCGCGGCACGGCGTCTCCGTCGTCACGGCGCTATATTACTCACATATGTACTTATTTTCTTAGATGCAATCATAATTATATGAATTTATAACCTGTAGATTCTGTAAAAAAAAAATTAAAAAAATTATATGCCTTCCTATATGTACCTAAACAGTGATTAGTCGCCGAGACCAGATATAAAGAGCAATATGCACACCCCAATGCACTAGGTAGGTACATAGGTATTGTTTGCACTGTGTTCTCGGTCTATTCTGGCGGTCTGTGTCCCAATTCCGAACAATACGGAATAGCAGGCTGAACAAATATTATTTTTAATCGGCTTATTCTAATTGAGGTATCGAGTTTCAACCAAAATTGCACTGAATTTCATATATATTTTTTGATTTAGTTAAACTCACCATATGATACCACTGTATAAGCATATAATAAGTCTGTATAAGTATATAATAGGACTGTACATCTGAACTAGACCAAAGACGACTCTTTAAAAGAAAGTTTTCTTCCAAAGTAAATCTTAATGAGAATTGTTAACGAAACTTCTTAAGACGGCAAAAGAGACGTATCTTTAAAGGCACATTTCTCCTAAAAGAGTAGTTCAAATAATCTGAAAAAAATCATACCGGTTCATTTTTCTTTCATTTTTGTTACTTTTATAAAAAAAAATGTACATCTAACTTATATTTTTTGAATTGACATTGAAATTAACATTGAAAACATTGAAATTAATTGACGATTTTTTTTTAGGTAAAATCGTATTAAAGTGCAGCTGTCCCTTTCGATTTGTATTAAGGTTGTATAAAAGTTGATTTGTATAAAAGTCATGCTTACTCTAGAAACTAGAAATGTTCAGAAAAGCATATTTCCTTTAAAAAAAGATTGTCATGTCCCATGACTTCAAATTTAGTCAATAGTCAACTATTTCCTCAGTTGAGATATAACTGAAATTGAAGACTTTCGCCTTAAGTCAATTTGTAAGCTTATACCTCTCACTAATTAGCAAATTAGAACGTGTTGAATAAATAATACTGAAGTCAACTCTGAGGTTAATTTTACATTGTTTAGGTACTCCTTCAAAAGTTGAGTTGAGATTTTATGAATTTAAATAATGAGTTACAGTGAGATTACTTACGAGTATTATACGGCAAGAGAAGTACTGATCATTTTATACGATTGATATCAATTTATACGATAATAAATAACTTAAACTTGATCAATACTTAACTAACTTTAATTTTAAGTTTAAATCTATTTCAATATATACACAAACCTTCCTAGTTTATCCCTCTTTCCATATGTGAAAACCATATTAAAATGGTTTAGAAGTACATTAAAGTTTTAATAAAAGAAATTATTAGTGTGAGTTAACCGTAACAATACAGATTCCGGAGTTTTCTTTAGGACTTTAAAGGACTACATCATTTTTATGTGCTCTTAAGCCTGCGTTATCCATGTAAATTTATTTCTCGGCAACTTGGCTGCAATATATTGTTTAATTTTTTTCTATTTATATAAAATCTAAATTAGATTTTATTATGTAATGCATAAACTTTAAGTGAAAAATTAATATCTAACTGAAAAATTAATATCTAATTAATCTCTAATTAATTATTATTAATTAAATTAAATCTATGAAAAATTAATGGTGAAAACTGTATCAAAATCCTTTGCATTGTTTAGGAGTGCATTGCACAAACGCGGTTAAACAGTATAATTTAAAGTCGTTGACTTTAAATTATACTATCTAAAAATAAAGTAAATATACTTTTTTTAAGTAGGTAAGCGCTAAAGATAAAGTTTCGCATCTTGGCCTAGTCAAAACATCAAATTTCCGAAAACTGTTATGAGAAATGTAAGCAAAGCGCTCTTTCTGAGAGAAAATTGAATTGAGTTTGGCCCTGAAAGAGGAAGTTGAGAGAGATGGCAGTGAAGCCTTCACAAATATTGACTGCGGCCGAGGCGTCTCGAAACTTACGAATTTTCCTCACAAACTTATATCGAGCGTTTGCAACTTTTGGCGAACTCTTCAAACTAAGAATAAAGCTAACGCGTCGTAACTGGCACAATGTTAGAAACACTTTCCTAACTCAAAAAGAAAATAATAGAAAAGGGAATAAAGGTTAATAATTTTGATGATTTTCAAAACGACATTATAGTCACTTACCGTTTAGTGACTATCACTTACCGTCAAGTGGACTGTCTGTCTGCCTCACCTTTTAATGACTTACGGTCAGTAAATAGTAGTTAACTTAAAAAAAGTAAACAAAGTGAACAATATAGTAAATAGTTACTTATTGTTGTACAGTAAGCAAATATTCACTTATGACACTTTTTAATCATAAATCATCAATACTAATAATAAATCTGTAAGTGTAGGTATTGTATGTATGATGTTTCTCCATAACTCTTAAACGAATTAATGATTTCCATGAAACTTGGTAGATAAACATTTAGACGTACAGGACACAGGATAGACTACTTTTCCTTTTTCAACGTTGCGGGCGCCAGCTAGTATAATCAGTCTACTTGAAAATGCACTTTTCACATACTTAGATACAACATTCATTATTTTTGCGTATTTTTTCTCACATAAGCGATCTACCCTAGCTATTCCCTATTCCTGGTTAACCCTAGCTTTCTACAATGCATTTTTTTTCTGCTATTAAATTATACACAAACTTTTATCGTTTGTCGTCGCTCTTCCCGTTAGTTTTTCACTAATGGACGTTCCAAAACGATCAAAATGGTTTAGAAAAAAATAAGTGGAGAAACAGACAGAGCTAGACCGCTATTTGTTTTATAATATGTACTTAAAGAAGACATTAAATAATAAACATATTATATATTTTATAGTATTTATTAAAAAAAAGTCTTACGCATATAATATTTAATTATATTATTAAATGACATACAATGATGATTGTTCAGAAAGAACATGATCACACCAAGTTTAACATTACTTGCAAAAAAAATCAGCAAAAAAAAAAGTAACAATGTGAGTTAATTCCTTTTTTAGACTCTTAATTCACTTGTGCAAATAACTAACTTCAATAGTTAATTCTCGAAAAAATATTTTTCTTAATCTAATATGATATGGTTTGTGAGTTTCGTTATTCATGTATTTAACTTAAAGAAACTATGAATATTATATTATTACTAATATTATTATATTCAATTAACTACGAACTACTCGTGTTTTTCAGAATATTTCTTCCATATATTTGGCAAATATGTTAATATTGACATTAAGTCAGTACAGTTAATTTATTACTAATCTAGTACACAATAAAGTATAGATAGATAGCTATGCTATTTTGGAAATATATGAATTGACTAATTTTATCTTCGGATATACCTACTCGAAGAGTTATTTATTTCTAACAAGACCTATCTAAAAAGCACAAATATAAACACAAGCCTATAATTTCGTGATACTAAAATAAAAACCTAGCTAATTTACTTGTACTATGAAATGTGCAAAAAAAAAATTAAGTATGAATTCACACTATTAATGGTCTACATTAATATAAATAAGTGCTTACATAATTTGAAATTCAGCTAAGTGCACTGTGACGTCATAATATTGTAATTTACGACGGTGACAATTATTATATGCTAACTGTATTTATAGATGCGTTTAATCAGTCATCAAATGACAAAGTATTGGAGTAATTCCTTCTGTGGCAGTCAGTTTAACAACTCGAGTTGGTTTTAACCTAAAATGCGAAATGGATTGAATTTTTTTATTCGATTCGGTTGATATTGTGGTCTTCTGGACCGTGGCGGTTTATGTACTGGCTCGTTAGCTCCGGATAATAACGAAGACTGGAAGTTATCAGTCATCTCTTCTGAATTTGTAATATACTCAACATGATCACCGTCATGAATTTCTGTAGTTTTATGCGCTTCAATATTTTCATTAGTAGCGTTTGCAAGAACAGTACTTGCAACAGTTTCCGTTATATTTGTATTAAAAATCAAAGTTGAGTTCTCATTTACTGAATCTGTAGTGTTAACAGAAGTTTCAGTGGAAGCAGCAGTAGATACGGGAGAGGATAATGTTGTTTTAATATTTGTAAATATTTCTGTGTTTGAATTTACGATTTCGGTGGTGATTGGCGCGAATTTTGTTGCCATTGTTGTTAATTCTTCCTTCGCTGACTGAGTAACAGAGTCTGATGTGAATTTGTTAATATTGGTGGTTGGAAAGTTCTTTGTAGTATCTTCAATTGGACTGTGAGTTGATGATGACGTATCTTCGAATATTGGGAACTTTGTGGTGATTTCCATTGTTGTAGGAGTTGTGTCAGTATCGTCATTAATTATAGTTATTTTTATAACTTGATGATTGAGTGTTGTGTAATTAAATTCAGCTTTATTTTGAGTTTCTGTTGTGGATTGAGGTTTAATAGCTTTTTCACTTGATTCAGTACTTGTTGGTTCAGTATCAGGTTGAGAAGCTAAATAATCACTTTGACCCACATTAATTCCCGATACATCGCCTGAGGTATTTGAATAAAATATTTTTTCTCCACTGTTTATGCCGGGTTCTTTTATAATAACTGTGAGGTCTATAGTAGGATCCTCATCTGTCTTGTTATAATTATCTTCAGACGTAATTTTAAATGTAGTAGAAGTTATTTCTTTTTCAGTAATTTGAGTAGATGTTAAATATGATTCTGTAGATTTTTCGTTTTTGGCGACTTTATCTCTTATTTTTAAAGGTTTGTTTTTTGGATCATTCAGTTTTTCATTATATTTCTTAGGCAGGCCAACCTTAATTTCCTTCTTCTCATCTTTCACATCGACTATATCTTTACCTGTTGACGGTCTTGCAGATGAAGTTATGTAAATTTTACTATTATCTTCTGTGGTAGTGCCATAATGGACTTCACGAGGCTGGTCGTTTTGTTCTTCCAATATACGTTTCATGTAGTGTTCCTCTGCAATTTGTTGCGCATGTTTTTCTTGTAACGACAAGACTGTCATATCATCACTTAATTTTGCTTTGGCCATTACAAGAGGAGGCACAAAGTGATCCGTTGGTTGAGTGAATATTGTTTCAAAATTACCAAGTCGTGCGAGTTCTTCGTGAATCATCTTATGTTGCATTAGTTTTTCATCTTCTAATTTTTCGGATTGTTCATTCGTTAAAGAATTTTGTTCATTAGCAACTTGTGGTATGTCGTTGCTTTGAAGATTGTTATCGAGATAATTGATTTTGTCCAAAATCTTAGATTTTGAATTTAACTGGTTGTTATTTTGTAATATTTCCTCTTTTATATCATAAATATTAGGTTTAGATGTAGGAATTTCCGTATACTTAGCATCGTCGTGGTTTGTGGTAACTGTTTCTTCAGTAACGCCATCAGTATTGTCTGAATCAGTGGATGTAGCATCTGATGTCATTGGCCATGAAACGCTAGTTAATGTCACAGTGGCAATACTCGTAGTTTCCTCTTCTTCAGAACAAGATAGGTCTCGGAGAAGATTTTCTCGTTTCTGTGAAATTAATTACGTGTATTTGAAAATAGTAATAAATATACACACAAAAAGATACACGTAAAACATTACGTTAAATATCATACCACGTTTCCAGTGCATTGAACTCGCTTTACACCGGCTAAACCACAGTCTGCGGTGAGTTGAACAGCGGCGCTTTCGGGCAAGTAAAGTACTGTAAGTGCTGGTAGAGCTCGAACCATACATCCTTCATTACCAAGTGCCCATTGAGGTACTGAGAACAAAAAACATATATAAGCATGTTGGTGTTTTTGGAATTTGGTTTCAATACATAGGTAATAATAATACATAATGTAATAATGTCTTCAGGATACTACTGTGGTTACAGCCACACTGTAGGGCATCAGAAATATTACCAATGTTTGCCCAAATTTGTAATAATGAAATCGATAAATAATTAAAATTAATAATTAAATAATCAAGGTGAGTAATTAAAATAATTACAATTTTTGTAAATATATGTACTTTATTAACTTTTTGTTTTAAATATACACAAATAAACCGGGCCACCCGCCACCTTGGAACCCCGATTCGATCCTCTCAATAACTATATGACCCACAAGAAATACAAAGTATCTACCTGGCAGTTCACAAATGAAGGCAGCAACAGTTGGTCCCCCACAGTTCCGAGCCTCCCAGCGGTAATCAGCAGCTGGGTCCGCAGCAGCACATAGTGGGGCAGCACGGGCATCAGGCGCAGAACTCCAGTAACCTTCACCGCTTAAACCTCGATAATCACTGAAACAAACATTACTATAATAATATTTCTACTAATATTATAAAGCTCAAGAGTTTGTTTGGTTAATCGCGTTAATTTCAGGAATTACTGATTCGAATCGAAAATTTTTATTTATGTGTTAAATAGTCCATTTGTCAAAATGTTATAATATAGCCTAAAGGCTATATTATATTTTGAACGCGGACGAAATCGTAGGCACCAGCTAGTATTTCATAAGACAGACAGCATTTATTATAAAAATTATTATGGGAAAACCCAATTAGTTTAGTTCGTGTTGTCAGTGACATTATTAATAATGAAAACTTTTAAAACTTTCTGCCTAATTAATAAAGATTAAATTAATTAAGTTAACTCATATAATATATGTCACTAAAAGTCAATAGATAATTTTTTGTCATTAAATATTAAAAAAAATATTTATGAAAATCTCCTCATTAGAACTAGTGAGAAAGTCACAAAAGTCGAGACTAAATTACATTTTAAAGATTATACCCGAAGCTCAAACTTACCTTTATTCCGACACCCCCGATTTTACATTTACCTTTTACTATTTTAGACTATTTTACACTAATTTAAAAGATGGGGCCATATTTTTGTAATAAAATTATTACACTGATATCTAATTAAAAGAGTAACCTTTTAGTTGCTCTTTTAATTATTCGGATCTCGGATTCTTTATTTTCGGACTGATAATTTTAATAAAATATAATATAAATATAATTACAATTTTATTATCAATAAATTTTAAAAAATTAAATTAAAAAAAACAAATACTGATTAAAATAAAACATTTAAGTGTATTAATTTTACTTTACAACTTACGTCCAAGTGAAATCTCCCTCAGGATTACTTCGTATAAGCCCAACCCATACGGCACTGGAGATATCCAACTCTTTCAGGTAGGCTCGCACAGCGTCGTACTGGGCCGTTGTATCCACTGCAAAAAAAAAAAAATTATAACTAGCCGTTGCACACGACTTCGTCCGCGTAACTTTATAAAATATGATACATTAGTGTCTGTGAAACCATGGAAATACACATACAAAATTTCAACCCAATCGGTCAAGCCGTTTAGAAGTTATATGTGAAAAAAATAAGTACGTAAGGATAATTCTTACTACCTGTTGTCCTATTACCCGTTTTCCCGTAGGAATGAAGCATTTTCCCACGGTAAAAAGTAGCATATGTTCATCACGAATAATGTCGGCTTCTAATGGTAAAAGAATTTTTCAAATCGATCCAGTAGTTTCGGAGCCTATTCTATACAAACAAACAAATGTTTCCTCTTTATAATATTAGTATAGATATACTCATATTGATATAATTTTACTACAAATTACAGACCTCTTATAGATTGCGTACAATTATAGTGCATATATATATAATTGTTTTAATGAATGAGTAAGGGATACCAGAGCCCATTCTCCCCGTATGCTTTATAAGCGATAAATATTATTTCACAAACTTGTGCTTTATGTCAAAAGTCGTCAAAATTTCGTTAGTAAATATATTATAGAAAATTGCAAGTATCCCTAAAAAAATACAATAAAAATCGGATCTGATTCGCAGATATAATAGCTTTTGCACGTAATGTCGTTGGCCGACGAAGAAAATGTTGAAAATTCTTCCCAAGTTTCCGCACAAAAGGGAAACCAATGGCAAAATGGAAAAGGTAAATCATGTCCCACGAATGCTCACGTAGCAACCTACCTACAAAGTTACACGCTTATCAATTTTTCGTAAGAGTTGGCTTCCCCGATTTCATTTAGTTTGTATGTGTCTAAGAAAATACAACTAACTAAATGATTCTTATTCTTACTTTCCATATCATCAAATTCTATCATCCGTAGGACGTCCGACCATAATTCAACTTATTCGGTTCGTCAAAGTTCGTGTGGAACGTATTTAATTAGATTCCTCAACAAATAATTTATCTGAATGGATCTTCCCTGAAGAGTTGCTATATAAGCTAAGAGGTAGGCATATTCTGGGTGAGCTCGCTCCATCTTAGGCCTCTCCCTTGCTAAGTTGCTACCCAGCTGGTTGTTGGCCAAGAGCAAACCCATCTCTAATAAAAAAAAAAAAGGTCTGTATAACTACTGAACTGAATGTATTTTGATGCAACTTCACAGATAGTGTTTCATAGATTTAGTGTCACCACCATCCGAACCTCATAAAAGTCAGAATAACCTCATAAAGGTTAGTAACAATAATAAATTAAATGTCGATGTTTTCAATGGCCATGTTTATCGTCACCAATGTCACTTTTTTGTATTCCAATTTCGAATTTAACACGGTGACACAGCTCGAAGTGATTGACGGCCTATTTTAAGTGTCAAATAACAACAGGAAACTACGCCATTCAGGGTTGACACAAGAGGGAAATTTGCATTACGTTGGAGGAGCGCGAAGCCGACAAGCCGCCTTATTCAAATTGACGTCATTAAGTCGGGCACACGCCGCCGCGTCTAGTCATCTCATCGTGAAACGAAACGCCCCACAAAGCAAAGACGTTAGCATTAAGTGTACCAGTTACCTGAACATACAAAGAAGACACCCAACCCGCTGTGCCAACCTTGAATTTCTTGATAACTCGTTAACCTTAATTTATGGTTATTTATTTGGATGAAAGCGAGTTATGTTAACCTTCGCTGATATCAATTATTAAACTTAGGTACATAATAATATAAGTTTTTTCATGTTTTCTAACAAAAAGGTTAGTCTAATCATAGAGTAAATAGTTACTTAACCAGTAACTGGTTAAGTTACTGGTTAAGTAATTATTTACTCTATGGTCTAATCTAACGACTGAAACATTCAAATAAATCTAATTTAATTTGGGTTAAATATGAGCTTGTCAAATATGTACCTAAATAAGTATGCAAAATGCAATAATCTACATATTATGGGAAGAAATAAAAAGAAAACATATATATAACAAGCAAAAAATACCTACTGTTTATATGTATATTCGTAAAGGCCTCTAATACAGTTGTGTGTGACTAGTTAATTACTTAATTAGAAGTAGAAAACTTATAAAACAAAAACACAGTAAACAAGATAATTTATTTACTATCTAGTTAAATAATTTAATTAATCAGCTACAAGTTTATGAAATACATGAAAATATCGTTCAATAAAGTGGCAAAGGAAAATGGAGAAGGACTTTATTTAACGTAACGTAATCTCTTTTATTTAACGTATTAATATTCCCAACGACTGAGGGGAGTTTAAGGCCTAAGACATTAATTACCTGACAGCTTTCAAGATTGTACTTATTATATCTTTTGTCGTATCGATTGGCGGCACGCAGCTCCTACGCCTTTGAACCGAATATAAAAGAAAAGAAATAAAGCCCTATAAATCCTTTCAGAACTCATAACAAAAGAAGATTAACTCGGTCTGTAATAACACATTGTGGTATTATCCCGATACCGCTTTTTACTTGGAAATATTTTATCTCCGAGGATAAGGATAGCTTTAATTATAATATTTGCTTTATTACTCGTGAAATATTTGATTGTTTCCTTTTCTGTTACCTTGAGTTAACTACACAGTTGAATATTAAATTAAATTGTTATTAATATTTTTTTCGTTATTTTTTTAAGTATAATATTCTTTTGTTAATAATTAATTATATTATTATTTTTCTTTAGACCTCATATATTGATGTATCTTTATTGTTTCTTATTTACCACTTTCATAATCCTGAAGTTACAGTGACATGTTAATAGAAACCTAGGCTAGCTGGTGCTCGTGACTTCGTCCAAATTGCAAAATAAAAAACATTACACCTGAGAAAATATGACATCTTTATTGCTATGACGACGATGACGTCACCACATTTTTTTATATCGTAAGATGATCCTTGAGGAACAGTTTTTCTAGATGAAAGGTCCTTTGATTGCCTGACAATGTGTATGCAAAATTTTATTATGATCAGTCGAGCAAAAGCGTGGAAAGGTAACAAACATACAGACAGACAGGGTTACTTTCACATTTATTAGTATGGGTGGTAGCCATCTACATTCTTCCACGTTAAAAAAGGCAATTATAATTTTTGTATTAATCTAAATCTAATATCCATATTCTTATAATCTAATATCCATATTCCAAGCGGACTATTTGAAGTTAATTTATTTAACAACGATTTCAATATGAGTTACGACCTCGGTTTAGTTTGGCATCGAAACACAAGTTTCACATAAAAATCTTGGCATAGTCACACTTAAAATCGAGGCAATTTGGCTTTTATACCCTTCAGAGTTGGAGTTGTTAATAGCAAACTTTCGCATCAGAATGTTTGGATCTTAAGGAATTCCGATATTTCACCTCTGGCCCCGAGTGTACTAACACACGAGTGTTCGGCTTCGGCTGGCTTCTCGCCAACAAACCCCGGGCCCGACACGAACGCGGGAAAAACTCCCGAACACCGCCAAGTCAATATTTGTGAAGCCATTTAACTGTCCCACCACCCGCTGCTCTGTATATTTATCGCTTGCTTATCTACTTCTAAAATTGAATCATACAAACTTTCTTCATATCGGAAGACGCTTCGCTACGTTTCAAATCAGATTTCTTGTATCGTTAATGTTTTAATGAAATTAACTTTTTAAAATCAATATGTCTTTAAAGGAGAAAGACTTTTATTACCATTTTTAACCGACTTCCAAAAAAAGGAGGTTTTCAATTCGATCGTATATGTTTTATTTTTATTTTTTATGTTTATTCGTGGATAACTTCGTCGTTTATGAACCAATTTTGATGATTCCTTTTTGTTGGAAAGGAGATATCCCAAGGGTGGTACCATGACAAGGAAACCAGGATATGATGGTGGCATCCCAGAGAAATCGAGGGGAATCGTCGAAAATCGTAGAGGCTACTAGTGTGTTTGTTAATTTTTTCATTAAGTATCTTATTAGTTTCCTCTTTGAAGTCGGTTTTTTTTTGTTGGACAGTAAAATAATTATGTTTCCTTTTTAATATTTTTTTGTGTAATATCAGTTGCCGAGATGATTTACCGTCAACGAGAAACACAGACAATATCAGAGAGGATGCCTATGTTGATAGAATAAAAGGCCTTGAGCTACATCGAACAAGGCTTACGAAAATCAATTTTAAAAATGTCAATGCATAGCTAATACTTACTTAATCATATTCAAGCCGAACCATTATTCAAGTTTATTAAAAGCCCAATTTTTACGATATTTAATAAATAAGAATGTTGGCATATCCAATCCTGTATTACAATACAATACAATACGCGACGTCTAAACTATTTCTTTAATAACTACGCCGTAAATAACTTTTATTTTGAATAATTAACACAAGCTTCTAACTTATATAATTATTTAATTATTGATCACTGAAACCTTGTCTTCTGTGTTTTAACTATAGCATTTTTCCTTCAGTGATATCTGAATTCAAAGCAGGAAAATAGGAGAAATGAGGTGATTCTTATTAGATTGGGAAGCACCGCAGCCACAATTTAACCTCGGAGGATTTCAATAAATACATTTCGTTCCATTTGTACGAGCAAATACACCTAGCACTCGAGGCCACCGCGGCGTTTGTATAGGTGTACCGCATAGGTAATTTCATTAACTATAGTCTAATGATTTTTTCAAATCCAAATTTGAACTACTATAAGTAATTAATAATTTGTCTTTAAACACCATCAAATGATGGTTATCACATATTAACCAAGTATGAGCTTGATGTTAAAACTCACGTGCCATTTAATAAATACAATTAATTGTTTCATTGAAAATGTCAATGTGTTTTAAAAAGATTCGAAAATGCTAATCAACGTTGAAATAGATTGAGAATCGCTAAATCTACTCACTGCTTATCATAGTAGAAAAATTAGACGCCACCATCGGTTACAACCATAAATATGTGGGGCGTTATAATACTCATTTATATTTTCTGAGATGTTATAATATTATGCTCTATCTATATAAATAAACTGGCATCCGCTGAATTTGTCATTAAGTTTTGAAAGCGCAGTGACGTAGACATAAGGGCGTCCTCAAAGGATTATACTCGTAGTGCAAAAGTTCTCCCTCTGCAAAAGTTGTACCGACGTTTTCTGAATAGACGGTAGATTAGTGCTAAAGAGGGGGTCATATACCCGTTACACTATTGAGACACGTAAATCATCACGAGGAGCAGATAAAACGTTCTTCTACGCTCGTCGTGTGTCACGTACACGCGTTGTCGCCACGTACCGATTGCCTTTTCTCCGTGTCGTATAAATTGTTAGTTTTTTGACATACGATTTGTAGAAATAAGAATTATCCCTATGTATCTAAGAGTGATACGTTTTCTTTTTATTAGGGAGAAAAGAAAGTTATTTTTTTATGGGCAGTAAATTACTATTTTTTTTTTCTCAGAAAATAGATTTTTGTTTAAGTCTGCCAGATATAAACTTTATGAAACATATTCTATTATGCAATGATTTTACCTAAGTTTCAATTTTATACGCTAGTTATACCCAGTTGTTATAGCAAAAGCAACACGATCTCGTAAAATGTTTACAAAAAAATTCACAATAACATCAAACATATATTTCAGCCTTGACGTTGTATCAAAACCATTCAATTGTAAGTAAATATTATTTGTCATGTAATTTGTTGGAAAGCTCAATTAAGTCTCTGAAGGTTATTCCTCGCGGCTACAAGATGTTATCGTCAATATAACCTGATCTCCAATTACCTTGTCGAATCCCTGACAAATTACCTGTAACAATTTGCGTCAGGCACGTTTTAGAACTGATAACTTACGTTCAATTAGGCAATTTCCAAGAAATTCCTGTTGTTAATCGTGTTACGTTTGCTCTCAACGCTTGAAGAACCGTCTGTCTTAACTCACTAATTACTTGAGGACTTTGTTTGTAAACAAATCTTTACCTTAATTTATATCTAGATTTAGACTAGTCTTAGTAACTAATACTATGCGCGATGGCTATGCGAGTGCCCTTCGTGCGTCTCGAAGGACAAATAGATTTTAAAGAAACAGTGTTTCTTTTTATCAGCGTTTTGGAAAAAAAACTAGCTAGAAAAAAGAAACCCTGAAAGAAAATCAGAATGCCTATCATTCTTTTTGTTTTATAGACTAGTTCTTAGTATAGTTGTTTTATAGACATTTTCGTTCTGAACTTATGTGGGAGAATATATGAAGCCTTATTCAACAAAAAAATAGCAGGCAACAATCCGTTGTAGCCCCTCTACGGTTTGGGTAGGTTTGGCATTAAGCGACTTTTGTTTTATGACGTACATTTATGTTGTCACATGTGTTTTGATACTTTTACTATTATGTTGTTTTTTCTTTGATTTTTTTTTTCAAATAATCAATAATCTATACTAATATTATAAAGAGGAAAGATTTGATTGTTTGTTTGTTTGTATAGAATAGGCTCCGAAACTACTGGACCGATTTGAAAAAATCTTTTACCATTAGAAGCCGACATTATCTGTGCTGAACATAGGATACTTTTTACCCTGGGAAAATGCTTCATTCCTACGGGAAATCTAAAATAAAAGTAAATACTAGCGGCTTGGTCCGAGAGATAGCGCCATATATCCAAAATACGGTAGATGGCGTTTTATACTTTTCTACGCGGACGAAGTCGCGAGCACCAGCTAGTCACTAATAAATTAATTTTAGTGTTGATACGATTTAAAAGGGCATATAAATTTCAAATTATATTTTGAAGAGAATGAACATTGTTAAATTTATAACTGAACTAGCTTTATTGTACACCAAAATCTAATTCCGCGTACCTCATAGGAACCTATTCGCTATGCAAAGGTATTATTTCCTGTGCAAAGGTATATACTATTTTCTGTAACCCTGACAAAGTGGGGTGTGATATGAAAGCATAACAAATTCACTTTTCATATATAATATTAGTAAAAGATATCTGCACAATGCGTTCCGCAGTCATAAATTGGCCAGCCAGTTTGGCGGAGTAACCACATCTTTAAAGACCATCGTGAAATGATAGCAAGTATAATAATAATAATTCTGTCGATTTCTCTGGGATGTCACCATCAGATCCTTATCATGGTACCACCCTTGAGATATATGAATATCCTTTCCAACAAAAAAAGAATCATCAAAATCTGTTCATAAACAACGAAGTTATCCGCGAACACACATAAAAAAACATATTTCTTGAAGTCAGTTAAAAAGTGACAAGCCTATTAGTCAAGCTCGTTTTACTACCCAGCTTACTTAACATTAATATGTTTTTAAAAGAGTAATGGTATGATTGCTTTTAAGTAATTACGAATTTCGAAATAATTATTGGTGTAAATGGAATATCGTGACCAAGTCAGTGACCAGTCAAATTAATTAAAATAACGATTCAAACGATGCGGAGTTTCCCACGCAACGGGGACACTGTTCGCGTAAGTGTACATAATGGAAACTATTCTCGTTAAAGCTAAATATTTGACTGACTTTAATTATTACGAAAGTTCTTTACTAACTTGGAAATCAGTTACGACTAGCGACCCGCCCAGGCTTCACAAGGATGCAATTATTTTCGCAAAATGGAAAGTAAACATAGGCAGATTATTACTTCATAGACTACGCTCGATAAATTAACGAAAAATGTATCACATCACAAATTGATTTAGCTGTTTTGTAATGTTTAAAGTCACTCAACATGCTAATTAGCTATATATTATATTGCCGTATATTACCGAGATCAAAAAATTGTTTTTAGAAATTTTTGTTTGTTTGTCTGCACGCTACCAATTTGAATGCAAGTCTTCACTTGTGTATTGTAGCAAGTTTCCCGTAATATTTAGCGTTTGTTCCATACCAATCGGTTTGAAAACAAGAAAGTTAATTCCGAGTGCACCAAAACCGTTGCTGGCAAAGCTAGTATATAGTATACTATTTCAGCATATGATTAAAAATCAATTATGTGATTTATAGATCACATTTTCTGCTAGGTTATTATGTTACCCTTCTTTGCTGCTGCACTACACATCTCAGTTTAATTATTAATTAATATTTCAGCTTTTATGATTATGTTTTATTAGAGCCTTGAACGAATTCTTTAAACAAATTTTCTTCTTTTCCATGGTTCAAATAAGATTTCCGATAATATAATTCCGATCTGTAATCTAAAAAAAGATTTACAGAGTTAACTCTATTTTTAATCTCAAACGAAATTCAACATTAATTGTTAATTCACGAGGACTTTTCAGCGCTTGTATTGTGAAGTTATGTAAATCGTAAGGCTTATCTTTATCTCGTTACGTCCTTCGTGCGAGATCAGCACCGAGGCGATATCGTTAAACAGGTACCGCTCTTATTTATAGGATTTCACGCTTGTGCACACGGATTTAACCCACTTTACTATCCGGAGATAGAAGGCGTACTCATTTTTTACTGTCTATAAAGCAGCGGCTATCTCGTTTACCGGATACAAGTCTAATCAATATGGCTTTGTCTTTAATTTTAAGGACAAATCCTTTTCTTTTAGTGTATTTATAAACATTTCCTTTATAAACAAAACATACGGAATATCTTCGCAAACTTTTTGAAGTAGTTATAAGTAATTTTTTGTATTATCTTTTTCTATGTTAGACATCGGCAGACAAGTTTATGGTTCACTTGATGGTAGATGGCTACCGTCGCCTATAACACAAGCAAGTACACAAGCAATAGCACCAGCACAGCACAAGCACAGGTGCTACACTGTCCACAAAAGTAACATTAAGGATAAGAGGTTCTAAGCTTTATTGTCAGATATTTTTTAACGGAATCATAAATGTGGTTTAAATAGACTGAAACTTAATATTTTATTAAGATAGATTAAGTATGATTAGTTATGGATATGGAGTACAATGTTATGGATATACGTTATACGCCTGTGTATACAAACATCTCTAGAAATCGAATAACCAATTAAAATTTGTTGTTTGTTCGTCGACAAAGCTACCTACGTGAAGAGTGGAGACGGGTCAGACTAAGGGTATCAAGTATTAGGTGATATTGTATAACCTTTTGCAATGTTATAAAAAGGTAAAGTTATTTGTTTCGTCGTTTTTGCTACTAAAATTCGTGCTTTTATTACAGAACTAGCTGGTGCCCGCGACTACGTCCGCGTTGAAAAAGAAAAAAAGAATAGCCTATCCTGTATCCTGTACGTCTAAATGTTTATCTACCAGGTTTTATGAAAATTAGCTGATTCATTAGAGTTATGGAGAAACATACATACTCGTACATACTCTACACTTACAGATTTATTTTATTAGTAGGTATTGATGATGACAAAGACTGTTCAATGGAAAACTGTGTTTCAATGATAATTTGAATCATATTTTAACGCACTTGTCTAAGTAAATAATATTTCGATTAAAAAAATATATACATACGGGATATTTTATGAAGAATTTTTACAGAAAATGTTTTTGATGTTAGTAGCCAATACTCATTCATTACTTAGTTAGAATTCTATATTATCTTTTTGACGTTAATGGTCAATACACATTAGTTTGTCGTTATTCTATTTCTGGGCAAAGAAAGTTAACGTGCTAAACAAACACGGCTGTTGTCGCGCACGCGATAAATTGATAACAAAATGTTTGTCCGCTCGATGGACAGCAATTAGGGCGCGTGCTGTTTACCGTAGGTGTCCAGTGACAAACACAGGCAAAGCCTTGTTTACACTCGTCCAGTCAAGGCTAACACTTACTTGCTTGTTTATACTAGGTATGGAAAAATTTATTCCCAAGAATCACCTACATTCGTACCATGATTATTTGATGTGGAATGTTGTACATCGTATTGTGTGTTATGAGGTACTAAAACTGCGTCCAAATACTTTAGTTACAACAGCTTTCCATAGAATGGAAAGTTGCTCAATTATTTTTTTAATGAAAATTCTGATGAAATCATTACCTTTATTGTGATCAACTGTATTGTCTCTTGGGGAAAATAAATTTGATGCTCAACTGAGGCTACTTTAACTGAGTGGGTTTTACTGTGTCATTATGTACTTACAGTTATTATATTAAATTAATTTATGCAATTTTTTTACATGAATTAACCAATTTATTGCTCTTTTGCAAAAGCAAAAACATAGCTTTCTTGTAAAATTTCTTAAAATTGTTTACAAGAGTCCACACCAAGACGGGAGTGAATTTGCGTCACAAATTCCAAAGCGGCACATAAAAAGTACGCCTGAAACGGAATCATGGCGGAGACTTGCCTTCGGGCGTCAATGGTAAAAGGTAGTAACGACCAACTTCTACTATTGATTTTAAATGATGTCACATTTTTCTTTAAATTACAGATTTTTTGTTGGTTTTTAATGCTCTACACTAGTTCATGCTCTACGCATATGTTCTATAAAGTTCTTAGTGTTTTGTATGGCGTGCGAAATCCATAGGTGTAGTACATTGAAGTTCCTACCCTCTATGTATAGATCTATCTTAAATTAAACGATACCATATTCTGTAATATGCATGAGACTCCAGTCTTAATATCGAATTTTCTGTGTGTGGCGCGGTCAAATCAAATATAGACGGGATATTACGGTATAGATTATAGTACGGTCGTGAGTCTTTTTCAATAACCTAAATAAACATTTAGGATTATCGTTACATAATATATATTATATAACATGTAACGTACATTTAGGTTTGCTAATGAATGGTAGTAGTGATAATAATAAGAAGTAAAGGGTAGAGAGAAATAGGGGAAAGTTTTTAACACCCCATACTCTTTTTGGCAAAGAACAACGACACACTTTTTGGCTGTTGTTTCAGTAATATAGGTATGCCAGAATTACTGTTTCTAGACCGTTGCTCAGTTTATTACTGAGAAATGCAGTACTGTACGTTTTTAACGTTGGGAAATCCTCATGGATATCCGGCAGCGTAGGGGACGCTCTGGGGGTTATGTCGGATTTCTACCGGTTAGAACCCAACAAGTTTCTAAGGCGGACCTAGATAGGCGAGATTGCAGGAGATTCTGACACGACGTCCGCGAATTGCAGTGAGTGTACTCTGTATTGATACAATACGCGAACTTCAAATTGGTCTCTATCAATCGAATGCAGAGTCCTAATATTTAATTACAAATTTTATATATTATCATCGTATTAGTTATTAGGTGTACTAAATATATAAGAAAATTAACTTAATTCAGTGTACACTATATTTCTGCAATACGCGAAATTTTGAGGATGTTAAACGATACTTCAAATTCGCAAGGACCTAATATTTAATTACACATTTATTATTATCCAATTAATTACTATGTATACTAAATATCGAAGAAAATTAATGAATTCCATGTTAATGCTGCCATGGCTCAATTTTTAATACCATTAGGTTCGCTTTCAGCGTTTTTAAAAGCTACGATGCTTTCAGCGGTTACCATGTCATGGAACGGTCCCGTGGTCCAATTATAATAATAAAAAAAAACTCTGGCACATTTAAAACTCATTTGCTTCATTACTCTTGAAAGTAGCGTTTCGTTCGAAGTGCCTCGAGCTGTTCTAGATTCATGCCGTTGAATTAATGACGTATAATAACTCTGATGGTGAGGTTGTGCCCTAAACGTCTGCGTTGATGAATAATGGGGCCATTAAATGTAAGAGCAAGCATCGTTGTATGGTCCGCTACATAAATAACACAGTTTACTTCGCACAAGTAACTATAAGGTTTAATACAAGTGCTACCAAAACTCTTTCATATTTATCGAAACTTGGATCGAACTTCAACTCTTCATATTAATGCGGAAGTTTGGATGTTAGGATATTTGTTCAGATGTTTCAGAAACGGATAAACGAATTTAAAAGAAATGTGATTCACAAATATTAATAGGATACTTTTTATCTTGGAAAAATGGTAGGTCACTGTGGCATTTTCCAAAAACGAATTACAGCGCGTACGAAGTCGCTGGCACAGCAAGTATTTTAATGTTATCTAACAATTTTACTACCTAGAGAATCAGTACTAACTTCGCAATACATTTTTTAATTCATATTGAGTAGTAAGTAATCACCTATTCATTTTTGTAACGTAATTAAAACATGTTTCCTTTTTGCAGATGACTACAAAGTTCCGTTTTCAGGCGTACCGCTTGCTATTTTAACTCATAAATTAACCTTAACTCTTAGTGGAAATTAACTTTAACATTTTCACATTACATAATTTACAAAATAAATATTTTTACTAATACACAGATGTTTCTATAGTTTTAAATGCGTGTCCCGTGTCGGCTGAGCGTTCGGTTCACTGAGCTATAAGTGCTTATACTGGTAAATAATTAACTACATGCCTATCATACAAGTACTTTAGTTTAATATTATAAATGTATCATTGTTTATCTATGTAAACTTAAATGTTAGTGGATTTACACAGATCTATATTAAATTACATTATTTTTTAGTTAATTTTATGTATTATAGCATAAAAAGTGTAAAGGGTTAAAAGTAAAAGCATTTATTTATTTATCATATAAGCTTGAAACTTTATCTAAATAGATTTAAAAATGTAAGGCTAAAACTTATCTATACTAATATTATAAAGCTCAAGTCATTCTTCAAAAGCTTAAAGCTTAACTCTTCAAGTTTGTTTGTTTCTTTGGTTGAACGCGTTAATCTCAGGAACTACTGGTTCTTTTGAAAAATTCTTTTTGTGTTGGATATAGTCCATTTATCGAGGAAAGCTTTAGGCTATACAATATTTTGAACGCGGACGAAGTCGCGGGCAACAGGTAGTTTAGCATAAAAGTCTCGATATATAACAGTTATGTTTTAATATATACTTATCTATACTAGCTGGTGCCCGCGACTTGGTCCGCCTTGAACGATGAAAGGTATCCTATGTCCTTTCTGGTGTCTCAGACAAAACAACGTGTATGTATGCAAAATTTCAGTAGTTTTTGCGTGAAAGCGTAACAAACAAACTCACATTCACTTTACAATATTAGTAAGGATTAATTAGATAAACATTAAAAGGGCCAAAACAATTTTTTGAGACGTGGCTAGCAAGTGCTCTGTCAACCCTGATACAATAAAGGACAAAGTAATTTGTATACCATGTTTCACGTTAGGTATTTTTAGCATGAATTTGTGACATTTTTCATGTGAGCCGACACTTTGCTACCGAGTAAAGCATGAGGGTTATATTACATACAAAGTGTGGCAATTGTAAATTTTATGACTACCAACAGGCGTGTCTCACGTCCAATATCATTAGTAAAGTAAATTCATTACTAAAATTGCTTGTTCAAGAGTTTTATTGTTGTTATTTCTTTTGACCCTTTATATTTTCAATTAACAAGAATAACTCAAGACTTAACTTTTTTTGAATAAAATTGTTGATGTGAGCATAAAATAAAAATAAAACAGATATATAATACATAAATGGTTTTTATCAATATATCAAAATAAACAAAGAAATCGAATGATGTAATATATTGACATTTATTTATTATGTTAATTTCGTATAATTAATAAATGTGTGCAAGTTGGAGCAAGTACATAAATTACCTACACGAGAAACTGAAAATGGTTTATTAAACTTTTAGGTCTTACATAAAGACGCGTTCAATTGTATTAATTACTAGCTGCTGGCCGCGACTTCGTCCGCATAACTTTGTAAATTATATACTAAAAACCTTCTTCGAGAACCTCTTTATCCATTAGTGAAAACAGCATGAAAATTGGTGCAGTAGTTTTTGAGTTTATCGCGAACAAACAGACAGACAGACACGACGGAGGGCTTTGTTTTATAATATGTAAGGATTGTATGTAATTTAATTCCTCGCCTCACACTTCTAAATCTTGATAACTAACCTAACAGTGTTTGCGTCTGGTATTGATTGATTATATTCCAACTTTGAATATTAGCACTAGTCGAGTTCGGACTAAACGTGTTCGTGACCCCTTAAGCGATCCATTGGCACACCTATGTGCCAAAGCCAAAACCTAATAAAACCACACCTCTTCGTAATGTCTGTTCATAAAATAGATTAGGTTAACCTATATATTCATTTAGGTGATTATATTCTCCCTAAACGGTCGTAGATCACATAAATTGCAACTACCGTTATATTTAATAGTGGTTTTTTTTTTATTGGGTTGGCTACCGTCGCCTATAACATAAGCAACGCCACAGGTGCTGCAAATATTGTAGACCATAGTAGGTTTAAAGATGAAGGAATTAGAAAGTGATATGGAAATGGACTCTGATCATACTAGTGTCGGAGGCAAATAAAATATATATATATCTTTTTTATTTTGATAAAAGTTCAAGCTTAAAATTTATTTATTTTTGTAATATAATCTAATTTATTTTAAACTAGCTTGTGCCTGTAACTTTTCCCGCGCAACTTTTTCTTAGGTGTTGAATCATTTACACATTTTTTATTGCCGACATATTTTTGTCCCACTATTTTTTTTAAATAATTATGTATACCTAACAACGTGTAAAATCGCACGATGATCGCTTGAATAGTTAATAGAAATCGTAACTAACAAACAAACTCAGTTTCACATTTATAATAGGATTAATTAGAATTAAACGGCGAGTGAAACAGCAGGAAGCAACTAGTGCTTAATAATACTAAATTGCCACTATAAAAGTAGATTAAATTTGTCATAGGCTATTGTATACGTTAGTTCGAAATCAAAACATAAATTACAGTTAAAAATGTGTACCTACATATTCATTGATGATTTTCAAATACAAAGTGGAGTGCGGCATGGTAAAAAATAAAAATTGCGAATTTCATTCGCCATTTTTATGAAATTAATCCATCAAAATTATTGCGTCGTCAAAATATCGGCGTACTGGAGGGAAATTGAAAAGCTTTCAGGCAGCCGATCGGGCGAACCTGTTCACGTATCGACTAATCAATGAATTGATTTCACAGCCTGTGCAAATATTTTTTCACGTGAGTTTTCGAATCAGTGAACAAACCGTTAATAGGCGGGTGGAAAAAATATACACTCAAATAGAAAAAAATATTATAGGTATGTGTGGGTGGAACACTTATCGAACCACACCCCGCATATACTCAGTATTTCTATGTTACGACTATAATATCTAGAATTGCTCAAGAACAACTCTTTTTTGTTTCTGTGGGAAATTTTTTTGAATACTTAATCTTAAAAAAAAATTGTATTTTTAATAAATTATCGCTAACAATACAAATAATCTATAATAATAGCAACATAATCTAAAATCTACAATAGGTATATAATAACGGCTTGTCAGGAAGTATTCCTTCATACATTGACTAAGAAAATAAATAAACATCTATAAATTTAACAATTTAATAGTATTAAGGTTAAATTTATTTCACGTCTAATCTTGTTTTTGGCTTATATTGATGATCTACTTCCGTTCTTTCTCTGATTCAATTTCATTAAAAATAACCTAAATTGATTATCGAGGAAGTAAACAGGGCTCCTTCGCACTGGTTGGATGTAAACAAAATTATCTTTAAATCTTTAAATAGAAAAAAATGCATACAATTTCTTGCTGATTTTAATTCCTAAGAGGGATAAATGGGGAAAGTTTGTAGGTATAAAAATTGCACCCTGGGCGAAGCCGGTAGAGAGTCACTAGTTAAATCCTTACACATTATAAAATAAAACGCGATAAACTCAAAAACTACTGCACCGATTTTCATGCTGTTTTCTCCAATGGATAGAGTGGTTATTGAGGAAGGTTTTAGTATATAATTTACAAAGTTACGCGGGCGAAGTCGCGGGCAGCAGCTAGTATAAATCTAAAGAAACTGTTTATTTGAACATGCTAATCTCAGTGACTACAAGTCGGGTTTAAAAGAAATCTATTTACATTTTACAGCTCAATAAAATTCTTAAAGTATGTTGTAGTCTATTTATCATCACACTATAACGCTTAGAAACTGAACAAAAAGAATAAAGTGGATGGTTCGAAAACGAAGTAATAGCGCATGCGGGCGATTAGATTCGACTCGTTTGGTCTAAGATAAGTTATCATTTGTAATAATAAATCTGTAAGTGTAGGTATTGTATGTATGTATGTTCCTCCATAACTCTTAAACGAATTAACTGATGTTCATCAAACTTGGTAGATAAACATTTTAGATACAGGACACACGATAAGCTACTTTTTTTTCAACGCGAACGAAGTCGGGCACCAGCTTGTAATAAATAAATACTCTACGTTTCTATGTAAGGATGTAAGGATTTACTACATAGTAAAAGCATAATATTCCTTACCAGTAATAAAATCATATAATTTATAAAAGAAACATGTAAAATAACATGTTTCTGTTTTTTTTTTATTAAAATATTTTTATAAATTATTAACCAATTTCGAGAGGATATTTTTCACGAAAGATTTACTGCGTATGCAGAAAACCTCTCCATCATTTAATGTACCATTTCCGTAACATGTTATATAAATTTTGTCGTGGCAGAATAAAATATTGACAATAATTTATCGAGGTGACACGTACGAAATTTTCACACATAATGTTGGATTTTAAATCATAATAAGGGGAAATGTACAAGTCATCCTATTTGATGTGAGCTTACGTTGTTTACGCTGAAACCCTTTTCAAATAAAGAGAGGTAAGTGAATTTCTCGGAAAAAAGAAAGCAAACATTCCTTTTATAGGTCGTAAACAAACTGGTCGGCCTAATACAAAGAATACTCATATACACATACAGCACACGCATGAAATATGAATTGTTCCTTTTTTTTTTAATTAAAATTCCAACGAATCCTAAAAAAAAGAGATTACAATGACTTTACTATTTGATTTATTATTGATATTGAAAATATTTGATTTCTTCCAAGTTCAAAGAAATTGACATACATCTAACACTCTCAACAGATTTCAAAAATGGAGGAGGCTCTATGTTGTTGTTTTTGTTATTTTCTTATTGTGATAATTCTTTTTTTTTTTTTTTAAGTTTATACTTCAGATAAAATTATTTAAACAACAAGATTCTAAACGAAAGATTCGAATAATTTAAAAAGGAAGTAAGTATACATCGTAATATTCCTTATTACGAAACTATGAAACTACATACATAAATAAGTATATATATTATACTCAAATAAAATCGTATGAATAGATAATATAGGAATATATTTCGATTCTATTGGTGTTTTTATTAATGAATTTGACTATAAGAAACGGTTTTTGTGACTTAACTGTTATAAATCCGTGTTCGATTGCCGGGCAAGTCAACTATGAAAATGAACTTTCCATAATTTTCATCGCATTGAATGTACCTTAATGTAAGCTTGCATATGTATGTAGGAATTATCTATATGTAAGTGTGTGTGTATAGCTTCGACCCAGCCCCTTCTAAGTCTATTGTTGCTTGATCTCAATTGGAGACATACAATTAGTACTATTGTCTGACTTTACAGTCCTTTATGTGGTTTCCTGAGTACAAAAGTCTAGTATTTACTAGTTTTTAATTGATCTAATTGTCTCGCTAAAAGGAAAAAAATATCACTAATATTTTTAAATGAATGGGATAATGCATGCATGATAAGCATATCAGTATTTTAACAACAGAATAATTATTGTTGAGTCTGCTAGGATTTCTCTTGGTGTAGTAAGAATAGAACTTGAAAAAAAAAAAAAAAGATAACGTAACTCATAGATTAATGTATACAGTTAGTTATACGAGTGATAGCTTTTGATCAAGTGATACTTCAAATATTTTCTAAAGTCTATTAGAGAAATTATGCCTGTCGGACCCGTCGGTAGACGCCATTTGTTGACAGTATAATCTGGATATTTAGTTTATAGCTTTGCAATATATAATATCATACAATAAATATCAGCATTTTCTTTAATAATATTTTAATAGACAAAACTCACATTAGAGCAGAAAATATACCTGTACAATAATGATAGAAAAGCCAAAAAAAATTGTCAAAAATATATTATCAAACAGTATAAATTTTATTTCCTGTGAAGGATTGCTACACAGATAGTCATTCAAACAAAATCCAGGTTGAACTGGCTTTAACATTAAAACATGAGAACTCGAAAAGGCATAAGTGAGATCCAGAACTACTGAGCGCATTAGCATCGATTTACATAAACGGATTGGGGGTTCTGAGTCCAGTCGGATTTAAATAATAAATGGTAGTAGCGTTTCGAAACTGGTGCCCAACAGAGTTTAGACAAAGGAGTGGCCAGAAAGAGAACATCATTTATTAACATCCAACGTGCCTTTGCGCACAACGCTTTTCGTGGAAAGATTAATAGCTTGACCCCGATCAAAAACACGTTATCATGTCGATGATGAAAGAGGAGCTACATTGTACATCCGAAATGGCAAATTCCAATAGTGCCAAGTCAATATTTTACCTGACAAAATTGTGGATTAAGGGGCGAATTGGAATTTAGAGTATGAAGCAAAACAAAGGCAAAGGTTAGATTCGAAAAAGCCTTTTGTCTCTAGAAATGTTAATCTCTCGGATATATTTATGCTGTGAAATTTCAATGGATCTAAGTAAGAAATATTAAAATTAAGAACAATGTTAAAAATCTTACAAAAAATATTATCAATTGTGATGTCTAGTATAGGTATGTTTTTTAAGTATTCAAAATTCAAATTCAAAAATTCAAAATAATTTATTAACATAGGATGTTTTACAGTTTTAGATTAAACCCCGGTCCCCACACTAGGCACGCCTGTATAGTGGGGTCCCGTACTATGAATTATAATTCGGTATAGGGAACTTTCTTGTCCATTATGCCAGTGTGTGTGTGAGCGTGTAATGTATTTTCATATAAATTTGTGTTTATGAGTTAGTAAGTAGTTTTTCGGTGGAGTCGTAGGAGAGCTCTGCTAACCAGGTCCTAAGTTTGAGTTTGGATACCGCCACCGAGCAAGACTTCATTGGAAGCAGCCTCACCACATTGTTGTAAATCAGGACAGGCAGATAGGGACCAAAGCGTCTTCCAAACGTTGATTTTGTCACTGGTAACGGCAGCCTGAAAACCCGTTTCTTGGTTTGGCTTTCGTATTCCTTGGATTGTAATTCTTTCAAGTGAACTGGAGGAACCGAAGCCAGAATAAAGAGCTTTCGAACGCTTAGGACGCCAGCATCAGAATACAGCTTCGCGGTTGAGTAGCGTCGTGGCTTTTTTAACATCACTTATTTAGGTATATGTATAGGTCACGTAACTAGGTATATGAATTAAAACAAATAAAGTTGGTATTGGAAAAGAAGAGATGATCTACCTCGAGGATAGTGTATTGATTATATCATTTGAACTAAGAAAACATATCAGTTATAATCGTTTTTTATTAACTATTATATGAACTGTTTGTTTGTTTGGTTGAACGCGCTAATTTCGGGTTAGAATTGAAAAATTCTTTTTGTGTTTCGATTGTCCATTTATCAGGGAAGGCTTTAGGTTTCCCTGATAAATGGACATAACAATAATAATTATATAACATTTTGAAAGCGGATGAAGTCGCGGGCAACAGCTAGTGTTATTTATTATAAAAGTTATTATCTCGAATCTAATTTGCAACTAAGAAAAAATATACCTAATATGAAACACGCTCTCCACCTTAATCTCTTGGGAAATTTCGCTAAGAGAAAGTGAATAAAGTTTGCGCTATGAAACCAAAGTATTCCGTTTTCATTAACTAATAATATAGTGTGATATTAATTTATTAATAAATATTCTCTATACTTTTGTTGAAATCCCAATGGAAACGAAAGTTATTGTAAAAAAATGTCAAATGTATATTTAACAGTAACGTACATTTGAGCAGGATGACTTGGTTTAAAAAAATAAAAACGGCGAAATAAGGTAATGAAACGCCGATGACCCCACTCATACATATTATATTATGACCTTTGCATTTTGCATTTTATAAAAAAAATAACTAGGAAATTGAGAGGTAAACTCGGTCGTCCTGACTGACTGACTCACAGCCAAAACTAGCAATTCCAGAAGGCTGAAATTTGGAACATGAAAATTTCAATTCCATGCGAAATCGAAGCAAGCTTATGTAGGCAAATATTTACTTTGATTAAAATATTATTTCTTTGCAAAACTTGTCATAATACTAAATTTAATTAATCTCATTCCTTCACTGTTCTCTTATACTCTCCGCGTGATTAGGTAATAAAAATAATCGTAAAGTCTGTATCAATGCTCGTATACTTGGCAGAGCCGCCATATTGCAGTAGACAATTGACTTCTTAGTGTTTAAGATTCGGGTCACATAGGGGTTGTGTGCGCTGGGACTCGGCTATAACTCCTCTTCAAACATGATCGTAGGCCGCCACCATCTCTAGCAAACCCGCGTACGTGATGCGCCATACACTAACTGTCTCTGTCTGTTGCTCTTGTCTGTCTTAAGCAAGATGAGCAAGTACTTATGTAGCCTTATTCTATACTGGCTGTTGCCCGCGACTCCGTCCGCGACTTGTACGTCCAATGAAAAGTACTCTAGTTATAACGTACATAATTATGTCAATAAAGATGAGTTTTAAAAGTAGAAATTCATTTCCATTATATATTGATCAGCATATTATTATTAACTAGCTAGTGCCCGTGACTTCGTCCGCGTTAAAAGAGATAAAAGGAAGCCTATCACGTGTCCCGTTTTTCCAATTTTGTCAATTTTTCCCAAAAAATAATGAATAAATTTAATTCGCTATAGAAGTAAACTTTTATAAAATCATAAATATTGTATTATAAGCAATTTAGCAATTTTTTTATTATAACTGAATCAAATCTTGCGTCGGATTTTTTGATAGTAACGAAACATTAAACTTATTTTGTTGTTTCTATCAAATTATATATAACTTTTTTCATTATCCTTTTTTCATTTCATCATATTAAATTTTTTCATAATTTTTCATTATATTTTTCATAAGTCAATTTTCATTTTCATTATCTGTTAGAGTAACATTTTCATTATCTGTTAATAATTTATTTCATTTTCTTTTAAAGTAAGCCCTAAATTACAAACAAAACGTATTATGTGTAATTAAAAAATATAAAGCGTTTTTCAGTTATTACGAATAAAAGTTAGAAATTTTAATTGCACAGCTGAAATACAAGAAAAACTTATAATGATACGTTATATTATTATATTCTCTAAGTTTATAATTTTGTTTGGAAAAAGACGATGACAAAATGTTGGAGTCACGTAAGTATTAATTAATTAATTATAAGGAATGCTTAATCACACTCAAAAACAAAGCAGCACACGTGCTGTTAGTTCATATGAATATTTTGTAAAAGGATGGTCACTGCCACCAGAAGCGCTGCCCAACTTTTAAAACGCAGTGCGATATTCCACTACTAATCCTTTTTGTTATTGTCTTTTTATCAGTTACTTTTCAGTATTCATAGTTTTTTTTAATGTCAAAGACCTTTATGCTAGGTGGTTATCGTCACCCATAAAAAAAAGAAAAAGGATCCAATTAGGATTCAACTCTTATAGTAGTTGAATCTAAATTATGAAGATTTGGAAATACAAAATAATAATGAGCTCTAGCAAACAAATATTGCAACTCTCCGAGGCACAAGGCACGAACTGATCTCACTTTTCTGTACTCTTTTGTAAGACTTTATAATTACGAAACGCAGGGAGCCTTGCAACAGTAATAAATATAGTAGATAGGTGGGCGTGTATCAGCGAAACGGTCACAGTTTTTCAATTAAATCAATATTACAATCTTTTAAAAACAAATAATATAACGCAAGGTAGAGAACCAACTTAGTTTGTAATTTACATCTTTAACAGCGCCTGGAATCAGACAGTAAGTCAAACAACAGCTAGCAACCAGAAAAGTTAGTTGCGAATTCGTTTCGTTATTTCCTTCTACCGCATCGAGTTATATTTCTTTCCGTCGATTCCATTGAACAAGTTTTGAAACGTCCTCATTGAGGGACCCTTCAGCTGCTTACATTATTCAAGCATCTGCTTAACAGTCCGGCCTTTCAGATGGAACTCTTGTGTAAATTGCCACTCCAACTTTGAATATTAAGTTCGAGGTTCAACTTCGGTGACGTGGTTTGTGAAACTTTCATTGTACTGTGACTACAGCTTTGGGATGTTTTTGTTATTCTGTATAAAGAATATGATTTCAAAACCATAGTGTGTGATACATTTATATGATATTGATAAAGCTTGGCGAATAAGCTGACGGTCCACTTGTTTGCAGGTGGTCAACGTTGTAAGTATAATAATCTCCAGATGGGGTTGCATGAACGCTGTAGATCTTGGTATAGTAATGGATGTATATTATTTACCTTTTTACTACTTAAAAACGCGTAAAACTTTTAAAGAATTCAGATGAAACTTGGCACACGGCAAGATCCAATTCTGGATTGAAACAATATAACATTGATATTATAATATATGATTTCATCAACATAACACAAAATATTAAAAATGAGTGGCCACAGCCGAGTGAAACAGTTAGTATAGTTACAAATATGAATAAGAACGAATTGTTGTTGGTTTTGTGTCCCCGCAATATCTTTGATGAATTTGATCCCCGTATTTTCATTGTTGGGAAAATAGTACTTTTTTTACTGGTGATCTTATTACGTAAAAAAATATTGCGCGTTTTTATCACAATTTCGTGCCAACTTTTCTCCTTTTTGTGAATGTAGGTACTAGCCTTTGCCGGCGACTTCGTCCGCGGCACTTTTCCTTTTCTGTTAAAACATTTATTTAATCTTTATAACTCATATTATAGTCAGGTGTTGAATTTTAATTTTTAGATAATTCCTCGGAATTAGTACCTGTCGTATTTTTCATGCAAAATTCTATGATGATTGGTTGAGCTGTATTTAGACGAGAAAGCGTAACAAAAAACCAAACAGACTTTCGCATTTATAATATTAGTTAGGATAGCAGTGTAGCGGACTAAGATGTGTATGTTTCATTGAAGCTTTTATTAATTTTCTTAACTTAGCTTAGGAGATGATGAGGCTGACATGCCTTTGTAAGGTATTCTGGACGAAAGGTACTCTATGTTCTTTTCTGTATCACTGACAACGTTTGAGTAAAATGAAAATGAAAATTCAAGGTCTAACTAACATATTATTATATGAGCAATTATTATAAGATTATTATTATTATTATAAGATTGAATGTTCACACCTAAGAAAAAGGGATGGATGATGTCGCAGGAAAAAGCTCGTAGAATAAAAATATTAAAAAGTATTGAGGTATTAAGCACATCAGAAATATTGTGATTTTTGAGATTAGCACAAGCAAATGATGTCACCGCAATCGGGAACTAATGCAGTAACAATACACATAAAACTTCTTTGGTTACAACTAAAGGAGTTTGGTCAAGACATTTGGTTTTATTAATGATTCATATGACCCCAAGAGTTTCTCGGATTGTCGCTGCTCTAGACGTGACAAGTCAGCAAGCCTTTATAAATGTTTGCTAACTTGTCACAATGTCGTATTTGTTACAAACGAAACGTTGTTTAATTAAGAGTTTGTATTTCTAACAGAAATTCTTAAACACACGTTTAAGAAATTGTGTGAACACGAATAAAAACTGAAAATTATGCAGATTCATACAGCTGCCACGTTAACCTATAACCATCTACCATCGATTGTGCCATTACTATGAATGAAATGCCAAAATAAGTTTGTTTGTTACGCTTTCACACCTTAACTACTCCGCTGGTCATCATGAAATTTTGCACACACCTGGTTAGGGATACAGAAAAGGACATAGGGTCCCTTTCACTCTGAAAAATAGTACTGTTCCCGAAGGACCATCTCAAAAATAGAAAATTCAACGCTTGACAAGAACATTGAGCAATACAAATTGAAAAAATGTTCATAAAGGGGGTATGAAAAAAGTCTCGGGCAAAAGCTAACTCATTATTTCGGTATCCCTCCCCTATGCCTTCCTGATCCCTTTTTTTAATCTTACTATATTTAGCAGTGCACTTGTAGTGCCAGTTACCTTGCTTGTGTTATAGGCGTAGCCACCTACCTTCAAGTGGACTGTCAGCCTGTTCGTCGAGTTAAAAGAAATATCATAAAATAGATAAAGGTCACTTTTTAAATTGAAGAAACTATCTCCAAAAACGACTTGTTTCATTAAACATTCATTGAAATCGTTTTTGGTATATACTAAGCAAAAAGGTCAAACGACTTTTATACCTTCCATTGCATGCATTTATATTTTATGACATTAATATATGTTGAAAGCTCGACGTATTTTTTGTTATGAATTCCCCAACCCAGAAAAATGTCCTCATAAATAAGAGAGGTTTTATTATTAAATTTTAGTCAATTTAGCCAAGACATAAATAACCCTATTATGCAAAAATATTATGTTAAAAGATGAGTACCTTTTATTATGAAACCTAAAATTAGATGTACTCCTTTAAATGTTGAATGGGAAAGTTAGAAACATAATGTATAATAAAAAGGCTTGAAATGTAAAATTTTATTGGCTATTTTGTGTGTCCTTGTTATTTACAATTACAGAACATAACATACAATATTTATTAGCGTTTTTAGTTCTAGATCTTTATTTATCTAACTACATCTTCTTAAATGACTCCACCCCATTTTAATCGTAAATACAATTTATTCCAGCTTTTCTTTACAATTTTATTCTGGGACTTAATTCCACTATCAAGCTGTCGCTTCAAGCGCATTTATAACGAATCTATGCAGATTCAGTGAATTCACGCCAAAAATAAAATTCCACTAATCATTTAAACCCTTTTCTGAGTACATTTCTAATTCGCTAAAGTTAGTCTAGACGTAATTTGTCAAAAACTTCAAAAGAAGGCGACATTGTCTGTGAAGATAAGTGTTGTTTTTGTTCTAACTAAAGCACTATTTAATCCGTCGGAATAAAATACAGATTTACCTATTTAGTAGACTGTTGTCTGTTAAATATTTCCATTGTATTATATTTTATATATACTTAATAATATAAGTAAGTGTAGATATTGTATGTATGTAAGTTTCTCTATAACTCTTAAACGAATTAACTGATTTTCATAAAACTTGGTAGATAAACATTTTGACGTACAGGACACAGGATAGGCTACTTTTTTCTTTTTCAACGCGGACGAAGTCGCGGGCGCCAGCTAGTTTTATATATAAATATTTATATACATATTATATATATTTCTTCTGTGCTTGTGTATGTCACTGAACTCCTCCTGAACGGCTGGACCGATTTTAATTCTGTCTTCACTGATAGAGGGATAATCAGGAATACCAGTATGATATATATAAATTATAAATGCTGTAACAATACTTAACGTGCAGAGAAATGTTTTTTCTGTCAATTTATTTGACAAAAATATTAAACATTTTTTTTTTTGGTTAGAAGTCGTTCATCCTTCTAATATGATAAAAGCAAATATTTTGTGCTATTTTTTTTATTTTTAAATTTATTTTGGTCCATTTTTGGCCGCATCTGCACCTAACATCAAGTGAGATCGCGGCCAAGCGCTGCCTTGATTACATAAAAAAAAAAGTTACTCTTTCACTAAAGTTTTTTTTTATAACAAACTTTGTATAAAATGCATATAATATTTATATATCAAAAAAACATGCGTAAGCCATTAAATGGCTGCAGCCGAAGGCAGGTCAGTTTACTCATAACCAGTAATGACGGCTGACCCTTGTCATCGGTCGAACCCTGTGATTCCGGCCCAGATCATATTCCGACCCTCCAATTTATGACTCATACTCTAACATCAGAACCCAAATGAAACATATAAAAATGAAAATCAATAAAACCCAAACGTACCGAAGCGACCGCGTCTTTGATATGAAAAAATATTACTGAAGCTTTTGAGACCTCCCACTTATTTATCGTCTTCGTATTGGAAGCAAATTGGAAGGGAAGTTAAATTACGCTTACATTGCGAAAAGCCGTCTTGTTAATAAATTTCAAACTAAAGATCCGCTCCCGCCTTCGCATGCATATTTTTTTTCTGCAATTTATATACCGACTATTTCGATCAATGAAAACTTATCAAAATCCATTCAATAGTTTAAAAGAAGTTAACAGTGAAACAAACAGAGGCAGACAGTGACTTCGTTTTATGATACCTAGTATGTATTGAAAACTTTAAATATTGATGCAGCTAACATGTCTTGCACAAAATCGTCCACATAATATATCAATAATACTTCCATTCTATTAAATCCAAGAAATTAAGAGTTTAATGTAATCGTGTCTTTATAAATATACACATATAATATGAATGTAATTACAATATATAAAATATGATGGAGCATCACTTGAGAAACACACGACTGACTTTTCAAACTTTTTAGTAATTACTTAGTTATGTTAGTAAATATTAGGACAAGATTTTTGGAAAATTTACGAGAAAAGGCAGAAATTTGGGTGTTATATTAGTATGAAATGGACAGGACGACTGTTGGGTTAGTAAATAAATAAATCTTTGTTACCTCAGAACTTTTGACTGGGTGAAACTATTTTGATAATTCTGTTTTTATTTGAAAGCTGGGCTTCAATTTGGTCCAGTTCTGACAGTGGCATCCATGAGAAAACGCTTTGAAGTTGTTTTTTTTTTTTGTTAAAAAGAGTTATTTATTTTATGGATGGCATGTCAACAAGTGCCTAAGTCAGTAAAAAAAAATTACAAAAGAATATTTTTTAACCACTCTCAGATTTCGGTTTTTATGGTTATTTGCTTAGTTTTGTCGACCCGGCAAATTCCAGGTATTACGCCACTACATATCCTCATTTCACGGGGATTGGAAATGTCGTTCGATTCCGGAATAGCGCGTGATTGGAAGCTACAAGGTCTGTATAAAGCGAAAATACAAATTGAAAAAAAAAAAAAAAATCTACGCATTTTAACTATTCTCCTTAACTTTCACAACAATCCACAAGTTCCTATGCAATCCGATACTTGATATAGGAATGTGAATAGTAAAGACAAACAAGTAATAATACAAAAAAGTATTCATTTTGTAGACAATAAAGAGGATAAGTACTACTTAAATTTCTGCTTTCACAGTTTTAAAGAATGTCTGAGATGACTTTAAAAAAATATATTTTCTTTGATATTTTAGTATAATCTTTAAGTAATCACAGTTATCTACTCCGAATACACATAATTGCCTACGAATATCTACATTTCTATTGTATACATGAGAAATCAAATGTTTTCATTGACTGCATTTGATTATACTTGTCTCTTTGACCATTTAATATCACTTACAAAATGTTACGTCAAAAGTAACCTTCCTATATACATAATTAGTTAAGATAAGCACTTAAACGTACAACCTCAAGCACTTTACTAATAACTTACTAATTGATGTACTACTATTTATTAATATTAGCTAACAATAGCGCACTTTGTATTATATTTTGTGATTGTATGGTTTTCTTTTTGTCCGTTGAGGGGGATTGAATTAAGATTGAGTTTCTTTCAAACCCATTTGTTGTTAGTTTTAATATTTTTATCAAAAACAGCTATGAGCTATATATATAAAAAGTTAGCTATGAGTACTGATCGGTCATTATAAATACTTTTTTTTATTAGAAATGGGGTTGAATGGGATTCGTGTAGCGAAGATGAAGCCTATGATGGAACGAGCTCACCCAGAAAATACCTATTCACTCGAACTTTAAAAATATTTGAGTTATATGAGCTCGGAAACTTGTTACATTTACTACATATATTCCACTATTTGTCATATATTTACATATACTTCAACTATAAGCTTCAATATAGTATGTAAATTCGATTCAATTTAGATTAAAGTGCCGACACGCGGATGTAACCACCTTCTTATAGGAGAGAGACCACCGTGAAATAGCAGCTCGTGTGCTCTGGGTACTGTGTTGTTGTGTTCCATTGCGTAAATAAGGGATGACAGAACCTATTGGCCTATCCTTATCTTGTTAATTAACTTTCGTCTTGTATCCCCTATACACTATTTTCTCAATTGCTGGTGTTGGAGCACGTCTATATGACCTATTCACCAAAATTTTGTCTAATATTAATTATTTAATATCTTTAGAATTAGTATATTTAGTTCTTACTTAGCCGTAAGTATTAAGGGACGTTATGAAGCTACGTAACCGCGAATTCGGATAATTTCGTATAAGGGCGGAGTCTAAATGAATCATGTTATGACAGGTTTTTTGACGAGCGGTGTGTAGGCCGAACCAACACACCGCTCGTCAATGTTGCCACCTAGATCTATACTAGGGAATTTATAAGACACATAGCGACAAAAATTTTGATTCTAGCAAGAAAAAAATATTTAGGGACTTTTAACGACATTTTACCAATAGATTAGGCGACTTTTATTATAAAAAAAATCGTGACTTAGTAAAACATGAAACTAATTAATTACTTACATTTTTGTATTTTATATACTGTATGTATTTTATGTATGTGTATGAATTTTCTATAAGTATTTTCTTAAAGCTAGTAACACCAACCTAATCGGATGTTAGGTTTTTAAAATTCCTTAAAAATCGAATATCCGTAACTAACGATAATACGATATAATTACATATCTGTAACCGTTTCCGAAACCGGTATAATATTATTCTTATATCCGTATCCGTATCTAGATCCGAAATGTTATATCCATAACATCCTTAATTTACTTAGTACATTTACTTTAGTATATAAGTAAATTTTACTTAACTTTTCTCTGCGAATTCTTCCGTGTTCTTTATAAATTACATTAAATGTTATTCTGATTTTCATCAAAATTCGTACCTTTAGTTATTGCATGAGAGATATAATTAAATAATACATTATATTTATAATATAATAATATGTAATATTATTATGTGATTAATTAATCACGTAAGAAGTTCATTCCTGTTCCAATTACATGAGCACAAGACTAGTTATTATTTTTTGACCCAGTATATAGCAAGTTGTACTACACTTTTCTTAACCGACAGATTTATATTACGAAAAACCGATATCTATTCTATTCGCATCGCACGTAACACGCGTGCAGTGCTATCTCGAGGTATACGGTTACGAGTATATTCGTGATAGAGCGCTATCTCACAAGGAGCAGGGGTCGAGAACGCCATCAGCGGTAATGGGGTCTTGGCTATTGCCGTCGATTAGCTCTAACGGCTCCCGGGAATATTGAAATGTACCCCTACACCACTAGGTACTCTGACTTCTGCGTCGAACAAAAGCCCAAAATACGTCAAGTAGACTCTCGCCGATAGCTAACTCCATTGTATTAATGAAAGCGCTATTAAACAATATATTGTTTGCGTTCCACCCCCACCCCGCAAAGTTGCTACTTTGTTCTCACTCAAGTAATCCCCTATTTGTGTGTGTAACTTAGTTGGAAAATCCATTTCAACTTCCCCATTCAACGCGGTAAACACAATCTAATGTTAATGATTAAATACTCATTTTGAAATTCGTTTCAAAATATTAAAATATATATATATATTTATCAGAGTACGTAGAAGGATATTGTGCGTTGTTTAGAAGCATTTTAGGTCTTGGTTTTACTTTCATAAAAATCTATATCAATAAAAAAATAATCGCTAAATATGTTGCAAAACACAAAACACGAATTCGGCTATTTGTAAGAACTGTTCTTATGAAGGAAAAAATAACGATTTTTTTGTTGTTTAAATTACACAGCAGGTGTCACCTTCCAATAGCTTTTGACAAAACGCTGTCTATGGGGTAAAATAACTTATAAATAAGAGATAAGAGCTGAAGCTGACTTTCGTTAAAACAAAAATCGTTATATGAACTTTTAACATTGCAGTACAAAAATTCTCGTTTCAGATTTTTTGCTGGCATACAGTCAAAATGAATAATTAAAAAGGAAATGGTAAATACCTGTAACAAGGTTGGCATGATGAAATTGGCACACCGCGTCGGCTTCATACCAAGAGATGCGGTCTCTGAAGTAACGGTAAAACACTGGGAAGCCTTCCTCCGGTAATACCCATGTATTGCTGATGTTTATCTGAAAAAATAAATACGAAATATACCTCAGTTCTGATTCCTTTTCCATTCGTTTTATTTGTACATTTTAGTGTCGTTTTATTAAACGTAATAATAATCTTTGTAAAATGAAAAATAACTTTTAATATTTTAATTACGAATCAACAATAAAGGAAACTATATAACATTATAAAAAGATAATAAGTAACATAAATAGAAAAATACATTATTATTGTAATTAAATGCAATCACAGGCTCGCACAATAATATAAAAAACAGTGAAGCCTGATGACGCGCTAAAAAAATCCTAGTAGTTTAAGAATTTTAATTTTACTCATATCTATTATATCTATCTATTATAATTATAATATTTTTTATTGATCATTCATTAAGACTAAGTAATAAAAATTGACAATCTAACTGGCCAGTAACATAACAAACCTTGAAGTTGTCTGTCGTAAAAAAATTAGAGCACGCAAGTGTTGTTGAAGGACGCATTTCATTTGTAAAGAGAAAGCATACGAAGATATGAAAACTTTGTTTGTTTGAAAAATGTACTGTGTTTTACAGTTAAAGTTAGAGAAGAGATGCAACTTTCTTGGCAAGCGAAGTTTTGCCACTACGTCATTCCGACGCACAAGAAGATGAATATATAACACAAGAAGTATGAATTGAGGTGGTAAAACTACAATTCAATGCTATTGTCTTTTTAAAAAGAAACATTCAAAGGGGACTGAGAATTGAAGCGGACGAAATTGCCACAGAGCACTTTTATATTTATAGGTATTGCGAAACAAAGTTTCCTGTTCGATGTCATTTGCATACATCCTCATTTGCATGAACGAACAAACTGTTTTTGTTTATCAATACAGTTAAAGTGCCGACGTTCAGCTACAATGGAACTTGTTATAAGTTTGGAAGCTAATGGACCTTTAGCAGTCTGTTTGCCTAAAATTGCATGCATAAGCCCGAAAAGTATGACGAACAAACAAAGCAGAGCAGGAGCCGAAATGTGCAAGCGACATGTAATGTACTGCGCCCGATTCATGATAACTTTAATATAAAAGTTGAAATTGTCCCACTGAGTGTCTGACTTTTCTTGTGAGCCGTCATCTGCGAAATGTCAAGGGACGAGTTTGATTACAAACCGACGACGCTACGAGTTCTTGCCGACGTTCGTACTATTTCTGGTTTTTCATTATAGTGTTATTACTAAACCGCAGTGTTCATTTGAAATATAGTTAATCTACATTAATATTTAAAAAGAAAAAAATGTATGTTTGTATGGTTAAACTTGTAATTGATAAATTCAAAAAATATTAAGTTATTTTAGAATTTCTCTCCCTTTAGTATTCTAGCTAGAAATTAACTGCGAGTAATATTGGCTGTATTTTATTATAAAAAAATTAGAGACCTCTATGAAAAGCATTTGATGATTTTATGATACATTTTGAGATTATTTCATTTGATCCTTATCCAACATACAATTGAAATAATATAATCAGCAAATTCATTTCAGTTTGCTAATAGAAAGTTATAATTGCTATTTGCTTGTTGTTTGACTCCGTGGAACGAACTTGCAAGGGAAGGTTGAAACAAACTGTCCCGATAACTTAATTAACAAGCTGAACTCCCAAGTTCCCCGTTAATCCACATGAACGTATATTGTTAAAACGTTTTGTTTTGTTAAGACGGCGAATAACGTCGCCCGTCAGCTTTTCTTCGTGTGTTTTCCAAACAAACGATGATAAATGTTTTCCTGTTCTTAAATCTAACTTTAACTGAATGCTAACCTTCTAACTTTTGATTAAATAATGATAAAGACTTACTTAATCGTTCCTGCATTTAAATTATTTGTTACTGATATGTTAGTTTTATAAAAAATCAGAACAATATTAAGACGGCAAGTCTTAAGACGAAAGTGCATTTTAACTCTCTCAACTTAGATGTGATATTGATGGAATATGTCGTCCTCAAATTACAAGTCTTTCAGCTTTTGGAGAGGGCAAAGCTTGGAGTTACTTAAGGTAAGTATCGAAAATATCCAAAATAATAGTTATCGAAAATAACTAGATCCGGAAAATTAAGCCTATTTATGTATGTGAGTGACTTTATTGTACGTAGTTTAGAGAGATTTTTTTTAAAATGAAGAATATATTTTCATATACTATGTAACGAGAATACATCATTCATTATAAATTTTCGAATAGATTACGGCTATATCAAATGTTAATAGTTTAGATGGCACTTAAGACGGTTGGTTATGTTTGGAACCTTAGCGTAATTAGGCGCATGTGGAGCAATGCGGCTGTTGAAATTAACCCCTCGGGGTGAATACAAGCGCGCAGTTAATACGGGAAACGAGATACACGTCGATGTACCAGTTAATGAACGTTTTAAATATGAGTAACTGTTGCCAATTGTCTGCAGGCCTCTTAAGGGCTTTTACGAATTATATACCTCAAGAACATCTTCTTTTATATATAAAAATCAATAGTCGTGCGTTAGTCTCGCAAAAACTCAAGAATGGTTAGTCCGATTTTTATTTCGTTTTCCCTTATGGAAAGAGGGATAAACGGGGAAGGTTTATACATAAATATAAAAATTTCACTCCAGGCGCAGCTAGTAATGACTAAATATATTGAGCTTGTATTTAAAAACAATAAGAATTTATATATCAATCAAAATTCTTATCTAACTTCATAGAAAGGAATGCTTTCCTTGCTTTGATTGTTTTCCTTGCCTTGCTAGGCGGAAGAAAGAAACCTCAAGTAATGAAGAGGCACTTTAAAAATAAGAAGAATTTTATAACTTTATGCAATTAATTTATGTACCTAAAGCAAATATGAAATTTTATGAGAAAATTAATTTTAGAGAAAAAAGGTAAGGAAATATTGTACTATGAAAATTTGGTAACCTAATATTTTTTTACCCATAAAGTTTGTTACTTTAATAATTAAAACACTTTGTAATGTTAAACCTATTAGTAAGGTAATATTATATTCCTCTTAAAGTTTGTGTTTATATTTACAGTTATAATAAAAACAAATAGGGGTTTCACGTCTGCCTATACGTGCCAAGGAAATATGACTCTAATAATACATAATTTAAGGGTGTTTTTTTATTTCGTTTAGGTACATGCTTCCGTCGGTCATTATAAAATTACACATACCACCAAACACAAGAAAACCAAAATAACATTATTTTATTTTATTGATCTTAGGTTCTTAAACAAATTAATGCAAAATTTAATTTTATAAATCTTAAAATATTAAACAAATAATTTTAATACAAATACGGAATTATTACTTTATATTTTTTTATTATTTCTCATTACAATTAACACTAAAGTAAATGTAACTTTAATATTACTTTATATAGTTGTAATTTAATTAAATAATATTATTGAATTGATTAAATTATTTAAATGTTACGCTTACCGCTCGTCCTTGAACTGAGGCAAACAGTGCCAAGAGCACAACCGAACACCACAACATTTCGTAGCCGCGTATAGCGACTCGTAGCTAACGGCGTAACGGCGCTATGTAACGCCGACCGTAGCGCCCGAGTGTCTCTGCGTGACTGCCGCAAGCTACGATCTACGCTACGAGGCTACGAGCTAGCTTCACGCTACGGGTATTGCGTGCAGCGCGCCAATTGCCACGATGCGACCTCGATGCTTGGACCTTCCTCGTATATTATGTAAACAAAACGTTCAACAAAAGCTAGGACTTTATTTCCTTTCTTGTGTATTTCGTCCGCACTTTACAATTCAGAATTAATTAAAGGGTAAAAGATATCTTGTGTAAAAGATATATAGATATGGATAATATATTTTTACCTGTTTGTGTAATAGGAATGATTCATTTACTCGATATTACGTAGGAATCCTATTCTGTTACGTAGAACGAAATTTTATTTATTTTGTTTATGGTTTTTACAGTCAAGTATATTGCTGAGGTCGTAATAAAAACGAACTAAGTGACAAAATGCGTGTACCGGAATAAATAGGGAACAATGTTGGAGTCATACTTTGTACGGCGTAGACACTTTACAATGTCATGTCGCATGTGACAAAAGCTGGGGTGGCTGGGGTCACGTTCACTGATAGCAGTTGACGAGGAAAGCCTAGGGGCTGTAACTCTTACATGTAGACGCTAAAATAGTTTCATGAATTTTGTATTAAAGATTAATTCCTAGAAACATTTTTTCTTAGTGTATTTTTTATGTCAATATAATCATACAAGCTGACGGTTCCTTTGATAGTAGGTAGATAACGTCGCTTACAACACAAGCACAGGTGCTACAAGTGCGCTGCCGAATTTAGTAGGATTAAGGATTGTGTAGGAGTAGGATTAAGGACTCACCGAAACTCAACAGCATGTGTGCTACATGCTGTTATTTGATGCTGTTATCTTATGTAAGGGGGTGGTTACTGCCGAAACCATGGTGTGAGACACTGTATGTCCTGCCACTATTTACTAAACTCAGACCCAATTTGAAAAGTTTATTTTAAAGGTTTGTCCTGTTGGGTATCGAACCCAATGAGTGTATGACTAAAATTATTATGAAAAACCTGATATTGAAGCTTACTACCACAACAACGCGAAAATAAATTAAAAATATTGTATTTCTAACAGTATAAGCTTTGCGTGAATATTTTCTAGGTAAAATAATTTCACTGAAGCTTTTATATTGAATTCTCAACTCAATATAAAAGCTAACTTGTAAAATCCATTCAATAAAATATTTTAAAAGTAACAAACACTTTCAGATTAGGAGTACTGTAAATGTGTTTCAATTACACATTTTGCTAGAAATATTCCTATAAAACCGAGCCACAATATGATTTTTCATTTGTTATATATATAGACTAGTGACCGCGCTTGACTTCGCCCGGGGTGCATTTTTTTTATATACACAAACCTTCCTCGTTTAGCCTCTTTCAAAGAACGATTTTCACAATATTTATTTGTTTTATTATGTTACGTATATTGTTCAGAGTATCAGTTTTGGACACTTGGATGTGGTTGTTAATGTGGATTGTGATTAGGATGTTTCATTAATAATTTATATGGTTATAGTTTAAAGTTTAAAAGTTTCTTTTTGACATAACTATAATAAGGAAAAGTGTCTTAACCTAAAAAGAGATCTCTAGTGAAGGATGAAATCCATGAAAAAATTATAAAATTAAACTTGAAAAATGTTTGAAATTTCTTTACTAAATATATGTAATCACATTACCCTAATTTTTAGAATAATTTTAAGAATCCGTGAGCTGAGGAAGCTAGTAAAATTTTAATTCTTATTATAAATTCTTTTTGAGTTTCGAGGATCCTTTCCATTTCTTTTAAAGTTTTTAACACTTCTTCTAAATCCTTAGAAATTTATTTTGCAAATCCGATCCTTCTACAGTAGATATACAACCTACTGTTAAAGAGGGATCGTATAAAGGCTCTTTTGTAATAGAATATAAATAAAAATTGAGCTACCATTGTTACCCTTCTTATCATATAAATTCTAAAATCCATTTCACAACACGTCTCGTCGTGTGGAGGCAGCCAGCCACATTTAGTATTGATTTTGGTCGCCGGGATGGTAATTTCTGCATATAAATAGTCTAATATACGTAGTGATACTGAAATAATTCAAATTTAAAATCCTCGCTAAATACACTTCAAAATTATAATCACCTTTTTTTAAAAGGCCTCGAGAGTATCGGCCGCGAAATGGTCTAAAAATTGTACATACCTAGATATTGTTGGGCAGTTGTTTATTGGAATTATATTGATAGAAAATATAGCTCCCTATACATATAGAAGCTCTATTTAAGGTACATAACTTAAAGAAAGTTATAATAATATTAGCTGCTGCCCGCGACTTCGCCCGCGTAAATTTGTAAATTATATACTAAAAACCTTCCTCGAGAACCACTCTATCCATTGGTGAACACAGCATGAAAATCGGTGTTGTAGTTTTTGAGTTTATCTACAGACAGACGCGGCAGAGGACTTTGTTCTATAATATGTAAAATACTGGAAATAGCTCATACAGGCTGGAGTATACTTAGTTTGATGTTATAGTTTATAAACAAATAAAAAAAATAAACAAGGAATAAAATATTTTTGCATATACAAAATTGCTTTTCCAATTTAATAATGTAAATTAAAGTACTCTTCAATATTAGCTCAAACAAGTTACGGCGGAATCAATTTATCGTTTCAATTAAGATAATAACTTTATTCGTTGATTTTGTGTTTGATAGATTGTAGTTCAAACGACAATTTGTTATCTTTTTATCTGCAAAAATATCGTTTGCCTATATTTTTATATCAAATTATCGTTTTTTAGTTCATTCGCGACTCTTATTCTTGGTATACGGAGAATGATCTTGTGTGACTTATATTCATAGCCATAGAACGTCCACTACTGGACATGCCCCCCCCCCCCCCCCCCCAATTCCAATTTCCATTCAATATTATTTTCCAATAGGACCGTTCAGAAGCAACCTGGATCCACTGTCGACCTGTGGTCCTTATCAGGTCCTTGGCTCCACTCGAGAAAGTTCCGGCCCCAGCGGTCATCTACTCTCTGTACTAAGTATATGTCCTGTCTACTGCCACCTAGGCTAGGTTGTGTCCCTAACTTTCGTTCGTCTACGGATCTCCTCATTCCTGATACGATCTCGCAGTGTTACCCCGAGCATAGCTCGTCGAGCGACGTTGAGCTTACTTTACCAGACCCTTTTTCTTAGAGACTTATTCTTAGAGATTATTAGGAAAAGTGGTTATCATTTTCAATCTACACATAAAATTAAGAAGACTCAAAGGTTATATCCCCAAAGAATTTGAACTTGTAAACCTGTAAATTTGAACATAAATTGTCAGTAGCCGAGTGTAGTCCCAGTTGGCTAAAACTGCATTACAGCGGTAAATACCAGTGCTAAATTTACTACGTTAGTGGAAATTTAACAGACTCATCGGATAGTTACGTCATGATAGGTAAATACGATTCGCGATGGTGGCTTGCAATATCAAAGCGACCACATTATTCTGTTTGCCATTGGGAATCAAAATCCAACCGTAATACATTATTGCCGATATTCTTTGGCAGGCACCTGACATCCGCAAAATACGAGTCTATTCGCAGAGAAATTCCCAGGTGCATTTTGTAGTTCTGAATAAGTAAATAACCCCAAAGTAGGTTTCTTGAGGCCCTCTCTGAAATTTTCGTTACAATTTTTATTAATAACAATAATAATGAGAACTTAACAAGAATGAGAACTCTTTAAACAGATTATGTAAATATAATTCATTCATAAAACAAGATTCTACGTAATAACGTCGTCACGAAGAACCGAAGACTGATGAAGCACATAAAGCTAAGTTTCCTTATTCAAATAAGACTTGGCAAAAAGGTGCTTGAAAATTTGCATTTTATTTTTCGGTTGGTATAAATAAATCTTAAGTATTATTTCGTTAAGACCAAAAAAAAAACAAAAAAAAAACTAAAGCTCTTCGGATGGAGACCGTCTGAATTATTAAATGAGATAGAGATGTAATCTTTTGTCAGCATTTTCAACCGACTTCCAAAAAAGGACGAGGTTCAATTCGACTGCATTTTTTAAAATGTTTGTTACCTCATAACTGGGTGAAACGATTTTGATGATTATTTTTATTTGAAGGTGCTTCCCGTGTGGTCCCATTAAAATTGGTACAGTGACAATGGTATCCATGAGAAAACGGTTTGAAGTCGGTTTTTTTAAAGAGTTATTTATTTTATGGATGGCATAACAAGTGGCATAACTAGTTTCAGTAAAAAAAATATATAAAAGAATCATTTTAATTTTAACTACTCTCAGATTTGCTCGCCTCGCCTCGCCAAAATGTTAAAATCAAACATTTTCCATAGTTCAACCCATAACCCAGATAAATTGCTTATTTCATGAGGATTTTAAATTGGTATAACACGAGGTAAGTTTTTTCTTTGGCAAACACGTCGCATCTCATCGCCCGAACGGGCTATTATTTCGTTTTCATTTAGCATTCTTTCTAACTTTTTTCTCTTTTGCTCGGCTTTTGGTGATAAATTAGCCTATGCTTCCTTAAGAATAGCGCTATTAAATGTGAAAATTTGAGTAGTAGTTCCAAAGTTTACCGCGTTCAAACAATATTGAAATTTTAAAAAGTTTAAAATGCTTACTTCTTAATAATACTTAGTTTTGTGGGAAAGTTTATGTATGGAGATTTTTTTCAAGAATAGGCTTCGAAATCGATAGGTTTATGACGTCATAACTGAAAAATATACCAGGTGGTGGATATTCACCCAAGTCTAAAATATTAACTCAGACTTTTTTTTATTAAATCATAATAGCGCTTGGCCGCGATCTCACTTGATGTAAGGTGGACCACGCTTACCTAGTAAACTTCCACTAAACTTTCCTAAAAAAATATTCATATTCTAACAGTCCAGACTTTATAAGTAATTCATGGTATTTTGAAGCAGTGCATTTTGAACAGCGTATCAGTAACAGCACGATTCGTAAAGTAAGAGATAACAAGCATAGACAAGGTGAATCCGTTACCCGTTTCCACGACTTCTTCGGGCAAACGTGATAGAAATGTTAATTGGAAGTACTTATCATATAGATACAGAACTATTTTTCGAACCGCAGTATATTCTTTCTTACTATAAAAGATAGGTATTTTGAGTTATACATATACAAGCAGGAAAGTGGTAAAAATGTTAAATCTTAAGAGTGTCCTAAGAGTTCAATAATTGACTACACTTATTTGTAAGTAACACAAAATATCTTGTATTAAAATGTCTTGATGTTCCTAAACGTACCTTGAATTATTCGCTAATTGCCAATTAAGAAAAACATAATTAAATTAACGAACAAACGAATTAACGAGCAAAGATCATGCGAATGAAATGCTTTCTATCCATATACTCATATCATAAGAAATGTATTGAGCTTTTGTAGATGGGTTACCTACCTCAGCACAAATTATTCAACGTCGCCTCAAAACAACTCCTCATGGAATATTCACCTGTATTGTTACATATACATAAGCTTCCTTTTACATTTTCAACGAGCAAGGATTCAAAAGGATCTTGACTCCTTGATATACAAAATGCTTTCTCTCTGGAAATGGTAATAGAGGTATCGACTATTTGGGCAGACGAAGAATGATTGCAAATTTTACTTACAGAATACGAGTCCGTTTCAACGCTTTGATATGAAACAGATTTTTTTTTGTTTTAGTTCCTATTTATTCCATTTCCAAGTTGGCGATGCTAACAAGCTCTTGAAAATACCAATGGCCAGTTGCGGCATGGTTCAAGATCAACTTTTCTATTAAAATCGTACTCTGAGTTGGAATTATTGTGAAAGTTCATGCAATTCGTAGCTTTTGAATGTTTAGAGTTATGAAATTTCAAACATGTCTGGATGAAGTTTAGCTTTTGGTTATGCTTCCATTGAATTGTACCTACACGTGCCTATTATAAATACGTTTATCTTTAATACTTCTCCAGAAAAAAATAATTATAAGTTAAACCAGTCCATTATAAGTTAATATTATTATTTAAAAACACAAACATCTTGAATTATGCTGCATCAATCTCGTAGGTATGTTTTATTTTAAAAACTCGTCAGACTCAGTTGCTCAGGTTTTTTTGCGTTTCGACATACATAATATGGACGATCTACTTCATGGTAGATAGCTACCGTTGCCTATAACACAAGCAACGCCATAGCTATTGCAAATGCGTTTCTGATCATAGAAGGATTAAGGATAAGTGATAAGGGATAAGAAAAGGATGGGGTAATTAAAGGGCTTTGGTATCCCTCAACTCACTCACCGAAACACAACAACACATTCACATATGCTGTTATCTCACGGTGATTTTTCTTTAGATTGTTTACTACTATCAGACAGGCTTCCCAAATGACTATGAAAGACACCAAATTGATATTGTTATATTATATAGGTTCTAGTATGGTTCTAGTTTACAGAGTGTGGAGCCATCTAGACAAATACTTATGTCTCAGCACCTAATAAAGACCCATGTTATGCTCATATTAGAAGGAATGTCGAAAGGATCGCATAGATGGCGCTGTACACTAATTTTATAAATGCATCAACATTCTCCAATAATATCTTAAATATACCGTTTCATTTTAATTATTCATTTTGACTGTTCCACGAAAATATGAATTAAAATATGAAGTCATCTTCATATTCATATTCAAGGATTCACCTTGATTTAATCTAGAATTTCGCTTGAGGGCTTACTTTATGTTTTCGGGGTCGAGAAATCCGAAAATCGTGATCACCCCCTCGAAATCCGCATCAAAGTGGCCCAAAATTGGGGAAAATTGCACCCAAAATTGGTATTTCGCGAATATCTCGAAAACTATTGTGAATTTCAAAATGCGGTTTTCGAAAATTCGAAAGAGCGGAAAAAAGTTCAAAAAAACGTTATATTGACCACCTACCTAGCTGCAGTCCTTTGGCTACAAATTAAGTCTAGGTCGAGTATGAAGCAGATCGTGGAGCCAACGGGCTATAAGTAAATATATAATATAAAAGACAGTTTTTCTAAATAAAACAAACTACTAAATTAGATTAAATTGTATGTACTTATAATTTAAAATTCTTTGTCCGTATTATTGAAACGTTTTATTCTTAGAACAGTAAACCGTATGTAATTGATTCATAGAAAACTCTATCCAGTCTCTGAAGTACCACACGTTTACATACACACTGGGTTTAAAATTTCTGGCGCACCCGTCCCCAAAGGATGTTATTCCCACCAGCATTCTGAAAAAAAAAAGGAATATTAATTTTAGTAAACGTACTGCGTCCCGCAGTTATAAACTAAACAGCGCTAACATTGAGTCTGTATGCACATCAATGTAGGTATTGTATAGTATATTATTTATTATGTTCCTCCATAACTCTAAAAAAGAATTATCTGATTTTCATGAAACTTGGTAGATAAACATTTAGACGTACAGACAGGACACAGGATAGGCTACTTTTTTCTTTTTCAACGCGGACGAAGTCGCGGGCACCAGCTAGTCTTAACATTAATATAGCCATTTTATTCTTAGGATGAGCAACGATAAAATAAAATAATTACCCTTTCCAAAAAACACCACCTCCAGAATCTCCTTTGCAAGTGTCCCGCTTTCCATCACCGTAAAGGCAAAACATGTCTGGTGTTAAAATCAGCTGGTGCCAAGCGCTGCAGGTCGGTGTTGATATGAATTTCAACCTCGCCATCATCAATCCAAGCTTCGACACCGGACCACCATACTGCGATTATACAGTGTAGGTTTTTTAACAGTGACACTATAGTGTTGTGAAATTATCCCGGGAATTTGGATTAATAATTATATTATGCTACACAACAAACCTTTGTCCAACCCCAACCAATCGCTGCAAAGTTGTCTTCTCCCTTCTTCATCCAACCATTGCTATTTACCAGTATGGCTTTCCTTGTATTTCTATGAAATGATATAGGTCTTTCAACCAATATTAACGCAATATCGCAAGCAAATTGAGCAGTTTTGTTATACTCCAAATGAATTGTAAAATTCAGCACATTATACAACTCAGTTCTTGGATCCAGTGCCGCTGCGCCTAGAAACAAATTCTTATATAACAGTCATTTATTGATAACTTTTAACTTTACCTATTTAGTTTAGGTGTGAATCCCAAATAAAGAAAAATTCTTTAAGTTCACTTTAGCTTATTAAAGCGACAATAAGCTTCAATAAGGAAGTTCGTTACATTTTACATTTACTTTACCTGTTCTTATGACCATGTCATCCGTTTCTTTATTATGGTCGAAACAATGTGCAGCGGTAAGAATGATCCAACTGGATAGTATAGTCCCAGCACATAGTGACCCTAAATTGTAGAATTGCACCGCGAAAGGGTATTTTTCTGCATTCACCGGTTCACCACCAACGACACGCCCTTCGTAAGAACTCCTTACATCAGTTCTTCCGAAATGACAGTAATAATTGGGCAATGAATACACCAACAAAATGCACAGCGTTTTTGTCGAAAATTTGGCGTAAGACATGTTTCATTGGTAATTGTACCAATAATTATGTAACGCTAATTGAGGAATTTTAATTACAAACTCTTATAGGAAAGTAAAGTCGTTTTAATGACTTACTAATCATGTTTAATTTCACTCATTAACTTTTATTACTTCTGTTATATTTTGCGTTTGTTGTCGATCTTCGATTCGTTTTTTTTAATAATATTTTAACTAGCTGTTGCACGCTACTTCGTTCTCGTAACTTTATGGAATAAAGTTGGAATATTACTTGTTTATAATGTAGCTTTCCATAGGTGAAAGAATTTTTAAAATGGTTCCAGTTATTTTTTGATTTAATTCGTTACAAACAAAAATACAAATCTTTATAATTTTAGTTAGTATAGATGTCATCTAATGTCAACTCTTTCTAACATACTACATTATAGACGGTGAGATAAAAAAATGCATTCCCAATTTGTTCCAAAGATCCTTTTAAAGATATCACAGTTTAGAATCGTTGTCAACACACAGATTGAATCTGTACACAAACCAAAAATCAGATTTAGTACGCAACGTAGAAAACCCTATTACAACTTAATAAATTCAACGCAACATAAAACCAAACGATCTGTTCAAGTTTATGTTGTCTCACTTCCGCTTCAGTGAACTCTGTATAGAAACGAGACAGCTTACTTTCACGAGGAAACACACGCCACGCACAGCTGGTTGAACTTTCCGCCCGCCCGCCTTCGCGCACTAACAACCAGTCGTCTATAGCCGGCCGCCTACAGCGCCGCGTGCGGCCTCACCCAGCATTACATAACCTCACTACCAACCAACAAAAAATAAACCCTTCACTTTCCCTTTGAAAAATTACCTCCAATATTAAGATACTTAAATAATCTTTCCCTTACAAACAACTCTGGTGCCTTTACCTTACAGAAAACCAAAGAATTCCTTCAGCAAAGCGAATCAAAACAAAAGTGAATATATCGATTTGATGCAGATGTTCAACAAAAATAAACAATATACCAAACTAAAGTCTGTGGCAATTAATCACTTGTCAAAGGTAAGAATTTTCTAATAGCTACTTATGTGATGAGTTTTTTTATTTATTAATAATAGTGTCACTCTTTATATTATACACTAGAGGAATGTTTATTTTGGCAACAGCATCAACGAAGTTGAACATTGCCTGGCTTATAGTTCGCAATGAAATATAAAAAGAATAAATTATATTTAAAAATAAATTGTCATTTCGAATTCATGAGTTTTGTCATATTTATTTTACAATCTCACTGTGATAATTTCATTTTCAAAATGAAATAAATCGAAATGGGACGTTGCGTCTTAAATTTAATCGACGTACGAGTTAAATTTAGTAAAAGTGTTTCCATGTTTACCGTTTACTTATCTTACCCAGTCAGAGGCTTTTAAGATCTCTGTACAAACATCTGACATACGACTAGATACGACTAGACTAGATCTACGGTATTAACCGTAGATATATGATAATTTTAAAACAAAATTCTAGTGGTTTAAAATGAGGAAGCAAATTTTTAAAAGTTTTTATTGTTATTACTTCGCAAGTGTATGATTACAGCATTTAAATTATATTATACGCGGAATCAAAACAAAACCTGAAACGTCTTGACTCCTAAACGAATAGAAGCATATACTTACTGTCCAGAATTCTGTTTATTTTATAACTAGATAGACTAAAGATATATCTTTCCAATGGGGCAAATAGTGCAGTTTCAAATACTCGTAGGTGCAATGGTTCCTGAGATTATTCCCCACACATAAACAAACATAGAAATTCCGCCCTTTCTCTTTTTTATATTAGTATAGATAAATTGTATCTCTATACAAATGGAGTATAAGTAGGTATATAGATATAGAAGATTCCATCCTGGTAATTTTTAGAAAACTGTAGTGCTTCAGAGATTTGGGGCACTTTAAAGAGGCTTATGTATTTGTCTTTATATGGATTTGTAGTGCACACTTTAACCTCCTTTGGTTTCATAACTTTCATATTTTTATAGGTTTCTCTTTCATGGAAGCGGTATTAAAAGGTATGCACACTGTCAGGGTATCTTTCTTTTGTATAGAATCTAATTTGTATGCAACCTGCTTGCAAAGATATATTATTGCGATGGTAACCGTTATCTACTTTTAATATGTTTTAATTTTATGGATGCTGTTAAGAATAATATTGTTGTTAAGGGCTCACTTTCCAAATCGAGTAGCTTATCAATTCCACACCACGTAATTTCACGATTACTCGTTAATTTTCATTAATTTTGATTGTAGCAATACATAAAAAACATGACATTTTTTAGTATCATATTAGGTTTGGATGGAAACAAAAAACTAAAAAGAAATTACACCTTCCGTTGTGTAGCTTTTTTAAAAAATCGGTGAGTAGGTACCATTCGTCTCAGTAGGATGGAGTTAAGTAAATCGACAGGAAAAACTATCTCAAAAGAAACCTTTTTATTTTGTGGCAAGAATATGTTGACGTCATTTTGTTTCTGTCACGAGTTCACTGCAGTCAGATACTGCAGTGCATAAAATCGTGAACGTAATAAACCCGTGATAAAAACCACTTGTTCGGGTGTACTTAGGAGTTAACTTTTCACGCGACAGTTTACATATTATGTCTTCTTTTATAATAATTTAATAAAAAGTATACATTTTAACTGTACTGCACAAATCCTTTTTAGATAATATTTAGTTAATATTTGCTAGCTGTGCCCGCACGTGTACACTTGGCATATGTATTCAGTTACACGTATTCAGTTATAACTTTTTTGTTTTTGAATTGATTAAATTGAAACAGACACTAAAGCTTGCATTCAAATTGATTAAGCCATTTCTAAGATTAGCGCGCACAGACAAACCGACAAAAATTCTATAAACTAATAATATGACCTCTGTAACATAAGTAGTACAATGTGTACATTTTTTTTTATAATATTTAATGTACATACATGGCTTGTTTACGATTTTAATATATTGTATAGATTAAAAAATATATTGCGATATTTTATACAAAGTAGTTAGTTATCCTTACTAATATTATAAATGCGAAAGTTTCTATGGATGTATGGATCTCTTTCACGCTAGAACTACTGAATATATTTCAATGAAATTTTACTATAGGTTATACATCAGAATAAGACATAGGCTATATAAGACATAAAAAAGATAAAAAAAAAATAGATATATGTATCGTCGTTACAGCGATAACGATGTCCGGTGTTACCACTCACATATTTTTCCTTTCAACGCGGACGAAGTTGCGGGCACCAGTGTAGTTTTTTTTGTATTTTTATAGCTTAGTTGTAGCGAGTCCGTGTAGACTTAGAATGTGATCAAACGGCGTTATAACCGAGTGAACGGAGACCAATCAGTCGCTCATAATCCTGTTAGTCGCCACTTTGCCGTTCAATTGAAGGGATTGGAAACATGGTGTAATACAAAGATTTTAAATGTGTAATAGAAAAAAAAGCTTTTACTTTGTGCCGCTTTGTGCAGAATACTTTTTAATTTTTTTTTTTCATCAATAATACACTGTTCCAAAACATGTTTCGGCATTACTTAAGTATAACCTGAAAACAATATTCAATAGATACAGAGTTACGTATCAATCGAACACGTGGAAGTTAATGAAACTTGGTATTCATGACCAGATCTGGCTGATGGTCTTCAAACGCCTGAACAGATCTTCCTAAATTATAGCTAAAACAATTCTGATTACTCCCACTTTAAACAAAAAAAATCGGATCAAAATCGGTCCATCCTTTTGGGATCTACAATGCCACAGACACGCGTGCCAAACTTATAACATCGCATTTTAGCGTCGGGTGTTGGGGGTTTAAAATAAGAGTAGATAACACAAGCGTTATTGCATGTCATCAAACTTAATTGAAACAGTAAAGAAAATCCGCTTACAAATGTATTATTAACTGCTTCTCTCGTCTCCCTTCAAATTTAAGTGGCTTGATCTTGTAATCTTCAATTATTGTTAAGTACCTGCGTACTTACCTACACGTACCTAATACCTAACTTAGTTACTTGCCCCGGTTTTGCTGAGTGTAATATCTCAGATTAAATATTACTTGGTTAAATTAAATATTACTTAATATGTTGAAAGTCAATTTTATGCTATACCTACTTTCGAGATAAGAGAGATGGAGAGAAATGTATGATATGGTCTTCAATAAAGAGTTATCCCAAGCAACACAGAATGGCTGAATTTTCTTTGCCGTTATCAGCCGTTATCCAAGCAATTTGGGCACAAAATAAATTGCTTTAAGCTGTATAGTAGCAACATAATAGCTGAATAGTAGCTGAATAAGCAACAAGAAGCCCATAATAGCCCATAGTGTTATAATAGCCCAAAAATCATTCCATACAGCATTTGCCTATCTTGTCAGCTCTAATACCCTAATAACAAAGCTTTAAACTGAATAATTTGTGAATTTCATACTGTTATCTGGCCTATGTGTTGCCTGGGATATACATATAATAAAATATCTGTCAGTGAAAATGGTCTATAGTTATGCGCTTTTATAGTCTATGGGCTTTTATATTTTATACCTATGTACCTACACCTGGGCCTGTAGCACGGAGTAATGTATCTATACAGAGAGACAGCTCCCTAGAAGCTTAAATTTTATTAGCCTATTCTTGTAGGGCTCCCAAAAAAAATTTTTTTTTTTATTTAAGTTTATTACTAGAGATCGGATTATATCGCTGCTTAAAAACTAAACGGCCACAAATCAAAATTACACTTTTTATAGGAGAACTTAAAAATTAAATTATTTTTTGTCTATATTTTTCTTATTTTACAAACTATAAACATCTAACCTAAGTCTCTATTATATTCTATTTATAATGTTATTTAAATATAACTAATTAATTTATATCTTACATGCAGAAATTAAATAACAATAAACATCCTTTACATTTTTCTTATCAGATATACTCGTACCTAAGCATATAAGTTACTTTTGAACAATTATTACTCAATAGCCCTTATATTTTGTGACTATTAATTACATTTAGTCGGAACGCAGGGTGAGTGCACTGCACTCGGAAAAGGAAAAAGTAGCCTATCTAGTGTCATGTAGGTACAACAAACACAAAACTCGCGTCATTCGCCTCGCGTGCGTCTGAGTCCCTGTGACATGTACCCTCGGAATTGCCGAGGCCGCCCGAAACATACCTTCGGGTCACGTTCGTGAACCCGTCGGTGAAAGGTCACGCACACATAGCTGCGCATGTAGTGAAGTGCCCGGCGCCGTGCGCTTGTTGAAGCTGTTTCTCAGTACTCAGTGCCTGTAGCCAAGATGGGAACGTTAAGAGAAAGCTTGGTGATTGGTCAAAATAAACATTTGACGTTACAACAACTAATCACCAAGCTTTCTCTTAGCGTTCTCACTTCGTTTCCGAAGTACGTAACGAAGCGTTTCCATCTTGGCTAGGCCCCTACAGCAATGGGCGTCTGTCGTATCCTATATTCATAGGTATTTAGTTTAATATATGGTGTGTTGCGTGAAATGATTTAAACTCTTCATTGTATAATTTGCCATTATAAAATGAACTCTAGATAGTGTATATAACTATGATTTAGTTATATCTATACACAAACACTACACCCACCCGAAACTTTACACATATGCTATTTCTATAGTGCATAAGTAACCGGTGGCGCTAACTTTTAACAATTTACAAATATTATAGCTACTAAAAACACGAATTTTAGATATCGACAAAAGGCACAAAGACTTAAAGCTTTTGAACAAAGACATCCGTAACCTTATTAAGAGTTGGCAAATACCTACTTTCAAATCAGCTAATTGGTGCTCTGCATTATTTAAGTAGATTAAACTGTCAAATGTCAACTCTAACAATATAATTGAGACCGGTAGTCTGGTTCAATTTTGACATGATTTTAATAAATTGCCCACATTAATTAAGAAACAATTTGCGTAGGTTTTCTCATCATATTAGCCGGGATCGTGGGAGTCTGTAATTCGGAACGTTAGTAACCAGGGAACTCAAATTAAGTTATTTATTAAGAATAAACTTTTGTTTTAATATTCCCCAAGACAAGATACATGTTTCATTATTAATTACAATAATCGATATACATAATTGGATTTGAAGTATTAAAATAACTCGAGATGTTAATGTGCTTGCCTCAACCATGTCTTTCTGTTATAATTCAGTTCTATTACTTCGAAATTCTAGTATAAATATTTACGAAACAATGAACCAAAAAAAAAACCAATTATATTTTTCTATATTTTAGTTGATATACTCCTAAATGTTTTATAACTAATAAGGTGCCTAGTTACCTTTATAAAAGCGAAAAAAGTTTACGTCATTGTGCTTTGACACAGAAGCGCCACAAGATTGGATGAGTTCCAAATGCATCCACTCTTATGGAACAAAGGATTTAAAATGACATAGAAGAAACAATGAATACAATGGAACTCGACTACTACTTCAAATTGTTCTTATTTATTTAAATATACAACAGTCTTAAAATGTTTGAAACCCTCATGTCATGTTGTATTTTTAAAAATATCCTTCGATAACGTAAACACAAAGACATACTAATAAGAATGAAGCAACCTTTATGAAAATTTAGTTCCTAGAATTTCTTTTGGGGATTTCCCTCTGGTATCAATAGTATTATCAGGGAAATTCCCTACCTGCGTTTGCCCTGCCGGAAATAGAACCGAGCCCCCTTCCTAAAATGACTTAAACTTAAGAACGTTAACAATGGACTCGTCAAATACTTATAACATACATGTGTCAAGTAGGCTAACTGTCATTTAAAGTCACCGGTAACCGGGGATAATGGAGCTGAACCTTTGTTTTTACGGTAAAAGTCCCAAACATTGAAAAGAAAATAATAAAAAAAATTCGCCTATCGAATGATGCAGTAAACCGAATGCATAATTCAATAAAACTGAAAATTATTTCTAAAAGTAACTAATCAACACTAACTAACTTGTAGTTGGTCGAAAGCCGTTAGTTTACCGTTCGGTAAACTAACGGCCTCTTCGATAAACAAATGAAAAATATAAATTAAACAGTTTATGAAATGCTGTTTCTGCTTTATAAATAAACATGCAAGTGTTTAAAACGAAATGACCAAGTGTTACGAATAGATTTTGTTTTGTATACGTTTGTAACCGTGTGTCTGTGTAACCTTGTCCGTTTTGCGACCGGTCGGCCTCAACCCAAACGCAGGCCACTCAACACTGATAGACAAACGATCAGAAGAATGAGGGCACACGCGTTCGTGATTAACACAATAATTTTATATCTGTAGATACGTTTACTTGTAAAATTTTAAATAGTTTTCTTATTTTAAATAGTTACAATACTAAATTAAGGCGGTCTCTTTACTGACTTCAAATTCATGCAAGCCAATGGCACTTTGACTTCCATTGCTCGAATTGATTTCAAATGAGTAGGTACAGTCCTGTTGAGCCTAATCTTTCCTTGAGGGAAATTTCTACAAATTCCTGCAGGATTGGCAGCGCACCTATACCCCTGCACCTACCAACAAATAGACCGTCAACTTGTCTGCCACTCTTTAAAAATCACATAAAATTTTCCATATAACTTTGACTGCTAGCTACACTATTACTAATTTAATGTAAGCCTGCCGTTACAAATATGGACATGTGAATGACCTTAACTCACTGAGCAATGACAAGATTTCTATAAAAGGCAATACTATTTAGATTACCACATTAACTACATGTTTACACAAAAAAATCTAAATACACACTCAATTTGCCAATATAATTTTTCTCGTTTTGTAATATTAAACTCGATTAACACCGTGCGGCTAATTCACAACTCTACAACTCTCATAATATCCCAACTCCCATCATATCAATCTTTCTACAACTTCCATCATATCCCGTAGATATAGCGCAGCATGGATTCGGAATTTATTTCCTAGAAACAGAAAGCCACAGCAGAATGCAGATGAATAGAAATATCATCCCGAGTATAAATGAGGTGTTTCCATCCTACTTCCAAATTAAGGCTTTTCTAGATATAATTACGCTGTAAATATAATAATAGTTGCGAGGTTGCCATAACCTCGCAATTACAATATAAAAAATAGGATTCAAAATAAAAATTTCAATTTAAAAAAAATTTCAAAAAACAAAAAAAAATCTCTTTTTTCCTTTCACACATATGAATTTGTTTTAAATAAAATGCTATAATTCCTTGATGTTGGGGTTTAATTAAAGAGCTTTCTAATACCCTTACGGACCTTTTCAAATATTAGTTTTCTCGGAACAAGTTTAGATAACAAACCTTTTCTATGATAATATGCCTAGCTAGACTATAAACTTTCTACACAGCTATTTAATCTTTGTATCAACTAGGTATATGTATAAAATTATTATAATAATTAGGTATATTATAATTAGGTATGTAATCATAATAACGCCAATTGCTGAGCACGGTTTATTTTTCTGCGTGAGATTATAATGTAATATCACTCAGGGTTTTTTCATGTAAGGTCAGCAGTTAGTGCACTTGATGGTAGGCGGCTTAAGGCTATCATCGCCTATTAATACGTGCTGTCGTTAATAGCTGTGGTAATAAGGACTAAGATAAACAAAACAGTACGTGTAACTATATATTATACAATTATACATGCTGATTATTTCACGTCTTCTGGTTCTGTTAAGGTCTTCTGCCAAATTTATGAACACAGTGTGCCCTACTTCGTAATATCCTGTGCCGTTAGGGCAATGTTATGTTCAGGTATTTTTAATTTATATGTATCTACATTATTTACATTATCTACAGTATTTAAAGAAAAATTTCAGAAAAGAAATATAAGGCCCGAAGGCTGAACGTCAATGGATTTTGATGAAATTACAACTTTTATGGACTAATTTCTCTGAGATTTTTATTTTATTTATCTTTGAATTAAAGGCTTTTTAGTCTCTTACACTCGCTAATATCAACAGGGATGGAATATTTATGCTTTAAATATTTCGAGATAAAAAAACAGTATTGATATGTCAATGTTCATACGAGAGATAACCATTTTGACATGGCCGTACCTTGTAAATGTAATGATTAACGAGGCACCTGTCGCTCAGTAACCACTGGGTAGGTGTTCTTATTAGCCTTTTTAAATGGAAACTACCCAACATGTCAATAACAATAACATAAATTACTATTTATGACAGTATTTAGCAATACATAAAAAATAACGTCTGTTGAATCCATTTCATTTTAAAAGAAACACAGATTGTATTGTCTTTTAAAATGTTTGTATTTGAAAACATTTGAAATTAAGGCATTATAAAAACTCCATTAGCAATAAAAGACCAGTGGAATATATTCCTACTTCTCAAAAATATATAAGTAATTTTTTTTTGTTATTTGTTTTTGATCATAGTAGGAAAAAATCTTCTAACTTGGTAGGACCTACTGAAAGGGACTGCCGTAAGTACCACTACACTTAAATAGTAGTTCTATAACTTTTGCTAAGCTAAGCTTGTTCAAGAAATAGGAGGATGATAATGCCGCAAGTGAGAACACAGCTGAAATTTGTGGAGCTATAAATATAAATTAATGTTGTCATGGTTTTAACAGACAGATAAGTAGCGATTTGCTCAGATTTTAATTCTATCGTTCATTTTAATATGCTTGTATGATTTTTTATCCACTTACAAATAGCTGCAGATCTCGTAATTATTTGTAAATTGCAATGTCTCAATAATATTTATTGAATAATTAAGTAGTCAATGTTTTGTTTGGTAATTGCGAACATACTTAGCGAACATACCTACATGCTGATTTATTCAACCAGTTTAACAAATCAACGTTTCAATTTTTTTTAATTTAAACGTCAAAATCATCTTGCCATTAATATTTTGGCTCAATGATGATAAAATACAAAATTATTATCTACAGAACAGACCACGAGATTTCGTCATTCGAACATACCTAGGTATTTGATAATTAAATAATTAAATCATAATAATATATTATGATTTAATAAAAAGTTTAAATATTATAGTGTAAAATGATAAACACTTTCTCAACATTGAACACAATCAAGAACGTCAGCGTTTCCACAATGTTTGCTCTATTTTCGTAGTCAGTCAGTCAGACTTACAGAGCGTTCGGGAGCAGGCGTTAGTTGTGTCGCTCGACCTCCGCCGGTAAACTCGACACGAACGCGGCTTCGCGCGCCTGACAACCGCCAAAACTTATTTCTGGCGCGAGATCTTTGACACATGTGCATTTTTTAAACAAAGAACTCCTCTTTCATCAACCTCAAAACGTTTTGTTATTATTTTTCATAGCTGGCGACACTGTTTTAAACAACTTTTAATAGACACATTCTATTTGTGAAACATCTAAATTTAAATTAGGAATTCCTAAGTGAAACCGTGAGTATTATTATAGAGAATGTATTTTTTTTATTTATCTGTGTGTACTATATTCATTTAATTTTCCGACCACTGTATAATTTTCCGATAACGCAATAAATTTAAGTGTGACATTTGTGGGTATACAAGGTTTACTAATATGATATATGATACAAATTATATTAATGAGCAAATTAGACAAAATACAGATTCATTGAACATTATACTTAATATATTCGAATTTCGAAACATATTTCACCGGAAACTGTCAGTTTATTGACAAAGCATATTGTTTATAATTTCAATTTAATATCAGTTTTGTTTACGTATACCTAAATGTACAAAACTTGTAGCTAACTTGATTGCATTATTACGAATTTGGCTCAAAATTCATACTGTCATAATATTTTATATTCATGTGTAGAATAAATTTTCATTATTTTTAGTTATTTTTCGCTCATTATACCGGACATGTGCACCTTTAGCCAACTTGCTAGCAATGTTTGTATGAAGATTATTGTTAAATATTTAATATCTATTCATTCCTTAATTTGTAGCCTTGTAATTAGGATACAAAAAAAAATCTTAATTATATTTATCCTAGATAAAATAAAATAATTTGATAAACTAAATTTCCTTAATTACTAATTAAATTTATAATATTTAAATTAAAATATATTATTTTATCAAATAATATAGGGATGTCATTGTAGCCATACTTACACCTATTTTTAAAACAACGACATAATATAACTGTTACGGCGGGAGATTATAATTTTTAAAAAGGAATGAAATATTTCGCGGTATGCCAAAGGAAGTATACCTGTGTGGCATAGGCGGCGGTATAGACTATATCTTTCTTGACAGGGTTGATAGGAAAGTTCTTATATACGTATGTGGTGACAAGAAAATCCGATCGCTTCTCGTTGGTTGATGGTGCAAGGGTCGCGGGGCATTATACAAAAAATCGTGTTGAATGTGGCCGCTATTGATTACGATTGTGAACTTTTTAGGGTACTTAGGAATAAATTAAGTTGCGATACCAATAACCCATATTTTTGTAATAAACTTATATTAAATGTATAATTAATTTTATTTAACCGTAATAATATTAAGATTTTTTTGGGAATTCATCCTCATAATATTATTTTTTAATGTTCAGACAGGCTGACTGTCCACTTGCTGGTAGATAGATGATTACTGTCGCCTATAATATGAACAACAATTTCAGGTACTGCAAGTGCGCTTCCAACCATAGTAGGATTAAGGATTGAAAAGGCATATTATAATAATTACGACGTACAAATGTTTTCTTTATTTTGATGTAGGTATTATAAATCAGTATTATGTCATTTACCTACTTAAATGTCAACTTTAAAAAAAGGAGAAAGTTAGCTACAATGTCCATAAGGAATACGGTAGTCTTCTGTAAGGGGTACTGCCGCAGAAGGGTTGCCCATCATCATCAGCATCATCATCATCATCATCATCATTATCATCATCTCAGCCGCAGGACGTCCACTGCTGGACATAGAGATTCCTCCCCCAAAATTTTCCAATTGGACCGGTCAGAAGCAGCCTGGATCCACCGTTGACCTGCGGCCTTTATTAGGTCATCTGTCTGCCTTGTGGGTCCTACGTCCTACGCTGCTGGTCCGTGGCCTCCACTCGAGAACCTTCCGGCCCCAGCGGCCCAAGGCTCTCCGTACTATATGCCCTGCCCACTGCCACTTCAATTTACTGATCAGCCGGCTTATGTCGGTATCTTTCGTACGTCTACGGATCTCCTCATTTCTGATTCGATCTCGCAGTGTAACCCCGAGCATAGCCCTTTCCATAGCTCGTTGAGCGGCATTGAGCTTCCTTACGAGGTCCATAGTTAGAGACCACTTTTCAGCGCCATATGCCATCACTGGCAACACACATTGGTCGAAGACTTTTGTCTTGCCCAAATGACTGCGAAATGCAGTGTCCCATGCCAGTACTCTCCAGATCCAGTCCAGAGTTAACTTTGAAAAGTTCATTTCCAAAATTAATCAGTTAGTCGTAATGTTGGTAATAATATTGTACCTACTAACATAAGTAATGAGCGTTATATTAATAACAATAGTTAGTTTCGTTTGTATATTGTTACTGATGTAATTTTTTATCTCTTGTGGCGATTCTATTGTGGTAGTCGTTAACTTTGGACGTTCGACCTTTTATCGCTATAATTATGTACCTACCTACTTACTGATAATGCGTCAAGCAAGGCCCGAGAGAGACTATCACGTGAAATGTACTGCCCTCTTTTTCATGTAGAATCAATACTAACTTTTGTTCAATTTTGTGACTAATTCTGCGTTCCAGGGTACTCTGCGTTCCGCTGAGTTAATGGACAACTCACCCGCCCGCCCGACGGGCGAATTGTCATGTATTTTTTACCTATTATTTTTATAAACAATTCGCCCACTAGTATAAAATGTACAGTCCGTTACATAGAGGTATTAAACGAATTTCTAAACTAGAATTTTATTATTTTTTACAACTAGGCAGACCAATTGACGGCAGAAACTGGACTTGCACACCACTTGTGCTGTCATAAAATCATATTTCATGAAAAGTTTAAACAAAGTATTTTTAATGCATTGGATAAAGTTTCACCTGAAATTCTAATATTTGATTCCGCAACTAAAAGTGTTAGGGCCTCTGAAACCCGAGAAGATAAACTAAAGTAGCAAACTTTTCAAAGAGGATTCGGTTTTTGTGTGTCGAATTTCACTGTTTGCCTAACTGTTGCTAGTTAGTAGATCCTGTAATACAAGCCTAACGCCAGTGGCATTTAATTTTAAGTTCCGCCCCGATTTTAATTCGGTTTTCACTTATGGAAATAAAATTGCACTTTTATCATACAAAAAGGTATTGTGCGTTACTATACCAGGCACTACTAATTTAGTTTTTATTATTTTCAATCACTTCTTATGTAAATATCTGAAATTCCAATCCATCTAAAAGTTTAATTCACGTGGAGCATAAGTATTTTAAATTACTTGTTTTTGTTTCAGCTACGACGAAAAACCTGCGAAGCGAAAATGTTCTGCATTTGCTGGAAAACAATTATAGTAAAAACGGAAGTAGTATTAAACCGCAGATAGGTTTAACAATGGTTATCCACGACGGATAATATAAAAGCAAGATTCTTTATTCTTTTCATTCGTTCCTAAACCCTTCCACAAAATTCACTGGGCTTCCGTTTCTTTCCATTAAAAGCATTTAACATAATACTATGAAAGGCTAAACAAACAGTGCCTACACAAAATTCTCGCAATAATAATACTAAACTAAAATAACACAATAGACATATCTCATCGACAATATTCTTCGAAGACGATGCTATTTAGAAGGAAGTGCATATTATATGTACATATACAAGAATAGTTATTTAAGCATAATCATATCAACTGTTCAGCTGCCTTATCATAGTGTCAAACATACAGTTAGTGCCAAAGATCATAAGCTCTGATAAAGATGTCGCACGGTGTAGTAAAAAGTTCGAAAAATGGGAAGGCTGCGCAAGTACAGGACTCATCGCGGGAAGGTTCCGAAAGTCCGCCACCACCACCGGACGGAGGCTGGGGCTGGGTCGTTGTCTTCGCCTCATTCATGATACACATTGTCAGTAAGTATTAACTTTTACATATACTATACATCAAAATACTTACCGTCAAAATTATTTATTTTATTTACTGGCTGGCGCCCGCGACTTCGTCCGCGTTGAACGCGAACGCGACGCGAACGCGGACGTCTGAATCTTGTGTCTATCTTGTGTCCTGTACGTCTAAATGTTTATCTACAAAGTTTCATGAAAATCAGTTGATTCGTTTAAGATTACTAATAACTGGCACAAACATAGTAACTGGCTTATGATATACTTACTTAATTCAAGCAATCGTATCCTCAAACCTAACTCATTATATTGCCAATAGTTTAATCTACTTTTACTTATGTACTGCGTTCTATAATAATAAATAAATGTCGTGTTTCGACGTGTAACATAGCACGCGTTATCGAACATTGTGTTTGCTAAGCTTCAATTATCCTCAAACGTTGGCCACGTGGCTTTAAATTTTAATTAATTTCACATTTACAAATAGTTAGATAACATAGTTAATATTGGAGTGAAAACGTAGTGACTCGTATACTTACTCTACTGCGGTCACAGGAACGTACCTGGTTAGATCTGCACCTCTTGATATTTGAAATAGAAATAAGGATCCCTTTTAAGAATATTTTAATAAGAATGCTTACTTCACTATTAGTAACTCACTTATAAAAAATGTACTATCAAATGAAGGAACGAAAACTAGAATTAAGCTCGGTTGTTTTTTTTTTCATTCGTATCATCAAGAGTACTAAAACGATCAAGACTACTAAGTCAAGAGTACCTAAACAAAGTTTACACGGACGGAGGCGCCGGGACGTCGACGCTGAAATTTGAGTTTTGTTTCGTTATAAATTCAATGTTCTTGATGCCCAACACAGTTCATTACACCATTGATTCCAGATTACGTTGATTATTAATATTGTCTAATCGCTATGTGACATTGATATTTGAAAAAAATTACCACTTTAAAAGATAGCACTTCAAGTTTTTTTTTTTTTTTTTTTTTTTTTTATAAGAGATGGGTTTGCTCTTGGCCAACAACCAGCTTGGTAGCAAGGGAGAGGCCTAAGATGGAGCGAGCTCACCCAGAAGATGCCTATTCACTCGAACTTTGAAAAGATTAGGGTTATATGAACTCGGAAATACAGACGCAGGCAGGGAGTTCCAAACCTTGGCGGTGCGCATTATAAAAGATGTTTTAAAGCGCTTGGTTCGAAAAGGGGGGATTTCGACAAGATGAGGATGGTAACCAGCCGTACGTCTGTATGTCCGATGGAAGAAAGGGGAAGGCGGTATGAGCTCATGGAGCCCCTGAGCACACTCACCGAAGTACATCTTATAAAAGACACATAGACTGGCAATTTTGCGTCTATGTGCCAGGCTCTGCATCTTAGAATTTAAAAAAGTACCGTCGCCTATGAGTCTCTTAGCTCTGCGTTCTACCGAGTCGAGTGCGGCAAGTTGGTATTTGGCCGAGCCATCCCAGAGGTGGGAGCAATACTCCATGCAAGAACGGACTTGCGCCTTATACAAAGATAAAAGCTGTCCAGGCGTAAAGTATCGATTCACCCTGTTTAGGATGCCTAGCTTTTTGGCTGCTGTTTGGGCTTTGGACTCAATAGATGTGCCGAAGTTGAGATTAGAGCTCAACCTCACGCCAAGAAGTTCGAGATCATTGGCGACAGGTACAGATACACCACGGAAGGTTGGAGGTTTAAGTGCTATTTCCTCGTGACCAGAAAGGATACCTACGTGTTGTTTAAGTTATAGGCTCAATCGCACCTCGACAACGCTTCTTATAACGCGGCAAAGTTCTTATAACGCTTCTTATAACGGAAAAAAGCTTCTGTGTAACAATAAGTAGACAGAAGCTTTTTTCCGATTCATGACTGGCTAGCCTGTCTGGCTTAATGCTACGTGGAATCTAAGATTAAAAGTTTCTTTAAGCGGTTTAACCTTCCCAGAAACAGTAAAGAAAAACGGCTTTTATATTTCTTACTATTTCTAGCTTTTGCCCGTGACTTTGTCCGCGCATATTATTCTTAAAAACATTGAAAATTCAAAAATTCAACTTCTAACAAAAACAAACAAGTTATAATATACTCAATCCTTATTGTGGCTCATATATTTCTGTATCTCTGACCACTTATATACAAATCTCATGAAAATTGATTCAGTAGTTATGATTCAGCGAGAAATCGTAAGTTTCGCCCGGGGTGCATTTTTTTTACGTAAGAACCTTCTCTGATTATACCTCTATCCATGAGTGAAGACAAAATTAAAATCGGTCCAGCCAGGTTTGCGCTTAGCAACACATAGGGATTCCTTTTTATTTATATATAGAGGTCTCGTATCGCATTAATATAAATTTAATAAGACTACTTAGTCTAAAAAGAAAGGATATATAAGGATTTTTATTTTATAAGTATAAAAGGAAATAACAATTAGATTATTTATTTGAGTTTATGTATACGGCCATATTTGGCTTTTTAAAATTATATACCTACCTACTACATATATAACTGCAATGACTATCATGGTAACATTCTATCTCGCCTAAGGGTAACAGAACTAGGCCAATTTATTGATTTAGCTCTCCTCGTCACTTAACAACTTTAAATAATTATGGTGATGAAACTTGCCGCTCGAAATGAAAGACTAAATAGATTTTCACGTATTCATTAGGCCCGTACAGCTCACACTCCGTATGATTTTAATGAACACGAAATGTTGTAATTTTTTTTCGTCAAAAAAGAAATTTTTTTTGTCCTTTTAAAAAAAAAAATCAGTTAGAAAATGTTTGTGAACGCCATGAAATTTCACATTGATTCTATAATCATAACTCAAATGGACATGGACTCAAATGACATTGGACAACCTTCCTAGTTACAGCAGCAACCCTTTATAAGAAGACCATTACATAACACTGAGCAAAGGACGCCTCAGTGAAAGAGATAATTGATTTTATATTATCGATGTTTTTAATCAAAAATCTAAACTATCTTTATGATAAAACTTAAGCGAAGTTGTTATAACTAGCTGCTGCCCGCGACTTCACCCGCGTAGCTTTGTAAATTATATACGTACTAAAACCTTCCTCGAGAACCACTTTACGCATTGGTGAAAACAACAGGAAAATCGGTGCAGTAGTTTTTGACTTTATCGCGAACAGACAGACAAACTTTGTTTTATAATATGTAAGGATGGAAATTATTTCTCTACTGACCATTGTTACATTCGTTTAATTATGTTACAGATAGTAAAAACCGAACAACAAAAAAACAAAATAAAAGTTATACAACTGGATCAATATCATATTTTATTAAAATATTATTGTTTTAACTTAATAATAAAAAAAGTATACTAGTTTAACTAAACTATTGGTATTGGTATCATAATATTTAACTTTTCTATTCTAACCACAAAATACTGCCTAAATAAAAATTGCCTCATGTTCAAGGGAACTTCCCTTGAAAAACCTAAGTTTTTAACAAAAAAAGGATTTTAGAATACAAAATACTATAACTTTTTCGAAAAATTTCCCTTTTTCATACTCTCTTTAACGTCGCATTTGTTGGATCCTCAAACACAGCGGCATTTAAATAAATTCACGCGATATTCCTCTTATTTCTTTATCATTATTTGTACAGTGTCTTTTGAATATACAAGTCGCGTATTGTTACCCTGTACAAACATTGCACACGAGTTGCTTTTACACAAGAATTAATATTGTGTATTTTGTATCTCGTAGCTTACATATTAAGAGTGTATCAAAACATCTATTATAATTAATTTTCCGTCCTTTCGTAATCTCTATTTATGCTTGAACTTTATAGACCTCGTCCTATAGTAGGATAGAGTGTTTATTTCCGGACCTCCGGTCTCATATGTCGGCATTAGAACGTAACTTGACTCGTCTCGACGTTAAACAGAAGTGATGGCTCTCAAGATCGCGAGAAACGGAAAACTTTCTCACTATCATTGAAATGAATGTGACTCATTTATTTACTCAAAACGTTTCCGCTTTTATTTGCCGCTTGAAGCGATAAATCATTGTCTGAATTGCCTTTCTAAATGGAAGGACATTTGAGGTAATCTAACCTCAAATATCCTTTCAGGAGTCGTCATTATGTCTGTAATGTCTATTCTAGATAACATAATATTTCGTTTTGCATCTGTTTATGTAATTTGATTAGTAAAGTGAAATAAAAACCCACATTATATTAGCAAATAAAAATAACTTAACATCCCATTATACTAACCATAGGTATATAGGTATTTAATTGCAGTAATTTTATGGAGTTCAATATTTTTTTAAAGTTACGAAAATATGAACCCATTGTTTCCTAATGTAACAGGTAGACAATGTTGCTCTCCGAATAATCTATTTAATCTATCGAATAATCTCAGTAAAACTAAAACTTTGAAAGATGTATTTTTTTGTACATACAAGAGAATATGTCAAAAAAAAATGGCTGCCACGTAGAGGCAAAGTGGATTGGATTTCAGTAGTATGTATGTATTAAAAAATCAGTATTTGTGTATTAAAAAATTTTTAAATTACGTATTTTTATGCTTATTTCTGTAACTACAGGAAAAAATTTGTTTCATATGTGTTTTTTTTAGCTAAGTATAATACAATATTTTTGATATTTTGATAAATGATATTGGTTCTTTAACAATTAAACATGCGTTACTTATTTCGTTTTAATGGCTTTCATCAAAATTTTAATTGTACATCATCGAATTTACATTCCATACCCAAACTCTATCTATTACTATGATCTTAATAGACCAACAGTTTGAAACAATTGTTTACGTAACAGCGTAGTACAATTCATGTTTTAAGGTCAATAGTTAATGAGTTTTCAATTCTAAATAAGAAAATGTAGAACAAACTTTATACACTATTTAGTATGCTTTCTAGATATTTGCTTCTGTGGTTTTGACTGCGTTTCAAATATACTTCAAATACTTACTAAATAATGTGAATAAAAAAAATTGTTATTGAATGATAAATAATTTGAATTAAAAAAAAATGTTTTTGAATGATCGTATAATATTTTTTTTCTATTTATTACATACTACTGACCAGACCTCGCACTCATGCATTTTTTTTCTACAAATTAATACAACCCCTCCTTTCTCGTAATCACTCTTTCTCTTTATGAAACCGCCTAGAAAAAGTTAACAGAAATGTTCAAATGCATATTGTTTAGTAGATAATCTTTTATTAAAAAACCCGTCTTAAATAAAATGTGATATTTTCCTGTTTCGATATGCATCCTCGATTCATTGCGAATTCGACTCATAGAAAAATGGTAGAATAATATCAATGAATGTCACCTAAAAATTGGTTCAACCGTTTCATTTAATATTCAGAAAATATATTTATTTGTTTATTTATTAATAGGTACACCAACAACATGTCACACTTGAAAATACAATAAAAAGTTTTGACTTACAAGCCAAGCCAATACATGTCAATCATATAGGCGTCTAACAGAACTTGTATAGAAATCTACAAGTTACGTCTCATGGAAGCACGTTATATCAACATTTATATAATACAACTACATACCTCTATTAATGAAGATTCTATGTAGATCACATCCTCTCCTACGACAGAAATACTTTCCATATATATATATCTATTATCTATAGGTACAATACATTGCCTACAATTACTATATCTACGATAATTTCTTCTATTTACACTCTGAATAATCAAAACTTCATTAATTATATTATATTCTATTTAAAAAAATAAATGATGTAATAATAATACCATTTTAATTCATTATTAATGCCAACCCAAAGTTTCTAGTCAATTTTAATTTATTAGTCAATAATGGAAAACCGTTTTTACTAGTAACTTAGTACTTTCTTTATTTTATACTAGCTGTTGCACGCGACTTCGTCCGCGTAACTTTATAAAATATAATAAATTCGTGTCTGTGAAACCATCGAAATAGCCATATAAAATTTCAACCCAATCGGTTCAGCCGTTTAGAAGTTATGTGAAAAAGATAAGTACGGAAGGATAATTCTTACTACCCGTTGTCCTATTACCCGTTTTCCCATAGGAATAAAGCATTTTCCCGCTGTAAAAAGTAGCCTGTGTTCATCACGGATAATGTCGGCTTTTAATGGTAAAAGAATTTTTCAAATCGGTCCAGTGGTTTCGGAACCTATTCTATACAAACAAACAAACAAATCTTTCCTCTTTATATTATTAGTACAGATAGATGTTTTTATTTATGACGATTTTTCAATTTAAGATTTTCTTCATGCCATTGTGCACACTATATCGTGACATGAGTTCCCAAGGACATTAAAGTCTCTTATTAACTTAACTTTAGTGTACCTATTTTAGATTAAGTACTCCTTTAATAAAGAAATTGCTCTGTAGACTAGACATGACTAAAGCGTGACGAATGATCGTTACCATCAATGTAAGATTTTCGTGACAAAGTAGGTACATGATGGGGTCAACTTCATATTAACACCGTGCTCCACTTGAATTCAGGATTGCAAAGATAATGAGGTGTTATCGCAGATAGGACGCTTATCTGCACGCATCTGGTTCTCACCAGCTTGTCAACTGTTACATGCACGTTACTATTAGGAAATATTGTACAGACCTACGAATAAATACTTGAATTAAAAGGCTGGTGGAACCAGCGGTTGCTTTTTGACCGGCTCTAGTCGAAATTTTTAAAAGATGCCTATGTCCAGCAGTGGAAGTCCTCCAACTGAAATGAATCTATCTATAACTTAGTCACTAAGTTACAGATAGATTAAAGACGTAATAATATATGAGATGAGATGAAAATCGAAGTGTGTTAAATAAAACGTCCGTCTTGTCTGAGCTCTCAAAGAATGCGACCGAACGATAAGAGCGTCATATTATAATAATTCTTCAATAAATTCTGTCGTTGGTATCTTTAAATATGTCCTTCTAGGACTTATTAAGTTTATAATGAATATTACATTTTTATTAACATTTCTTAAGAACTTGTAATTAAATTCTCATACGGATGAAGATCATTAATTTTAGAAAAAATTATTCATTAAGCTTTAGTTACTTGTTTGATACACTTCGGGAATATCGGGACATTTGAAGAATCGTGAGCTTTAGTAATTAATCTTTCTTAATAAGACGCTCAATCTTGTATGAAACGCCAGCATTAGGTCGCAGAGACCATTTATGTTTCTAAAAAAAAAAGAAAGAATATAATATAATATGTATAAAAATTATATTATCATATGTATTATATCAGATGCATCTGATATATATTATATTATCAGACTGTGCTTTTCGGTGTTACATTTATTTAAAATTATTACAATTGCATACATAATTTAACACAATATTAAGTACGTGTATGTTGTCGTACGATATGATACAATGCAAATTTATTATACAAAACAAAATTATAAGTTACTAATGATAAAACATTTTATCTCACAGCACAGACCACACATAGTTTTCATAACATACCTACTCACTTATAATGTTCGTGTCATAATCTTGTTATTATTAGTAATACATCGTTTATTTTTAGAAATATTTTATACTCCTGTAGATAAGAATAACTAAACCTTCCGGGAAAACGATGTTCACGTGATTGAACGTCCAAATGGTTCAAATGTGTAGGTGTCAAAATGTACAAAGTTTAATTATGGTTAAAATTTTGCAGTGACAAAATGACATTACGCGTAGCACACTTAACATTCGAACCCCATTGGATTTAATACATTTTAGAAACATCAAGGATCCAAGGGTCAAATAATTAATTGATACTGACGACAAAAAATTAAATAATATTATTAAAATTATATTAATTGGACGAGCCCATTGGTCGAGTCCTTAAGGTACCCTGAGGTTTGATCTAAGCATGCAATATTTTCCTTAAGTTAATATTTAAACTTAAGCACAAACTCATGAACATATAATCCATACTTTGTATTATAATTTGCGTGATTGAGAACGATTCATTAAAGATTCACGAATTTTCCCTTAATGATACCTTTTACCGAGCTCACGAAGTCGACTCCGATGAAAGGGATCGTCCGGATTGAAGACATAACAAATTAATGTCAAGGTCGGCTCAGGCTTTGTTCTGTATTCAATAAATTTTAATAACAAAGTAGGTTTCATATATATTTTTACCTCTTTACTGAAAACGTGCCAACGATTTTCATCGTGAGTTAAAGAGATCTCTCAAATTGCGTTTTAATGAAATTCTTGGACTAGTACTTTTTACGTATCTTAGAAACATCTTCTTTATTTTCTTTGCATAGTATTTTTTGAAGTCGATTTCCAAGTTCTGTTTGTATGGCCGCTAACTCCTGCTAACTAAACTACACAACTGATTTTGAGGTGAACTGATCTTCACCACAATTTTATGTATAAATGTATATAGACACCTAATTAAGTTTTTATGAAAATAGAAGAACAAAAACAATATTTTGCAACAAAGTTGCCAAAAAATATATTACATGGCTTACGTAGGCTAAAACCTTAAAGGACACATAAAATAATGTACTAGAGAATTTTAGTTCTTCTATAAGTCTAACAGATAGATATAAGGTCTCTTATGACATATATCTATCTGTTATTGGCTTTCATTTTTATTATATTCAATAATACAACAAATATTCAAATAAAATGTCTATTCCAATGACGCAAATTGCCAGGACTGATTATGGCGTCATACCTGTCATACCTGTATTATGAGGACATTTAGGGCTTCTCTCTATTTAAATGAATACAAATATTTAAATGAAAATTATTAAAAAAAAAAAAACACTGTTCCTGCGACTTCGTACGTTGGTATTTTGTATTTTTTCTTTGTAAACCAATTGAAAAGAAACAAACACTAAATTTTACAGGAATCTTGCTACAATTCATTAGTGAAAACCACATTCAGATTGGTTAAGGTTGAGATTAGCATGCACAAACGCACAGACAAATAAACAAAAATTTTTTACATAGGTAACATAGTACAAATTGTCTTTTTGTAAAGATATTTCATGTACACTGCTAGTTTATTTTTTATATGTATTGAATACCTTTTTTTATCTACATTTTTTATATATTTAAAAAGGTCAGTTCTATTATTAAAATATTAGACTTTATTTATGAAGACGGTATTACAGAATGCATTTACTCAATTTATTAATAAACCATTCACATATCTTTTAGATAAATATAAACATTTATCTACCCATTAATGTAACGGGACACTTAAAATGTTTACAAATCTTATCAAATAATTATGTTAATGTTAATGCTAATCGATGTTAATACTAATTTAGAAATTGATTTTTTTTCCTTACAAGTCTACTATATCTTACAAGGAGAAATCTACTATACAAAGTCTCGCCTGAAATATATAGCAGTTGATGGCTTTTATTTTAAAAGGGCCTCGGCTAACACTTCGGGCCTTTTAAATTCACTTCGAAAGTTCCAATAAGTTCGAAGGCCTTGTCATATACTTTTCGAAAGACAATTGTTTTGTTTCTGGCACGGGCTGTAACGTATTATTAACAATCTGTTAATTAACTGCTATAAAATTAATAATTTAAAACACAGCTATTTATATAAATTATATTGAAACCAAATATAAAGGTCAACCTGCTAGTCGAGATTTACTTTTAAAGAATGTAGTTCTTTGTCTATGTAAAAGTGTTTTAAGTCATTTTTTTTATCATGTAATCATTTGAAAAAAAAAAGAACAATCGGAAACGTAAAAAAAATTGAAAAGGAATAAATAACCGGAAAAGAACCTGAAACTCTTCGGAGGAGGCTCAAAGACTCTGTAGTAAGCTAAAACCTCTGCCTATTTTATCTAAAAACTGTTTTTCTGAGCTACCGATATAACAAATAATAACAACAAAAAAACAAATAACATCAACGTGGCATGGTCGTGGTATTGATATAAACATTGACATTTACGTCATTGATATAGACGTAAATGCGTAAATACCATGACTGGTTGTGACAGTTTGTACGTCCTTCGGCCAAAGCTAATTTTCCATTCAAGCATAATTTGATCCGGACAAGATTTGATCATACCCGTTCCGGGAAACCTGTCAAAGCTAATAATGATGGTCTACCCATGATCTACCAGGCCATAATTTTTCTACCTTTTGAATGCGCCAAATCTTGTCCAGCTATCAAATGTGAATGGATTTTATGTCGAATGTTGAGTCTGTTGATTATAAATTAATTTTACCAAATTCAGACAGTAGCCTATAGTCCAGTATCCCCCACCCGGATTTTTTTTTATCCTCAAGCTACTCACGGAGTTTCAGCCTTTAAGTAATCAGAAAAAAAATCAGGTGAGGGATACTGGACCACCATTATGAAGTCGTCCCAGCACCATCGAACAAATCTAGCTCGTACAATATTTGTCCAAAGGACTGTTGCTACACAGCCTTGGAATCGGGTTACTCGCATAATGACACATTATGTAGCCAAACGCATAATGATCTTTACGATGATATCATTAGACGTCAATAAATAAAAAAGTAAAAGAAAAAAAATATTATTTTTAGAACAAGTTATACAGCTTTTCATTCAATTTGTTTATTTTTTGTTGTTCAAAGCAACATATATCGAATAGAACATAATGCGAACTAAGAAACCGTATGACGAAAGGAAAGGTGTGGCTGCAGCAATGCGGCAAACGAATTCTTTTTATACGCATACAAATCTAGCCCTTAATTAAGGACGGTAGTAGAGTTGGTTGCTTACCGACTCTAAATTCAAGCAGTTTGTTTAACAAACAATCAAATCTGAAAGGACCCCTCGCGACCCATGCAAACAAACACTCCTATTTATTGCTATCAATTTTGAACAGTTTAACCTTGATCGATTTTAGCGTAACAATGTTTACCATGTACGTTTTGGACACAGCTTAATTGTAGGAGTGTCACAGTAATTTTTATGAATGAAAACACGTACGCAGAATTTAAGAACATACCTAATAGATAAAAATAGTTCCATAAATGGTAAATCATTTAAACATGCCCATTCAAATTACATAGTTATAATCAAAGTTCAGCTTTACATTTTGCATTGTTAGTCCACAACAAGTTTCCACTGTAATTTAACATTACAAAGTTATTAACATAGTTTCTCAGATAAGAGGTTGCTGCATACATATTATGTAAGTAACTTCATTTCTTAACTCAACAGGGGAATTACACAGTAGCTACAGTAAAATATTGTGACATATTATCATTTTTAACTTATCTTAATTAAATTGTTTGTCTTATTTCACGCAATCATGAAACTGTTTTTATATTTGTTTTATTATTAAGAAAAATGAGGCAGATCGTTAATTAAATATTGTTTCCTTTTATCAATTTTAAATACTGCAGAATAAAAAATATAAATTACTATCCTACTAAACCAACAGCCGGTTTTCAATTATGATCAGAATTTGATTTGATTAATACTTATTTTTATTGCCAAATCAGCGATAATTTACTTGACTCTGTGCTTATAATAATTTCGTATGAAGTCCACACGAGTATAGAAGTGTGACGTCATGACTGATGGCTCTACTCACCATAACGTATATTTGCACAGCTGAACACAAGTAAGTAATGACAACAATGGGAATTGACTCGCTCGTGTAATTAAAGAGTATAAAAATACTACTCAGGTTAACGCGAAAATTAATAATAATTATGCAAATAAGAATATAATTTTACCAGGGAAAGTTGAACTCTTAAATAACCGGTGACCAAATATCAAGCGCCATATTAACGTCATTCATACATCAACTTTAGATATTTAGAGTATTAGAGAGCTCCTCTGATTCAGGGGTTAACTTACTAAATAAACTTTATTGTGATATATGTAACTATGTTACATATCATGCTCGAGAACAACTAACATAATAAATCTGCAGAGAGCTAGCAGGACACATTGGCTTCCACACATAGATGAGAAGCTTATAACCAGAAAAGCTAATACAGTATTTGTATACTGACAAATTGTTGCCATTCCCATTGCTCTTTCGAGCAAATTGTCTAGTCATACTAGACACAATGTAGATAAAAATATACTCACCATACAATATTTATCTAATAGTTCAATATCTACTATCTGCGAATAATCAATCCAAAATCCGACATCATAAAAAATGTCGGTTTGATAAATTATCTTTGATCGATCGTCGTGATTCGCATCTAGTATAACTTGTATTGTACAACAGTTATTGATAATACTGTGATATAAGTGATTTACTTATCAGCAATATGACTTCTGTTATGTTATAAATAGGGAGTATGTATAAAAAATTCAAGAAATCGGAGATTGACATGACACACCTCCAATTCAGTATTGTATAGTGAAAGTTATTGGTACCAGAGGCGTTTAAAAAGTTCGTAGCCTACGTAGGAAAATGAAAGGCTATAATTTTTTTAATTCAAGTTATTTTTAACATATTCTTCTCCACAATTCAATACACTTTATCCAACGGCCTGTAATGCTTCTACCAGCATTTAAAAAATCTTCATCTAAGCCCTTAATTAAATCGATGCAGCTTTGACCTCTTCGTTTTGTGGAAAATTTTGACCTCTTGTTATCCCCTTTCACTAATTGCTTTCGCAATTAGTAGATCCGCATAACGCGGACTATAGTGTTGACTGCCCGCTTCTTATATTAGCTAAAGTATCCACTTCAGACTTTGCGAAGAGTCGCCTCAACAACCTCCTAAGTTTTTAAGTTTTGGAAATTTATGTAAATATCTAATGAAGCTAGATCACGTGGGGTAACAATTCCCTTAACCTGCATCAAACTCAACAATTACACTTTATTCTCATTACAATTTTATTAATTCAATTACAATTTTATTCTCATTCCAAAATTTTTTTTTATATGTTTCTTTTTTACAGTTCGTTCACATAATAAAATATATGCAAACGCTTCTTCTCAAAACGTGGAGTAACAATTTCCTTAACCTACATCGAACTCAACAATTACACTTTACTATTTTATTGTCATTCCAAAATATATTTTTTTGATGTTCCCTTTTTACAGTTCGTTCACATAATAAAATATATGCAAACGCTTCTTCTCAAAACGTGGGGTAACAATTTCCTTAACCTATATCGAACTCAATAATTACACTTTACTATTTTATTGTCATTCCAAAGTATATTTTTTATATATGTGCCCTTTTTACAGTTCGTTCACATAATAAAATATATGCAAAAGCTTCTTCTCAAAACGTGGGGTAACAATTTCCTTAACCTACATCGAACTCAACAATTACACTTTACTATTTTATTGTCATTCCAAAATTATTATTTTTTATATGTTCCCTTTTTACAGTTCGTTCATATAATAAATAATATGCAAACGCTTCTTCTCAACGCTCTCAATTCGTTCAATAACCACTTGAATAACAATTTATGTAATACACAGACGTGATAGACTCTGAAATTATTGTTTAGTAGAACTAATAAATAATATAGCTGTCCAAAACACTAACTTTTGTAACAGACGAGTTTTGGTATAAGATCCGTTCAGCGGATCTAACTTCATTATAACAACTTCTGTACTCAGATTATCTCCGAATGAACTTAATATTAAATGAAGACTGTTGTAGGGATATAAATATATAATATACAGGTAAATCATAGTCTTTGCCTTAATAAAATTAAAATTTCACTCCATTAAAGTATCGCAAATTATTAAATTTACATATTAAGGCACAATACAAAAGAGAACACCATTTTTGGACCATGGCAAATGGACAAAAATCTCCTTTTGTTTTTCGGTAACCCTGTCTAAAAAATGACCTCATTAACAAAATGGACAAATGCAGAAAATACGTGAATTTTGTTTATCCATACATCATTTATACCTTCTTGTGTTTGATTCCACAGAACACTCTTAGAACACTATATAATAATATACTACTCTAGTATATAATAATATACACTTGTATAAATCGACTAGCGGCATTATAATGTCATTAGGTTAGGTGGAATCCCAAGTAAGCCGGTGAGTTCATTATAACTTCCCTACTAAAGACCTCAGCTCAGTATTTTTTTACCTCAGATCCACAAATGAATGTTATATTGTTCACAACGATTTACATATTTTACATTTATATAATTACTATATAAGAGATTGAATTAATTAAGTACTTATTGCAATAGTTTTTGATAGAGGTGATAGACTAACAAATTGTTAATTAAAGTAGATAATATAAAAGTAATATAAAAGCGAGAAGAGTGATAAAACTTGTAATAATTGTTCACTTCAAATGATTCACTGTAATGAGAAATAGGTCGATTGACCCTCAATTGAACAAAGCGAACTGAATGTGGGGTCAACAAAAGTTGATCCTTTATTTTCTTCGTCACAAATCGATTATGCGTATTTAAATTCAATTGTTTTAAAACAATTCTCATTTTCTCCTCTAACTCTTCTAAAGCACCCAACAGATTTTAATATAGTTTTCACTAATGGAAAGAGCGATAAACGAGAAATGTTCGTGTATGTAATTCGCTTCCTAATTCTAAAAATGAATCTCTGTGAAGCCAGGAATGGGTCGCTAGTATAGATAATAAAAGAAAGGAAAAGTCTTAGTTGGTACACGAGCCAACATGGCTAATATTAGATTGTTTACCGTGTCAAATGAATTTAGTATCCGTGATGATACTAAATTCATTAATTAGACACAAAACATTAATTCCATGGATACTAAATAACAACAACATTTATTTTATATTATCATCAGTAAAAAATTTACGTAGGAGCAGTATTTAGGAGAAGGTCAATGTTGTAGCCAACAAAGACTTGATTTCTCATACCAACTAGTTAAAACATTCTGCTATTATTTTACAGTATATTATATACTATACTAGGTACTACTATCAGTGACAAACATACTTACTTATTGAATAGGTAAATATTAACTTTCTTATGGAGGGCTTATTATATATCTTATTGGAAAAGTGTTTCCTATATTTTGTTTTAAGACATATTATTAGAAACCTAATTGATAACAATAACTGGAATACTTCTCCTCTGTATCAGGAATTATCGGATATAGCTTAGATAACCTAAGTTTATCTTGCTATGGTCTCTAGAATATACCTAAGCTAAGCTAAGCCCACTGTGAACTTAATGTGCCTTCGATACCTTTTTCAATAGGTATTAATCTCCAGAACGAGTGCACTTATTTTAAAAGTTCTTTCACTATGTGAAAGTTAAGGTTTTCTAAGTTTACTATTCCTACTAATTGCACATGGTCGAGGCAGAAACATTGGTCCGGTACTCTCAGCGAACTTTATTTCGATTGGTACTCTGAATAGTATAGTAAATATGAAACGTCAAAATGCTTTGCATGATTTATAAGAACTACATAGGTACATACGTGGATAGGTACTTTGTTTTACATAGCGATGGACGCATCTATGGCGAAGTACCGCTTTACAATGCCGTGGCAAACGATACAGCTGCCTATTCCATGAGTTGAAATGAAAAGGCTAGACGTTTCATAGTTCTTTGTTCAAACAGTCGGAGCCAGTTGTTTGTATCAAGTGTAGAAGCTTGCTCGACAAGTTTTCCGCTTCAATATTGTTCTCTACTGAGAGTATCTGTGTTTGAATAATTGACAAGACAGGGCTTTGTCGAACATTATAATTCATTCACTTTCATTTTTAAGTTTTTAACTTTATTGCTTCAAATATCATACATCATTTAGATATAATTTTTGTTCTCAGAAAAATCATAACCAAGTACATAAAAGCTATATGTAATATGTATAATCATTAACCATAGTTATGACCATCGAAATAATACATATTATCTTTACAATCTGATTATAACCAAAAAACTTTAATAATATTTTATAATATCAAATTTATGCCTAGTCCTCCGTTTCATTTGTGTGTTCAGCGACTTCGAATTTAATAAATTTTATGTTTAATCATATACTCATATTAATAATGTAATAACATGCAAATTGCATTATTTTCCTTACAGCCGATGGCATGACATACTCGTTCGGCGTGTTCTACGCAGAGTTCCTGACCTACTTCAATGAGGGCAAAGGCAAAACTGCTTGGATCGTCTCCATCCTTGTCGGAGTCACACTTAGTTCAGGTAATACAACCGATCGTTTTACAACATTACCTTTAATGCTTGCGTAACGTTTCCATATTTAAATCTATACTAATATTATAAAGAGGAAAGATTTGATTGTTTGTTTGTTTGTTTGTATAGAATAGGCTCCGAAACTACTGGACCGATTTGAAAAATTATTTTACCATTAGAAGCCGACATTATCCGTAATGAACATAGGATACTTTTTACCGCGGGAAAATGCTTCATTATTACGGGAAATCTAAAATAAAAGTAAAGCGCCGGAGAGATAGCGCCATCTATCCAAAATACGGCAGATGGTGTTTTATACTTTTCTACGCGGACGAAGTCGCGAGCACCAGCTAGTTTATAATAAATTTCTATGCAACATTGCTGTTTCAACCTTTTAGTTTTTTCAAGTACCTAAATTATGCATTGTTTTAACTTTTTATGGCTTTTTAACATGTACCCTATTTCCGAGTTACAACAACTTGTCGAAGATATTTGCACAAATGCTAACGAAATATTTTTTTTAACGCTCGCTATTGCCGATAATAGTAAGATTTTCAACAAAGAGAAAAATCTTGGTTTATCTTGGTTAAATTGTAATATTGCTGTTTGTGTGATTGATTCTTTTTGATATAATATTTCTTAATATTTAGTTCAGCGAAATTTGCATGCAATTAATCCTTAAACCCAACGATTTTAATATATAAACTTGCTTTGGAAAGGCACGCAAAAGTTGCAATAACTATTCTTATAAGTTAATTTTCTTTAAATAAAGGTACTAATGTAATAATAGGTTATGTAACAAATTTAGGTCAATGGTGGAAAATTTACCTATTATAAACAAGTGGGTGTTGTATTGTCGTATTGATTGCTGATAAAGGCGTTTCGTGAATGAATCAGCGCAGCGAGGTGATTGAATTTCACTTTCTGTATTGGAGTTGTATTATGTTGGTATCGCTTTCATAATGTAACACAAATTGTAAGGTTCAATGATTAAGCTAATTGTGTTTTAATATAAATTATTTTAATAATAAAATTAATAATATAATCTTTATTATTAGTAAATATGTATACATTGAAAGCTTATCTATACAAATATTATAAAGACAGATTTTATATGTTTGTTATGAACAAACTCAAAAACTACTGGACCTATTATGAAAATATTTTATAAAGTTACGCGGGCGAAGTCGCGTGCAACAGCTAGTAACTTATATGTCTATTTGTAGAAAAGTAATTAAAGAATCTTGTATAAATGATTTCAGGTCCAATATCAAGTTCGTTTGTAAACCGGTGGGGTTGCCGCGCGGTGACTGTTGCTGGTGCTTTACTCTCGTCCGCTTGTGTGGTGGCGTCAGCGTTTGCAGATGACGTACTCACTCTTATCTTCACAATTGGAGTTGGAGCCGGCTTTGGATTCGGTCTCATATATCTACCAGCTATAGTGAGCGTCACCGTTTGGTTTGAACGCTATAGAAGCCTTGCTACAGGTATGCATAGCGAAAGTCTTAACATAATCTCTCCCACTACCATTTAGCTTTATTTTTATATTTTAATTTAACATCTTTTTACAAAATTAAACCCCCAAATTTTATGTTACTTTCAGAATTGCTGTAGGTATTTTGTTCAAAAATAAAATAATATAAAATATACAATATGTGTGCAATGGAAGATTATTTCATTTCTGTTGTTGATTGGTCTCCAAATATCTTACTTATATATATTTAACATTTCTATTAACAATAATTATAGATTTTTATAAAAACATGCCTATTGGTTTTCAGGTATTGCAGTATGTGGATCAGGTCTCGGAACATTCCTCTTTGCGCCAATAACTAAAAGTTTAATTGCTAATTACGGGTGGCGAGGAGCTATGGCAATTATTGGTGCCTTTATTCTAAATTGTGTGCCGTTGGGACTTATGTTCAAACCAGTGCCTGAGCCTCCTAGAACTCCAGTCACAGAACCAATGTTACCAAAATCTAATAAGTCTCCACTGAAAAGATCTCAAAGTACTGAACATGTGATACGTGCAAATGGAAAAGTGGAAGAGAGTGATGTCTCAAGACTAACCTTATCCCAGCCAGCTTTGAACAAACCTCACGAACCTACGCTTTCAAAGCAGTCCCACTCACGCCATGGTAGTGGAATCATGCAGAGACCTGACATATTATATCAAGGAAGCATGACTAGTCTAGCGAAGTTCAGAGCTCCGTCACCAGAGAGACAAATCCGGGCACATTCAATAGAGGAACGCGTAGAAACTTGTGGATGGCTGCCATGTTCAGTTGAGTCAAAATTGGCCCTATCAGAAATGCTTGATCTATCACTCCTCGTAGACCCTGTCTTTATTCTATTTTCTTTATCGAACTTTTTAACTAGTATAGGATTTTACATACCATACGTCTATACAGTGCCTATGAGCGAAAAATTGGGGATAGAAAACTCCGCTTATTTAATTTCTATAATCGGAGGATCCAACTTGATAGGCAGGATTATTCTTGGATATATCAGCGATAAACCTTGGGTGAATCGACTGTTGGCTTATAATATTTGCCTTACAATTTCTGGAATTAGTAAGTATGAAGAAACATTTTACTCAAAATACACGAAATTTGATATAAACCTTATTAATAAAATTCATTGTTTGTATTTTCAGGCACTGCGTTGGCGATGGCGTGCTGGGAATTCTGGGGATTAGCTTTATATGCGACTACGTTTGGGTTTACTATCGGGGCTTATGTTGGCCTTACTTCCGTAGTGCTGGTTGATCTGCTAGGCATCGAGAAACTGACTAATGCTTTTGGACTCCTGCTTTTGTTTCAAGGCATCGCGTCACTTATTGGACCACCTTTTGCAGGTAACATTTTAACTTTTAATAGAATCGTCGATGAAGAGCAACATGAAACATGTAACAAAATCAATGTTTACCTTTTTCAGGATGGCTCTACGACGAATTGCAATCATATGCGCCGGGCTTCTACGTAGCTGGTGGAACTATAGCGTTGAGTGGAATAATTCTGTTTCTAATTCCTGTGCTGGAGAGACGGAACAGCAAGAGTAGATGGAACCAAGAGATGGTAATGGAACAAATTTAGCAGGATGCCTTCGGACGGCGGTGGCGCGAGTTTCCGGTGATCGTGCTCCACAGTCCCTCCACGCCGTCGTCCACAGACTCCACGGAGGACACGTACAGCAACAGGGTATATACAACTACAATAATAGATGAGAATAATACTTACTATAACAATGAAGATAGATACGAACTTGTAAATAACTACTATGGAGGGATGGATGAACGCGTTGAATTTAACGATGATCGTTAAGCTCATTCCAGAAACGGTGTGTAAAGTGAGTGCGGTGAAGCTTATAATGATAGTGCTAGAAAACAAAGGTGCAATATGTAATATTAGTCGTATACACTGATCTAATTTTAATGTATATAGAAATGATACCTAACTCTTGTTTTCTATGAACTGCAACAAATTTATTCTTAGTCATAGTGTTTTATGATATATATATACATAATATTTACGGTGTCTAAATATTTCGTAACGGATGTCTTAGAGTGAATGGAGTTACTTCGCAAATAGCCTTATTGTGGACCAATCGTGGTTAGAGTGGATGTTAATAAGGTCCAATATACCTTAAAAAGCATGTTCTACTGTGTACATGTGATGATGTTAAGGAAATATTTTAATTTTACTGATTAAATCTACTATTGGTTTCGCGTAGTTCATAACATTTTTCCACGTTGTGTTCAGTAGTAGGTATAGTCAATATTTTCGAGCGCAAAATTTCACTTCGAATTTCTATTGTTTCTTTTTTCTGTAAAAAGGAGACAAAATTTGTACATTTTATTCGATTGTAGGTAAATTCATTAAAAAATTATTCTTCTTTATCTTTTATGTAAAATCAAACATGTAAGTACATGTCTAATCGACTGAATTTAATTAGAATTACACATTTCGACTGCTCTGGTATACTAATGCCTACTTCATACAAATTACTTTGTCTATGTTTTTTGTAATATACATATAATATAATATTTTTAACTCTTCGTATCTGATACGATTACAATGTTAAGGTAATATTAAACAATTTAAAAACTAAATAACTTAGTAATCTTTTTTATTTCTCACCATAGCTTTGTTCGGGTATCTAATCATCCTTATCTTTGTCCTCTTCAGTACTGTTGTTAGGCGCACAAAGAGAAAACATAGTTTGACGTATTTGCTCGTCAACAAAAAATAAGTTGATAACAGTGAGAGCTGGAGATACCTTCAATGATAAAAAGAAGATGTTCTAGAAATAAGTCGATGAAGGTTAAGTTTCAGCGGTCAATAATAAAATAAAAATAAGATTTTTTTAAAATTGTCGGCAGGCTTAGAAATGATGAATTCTATATTATATATTTTGTATTCATTTTCATGTTCGTGTCGTTAGAATGGATCACTGTTGCTAACTGTCTTCATTGGATTTACAAAAGAACTTAGTCAGGTAGTCATTACAGCGGAAAAATCCCGTGACTGAACAGATGTTAGAATCACACTGGGACCGCATAACCGCTCTTAACTGCTAAGTTACTTTAGTTCTACTTGAACCCGCCATTTAACAATTGCACCTACCAATACCAACTACTCAATTGACTACTTTTCTTTCTTACCCAATGCAACCACATGGCCCATTTCACGTAAGAAGCAGCTGGTTTCCAGACTTCACCACTATTGAAGAGTTGAGATATCACAACGCATGCTCTTATGATTGCAATAGGAGTCCAGCAGAGCATATTTAAACATGTCATTGAAATGGTTGTCTGTAAATAAAACGAAACAAAATATTGCATTACAAAATACCTAAAACCTAGATTCTAGGACATAGAGATCTTTTAGTGTCAAGAACAGACAATAAACGATATTGTCTTCATTTAACTGAGTCTGACAGATACGCTGAGTCCTCAACACATGAAGACAATTCTGAGTATACATAACGTTTGTTGCCATGGGGGTTATCTGTGCCGCCAACGCACCGCTCGCTGCCGTGCCATGTTATGAAATAAACTTATTAATTAACTTCTTACTTATTAATTAACTTAATTAATTAATTAATTAATTAATTAACTTATTAATTAATTAATTAACTTATTAATTAACGTGAATACAGTGAATCCTCCGACCGACAGCGGGTAGCAAGCGACTCGTTAAGCGAAGTAGTATCAGCGTTTATAGATAAAAAAAATATTGTACCACATACCCGTGTAAAATTAATTTCACTCAAGTGAGATTTGTTTTTGTAGTTCTTTTCCAGCGTTCGGCACCAAATAAGCATCATAGACCTGAAAAAAATATATATACATAGGTAATAAATCCCGGCACGTAAGTTGGCAAGAATGGCGAGAAGTCGTTTTTTGGATCTGATCGGGTATCAAGCGGGGCAAAGGGGCAAGATAACATAGATCCGACCGCGCGATTGGTTCGCCACTCGCCCCATGCCTCTCGCACCTTGCACATGTCCCGCTCACTCCTTCGTACACTTGCGTTAGTTTTATCTCACGTGCGCAAACTTTCTCCCATTACGTTAAAATCTTGCCAAGTTATGTGCCGGTTATTATATAGCAAATGAACGCAACGCAAATGGCAGCCTGAACTCTTACTTAGTAACGGTCCACTTAATAGTAAGCTGCTAACTACGCTAAAGACAGAAGTGTTACTTTGGACTAATTAAGTTATTAATAAATTAATGATAAAAAAAAACTTCTTAAAAACAAGCTTTTATTTGTAAGTGTCCTCAAAAGAAGAAAATAATCTTTAAATTAAATATAAAAGCTTGTTGCAAGATTTACATGACTGTGTACTAACTAGTCTTGCTTGACATACCTACTTAATATAAGTTACCTACCTAATTCTATGAAAGAAATGTTTCATCCCCATAAAATATGCAAATTTTACCATTAAGTAATTTATATTTTATTTTTTAGTTATTATTGAGTACTAAAAAAGTTTAGTTGTATTAGTTTTTCGTGTTCTCGTCAGCAAGCCCTTTCATTTGATACCCATACTGTGGTATTGCAGGAAAAATAACTAGTCCGCCATCTTGGATGATCCGCCATATTGAAATTAGAATGACGTCACATAGCTAAGCATGCATTGTCATCCAAAATAAGCGTGTATGCCAAATTTCAGCTCAATCAAAAGGTTAAAGATAACTGATTTAAAATTCAGTTGCAAGATTCCACCCGGACAAACATACATACATTGCAAGTCAATAAAAAGCTTGTAAAATAAGAGATAATGAGTCATTTCGAAGGCATTCCGTTTAAGTTATAACATGCAGACAATGATGTCTCATTCCCCACTTTAATAATTTCATTAAATTTAAACCGATATAATTAATCTATCATACTTATTACTTACATTACAACAGCCGGTTTAACGCTCCGCAGAAGAAAGATGATTATGACCAAACCTCTCTTCCAGTTATTCGGTAAGATCATGTCAAATGTGCATGAAGTACACGTGAAGTCGTACCCATACTGTCCGATTCCAAACAAGGGTGGGTATGAATACAGAGTAGAGAAGAAGAAGCACAAGCAGAGGTATAATGTGTAATGTCGCTTTTGCATCGGCCAACCTGAAAAGGATATTAATAACTCGTTCAACTAAAGAATAAGATGTAGGTGTAATATTATTATATTTTGCAATAATCTTTAAATAGTTATACGAGAGCTCATAAAAAAAATACCCGGAATATTTTAATTTTCAAATTAAAATCATCATATCAAATTTTATTTGCTCTTTTTTATGTATGTATCTGACGGTTTACTTGATGGTAAATGGCTAACCATGATCTATCAACAGAAACAACGACGTGGGTACTGTAGATGCGCTGAAAACCTTAATAGGATTAATAATAATTATAAGGAATTAGGGAGGGATAGGAAAATGCGCTCTAATATATCACACTCATTTCCCGAGACACAACAGCTTATAATGCTGTTATTTCACTATATAAATAAATAGTCTTCAGTAAGAAGTGGTTAAAATCGCCAAAAACCACTAAAAATCAGACCAGTATCAATTTTGAAAAGATTATTGAACCTTGGACCCCTGTAAACGTTCTCTTAAGGAACACCATTTCTTGAAGAATATAAAAATAATTTAGATCTTCATATATATTTATACTACTCAATTATATTTCTTTAATATTTACATTTTCACATTTATGATATTAGCAGAATTACTGAAAAAATTCTAAAACAGCTGAACCTAGCTGTCGTAACAATATTGTAATACGCTATCCCATAAAGAAAACGCCATACCAACCTGAATCAACTATAATTTATTATATTAGACCATATAATATAATTATTTAACTTTGAACTAAATATGTGCCTACTAACTTACTTACCATTAGTATTGTATTTGGAGAGAACATATCTCTCGATGCACACGTGAGTTAGGCATTCGATTTCTAACACAGCCAAAAATGTTTCCCAAAAGCCAAAAAAATCGCATTTAAAGTTTTGAAAACCTTGCCAACTGAAAATTAAGTAATATTAAAAATAATTGATAAAAGTTTAGAATAAAATGAACTCCATAATTAAATATTACAAAGAGGCCAAATTATTAAGTAAAATATTTTATTATTAGATAGTCTTCGTATCTATTAAAACAGGAGTGGTACCTAAATGTCATTAGTTTAACTATTCGTACCTTCTAAATTCCAATCAAATCCTAACAAGACTTAATACGATTTTAAAGGAAAGAATTTTTTGGTTCTTTTTCACTCACCTTTCCATGTATTTAATGAAAGTTAACTGAGAAAATACGGGAACCACACGTCGAATGCACGAGGTCAAAGTAAAATTTGCCAAATTACTGTAACTGCGGTCGAGTTTCAGATTGGATGTGAACAAAGCAAAATTTAACCACGAACCGAGCACTACCGATATTAAACCTGAAAATTATAGTTTATCATCATCAATCATCAATACTAATAATAAATCTGTAAGTGTAGCTATTGTATGTATGTATGGTCCTCCATAACTCTATAACGAATTAACTGATTTTCTTTAAAATTGGTAGTAAACATTTAGACGTACGGGACACAGGATAGCTTACTTTTTCTTTTTCAACGTGGACGAAGTTGCGGCCGCCAGCTAGTATTACATAAACCTTACAATCAGCTTGGGAAACTTTGAATAGGTACCTACCTATACTGTTTAAATATTTTTATGCTTTCAGTCATAAAATAATTTAAGGGCGTAGTTACTGCTGCTAAATTACGACATTAATAATTAATTTATAAAAATTCAATTTAGCAAATCTATGTGGAAATAAATATCTTTCTAAACATAAATATGAATATTAAAATTACTACAAAATATGAAAAACAAGTACCTGTCAATAAAAATCCTTCCTGTACCGTCTCTCTTTCGTCTATGTCAAATATGTCATACCAGGCACACTCCTTGTGATACATTTTATCAATAGCCATATCAAATTGATTTTCTCTTTTGTAATTAATCAGATTAACATAGAAATATTTTTGCACCGAGCTGATATAATTTAAAAATTGTATAATAATATGTTAATTTGTGGAAAATTATTTTACAAAGCTCTTCAATTGTTTATTGATAATTTTCCAGGCAGCGACCCATATTGACTGTGTGTCGACTTGTAGCGAATGATGAAAATAATAAGATAATTCCAGTCCAGTACTTGGCAGAGTTAGGTACCTCCCGTGTCCACTTGTAACACTCGACCTAACGCTTATCATATTACACGTATCTAGATTCATCTAATACGCCGTACGTTACGCCAAGTTACGCTCTGGTTGTCAATGTATTATTCTCAAATACTTGTTTCTCAAATAATATTGTGGACACACACTCACCTGCATAGTTGCAATTACTCGTAAATTCGTCTCAGATTACTAAAACGCCTAATTAATCATAAAATTAAATTTTAAAATTAATCCCTCAATAAAATAATCACTGAAGAGCCAAAAAGGCTAGAACAGTGCATAGCATTTATATTTTATGTTTAACAAAAGATTCTTTTACAAATCAAGCAAAATTAGCTCAACGGATTTGGATGAAATTTGACACGCAAATAGTTTATTACTTGGATTAATCCAAGTCTAAATGTTCGATGGAAGAAAGGGGAAGTCGTACATCTTATAGAAGATAAACAGACGGGCGATTTTGCGTCTATGTATGTGCCAAGCCATGCAGCTTAGTTCCTAAAAGCTATATGCCTATATCGCTAATGAGCCTCCTAGCTTTGCGATCTACCTTACGAGTTATACATGTACGAGTATAATATTCCTTGCTTTGGAATCTCCACAATGTGGAATCCATTGCCGATTTTCAGGACTTCAAGATGTCTTCGAAATTCGATGTTCACTAGCCTGCTACTACTTTAGTGCACTTATGTATTTGTATATTGTGTTGGCTCTTAAATAAGGCGGTGCGACTTCGTCCGCGTTGAAAAAATTACAATATAACACCTGAGAAATCTTTATCGTCGTGACAACGGCGAAGGTGGCGCAGAAAAGTAGAAGATTCCTCGGAAACATAACATTTATCTAGGATATAAAAAGTATCTGTGTGCCAATTTCATCCATATCCGAAAGAGTACCTAACAAATTTACGCCAAATAGATTTTGACATGTAAAAAGTATTAGAACAAAACCAACTGCGCTATTGTTTGGAGAATAGTTTCATATGATATATTGAGATGTTTTTCGCAGTTATTAAAGAAAAATAAGTAACTTGCTTTTTCATCATCTTTTTCATAAAGATTTATTTATTCAAGGAATAAATACAAAACTAAAGTAATATAGAAAATCAATTTATTAATTCAAATAAATTATTTACACATTTTTCTCAAAATCTCAGATGAAGTTAACATTCTCAGTAACTCCATTTTTTTCGTCCTTATTCAGCTTGTAGATCCTCAACTTCTTTAAACTAATTCTTTCCTTTTCATTTAAACATTCTGTCTACTTGAAACCGTTTCTTGTGTGAGATGTTTTCGTCCATTTTATCCCTTTTTTTCTATTCCTGGTTGTACCTTTTAGCAACAAGAGGGTGTAACAGGGCGTAATTTTTCTGCACACGACCAAGCAAAGCCGCCCGCAAACGTTCGTCGCCTACCAGGTAACATAATACAGGTACGCTAGTTGCAGCCTAAAAATAAATATTCAAATTATAATATCGATCGCTTCGCACCTGTTTGGGAGAGTCTTAAAACTGTGTGTTACATAAGCAATATAACATTTGACATCTTTATTGCTATTACACTTTTGCCGTGCATTAGTTTTCTTAATTTTAGATGATCCCTCGGGAGCAGTATTTTTTCGAAATGATTGATATCCATATACTTTCCGATATCCCTGACAACGTGTATGCAAAATTTCATGATGATCGGTCGAGTAGTTAAGGCGTAAAAAGATAACACCTTTAAGTATATATTTAAAAAAAAACATTGTGCTGCCGATTAAGTAGGATTAAGGATAAGGAGTAAGAAAGGGAAAGGGTAATGCTCTGGCATCCCTTACTCACTTAACGAAACACAACAGTAGGTACATAATTATGCTGCTATTTCACGGTGGTCTTCTGTAAGGGGGTGGTTACTGTCGCCAGACGGGCTGCGCAAATGACTGCGAAACGCTGTGTGCTCCGCAACTACTACTGAAAATACTATATAGTACAATATACCTAGTAGTAAAATTTGTTATCTAACGCGATCAAAGAAACCTAGGTTATTTCTAAAAGTAGCATGCTCTTTGACAGATTTCTATTAGGAGACTGGGATTCATCATTCATTGCATCACTGCTAAGAACTTCCTGTCAAATAGATTTGCTTATTCTGTCTTATTTGTCTATAGGTGGTAATATTTTTAAAAATGATTTTATTATGAGTTCTTTCATTGATAAATCACTACTACATATTATAAAACAAACTCCTCCGCCGAGTCTGTTCGCGATAAACTCAAAAACTACTGCACCGATTTACAAGCTGTTTTCATCAATGGTTTTCGAGGAAGGTTTTAGTATATAATTTACAAAGTTACGCGGGCAAAGTCCCGAGCAGCAGCTAGTTAAATATATTAATAGAAATCTTTACCTCTGAAGCAATAGGCGCTAACAACGCAAGAACTGGAGGCACATGAGGCTTGTAACCGTATAATAACAACGGTATCCACTGCCAGCCGGCTTCAATAGCAGCTGGTATCCAGAAAGCTAATGTGATAATACTGGATGCGTGGACACTCTGAAAAGAAAACGAAAATATTTTTATACTAAGTATATAGTGCTCGCGACTTCGAAAGTAGAAATGAAATCTGTTCCAATTTTTTTCATTGATGCACATAACAAAAAGTAATCGATTCACAAGCAAATGAGAAAATGTATTGAACTGTTTTTTATTTTGGATTTATATTTTGTAGCTTAACTAGATAAGTAATCACTAACGTATATTTTGTTAATACAAACAATATATTTTCTTGTTCATTCTTTCTTTACATAATGTTCCGGGCTGTAAAAAAACTCAAGGAAATATTTGATTCGTTTTTACATAAACCATTCAAGATTCTATAAAATGATTTTCTAAAATCCATTTTCACACATAATTGTTAAAGCAAATTTGATAGTCATTTAAATGTAAAGGTTGGTAGACAAGCTAACGGTTAATTAGGTCAGACTATTAGGTCTTGATAAATTGGTTCGCTATAGATACTTTACCCTTGTAAGACGTTTATGTTCACGTAATTCTTCGCCTCTGTAATATATCCGTTCCAATCGCACAGCTTTTCCAGCGAAGTAAAATCTAAAAATGTACAAATTTGTTTATTCGAGTTAGACAAATTGTAGTTTGAATATTAAAGAAAACTTACATAGCAACAACAGGAATTGCTCCGCAAACGATAACGTACGGAACATTAAAGCCAAGATGTTTGGCGCTTGATAAGAAAGACGGCCAGGAGAGTGTACAAATAGTTCCAGTGGTATCACAAGAATATATACCAGTCCCGAACAACGGTGGGATAGCAAATAATATAGCATTACCCCAACACACGATTATGAGTATCCAATAAAGTTTTAAGCTTGGCCTTCTTTCTGAAATATTTCAAAAGTATATTAGAAGAAAAAAAAACCATAAACTTTCCTATTCTTTTACCCTTATAAAACTGTACTGATGATATACTAACCACGGCTGTAATACTTCGCTAATATGTATCTTTCTAAGACTTGTACAGATAACGCTGACATTTGTAAAATTCCAAAAAATTGATTTAAAAATGCAAAGAATTGGCAGCATGCAGTACCAAACAGCCATCTGTAATATAAATTATAACTCTATTACAATTATATTTATAGGTAATTAAAATTACAGTAAATATTTAAACATATTATACTTTTTTGCTATAGCTGACGATCCGGAAAATGGAAATCCGAGCAAGCTTCTGCCAAATGACGCCGTGCAAAGATTAAGCACGAGTATGTGACTCTTGAATATGATTAGGTGACTATGAATGAACGTGACGAAAAGCCAACCGTTCAGGAGCACCCCGAATATACCTGCCAACAAATGTATAAGCTGTATCACCAGTTATGGACCAGCAACAATTTTATGACTAACACATGACCTCTAAGAAAGAAACTAAAAAATATTCATGCACACACCAAAAACTATAAGACAAGCCCCCAACAATATCTTGTAAGAACCGTCAAAATAATACCAAGGACACTCGTTTTCATTGTAATCTAAATAAGCTTGCATTGTTCGCGTAGTACTTTTTCTGATTAATCTAATTACTGGCACCGATAGTAAATTTCACAAGAAATACGATATCCTTAATAACATAAACGTCCACCTTGTACAAGAGGTTACAGAGACTGCTCAGGTTGACGAACCAGCATATACATAGTAGACAAAAGAATGGGATCATGTTTCTAGTCCTGCACTTTGTGTGATACATCACAGGCTCAAACATGTTCCTGACTTCATTTCCAAATCCCTGGATAGAAAAGCATTGCTAAAATTTCATTCATTGCTTATCCCTTTTTCCGATATTTATACATATAAATGGATCATTATTTCATTATTATTACAATGATTCGTAAAGAAAACTTGATACATACCACAATACAAAACAGTTTGTCGGCGTTTATTGAAATTGTAGAAAAATGTTTGGTACGAATTAATTTCTAAGTTAAATTTAAATACAACATTTCAATTAAAATTTCCCTTTGAGCGTGAACCTGCATTCACAAAATGTTCTTATGTCTGTGCATAATCCTACACTAGCGTGACGGAAATATAATAGGTCATTGTTATATTATGATATGACCCTCAAGTATCCTTATTCGCACAAGAATCCAAAATAACTTCAACTTCAAAATTCAATTTAAAAAAATCAAAATCCGAAAACGCGTAATGTTCACGATATCAATCATAATATGTCCTATTGGTATCTATATCGATTCTATATCTATCTATACATATTATAAAATAAATCACTCTGTAACCGCCCGCCTCTGTAAGTTTCTCTGCTAACTTCTTTCTTCTAAACCATCCAACTATTTTCACTATCGAAAAGAATAAATATTCGAGATTTGTGTTCATAATTTGCAGTAAACAAAACCATTCGTGCAAAGTTGCTGGTATTAAATAAAACAAATAAATAAATTACAAATATAATCAAGCCCATTCAAGGTAAACGTTTTTGAAATTTTAACACGTTTCCTTTTTGGTACACGTTCAATTGTAAATTTTATGTTAAGGTCGACAGACAGGCTAACGGATCACTTGAAAGTAGGTGGCTACCGTCGCCTATAACACAAGCAACGCCATAAGTGCTACAAGTGCGCTGCCGGTGCCAACCATAGAAGGATTAAGGACTAAGGATAAGGGAGGGATGGGGGGTAATGGGCTCTTAATTGGTTCCAAAATATAATAGGAGAACTAAACACACTGTCGCACATTTCGGTTTTCCCATTGAATTCGCATGAAAATTCGCATTCTAAATATAATTCCGCTTTAACCTAAGCAACCACCAAATAGTGTTTTACATACACAAATTTAAAAATAACTTTCCATCATCGAATTCGACTACCTGTGCAATTTTCTTATACGCACCTAATCTTTGAATTAAATGCATCATCTTTCGATTAAATGGAAAGTGGGACTAATATTCATATGCCATGATTATAATTTATGTATAAATATAAAATGATAATTGTAATCAAACCGTTCGATACAACACGGTCTTGGCAACGCGAGTGAAAATTATGTCAGGTGTTTCACTTACCACAGGCGGTCGGCGCACGTCGATCGGACTTACATAGTTAATTGCGGAGAAGATCACACAAGTTTTGGCGTTATAATAATAAATCATTGCCCAGTCGCGTTACTGACGATTTATCTATTATATTTTTCATTGAGTGCGCGTGCAGTGTTAACACCGAGCGGGTCGTGGCAGGATGTTGTCGGTGGACCAATTGACGCAATTGTTGAAAAAACACCTGGGACTCTATAATCCTATAGATGGCATATCACATGAGACCAAATGGGTAGTTGCAGAATCTCCTCTAGGTGGACGAGGGCTTGTTGCGACCGAAGACATAAAACCTGGTGAAGTACTCTTCGTAGACCGTCCACTCATTTATGGACCGCGTTCTGCAAATAACATCCAACAAGGATGCACTGTGTGCGGTACATTGAACAGTGATAAATTTTTCAATTGTCACATATGCGCATTGTCATTGTGTTCAGAAAAATGTCAGGATAATAATATACATTATACCGATTGTGCCATTATTTCGCGATGGAACACCAAAGTACCTTTGGAAGAAGTGGATGACACTTTATTGTCGCAAGCGCTAGCTGCGATAAGAGCACTTGAGTTAAACGAGGAACAAAGGCGACTTATGACTTCACTTGCAGCCCATTTCCTGCCTCAACATGGAGCAGAAGTAAGAAAATTGAAAGAATATTTCGATATACAAGACGAAGATGAGGAAATTATGTCACATGCTTGCTGCGTCCTTGACGCGAACGCATACCAAATTGCTACTCCTTATGGAATAAAGGAGATGAGTCAGAGAGGTTTGTATCCTGTCTCTGCATTGATGAATCACAACTGTGTTCCAAATACGCGCCATAGTTACAATCGAGATTTACAAATGATAGTAAAGGCTGTAAAGCCGATACCGATCGGGACAGAAATATTTACAAGTTACTCTGGATTATTGTGGGGCACACCTGCCCGTCGCACGCATCTATATAAAACTAAACATTTCTTATGTATGTGTGAACGTTGTGCAGATCCAACAGAAAATGGAACATATTTGGCAGCCCTCAAATGTTTCTCCTCTGAATGTCCGGGTTCCCTTCTACCAATCGAACCGTTAAATTTATCTTGTTCGTGGCGATGTTTGGATTGCGGCATGCGTGTCCCCTCCAAGAATATAGCGGCGATTCAAAGTGCCCTTGGAAGTCTAATGGGAAGTTTAGACTTTAAAAGTATCGATGAATTGGAAAATTTCCTCATAAATCGAATGGAAAAATTTATTCCTAGAACCAATCAAATCTTTGTTGATCTTCAATGTCAAATGATTTGGGAAATTGGTGAAGTTGATGGTCTTCGTTGGCAAGGTGAGGTGCATTTTTTTTGTTTCCTTTTTTCGTATTCAAATTGTTTAAAACACAGCAGAAAAAATAAACGCAATCAAACAGATTTCCATATGTAATATTTTTAAACAAAAATTTAAATAAATGGTTTTAAAATTAAAAGGAGGAGATTTACATAATCAAAATATTTTCAATTGTGAGATATCAATATGATATCTGTATAAATTTATAGTATATTTTTCAATATTTAAACCCAGTTACTACATTTTTGTACGTAGTGCACGAAGCAATCAAATATTAACACACCGTTCCGCACGTCCATCATTGTGGCAGACAGACAAGACGTGTTTGATTTGACAAAACATATGCAAGGACAGCTGTGTACTTTTAACTAGTAATTCTCTTCCGTTATCAAGTAGGTATGCAGAAAAATATCTTGTATTATATATATACAGCTAAACTAAAGCACTAAGCATTAATTGCATTTATATTATACATATCATGCATATAGTAGTTGTTCTTCCTTCTCAACACTTTGTAACATATTTGATAACGAGGTTCGTTTTTTAAATGGATGACTTTAAAAAGCCGATTGGAAATTTTTATCATAATATATTTAGTTTCTTGATTAGAAATTCTTTACTCTACTGGCGTTTCGTTACATTTTTAGAAAAAAAAATACTTACACAAAAAGTTAAGACAGTTCGAAATATTACTTGAAAATGGAGAAAAGGTTATCGCTAGTTATCGCAATTTCTTATATGGAAAAACAATCAAATTTAATTATAATATACAGCGAAGGGAGAGTCCTAATTTAAATTTTTAGGAAAAAAATGACTTGCAAATGTCCCTATTTTCAACTTTACATCTTATACATATTCAACCACTAACATGAGCCACTAACATATTTGATAACATATTTACTAACTGAGCCAAGCCACGTATCGCTGTGACGCATATTTTCCCGTTTCAGTTGGAACCTTGAAATAAAACGTAATATTTCTATGTTAAAATGTGAACACGAACACACGGGTGCAGAATTTGTATATATATAAATATCAGTCTGTTTAATAAAGCACTCCGTTTATGTTAGAATAATCAAGAATCACTTCAGTCCAACTTTTCGAGATGCATATGGACCTGTAGGCAGCGATTTTGAGCTTGAGCCAAAAATTTGCGTATATCTTTATTCCTGAAAGTCTTTGTGATAAAAATTATTGCCTATCACAAATCTTTCAAAACTTCTGGAAACATGTATCTGTCCTAGGGGACAGTTTAAAAATTCCCTAGAATAAATCAAGTGAATAGTCTGCCCTAGTCTATTCATTTGATTTGTTCTACTCTGAAGATTCTATTCCATCCCTGGATGTTACGTAGCCAAGCCTTCCAGGTAGAGTTTCCAGATGGTCGGAATTCGTCTGGATTGCTCCAAAAATTCATTTGCTGTTCAAATTCCCGACAAAATACAAAATGTTCCTAGAAACAGCTTGTAGCAAATTTTAACTTAACAATTTTAAAAATTAAGGGCACTTTTCAAAGTAATTTCCTAAGGAATTCTCACTGTGAAGAGTGTTTAGTCTCTTAAATAACTAAAGAGAGAAATAATTTGATCATTAATTTAGTAAAATGATTATGATGTAAGTAAACTCTTATAAAAACTTTTGAAATCTAAAATTTATGGTTTGTAACATTTTTCTTGATAATAATACCATAACAATTTCTAAATCATATTGCACGTTGGCCTCTTCATTAGTGACTTTTTGAGTCCCGTTTAAGATGAAAATGGCTATAAATATGCATTCACCCAAAATATTGAGATGACAAATACAATCGACATATTGATAAACCAAGATACATATAATTATTTTAAACACGATACGTAGATTATGCGATCACAATTTCCATCTTATAAGGCAAAAAATTGCCACGAAATCGTAAATTTTAAAGATCCCATCGCAATTCCTATGTAGAAAAGACTATATTTATTTGACACGCGAGTTGTTTTAAGATTTATTTCAGAAATCTATTTTAGTAACTACTTTCATAACTACATTAGATCGTTGGTTTACGTCAGTGAAGCGCGGAACTTGCCCCCATCACCTGTAAACGCGTTACTCCTAATATCTATTGATAATTTAAATTCCAGCATGCCGCACCTGCTTGACGCTCTTCAAAAACACTTGTACCAAGATCCTGAAAACGAAACGAGTCCTAATTGGGTGATTAAAGACTCACAACTTAGTGGGAGAGGATTATTTGCACGCAAGCTAATAAAACGGGGAACTTTGATCTTTGTCAATAGACCTCTTATTGTTGGTGCCCGCGGTGACAGTGTTGGGAAGAAATTTTGCACTATATGTTACAAAATCAGTGATGAATTGTACAGTTGTAAAAAGTGCTCATTGTTAATATGCTCCCAAAGGTGTAACACATCAACCAATCATTTAAAGGAGTGTTCTTTCCTAACTGAAAATTGGCGAGCGACGAAGAATTGTTTAGAAAACCCCTCGCTACTTGTTGGTAATATGACATATTTACGTGCTTTATTGTTGAACGAAGAAGAGAAATTGATGCTAACAATGCTTCAAAAGCATGAACAAGATACAACTGATAATATAATAGAGGCATTGTCTTCAAAATATATAATACCCCCAAGGGACATACAATTAATGAAGCTAACCTGTTCCATTTTAAATACAAACGCGTTTAGAATTTCCCAAAAAAGCAATAAGAACAAAATTCCTTTAAGGGGACTATACCCATTGTCATCTCTTCTCAATCACAGCTGTATACCTAACACCAGAAATGTAATGAGGGAGGATTACGCAATGAAAGTTTACGCCACTAAAGACATAGAAAGCGGAGAAGAAATATTGACCTGTTATACGGGTTTACTGTGGTGCACTCCAGCCAGACGCTGTCATCTTTACAAAACTAAACACTTTTGGTGTACCTGTCACAGGTGTGAAGACCCAAGTGAGATGGGTACAAAATTATCGGCCCTAAAGTGCACTAACAAGGAATGCGTTGGAGTTTTATTACCTTTAAATCCTTTAGATTTTAAAACTGATTGGCATTGTGATACCTGTAAAGTTATTGTGTTGCATGCACAAGTGAGTGTCATGCAGAGTGTGCTGGGAAGCCTTGTGGGGACCCTCAACCTAGATGACCAGATTCGGCTAGAGACTTTCATGTTAGAAAGATTAGTCACATTCATACCTCCTTCGAGTCATATATTTGTTGATTTACAATTGAGATTAGCAATCAGAACGGGATTTGCAGGTGCATTTCAAAGATTCTTGTTTTATTTTACTGTGAAAGTAACAATTAACAACACGCGTCGCTTTTTTAATTAATTTAATCCAATCTAACATCTAAACGAACATAGCAATTATTAATCTTATAACAAGTGAGGACCCCCCGCTATGGGTTAATTATTATTAATTAATGATTTGCATGATTCTGAAGTAATAACTTCATAGATATATTTTTTAACATGCAATTGACTGTAACCAATTTATTTCTTAACACTTTTAAGACAATACTGTGGCAGGCTGGTTTATTAAACGATCCTCTAGTAAGTGGCTAGAAATACTTGCAACCCCAGTACCCAATGGCTAGAGCGTCGCCTATTAACGCAAGCAACGCCTACCTATATACCGTCGTTGTTGGTACAGTATATACCTCAAGAACACACTGCAGTATAAAAAGTATCTATTTTATATTTTAATCCAGGTAATAAACTATATGTGTGCCGAATTTCATCCAAATCCGTTCTGTAGTTTTTACGTGAAAAAGTCAACAAACATCCATACATACCTACCTACATCCACTTTCGCATTTATAATATTATAGTAGAATTTACATAATATTATATTCGCACTTCGCACGGGTGAAATTTTTTATTCAATCCAGCCAATATAATATTATCGTATTATCTTACACCGCCATCTATTAGATTTTTAAGAACTCACTTGTTATTTAAGTTGGACCAAATTACACATAGTTACGAAGTTTTATCAAAATCGGTTCATTAGTGAGTTCATCGCGAACAAACGTATTATGACACATATTTTTATATAGACAAGATATTATTTTTTTGAACAGAAATGAACTAGTCACTTTAGTTCATTTTTGTTTAGAAATTTTAACACGACGACGTCAATAATGTACATTAATATTTCGTCAAATTAACTATACATAATTGTACCCACAAATTGGCAATATAATTCGATTTTACATATGATACAAATCGTGTTGTGTTCACATTGGTATAATTTAAAGCAACCTCTGTAGAGTATAATGTTTCTAGGACATTGCATTGCGGTTTTATTGTAATTCTGTGTCAAGGTTTTCTAAAAACTAATTATAATGTTTTAAATGAATTTTTCAACAAAAATAAACTATAAATAAAAAAAGAGTTACAAAGAATTTGAGTGTTATATAATTCAAAATCACTGAGTTAAGGAGGTAAATATTATTCCACTCAACGTACAGTCGGCCGCAAAAGTCGATTGACACATAGAAAAGTGCTAAACAACTGAACACTCAACGCGCCATAAGTCGTTACCATTATAGAGAACAAAATAAACTTCAAGTACAAAGGATCTAAAGCTTCAGTAAGTAAGTGAGTAAGTTGAGTGTTCAGTTGTTTTGCACTTTTGAATGTGTTAATCGACTTATGGGTCCGACTGCATCGAGAATTTTCGCAGAGGAAAAAGGTAGACATCTCGGCAAACCTAAGCTACTCACGGAGTTTCAGCCTGTTAATAATCAGAAAAAAATCCAGATGATCCAGGGATACTGGACTAGTATCGCCGACTTAATCTCCGAGACGGTTCTAACGGTTTTTCAAAATATAGGCTTTTTTGTACATATTATTAAAACAAAGTCCTCCGCCGCGTCTGTCTGTCTGTTCTCTATAAACTCAAAAACTACTGCACCGATTTTGGTTCTCGAGAAAGGTTTTTAGTATATTAACTATTGAAATTTCCAAGGATAGTTAGGGTTCAATCCCGCATCGTCATCCGAATATTCACCCGACCGAGCGTTTTGTAGCAAGTTATGTAAGTAAAAGTTAAGTAATTTCTTTACTCATTCCTAATACGTTTGCAAATTGAGTAAGAAATAAATTTTATGTGGCGTTTCCATTTAACTACGGCACGATCACATGGTCACGACTATTGTACTAAGTAGGTACATTCTATAAGGATTGTAGCAGGCGTTATGCTTTCTATGTTAAAATTAAATACGACGTGTTTTTTATATAAATAATATATTTTATTTTGCCGGCGACTTCGATTTTCTTAGGCATTGAAACATTTATTTTCAATTTGCTCATGTTACTCTGACAGGCTTTGATTTTTTTTATTTTTAGGTGATCCCTCGGGTACTTTTTCTGGGTGAAAAGTACCCTATAGCCCTGTAGTACCTACCACTGGCCATGCGTATGAAAAATTTTCCTACCTATGAAACCTACTAACTACTGTAGGAGCTTTGTTGTATTGATAAAAACAGATAACTAACTACTTATAAAAGATTATATTACAGGACCGTTGTTAAAATCTAAGTTGCAACAGACACTGTAAGCCTATAGGAAAACAAACGCCTGACAAAAGTATATGAGCCATAAAGGTGGAATAAATGTGTTAAAATTTTAAAAAAGTTTCGAGCAAAAGCTCGTATGTTAATAAGTTGACTGTAAATTGTTTGCCATTCATTAAGAAACAGAGTATGAGCTAAAGTATCTATTAATAGACGAAAGTCATAATTTTAGTCAATGGAAATGTGTCTGGCAACCGGCAACAATGCATTTAAGCGATACACACTGTTGCGCATGTGGGTCGCGTGTCGCGAGCATACACAACGTGATAATAAACAAATTCTAGTTTAGGTAGGTAGGTACAATTTCCAAAGACGTAGGTAGGCATAGCCTATTTTTCCATACCCAATATAAGTTGAATTGATTCAGCTTGGGTTGACGTCATGTATAAACTATAATATACGTGAGGATTGAGGATTAAATTAAATAATAGAAATATTTTGTCTGAACTATAGTAGAAACCGCATCACAAAGAGAAAGATGTACGTAGCAAAAAATTATAAATGGTCATTCACCTGTGGAATGCCTGTGGACTTATTTTATAGGTACTAGTAACATGCCCTGGCTTCGCGTGGATGCAATTTTTCTTGCAAATTAAGTAGGATGCACACACATTTCTCGTTTACCGCTAGGCATAGTATAGCAAACATAATTATGTTAGTCCCACTTTTGGGTCAGTTTTCTCCTAAGTTAGAATATTTCACGTGAGGACCTGCTAGTTTTCAGCACGCTTTATTCCCAGCAATATTTTTAATCCACAAACAGCAATTGAAAAATTATTTTCAAATACCTGTCTGCCTCGGTTTCCCCTGATTCTACAAATTATGTAAGTACCTATACAATTTTTACTCATTTATCGCTCTTTCCATTAGTGAAAACCGTATCGAAACACGTTGAGTGGTTTAGAAGTTAGCGGAGAAACAGACAAAGGCGGACAATGACTTTATTTTAAGTAAGTATAGGTAATTTGTATAGATATAAACATAAGTATACTTAGAGCACTGAGTTGCGGTTATTATTGGTAACAAACATATAAACATTTCTTTGTCTCTTTTGCACTCACTAAAATAGATGACTCTGGAACGACGCACTACAACGACGCCATTTCCATAATAATAATATTGTGAATGCGTAAAACAACGGCATTTAAAGACTTGTATAAAATTTAAATTTAGTCAGTATTTGTGCTAGCGTTCAGAATAGCGTGTCCCGCATACAACGGGTACTTGCCACACAACGAGACAATAAAATCAGGGGCGATAACATCGCGAGGGGCAGTTGTCTAATTGACCGCCGCGTTGACATGGGTGCCGCCGCGAAAAATCCACGACCACACATCGCTACCAGGTGGATCTGCGTACCAGTTCCGTCAGTACATTTCACTTATCAATTCACCAAATAATAGTACCTATACTTAAAATAAAATATATCTACTAGTTACTCATAATTGGCTCAGAGTATCGTCACGTGTTAATTGGACCAATTTTAAATTTGATCGAATGATGAATGGAATCGGTAAACGCATATTAGTTCATCAGTGATCGAGTGATGAATTTTATTAAATTAATTTGATTGATTCTCGAATGATATATTTTAGTTGTGTAGTGTATAATAGTAGAGCTATATAGATGTTAATATTTGTTTACTAATATCTGTTTTCTTTTATTAGACAATTTATTATTCTTCGCCCAATATTCGATAAATAGTTATACCTATTCACAAGTTGAAAAATATGTTTCTTGTTATTGCTAGTAAAAAAATATGTGCGATTAGCTCATTTGATTCGTAATGAATTCTAGAAAAATGTGCATAAGTTTCATACCAGCAGCTAAACAATTAACAAGATTTAAAAAAAAGAGTTTTGTTAAAATTAAAACAGAGTATCATTAAATTTATAAGACATAGGATAGATATTTATATGTGAAATTGTTTGATAAAGAGAGATGAGAGATTGATGGCTCTTAAGTAATCATTAGTTGAAGAGAGTTGGCGTGGTGCCTTTATCAATCTATAGTTGAAGGTCTCTTTTTTCAATACTGCCAAGTATTTCTATTTCTCTCGAGCCAAACAAAATTTATGTAAGACTTGATGAAGCGGAAATTATAAGTAGGTAACAGATTACACTACAATCACAAGGATACGCATAAGTCAAGGGTACGCATATAGGTCAACATTGAGTAGCGTGACATGCAATTTTAACTTTGCATTTAGAAATGTCTTTAATACCACATTATCATTAGATACTTTGTTCGAGCTGTTTCGCCACAGTAATAGGCCCTAGCTTTTAGCTTTATTTTAAGCTGTTTTAAGTGAGCCTCCTACAAAATGGTACAGTGACCATACAATGTAATCTAAACGTACCTTTCACGCAAAAACTACTGAACCGGTCATCATGATATTTTGCATACACGTTGTCTGGGACACCACAAAGGACATAGGGTACAGTCGGCCGCATAAGTCGATTAACACATTCAAAAGTGCAAAACAACTGAACACTCAACGCGCCATAAGACGTTGTCAGGACTAGAGAACAAAATAAACTTCACGTACAAACGATCGTAAAAAGCTTCAGTAAGTATGTATGTAAGTAAGTAAATTGAGTGTTCAGTTGTTTTGCACTTTTGAATGTATTAATCGACTTATGCGGCCGACTGTACCTTTCATCGTTCAACGCGGACGAAGTAGCGGGCACCAAGCTATGTGTTTATTTTTTTTCTAAAGAGCTGTCGGAGTCGCGGCTGACACTGAAAGAAGGCCTGTGTCGCGGCATTCTGCGCATAATGGCGGCACTAGGCATAGGCGAGGCTCACCTGCGAGGCCTGCTTTTATATCACCTGCACGCCGTGCTGGCAGAGCGCGCCAGGCGCTATCCTCAACTCTATGAAGTGAGTACCTATTTCGTTCAAATCATTTGAAAAACCCACGCAAAAATATTTCTAGCAGTACCTACAAAGTTTAAAAAAAGAATGTCACTGAAATGTACTCGGGGCTTGAAAAGAATATTGCTGAAAAATGACTAAATTGGCCACGACTGGAAGAAAATAAAAAACAAATAATCCATTGCAAATACAGTCACACTATCTCTGCTATTTAATTATGCTTTATTTTTTATTATTCTTTAATTACGTGCTATATTTTCCTAAAAAACGTTCATATCAGTGGTGATTTTCGCCATTTTAGGATTCTAAAAATAGGTAGCTCGCATAAAAGTAAAATCAAACTAAACTATGCATGAATTGATATTCACAATAACATGTGACGTAATACGACCATGACTTATCACTATCATAATAAAGCAGAACACTAATTATCCTGTGCAATAATATACGCATATAACTAAATCGTGTAATAATCTATGCAATACCTGTACGTAGCTATAATTATGCACATATTATTATGTAAAAACAAGTAATAACACCTACTGTGCATATATGTGTAATAATATGATTATATGTGCAATAAAATCTATGCAAACATTTGAGATTTTTGTTGGTTTGAGTATGTACATGGGATGGCATGTTATGTTTGATTTATTTGCGACTAAAATATTTGACCATTTCTATTTCATAAATACGCCACGCCAAGGTCGCCAAGTGAGGTGCCGTTATTACTAGAATACTATATATATTTAAGTATGTCCAGCATAATAACAAAGTAGTACATTGGTATAGAAATATTCCTATATTTCCTACCTATAATAGTTAAATAAATTTTATTTTTCCAGGAGCTCAGATCCGAAATTGAGAGCACAATAGAGCAAGCCTACAGCATACTCCAAGGCGATATATCCTCGCCTCCAGACCTTGAACTGCGATACCGATACCTCGGCCCGGGCTGTGATAATACCCACCAAGAGAAATTTCGTATTCTGAACGCTTGACAGAACATTTCCAATATAAGCTGAAATACCCACTCCAAGTGTACACATTTATTTTAAACTAGCTGATGCCCGCGACTTAGTCCGCGTTCTCTATAGCCTATAGCCTTCCTCGATAAATGGACTATCCAACACAAAGATTTTTTTAATTCGAACCAGTTAGCTCCCGAGATTAGCGTGTACACCCAAACAAACATACTCTTCAGGTTTATATATTGGTATAGATTAATGAAACTACTAGAATTTATTTCATGAATACTATACTATTGTGCATAAATAACTATAGACAATATTTTTATTATGTATTTTATACTTTATAAATACGTAAGGGATGAAAGGTAAAGTAAAAAAATGATGTTGGCCGTTTAGTCAAAGAAAAACTAAGGCGCCATTTTGTTCATAGGTTAAGATATTTGATAAGGCTATTTTCGTTGTATAAAATTTAAAAATAAAATTTATATTATCTATTTTCTGCTTTGTTTTTTTTATTTTTAATTATTTAAAAATTACCATCTAATATTAAATCCGGGATGGTAGTTAAAGTGTGTTTGATAATGGATTGATGAAGTTACGTAAACACTGAATAGTTAGATGAAAATAATATTAATTTCTTGCATTATTTTACCGAGTCGCAGATAAAGATCTAATTCTACTCTAATTTAAGTAAAACGTGACAATATTAATAGGATCTAAATTTTGATAATTAAACTTTTCAATTCCCTTTCAAATACATATTTTTGGCAGTAATTTCCTGCAAAGGAACGGAAGCTAGAGTATATTACAGGAAGCCGAGAAAACGCGCGCAATGATTTGATAAGTGGACTTCACCATCCTAAAGTGAACTCAGTCGATGAAGTAGTAATGTACCGCCAATTAAATGCGCCATCTAGTCCAATATTTTGGACCATATTAAAGAATTTATTAAAATATTAAATTAAATTAAGATATTTAAGGAATGTCTTTCCGGCAAGCTTAACTTTTAACTTTCACATTAGAGTTCGCTAAAGAACAAATATGCTCACTCTTGAAAAGGTGTGTACCTTACCTACCTATTTACCTATGCATTTCATCAAACAATAAAATGTTAAAAATACTAACTAAAATAAAAACAAAATTCTCACAAGGTACCTATTATTTTTATTAAACTGCAAATCAATATAACATGTGTTAGATAGTTACCTACCATAGCAAGATAGAAATTAACTAACCTAGTTAATATAATAAAAATAGTATAACATAGCTTTAGTTCTAATAAATGAATTTCCTCCATGATTTCAGGAAAGATGTAAAAGAACTCATTATCGTGTTTTATGCACAAAACAATTTTTATATAAATAATTATACAGCAAAGACAAAAGAGATCATAGATAGCTGGGCGTTTAATGTAACAGGTTACAGAAATACCATGACCCAGCAAATGCTGTCCATTCAGTAAAAGCAATATTAGTTTAGATGGTGAAAATTTATTTCTATGGAGGGTAGAAGTAAGGAAGACCGACTCTATGTATTTAAAAAGTGTTCCCAGAATACCAGTGAATTAAGATGGCGCTAGTGTAGCAATGAGAAATAAATTGGACAAAGATAGATAGAAAATATGCTACACTAGCGTCATTATGGCCACTTTTAGAACCCATATTTTATTGTTGGAGAGGACCATTTTTTCAGATTGATTGTCAGTCATAAGAGTCGATACTCCCTAACTTAATCCTCTATATAGTTACTTCTAAAGACTTTATTAATATAATTTAGTACACTTAATAAGGAAACAAGTGGACAGGGGAAACTTATTGCACATTGGTAGTGTGCACGAACAAATGTGGCTACAAAGAGCGTTCATACAACAAATGACAAGCCAATTTGATCCGCATTTGACGCCATTCAATATAAATCCTCATTACATTAACAATGTGGAAAACTAGACTCATTAGGGAGAGACTTAGGATCAAAGGTTGTCTTAATATCAAGAAATGCCTTATGCTGGACCAGTTCTGGGTCTAAAAGTTCTGGGCTATATTGCATGTCGAAGGGAATACTTTGGGGTTTTAAAGGAGTCAATGGTGCTGTTTTATTCAAAAAATAATATTATGTTTAACACTTATTAAAATTGTTGTTCTTATTAAAATACATGTATGTGAGATACTATGTGCTAGACTAGAGCAAATATTTTGTTTATAAAATATGTTTACATCAAGTTTCACTGCTACCACTCAAAGAGCGAAAATTTATTTTTTTATTCACTTTGCCCTTAAAGGACTTACAACTTTCCTTTTTTACAGATTCCAAAACATATCATTTTGTAGGAGAGAACATGTCTCTCTTAATCAGTGATGATGATGATGATGATGATGATAGTAACGCGTCTTAGGGCTTCAAAAGACCTCTATGGTGTATTTTTATAAAATTATTAAAACTTTACTATAAAAATATTTCAAACCGCATCAGTCTATTAAAGTACAGTAGTACACACTTGATAAGGTGAGTCGTGAATCTTCGTTTACGCAGAAAATGAAGTCAGCTACAACGATTAGCGAAGAAAGCTTAAAACTTACAATTAACCGTGAAGTTTAAAAAATTCGTCTTCTGCGCAGGTACGCCAATCGGTACTACTGTACCTAAAAAATTTTGGTTCAAAATAAAATTTTCAAATGTTTGACTTGTTACACTTATTATTGAATAAAATTACATAAATTTCAATGTTGATAAAAGGCAGTCCAAATGCTGCACGCCACGTCAAAATATTCGCAGATAATTTAAAAACACTTCTTGCGTCTGTTGAGTCACTACACTTTCAAACAACAGCCAATTCTCGTAACACATTGTATTGCACTTCAATATACTTAATAGTATCTGTAGTCCCGTGAGGAAACCCTTTGTCAGCCAGTGACTGGCGCTTGCATGAGCAAGGCCCGCGCCGTGTGGAACAGCGAAGGTTGCGGCGTAACGCGCGGTTGTCCGCTGCGTTCAGCCGCTGGGAGATGGCAAAGATATCGACGCAGAGCGAGGTCACGTCGTGCGCTCAACGCCCGCGTAATCTCGCAGCCCGAACCAAACAGCACCGCACGCTGACGCTTCCTCTTCTCTATAGCCACCTGAAAAATCAACCCATGTTATTATTTTTTATTGTTCAATACAAACCACTTCTGCTGTGTGTAGTCTGATCAATAATTAAATGAAAACTATTAGGTCGAAAGATCTAGGGGGCTTATGTAATAATATAAAAATATATGTAGTATATTAAATACACATTAAATGTCTGCCCCATATAAACATTTGTTCCACAATTAACATTGTAACAATTGGTTTTTTAATGTGGATTACAATTCACAATCGCCAGCTCTATAAATAAATTAAATTAAACCAACCAACTTTATGTGATTAATTCACTATGGAAGCATCACATTCCTTTAAATTAAAAAAGATTTACTATTTCATTACAATACAATACCTGAATGGCAGCAACTGGATGCAAAGTATTAACATCCTGTTGTGGTTTGTGTTTATCTTCATCGTGATTTCCATTCTGTCCCACAATTTTGTTTTCATCAGAATCAATTTTGTCCCTGGTCTTGGTTATATCATCTTCGGCATTTTTATTCAATATGTCCTGAATGGTCTCTTTGCCAGCCATGTCTAAGGAGACCCCGATGCGAGTGAGGACACGTTCTGGCCTCCAGCGGTCCAGAGCTCCACCGGCTGGTGGAACAGATTGTTCTCTTCTTCGAACGTCTGCCACTAAACTTGCCCAGTCAACACCTAATGCATCTCCCAATCCAGCTAAAAGATTAAAACCAAATATGTAACCAAATACAACATGTAAAAAGTGACACTATCTTTACTAATAAATAAATTGTATAATTATTCATTTGCGAAAAAAAAGTTCAATCGTTTGAAACATGTAACCAGCCTGTTTTAAAAGTGCAGTTGTGAATAAAAAAGTAATTACAATTTTCAACTAATGTTGCTTTTTAAAGCAACTTTTTACTACATTTTGTGACGCTAATTCCTCAAAGTTAATAAGGACTAATCAAACAAACTAATAATAACACTAGCTATATAGTATTGATTCTTTATTCAAGTGCCACTTATTTTTTCTTGGAAATGAGTTTACTACAATACCTAATACTATACTAACACTTCCTCACCTCTTGTACGTTCCTCTTCGAGTTCCCCATCAGATATTTCTTCAAAATCTAAGTTTCCATCCTCATCATCTTTGTTGTCTTGCGATTCTTTATCCTCGGCTACCCCACTCGTGTCCTGGAAATTAAATAAATAGGTAAATTGTATGATGTAAAAATCATCTGTGAAATCATAAAAATGGGCATAATTCAACTCCAGTTACATACTTATACAATATAAATGTGTATGAATACAATAACTTTTTAATATTAAACTTTTAAGGCCACGAAAGCAATGTTTTAAGATGGAAAAAATAAATATAAATAATTTGGTCACCTGTGTTGATTCTCTTTCGGAACATTCCACCTTTGATGTTGTTTCCTCTGCTAAAGGTGTAGTGTGACTGTCCTCCTCGTTTATATCTAACGTCTAAAACATAATTACATACCATGATTATGAATTTCAATAACACAACTTGAATGTCGTTTTTAATACGTAAGATACATGGGATTGATTCCGATGTATCGTCTCAGAGACAACCGAACAGACCTGTGACGAATGGGTATATCAATTTATGGTATGGGCTCGGAAATAATTATTATGTGGCTGACTGACTGTAAAAGTGACATATTCAGAAAGCTTTTTCAACACCATGGTTATTTTAAACAAAGAGCAGTCTACTTACATCCTCCCTGTTGAGAATGTCATCGGCATCATCACTGATTTCACTGAGGTCATCGGGTATGGGTTTTTCCTCTTGGTCGGGTTCGGGTCTAGGTTGGGGCTGTGCGACTGCTGCCGGCTGCGGTGGTGGTGGTGGGGTCTTTTTAGGAGCTGGCTCAGGTTCATTTCGCACCGCACCACCACGCCTTTTGTTGCCATGATCCATACGCATGCCTCGACCGTAATCATCTGTAATTTATGATATTCTATCAATTCTTTCTTCCCTGGGGCATTACATTTTTAGTGAGAGCGTTAGTGTCATGGCAATGGCATACTGATACTAATGTACAAAGTACAGCAGAAGTACAAAAACCCCTCATACAAAAATCATTTGCATTTGCACTTATATTTGATATTTTGAATTCTCAGAATTTTTATTTTCATTTTTCATGCAACTTTACTAGAGACTTTTACCTTCGAAAAGAATTCAAAGACTTAGAAGTAGACACTGCTTGGATTCAAACCAATATTGCGTTCCAAATAATTTACACTATTACAAACAAGTACAGTAATTGATTCACAGATGACTAGTTAACCATCTTAACTATTTCTTAATTAAAAAGACAATGTGTTAGTATAGTACGGAGGAATATCAGCAATGAAGTAAAGAAGAAAATATATTTGGTTTGAATAGAAATTTAAAATCTTACTGTGTCCTCTACCACGGTGAGGTCCTGGGTGACCACGATGATGCCAGTTTTCCATTTCTGGCTCTTTGTCACCCCATTCATTCATCTAAAAATTGTAAATCTTGCATTTTAAGAGAACATACACAATAAAACTATTAGTAAAATTCAACTATTAGCTAGCAATACATCATTCATTCTAAGTTTAAGAGGAAATTATTAGTAAAAAAATACAATATGAAACAAAGAAACATACCTAAATGTGGAAAAGGACATCCAAGGAATAAGTGGGATAGTATAAAACAGGACTTTTTATATTGTTTTTTATAGTCAATCGGTTCATTCATATATAACATGTGATAATACAGATTCACCTAAGGGTAAAAATATGATATGGTGAAGAATAAATGATACATTATAGAAGTCATGGAGCAATTTATTTATAGGATAATTTAAAGTATAATTAAAATATACCTGATCATGCATAGGCCAGTGCCGTTCTCTTCCCCAGTCACCTTGACGATAATCATCATTCTCCCACTCTTTATGGTGTAAATAACCACGCTCTCTATCCATGGAGCCTGAACGACCTTCCCAAGACCGATCACGGTGGGGGCGACGATCGTCATAACCTATAAATAAAATATGATAATTAAACAAGTAACATAAAAAGAAACAAAGGCAAGGAAGAATTTAGGAATTCAAAAATTCTTCTGTTTAGTTAACTGTTATTTCAATACCAATTGATCAATTTAATGTTTTTCATAATTTTAAATGTTAGGGGTACTGGGTCTTTAAGTGCAATAAATTATAAACTTACCAATATCCCTATGATCACCCATATGTTCCCCGTACATTCTATCATCATCTTCAGGGTATCCTCTCGGGGGGCCCGGCATATCATATGTGCCATCATAATGCCTGTCTCGCCCTGGACCATATCCTGGAGATCTATCTCCGTCTCCAGGACCATCGTCATATCTCTCATCTCCTCTGTCATAATGATCTATGCCATGATTATGATCATATTGTCTCTTTAAATTCATTTCATAATCACCTTGGTCACGTTCAACACTGTCCATTCTTTCCCTCTTGCCAGACCTATCTTTCTCTAACCTATCTTGCTTGCGTCCACCTCTTTCATTGTGGGTTTCTTGTCTGTTCTTAGAAGTTGAAGAGTTTTTATCTGTGTCTAAATTCCTGTTAGAGATGGCTGCAAGAGCAGCTAGTCGCTCCTCTGGTCTTGGTAGAAGTCTCTCCATAGGTTTACTAGGTTTCTCCAAACCTTTATCAGAGCCACCCCTACCTAAACCACGGTCACGACCTCTCCTTTTACTGTCATCTCTTTTATCTTTTCTATCACGGCCACGGTCCTTTCTATCGTGTCTATCCTTGTCATCATGTTTTTCTTTTCTTCTTTCAAGAGATTTATGATCACGGATCCTATCGCGATCCCTACTAGCAGATCTCTTTCTATGCCTCTCCGGGCTAGTATCCCTTCGCATTTGTTTCTTTGGAGATACTGGCCTACTTCTTTCTGAACTGTCACGACGTCTGGGATCTTTAGGACGAGATTCATTGCGGCGAGGCGACTTTGAACGCCCTTTCTTGGGAGTTCTACTACGACCTCTGGCTTTATCTTTTTCACGTTCTTTATCTCTGTCTTTATTCCGATCCTTGTCTTTACTAGAATGAGGGGAAACACTTTTGTTTCTTTCTTTCCTCAGTGGCGACTTCACATGTCTTATTGGACCTTTATTGAGTCCTTTAGTAGTAATAGGTGGTGTCCCTCCTGATTTCTTACCAGGCGAGAGTGATTTCTTACCCAAGGCAGTTTTCGCAAGTCCTTTCTTCTTATTATTACTGTCAGGTTTCTTTAAAAGTCGGTCATCTTTCTTCAAGTTTGTTTTTTTAGTGTCATTCTTGTCCCTTTTTAAAGAATCGTTTTTTAAAAACTTCTTCTTCAGGGGAATGTCACCTTCGGAAGAAGAACTTGAGTTTCTTTTCAATTTTCCCTTCTTTCCTTTTCTTCTAGCGTCTCTGGAAAAGATGAACATAAAAATCGAATTAGTACAAATAACCTCCTTGCTAATTCATTTAAAATATTCATTGCTGCAAAATTTTTTTAATATCATTTCAATTTCTTCACGCGGTGTCGGCATTGAGTAGCTCTCACTACTATACCACTGAAAGGAAGTTTACAACATATAGGTATATTTGTGACATCTGGCTATGAGCCGGACAGAAAAATGGTTCACATCATAAAATCTATGAAATTGTTCGTTTCTTTATTTCAAAAGCTTGATATAGAACTTTCCAGTCCAAAAATTATATAGAACTTTCCAGTCAACCAGTTGAAGATTTTTTCAACATTATGATGAAATCACACTAGTAGAAAAAAAAATTGCCATTGCTATTCATTATTAGTATTACTGAACCAAGATCTAGTCATTGTTTTGAGATTTTGAAACCATGATCGATTTTCAAATTGGAATTGTCTTGACCTGTGTCAGTCGTCATTTATTAGTTAAGTTCTTTGAATCTGACTCCCAAAATTCTTACTACTAATATATACAGGTTTAGTTTACCAATATACAGTCATAAAAAAACTTTGTAATTAATATAACTGTCTTTAAATTTAATATAACTGAACATTATTTTCTATTACAATTTTTACTATTGTTAAGTAGCGATAGCTGAAAAAGTGAGAATGCAGTTTTTCGCGAAAGGCAAGGCAAGCTTTTTAACTTATATTTAGAGGTTATAAATATAAAAGTGACATCATAGCTAGTAACCTGCTAGATGAAGATGAAGATGAACTGCCATCCGATGAAGACGAAGAAACACTCGAGGAACTAGAACTCCTCGATGAAGAGGAACTTGAAACGGTTTTCTTTTTATCTTTGCGCATATCTTTGCCAGAGTCCATTTTCATTTGTAACTCTAATTCACGCTGCAGTTGCTGTCTCCTCTTTTCAAGGACGTCTGTGTCTGCATATTCTAGGTCATTTTGATCCCAGTTGTCAATTTCACCATCGGGACTACGACCCGACCTTACAACAACGGCCGAGAGAAGTCTATTTTTACTATCATCTTTTATCAATCGCTTTTGTTCACTGTCCTTATTCGCGGCTCGTTTCGATGGGCTAATTAATGTATGAGTGGCAGCAAATTTACAAGTTTTACCGTAAGCACAACTTCCGTGCTGTGCCCACTGCCTGCAGTGTTCAGTTGTTTTTTTAACACTAGATGCTTTCTTAGTACCTAGACGCTCGAAAACACTGGGTCTATTCGCTAAGTCTTTCGTTTTTGGCAATTCCACAGTGATTTTTCTTTTTCCTTGCTTTGACATTATAATATAGAAACATTTGTCACACTTAAATAAGTTAAAAATTATAAATATCAAATTATTTATTTACGGTTTCGACCGCAGCCCTAGGTTCGCCATTTTTATTTATTACATTTTTTTTGTTGGTAAAAGAAGTTTCACCAGACCACAGGACCTGTGGTTTCCACAGACCACTGTATATTCAATGTGAAGGTAGCTCAAAGAGTATAGTAATATATATAGCCTATGCTGTGCAACGTGCGACCGTGAGCGTGCCAAAGAGTATAGTAATATTGGTGCGTGCTTGTGCCACAAACTATATAGTAGATACTGGCTTGTGCTGAGTAAGCTGTGTTTCTCCAATATATAAAAAGTTACTCTATGGCTGTGTGTGTGTGTTGTCCTTCGCCAAACGCTTCGATTTTCAAGTTACATTTTACTTTATAATTAATCAATTAAAATTCAACAATTACCTGTTTTTGAAATAATATTAGTAAATTCGGATTTAATAATATTAGTTACTTCGATTAACAATGCCTTTGCTTGATGGAAAGGAAATAGATATATTTTTTGTAAGTTCCATTTACATTATATTATGTTCAAAATGCATTAATGATGCCTCATATTTACCATATAATAATATAACAACCATGTATTCAATATGAGAACCATTTCAAAGGATTTTTTTTTGCAACAATTGCTTACAATCTGTTGTGACATATTAATATTAAGTTCTTAACCTAAAATAAATATCAACTTTTATATATTTTCAAATTAAACTTAATACTATTTTTTTATTTCCAGAGTGAGGAAGATTTACCTTACGAGGAAGAGATACTGAGAAATCCTTTTTCAGTTAAACATTGGATTAGGTACATTGAACACAAAAAGGGTGCCTCAAAACGTGAAATAAATGTTATATATGAAAGAGCACTTAAAGAGTTGCCTGGATCTTTTAAATTATGGTATAATTATTTAAAAATAAGAAGAAAACAAATTCGAGGTAGGTGCATTACTGACCCCTGTTATGAAGATGTTAATAACTGCTTTGAAAGGTCATTAGTATTCATGCATAAAATGCCTAGAATCTGGATGGATTACTGCACATTCCTTACTGATCAATATAAAATAACAACAACTAGGAAAGCGTTTGACAGTGCTTTGCGTGCTCTACCTATTACACAACATCACAGAATTTGGCCCATATACTTAAATTTCCTAAAGAAACATGATATTCCAGAAACAGCAGTAAGAGTTTTTAGAAGGTATTTGAAGTTGTCACCTGAAGATACTGAAGAATATATTGATTATTTAATTTCAATAAATAAACTAGATGAAGCTGCCCTTAAACTGGCACAAATTGTTAATAATGAGAATTTTCAATCAAAACACGGTAAATCAAATCATCAATTATGGAATGAGTTGTGTGAATTAATATCGAAAAACCCTGATCAAATTCACTCCCTCAATGTTGATGCTATTATCAGAGGTGGTCTTAGGCGTTATACTGATCAATTAGGTCATCTATGGAATTCTTTAGCCGATTATTATGTGAGAAGTGGTCTCTTTGAAAGGGCTAGAGATATTTATGAAGAAGCTATACAAACGGTAACTACCGTTAGAGATTTTACTCAAGTTTTTGATGCGTATGCTCAATTTGAAGAGCTAAGCTTGAGTAAAAAAATGGAGGAAGTTGCAAAAAAATCTAATCAACATGAAGACGATGATATTGATCTTGAACTTAGACTTGCTAGATTTGAATATCTTATGGAAAGAAGGTTATTACTTCTTAATTCTGTGCTTTTAAGACAAAATCCTCATAATGTTGCTGAATGGCACAAGAGAGTCAAACTGTATGAAGGTAAACCCCATGAAATTATTGATACTTATACAGAAGCTGTACAAACAGTAGATCCAAAGTTAGCAGTGGGAAAATTATACACATTGTGGGTTGGATTTGCTAAGTTTTATGAGGAAAACGATCAAATTGATGATGCAAGGTTAATTTTCGAAAAAGCAACACAGGTTAGTTATGCCAAGGTAGATGACTTAGCATCAGTGTGGTGTGAATGGGCAGAAATGGAAATAAGGCATGAAAACTATGAAGAAGCTTTGAAATTAATGCAAAAGGCTACAGTCCTGCCTTCAAGGAAAGTAGCTTACCATGATGACACGGAAACTGTTCAAATGCGTTTGTACAAGTCATTAAAAGTGTGGTCAATGTATGCTGATCTTGAAGAAAGTTTTGGCACTTATAAGTCCTGTAAAGCTGTTTATGATCATATCATAGATTTGAAAATAGCCACCCCACAAATAATTATAAACTATGGACTGTTTTTAGAAGAACACAATTACTTTGAAGAAGCTTTTAGGGCTTATGAAAAAGGTATAGCACTTTTTAAATGGCCCAATGTGTATGATATATGGAACACATATTTGACAAAATTTTTAAAAAGATATGGGGGGTCTAAACTTGAAAGAGCTAGGGATCTATTTGAACAATGCCTTGAAAATTGTCCTCCTGAGTTTGCAAAACATATTTTTCTTTTGTATGCAAAATTAGAAGAAGACCATGGTCTCGCAAGGCATGCTATGTCTGTATATGAGCGTGCTACTACAGCCGTGCTACCGGAGGAAATGTTTGAAATGTTTAATATCTACATTAAAAAAGCTGCGGAAATTTATGGCGTACCAAAGACACGTCAAATTTATGAAAAAGCTATAGAAACTTTACCTGAGGAAAAGGCAAGAGAAATGTGTATTCGCTTTTCAGAAATGGAAACACGTTTGGGTGAAGTTGATAGGGCGCGAGCAATTTACGCTCATTGCAGTCAGATGTGTGACCCAAGAATTACAAGTGAGTTTTGGAACACTTGGAAGGAATTTGAAGTTAGACATGGTAATGAAGATACAATGCGAGAAATGTTAAGGATCAAGAGAAGTGTGCAGGCTACATACAACACTCAAGTGAACATGATGTCTGCTCAAATGTTAAGTTCTGCTGCACAAGCAGCCGGTACTGTTTCTGATTTGGCTCCTGGAATGAAGGATGGAATGAGAATGCTAGAAGCTAAAGCAGCAGAAATGGCTGTACAAAGTAAGGGTAATATTCTCTTTGTGAGAGGTGAAACACAAGGTCTCAAGGAAGGGGCAGATAAAGTCACTAATCCTGATGAAATTGATATTGATGAAGATGAGTCCAACAGTAATGACGATGAAGATGATGATGATAGTAACATTGCTTCAATTCCAATCCAGCAAAAGGAGATTCCAGCTGCAGTTTTTGGTGGTCTTGTACCCAATACAATAAAAAACGATAAGTAAAAAGTACTAATTATTGTAATCTACCATGTCAACTTGGTAACCCATTTTTCATAAATAAATATAACATTGACATTGACAGATTCTTATTTTCTTATCTTCTAGACCTAGGAAAAAGAGAAATAAAATTTCCACGCCATAAACAAAATATTAGTTTATTTTATTTAGTTTGCCTCATTATTTGAAATACATACATCAGTAAGTAGTTACTATTACACAATTACAACAAATAATATTTGCATTGCCTTCGATGAAATGCACTAATCAGCGAAACTGATGCTCTGCTAAGAGCTCCGATTATCGAAATTACAAAAATTCAGAATTATTACTTAATTGTCAATTAAGGATTAATTAATCTGTCATTAATTAAGAAAATTTAATACTGTATTATTAAAAAGTATATTTTATTAAATTTTCTTCACATAAAGACAAAGTACTGTCTTGAATCCAAAAATTGTCAGATTCTGACGAACTACGAATCGTTAAATACATTACAGAAACAATGATTAATTTTGAAAGTTTAACGAGTCGCAATATAGTAAAAATTCTTTTTTCAGCCAGCTTGTAGGTGTTGCTTTGACCTTTGACACATATTTTGATGGAAAATCCCCTTGGAAAGTTATTTAAAAAATGCTACTAATCTTTCGAATTTTCGAAAGCTTTCACTTTTGCAGTCCTGACTGACAGTTTTTTTATGATGTTATGCCAAATACACTATGTTTTTTAAAAAAATGTAAGACTGGGTATGGCATTTGAGTGCATCTAACAATATATTTAATTAAAGAATATTTGTGTATTAACAATTTTGCACAAACTAAACTATACATCTTGTGCAATGCAATTGTCACATATTTAAAGTAAACTACTTACTTACAAAAACTTAACAAGCAAATAAAAACAAAATGTACCTAATTAATTTCCCTATACTCTTGGAACAACACAAGCTATGTTTATAAAATTATATAACATACAAATTCAATTTTATTTTATAAAAAAAATATCATATTACTATGTTGCGAGAGAAATTGAGAGAATTGAGTTTTGAATTAATTTAGAAATCTAACACAGTTGGATAATTTTGATAGTTCATAACTATATTACATCTCGGGGTGGAGAAAGAAAATGTAAAGCGTTCGAATACATATGTTGTTGATCAGAGTAATCTGATAATGTAAGGTCATTGCTGACACCTCCAAACATAATAAGTTCACCGTTACCTTTCACTAATGAATACATAACTAATTCTTCGGGCGCTCGATTCATTTCACCTAAACGTGGACACAACCATGAGACATAATTAAGTGAATTACCATTGACAATCGTCGCTATATCTAATACATGCATAGTTAATGTGTTTCTCTTAACTTTTTTAGTTGCCGGTTGCCTTTGTTGATGATCATTTTGTGGTGGTTCAGGTTCACATCTATTTTCTAAATGAGCAATTTGTCTTTGATTAATGAGATCATTTTCTGGAGGTATAATTTGCTGTGGAGTATCACATGCAAATGCTGCCATCCTATACCTATTCGCTTCCTGTAATTGACGGACAATTTTCATTCCACGGCTCTGAAAAATAAAATTAATATGTGAAATTATATTAATTAAGTAGTGGCAGGGAATACTGCAATTCGAAGTCATTGGGCAGCCCGCTTGGCGACAGTAACTGCCTCCTCACAGAACACCACAGTGAAATAACAGCATAACTGTTGTTGTGTTTTGGTAAATGAGTAAGAGATGCAAAAGTGTCTGTCTCTATTTCCCTAACCCGCTTGTGTGGCATTGCTTATGTTGACTGTAGCCACCTACCATCAAGTGAAAACTAGTGCCCACGATTTCATCCATGCTGAAAAATTAGAAAATATAATGCCTGACATTTTATTCCGATTTTATTTTGCTATATTTTTAGATGATCCCTTGGAAACCTAACATTTTTTCAAGATAAAATGTATCCTATATGTTAATCCAGGTAATAAACTATTTCATTGAAATCTGTTTAGCCATTTATGCGTGTAAGAGTATTTATACATACATCTTCACAAACTGTGTTATTTATAATATACAGTAACTAGAATGTTACCTTATGTTTGTTTCTTCTCACATCTAAACTATTACTGGGTCTAAGAAATTCATTACTCGGACCAGCAATTGCATTATTACATCCATTTATGTTATGAATATTTTGGTTTTTGTCCTGTCCATTACTAGGTCCAGCTAAGGGATTGTTTTGAGAACTCTCTTGTACCTGTCTCGCATTATTTAAAGAATTCTGTCGTGGTAATACACCTCGTCGGCCATTTACATTTTGATCTCTATCTAGGGGCCTTTGCAGGTTTTGTTCTATTCTGACTGAAACCGGCGCTCCCTCACGTCTATTAAGTGATGATATTCGAATGGCTGAAGTAACTAAAGGCTTGGCACTGTTCCAACCGCTTCTGCTTCTACTCAAACTGACAACCTTGTCTCCAACTTTACAAGCAGGATTGCACCATATATTAGCTGATGCCCATTCGTTGTTTTTAACAGCTAACTCCTTCCAAGTCCATATTGGACCTTTCATTGTTAACACCCAACAATCATTATACACAAAGCGACTTTGCAAAATCTGCACTCCTCCCAGGAGTAATAGTCTATCAGAATCCAATTCTAAAAGAGAGTGAGCATATCTAGGCGATGGTCGTGGCTTAGTCGTTGGCTGCTTCCTCCAAGTTTGAGAAGGTATATTAAAAACCCAAACATCATTTGTGCACTGTATCAATTGATTGTGTATAGGAGCCATAATTAACCCACCGAATAATACCATTTCATCTCCTTTAATACAGCAAGCGTGTCCAGCAATAGGTGGTGGACCAGCATTTGTGGGATTTATCAACACCCACTTATTACTATTGACATAATAAAAATGCATATCATTATACATAGTAACATTTTGATAGTATTGAGTAAGAGAGGGATATGTCCATCCACCAAATACAATTAAGAAATCATTGTATATCACCATTGAAGTGTATGCCTTTGGAACAGGATAAGTACCAGTTGCTAAAGGCCTTACCCACTGTCTGTTGGAAAGATTAAATTTCCAGATATCATTGAATGAAGTAGCATTTGTTGTACAACCACCAAATATATACATATTGTTTTGATAAACACAGGCTGCATGAGAGAATCTTTTTGTTATTGTTGGAACCACATCTGTAGATGGCATATTCTTCCAAATCACATTAAATTCTCCAACTGCTTTAATCAGTTTTATCGAAGTTTTCCTCATAACATCTACAAACACAAAACTTTTGTAATCACATAAAAAAATAGGAACAAAATATAAACAAGTAGTAATACTAAGTAGGTAGTAAACAAAATATAATTTACTGAATGAAATTAAATTGAAAGTTTTGACTATTTAAAAGCTACGCAACGTAAATATATATTTATAAGAGATAAAGTTTGTCGTACTTACTTTGAGCACAATTATACCATCGCTTACAAACAGCCATGCAATTTTCCAAATCTTTGTATGGATACAAAAAACTTAACACAAACTCCAATACTTCGTCTGGAAGATCGTCTACAGAACTTTGGAGCGATTGTTGCTGCATCGATTGATGTATTACATCCATCTTGCATAACTTTTGTTAGACGGACAGATTACCGGGAACAATTTTTATAAAATTTCTGATGATTTTATCCATATTTAATATTATCCATTCCATTTATTCGTGATTTATCGTATAGACCACAGACTATTCATAAATAATTATTAGTAATTTACTGAATAGTTGAATACAGAATATATAATTTATAAGAGATCATGAAATGTCAACAGCTTTTTTTATTAATTTTATGGCCTGGTATTAAATAGACAATATTGCATAGTCCATAATATTTATATTTGTTAATTATAAATTATCTAATTCCAATTAGTATCGTATGCTATGCTACATAAATTTAAAAATGGGTATGCATGTACAAAAGTCAGTAACTAATTGATTATAGAATGGTTTTAGACAGATATTTTAAATACAAATATTTGCATTTCCTTGTTGGGGTACCAAATTCTTTGTACTTTAACTGCTGTGAATAAATTTAAATCGTATTGACATAATTATGTTCGCATAAATAAATAATTTTTTTGTGAAGTAACAGCCAGGATTTTTTTTTCGATTTTGATGGACCTAATTTTTTATCTACCAGTCTTTCTAATAATCTTAAAAAGTAGATTGACATTATATTTTCTGACATCAATCAATGTAGTCAAACAATTTGACTGTCATTCTTTCTAACCGGGAATTTTCAATTTATATAGTTGTTTGTTACAGTGTACATAACTAGCTTTGTTTTCAAAAATAATGGATGAAAAGTTTTAATAATATTTTTACAGAAAATTGCCATTAATTGTGTCCATTATTATTTATTGTTTTACTTTTATCTCTTTTAACATAACCTAAAACTTCATTTTTATAAACTATTATTTGTTTTAAAGTATAACTGTGTCAAATAAAATCTATAATGCAGCATTTATTACAAGCCAGTGCGGTCACGGATAAGTTTAAATATTGGCAGTCTTTATCATTTTCGCAAATTCAACTAACAACTTCTCAAAAGGTTTGAAATTTTAAAATTTTTTAAGAGGGTATTGAATTTATACAAAAGATTGTTAAAAAACTCTTTAAATATCATTATTTCTCATTAAGTATCATGTGTTTATTAATAATGATTTCGTAAAAATATCTTATAATTTTACTATGCTACAAATTATGTAACTCATTTTTCTAAAATGCTGTTGCAGGTTGTATTATGGAGTATTGGTGTAGTGGGCACAAGCGCTATTGTTGTTGGAGTTCTCTCCAAATACCTTGCTAGGAGACGAGCTAAACCTATAATGAATCCAAGAATCCAAAGAGCATTAAATAAAAGATTGTCTAGAATGAGGAGTCCCAACGGAGGTACCTACTAATTACTATAATTGAAATTATAAACTATACTAAGTAACCCTTGAGTTTCAGTGACCCCAAATAAAACACACTTTGCTGTAAGTTGCTCAGGAGTTGGGTGTTCTGCAGACTACTTGATGCTGCGGCATCAGATCAAGGTCACCAAGTCATGAAAATACCACTGAAGTAACAGAATACCATATTTCGCATGAATGGAAACTTCTGAAATCCCTTCATCAACTAGGAAATGAGCTGATGATCTTCAAATGCCGAACAGATCTTCACAAATTGTAGGCTATCAACCATCTTGTTTACATCAGATTTCAAACAAAAAAAAACATAAAATTTGGTCTATCCGTTTGGGAGCTATGATACCATAGACAGACACAAAGATACACATAATGTACACACATACATAGAAAAACACGTGAGACTTAATAACACCTGGTTTTTGCATCAGGCGTCTATGGCTAAAAAGATGCACGTGTCTATTATTACTTTTATAATGTCTGTACAGGGATGGGATCAGTAACAAGTAGTGGCGGTCGCAGTAGCCCCTTGGCATTCAGTGAACGTCTGTCTCTTGCATCGGGATCCATTGGAGGCGGTGATGCTGCACCACTCTCCCCCCAGCAACTTGGAGTAATGGGTAAGTTTTTAATATATTATCTTTCAATTTAACCTTTATAAGTTGGAAGCTGTACAGTCTTGCTTATCTATTGCTATCGTATAACATACAAAATGATATATTTATGCTTTGTAAACAAAATGTGTTGTTATCAGGAAATTAACAATTACATATTTGATAAACAAAAATTAGCTGTAGGCTAGATAATAAAATATAAACTTAAACTTACTAAATAATACTTAAGTTTCTTGCTGTTCACAGTGATTTTGTTTGTTTAATAAATTTTTCCGTTAATGTGGAATAGTGAAAAATATTTTGTCATGAAAGATAGCGAATTAATAGTTTAATGGAAAGGGAAATGGGGTGGTAAAAAGAAGTAGTCTCTTAAATAGGTTATTTTCCATATATTTTTATACAAGGGCGTTAAAAGCGTCATCTTTGGTCTAGTAGCAATATTATTTATTGTGTTCTGCACAAGAATGAAAAAAGCGCCATCTTTGGTCCAGTAGCATTATTACGTTGATGATTAATATAGTAGCTAATGAAGTAGTATTATACGAATATTGAAGATGGCGCGATAGTTAAAATAAAGTACTGAACTTTTCATTATTTTGTGTTTGTGTACAACATAGAATTGGGCATATCATGATATTCCCGGGCATATCATATTTCTGTTAAAACTGAAAGGGTTGCCTCACTCCGCTCCGCTTCGTTCAGCTCCCCAAATTTATTTTCATGTAAACCTAACACGCTCCTCCTCGCTTTGGTTAGCTCCGCTCCTCGTCGCACCTGTGTTTGACTTTTGGTGAAAGATTTTTGATTTCATACTTTACGATCTGTCCAATTCTACGATCTGCCGACGACATATATAACCTAATTTGGCCGATTTCCTGTAAAGATTTTCGTAATGTGTTTCCATTGTTAAAAACACTATTATTACCACTAATCGTGGCGTGATGAGACTAGGCTGGGCGTAGTATTATATTCATTCTTAATTTGGAGTGAAGATTAGAACCTTCGTATCACGTATGACGTATATTATTATCATTTCAAGAAGGGATTAATAAATATTATCTACCTATAAAACACGTACAATCAATCGTTATTTAACGTATTCTTAATGCTTCGAATACTTTAAATAGAATTTGCATCCAAGGGTTTTATTGGATAATGTCTCAATTGGTGGGAAATGTTGCATTACGCCAGCACCGAGACAGTTGAAATTGGTCTAGATATTGCAGTCTTCCGTTGTCTCTGTCCACGTGCCACTGTTTTAAACTATAATCGTTTATTGCCGCCACTGTTTTGTCGGGTCGTTGTTGTTTTGCCAAATTGTTGATTCGCCACAGAAAAAAACATGTGTCAATCTATTTCAATCGTGCTTTTTGTGTCTTCAATGACACATCGTTATCGTTTTAAGTATTTATCGTTTTATAGTAAGGTATATTAATTGCGACAAGCCAGTATGTGTACCTGCCTACTCGCATACAAATTTTACATACCTACTAGTATTAGTCGGTGCCCGCGACTTCGCCTTGAAAAATAAAATAAAAACACAAGCAATATAACGCTTGACACTATCTTTATTGCTATTATACTATTTTTGCCAGGCGTTAGTTTGTTTATTTTAGATGTTGCCTCGGAAACAATTCTTTTACCGGGATGAAAGGTACCCTATGTCCTTGACGTACCTTTTTTTTTTTTTTTTTTTTTAACGATGGGAAATCCTCTTGGATACCCGGCAGTAAAGGGGGACTGCGGGGTTATGCCGGATTCCTACCAGCTAAAACCCAACGACTTTCTATCTGTCGCGGCCGTTGATGGGCGGGGTCGTGGGGACGTCATGACACGACTTCGGTGCCCCGCCACGGCTATCCAACGCGGGGAGCCTGTGCTCCCTGTCAGAACCTTGACGTACCCGAAAGTAGAGGTACGCCGGCCTACTCGGGGGATACAAAATTTCATGATAATCGGTTAAGTAGTTAAGGCTTGAAAAGGTAAAATACAGACAGACAGGGGTTACTTTCACATTTATAATATTAGTATGTATTTGATTAGAATATAAAAAAATACATCCTTTTTGGTCAAACGCGTAATCTAGCAGTAACTGTAAAATTAGGATCGAATCGTCCTAATTTTATAATAATTTAGCTCTATTTCGGGATCGTTAAGCTGCAAATGGCATAAGTACCTAATACCATAGATACACACAACACAACACAAACTAATAATCTATGCACAAAGCGTTAATTTTGAGAATTCGCCTGCTTGCGGAGAATTACATTTATGCCACTGAAATGTTCACTGACTCTAAAACTCGAATGATGAGGTGAATGACATGCTGGCAGTCAAACGATAAATTGTAGTTTATATCGAATCGCTTTGGAAAAGCAAACAATTTTTTGCAGTCAAAATTGGGAAATATAAATTTATATAGTTAGTGTCTATACAGATTCTTTTTTTTACTTTGTATTATATTATATTTCATTCATCATTATTTGTAATTGATCGCAGAGACATCTAGTTCAGCGATTTCTGTAGCTTGTAAATATTAAATTATAAAGAATTATTCACACAGTAGACCCTGAAACTAATTTCCGATAGCCTCACTTGCGGTTTCTTTAGAACGGAAACGCCAGTTTCATCTCTGTGCGAGAAGTTCGCTGTAAATTAAATTTAGTTGTTTCTATCGAGAAATCTAAGGTTAATTTACTTAATTAATTTTTAATTTGAGGCGGCCGTGTTTTCACTTTGGCCTTAATAATGACTGCATATTCCACCTTAAAAATTGGTAAGAATTAAGATTTTCTATCTACATGAAGTGATGAGGGACCTTCAGAAAATTTTCATATTGGTCACTTGTATAACAAATGATCACTCAAAGATAAATACTAGACAAACACAATGAAGCCATAGTTTATTTATAAAACGAAATGAAACTAGTTTTACAGTTAAAATTAAAATAGCATGTTGCAATCACTCGTGTTTTGAATAAATTTGATTGTGTATTTACAATTTATTATTATCCGTTTTAGACGTGACATAATCCTCTTGCATTTAACACAAGGTTGCTTTGTTGAAACTGCAGCTGTGACCCTGATGAAACCAGTGCCTGATCGCAAAACAAGGTCTCATGTTTGCTAGCAACCCAGCCGACCCGGAATCTCTATTTGTACATAATTTAAAAAATAAAACATAAGAATAAATCCACTCATTAATACTGCAGAGTTAATATTTGCAAAGATTGATACAGTAACAATATTAACCCATATATGATATAATATATGTATACCCACCTAAACTTCATCACGGAGCGCCTCATCCAAGAAATGTGGTCGGTCGTCTATTTCAGTTATAGTTGACCGAACAAATCGGAGGTCTGAATTAGATCACAGATTCCACCGAGCTCAATTAAGATCGAGCCAGTTAATTTTAATTCGCCTATTTTCATTTTTGGCCTTCAGTTTTCCAATTTTACATAGAACTACATATATATCGTTTTATTAAATATATATGGACTCTACAATTATTTTTGCTGCCTGCTTAAATTCTTCGTCAAATTGAAAAATCGTTCTGTTTACAACAAATCTAATAATAATGTGGTACTGTAATTTGATTTTTTTTCTCGTAGAGTTCACAATGGTTATACAAATACATTGAAATCTTACATACTATTTTACTAATGTGATTTTTCTAGTTTATAAATGTTAATATGCTTGATGTTTCATACTCGTTAAGAGTTAGGTAAGACTTGGGTATGCCTAGGACAGATAGCTAAGATATTAAAGTTAGACATTTATCTTCATTATTGTTTTCACTTATTTATTATTGCATAACAAGATTCTTTTTTCATCATTTTTATAATTAACAATAGACTGTACAGAATCACCTATTCTGAGGATTTAAAAGGTAAAAAATAAACATGACAACACGCGGACTCACGCGAGTTAATTGCCCGCGAGTAGTCCAGTAACTAGTTAAATTGAGTTTAGAACTTTGTTGAGTTTGTTGCTCATTATTAAGTTAGGTACATGGAGCAATGTGCGTTTAATGTGTCCTATTGTTCTGGAAAATTCGTGAGAAAGAAAGGCATAAGCTACTTTTTCAGTTTGCCTAATGGGCGGCCAAAGGGTAGTAAAATTGAAGTAGGTACGCTTGCTAAACCATAATTACCTCGGATTACAGATATCACGATCTAAGTAAAAAAGAGCAATTTAACTTTTAGCCTATTTAACTTGAACTTAAATAGGTACCTACTTAAGTAACTTCAAATGATTAAAAACAGTTGATATAACTGTTCAATCATTATACTCTCTATTATATCTGAGGTCAGCTTATGTTAAAACCAGTTTGTTATTACAATTTTGCAATTGGATAGCAAGTTATTAACTTGTAATGAGATTCAACTTGAACTCTGTGAAATATTAAAGTAATAATTTACATATTTTAAAGCCTTGATTTTTTTTAATGAACTGAACAACATTGTCTACTAAATTATACCTAATAGATCTACAAAACTTCTCCCGACTAGATTTCACACTTATTAATTCTTACAACAACTTATTTATTACAACAGTAATAGCTTAGTTTGAATATTTATTACAGTAGTGGGCCACCACCGTGGTGAATAATACCTCCTCATTTCACAGAGAATAGGGTTGTGTCCAGCACTAGGACATAGTTTTTGAACAAGTTACTGTGTTAGTCATTGTTGTGCTAGCATCAGTGGTGGTGGTAGTCAAAGAAAGATATCGTTTGCATGGTGAAGGTGTGATTATGGTCTCTACTTAATTTATCGAGTGCTTATAGTGACGTAATCATGACGTTCACACGCACCGAAAACCTGCGCGTCGCTATCGTAAGATTTGACGAGTTCATGCAAGGCTCGTTGGTCTAGGGGTATGATTCTCGCTTTGGGTGCGAGAGGTCCCGGGTTCAAATCCCGGACGAGCCCTACTTTTGTACTTTTGCAATATTTTTTCAAATATTTTCAATATTTAATTTTTACGTTTTGAAGAATACTACCACCGTTTTAAAATAAAATTTCATAGGCGACCTATATAAGAAATATGACATAACGGTTGTTAGATAGTCTTGTAGAGGGGTTCTTGTTCTTGATAGTCCTAGGGGAACACAAATTGGAATTCTCGACACGTTCTGCGAGCGACCCACTAACACAGCTTGTTGTGGGAACAAAGCTATAAATGGTGGAGACTCAGGATCTAATGATTCACAGTACTAATCATATTTTTTATTTAAATTAGAAATTAAGTATATTCTTTGGTAACTTATCGGTATTATATGTCATTATTGATGAATAAAACTGAATACATTTATTTATATTTTTGTATTATCAGGACACAAATAAATTCATAAGCATAAAACAAAAATATTAATATTTTAAAATACTGATTATTAATTTTCAATTAATAATTATTGGTTTTGAATTTTAAGGGAAGAAAAATGAATATGTAAAAATGCAAATATTTATTTTTAATAAGTACTTATTTGCAATGATTCTACTTTATAAATAAATTTTGTCTACTCGTTGATAGATGGCGCTTTTAATATATTTTAAAGTTTTGTTAATCTATTATATACGTAGTTATGATTCTTTTGCGTAGTTACGAGTGTTTTTGTGTATTGATAATAAATGCTTTTAATACTATAAATAATAAAAATAATTGTAATATTTATAAATTGAATGTAACATGTTAGCAACAATTTCGTCAATTCGTACAATGGCTCGTTGGTCTAGGGGTATGATTTTCGCTTAGGGTGCGAGAGGTCCCGGGTTCAAATCCCGGACGAGCCCAGAAAGTTTTATAATTTTTGTTTTGAAGGCTTGGTATTTTTTTTAATACGTGTTTATTATAATTTTAATTAAAGTTAGAAATATTTTTAAAGTGATTTTAGCATGATAAATACCCCTAGTGTTAAAAACAAAATACATACAACCTTCGAGCTGCCGCGACTAGCTAGCTGCTGCCCGCGACTTCGCCATTGTAAATTATATACTAAAACCTTCCTCGAGAACCACTCTATCCATTGGTGAAAACATCTGTTTTATTTTTTGAGTTTATCGCGGACAGACAGGCAGACGCGGCGGAGGACTTTGTTTTATAATATGTAAGGATAATAAGATAAGTATTATTTTGTTGTTTATTATTCTTTAATGAGCCTTGTCATTAAATATATTTATTAGCTTTCAATTTACTTACAAACCAATAGAAAACATATTACAATAAATAAATAATACTTTAACTGAAATTTCGCTAAAGAAAAAGGGTTGGTTTGTGCTAGTACCGTGTCCCCTCGCCTCTGGCAGCGGCGTTCTGAATAATTTAAGTGCCTTTAGCCTGCCTTTGAGCATGTCCCGTCTTAAGGCGTCGCACGTCTTTAAAAGGACTAAGAATGTCTCGCCGTCAAACCCAATATTTACACTGTTCATATTTCCCTAGCCTATTTCCAGAAAAATACTTTTACGAAACTGCACCTTATACTTACTTACTTACCTACCTACTTCGTTGTGATGCCTACATTTTTCATAATTAGAACATAAACAGACTGACAATATTATATATTCATTTGGGACACATACGTAAGATTCCGTTTTTGTCAGATTACACGCAGTATTCGCGTTTTAGGTACCTACTAAAATATACTTGAAACTTAAATGACGTATTTAATTCCGAAATTTTATTATTATGCCCAAATTATGCCTATATTTTTACCCGGGTATTTTATATGATCTGCCCAATTGATCAAGAGTTGATTAATGGTTATAATTTTTATACTTATTCAGCTTACCTAAGTGCCTAAGAGATAGATTATAGATACTAATTTAAAATTCTATTCCAATTCATAATATCTTTGTTTTCGGTGGGAATTTTATAACATAATTCGTGATTTTCCTCTGGGAGGCTTTGGTATTGTAAAAATATCTTTTAAAGTCTTTCACCAACTGTCAAGTAGGTTAACTGTCATTTAAAGTTACTGGTAACCGGAATAATGGAGCTGTTGTACCGTACAACCTTTGTTTGTACGGTAAAAGTCCCAAACATTTTCGCCTATCGAATGATGCAGTAAACCGAGTGCATAATTCAATAAAACAGAAAATTATTTCTAAAAGTAACTAATCAACACATAACTTGTAGTTGGTGAAAGAGGTCCTAAGAAAACAATAAAGTCGCCAACATTGTAGAAAGACTAAACTTTGCGTAACGAAACATTAATTAAGCATTTAAATTAAAAAGTCATCAGTGGCACATTTTCTAAATTAATTTTCAGGTTTCTAGGTCGTTGTTTTTAACTAATTAATAAAAAAAACAGCGTTTCCCTACCCATTTTTTTTATGATCTGAAGGCTGTCGCCTATTGTGAAGCTATTTTTTTAATTTACGCCAGAAATACATTCCGAATGTATAACCACTTATAAATGAATTTTTGCTCTCTGAAATTATAACTGCGATCATAAATAGGTAGCTGTAAAAAGTTAAAAATCCTTTTTTCTTACGGTATTGTTCGCTATACAACGCCCGATCGTTTTCGTAAATTGCACGTTTGCAGCGAACACTGTGGAATAAAGGAAATGCCAGCCGGCGGCGGCGCTGCCCCGTCACCTTTCAGCTTCAGAACATTTACCGGCTCTAATGGATAACAAAACGTGTATACTTCAGTCGTGTACCTAAAATTTCGACAAATTAAAACACTTTCATTTGGTATTTTGAAGAATCTACAAACACATTTACCCCCACCCCTTACAGAAGATCACCGTGAAATAACATAGCATAGGTATGTGCTGTTGTGTTTCGGCGAGTGAGTATCAGAGTTCCATTTTCCTATAATTATATTCTCATAATTTCTTACTTACCTTAAATTGCAGCACCTATGAAATCGCCTGTGGTAATAAGTGACGGTAATAGCCACCTACCATCAAGTGGACCGTTAGCCTCTGTGCTGACCTTCACATAAACAAGTGTCACATATAGTTGTAATCAACAATCTCACGTGTGAATCTTCAATTTGTGATAATCTCATAAAAAAAAATATAGTTCCAAATAAGTTTCCAAGACACATTTTCACATACTTAATAATTTTGACTCGTTAGTGTCTCCTAGAAATTGGAGGTCGGCGACATTAAAAAAAGACTGTTAATTAGTTCTCTAAACGTAAACACGGTGTAGTACGACATCACGTATGTTTATAGCGTGTATGTAAAGAACGTGCCCATTTCATTACCTGCCTGTGTACCTAACTCAAGGTGGGCGAAACTGGTGATGACAAACGTGTCTTTAAGAGTCACGCACGTCACGAAAGGTCTCATCTGTGTTGTGTCATTTAGGCTTATTTTTGTGGTAGACGCCGGTTTTAAATGACCTATATTGTCAATTAAAAAGGGATAGAAGTGAAGGCAGTGATGTCGTTACAAAGGGTCTTCGTTTATCGGTCGTGGAAGTGCCTAGAATCGCGGAAGCGACTCGGTCCTAGAGTAGGCGATGACTGATCGCCTTCGTTGACTCTATTCGTGGGTTGTTATATCGTAATTATGGGAAATGAAGGTCTAATAGCATTATGGGAAGTGTTTGTGTAACTACATTCTTTTCATTTTTAAAATAAGGACGCCAAGAATTAAAATAAGGACACTCGATAAATTTATTAATACCTGCCTGACAGGATTCCTGAAATTTTTTCAAATAAACTGTTTTTTGTTTTATATAAAGTTTTGCGGACAAAAATGCACTGGTGAAGATATTTAATTTAAAATTTTCTAATAAACTCAGGACTGAGTATATAATTTCGGAATATCTCGAAATGGATAATCGAATATCTCGAAAGTATTTTGCCAATAAATTTCCGCAGATCTGGGGAATTTATTGGCAAAATACTTTTTGTAAAAGTGCTGGTAGATACTTTAATCCTCAGTTTTTTTTATAATTTATGGAGTATCAAACTGCGACTCATATCTTACTGACATATAAATAAATAATTCCATTTTAATATGCGGCCACATACAAATGCCGCCTACATTCTGTTTGTTGTTCATCATTATGTGTATGAGAACGCCATGTAAGTATGTAAACAGTCTCAACTGCAAAATGTGTTGTTTACACGGTAATACTTATGGCTATTTCAATGTTGTATGTATATTATCAAAACAAAGCACAGTCATAAATAAAACACAAAATGTTTAATAAATAAAGTTCTATACTTGTACACGTTTCAGCACCGTATGTCTTCACTGACAACACACGCCGTAACTATTTGTATTATAAAAACATATACATTATTAATCAATACTAATAATAAATAAATCTGTAAGAGTTGATCATGGAGTAAGTCACTTTGTTTTCAGAGATATCGTGTTTTTTATAGGCTCTATACTGAAACTAAATTGACGATTTTTAGAACTTTTTTCTGTAACGAATTAACTGATTTTTATGAAACTTGGTAGATAAATATTTAGACGTACGGGACACAGGATAGGCTACTTTTTTTCTTTTTCAACGCGGACGAAGTCGCAGGCACCGGCTAGTTATATAATAAAATTAACCTTAACTTTGATCGTCGTCATCTAGTTTTTAAAAATAAACATTGTAATAATAAAAAAAGTTTAAAAAACTCGATCTAAAATAATATTTAATTTTCGTTTAATTTTGTTTTTAATACATACTGACAGAATACAGAATAAGTGTCATCGGTGACACGTAGGTATATACATATATCTACTAGCTGGTGCTCGCGACTTCGTCCGCTTTGAAAAGTATAACACGCCATCTACCGTGGAATGGATCGCTAAAAATATCACCAAGCAGTTGTCATGTTAGTCGCTTCATCGGATTCTGGATAGATGGCGCTGCCAAGTATTTCCCGGGCCAAGCTGCTAGTATTTACTTTTATTTTAGATTTCCCGTAGGAATGAAGCATTTTCCAGCGGTAAAAGTAGCCTATGTTCATCACAGATAATGTCGGCTTCTAATGGTAAAAGAATTTTTCAAATAGGTCCAGTAGTTTCGGAGCCTATTCTATACAAACAAACAATCAAATCTTTTCTCTTTATAATATTAGTATAGATAACCACTGATGATATAAGATTAGTCTTTCTTGCAGCACAAATGTAAATTGAATATTTATCTTAGTATTATATTTACTCAATTGGTTTTTATGAGAAATTCTATATAGCCTAAAGTTCGACATGCATAGCATGCATGCATGCATGCATGCATAGCTATATTATACAAGAATATACGGTCATAAAAACCACCCCTGTTACATTGTGTATGAAACAATTTTACAAGGGGTCTTCAAACAACGATAAAATCCGTTATTATGTTTAGATATAGAGTAGGTAAGCTTGATAAAATGTAGTTTTTTTTTCAATCTTATATACAAAGCCTACCTATACGATATATTTACATACTGTATGTTTCCTGTTTTAAATTTTTAGTTGTTAGTTATAAAATATTTTTTTCAATATGTCTTCTCGTATTTCCAACTACGAACAAAAACTGCAAATTAGAGAATTTTCTATTGAGACTAAATCGAATTACTACAATCGACCTGTCTGTCGAGCTTAACTTTAAAAATATATATTTAATTTTTCCCATAAGCATTAATAAAATCTAACAAATAATTTTCTTTAAAATCGAGATTTATAATTGCTTTTGTCTACATTTAAAAAAAAATAATTTGACATAAACACTTCTGGTATAACTATTGAAATGGGTATGCGAAATAAAAAACTTTTTTTTTTTATTATGCTTTAATGAATTTAAACAAATAAAACTTACATGGAACATCACAATCATGCTTCGCAAAATAACGTTGATGCCAAAGATAATTTGTTTTTTTTTTCTTAATCTACACGAATGTGGTGGATCTTTCCTTCAGAGCACAACAATATAACATCTTAATTAAAGTTACGGAATAGATTTTCTGCCTAAATTAAATTATGTAGATTTATTCAATTTAAATATTATTTGATCTTAAATATTTAATGCGACACAATGAGACCGTGGTAGTAATCAGTAGGTATAATACGTCTACGCCAAAATATTAAATCTAACATCGATATTTTAACATAAAACGGCAATCACACCATACAATTTGAACGTTTCCTATTTAAGAATCTAAGTAGAGAGCCCGTGATCACACTACGCTAAATTGATTTCTAAGTCGAAGACATAGAGTTGAAAATGGATAAACTCTCAATTGAATCCAATCTGTTCTAACTGCGATCACACCTTTCGGTTTCCTAAATTGGATACGTTCGAATTGTAAGGTGTGATAGCCCTTTAAGATAGGAATGGTCACCAACAAATTAACAAATCAATAAATCAATGTCTACAAGCTAAAAAAAACTTAAATGATAATGGTACACTAGGTGGGATATCGATATGAAGTTGTAAGAAGGAATATTTTTACTCATCATCGTTTAGTAATATGTATATAGAATAGAAATACTATTAAATTTTATATAATCATGGTCGCTAACATAATATAAATTGGTGACGATAGGTTGATGTTGTTAATAATGTTACTTATATTTAAGGCGAACACTTACAAATCGACTTCATATACCAATACAAAAATATCATCCATTTTCTTTATACATTGACACAACTTTACTAAGCATTCTAATAAATGATAACCTATTTAGATTAGCTTTTATTAACCATTTCTAAGTTTGTCAAAGTGAAGTTTAATTGTCTAGCGGAGGGCTGGTTGTGTGGGGTTAATAAATCGTTTCATTCAATCTATATAAGATTTAGTGGTATTACATTAACTTTGGCAACCATCTAACAAAGTTATATTTATTTCTTCAAAGTACCTAAATGTTGATAAAAATGTAGGCTCTTCACAAACTAACATATTCCTTAATAATACTTTAATGAAAACAAAAAATAAATTAAATATTGTGAAACACTTATTATTTAAAAGTAAAGTAGGTAATATCTTTTTATTCTGGATTTAAATTCTTACAGCTTAATGATAACAAAAAGAGTAAAAAAAGAAAGAAATCTACAAAATGAGGAGATACTTAAAGATATGTTTGTTTACAAGTGACTACAAATCAGTAGACGGTTTAAAACATTGCTTAAAATTTAAGCAGACTAATTATATATCTATTTTTATATTAAATTTACCAAATAAAGCAACATGGAAACAATGACATCGAAATCTAATAATTTAATGAATTTTAAAAGTTACTTTTACATGAATAATTTGCGTAAATGTTCACATAGAATTTTCTTTACAAAGTAGACTTCTCAGCAATACTTAAATCTTCACATACATAAGAAATCAATGAAGCTAAATCTGGAACTAAATAAATAATTTATAATAATTCAAAATTGTAAACTTTGCTTTAATTTTAGTTTTTATTTATTACTAAATAAATCAACGTATCACATACGATGTGGTGTAAATCATAAGATTTGAATATGCGTTTTTCATTTTGACAGTATTGGTTTTTTCTTTTTAAATTTTTTAGGTAATTTAATCAATGGATATTTGCAATATAACGAAAATTTTACAAGAAGTTATTCTCACCACTGCTCAAAAATTCCCAATTAATAGAACCACTGAATTTTTTAATAAGCAAAGTATGTAACTAGACTCCCCTTTCTGTCGCTCTGCGACTTTCTTAAACATTAGGAATATATACAGAAATATTTACAGTTATGTGTCTCTTGTTATAATATAAATCACACAACAGGAATGTGAGAAAAACAATAAATACATCTATTTACAAATAACTTTGAGAATGTAAATCATTCTCTGTGCTATTTCCTCGTTAACAAGCTGAAGTCAAGCTTAGTTGCCAAATATTAACAATAAAGCGACTATTTAGAAACATATCTATATCTGTTTATTTACAAGAGAACTATTTTGTATCTGTTTTAATGTAAGTGCACGAAAAACGATAAAACAATAAGTGTAAATGAAATTATTTCCGAATGCGCTGCGTTAGGTTTGCTGCCTAGTTCACCGACGCTAGCGCTTTTAATGTTATCTTCCTTAGCCGAAGGTGTTTTAGCTGCACCCTCACTACTATCGCTTAACATATCGCTGCTATCAATTTCCGCGGATTCAGACGATTTCTTCATCGGGCTAGCGACATCGTTTTCTTCAGGTGCCGGTGGTAAAGTTTCTGGTGGTGGTGTTGTAGTGGTTGTTGTCGTAGTTGTAGTGGTCGTTGTGGTTGTTGGTACTAAGCTGTTGTTACCAATAAAATATATCTCACCGTATACGGCTTCCACTCTCACCGTATTCTCAATGCGCTCTCCTCTCATCTGTCGTGCGCGTGAATTATTTTCTGTATAAAACGTCTCCAGCTTAGCAGTATATTGCACATCAGTATCGGTATAATTACCCCTGAACGTTACATTGCACGCAGTACCTGGTTCTAAATATTTTTCTAATTTGAATAGCTCCTTTCTTTCTTCGGAGAACGGATTAGCCCATTTGATCTGAGGCAGTGTTGTTCCATCCGCCAATTCGATAGTAGTATTTAAGCCTATAGCGATTCCATGTCCATGTCCCCAAGAAACAGTGTAATTGTATTTGTATTCTATTTCAGTAGTGACAGTCGCAGCGGCGTCGTCATCATTTTTTAACACACGTTCTTCGAATACAATCGGATCAGTTTGACGAATGTGCTCGGTACTTAAATCCAGTTGTAAATTGTTTAACTTGTAGCTAATTGGTTCTACCTCTACTAGAATTTGTCCATTGTCTAATACTAATTCATTGCCTTCATCGTCGTAAGTTATTAAATGACCAATAGTGTTTTCATAAGATATTCTTCCAATATTGTTGACCGATCCACTATCAGCCTTCTTACGTCCAATGAAAACTGAGTCCAGGGAATCAGCTGAGACAGCTCCACTTGGTTTTGCATGAAACTTTGACCAATCTTTCCAGATAATTAAAGAAGCGTTTTCGATATTGTCAAGTACTTCAAAGGTATCGAACTTTTTGCTTCCCGAGACAGTGCAAGAAGAATAATCTGGTCTTAATTGGCCCAACAACATATCTCCCTCGGATCGAGCTCTGCAGAGATAAACAGTGCCTAGAACAAGAAAAACACTATTGTTTTATTTGTTTAAAATATGAGATCATTACTAATGCAATTAAACGAATAACGCGTACCCTTTTCAGAAACTGCTCCAGAAACATAGTTATTCATAGCTTCTTTTTTGAGGTTGGTCCATTTAAGTGTACTTGACGTGATAACTTGCTTGAGTCGAGCGTTGAATAGCCCCACACCAGCCTCGCCGAGAACTGAAACTGCTAGAGTTGCTGTTAGCAACACCACCCACCACCCAGAACTATAACTTCTACTTTTCTTCATTTTTCTTTCTGTAACAAAGATATAAAAAAATGTTAGCTTTAATTGAAATAAATTCATTGTTGTTCGTTTAATTATTTTTTTAGAAGTAGGTAGGTACATCCTTATAATATAGCGGTGAAAAGATTTTGTGGGTTCAAAAGTCACTTTATGAGTAATAATTCATCGTAATACCCAGAATGAACGAAATAAATTCAAATTAATAAGTTCAATTGGGGATTGACATGAATAATTTTACCGACACAAATCCGGACCTACCAATTTGTTCATAATTTGATCAACTCCGTAACATACATAAAATACGTGTGTAACAATTCTATATTTACTCTTAATGTAAAGATCATAAAGTTCAATTTAACATGAACGTTATTGTTATTTTTATTTTAATATACTAAACCTATTAACACACTCTTTGTATAAAGTAATTTTATTTTTTACATACGAGATATCTATAATCTTGATTGTGGATTTTAGTACTAAAAAGATATTTTAATGTAAGTAACAAATTAGGTACATATCATTAATAGGTCAAGTTGTCGTGAAGAAACTCTATGTCATAAGGTTATCTTGATATTCGACATCGTACAATATTTTATTCTTACATTGCATTGGTTCACTGTTTTATAAACGTTGGAAACAACATTCACATTCCGTCAGGCAAAGAGTAATACCAATGCTATTGTGTTGAACACGCTTCGTCGCTGACTGCAGCGTTTGTTCCATCCAATATCATCCAATGTTTAAAATGTTAAGCGACATGTTTAAAAGAATAGCGACATTTGGAAAAATGCAACAATGTAGATACTAATTTAGAATAATAAATTATCGCTCTTAGACCGTTTTTGAAATATTACTCTACACTTCATTTCCCCAGAGAAATTAATAGCGATAACATGTACGTACAATCGAGGTTGTTAACACAGACAATGGCACAGCAGTAAGCTTTAATGAGTCGATCTAAACACCCCATACATTCATACCGTCACAATGCCTTCCTCGTACTTGTTTGAAACTCAATGTGTAGAGGGGAGACACGTTTCAAATGAAAAGAGGAAATCCTTGTCTGAATTTCCTCACTTGTGTCTGCAATCATACTTAACGGTTGGTCGCAGTTTGAGCAATTTTTTGCGGATGTATTTCCCGTTTAATCTATAAAAAAGGAACCAGCTTGAATTGAACGTTAGCTTAAAGGGTCCAAGATATAAAGTAAATAAGCAAAAGAAAACAAAAGCTTTAGTAATTATATAAATACTGTAAGATTTCATCTAGTAAACAAATATTATACAGACTCACGAGGTGACACTTTAGCTATCTTTTAGTTGACGGCGAAGGCATAGTTGCGATAACCATTTATCATCCTTCGTCTTCTACCAGAAGTTATTGGCATATTGTTATTCGTAAAGAAAATACAACCAACTATGTATATTATGAGCTTCATAAATGTTATTATGTATTTATGAAAATTGTACACGATGATATTTTCCAACACCGCTGGCAAGAGGTTATCGATCATGTAAGTCTTTTATAGGGTGCTAAGCTTCTGAAGCAATTGCTTACACAGTAATCGCATTACCCACATGCAATCAATAGTGCCAGACCGGATTACTGTCGACCGTTCAACATGTATTTGTTAGGACCTTATTTTCTTTTATCAAATTAGAGCAAACGATAAAAATTTAAATATATATATACATATACGTTACTTGTAAACAATGAAGTATATTTATTTTCTTTCTTGTGTGATTTTGCTTTCTTATAAGAAAACATAAACATAAAACATTAGAAATAAATGACATTTATTCATATTCCTTTTGGTTGAACGATGGAAACTAAAAAGTTATTGATTAGATAGAAGCTAACAAAAACAAGAAAACCGTTAAGTGTTGAACGTGTGGTGTGTGAGCAATTACATTTGACCCAGGTTCACTTTATTTTCTCGTAACAAAACATTTTCCGTCGCGATGCGAGGTGAGATGGTCAGTTAGTGAATCATTACCGTAGAAGTGGTACCTGGTAGGTAGTTAAAGATTTTACACGCCCTATATTGAAACTTGGAGTCGTGCTTACGCCTCGTTTCGTTATACCGTTTTGTTATTTCTGCCTTCTAATCATTTTACAATCTGTTAGTTACACCTTTATTACTACCATGGAAAATAAAGTTAGATATGAATAAATTTCAATGCTCAATTTCTGAATGTGTGATATTACCAAAACTGGGCTTCACAGACGTTTGATCCTTAGCTGTTTAATTGTTGTTTTGTGCGCAAGGGTTGGTCCCATTTTTCACATCAACGTGTCCTTAATCATTCCGGCCTTAAATAATAGCCTGATATTCGAGCGTGAAATGTGCGGCGCGGTCCGAAATGGGCTTTCATTGCCGTAATGGCTTTGTTATCAGACGTCTCTGTGTCGTCTCAGTGGCTAATGAAACTAACTAACATTGGCTTTCACTGCTCTTATTATAGGGTACACAAACGCTCAACTTCAAATCGCACCTATTAGACAAAGCATCTTTGGAAAGTTCTCGGGCTTCTATTTCTGTACGAGTATTAGAAGGCTCTACAATCTTCGCTGTGGTTCATTATACATGATGGAAATAATGTTTATATGGTACAATAATTTACATTATAAGTAATTGCATGTGTCTGGAACATGCGTTTTGAAAAAACTTTGGACATAGTGGACTTGAATGGATATATGTAAATGAAGATTTCCTTTGAATTGATAAAATTATTTTCTTAGTTTCTTTACAGCTTTTTAGGCGTAATTATTTAATTACTCGTAATTAAATACACTTGTGTTTTAAGATACATCTTATATTATTTATTATCGAGTTGATTGGGCTTTGTTTTGACAGTATTAGGGTAATATTAATAAATTATGGTTTCGTACTGTTCTTGTTTAATAAGGTATATACCACGCGCAATACACGTTATTAAGGGATAAAATAAAGAGAATAGTTTATCAGTGCGAAACTTCTTCGAATAGATAAATAAATAAACGAACTTATACTAATTTAGTGCTTATTTGTGATATCAAAAAAAATATAAATCAATTATTGAATATTATGTTGCAGTATTTGTTACCTGTAATAGAAAGCGGCATTATTGACACAATAAGATGCGCTAGTCCAGTAAGTACCGTTCATGTTAGTTTTTGTGCGCGAGTGAATTGCCGTCTTGGGCGCCACCATTTGAATACCGGTGCTAACTGTCAATAAATTATGATAAGAAATTCATTGTTGCTCGCGCCTTTTGCGTGTCAGATAAATTGATCACTTTTCGAAGTTCAAGTCAAAATATTGCCATATTTTTTTCGTAATTGTCTCTATTTATCAAGATTATTCAAAATCATCGATTTATAATAACTATGTACTTAAATTAGTGAAATGCAGTTAAATTTTCCATTATATTTTAAGATATTCCATTTGTACGAAAATGATATACTTAACAGATCATTATTAGCATCATTTAGCAACGACTGACGGTATTAAGATAGGTAAGCGGTAGCACGCCCTTACAGAAGACCACAGTGAAATAACAGCATAATTATGTGCTCTGATGGATGCTAGATGCCATTTCCCTATCTCTTCCTAACCCCTATCCTTTAATCCTAATATGGTCGGGACATGCCATTCCTATTATTGGCGACGATAGCCACCTACTATATGATATTTTTTTTGAGCCTGGGTATTGTGTTGTGTATTGATTATGTAATGCAGTCATGCAATCGCACCCCCTCTTTGTTAAGCAAGTAATAGATTTTCCTGCATACTTATGAAGCCTGTTCTGTTTCGACATTATGGGTCGGTAGTCGGGTGCTGGTAACGAGACTGTGTTGCGGGATGGTTGCGGGCCGCTGCGTCTGCGCACTGGCGCGTAAACCAGCTGATAGCGTGGGAATAATCTCATGCATGGAGAGTGACAGCTACAGTTGTGTTGTGCGCTATGGTTTTGATTTTTATCACTGCGTTTGAAGCGAGAAACTCTCGACGAAGCAGACTTAATATAGTCTGTCCATTGCATTATATTGCCAAATCGATGTTATTGCTCTGAATAAGTCACTATATAGAGTTATTTCATAGTCAGCATCTTGTTCTTCTTCTTGCGGTGCCTATTTTGTTCGTCGGTATAGCTCAACTGCGTTAGCTATCCCGATACACTCTCTGATGCTCTTCAGTCACAACTTCTTTCTTCGCTCAAATTTTGTCTTACCACTTTCCAGCGACTTTGTCCATCATCAACAGCTGAAGGAGGTCATATCGCTCGTGTCTAAGTCTCGTTTTCGCATTTTAAATGTAAGCATGAGGTTGCGTTTATAGCCAATTAGTTGCAGGATACCTGTCCAAAAAACTTCGATATGCCACCCCGGATAAACACCAAAATGCGTTGCTTACTACTGAGTTCTTAGTGCATAGAAATATTAGAGCGAAAATCTGAAATTGTCCATAGTATAGTCTTGAAAACATCGATCTTCGAATATCATCATTCTTTTCAAATGAACTCGTCATTTATCACTCTCGTAATGTAGGTAGTGTGAAAGAAATAACGTGTCATGTTGTATGAAACAACATTGTCATCTTGAATGTCACCATTGTTTATGTGACCGATGTAGATGTTGAGTGAGTCCGTAGTCCGTATACAAAGTTTGTCTCGGTCTCAACTGGATTAAAAAAAACAACTATGAATTGTGCTTATATTACATGTCTTGAAAGCTCTTTAAACAATAGTCAGAGGTGACTGACATTATGCATATCATTGCTCAAGTGTATTGACGTGATATCTTCACTTATTTTTTTGTCAAAAATACGAATTGAGATGAATATTTTTATATAAACTGAAAAGGCCGTTATGTTAAATTAAACATTGTAATAATTGATTTCAATTAAAGATTATAATGTAAATCCGCTCTGTTGAACTCTATAATCGGTCATCAGCATACCGTCAGGCACATACCGTGACGGTCGGTGTCGCGAGATGCTATGTTCGAACAATAGTATGCAAGCGTCTGCTATTTCCGCTCCACACATACGGTTGACGAATTTTATTACACTCGTGAATAACAGAACGTATGATAATTTTCAAAATGAAAATCGACACAATGTCATATTGAGTGGAGTGAGTCTTTGTGCGGTGTTTGTGACCACAATTTACTTGTTGTGGTTATTATTGGCGATCGCTCTATCGGCTGTTGCATGCGCTTGCGTTGCATTTGAACGCGTCTGTGACCGCAATCTGCGTAATGATAAATTGTTACGGTTTATTCGAAAACTTAGTTAGATCATAAATCAAGCAGTAAGGGGCTAATTAACACCAGCTCAGATAGAGTTGGTATCATCGCACCTGCACGCCTCGCTCGCCGCGCCGAACGCGTCTAATCCGTTCTCCGTTCCGACGACGATCGGAGCACATTTTATGAAATACTTGCATCTTCGACCACGGTAATCAGAAATACTAATTATTATATTATAATAATATACCCACCAATAAAGCTCTGCTATGTTATTGGTGAAATTTGTAGTGTCCAGTGATGAAAATATTGATATGAACGAAATTTTCCTCGTTCCTTTTGGTAGTATAACAAAATAAACAAAAATTAGTTCAAAATACGTTCTCCCTCTCTTTATAATTTTAGTTGGAAGTATAAATAGTAACGATTTTAACGTATTCCTTGTAGAAAGAGATTTTCTGGAAGCAAATCAATTAAGGTACATGCATACCTAAACCTGATCATAATAGTGACATAGGTAATAGTAGCTATTTAATTACATTTTGGAAGATTTAAAAAAAATAATTATTAAACGAGCCTTACAGTAGTCGCAATGAGATACAATTGTACATATAATATCTGACGTGTCACCTTGGTAATAAGTCGTTGTTATCACCTATATATATTTCAAAGTTTCTATGATTTTGACAATTTAAAATTTCCTGTTGATATTACTTACTCCCGTCTTTTTATTATAACAACTTTACCGATTTTCAATATTTCACTTTTGCAACACTGCAGTGACATGCATTTTATAAATCCCGGCTTCCTGTAACACGTTTCCGTTGCATTTTCACGATTTTACTCCCACGAATTCTTACTTTTTTTACGGGATTAAGATAAGTAAAATCACTAAATTTAACTCAATAATAGTATTATTTAATACTTTACTATGATTGAAAAATTGTTATAGAAATGGATTGGGTATTATATATAATGTTGCTATAATCTCGTGTGCCTGACTCTCCAATTTACAATTGAATGAACCTCGATATTAAACACACATTTTTATATTGTTCGCTCTTCATTCATTTATTAATGGACAATAATATAGTTCGATTGAATGCTAATGAAAACAAGTGACAAAGACAATACAATGTCAATAAAAACAAACATACGTTAATAAATTCAGTTGCTCATAATGAAGAAAGAACTCATTGTGTTGAGAGAAGGTTAATAGAAAAATAATATCTCTGCTAGAAAGCAAAATAGTCTTCTCTAATAATAAAATATATGAATTCAATTACAGTACAAATTAAAAAGGAAGGAAAATATATACTAATATACTAACTGTGTAAAACTTCCGCAAGTATGTAAATAGTAAGTACGAGTATGTTAGCGATTTGAGATCAAACTAAATCCGCATGTGTAACTCATATTATGTAATGATGGTTAAATTAAATGTGTCGGATGTATGATGATAATCTGCGCCTCCCCACGATTCGAGCAACGAGCAGCAAGGCCGTCGTCTGATTGCCGATAATAGTTGCATTCGCACTTGCTACGTTACCTACACTACGGTACATTGGCCCAATTTTAACCATGTAAATCAATTTTCCCCTATAGACTAATTAGTTCTTGTTTTATCTTCTATGAATCGGTGGCGATTAATAATTCCTCGACACTTCAGAATTAATTTAAAAAGCATTGAACTGTTTAAAAAGTATCGAAAATGTAAGAAGCGGGCAACAGGGATAAGAAGTTTTTTAAAAATTGCTACTAGGCTGTTTTATGATTCACCAAGGGTTTTAAGGATTGTATAAGAAAATTTTTATTTTGATATTAGTCTGAAGATTTAAGGAATTATTGACATAGACTAAAAAAATTGTCAATTTTACTAAGAAAGCCATCGAGAAAAATATTGGACAGACCTTAAAGAACTGCAATGAGTGCATAAAATATTGCATTTAGAAAAATAACAGTCGTATATATATGTTCACTATTGCTAATGTCTAGATACAGCGAGAAGGCTTACTTTGTTGCGACTTACTTTATATACCTACTTACTCACTATGCTTAGGAATTCTTTTTCATATGTATAATGCACATAGAAAATATGATGTGAAAAAGTACGACTTGCATTCTTCACGTAATTATGACTCGTATTGAGAGGACAATTTGTTCAGCCCGTTTTGATGAGATGATGGTGCCCACCACACACGCACTCATACACTTACGGACGTCCCTGTTGCGAAACTCTACTATTTTTAGAGTGTTGACGACAACTACCAAATATTCCATTCAATTGTTAATTTCGTTGTTTACACATCGTCGCCTTTAGTGGGTTGTCTTTTTAAGTCCATATATACCTACACTTCTACGATCTGCACACTATCTTTTCATGTTTAGAAGAAACCATACATCTCATGTCTACTGTTTAGAAGAAACTATACATTTTATTGCTAAAGTCCAGTTTTAACTGAATTACCTTGTTTGAAGACGCTATAAAACTTCCAGTTTTACAAATAAATTTGTAGCTGCGTCGCAACTAATCTGTAACAAGTAACAAGAATTACTTTAATTAAATTACAGAGTGGATGTAGATAACGGACTCAATACTCATATCAACTTTGCCTAACGACAAAGGAGAAATATAAGAGACTAGCTGCGACCCGCGGTTTCATCCGCCGTTTAATTAAAATTGAAAAGGGCATGCACATTTCAGTTCTTCTCGGTAATGCTCGTTCTTATTCGAATGGCCGCCTTCGGCGTTCGGCGTGCCTCGGCCCGAGACCCGAGACCCTCATCATGGCTACGCTATTACTTTGATTGCATTTAGCGTTCTTTCTGACTTTTTTACTTTTTGCTGGACAAATAGAACACAAAAGATTTTTTATATTTTTAAAGGCAATAACATTCTTTGAATCCGACTGATAGCTCCAGAAGTAAACGCGTTCAACTAAACAAACAAACTCTTGAACTTTATTTTTTTATATTACTAAAAGTCACTTTAATTAATTGGAGATACATAAATTCTGCAAACAATAAAATGTAAAAAAGTTTGGCTCTTATTTACTTTTACTCACTTTTTACATTTTTAGGATTGTACCAACAGCTTCTCTATGAAAGATAAGTTAGCTCTATGTTCGGTTCATCTTTACAATTATAATTAATATTGTTTACACTTCGTATAGCTTTACTATTAGACCTTGGCCTTAATTTGTTGTGATGGTGATCTGGTCAATTGCGCAATAACAACTTTGAAGATTATCTCCCGTAGTCTTTGTTTAAGAGGAAAATGTTAACTCGAATAACACGCTCGACGTGCTGGTTGACGAAATTGCCATTCGTAATGCATTTAAAAGGCTTAGCGTAGTTAAAGGAAAATATACCAGTGTAATATGAAGAAACACACCCAAGATTCTTGAGATACCAAGATTCCAAGTTTTATGTAGGTAAAAAAATTTATTGAACCTCTGATTGCATATGTTACACTAGTGATTTATACGACAGCTAATCTATAAAGTTTTATATCAGAAAAATCAATTTATAAAAATGTATTTAAAGTTGTTTCAGTATAAAAAATCCATTAGCGATTCTTTCGGTCAGGGACGCAGCATGTTTCAGCTGCACAATGAAAATTTTCCGCCAAGTTCTTGTTGCTATTATGCAACAATGCATCAGCACTACAGCAGCAACTTGTTTAAAACACAAATGCGGTTGTTATGGAGCGATGAATCGGCCTTCGCCACGGCAACGGGTCTATTGTATATACCAAAGTATGACAATGGACACTTAGAAACTGGACCCGTCTTATGTTTATCTTGTCTGTAAATTGCATACGGTAGGAGGCAATTACTCAACTAACGCATACCTAAGCTATTTAAAGAGGAAATATGCATTGTCTTCTACTCCAAAGAATTCTATTCTTTTGCACAAGCAAAAGATTAAATAATTTAAGTTTTTTTTACTTGTAATATTGCATTAATTGGGATTTAATTGGCAATCCAAGTAAAAGGAAACAGTAACAACCATTCATTTTATGAGTGTGCCGACATCCGGACCTTAGGACATTCATTAGTTAGTGAATCATTATCTTATGGAGCGTTTCCTTTTCTCTTCTCTGTGATCACAATTAAATTTTTATCGTATCTTCAGCTCTGGTCTTCAGAAGATGAAGAAAGGAAAACTCAAATTACTTTATCAAAATGATTATTGCTCAATTGTTTATCTTCTATTGTATAAAAATAGGAAAAAATCCTATCTGTAATAACACTTTCTTTGCGGTAAAGATTCTCATCGATTTGTGGCTACAGTAGCCGTTGTACGAAATTGCTCAGTTAACCACAAGTGTGCGAGGCAGGGATTTCCAATAACTACGGGGGTGTTCGATGGATAGGACATTACATATTGACAGGGGTCAAGTAACCAAGGGATGGGGCGTCAAGAGCGTTTTGTGACCTCTATTCCCTTGTCTTATTTAATGCAAATATTGAGTTAGATATATTAAAAAAATATCTTTAGTTATACTTGTTATGTAGGTTAAGTAAATATACTATCTTAATATTCATCTTGCGTCTCATATAAATCTGTATTGTTCAAAGTCTTTCCGAGTACAATCTGAGAGTGCCTAAGTATTAGATACGAATTTTAAATGTCCTTATTATCGTTCACAGTAGGTGCTGATGTACGTTTATATTCTACAAAGATATCTTATTTTTATTAGGTACAAATTGTGTTTATAAATACAAATTATACAAGTGTATAATAAGAAAATGGTGTATGTAAAACTACGAATCATTTAACTTGGTACTTTAATAAATAAATCCCGTGATCCGGGATTGTATTGTAACTTGTAACCTGTCCATGTCGTATGTTCTTGTCATATAATGTCCCGAAAAGGGCACCCTTACTATACCTACTAGAATTGCTCGGCAAAATCTGGAAACCCTTTGCCCAATAGAGTTATTATTACGGGTCGCTGATTTTATGAGGATTATATTATCTAAAGGTACATACATATATGTATTTTGCTGTTTGAGATATAGGTAAGGTAATATTAGTAAATTAGATTCCATAAAACTAAAATATATAATTGAAACTGGTTTAGGTTTTGAGAGGTTGAAATATTATCTTCTTTTTTGAAATTTCAAAAACGAGGGACTAGAGCGAATTTTAAAATTGAATAAGGTCGTAGCAAAAGATCCAGCGTCTTACCTTTTTACTTTTTACTTATTATATAAAATTGTTTTTCTACCATGTAGAAAGTGATAGCCATTTAAAAATTAAAATGATTTTACAAAATGTTAGTCAATGAATAATGCATCTCATATTGGTACTCTTGGAGAACATTGAAAGCATTCAAAATATTTATGTTCCCCGCATTTGGAGGGTGGGATACGATGTAGTTTCTACGTGTACGGTTGCCATGACTACGCCCCGCGCGTGGACCGTCGTTTTCAGGAACAGTCTGCCTTCGCGCGTGTTTAGCAGACTGAAAGGCACAACTTCAAATTCATGGGTTTTATCCCTTTATGGTGGCTGATTACACCGAGAAGGGGGAGTGGCATCAAGTGTAATCGCTTGTAAAGGTACCTGTGCGCATACGTTACACGCAAAGTGTGTAATTCGTATGAATACAAAGTGTCTAGTAGCCGTTTACATAGTAATAAGTATTTCTAGTCTAGGTTTAATGTTTTTGTTTCCTGTTGAAATTAAATTGCGATTGCGGCTATAATATCCAATTTCATAACAAAGTTTACTTTAAAATACGCTCAAAATAATTCCAGTGCTTGTGTATAAAACATATTCCTGTAAACCGCAACACTGTTTTATTTGCTAAACACATTAAGCTTAGAGCACGAACTTAATACTAATACACAATATAGTTCAATTAATTTAAGCTCATAATACATTGTTAAAATTTCTACCTAGAAACACGTCCTGGGTGCTGTTTCTAAATAAATCGCCTCCAAGTTGTACTAAATATCACGCGCTTCTATTTACACAGTAAATACATACCTAATGTAATTTTTGCTTCATCAGAAGCAGAAAGCTCGTCCCTTCTATATAATGCAATCGATACTGGGTCGTCGACGGCGTACCTCCTTTATAGCAAGCAGAGGGTTCAGAATACATAGTTAAGTAAATAGGGGATGGATGTCAAAAATTAAGTATTTTTTTTCCTTGCTAACGAAAGAAACTAAATCAGGTTCTCGTGTATCTTTTCAGAGATATTGTGATTAAGGCTCTAAATTCTTAAGCGAATTAACTGATTTTCATGAAACTTGGTAGATAAACATTTAGACGTACAGGACACAGGATAGGCTACTTTTTTTCTTTTTCAACGCGGACAAAGTCGCGGGCACCAGCTAGTTTAAAGTAACGTTATAAGTAAAAAGTTCGATTTTCCTCTCCATTACAATTTTAAAACAGAGTTTGCATTGTAATAGGAGGTTCTCACTTTCCCAGTTCGGATGCCGGGTGGCTGCAAACATTCCATTTATACAGACCGGAGTTTGCTTCCGAATACCGCATTAATTATTGCCGAATAACTTTGCCCGCTCTGAATAAACTGCTGTATTCCCTGCCCGCCGCCGACCGGCGCGGAGCATCGGCTCGAGTAATAAACAAACAAACACAACAAACATTATGCAATCTAGCCGCTACCCGTGGTTCTATTTGTCCTATCCATTGATAACAACTAAATGGACTGTTGTTAATATTTTGAACATTAACCTTGAATTTATTAACCCACGGGAAACTATGACTGGGACAAGATTATCCGAATTTATTGAAACATTTACCTAGGTACGCTTAATTAAATATGCAACAAATCTCTGAAGAAAGTGTATTCAAAACTATCTCATTTATAGAGTACGGTACTAGTTTTTGCCTAAAGCGTTGAGTGTTGAATTATCATTTCTTTTTTCTTTGAACCTTTTGTGAGCCCCTTTTGAACCCCTTTTGAACCCTTTTTTGAGTTTTATCAGTTGGTTCAATGTAACAAACAAACAGACAAACACTTAATTAGGATGTTTTTGAAAATTCTTACAGAACAGAAACTTTAAACGTCGACCCGATGAACCTTGTTAACCTCAAATTACGAACATGGGCAAGTTTGAGCTCCCCCAGGAAAAAAGTTCGACACTTTGCAAAGCAGCGAGCAGGTTCCCGTTTGCATACGAAATGCTGTTAGTGGACGCGCGGCTTTCAAATTAATCCCCATCCGTGGCGTGGTACTATACGTACTGTAGCACTACCATGAGTAGCTATCGAAATCTTGCGTTAGTTTACTTCTGTCTATAACGAACTTTTCACCCTTCAATGTGCTAGTGAATGATTTAACTACTAACGTTATGATATTTCTCGAGAGCATCAGTCTAATTTGTAACTTATGGTACCGATTTTGTATAGAAATGTCAATTTAAACGTCAGTCGCTAATGATCGCTAGCGACTACATTCGATAGGTTTTTCACTTATACAACTCATGTTACCGGTTTTAGTTCTTTGCGTGACCGCTAGAGGCGCTGTACAATTTTTCATACAAATATTTTAAGTTCTCGCTAGCGATTTCGGTCGTCATAAACTCATGGTAATGCTACTGTTCGCGCTATTATTGCGTTAGTACCAACGCAAAATAAAGTACCCCGTTTGCCAGACTCATTACTGTGAATCATCTTTGTTGAAAAAAGTTTGCACCATTTAGCTGTTTTACTCTTTACTATAATTCGTTCAAGAGTACTACAGCAGTTACTCACAACTTGGATGACGTCACTGCAACCGGCCTGTGACTCACTAAATCCAAAACGAGATGAATCAGTTCACTAGTAAGAACTAACTTTGATTTAAATTAATTTCTACGTCTATTAGTCATAGGATATATATAGGCTTGTAACTAATTGTGAATTGAGATACATCATTCGTAAGGAAAGGTTATTCTCATTGCTGTATTTGGGTAAAGTATGCAAAAGTTGCTAAATATGGAGCCTTTAGAGTTCGGCGAACTCTTTGCAAGTATGCAAAGCGCATATAGGTGCGATTTCGGAGGTAGGTAACGACTGAAAGTCATGTCATGGAGGCAGGTCGTTGAACGTGAGAGTGCATTGTTTGATGACTCAATATGCAAAGATTTCAAGTATACTTTATAAGATTATTATTGTTTATGCCAAGTACACCCAACAACCGACTGAAGAGGGATTTGCGCATTTAGTATTTTAACTGTGATGGAATCGGTACCATTATAATATCGACATGGATATGCATTATAATATCGACAAGTTTTTCCTTTGCATTAGAATTTGAGTATGTTAAATTATGGCAAGCAATGAAAGATTTAATTTTTCATGATAAGTATTGTTTAATATTTGCTCTTGAAGGGAAAATTGGTGCATAGTATGCTCTCTATACTGAAGACAGACAGAGCAAAACTATAATAGAGGTCTCAAAGAAATTAAATATGATTGTATGAAACAAAGAGCTATTGTAAAAACTTTGATGTTTATATGGGTGAAAGAATATAGTAACAATCTACTTGATATAACAAGTAGTTTAAGAAGACGGATTTATTTTAATAGATTCCAAAAAACTAAAATACAATCTTGATAAACTTAAAATGTTTAAGATATTTAAAGATTTGCCAACGGACGACCGAATTATTGTTTTGACAAGTTTATTACATAGATTTCCATTTAATAAAAGTTAAGCTTATACATACATCCATAAAAGTTACATCCATGTCCATATAGTGGACAGTGTCATACTTGTACGACGTAAGTTTGTACTGATTTATGTATACTTATTTCAAAAGAACTAAATTGATGGTAATTTGATAGGTAGTTTGTTTTAAACTATTCATTGAATTATATGAACAAATTAACCGCATTTTATCATGACTATGACGTAGATATGGAATAAAGGGCAAAAGGTGCATTATATTTAAATAATATTATGGACTGAGAACGGGTGTTCAGAATGGACGTCAAATGAATTTCATATTATGTTACGAGGGCTACTACACACGAGTTCGTATGGCGTTCCCTGCGCACTCATTTGCTAATGGAATATCCACTTAACACTGAATAAATTTACCGGAAAGCCTTAAGTTCATGGCTAAAACAATTCAATTTGAGGCTTTCATTAACATTTTGTTTGTTCAACCATTATGACAAAAATTACTTGTAGAATGTAGAATATAATTATTTTCTCAGTGCATTTTATTATTGTTGAAGTTTGCTGTTTCAATTAAACGCTATCGGAACTTAACAAATATATTACTGTTTCATTGGATGACAGCCAATCAATTATATTTTTTTCCTCGCAATAACGTTTTGAATACTGATTGTATAGTTATTACGATGCAAGGCCGTGAAACAATTTCCATATAGTCATTTGTTACTACGACACGTATAATACCAGATGTAACAGTCGTTACTATTATATTACTTTGTACATTGTTATCGCAGAGAATATTGCGTAACTATGGTAGCGTGGATTGTATTGTATTTTTTTTCTAGTTTTTCAATTAGAAATCTCACAACGCAAACAAACCGTAGACCTGTGTCACACTCAGCTTAAAAAGATATTTCCATGTAATAAGATATGGATGATTGGTGGAGCATGCATTAACGGGTGTTACACTGCAGGCGCATTGGTCACATGATATCATATGAAACGTAAAGAAATATCTTTAAGTATCAACGTTAATCTTATTACTCGGCGTTAAATTATATGAAATTATGCACTACTAACTACTTACATACCGGTAGCGTGTTCTTTTTGTTTCGCTATTCAATCGCTTCTCTGCTCTTATAAGTGTAATCTAAAACGCTCGGATGTATTATTAACGACTTTTAAAATTTAATCTTCCGGTTCCGTAACTTCTAAGCAATAAATTCGTTGAGTTTATTGCAACAGCGGGTGGGTGGGTGCCCTGTGTGTTTCAGCTCTCGAAACTCAAGTGGGGCATTTTATGACTGATTATTATTAAGAAGCTAGCTTTAGCCCGAGACTTGGTCCGCGTATGTTTATAAATTATAGCGTTTTTGTTAGTCTTATGTTTAACCTTATTGTAAAATGTAAAATCCGTTTAAGATTTTGCGGTAAAGATTAACAAACATCCATATTAGATTTTGTATTTTTTTTATATTTGTAAGCTTATAATACTGGCTTTTATATATTGTAGCATATTTGTTATTCTCAAGTAAACGATATTGCTGGACATTTTTATCAAAATCCGTTCAGTACCTACCTAGTTTTTGCACCCTTTTGCGCGTGGAATAAGTAACAAACATCCGCACATTCATACATCTATTCTCATAAACTTTTAAAATATTAGTAGGTTATAAATAAATTTAAAATATTAGTCGGTTATAAATAAATCAACCTCTTCTTTCATTTTCTTTACAGTCTTGCTTCGATTTTAATACTATACGTAGATATATGCGGAATAAGTCTTTGTCGGCAGAGAGATATTTGTATTGGGGCGGAGGCTGAAGAACTCTCATCCGTAGTTACTTTACGTGCGGTTGGCTCGAGGAGTTGAAGTGCTTGTTCAACATGTCGCACGTGAAACTGTCGGAGAACACTAGCTCTGAACTTTTGAGTATTTGTCTCAGTGCCTTCTTATCCTTTTGCCTTACCTACCTTAAAACTTTTTGTCATGGATCTACCAAGCTGTTATTAATAGTTTTCCACGTTAAAAGTTAAGTTAGTTTTATTATCGATAAATAAAAGTCGTAGCAACTTATAAAATACTACTAAATAAGTATTTATTTTGAAATTATCATACTCGTTGTATGAAAAAAATATGTTTTATTTTGTTTTCAATAATACCTCTTAAAATTTTCTATTAAGATAAGATAAATACTGGTATAAATGTGTAGTTCTCGTAACAAACGGTCATTTGTTTAAAGTTTAAGTGTATAAATATTTTAAGAACGCCATTTTATTTACATTCGTCTCGTCACCTCTACACTACAATTAAGTGCCTCGCTGTCAACAATGGAAGTAGGCTTTTTTTAAAACAACTTCAACCGGCGGGCATAGTATTTGTACGAGTCACGTAGTTATATATTTATACCTAACAATAATATTTAATAAATAATATTTATTTATTATAATTTATCACAAAAATGACACATCTGGTTCAGTAAGCTGACTAATTTCAAATTACAAATACATAATTATTATAAATATAAGTACATTTATAAGTAATTTACTTGTTTTCAAATATGACAATTGAAGCGTTTACAAACCACAATTATCAGTCCTTTAGGCGTCTTATATCTCAGCCCTCAGGGTTCAATAAATTTACCTAACACACCACACTAGCCTTTACCAGTTTTACTTACACAAGACGCTGATTATTCAATAGCGTGTTTATGTAAAAACTAAATTACCGCTAATTGATAATTCTTGTTCTGAATTCTTGTAGCCATAAACGCTACGTACTAACGGTTCGATGAGGTTCCTAAATAACGAAGGAGTTACGTAATTGAATAAGGTAATGTAAATAAATTAACTCGTAAATACAATATAGTTATAATAGATTTCGATAAGAAATCCAGTTTTGAAAGTTTTATATGAAAGTTCCTTGTTCTTGTAATTTTGCATCTTATTCTTGTTTTGAAGCCATAAATGGCAATAACGGCTTCATTAGGGTCCTAAATAACAAAGGCGTTCATAATTAGATGAGGTAATATTATACATACATAGTTATATACCTTTATTTTTATATGAAACAGAAGGTTTAAAAGGATCATTAGTTAACAATTCTTGTAATTTAATTTCATGTCGTGTAATAAGTGCGTGAACTATTCTACTTCGTGACTAGTAATTACAATGAACTCGTTAGAAGTTCTAACACGTCCCTTATGAGCGATTGCTTGTTTAATTCTAAACCTATCCCTATCAATTAGTACAGAAAACCAAACGTTTTCGTTATAATGCACTTAAAAAGAATGCGAAGGTACGACGAGTACATTCCATCAATCTTGACTCCGTGTATAATTGATTATTATGCGTGACGAGACCGATTCCATAGCATGCACCGTTAGATAATCTTCTAGTACTCGTTCGCCACCCGAAAACTGTTTGGGTTTTTTTATTTAAAAAAAAACTGAGAATCTATTGTCGAATTTCTAAGAAACATGGAAACAGCTAGTTTCATGATTGAAAAATGTTATTTTTATGTTGAAAATGGTTGAATGGTCTTTACATTTGACTTCTTGTAGTGTTGTTTGTATTTCCGGGAGAGTCTCGTGGCTCAGCGATGCATCGGGTAACGGAAAAGTGTTCAGTTCACAATTAGTGCCTTGTCCCGTTACCGGCATTGTCCGCTTCAATACTTAGCCGGTTGTGTGCCTTTGTGTAATTTTAATGGAAGGTTCCCGGATTGTTTGTTTTCCTTTTAACGTTTGCACTAGCGAATTTCACCCTACTAGAATATTGTGAAAAGTCAAACCTATATTATTTACAAAGACAGACCTATATACTACAATTTTCCCGCATTACAGTGGCTTTGTCTTGGCTGTGTTTATACTTTCAAAATATAAATCATAGTTACTTGCTATAAAGGCTTATGTAGCGGTGCATTAATTTGTCATTAGCTCCCCATTCATTCATTTATTAGAAAGTGTAATTCAATAGTATTCATAACGGTTAGCAAACGGTACGACCTCAAAAAGGGACGTGTACCGACGGAAGTGTACTGTGAACTGCAACTGGCTTCCGGAATTCACAACACAAAAACCCGTGTAAAATTTCTTTTAAAAAACATAATGTAGGTATTGTAACAAGGTAATGTTTGTTATAATGTTTGCTCTAATGGTATTATATTATACTTGAATGTTATCTCCAGGGGAAGCTTCCATTTCTAAATATAGGCTAAAATGGTGTGAGGTAAGGAGAGAATGGGAAGGCCAAGGACACCGCCCACTGCGAGCTGGCGAGCCCTCGTGCCAACCTTGCTTAAAATGGCGCCCATGTCCTTGAATACAAAGGCGAATATAGAGACCCTGACATGCGAAAATAAGTTAAATTGCCATTTAGATGTACACTACCTACAAGAGCTTAAAGCTTAACCATCACTAATTTTATTTGAAATACATATTTTGAACACCCAAATTACTTAATCGATTTGGTGCATTTTTATATAATATGTATAACAATTTTGTTATATTCTTTTCAAGAACATCATATACATAATAATACGTGGTCCTCTTTGACTTTCCATATGTCAACCAATTGTTAGATAAAGTATTAAACGGATAGTAAGTAGGTGCTTCGTATTTGGATTCACTGAGGAAATAAGATTATTTTGGGCGGATATTAAATTATAGCCGGTAAGACCGGACGCTGAGGTGCGGGCACCATTCCAAGCAGAGCTTAACGAGACAATTTTATACGGTTATTGTTAAATCTTGCCCTTGGATGAAAGTATGGCGTATTATATCAAGCAGAAGGCGTTATATCATCTTTTGTAGTATTTATAAAATATACTTGGGTGTGCAGTGTGCTGTGCACTATCTTGCGGCCATAAAATTGACACACCTTGAAAGCCGCGCTGATACCACTTCTTGAACAGACGACTTTAGTCAATTACTGTAACAGCACTATTCTATTGAGTACACAGAGGGTATGCTAATGCTTTTGACCCTTTTCGATTATTAACTTGTGCAAAACATATATATGAAACAGTTTACAGTAAATTTTTATCACATATTAAACATTTCCTCTAAATTAGTTGGTGTAATAGCATTGTTAACAAACTGGCCATTAGATACATTAGAAGTGTTCGCATACGCGTCGAAGTGAGCACGTGGTCGTAGAAGGGACGTGTCAATTAAATGAGGTGCGCACGCGCCGGAAGCATCGTCCGATAACCAACCTTGTGCGACATTGTTTCACCTGAATGAGGCTCGTGCTTAACACCTGCCGCGAACCGCGGCTAACCGTGGGTGGAATTTGAATAACGTATTTCCGAAGCCGGACCCTAATTTTTCATCGACAAGGTCAATTAGAGCCAATAAACATTCGATTAACATGTTATTAGTGTAATACGACTTGAATGCTTTTCATATTAGGTAGTGTCTCATTCATTTGTGTATATTGAAACAAGAAGAGTTTTCTAATTCACATAATGTAAGAAACGACATGCAGCGGGTGTTCATTTAATTTCCTCGCAGTGGTCATCGCGATAACCGTTTGTTGGTTTTATGTTAGTAATTAATTTCACTGAGCTATGAACGTTGTACATATTCATTCACCACGACTGTTATTAAGCCGTCTTTCTCGCCCGGAATTTATTATTTTTAATCACTAGAATGTTGTTGATGCAGTAAAAGCAGGGTTCTTGTAGTATTATCCAATTACTGCTGAATTTTAAAAACGTTACACGTGAAAACTAAGTGTTGTTTGGTAATACACATTCGAGAATGAAAATAATTTCATTGAATTCTGACGTTGACAAATGTGTATGTATACGGTTCCGGTATAATGGACGGTGCATGGAGAATGTTCAAACGCAGCTGTGCATTTCCACATAACATTTATGATTTGCAGCAAAATGTATTTTCCGTAAAGTTATTTACTTTCCTAGGTGTATTAATTTTCTCCCAAGTATTCCTACATTTATTACCTTTTTTGATAGGTACTAATAAATATAATATGTATGAAAATAAAACTACAAAATATTTGTTGTCATTTCAAGGTCAATATCTGATGCTCAGTTCGTAAACGTAAAAGCAAAATCGCGTTGGCACGCTGCTCGGTGGCGAATTTTCAACAATCGATTATTCTGTGGTGAATGGCCATGAACTCGCACCACCTCTTTCTCGTTTGCTTCTCAACGTTTGCCGGATCTTTTTTAGTAGTAAATAAGTATATTATATACATAAGTAAAGTTGGCAGTTGTTATGGAATTTACAAAGCCGCAATTAAAGTGAAGCAGTCACACGTAGTTGCTAAGAAACTAAAAGCACCTAGTAAATACTTAAATACTATTCATGAGTTAGAAACTTACTATCTCTCCCTGCCGTGACAGCTGTAAGTCGCAACCGTCTGGCGCCTTTGGAAAAAGTTGCATACCTACTCAGAATGGAAACCACATAGCGTTTCTCGACGTTTCACATTGCGTCATAATGTTAGTTAGACCCAGACGCATCTCGACCACTTTTTAAACTGGCTTGTTTCAGAAGAGACAACAGTCTATTTCAATTTCAAATATAGTTCACTAACGACCCCGCCTCGGCTTCGCACGGAGTTGAAACAAAAATCCTTTTTAGTACATTATAATTCAATGTTTTTACTTACTTTATAAAATAAACCTATGTTCGAAACTTTAGCTTTCTAGCTTAGTAGTTTTGGCTGTGCATAGATAGTCATCAGTTATGACAAGCGATTTTATAAGTATAGATTAAATAAATACTCATAAACGCGATATAGTATTTACCTGTTCAGTGCTTATAAAACAAACAAAAGTTTACACTTAAAGTATGCAATTTAAGATTTACAATTACTTACGCGATTTATTGCAAAACTACTCATTTTGCGACCTAATAACTTCCTCTATTCGGACAAGAATGTTGGGATTAAAAAGAAAAAGAGCAGCTGCATCTTGCTCCCCTCGGTCTAATCATTGTTCGTCCAAAGGGTCGTCCTAAACGGGGAGCAATGCCCGAGTCACATTAAAAAAAAAAGAACTATAATAAGAGAATGCGTTCAGGTACCCACGCATGAATTTTATACCACTATACCGTTCACCAATTGATCGATTCAATTAAAAAGTATAGGTAATGACTAAAACATTATAATGTTCCATTAAATACTTGAATTGAATGACAACAAAAACAACATGCAAAATTTTGTACCCTACCGCTTTTAGATACTAAAATTCAGTGTGCAATTATAACTGTTCATTAGAATTTTTTGAGTAAATCGATTACTCCAGTGGTCCACGATGAATGATAATAGATAAATTGCAACACTGATAAATTGACGCTATAAATAATTCATACTACATATCAATGGGTATAGTGTGTATGCGGGTAGACAATGACCCGTAACAACTTGCAATTGCAACGCGATGTTTGTTTGTGCATTGTGGCTTTATTTCACTGCGAATGACGCTTTCACGGTTCCTGGCGTTCATCAGTTAATTGAAATTCATTGATTGAATCGAACTAGTGTATTAGCCTCCATCTTCTGCTAAAGTTTAAAGTGGAAACGGTCACATTTGCAACTAGATACTTGTATTTAATTCTGAACTCACATAAGTACTGTTACTTAAACGCTTCAAGCGTAAGTTCAATGTAACACAGCGAGATTCTAATCAAAATGATTCTATCTGGACTCGGATCTAAGTAACATGTCCCTTCTCTAACACAATGCTTCATAAATAGATTACAGTAGAACTTCTATTAAGATATATGGGAGAAACTAATAATTACCAGTCATTAGTTATTAGTTAGTCTTGTATAAAATTTAATAATTAAAATATTTGCTCCAAAAATTAAATCTGCTATGTAGAGTCGGTGCAACGTTACGGGAGTAGAGCTCGTTCACGGAGATGCTCCCTACAATTATATCTCCCTCGATGTCCGTCAAACAGCCATTGGAAGTGCATTAAGCTATTAGTAGTTAGTGCTTTTCATGCTTGTCGAGTATTTAATAGGAGGGTAGCGAAGTGGAGATGAAACTTCGAAATTGTTTGTTTAAAACAAAAAGTACACTTGAAGTGTTATTACTGATAAATTTGATAGCTAAATATGAATATTATATTACGGTCATTTTATATCACTAATATCGCTACTGGTCGTTCCGCGTTCGTTATTTCAACTTCAAGATCAGGGCCACACGGTCACCGGCCGAGCGATGTTACAAGCTCTCAGTACTTGTGTCAAAGTCGTCTTTTTTTTCTCTTTCCCGGGTCGTCGCAACGACGCCGCCGATGATGTCATCTCTATTCTTATTTTTAGTAAAGATACGTTCGATCGTATTACCGCTGCGTTGGTCTATAAAAATTTGCCAACTTTATCCAATTAATTAATGTATAATGAATTGATGTATCCTATTCTTTCATTCATCTTTTCAAAACTTTTCATAGTTGTATAGAAAATAATAGAAACTCGTGCGTCTCATTAAACTTTCGTGAAAGCATTTCCTAGCTATTTAATCTGGGTCATCTTCTTTTCCAACACAACGATGTGAGAATATGAATTAAATACGTATTAAGTTAATACAATATAATATTATAAAGAATTGTTCATTAACTGAAACACAAGTTTGATTTTATGAATGATATTTAAATTTAGCTTTTGTTGGTCAATAAGCTTCAGCGAGTATTTGTCAAAGCAGACTTGTAAGGTGTAGTGTTGAGGGCGGTCGGCGGCGTCTCGCCGCGCGGGCGCGTATCGATCGCGTTCGCAGCACAACACAGCGCGGCCTGCATACGAATACGAGAATTCGCCCTCCGTTCAGCCCCTTATCAACTACTTCCACAAGCCTAGACCCCTAGCCCTTCGTTAGTGTCGTGACCTCACTGATTGTTACATCAACTCGTCGACGCGACGCCCATTGTGTCACGCGTCTCGATAATTAACTAGAGAGATTCTTAACCTAAAAAGCTCCGTGCTTACAAACAATGCAGCAAAACAATTTAATTAAGTAGGTCTACATCAGTGAAATGACATGGAATTACATACAATATTGGGTCATATATGCAGTTCGAAAGTCAAGATGCTTTCCCCGTTTTCCCTGAGCCGAAGGGTCGTGGCTCGTGACCTCGCTCCGAATAAATTGCAATAGACAACATATTTAGCCAGATACTTCCACACGATGAGGTCACGGCTGAGCCGTGACATAAACATAAAAATTATGCCGTCATTTCGTTTGACTTTTGTTTTGATGTTTTTGTATAATATGAAATCACAGTTTTAATTATACAAAATTATAATAACACAAATTTGTTACTAATTATTACTTCTTTATTTCGTAACATTGGTGGCTTTACTTTTCCTCTCTCGATATTCTTACAAGATTTTCCTTATATAGCCTATTAGATGGGAGGTCCCGCCCTGAAAATTGATGTAATTTTCCACCCGACAACGCACCTACTTATTGCGACTCGAAATGTCTTCGCGAAACTTGGGCCCTTAAAGTAGGCCAGAGAGGGTTCATTAGATTTATGTTGTAAACGTGCTGGAATGGAAATATGGCGCGATATTAAATAAAAACCAATACCATGTTTATATATCTTACTAGCTGGTGCCCGCGACTTCGTCCGCGTTCTCTATAGCCTTCCCGATAAGTATACCTCGATAAAATAGCAGTAGTTCCTAAGATTAGCGCGTACAACCAAACAAACTCTTCATCTTTATATATTGGTATAGATTTAAATCACATGCCATCTTTGTTTTTTTTTTTTTATTGTCAATATCTGAACTGTCTATGAACTGTTCTTATTGCAAATAATAATTTCAGATAATAATTTCAAACCAAATTCAGATAAATAGTTAAGTTCAACAGTAAATAATCAGTGCTTATATATTTATCACATTGCTAGTACGCAAATTTCCATTCGTATTAGCACAAACGGAAATAGGCAACTAACAGTTCATTGATACGAATGAGATGAAACCAATATAACAAGTCCACAAGCGAACCGACTTTCTGATTAACTTCGATCCTACGCCAATCACTCGTATAAGTGATTGGCCTATACTATACTAACAACCTTCTGAAATATTAGATAATTATATGGATACAATCACATTCAAGCACGCACGAAAGTTTTGAACTTTGAAAGGATTTGTTTGTTTGATGTGTATGAGGTTTTCGCTCACTTACCCTGGAATTGAATTTGAAGTGGTCAATGTCCCAATGACGTAGTTACCAGTCAGTATTCAGTAATGAGCTAACAAATCGATACAACGACGCCACATGGCCGGTGTCGCGACGAGTTGGCTTTAAACCAACAGGGGTGCAACAATTGGAATTATCGCACAGTTTTTCATCAATTTTATCTGTTACACTTTTGCTATTATCTTATTTTCATGCTATGGAAGTCAAATCATTCCTCTGATTGTCAAGACATAAACTGGCTCCAACTATTATTGTCGCATCACGTATTAACTGTATATAGGTACCTACATACATGCTACATACAGATAATAAACTCTTCGTCACGTTTCAAAAAAATATTTATTGAACGTGGATAAATACTATTTGTATGAGTAATAGTGGAGAAGACTTCTTCGATAAAAGTAAACAATGTCAGTTCAGTCAGTTCACGTTTAAACACTTACATAAGAGACGTCTGGCGAATTAAGTGACGATTGACACTGCAATGTCAGAATCATCAACAGAAAATGAGGTCAGAATTTAAAAGAAAAAATAGTGATACAGTTGGGCTGCTAAAAATCAAGCCAGTAGCCACCTTGATGAAAATCTTTATGTTTATAAAGACTTTAAATCTCAAGTGTGTTAAAACATCATTTAATAATATTATTTTTAGGAGTTCTAGACGCCTTCGTATAAATAGGTATCCCATAAAAAACATTTGCATTGTGCGACAGATTTCCATTTATTAGTCTTTGAACTATAGCAGTATATATATATATATATATATATATATATATTATAGTTTGTTAATTTTTGATTTGTTTTTTAGAGTATTTGTTTGTAATATATGTCCCAACTTAATATTATTGTGGTGGCTCTATGGTTTTAAGATGTCCCTTTTTTTAAAATTCAAGTTGTTACCAGGAGATTAAATCTGTTTTTTTTTAATTGAATGGAAGATCAGATCACAAACTCGCCAGATCCCATAGGTTTACTTACCGATGGTTTTTTGTAAGCTGCTGTTTGTTGGGTACCACATAAATTGGACTTTGAGTTATTGGAATCACTCTTGCTACTGATTAAATTTCATTAGTTTTATTGGTTCCAATGTCCTCCGTAATGTGTAACGAAGACTTGGAGAATGTATCGCGTAGTGTAGCATTTAGAATTTTAGGGAATGGGGTTGTTTTATGTATGGTAATTGTTAGTATTTCTTGTAAGCAACCTATCAAATAACGAATTGTTTTTTTCTAAAAATCAAATTTCTTTTTTTTCTGCTTAAGTAGAAATACGAGTATTGTTTACTATGGAATAAGTTTCGTATTTCGTACGAGAAATACGAAACTTATTTCCAAATAGGATTAAGTAACCTACATTTAGTCATGGGCCATAACAATAGCCAAAAGGGAGAAAATGACCTAAAAATTCGGTTTAAATTGGGTCGAATTTTATTGAATATTTACGAGTTTATCGGCTATATCACAAAAAACATTTACTTTCATGCCATTATCCGGAATTCAACAATCGAATCGAATTCCGCCAGAATCACCTCGTAAAGCCGATTGTTCCACCCGATCGTATCTCCGTTTTTTTTTCATATCATATATTTACTTTAATACAATGTATTCGGGGTACGGGAGTGCACAGCAGCTGCAATTTATGTCAAAGAATCACGCATACTCGCAATTCTTGCAGATGTTCTGTATGTTTGCGGTTGAGGGATTTATTTGTTATGATTTACACTGATAACCTTCTATAATTTTGCGTCAAATAGTGTAGGCACTATATAAACGAATTCACTAAACATTTTTAATAAGTAAAAAAGGATTCCAAGAATATTATTTAAATAGTTCATGTCTGCGGTCGGCTGCTATGTTTATGAATCCTATAATTTTATTCTAATGTATAAACTGCTATATTACTCCGATACACTGTACAGTAGTTTTCGCATGTAAAAAACATATACATGCATTCTTTGGGTATAATATTTACAAAATTTGCAACATTTTAACCATAGTAAAAAAGTATTTAATGAAGTACCTAAATCTAATGTTGACTTAGTTTTAGCCCTTGGACTATATCAGCCTTATAACGCTTTTTAAATTCGATTGATTTACTATATGAATTAAATGGGGTATTTAATGCTATTGAATTATTCTCAACTCTGCAATAGTAGGTAGTAGGTGCTTGATGTATAAAAAGTATGTTAATTTTGTAAGTCGATGTAATTACATGATTATTGTTGACGGATGAAGAGCTGTGGTAATCCTGTCTACCTGTGATCAATTGGAATCGGTCGGGTGGCGGTTCGATCTATTTGTCGATTGCATAAGCCTCGCCGGCGAAACATCATGTATCGAACCGGTTTCACAGAAACGTGTTAGGAGGTCCCTCCTGATACATGAATATTAAATAAAATTATTCTTTTCCTAAACATAATTACGACATGCCTATAAGAAATCAAAGTCTATCTACTTATATCAAATGTTGGTTTAAATTTAAACAAATCTAGTTGAAAAATAAATAAATAATAGATAAATAAAATTAAAAATCAGCATCATATTAACCCATCAAAATTATTTTTTGAAATCTCAAAAATCCTTATCAGAAAATAAGTTTTCTAATAAATTAAACACAGAGAATAAAAACGAATAATAGCAATAACTGTTTATTTTCTAAGCCTTTAATTTTCATATACAAAAGGACTTTTAATATAATATAATTAACAACATTATTTAATCTCGTATTTTGTTTTGATCTTACCTGTATTTAGATACGATTCGGCGTATAAGCGCAAAACGTGCGGCGAAGCCTCTTAAGAAAACTCCCAAAAAAAATAATACTTAGCTACATAAAGCAAACACACACTACACCGCCACACTTTATATATATTATTGTCGAGTAAAATTCACAGTGTATTTTTGTGCAACAGAATTGCAAATATTATCGAGTAATTTGTTGGATAATTGCGGAGGAAGGTTGTATTTTACCGCCGCAGTGCGGTGTTTCCGTCGGACTGGCGAACTAGCGTGTGGCGCGGCGCTACGGCGTACTGTGGAAGGATCGGTCGGCGTGGGGAACTCGAAACTCGGTGTATTGTGTCTTGTGTCGTGAGGTCTCTTTCGTTCGCTAGGTATCAACTCATGACTTGGCGGGCGGGCGGCGAACGTTCGAACCCAAAGAATACATTTTCGATTTCTGGGGTCGCCCAAGGGAAGCGCCGTTAATTTCAACTGCCTCCAAACAACTTACGTTAGCTATAGAGACGGAGGTGGCCGTTAGGAAAAACTCTTATCATTCTTTCATGTTCATACCCGAAACATATATTTTCGGGTGGATTTTTTATACTTCACACTTTACATAGTTTCAAACAAAGTCGCTTCCCGCCGTATGTCCATCAATAGGTAGGTTATGTATGTACCGACGCTAACACACTTAGATCTTTTAAACTACACAACGGATTTTAATGCGGTTTTCATTAATGGAAAGATCCCTCGAAACCTAATAAAAAATTTGAATGTGCCAAATTTAATCCAGATTCGTTAAGCCACTTTTGCCTGAAAGAGTAACAAATATCCATAGGTACGTCCTAACAAACCTTCACTTTTTAAAGGCATGCTGATGTCCCACTTAATGGCAAGTGGTAACCATGCATTATCGTCTACGTCTATAAGCAAGCAATATCAAGTAAGAAGTGAAACAAGTCTAATGGGATAATAACAAGGAACAAGATAAATAGTGATATGAGCATTGAGCACACCTTTACTCACGCACTGGGACATAACAGCACACCTGTTATTTTCACGGTGGTCTTCTGTAAGGAGAAGGCTCCATGTGTATAGGTAGTAAGTAAATTAAATAAAAATAAATTTGTGTATTGCATAATAACTTTTCGTTTAATCGCTTGAACTCACGGAATCCCAAGTTCTCTGCCGTCAGCGTTCCCTATAGAATTAACAAATAAAATTCCGAGTAAATTAATTATGCAAGGTGGGTGGCATAAGCCGACACTTGGCCGCCGTCGCCCGATTTACCTAAATATGATGCCTAAAAAAGCTACGTTTTAATTTCTAATTAATTAAATAGCTGTCACATGCCTACACTGTCTAATCTTTGTCTATTTGTCTGAAGTTTTTTTTTATTACAAGTTATCTATCTAGGTATGTGTTTCTATTTAGCTGTCCTGTATTTATTTTTTAAAACATAAGATTTTTTTTAATATTATGCTATAAATATAAATCGTATAAAATTATTTCCGTTTCGATTTTTATATAGAGGACATTATCTATACTTATAAAATCGTTCGCTATCAACGCACAGTTTAAAATTTGAGTTTTATTTGTAAATGTATACGTATTGAAAGGATTTTTGAAAATTTACCTTCGTGCGAAACCTGGGTGTATTAGGTATATTATTTCATTTCATGAAAGTATATAATTATCTCTGTATATAATATTAAAATTAAGCCATTTTGTTTTCGTAGACAGTGTACAAAATATTTTCTCTTAACAGACAAGTAGCGACATCTTTAATGCGTTTGCTAATCAAGCTACTCGACAATAGATGACGCGACCACTTAATTTTACTTACCGTCGAGAACAGGTGTCGCCGCTTTATGTGTATGTTATTTTATTCAATCGATTATAGCGCCTCTGCAAACTGTTCATGTATATTTCGTTCGTTCATTGAACTTTCTATAGGTTACTTACTTACTCGTTCATGGAATGGAATGTGAAACAAACAAACACAACAAACGCTGCGCTAAACGATACTACCCAAATACATATTATTCTGATAAACGAGACTTATGAAAGAAATTGCTAATGTCAAATTAGTCAAATAGCGCGGGTTTATTCGTATTCTTGGCTACATATTTTGACATCACGAATCTAGGTAAGATAAATAGATTTTATTACTGCGACTGCAACATTTCTGTTTAATAAAAAAAAATTGACGTTAGTTTGTTTACAATGTTTGTTTATTGTTTTAGATGGCTCCACCGCGCCGTATACTACGCCAACAATTGGAGATTTTGATGGATTTCCTTGAAGAGAATAAGGACATGTCCAAAGGCCTCCCTCCAGGTACACCGGTTTCACACCAAGCGACAAGACAAAAGTGGACTACTCTCGCCAAACAACTTAATTCTGTATGTGGAGGAGCTTTGAAGACTCCAGAGGGCTGGAAAAAGGTACTACCCAATTATCCACAATTGAAAACATCAGTGTTGTTGTTTTAGAATAAAAAAATAGTAAAATGTTTTCTTAATTTAAAAAGCGAAGAATTAAAACTGTTTTGAACTTGTATTTCAGTATTGGTTTGAATGGAGACACAAGTGCAGAAGAAAAGCAGCCGATGTACGAAGGTTTCAATCTGGTCCAGACGGAGCACCAAACAGATTTGTGCCTTTAAACGATTTAGAAGTTAGAGTTTTAGAGCTCAGCGGGAAAGGGTCAGTGACCGGAACGGTCTCATCGTCCAAGCAGCTAGAAAACTTTTTGGCAGATGATTCGGATTCAGAGCAAGCTGATATTATAAAATCAAAGCCGGCTTCGGCCAGCGCTAAAATTAGAAAATCAATGTCCAGTCATGATAGGATATCTACAGGTATTATTTTAATTTGTTTTTTTTAACATTATGATTTAAATAGTATAATATATAACAGCTCCCAAAAGCTAAAAGCATGTTTAAAATCATTTTGTTTTTTATTATTAATTATGAAATTATTATAAAACTGGTTTTAAATGTTAAAAAGAGAACAAAGTCTAACTATAAAACTATTGAATTCAATAAAATACTTAGATAAATATTGTTTACAAATCCAGAGTTATTGGTTTTTCACTAAAAAAGAAAGAATCTATATACATTTTTAATGTTTTGAGATTAGCACATCATGTATTGTTTTAGATGAAGACACATGCACAGTGACACCACCACCAAAGTGGGCCCTTGATATCGAGGAGCGCAGAATAGCAGCTGAAGAAAGAATGGCAGATGCGTTAGAATCGATGGCGTCCACGATCAGAATGCAGGAGGAGCGAAGAGGTGTCCTCGAAGACAGGATAGCCGATGCATTGACAGCTATAGCCGGCACAGTGCAGGACCTCAACAGTGGCATTCAGGAAGCAGTACAGCATCTACAGAGATTGCATCCAATGCAAATTAATGGTCCCGATATTAAAGATGTGTTTTTATAATAGTTTCACTTTTTAAAGAGTGGTGATGCATTTACACAACTTTTAAGTATTTTTTTTATATTTTCAAAGCTAGTCTCAATATCGGCGAATTGTAAAACAATTCCAATAAATAATATAAGAAACAGTAAAAAGTAGCCATATTTTATAAGTTAAATAAATAATTTGCAAAAATAAATGTGTTTTATTTGAAATTGTTATATCTGTAGTGGATCCTCTTGACTCAAATACTCTTGGCTCATTTCTGAATGTACTGGATTTCGCTTATTATCAGTTTTGTATTATCAATCATACAAGTTTAGAGCCACTCTACATAATTTTAAGACAAATGCTATTTGTCTATTTATTTATTGTAGGTATTATTTAAAGTTTTGACATATCAAAGCACTCTGAAAAAACAACTCACTTTTCCCATACTTGTCATTTTTCTCTTACTTGATATATAAATAACCTATAGGACTCGTCAATAAAGTAGTTTTCCATTAGAAATCTTATGAGCAGCTACATTCATACTGCAGCTGCAGTTAGACGAAGATAGTACGAGGCTAAGCAAAGTTAACATGGTTTCACAGGCATGGAAGCATTGGAGACAAGTATAAACTACTGGGAAGACGCTTTGGCGGCGTTTTCACTGGGCGCGCGCGGAGGCGTCTCGGGGACGCTAGCCCTCACGTCACCCGAGGAAGCAGAGTTCTGCAGGGAGATACAGGAGTTGCTGCAAAATGCCTATTCCTTACAGGTGCTGACTAAATTACAATTCATTACGGCGTAATAGGTTTTGTGAAATGATAAATTGTATTTTAAAGCCATTAAACATTTTTTTGTGTTTGTAATTCTGCATTAATTTCCCAATGAATAATATTGCTCTAATCTTATATACGAGTAAGTTTTATAATATATAAATAAAGTCATTTATCCATTGGAATTCATAAATGTTCAGATTGTATTTGTTCTTAACGGATGAATATAATCAAATACAGGAATTTCACAAATATCTGAAGCATACCTTATTTATTAAGGTAACTCAGCGTACCAGAGATATCTGCTTGAGAATCGCTTATTTTTTAGTAAATAGCCGTTAATCTCTTGCTCGTCGCTTCGTTTGTTGCTGTGTATGTAACTAGATGTTTCCGGTTTTTTTTAATAAAGATTAAGAAGAGAACGTAAGTAAAAATTTTGCTGCACACGGCCTAAGCTATCGCGTGTCAAAACGATATCGCATTGGATTGATTGGGACATCGCATTGGGTTTGAAGTGGATGGAGAATGAATAGTTATATTACTCAAATAAAACTCGTGAGATAACAGAAGGGGGTTGTGCCCAGTTTTTAGTACCTATATCAAACTTTACGACCGGTCTTTGTAAAAAGAATTGGTAAGATTTGACGCAATAAGTATAACGTTTAGCCAAAAATATTGATAATTTATTTCAAACATAAGTTAATCTTAATATCTATTTAATTGTACATATAATATAACACAATGTCAGGACATAAAGGCAAGAAGTAGTCCTCTCTTCTTTTCTTTCCTTTTACGACATTCGTAGCAGATACCGCTACTAAGTGCTCACGTATTTTAGTAATGTACAAACAAGAAAAATTTACAATATTAAAGGAGCGGTGCGAGCTGCTGTTCCTAGACCAGAGGTCGGTTTTGTTCCGGTCGGAGAGCGGCGGCGGAGCAGGAGGGCCGATCGAACTTGGGGGGCCTCGCTCGCGGCTTCTCTCCACCCACACCACCTCTTCGCACACCAAGCGCGAACACCACTCCAGCGCCGAATCCTTCGCCTCGGCCGAGGATCAGGTGATTACAATAAGAGAGTGATGGACTGAGAGCCTAGTTGCCTATCCACCTGTAAAAGTGTGAAAGAGAGACGAAGCGATCGTGCGGCCAGTAGTTGTCTTTTATACTTATAGAATACTAGCTGGTGCCCGCGACTTCGTCTGCATTGAAAAAGTAGTCTATCCTGTGTCCTTGTCCTGTACGTCTAAATGTTTATCTACCAAACCAAGTTTCATGAAAATCACTTAATTCGTTTAAGAGTTATGGAGGAACATACATACATACACTTACAGATTTTAGTAATTAGTTCAGTATCATGTTATAGAGCCAAAAATTATAAAAATCGTCAATTTAGTTTCAGTGAGTCTACAAACGCGACATTTCTGATTTCTCTGAAAACAAAGTAACTTACTCCATGACCAACCCTTACAGATTTATTATTAGTATTGGTTGATTGATTGATTGGTCCTCGAAATTACTACAGACCTATAGGAAAGATATAGTGGCCGCACGATCGCTTTATCTCTTTCTAGAGAGTGGTCAATTTCATACGGGTTTTGCTCAGTCCATTCTCTTTGTTTTTGTTTCTGGTTAATTCATTCATACGTTCACTGGAGCCTTATGCCTTCATTTCAGGTGGCAGATCTTAGGGACTTCGATGACTTTGCGGAATTGTTACCGGAAATAGAGAACTTGGAATTGTATCAGATGGCGGTGAAACAGTTAGAAATCGGTATACCTTACAGGTGAGATAGATGCCGAATACTTCAGGATTGATTACATTTCAAATGGCGTCTTTAGAAAGTAGGTACATAGTTAAATAGATTGCAAATGCTGCTCAATTCATAGGTGTCACGTCGCCCATCGTGCTACCAGCTCAAAGTGAAAAAAAATCTCTTGTGTTTACATTATTATCGCGTAAATGTTGGGCCAATAGCCGAATTTATTTATTTATTTCAAAATTCGAAAAAAAATAATTTCAAAAGCTGTGGAAGCTCTCAACATAAAAATTACAGACAAATACAAAAATACACCTTACAGCCAATTATGAATTTTACATTTACAGTCTGGCGAGGAAAATTTGTCATTGTACGATTTCTGAAGACGGCGACATACTGTTGAGTATAGTTACTATATAGAAAAATTTGATTGTTTGTTTGTATTGAATAGGCTCCGAAACTACTGGACCGATTTGAAAAAATATTTTACCATTAGAAGCCGACCTTATCCCTGATGAACATAGCCGGAAATCTAAATCTAAAATAAAAGTAAATACTAGCGGCCTGGCCCGGAGATACACTTGATACTTCTATCGGAATTGGGTAGAACTGCTTGGTGATATTTTCAACGCGGACGAAGTCGCGAGCATCAGCTAGTGTAATATACCTATAGTTGCGTGGTGTGGTTGCTTAGGCGTCTGCGCACGGAAGTGACGGGTTGCGCATCGGACACCGAGTTCGTGTGCAAGCTGCATTGCGTGCGACTGGCGTTCGCGCACCTCTTGAAGGACGCAGCCACGTGGGCTTGGTTCGTGGACGCCGGCCGCCAAGTCCTCACAGATCTTCTACTCTTCGCCGACAAGGTCCTTTACATTCAAACATTTTCACCTTAGTACCTAAATAGGTAAATCACTGCCCTGCTAAGTTCTTATGACCTGCTATATGTCCTAAAATATGCCACAATTATGCAGTAGCTAGAATCTGAATCAAATTTTCAAGTTTAAAAGACAATTAATAAGTTATAGCAAATCATAGTTTCAAATAAAATGCTGTTATCAAATAAACCTTCGTGTACTTAAAATTTTTTAGCAAGTCTTTTTGTAAAAATCTCAAAAGTGGGTAGGTATACTTTTTGCACATATCATTAATTGGTTTGACAACGACATCTTTCCGTTACCAGGAACCGAAGGAGTTTCTGGTCGCTTATGAGGAAATGGTCTCGTGGTCGACAGATCCGGCTAACTGGCCGGCAATAGAGAAGGAACTCGCTAGCAAAGGTGTCAAAGTGAGTTCAATTATTGCAACAAATTCAGTGAGATTCACGATATACTCGTATTTAGCGAATCATCATTAGATAACATCAACTATTAGGTAAACATAGAACAATAGAGGCAGTTTCATTAATTATAATTATAATTTTGATCTTTTGCATACCTTGAATTTTAAATGTTTTCTAGACGAGCAGAGTTTTTTTTACAATGTTTTTCTTCATTGTATAACGCTTGAATTTTTTTAATTCAATAATAATTTTATCCGTAACCTTTGCTGTCTCGTAAGACTTATTATCTGTTTACAATTTAGAAAAAAATGTAAGTCTTAAAATTGTTTGTAATAATATACAAAGAAAAGTCTCTTACTGAATAATCCTACTACAGTCGACAGAGCACTTAGGTATAGGCGACGATAGCCACCTGCCATCAAGTGGACAATCAGTCTGTCTGTCGACTATAACATAAGAAGAAAATCTGTGGGTATTAAGTGAGTCGAGTGCAGGTGGTGTCATTCTACGACGTGGTGCTGGACTTCATCCTGCTGGACGCGTTTGAAGACCTGGCGGCGCCGCCCGCCTCCGTCCTCGCCGTCGTTCGCAATCGTTGGCTCTCGGACGGTTTCAAGGAAAGCGTAAGTGGTCTTCGCATTTGGGCAAAAATAGCATAACGAGATGACTTTTTCAATTCATGTCGACAAACTATTACCGTTTCGGAAACAAAAACTAGTTCTGAAAGAGAAGAAAAGGCGAAAAAAAAACTCCAGCAATCGCTCTTTTTAACCCCCGACGCAAAAACGGGGTGTTATGTGTCTGTGAAATAGCTCTCAAACGGCTGGACCAATTTTGGATTTTTTTTTTCTAAAAACCCGATCACCTCGGGTCATCTCTTACAATTTACTTACAGATTTGGCGTGTTTAGGTCGAGGGTTAGTTCATAATTTATAATTATAACATCATGATAAACACATGTATTTTTATCTGCTAAATAATCTTTTAATTGTTTTTAATTTGAATCGAAAATGTTGTTCACTGCGCACCTCGTAGGCGCTGACGACGGCGGTGTGGTCGGTGATAAAGGCGAAGCGACGCTGCCTCGAGTACCCGGAAGGCTTCATGGCCCACTTCTACTCGGTGTCGGAGGTGCTGCTGCCGGTGCTCGTGTGGGGCTTCCTGGGGCCCCGCGAGCGGCTGCGCGAGGTGTGTCAGATCTTCCAGGCGGAGACGGAGGCCTTCATAGCGGACGTGTTCAGTTTCCAGCGATGCCGCTACTCGGCGCTAGAGGACTTGGCCGCGGACGCGCTGCACAGTGCGCGCGCGCGACTCGCCAACATCACCGACAAACTCGCCGACAGGAACTAATAATATAATCGGGACGTGGGCCTACTCAAGGAAGCTCGTCGATAATTACGTACTACACTATTGATGAATGTAACATTCTTTGTTACTCTATGAACTGGGGATTCCCCGATGTTTTAGTGTGCGATCAGACCTGTGCACAGAGTAAAGGATCGTCGCGCCGCCCCCTCCTACTATAGAGACGCTAGTAATAATGATTTTCGTGGTGTCTCTATTCACACGTTGTTGAAAGTAAACATCTAAAAAAGCTATATAAATTAGTATATAAGAAAAGATCTGGTGTAGTTGAATGCAATTATTTATTAGCTTTTACAAATGCGAGTAGAGATCGTCATAGAATGGAAAACAAAACCCACTTACACGCTTAATTTGTATGGAAAGCGTTGACCATACCGTCTCTAGTGGGGGGCGGCGCGGCGATTCTTTGCTCTGTGGTCCTATGCGAACCAAAAATATGGCAGGCTTCTTTGATTTAGACGAAAATATGATTAGAACGAAGATAATATTTGAAATAGCCACTTTGCCCACCTACTTACTTAAATTAATCCGTTTTACTCAACTGAGTAGTTAAATTGAGCAGTTGGCGTAGCGTAAAAAAATATACTTATAGTGCTAGTGTTTTTTTATGCATATAAGCTATAAATAAATATCAAACGTAACATTCCTAATATTATGTTGTTGCTGAATGGAAAATTACATTTCAAAGATTAGATTCCTAGGTTGTATCAAGCCGAACGCATTGGGAACCTGACAAAAATAAACTAGAAAGAATATATCTGACATATAATATAAAGTCCTATATGTCTGGCTTTTTTATACCTACCTACATTTCTTTAAAATAGAGAGAAATTGTGCAACATTTTTTAATTCTAAAGCTTTTTCTTGTATAAGTAGGTGCCTCCTATTCATAGGAAATGTTTCTGCTAATGTAATATTTAATAGACAGTAAATATTTTATCCGATTATTGTAGCCTACAATAAATAATACATACAATAATTTGTAGGTAGTTAAAAAATAAAAAATCTTCCTCATATTATGTACAATATTGAGGTACATGTTGCTTTATAATTATGTAAGTACACAAGCTTATTTAATTTTTAAGCGTTTTAAATCCTATACATACTGACTTACTGAGTATGTACTTACACCCGGTTTTAAAGTTATAGTCAACTAGCTGCTGCCCGTGACTTCGCCCGCGGTACATTATATACTAAAACGTTCATCGAGAACCACTCTATCCATTGATGAAAACAGCATGAAAATCCAGGTGCACTAGTTTTTGAGTTTATCGCGAATACACAGACAGACAGAAGCGGCGGACGGCTTTGTTTTATAATATGTAGTGTAAAGTCTCCAAAGTTCTTCCCGCATTTTTTCAATCATTAAGTATAGTATGGTGGTTAGTAAATTTAGCTTATTATAATACATTCTTGATAAATTTTATTTTATTGAATTATAATCATATAATCATGGACCTTAATTCTTAAAATTTTGATTTCTCATCTGTATGTAATTTTTTATTTTCCCATAATATTTTTCACAATGTCGAGTCTGATTTCAATCAATTCTTTCAGTCAGACCTAAACCAACAACAGCTGTTTTTTTAATTAATACTACTCGATGCTTCCCAATTCATAAAATCATGTTTGTATATACGGCCTTGAGCTGTTTTTAATACTAAAATAATTCCATTAAGAAAAAATAATTTAATAATTTTTAGATTGCCTTAATTGCACAATTAATTTGCATATTTATGCAAATTCTAATTGTGCAACGGATAATTCTGTGCCTTGTTACTTCACATCCTAGACCTAAAAATGATTAAAAGTCTCAAGGCATATGGCTTCTCGACGATGTATCAATAGATCTTTTAAAAACACAAACGCATTCCATAATAATATATCTGACGCATTTTTAACGTTAATATTTTTTTATTTATTTTCATAATATGCAGTGAGCCATTTATTGTAATTAAATTAGTTACTGAATTGTTGTATAGACCGAAAATATTTATTTTAATATAAGCTGGAAATCAATCTTTCTTTTATTTCTATTACATACCTCTTTTATTTATTAAAATGAGAAGCAAATTGACAGTAGAGAGTATTCACTATTGTCTGTGGCACTAAATCATTGTATGTCCTCAAATTTTCCAGACAATCCTTTAAATACCCTTAGAAAAAAGGTAAAGGAAAAATAAAACGCAATTTAATAAAATTTAGTATATTATAACGTAGCATCTATGTGAATGAACAGAGGAGTAAAATTATTAAACAAAATAATAACCATACATATAATTATCAAGCACCAATAACTTTTTCAAAGATTAATGTAATTTTATTGTTTTAAATAAATATATTTTTACTTTAGGTATGTATAAAATTATATATTCTACAGGTGTTGCCTGTAATAAGAGCAATAAATTTAAACGATGATTCTATAGAGTATACGCAGTTACCTTAACCTAATCATAATGTTCCAAAGTGCAATATTTTGGAGATATATATTGAGATATAGCAATCCAAAGTTACAATAGATAATCAATGAATTTCATGATCCGCTAAATTGTCGGTTATCAGACGTTAGATATCTTGGTACTTGGTCAAACGATCGTAACGATCGTAAATGTCAATGTAAAGTACTCCGATTGGACACATTATGTCTATTACTTATTATTATTATTATTACTAATTACTGATTCGTTAAAGGGTCCATATTTTAATTTACTGCTCTTATTACAGGTCACACCCTGTATTATACTCCGTTAGTAACCTCCTCTCCATAGAGAAATAACACTAGAAAAGGAAGCCTGACAATCGTTACAATAACAAAAAACATTACATATTAAACATATACATTTATATTCATATTTTTAGTATTTGGTTCTTGGCACAGCTTGTTGTTAAAATCAATAGTGTATTTTTTTATATCGTTAAAATTCAGAATGTCAACAATCATAAATAATTATCTATGTTTTAACAGACTGAGTGGCAGGCTCCCTTCAAATACGTATCATATATAAAAAGCTTACGTTATAGTAAATCTACTTTCCAGGACTAGACTAATTTTAAACAGAAATGAGTGCACAGACACACGAAGAAATGCAAACATTCGTCTTAAGATAAATGGAATCACTCGTATGATAGATAAACGAAATTTATCAGCCCGTCTTCTAGTTACGAGTTAGGAGTCGAAATATCCGTTTACTAACGAACATATATTTTGTTTGTCGTATAAAATATTAGCTGCTTTTTAGCTGTCGTCGGTTTGGATACTATTGAATTTACTAATGAATTCAAGAAATTGGCCCACATTCTAAAAATCATATCAACTTTTTATATATTAATGTGAAGGCACATATCACCACCTCGATTTAAAAAAACTTAAGCATTTCTTCAGATGTCCTATATTATTTATTTATAAAAGTATACTATTTTAAATATTCAAGAACTATCAGATTCAGTGAGAATGAGAAAAATCAGCCTATATTTTTGGGTAAATTACAAAGAAAAAGGTTCCTCTGCAAACCACATAATATCACCAAGAAAAACTAAATAATTGTGATAGGTAAATATTTTGAGTGAATATATCGGTGCTATTTTAAAAAAAGAGAAAAGGCTAAATACGTTAAGCTTACAGTTTATGAATATTGTTGTATTCATTGGGAGATCATTCACAGACTGTAGAGACTTTATCGATTTTGGAATCCCCACAGTCATAATACAATATGAAATACAGGATTCCCTCATGAGGTAACCACAACTAAAATAAACGTTTTGGTACGCTAATACTTTTAGTAAAAGTTATAAAGTAGTGTTAAAATAAAAAGAAAATATCTCCTAAAGTATGCTGAAACAATTACCGCACACGGCGGTAGTCGATCAACATAAAATAATAATTCTTCAAGGCCTCAGTGTTGAATATACTAGATATGATGTGCATTCAAACATTGTCTTCAGGAACATCTCAGAATCCCAAATTTAGCGCTACTCATAGATACTTAAATTAGAAAAACATCCTAATACTTTGATTCGAGATAGTGGCGATGCAAACAATAAAAAATATGGTGTTTTAATATGAACAACACTTATACATGGACGGTTTTTTATAGCCGCTGCACTCTCAAGAGATTATACAACACTCGAGCATAACATTATTTAACTTAGATCGAACGATATTTAAATTGAAGTTTACTTGTTGATTTGGAAGCACTCCTCACACAAACCACACGCTTCGTTAAAAGTAATGTCTCCATCGAAACCTCGCTTAGAATTAACTTATTTCGCGTGAATTATGCGACCAAGGAGTCTAGTATTTACGTGCAAATGCTTTTGGACCTAGGTATATTATCGGAACCTAGTATTAAGGTAAGACAGGGGGTTGAATCGCAACATGGCGAGTAATGTCGACCTTCACTCAAACAAACCAAAATAGATTTAATTTTTTAATTAATCGATGCCCGTGTTTATTTTAGAAACATAAATACACTCCGATAATATGTAAGCAGAGTTCAACTATTCAACCGATGATCTATAAAAATGGAGAAAGACCTTCACCATAGAATATATTTATGCGAATAATCCTTTTTATGTAACTCAAGTAATTGTAAGTAAAGTGCAGGTTATACATTAACCACACATCCCTCCGTCCACTTGGCTCCCATGGGATCCTGCCTGGGATACTTTTTTTTCATACAAATCACCTTAATTACGATGTAGTACTGGGTGAGGTTGACTTGCAAGACCTACAGCTTAGATACCCTAAGCAGCAAGAAAGAATCCTAGCAATAAGAAATACTTAAGCAAATTTGCTTACGGAGTAATTGCGTTTATTCAGCTCGATATAGCTTTTATTCAACAGTTTTGTATGGACAAAAGCTATAAATTGAGGTGTATAAATTGTGTGTGAGGTGAGCTTCCATGGTGCGGTTATAATTGGGATGCGATTAGGCTATTCCGGTTCGGGCGAGTCCGGCGCGTCTTCGGCGACGGTTGTGGAGGCGGCTGCGCGCACCTTCTTCAGGTAAGTGGCGCTGTCGAACTCCAGGCAACTCTGCACAGGACATCCACCACTCTTACCACTCTTACCATTCTTACCACTTAACACTATTTCTATTCACCAAAAAGCCATTCCACACCAAATTGCAAGCAGTGCAGTGATTGCGTCTATTAAATCCTCAACTGACAAAACTCACGTCGTGTCTTTATAAAAAAGAGTTTTTCAAATACACAAGGTAAGGTTGTGTATAATTTTATATTTAATAGAAGGTCCCATAAACAAAAGAATATTTTGTCAAATGTATATTTTTCAAAAAAAAAAAGACTTCTTATCCCCTTAGCAAATATTTTTTTTAATAAATTGTAAACAAAAAAAACCACTTCTTTAGCTAAGTTCCATAGCAATAAAAATTATTTTGTAGTTTAGAGATATTTTTTAAATAGACGCCAGTTTCCCAAAACAGGTTGTTTTCTGTAGGCGAATTCATTTTTTTATAACTCTCTTGTTTATCTATTTAGGTAAATTATTCCAATTATTATTATTCTAAATCTCGTGTGCATCAGCAAATCTTTTAAGAGTATAAACCGTTTTTTTTGAAAAAATCACATTGGTGAGAGAATAATAATTATGCAAGTACTAGTTTTCTTCAAACATATTTTTACCACCTTACTTTAAATATGAGGAATAAACATTTTTTTTTATAATAGGATATATATCCTCAAACACCTCGTGTTTTAAGGACAAGCTATTTTTTTAAAGCCGAGTACAGTCTATATGATAGATGCATGATTGAGCAGTTATATTAAACCTTGTTAATTGCGTAGTGACAAGATGGAAGCGTTAATGAGACATGCAAAGGAAAGAGAACACAGTGTAGGTACTTAAGTACTTTTAATAATTTTTTTTTTATATTTAAAATAAATTCCAATTTGACAATCATTATAGAGGAAACACACAAGTAATTTGTTTGAAACATTCAAAACGTGAAACAAAACATATATATATATATTATATAATAATATAATAATGAACAAACAATGGAATATGTGAAAGGAACAGTCCCGAGTGTTGCGGTCGTGAGGCGAGCAACACTCTACCTGTAACGAACCCCTCTCGAGAGTCCGTCGTGTCCGAGCTGCGTGAACAACCAACGTCACTATTACAATAAACACACTCTAAACTATTCACCAATGTAAACATAAACAGCCAATATAACATTCTCCAACGGGAGAGCGTATACCTCTATTCGAAAAATTTAAAAATCGTATTAACTAATCATTGAAAATTAACATTTTTCAAATTACTGGGTGTGCAGGCGGTCACCTCACCGGCGGTCTCTACTCTAAACTAAACAATAGTCAGTCTTATCGCTACTATCGATAATAATAATTAATTAACATTAACGCTTATAATATGCAATGAGATCAAAACACTTAAAGCGAATGAGATCAAGTCTCCGTTCTCTTAGAATATCACTCTCAAACTTAACCAGGTACTTTGTATGTACGCAGAGAGGTGACCGCGAATCACTAGATAACACTATATTATATACTTTTGTTTATAAACAATGACCGAGATGAACTAAAAACATTAACCAAACAGGGATTTGTTCTCCTATGGTTATATTACCCGATAAAACCACCGCACAGTAGTGAAATTTATATGTTAGTTTTGCATTAATGTATTAGTAGTATACAGGGCACAAAAGAAAGCAGCGCATAGAGCAGCTCATTTTGGATAACATTAGATGATGTATCAAAACAAAATAAATAATCAAAATTACACTCCCGTGGAGCACCAGAAGATTTATCAATTAATTATACTAATAATCAGGTTAACTAAAGGGCGTACCTTATATGATTCATATAACAAACAACCGAATTGGAAAGTCTCCTCTTCTCTAATCTGACAATAAACCTTGTTTTGACGTACACATCATAATGTTAGCCGAAATGGAAAGCTTGCGTGTGAATCGTGCGATTAAATGCAACAATCATTTGAATGTATTGTCATCTTTGGCGAGAACACGATGCTTTCACAGGTCGTGCTTTAGGGGAGGAAAACTCGCGTACAGATATTGTGCAATAATGTTCCAGTGATACGCTAATATAAACGTTACATTTGAGTTTAAAACTCATGACTTGTAAATATATTTATTTAGATAAACAAAATTAAAACATTTTCATTGGTCGATATGCAGCTGATTGTTTTCCGGTCGATATGTACCGGTAACTCAATATAATCACGTGCAGTTGTTTGAATCACAACTGTTAAAATTACTCTATATAATATGAATTGTCGATCTCATATGGTTATGATAATAATTATTTTAAAGCGAACGCCAAAATTTGCATATATCCCGCACCCAGCGTGCGGGGTACTATCGAACAATGAATAAGAGTCCTAATGCCCGTTTTCGCCAAGAGACACTTAAATTTAGGGAACACATAACCGCTACTTAAACCAACCGTTCACGGCAGTCACATTCACAATCCTGCATGAAACGCGTAAATGGCCGTCTTAAAAAGTTGTTGGGTGTTCCCCAACTCTAGGTGTCTGTTGGTGAAAAAGGGCATTAGTAAGGACAATGTCACAGTTAAACTCGATGCCGCGTTGCACAATATCCACAGCGTGTGAGCGAAGCGCTAGTAGAAGTTGCGGCAGAGGAGCGCCGCGAGGTAGTTTGGGCGGTGGAGGGGCGCAGGGATCCAGGCGCGCGCGAGGGGATGCTGGGGCCGGTAGTGGGGGGAGGGGGAGGAGGGGGGCTGCGGCGCGCGTCGCGCTGCCAGGGTTACCTTGCGCGCTAACTCCGGCGGGAATCCGGCCAGTCCGGCCGGCGGCAGCTTGCTCAGCGGCGAGTCCGCGAGCTGCACCAGCGATTCGTACGAGTAAGTTTGCCGCACACCTCCGCCACCTGCGCACGCACAAAAACTCAATCTATTAGTCCGTCCCAAGTCAACCGAAGTAGCGTACAAGGGCGCTGTAGTGCATTTTCACGTAAAGCAAACTGTGATAACATTAAATACAAATTTTCTGACAATGTTTTCCTTTTCATTGACATGCTAAAGATCTGAATTTGACGAAATAATTGACTGACATTATGAAAAAGATAAAGTCATAAAAAGAAGTAAGGCCGTTCGCGTATTAGGTTCAAAAGCGTCTTTGGATTAGTTAAAGCAAAAAAGAGCACCTTCAAAAACCACAAACTTACATAAAAGTACACGAAGCATAAAAAAGTTTTAAGTTATAGCTCGCCAGGAATACGACGCGCGAAAATATTAAACGAAGCCAAACACACTCTTTGTTAACAAGATTGGATCACAATTGACTGACATCTGCATACGGTTTGATCAAAGGCATTATTTTATTCTTTGTTACACATAATGGTAATGCATGTTAATGACATGACACTAAAATGTAATAAATTTATAATACAACTTAAGCGTAAATATTAACAAACATCCTTAAGAGCCTGTTCACGTAAGAACCAATTTGAAAATTATAGTTACACAGGAAACAGTTATGCAAACTTTGTTATTTAAAATAACTTGGGCCAAAAATCTTCATATCTGAATCTATTCAAAATATACAACGGGCTATATTAATCAAACACGTGAGTTTTGAAAAGGCTCTTAAATCATAATGGGACATACAACATATACAAGGAACCACCTAAAAAAAGTCCAAAGTCTTTTTTTATATTTTTTGCATTTTGAGTTTAACCAAGATGCCACTCCAGTAAAGCTCGGCCAATCACTGTGACCGCACAGCTTGACAAAAAGTGTTAAAAATTCAACAATCACATAAAAGCCATATTATTTTGAAATTTGAACCTTTCAGGGTGCACCAGGTTGCAGCCCCACTTGGGTTAAGGGTTTTTCATAAGTAAAGTTTTATCTGTTTAGCACTTGATTTGGTTTCTCCCAACATTAATTATGTGAATATTATAAATAGTAACAAAAATAGTTTATGAGTTCAATAAAATATCACAAAGAAAAATTTAAAAATATTTGTGTTATAACAACAAAAAAATAAATTACTTAATTCGTTTAAAAGCCTCTCTTAATATCTTTTCACTGTTGTTAAATTGAAAGATTGATTAGTAAGATATGTATATCGATTTGAGATCTTGCGTGTTTAAATGTTTGTTTTATGTGTATAAAGGAGACTGGTGGAATTTCTTACGAGACTTTAGCCTGGCACCTTATTGACAGCTTATACAGGTACTTATTTCTGCTAATAGCCTACCCCATTGGGACTCCATTAAAGTTTGTCCCTTTCAAGAAGGTTGATAATGGAATGCGAGTGTGACAAAATTTAATGAGAAACTTTAATGGTGATAATCAAGCTAGTATTTTTAGAATTAAATTTTGTAAATATTAATGTAATAAAATTGTGTTAATAGTCTGTGATATGACTTATGGGTGGTATATATGGTACACACATCACATGTGAAGTGCTTAACAGGGTACGTGAATTGTTGTTGTTTAAACTTCTATAAGTTTTCAGCAAAAGAAATGTAAAAGTAAAAATACAATTATTTTCTAATGACTAGGAGCTCCTGGCCGAAACTCGCCAGTCTCCTTTTTTGTTAGAGCATATTTTATTCTGTTGGTAATAATGGTCTAATATGAATGTAGTTTTTTTTTAAAAGGCGATTGGTTCCGTAATTCCGATTGCCGCAATCACCTTACAATCTTCATTTTGGGCTTATCATCGTAAACTATGCATTGTTTTATAATGATAACAATCAAATACCTATATCTCTATATCTACCTATTGTTTAGAGCTTTCTACTGCCAAATTTCATCTAAACGATTTTAGCATTAGAATTAATAGACATATCTTCTGATAAACTGTTAACCCCGTGGCTGATGTACGTGTGTTTGACGTGTTAAATTAAATTTAACAGTTAATTAACAACAAGTGTTATTTGTTGATAAGCCCAAATAAGTTTGCAAGAGAGCAGTGGTGACGTACTCCCTTAAGGTGGGCAGCAGGGAATAGCGAACTGTGTCCTTCACGTACCTTGGTTCTTGTCAGTGCTGGCGGCGCGCGAGAAACGCGGGCGACGCGACGCCACCTCGGTCTCAATCGACGCCGCTGCACACACACACACACGCGCACGTCACAGCGGTACGCACACCTCACCCCCCTCAACCCCCGCACCCCGAAAACACACCTCGAGCCACGGTCGCTCCCTACCCCCTACCCCCTCCCGTCGTCCCGTCTCGTCTCGTCGCAAACCGCATTTTAAAATTCGCAATAGTTTTCGAGATATTAACGAAAAACAAAATTTTGGGTGCAATTTTTCCCAATTTTGGGCCACTTTGATGCAAATTTCGAGGTAAGCCTCGAAAAGCCTCAAGCAGAATCCTAATAGATTAAGTCAAGGTGACATACATCCGCAGGGCCAACGGACTAATAAGGTTATCAATTATATTTTTCTTATATAAATAAAAATTACCACTAATAAAAGACAGACGGTGGATTTTGTATGTTTTTTTATATGTGGAGGGTAATCTCCGCGACCACTACCTATTTGAAAAATTTTTCACTATTTGAAAGGTAGCTTCTACATTGTTCCAGATGGATATATAACAATGTCCTAATTTCTTCCGGGCGGAGCCAGGGCGGGTTAGTCTAGTTTATAATATAAAGAAAAGAGGTATATATAAGAATATAAGTTTATAATATAAAAGAAAGAAATATAAGAAAAGAACACGGATTTAAACAATTAACGAAATATAATGAACATATTCAATTATCTTTCTATTTGTAAGCGCGTAAATTTTTAAATCGTTTAATATGCCAAGGTTTAATGTAAACTTGATAATTTAGAGTATTTTATTATTTCGAAAATCAAAATAGTCATTATGGTAAAGGAGTCATTTTACAGGAAGAGGGTAGAGGGCGTATCGACGTCACCGTTGCAGCAGATTTGTGATCGTTAATAAATGGGATGGTATTAGAACCAACAAAGCACACCATGATGTGAAATTTTGAAAAAAATCCGCTCCCCGACCATGGATCGAAGTGGTACTTTATAATAGATAAAACAATACATAATAACATTTCACTATTTATAGTAAATACGATAACATATATACATATTGATAAAATGAACTTTAAATTCAAAATATATGTATTATATGACGTAAATAAATTACATAGTAATGATACATGGTTGGGCTAATAACACAAAAATGGCTATGATTTTGAGATAAAACTATTTAAAATATATGCTTCTGTCAGTCGCAATCTTAATTCTTAATTATAAATCACTCACAAAATATCTTACTCGACTTGGTTATTAATTTCATATCATGCTTCCTAAATTAATTTTATCAATCATGCCATTGAAAATAGAAATGCAGTTTTGATTGATTTTCATTAAAGAAAAGCACACAAAATTAATCTAGGTACTATAATAAAATATTAAATGTGTAATATTATTACTATAACTAGGGAATGCAATGTCAGAATTCCGGCACATTACCTGAAAATGCCGGGACCGGACCTCGCATGCACTATGCGGGACAAAATATCTCTTAACTTGAGCGCAATCTCTTCTAAGATCACATAACGGACGGACAGTTGGATATGTAATAACGCCTCCAATATATCTTTAACTTAGGCTAAAACTCTTCAAACGAGGGACGTTACAGAATTGCATTCTCTAACAATAATAAACATTTTAAACCGTTTCATAAACTTACTAAAGGACACACTTCATTGGCTTAGTGTGTGCCCAGAGTGTCGGCGTATTTCGGAAGTGGTTTGAAGCTGACCTTAGTGCGAGCGGTCGCGCACAAGGTTAGGCGCGATACGTCAGTGTATTCGCTCGCCATTTCATTTCTGACGGATAGTGCATGCAAGACACTTTTTAATTTTGTTATTTTTTTCACTTCGGTTTATTATTATTTTTCGTTTCCTTTAATTTTATTTCAAATAGTAATTAAAAAACATCTTGAAATTAAAAATACGGAAAGGATTTAAATTAGATTTCACTAAATTTCTAATGTTTATTGTCATTGGAGTATATATTGGAAAAATGCCTCGATGCCTATATCAGTCACCATAGGCAAGTCTTCTTATCGTAGATGAAATTTCGTGCCCTTTTGAGACTAAGCACATCACCATTCACCACACTATTATGCAGGCGTTTTCCGCGCACGCTAAAGACAGCTGTCCCAAGCTCAATTTAACGCTTCAAAATCCGCATACGCTATACGCCGACACTTGGAACACACACTAGGCCCGATGACTTTGTGCAAAACAAGATTCGATCCTACAAAAAGTGCGTAAAGAGACGTACCGGCTTGGTCGAGGGCGTCGGCGGCGGGGGCGTTGGTGGGGATGGTGTTGGGCGCGAACACGTCATCGTCGCCGTTGAGAGTGGAGTCGTCGCGAAGCAACAGCGCGGCTCCCGGCCGCTGCGACAGCGTGAAGAAGTCGCCGGAGCCAGCCGCGAACGCCTCCATTGCGCCGGCACTTTCGAAGTACTCATCTAACACTAACTTTGCAGTCTGAAACGTGCGTTGCCACATTTGAGCCGATACTAATCCAATAGTAATGTTAAAGTGGCCACGTATACTCTGAATCAAACTTTATGGCCTTGGCTACTCGACCAATCGTCATGAAACTTTGCATACCTTGTCAGGGAATACAGAAAAGAACATGCCTTTCATACAGAAAAAAAAAGTACTGTTCCCGAGGTTCATATAAAAAATTAAGTTCCAACATAGTGTGTTATCGTTTTCATGTTACTGAGGAAGTGCTATTCACTTCAGCTTTTCTTTCACTTAGTAAGTGACAACCAATTTTCTAAGACTAGATAATAGACATAATAAATATATCTTTAACCAAAGCGTTTAAAGGATGCAAATTTCGACACAAAGTGCATTTAAATTAATAGAAATAAAAAAAAAAACTATCTTACATGCTAACAGTACACCTGCAAAACGTAGCTATGTATTTTAAGAGTCCCTCGAGTTTCGAATTAACGAGAGTCGACTGTATATTCAATTCCTATTTTTAATTGACGGGGTATGAACATTCGTGAAGTGTTAACACTTTACCTTGACAAGATCCAAATTTTGACCCGTGATTTTCATGGAATGTGGTCCAAAAGTCACAGTGTACTTATATTCTCCTAATGCTGCGTCGTTTGTGGAAAAGCTATGAAGTAAAGCACGGGAATTGGCGTGAGGTGATATCTGAAATAAACAATTTCTATAGTCAATATGCATTATATAATAAATATAATGCACGCTAAATACGAAGTGGTGTAAGCGGCTTCACACTGCGCCGCGATCTTAAAAATAGTTAGATGTCGCCCATATTCTGTGTTCCTGTTATTTCTTAGCTATCCTAGGTGAGTAGGTCAATGTCTGCCGTCCATTGCCCTAAGAATAACTGTGCTAATGGGAACTTGGTTTTAAGAGCGTATAGTTTCAACGCACGTAAAAAGAGCTCCAACCAAGCACCAGTGGTGGGGATATGTTTGCGCATGGTCAACTGAATGATCCAATAGCTCGAGCGCAAATCGCGCCCTTCACTTCTTATCGAAAATTTAGTATGTATTTCGCTACTGCGCAACGTCGTCGCCCAGGGCTCTTTTTACGTGCGTTTGAACTATAAAGGCTCGCGAACATTAGGGCGGGCCGCATCGCATAACAAAAATCCTCCTACATCACTTTCGTACATTTTATATGAACTATCGCACACTACAGGCAGGCCACACTGGGCCGCATCGCAACGCACTGGCGGATCGCTTGCTAGGCGTATTTTTGCGTCGATGTGCGTTGCGTTGCGGGCCGCTTCAGTGTGCGTTGGTAAGCGCAGCGGACGTCCATAGCTTTGGACTGCCAACGGCTCAATTATTGCGTTGCGGCGCGCCCCGACGCGACTCCTGTGTGCTTTGGCGCAATTTTGCAAAGCGGTGCGCTGCGGCCTGTCGCGGCTATAGTGTGCGCGAGCCTTAAAGATGCAGTGATTCGGTAATACCTCGCGATGGTGAGCTAGAGGCGCGTCGTCAGAGCCGGCCGAGTCGAGCGAGCCATGCGATCCGCGTGGTGCGCCTCCTTCTAGGGAGCCTTCGAGTCGCACCGGCGACGCGTTGCGCCGGATCGTATCGCCGATCAAGTGCTTCGCGTGGCTGCGACAAACCACCAATCATCATTATTATCTTAGCCATAGAACGTCCATTACTTGATATAAGCCTCTGTCATAATTTTACCCATAAACTCATTATTCTTTCTAAAATATCGAATGTTTTACAATATCTTAAATCATAGTTGCTTAGTACAAATGCCATTATACTAAGCAATTCGTAAAATTAGCTTGCAATGTGAGAACTAATTTTACAATTTTACGATAGCAATGTGAAGGGGACACTCACTTAACATTCTCCTCGTTGGGACCGGTGATTTGAACTAGACGCTCCTTTGCGCCGGGGCTCACTGAAAAACATTTTATTCAAAGACTTAAATTTATGAAGGTGCAATTTCTATTGAATTAGTATCGAAGCGTAATGCCGTTAGTGGAAAGACCATGGTATATGACACCACAACCACACGATCCTGGTAAGTATAAGTAACAAATGACTGTACGAAATTAAGTCATATTTTATAACGCGTCATTGTCGATTAGCACACCACACCACGCCACTTGCCTTTAATTATTTGCTTAAAAAATTTTTTTTAGCTACATGTTACTTTCTTTGGAAATCTTTGGAATCATTGTGGTAAAAATTATTATTTAACGTTTTACTTATATTTGAAATTTACAAAAAAAGATACAATTAAAATATTACAATACAATCAATCATAACTTTATTCAGTATTTAACAGTAATAAGTATACCCACTGCTATTGAAGGTATCATGTTTCTTGAGGCGATAATATTGATAGGCATAATAAAATTGGATGAATAAGTTGCAACAAACTTTTTGGAAGTCATTATTCACACATAAAATGAGCGATCAAGGTTAGGTTAGGTTATCATGTTAGTGAAAAAGCGGTTCGAGTAAGAGAGCATGGGAGAAAGGCGAGATGCGCGCCACACCAGCACCGTGCATTCGTACCTCTCTGAAACGATATAATCGTATCACTTAGCTCCTCGATCATGTGCACCCTCCTGCCCTTGATACCCATCACTGTAACACCACAGCACAACTTCAGACACACGCCCTTCACTTCAACACATCTCTCAATAATTACATGTATACACCACCCATAGGACCAGCGCAAATTAAAAAATACTAGATTTTGTACCATCAAGTGCTTCTAATATAATTCAAATTTTATCGTATTATGATACTGCAACAATCAGCTTGCTGCGGCATTCCTCCCTATCACAATACAATGAAATTTGAATCACATTAAAAGTCCTTAAGGTACAAAACACTTAAAAAAAATTAAATACTTCAATTTGCACCAGCCCATAGACAAGGTACCATTCTTCTAATACCCATTAAAATTATCTCAAAATAAAAGGATTAAGTAAGGTAGACATTATCCACTATTGAAACCTTATACATAAATGTTATGTAACAACGTCATTATTAGTGCAATTTAAACAAATACTTCAGAGTTGTATACGTCAAAATAAGAATGAAATAAAATCAACCTTGAATGGTAGCATGTCAAAAATTTCCCAAAATAATGGCTAGATTCACTTTTTGATTAAATAAATTATTTATTGTCAAAATACGCGCCTTAACTCATGCACAATTATACTCTTATTATTTATTTATAATATAAATAATCTCGATTAACCCAAGACAAGACAACTTTAATCATGCATCGTTTCCCTCATTTACTGACATGACAATTTAATCATATATAATACTCATAATGGCATGCAAAAAAATAGCTCTTGCAACTTTATAACCTTTTCCAGAGTCTGCATTCCGGATGACAACCTCATCCTTGGAGTAATTTTTTCCAGGGATCTTTGTAGGTTTTGGAAACTTGCCAGAAGGCTTTATAATTTCGCCAGGCCCCAACAGTGTAGGCGGCTCAGTGGGCGTAGCCAGCGTAGGGGAAACCGAGCCGCCACCACCGGCGCCCTCCATTGTAGGCACCAGTAAAGGCTAAGGTAACAAACATTCACAGTTCAATATATACAAGTCAGAAATTTGACTAACAAGCAAAGGCATCTTGTGCAGTTCTCACCTCAGCATGTGTGCCACGATGTCTATAATATTGACTCATATAGTCAGAGCCTTGCCAATGTTTTGCGCGCAGCTCAATCAATTCAAGGAGATGCAGTCGTGTCTTTTTATCCAATCTCTCATCCTGAGACCCGTTCCGGAAAACTACAAAGTATCTACAAAATAATGTTGACACACTATTAAAAACAAGGACAAAAAATGTATCAAAATTCCAAACTAATAATGCATAAAACCACAACAGGCACATTTAAGATGTATAAAGATAGCATATAAAGAAAGTGAGAATGCAAAAAATAACATACATTTTTTTTTAAAGCTAAATCAATAAATTATCTATAAAGACAATGCTGAAGCAAATATTGAAATTACCTATCCAAAAAATCCTTGTAAAGTGCTTCAAGCTGAGCACCATACAGTTTTAAGTTGGAATACATTGTTGACACATTACTTTGAAGGGCTCTATCAAAATTACCCTGCATTATTTGGTATGCCACTGCCTCTGTCAACACTATTAAGTCATCAACTGAGGAAAGAAATGATAAAGTTTTAAATTAAAACCACACCCATCATTATAATAAGAAAACACCAAACATATCCATATAAAAGAAATATAAACTCCTACAATAGCTAAACCACTTCCTTAAACTCAGCAAGATTCTTACTTGAATCAATTTTTATAAAAACACATTTAATACACACTATTTTATTAATGGTTTTGGTTATGTAATTCGAAAATAAAGTAAAATTATTTATTTCTTTAATTAAATTTTAAAGTGAAATTCATCAAGGTTGGAGGTAATTCATAAATCTCACTGTTCATATTAAATTAATCAGTTAGCCAATAACTACCCAAAATATTAATTAATTTCACTATTTCCAGCAAATGAAAAAGAATTATATCCAATTTGGTCATTGTCGTATGAAATTTACAATATTCATACAAGAATCCATTCAAATAAGAATCTTTTTAACCAGATTCTATTTAGATAGAATATTTTGCTACTAACAATTCACATCATTAATATGATGACTCACATTTTATTTGATTTCGGTAGACAAAGGAGAATTAGATATTAATGAAATTTAAAAGCATACAATAAGAACAACACAATTATATATAGACTCAAATATTCTCATACCAGAATTTATTTTGACATCCAATACAGAGTTGCGATTTTGTGCAGAAGTTGTTGACTTTAAGGGTCTGGGCACCTCCAATTTCTTAACCGTGCGGGTCATTTTCGTAAGGGTCGACATGGTGCTGTCATAACAAACAATATTGTTAATAAACACAATACATCAACATTCACAAGGGCATACATGAAATTTCATTTTGTTGTTACTAGGATGAATAACCTTGTCACTAATCATAATCAAATACAAAGCATTAATTTCGTTGAATATTAAAACTCACTCATCCATGGCGATTGTGCTCTAAAGTATTCAGGCTATATTACGCACACTGAAACCACTATTATAACAAATCGCTGAAAAGTGAAAGTGGTGATGATGACGATGATTCTAGCGAATAAATTCGGAACAAATCCAATACGTGTTCATTACTCCTTTAATATTTTCTCATGAAATAAAAAGTATTAGCCGAAAAAATTTTGATATGAAGAAGATAAAATATTTTGCTCTTTGAAAAACATCTGGACAAAACAAATGAAAGCCGTAGAACACCACAAAAAAAGAAATAAACAAGGAAACCCACCTGGCTACGCCATTAATTCGCAATAAAAATAAATTTGACGTAGTGATGCCCACTTTCAAAAAAATTTACTAATGATACTTCTTTAAAAGTATTTATAAATTAAGACATTTGGCCAAGTTTTTATTGTGTTATTATAACGTAATGCAATTGCATATATAATATCAAAATATGCTAAAGAAAATACTCATAATAAAAACGATATACTGTTGGTATATAGTGTTCTGTTCTTTTGAGTTTCTATTACCACAGACCAACAATTAAATATAAATGTCATTGTAATGTTGAAGTTGAAATTGTCAAATTTTCAAGTGTCATTCCGTTGTCATTCAATTTATAAGAATGCAGTGTTGCCAGATGCTTAAAGTCCAATTCATAAACAGTTTCAAAAAAGGACTAAAATAATTTAATTGGAATTCAACTTAAATAAAGGAGATATATTATTTAAACCTATGTTAACAAATGAACTATCGTAGTTTAATATTGAATTTACAGAAAAATTTTAATATCAGATTAAATTTTTTATCGATGTTAATTATTTAGTCTAGCTAAAAAATGAAAAATAAAAAACTGTTTTTATTGGGTTTTACTTTGACTTACATAAATTTTCACTGCGTCTTTCTTCTTTTATTATGAGTATATTGTTATTTTAAACTTTGATTCATATAATTTTGTCTAAACTAACAACAAGTGAAACTCCTAGAGTTCCGCGTCTTCCAAGAGAAAAAGAGATAATTAAAATGAGACCATCAGTATGCCATCAGTGCAGCTTTTTCCACTTTCCAGGTACAGCTTTGTTTTATGGCATTTTCAATTTCATTACCTGGCAACATTCATTGAATAAGTGTCATATCGGGTGTGGTGTGCGGTGGTCGTGTTTTTGTTTTTAAAAATAGTTACTTCGTAAAATGTTTTAAATATAATTAGAAGTATGCAATGTTATTTATTTATAATATTTACAAATGACGAATAAAAGCTTAAAGTGGTTGTGTACAAATGAAGTTACTTGACACGATTTTGATCTAATAATATAAATATAAAGGTACGTTAATTTTTATATCTTCAATTCAGCTACATTCTAATAACGTTTTAATATGCATATTTGGAAAATTATACGTTAATAATTGTCACGGTATATAATCGTTTATATGTAATTTATTAGTTCAGTTCTATGTAGATAAATCTTAAAATATATTTTGTTTTTGCTAATCTATGATTACATGGTTAATAATGTCATTCTATTTTTGTCGTAAATATTGTATAATATTAATGTAATTTATTGAAAATAATTTTAATGTTACAATATATTATCAGAATTTTAAAGAAACAATCAAAGAAATTGTTATGATTTAAAATTAAAAATGCAATTAAAATTTATTTGTTCATGGCAAATCTACATTTTTGGTACTTTGATATTAAATAGAATGAACCTAAATATTATAATAATATAGCCATAAATATTACATGAACTTCTTAATTTAATTATATTTGTAACCGTCATAATAACAATGGGTACATATTTTAACTAATATTGAAGATTAAATTAAATCTCAAAAATAATAAATTAAAAATAGTGGATGCCTGTTTTTTATTATTAATTGTTAATTAGATGCATTTGCTATATTTTTACTTTTGGTCAATAAATAACTTACATTTTAAATATTATTTATATATTTTATTATTTTATTTTAGGGAAACTTACAGTACAGGTATTATTACATGATAACAGTTTTAATAGATAGCTTACACCTAATAAAAAGAAATCCACTTATAGTTTTAGGATTACAAACTAGTCTAATAATAAAGATTCACAACAGTGTGTGATTACAATTTATATGTGGCCATTGATAATTTTTTTATTATTATCTATAAATTTTATATTTTTTAAAAGTAATAATTTGTGTCATACCTATTTTTTCTTTATTTTTCAGCATCCATCATGACTAAGTACTATGTTTCCATTCTTTTGGTGCGTGTAGTACTACCAGCTGCATTTATTCTTAGTAAGTATTTTGAACTACCCCATAATATCAATCATCAATCATCAATATCAATACTATCAATATTCAATATACTAATAATAAATCTGTAAGTGTAGGTATTGTATGTTCCTCCATAACTCTTAAACAAATTAACTGATTTTCATGAAACTTGGTAGATAAACATTTAGACGTACCGGACACTAGGTAGGCTGCTTTATTTCCAACGCGGACGAAGTTGCAGACACCAGCTAGTAATACTATATATTTTAGAATTGTTAGATTTTTCTAACATTAATTTATTTTATTTGTCAACAGTATAAAAACATTATTTATGGGTACATTATTATTTATTATTGAATATGAATTGTACTTGAATATGAAACACTTATTGTTGTTGCTTCATGATTTTCGCAGTAAATAATATCATAATTATATCAGATTTTTCAAAGTAAGAAAAGTTGAAAGATGTAATTTACCAAATAAATATTTTTGTCATAATACAAATTATATTTTCCTGCTGGGTATGGTCAGAAGATTTAGTGAAACCACACTAAGGCAATGGAACATTTTACTCCTCTTTAAAGCCATGAAACACATAATAAATAAACGTCTCCGGAAATTTTAACAACATTAGCCAGATTATCGTCAGTATGGCTTTCATCTCATTATAATCACTCAACTGGTTTTCTTTTCATTTGATTTCTATAAAACTAGGCAAATATTTTACAAATAGAAGGTGGACTTACAAATACATCTCGACATGGCTATTTGTTTGCTATATATATATATATATATATATATATATATGTTTGTTCCTCGATAACGCAAAAACGGCTGTACACATTTGACTTGTATGAAATTTGACACAGGAATAGTTTATTACCTGAATTAACATAATTATTATTTTGATAAAATGTCTCCGAGGGATCTGCTAAAAATATTTTAAAAAAAACGGCGCAATTCGCGCGGAGTGTAGTTATATATATATTTATATACCTAATACATATATAAAAAAACTCTATATATATAATATATATAGAATATATATATATAATATATATAGAATAATATATAATAATAATATATAATATATATAGAATATATATATAGAATTTTTCTATATATAAATATATATAGAAAAAGTATAATGAAAAATTTAACTCTCAAGTAATTGTAAAATAAATTATGAATGAAATGAACAAATATCGTAAAAATTACACCTTCAACGTTTTATAGTCATCGCACTATCGCTATGGCAGCGGCGGCGCCGCAACACAATGACGTAATAGGCCGGAACCGGCCCGCCACCTCGCAGAGTTTATATTAATTCGATGCCCGCCACATGTATTCGTCGCCTTTAATTTTTGTTCTTGACACTTTAACATTTTACATAATAATATTCAACAGAATTAAACTTACGTCATGGCCAAAAGTAGCACAATCATTTTTTTGATCATCGCAGCCTCCATTACAAGTTTTTTGTTTATAAGGAATCTATTAGTTATCGTGTACTCAACACTTTTATTAAAAAATCGCTTATTTAATTGCGAACTTCAATTTTTAATTGACGATTTAAATGTTCATATCGTCGCATTGCGGGAAGGGATCGTTTGCTCCCGTTTAGCACGCTTGCTGGTTATGGGTGCGTCCTACGATTCATTCTCTGTTGACCCCTTGACCGACTTGCCGTGGCCTTGCCAGCAAGCCCTTTCAATACCGTCAAATTTACATGCACGCAAATTGAGGATCCAAAAAAATCACGTGCCATAATATTCTTATCTTTATCTTTACATAGTTAAAAATAAAGTTGCTTCCCGCCATCTGTCCCTTTGTATTAGGTTTAGATCTTATAAAGTACACAACGGATTTTAATGCGGTATTCACTAGAGGAAAGAGCGTGGAACAATTTGCAGAAAAAAAATTGCACCCGTGCGAATCCAGGAGCGGGTCGCCAGTTAAGTTAATAAATAAGAAAATACTTTAGTTATATGAACACACGATTATGTCGCACGATATTCCTCTCACCTTTTTACCCAATTTAACCATCATGCACTATGTGGGTCGGTAATATAGTTTTTATCATCGCCGAAATGAGACAAGTCCATTTACGGTGACACACTCGTAACTCGCAAAGGATTCACTTCCTAACCCAAATGCCCCGCATTGCCCATAAAGTGCGCCAATTTGGAACACCCTCCACCGTCCACATTACATGATAGCATATGACACGTCTGCCAATACTTTCATCTTAGAATGATTTTCCTTTGAGACCTCATTTTGACTCTGGACGTCCGCCCTAATACATAACACAATGAAAAAGAATATACGATTATAATAATAAAATGCATGAACGGAAATCAGTTTTTTGAATTGAGATCAGGCCATCACTTTTTTATTATTATTTTCATTTTAACGGTAAAACTTGTACCATATAAGTCAGAAGAAACTATAGAGGATTTTAGTGGGAAAATATCGTGTAATTTGGTAATGGGTTTCATCGATATTTTAAGTTTAAAAGTGTTGAAAAGGTTGAAACTATAAATTACTCTTTTTAACAAAAAATAAGCCGACTTCAAACCGTCTCGTGGTCTTTTCTCATGGATGCCATTGTCAGAATTGGACCAAATTGAAATGGGACCACACGGGAAGCACCAGTTTTCAAATAAAAAAAGAATCATCAAAATTGTTTCACCCAGTCGAAAGATATGAGGTAACAAACATTAAAAAAAACATACGCGTCGAATTGAGAATCTCCTCCTCTTTTGAAAAGTTTTTTTTTAATTTTCGAATGTTATTTATACCCATTTACGAAATCTGAAATATTCACAGGAAATTATTGAAATTGAGAAAGACTCATATCTAATAAAAAAATAGCAAATTCTTCAAAGTTTAAGTTAAAGAACAATGGCCTGGTTTTGAACGATGTTCTTTCTTATTTCCCGACTTTGATATTGAACAAAAATTTATAATATTTAAACAAAAACACGGATAACGGTGAAATTCTACATAAAAATTAATCGTAATGCATTTCACTCTACTTTTGCAATGATACCGGTTTAAAGAACGCATGAAAGTTCTTGTGAAAGCAAAGAACCACTTTCAATACAATGATACGATTTAATTCGTTGAGTTTTATTAAAGTGCCAAATATCGATCACAAACCCCATAACGAATATTAGGAAATTAAAATGAAGTAGACCTGAAAACCGTTGTCAATACATTAATAGCGACCCGCTCCCGGCTTTGCACGGATACATTTTTTCTGCAAATTAATAATTATAATGTGTTAGGCTCAAAGACAGAAAACGCTCTACGTCCAGAACTTGTCATCGCGGTTTTTTAAAGTGCCACGATGCGAATTTCGCGATGTTTGATGTGCTGGCCGTTTAAAAGAAGCGACAACGTGTTGTGACTTCGTGAACTATTTTTTTGCTCAATGATCGTTTCCGGTCTTTGAGTTTAACATAGGTACCATATACACAAACCTTCCTCGTTTATTGCTCTTTCAATTAGCTAAAACCGTATCAAAATCTGTTGGTGGTATAGAAGAAGTTGGCGGTGGAACAGTCAATATTTTTAAAAATACAGACATTTTTCTTCGGGATCTATCTAGAGCCAATTCGATATGTGTCGTATGTAGTAAATATATCTCTGATGAATGATAAAAATGATTAGATATATTTGTAGAGATTTATTTTTGAGATTCTGTATTAATGTTGCGATTAAAGTTTTTCATATATATATATTTTTTAACGTTATGAACGATGAAAACATTAACATTACCGACACAAGCGTGTATCCAGGTGCGCTGCCGAAAAATCGAATAGAAAATATCATAACAAAATAACATTAAATTACTTGTACAAAATTTTAATGTTTCTTTGTGTAATTAGAGTAATACACACATACATAGTTTTATCATCATCAGCCATAGATGGCCGGTCAGTTACCGACCCCGACTCACCTTTACTGCTCGGTCATCAATGAGAATTTTATCTATTGTAGAGCAGTGTAAAGTTGGTATTAGACAAAACTATTTTCGAAGAACCTCTTTCCTTCAATCTGGATCAAAGTTTTCATCCCCTAATAATAATAATAATAATAATAATAAAGCTTTTTTATTTCCATAGCCTATAACTAACAAATTACAAATACAATATATACAAGATTTATTTTCTTTTATCAAACCATGGACCCCTTCTGGGTAAAAGCCTCCTCCAGCCCTCTCCATTTCTCTTTGTCTTTAGCCAACTGCATCCAGTCACTTCCAGCGAACGCAACAATGTCGTCCATCCACCGTTTCCTTGGTCTGCCTCTAAGTCGTTTTCCTGTCGGGCCTGGCCATTGTGTTGCCTGCAATCCCCTAACTAATGTAATTTTATTTTAGGATCTACAAAACAAGCTCTTCAATTTCACTTTGCCCACAGTGTAAAACAATACAATACTCACTGTAGTTCAGTAAATATAAGTAGATCGATACAGTACATCACTTTAGTTTTGGGGTTACCATAAAACCAACATAACGAGCAGGCTGTGAAACATGGTGAAACTTTCGTGAGGTCGCAATAATGTTTGCTCAACAAATGGGCCACACCTTGCCTTCACAAAACGTCGGTAATTAACTCTCCAGCTCTCCAACGATAAATGATCCCTTAAAACGACGAATTTAGTTAATAGATTATGTCGTTTGAAAAATTAAATGACATAATGTAACGCGATTTAATGCACACATTTTTTTAATGTTGGATGTGTCACCCAGGTTCCATTAGGTGGAATTTATCCCTGCTAAATTTTATCATACTGAAAATTGTCCCAGGTAAGGATGAGTTGAGTATGTGGAAATTGTGCTTAATCAAAACATCAAATATATATTTGATTGGTCTCGCTCCGCTCGAATAGATACAGACGCCGTACTTGAAAAATGCGGCAACAAATACTACGCCGAATCGGCGTACCCGAACTAGTCACACTGCAAACTGTCTGTGATGTGTACGTGCCGAATGTTTTATAAAATTTTGGGCATCGTGATAAAATGCGTAGTGAAACTGTGTAAAAAGTGATAGTGACGATGTTTTACACACCCTACAATAAAAAGTTGCTGCATTCATGGTGCTATTGCTTTTAGGTAGGGCCGCATCTAGTCGAGCGCAACGAGACCAATCATTTATCTGTGCACAACATCATAAATGTTATATTATTTAATTCTCGGTGGTCTTTTGTAAAAATGCGGCCAAGCCGCTGCCAAACGGGGCCTCTGGTTTATAATTGCATAAGGAACGCAGTATGCCTTAAATTGCGTAAATGCTATGAAAGTTACATATTTCCTTTTTGTTTATTTTGACCAAACCTACACACCTCTTTCACATGTGCTATAAAATCACAACGCTTCCGGAATTACATATTTTTGTAAAATTACCAACAGACATGCACAACTTTAATTCTAAACTACAAAAACTAACTAAACTACAGTTATTAAAAATCACAAATAATATCAGGACACCTACAAAACGAAGATTAAAGAAAACCTATTATATTATAAGTTTACAGACATTGTGATAATATTGTGTGTAAGGTAATAATAATATATAAATTAATGTTTAAATTTTCCAGTATTGTAATATTTTGTCAAATTTTTAGTCCTAAACTGGTCCTTCTCCTTTATGAAAAGCTGTGTACTGATACTTAGTAGGTAGTGTGCCTGATCAAAAAAAATACTGCAATCGTTCGTTTTAATAAATTTTAGGTAGGTAGAATGTTTTAATAATGTTTCTAAACTGAACACAGCATTCATTTAATTCTTCAGAACGAGGAAAAGTTGGACTAATATAAAAATTAGTACATTCGCGAACACTCCCATCCGTAATCGGATACAATATGGCACGCACGCCGCCATTTGTCGTCGCCACCACCCCACCATAACCACCACTTAATTACACATAGCCCCACTTAGTCGTATTAAAAATCTATTCCGCGAAATAAAAGTTTCTGTAACAGTAGGATTTCACCGTATAGCACCTTTAGTATACTTAGAACCTGTGTATTGTGGGCGTTGGCTTACCTTTTAATTAAATAAATACAAATCTAGCGTGATAGCATATAGACTTTCATTAGTTAATTGAACTGCGATACTAGTTTTAAATCTCTCTTTGGGTATTACCTACTTCGCTTTTGAATAATGTTTACGGTCTATGGAGCGCATTTGCGAAATGGCTGTCTCGATAAATCTGCTATCGAAACAAATTATCTTACTGGGTACCTACCACTGCTTTTAGTGCCACGAGTTTTTGTAATGCAACCGGTGATGTCATTTTGAACTAACTACAGTCGGGTTATCGTTTGTGGTGCTTTTAGCAGTAATTACATCAGTAGCGATAGGCTACTTTTGGTTGATAAATAAATTAGAAAAATGGGACAGAATGAATAGTGAAGATTTTTGCATATTTGTTATTCAATCTACTATACAGATACTTATAGCTAATCGCGACTATTATCTAGTCAATTTGGTCAAATAGTTAAAATAAAGCGTTAATCTGATGAATAAATTGTTTAGACACTGTGGACTGTATTGTACCTATGTGTACTTGCTTGTATTGAGTGACTTGAGGTTACACATTCGACAGTCCATGAATAACGTTGCCTTATCAGAGGTGTGATTCACAAGGTCAATACGCACAGAAGAGTTCGTCTGGTTAACGAATAACGATCCAACCTAAATTATTATTTGAGTGATCTCATTCGATACAGCATTTATATTTCTTACTTACTAATAATATTTATTTACGATTTACTTACATCACTTTGTTAATTTTAAATTTTTTAACTTATTGTTTAGATAATTCAATTAATTTCCTATGTCCTATATCTATAAACTATACAATGATACATCTTTTAAAACAGATAATGATACTTACTGTTGTAAAAGATTTAGTTACCTTGGTTGAGTGGTATTCGAGTTTATAATTGTTTCTTTAATGCAAATTCTCATTACAAATCTAGTTCCCAAATTATCATCGTTTTAATTTTTTTTTTTCTATTTTTCCTCACATCGGAGACTTTTATCCAATTGTAAAGATGGATATAGAAATATCCATTTTTAAATATTTCTACTTCTTTGTTTTTTCAATGCCACACACAATCAATTACTAAATATTAATGTATGGAATACCTACATTTGAAATTTAGATTGTTGAATGTCCCAGATTAACTTTCGTTTATTTTCGACTTCGTAATGTGTGTCAACGAACGTTTTATAGGAATTCGGGGTTTGCTTTAAATATTATAATGCAGCTGTCGACATATTTTTACATATTTTTACTGATTTGATAAATATAAACATTTTTAAAGATATTGGTATTTATTGATGTATTATCTACTTACATAGTGTTTCTTCGCTTGCAAACCTCAGTCTACATATTGAAAGTGTTCGTTTTGTATACCTATTTTTACCTACAGTGGAATTTGCTTTCAGGAGTTTACGAAGGTACCACTAAAATTCCTGGAAGTCAATTTGTATAATAACGACTATTCAAATGTCGCACAAAATATTTGATAAAAACCACAGGCTACTTCATGCAACCTATAATTCAATTTTATTGTATTAACATTAAATTGTTCAAATGCAGGAAAATTCTTAAAAAAAATACTTATTATTCAGTAATCCTTACTAAAATTATAAATGTGAATGTGAGTTTGTTTGTTTGTTTGTTACGCTTTCACGCAAAAACTACTGAACCGATCACCATGAAATTTTGCATACACGTTGTCTGGGACACCAGAAAAGGCATAGGGTTCATCGTTCAACGCAGACGAAGTCGCAGGCACCAGCACCAGCTAGTATTATACACGGTAATCTCGGGAACTACTGGTTCGAATTTCAAATTCGAAAATTCTTTTTTTGTTGTATAGTTCATTTATCATATCAACATTGTACAGTTCATGTTTTATATATTTTATAAAGTTACGCGGGCGAAGTCGCGTGCAGCAGCTAGTGTAGTTATATATTATAGAGCATCATACTTTTTACTGATTTACCAAAAAAATTCTTTATGGTAAGTGGGTCTGTCGCAAATTAAAGATTTTGTGATGTTTATCCATTGTTTATCACATCACAATGCAAGTACATTGCTACTAAAAACACGAGGCTCGTTCGTACACATTGTATCGCATGCCGGTGACGGTGACTGACGAGACACCACACCGGTGAAGGTTAACGCGTCTGTTTCTGAACCCAAACATTGTAATGACGATGATAACGTCATTGCATCATCACACAAAAACGTAACAAATCACCGGAAGACAGTAGGCGTAGTAGGTTATAAGTTAATATACATTAACTTCATTTTAACTCTATTAATGAAAGTTAAAAGGTGGCTTGATTTTAGACTGGATGTTTTAATTTGCTAACGAGAGCAGATTTCTGTGAAACAAAGTAATTTAGTTTAACATTCAAATGAAATATCTTTGAGTAAACCAGTTAAACTTGAAAATATTCAAGTATTTCTTAATAACTATTAAAATGAGGAAAAAACGCCTGCTAAATATCTAGACCAATTCAGACAGAGACGTTCAGACTTTATTAGTTCAGCTTGTAAAAAGAAGGCTAAACAGAAGCGAAGTAATCGCCATGAGTTGCGCCGCCTTAAGTCTGGGACGAGAATCAAACATTACCGAGAAGAACACAAAAATGTGTATGGCTTGTCACAGCGTGTGAAACCGCAAGTTACAGCTAGTTATCACTATATTTGAGGCTCTATTCCTTCCCTATCCGCAAAAAGAAAAAGGCTTCCCAAGAAAAATGGTTTTTACACAAGGGTACGTTCAGAAGGAACGACGCACAACATTATTAAAGTTTCCATTTTTGGCTTATGAAGTATAGAACCCTGAAAATAATTATTAGATACAAAGGTGGATAATAATAATTATGTGGTAATTAATGCTTTAACTAAAAACATCACTTTTATATATCCCATTGTTAGATATAGTAGGTATACACGGACATACATAATTTATGTATGACACAAGTATTTATTTTTATATAAGTTATTTTAAAATAAGCAGGTTTAACACTTTGAAATGTTTCTTATTCAGTTTCCGTTGTTCTGCAACAGGTTACCAAAGTTTTCTCGTGTTGTTTTAACAAACAACACGTATCATTCGTTGTGGGTTGTTATTTTTAACATCTCACCTACTTGGCTAATAGTTTGTTGATAATAGATTTGTTATACTTAATTCTGCATAACTTACGTTATACAACGTTGAGTCACAAGCGTATTTTCGTAGTCCCACTTTTGCCAGTTATAGGGTTCTGTATCAAGTCTGAATCACGATTTCCTTATTAAATTTTCGTCAAACTTTGTATAAAAAAAGTTTACAAATGAGTTCGTTTCACAGCAGCCCAACTGAAAACGACAATATATGAATGAACAGAAGATATACAGGATGGCAGAGTCTATTTTCCTATATACACCCGTCTTGTCCCTTATTTTTAAAGTTTAATCAATCAATGTAGGCAGCATAATTGCGACTAGCCACTACCACTTCAAGTGGACCGTCAACCTGTCTGCATTGCAGCCTATATTATATTGTATGGGTTTTAAAGGTTTATGCACAATAATATGCTCGTAAAATATACGTGCATTTAGAACTTAGGAATCACAAAATTGAAAGAAAGTAAGGTCTCAATCTCTCAATACTCTCAAATTCGTTAATTTATGTTTTTACATGACATGAAGTAACATTATTGAATCGACCATAACGTATAGTAATAATTGTCGAATCCTGAGATTGAAGAACCTTACTATCTATCTACATACATAATTATATTCATGTATATAGTATTTGTATCGAACGAAACACTGAAGGACAAGTCTTCTCGTAATTTGCTCCGGTTTTTATTACAACGTGATCACGCAAAATAATAAACATAGTTTTTTTTTAACTTCAATTCTCGGAGGTTTTCAAATAAGTACCATGTTTGATGTATGTATGTATGTATGTTTGTATGTTTGTTTACCGTACCTCCGTAACTGTATATTCGAATGAAATATTTGCACGATATCTAACCGCCACTGGGGTTTTAAAATAAATTAGCATTACCTACATGAATTCATTTAGCACTTTCATTCAAACGTAAGGTGTGTCCGATATCATAATGGAATGGTGCACTCAATAAAGTAATCGAAGTTGGTGCAAATTATATCAACCGATAATAGTTCGATAAGTATGTGCAGGGCCGGATAATCCATTAGGTAATGTAAGCAATTTGCTTGAGGTCCTGCGCCCAAAGAAAAATTCGACACCAGCCAGTACACCATTTGAGTGAAATTTAAATTTGAAGATTTGTACCGCAAATTCAATTACTTACAATATTTTGTCCTGTTAAAACACAGTTACTTAAAAATGACCCACACTGATTACACATAGTAATCCATATAATTGCAAGTTCTGCTCGATAACCCTTTTACGACTGCCTACAAACATAAACTAAATTGTTTGACTTATTGTTTGCATTGTATTACGATTTTTAGAAGTATAAACGGCATATTAAAATTGGCTAATAGCTCGATTTCATAGCCCTGTTATAAAAAAAATACACCGTCGCTTCATATTTAGACGCGATTAAATGGACCGAAAACATAAAACGTAGTGGAACGTATATTCCCGACGCCGAAATGTTAGTGTGGCATTTGCGATACTCACGTCTGCGGTCGCAACGAACATTGTTATCGTTGCCTTTCAGCATTACTTTTTTTTAAAGATACTCGTTCAAACAGAACACCAGAACATTAAAATAAATATAAGTATTTTTGTAACTAGGCGAACTACGCGTGGAAATATTGTACGCGATCGAATCTTGAAAAGTTTTGTAAATATTTAGCTTTTCAGTTGAGTAAAATATTTTATTGCAAATATTTTTACCTATATTTTTTATTGCCGTAAGTTTTACAAGGTCAAATTTCAAATACGAATGCTCCTAGCACGAATGAGGCTAGAAACTTGAAAGCTCAACTTGCCCTGTCGTCCTTCAAAACGTATACCTAAGTAGTCGTCACCACGCGCTCGTGATTTATGACGTCTGGTTCGTTTTCTTTTTGTACAAATTCTTCTACGTACACACCCTATTGTTTTCGCTTACGTTTTTCATTATTTTCATGATGATTAAATGTTTCCTTTAATAAACTGTTTCTTTTGTCGTATTTCAGGTATAGCGTTACGACCGTACGGCTTCTCATTAATATACCTGCTGCTATATCTGTTGGCACCACTAATACAAGTACCGGACGCGAATACTGCAAAAGGTAAATAAATAACTGCAATGAAATCCATCAGTGTTGTTATTGTATGTATTGTATGTGTGCCTATGTATTTTTGTACATTCTTGTGTATTACAAGTAAACGGGATTGAGGTCGTTCGTTTGTTTAATTTGCAATGACTGTCTGGTATACTACGTTAAATTGCTGTTATCACAGTGTAATCGATTATTAGCTATGTGTTGGCTAAAGTTTATTATGTAATAAATATTTACTATGATTCCAGTAATAGGATTAAAGTGTTTGCTGTCACTTAAATTGATAACATTGCCTCTCCCTTTTCGCCCCTTTTTGCGATGTACTTTAAGGAACACAGTCATATTTTATTGATAATGGAGCAAGGGCATATGAAAAGTAAACAAGTTAAGAAAATAAAATTTTGGTTAATCAATCAAAATTTTTATCTTCTACCAAAATCAACATTAAATCAACACATTAGACTACAATAGAAGTATTTATAACAGCTCTTATAGCATACGCCATTGTGTACCATGTAATTGTGAGAGCTGTTATTTGACCTCTAAATGTTACCGTCTTGTTTTTGTTTTATTATAAAAGAATAAAATTAAAGTAATAAGTAAGAAATAATAAAAAAAAGGAAAAATATTCACGAATTCACGGTCATTTGTAAGCGGGTGGTCCCGCCAGACGGGCTTTCCAGTTAATAATTGCGGAACACACTGTGTCCTGCCTGCCTCTATTAAACTATTACTTTGGGATTAGTATCCCTAATTTTCGCTCTAATACATCTTACTGAAAATCTTGATACTCTTAATCATATCGATCTAAGCCCCCATCATTTTATTTCGAAATGTTAGGTAATATTTAATGCTAATTTTAATTAATACGAGATGGTGGTAATATAACTTTTAACATATTTGTAAAACATTTCAGGATGTCGCGGAAGTTTTCTACTTTTAGTGTTTGTAGTGTCTTTACTACTTCTACTATGTCACGTTGTATGGCACAGCGTTCTTGCTGGATTCGCACCTTACGGCTCAATACTGGACGACAATCCACTCATACGAGATATTGGTTACAACCTGGGACTCATTTCTTACAAAAATCTCGATGCACTTGTTGGGGTACAGTACTTGGCACCTGAAGTAAGTTTTACAAAATATCTTAATAGTTATCTTTATACATGAAATCACATATTTCTTTATATAATGTCACTCAATGAGATATGACTAAGATATGCTAGTGAAAAATTAATAATTAAAAAAACACAAAACGCATATAAAGTTAATTTTTTGGTTCATAATGGTAATGAATTATAAAAAACACACATACATATTTTATCTCAATATGTTTTTGTTTGTGTGCTTTCCTAAATATAGGTACAACTGCCACTCAAAGCTTGAGTGTCAAAAGGAGGTATTCATATTTATAAAGTTGGTCCTAAACCCTCGAAGGTTTCAAACAATGGAATAATTTACAGTTAGAACAATTATAACATTTATAAATTCCAGTTGGTGATGTGCGGGGCGTCAATGTTCGTTTATTTAACAACGAAAGTGTTGCTAGCGTCCAAAGATAATGTGAAGCAAAAAACAGATAGCAAACATCAACGGTATCCATTACTTACAAGTGCAGGTATGAAACTAAAATGTTTATGATCAATTATATGGTCTAAATCACTTATTAAGGGCATCAATTTTTGCTTGAGTTGCGGACCGTAGATAAATAATAAGTAGTTAGTAGTATACAAAAAGCGGTAACGATAGTTATTTGTTGATTGACAATTACTTGAAAATTTTTAATTGTCTCGCGGGCCGTATTAAAACCCCTTGGAGGGTCGTGGGTTGTCCATTATGTAGTCTAAATATGAGTAATTATGAGTCAATATGTTTATACCAGTATTTTTTAAAACGAATCCTCAATGAATAACTATATAATTTTATTTTATTCTAGTCGTTATATTTCTAGTCTCCGTCGCTATGTACATAATAAAAGAAGACGCAAAGCGCTTCCTTAATTATAATTAGACTGTGACCACTTTTAAGCGTTTCTTTCTTTTTCTTTTTTCGTCGGTCCACTTGATGGTAGGTGGCTACCGTCGCCTATAAAACAAGCAACGCCACACGCCACAGGTGCTGCAAGTGCGCTGCCGACTACAGTAGAATGAGGATAAGGAATACAGTAGGATTAGAGATAGGGAAATGAACTCTGGCATCCCTTACCAGACGGTCTGAGAAATGCAGAGCACCCCTGCCACTACTTTCGAAATCCAGACTAGGGCCTACTTGAAAATTTCATTTCTAAAGTTGTACCTGCCAGGAATCGAAGCCAGAAATCCTGGAACCCCGCACTCAGGCTTCTCTAAAGCGTTAAGGCTATCCTAACCATTCATCCAAAGGGGTTGCCAAAATGTCATCAAAAATTGTTGTTGGTATTGTTAAAAGTGGTTATTTTAATTTTCAGGGAAGTACGCGTGTTTGTTTCTAATAATGTTTTCCGGTATAATGCATCCGAGCGTGACGTCGGGCATTTACTTCCTGGTGTTCATGGGGTCGGCGACGGCGTGGGCGCTGGGCAGACCGCTGGGTCGCGGGTTCGCGGTGGTGAGCCGCTGCCTGATGGCCATCATGGCGGTGCACATAGGGCTACTGCTCGCCTACCAGTCCACTTGGCTCTCTCAATTATATCCGCCCGACAACGAATTCGCCAGGTACTCTTCTCTTGTGCCTCTAGATAATACTCATTTGCGTTAAATTTGTAGTCAAAAACTAAAAGCCTTTAATTTTAAACTTGTTTTATGTATTTGAATTGAATGTTGATAGTTGATCAATTAAATTGAAATTATCTAAAAAGCGAAACATTATTTAAATAAAAAAAAAAACAGTAATAACACAACAGTAACTTGATCATGTTACTGCAGTAAGCAATAAATTGACTAAAAATAAAGAAAAACTTATTTTAATATTTCTTTGAAGTATTGCGTTTCACGCTCAGATTGCCGATGCGTTAAAATTAAATATTAATGCTTACTAATTTTTCCTTGAGATATTAAAAATATACATTATAAGTGTACCCAAATAAATCACAATGCTACGAAAAGAATATGCGAATGTCTATATGACGGTGAGACCAGACCAGACCACTCAATAATTAATTAATAACTTAAAATATAAAGGCAGTATTTTTTCCAGGTATTTTGGCTTCAGTACAATTGTAAACATGAATACCACATCGCATTTTACATACAAAGTTACAGAAAAAAACTTGTGGGGACCTCTGGCTAGTCCTCTTGTTATCCTAATAACTTATTACATTCTGGCAGTCGAGGCCAGGGAACTCTTCAAGCCAAAGGTACGTAAGTTTTTGTTTTCAAAAATGTGTCAATTGGAGTGATGATAATTAGTTTTAACTATGACTAACCCAATAATACAATAATTCACTTTAGAAAAACTGTGCTAGGCTCTAAAATAATCGCCCGCTGAATTATCACTGCGTTTAACCGAATCATATCGATGCTCAGTCTATTTTTTAAATATAATTCACATTAAAAGACATTGTAGACTTATTTGTACACACAATGTAATGTAAACCAAAACGTATGATGATATGTACATTATATAGTTTAATGATCGATTCTGATTAAACAATACTAGAAGTAAAAACATTAGTTTTACTTAATATAGAAATGAAAATCCTAATTCGGAAAATCTATGGTATTCCCTTAATTTTTGCAATTAAATTGAGTTTTTTTATCGATTTGCAAAACATCTTTACTTAATATGACAATATTTTAACAAGTGCAAATGTAGTTCTTATATACATAATATTATTATGTATATATTAATATATACATAATATTATTATGTATGTAATATTATTACCTTTTATTAGCACACCTGCTAATATGGGACTTGTAACTGACGATTTCTAGAACTTTGAAGTTTTACTCGTGTGAGGTTTTGTTTGTGGCAATGTTTTTTGATGTGAACCTTAAGCCTATAGTTAGGCAGTTGAGAATAAAATGAAGAATGAGTGAGCACCGATACGACAGTCACTGGCATTTCTTCTCTTGTGCTACCAATGGGGGATGCTTAGGCGAAAAGAAAGAGCGCTCTCACCGGCATAGAGGCGGGCAAGCTGAACGGTTCTCTCGTCCGCGGCGTGTCTTTCCACCGCGGCAGCGTCCGCACCAGAGAGAGGTGGAAGAGCGCCACACAAAAAGTTCGCGTAAGCGGTGCACCTCTGCCAACATTGTAGATAGTCTTCGACATTATTCTGTAGACATACACAATCGACACACTCAGTAGCACTGCACTCGACTTATTGCATGTTGTAGATTAACGTCCACACTCATATTTTTCATGCACACTTTAGAACAAACACTATTAGAGGAGGCATGTTTGCAAAATTTTCGGGCGAATAAACATAGAAACTAAGAATTTACTTTTTAGCATTTATTTTTCTGTTTTCAAAATTTTCTGTTTTATTTTTGCAACCTGCTTTCGTTCTTTTATAGGTTGCATATTCATACATAGATTCGAAAGCTCTTCGTGGGAGTCCGAGTGAGACAACTCCTGTAGGTATTTCATTTTATTTTCTGTTTTTTTTTTTATTTAATTTGGTGGCATCATTTTTTTTAATAAAGAGGGCATTCTTGAATGTTTTTTTATTATTATTTGTTGCGTGTGAGTTGTGACTAATGCTTGGGTTTGCTTTGTGTCATTTTATCATAATTCGTGGCAAAGTGTTTATTTACACTCATTGTCTATAGTCTAGTCTCATTGTCCTTTAGAAAAATGCGCAAATGTTTTGTTGCAATGTAAATGTTTTTGTTAAATTGTGTCGTGCTTAATAAAATAATGTAAGTAATATAATTATGTTATGCTTTTCAGTGTAGTATATAGGGTGCCTCTGAAAACAAAATATTATAATAAATTTGTACATTGTTTACTCCGCAAGTAGTATTCAATTAAGTATTATCAATCAATATGTACTATTATCAAAAATTTATTTTTATTATTTGTAAATGTAACCTAAACACCAGCTGTTTCTATAAAAAATATTTAAAAAAAATATAAGTACTTACTTATACTTTAATTTTTCATTTGTTTTGTTACTGCAAAATTTTCTAAGGCACCCTTGTATGTTTGAATTGTTAAGATAATTAGACATTTTTATGTAAATTAAGTATAAGTTTTTTCAATTTAAACAGTTAATAAGTAAAATTATTGAGTGAGGCTGCGGATATTTTCTGCGTGTTCATCGGCGCCGCTGTAATTGTTTTGATGTTGAATGGTTAGTGAGCCGTCGAATGGCGATGTGTTCATCTTCTTATATATGTATAATTACATGACTATTTAAAAACTTTTGTATTTTTATATTATATAACAAAGTGAAGCAATATTATTTTTTTAATAACACAAAAATGTCCATATTGCAGTTAATGCGTAGCGTGAGCCCTAGCAAACGGTGGTCGAGCATGCGTTCCGCTCGACAACTTCATCAGGACTCCACTGGCTCTGTAGTGGTGCCCGATGAAGGTATGTCCTATCTTTATTTATTGTCATAAAACATAGTTCTCTATAGCCTATAGCCTTCCTCGATAAATGAACTATCAAAAACAAAAAGAATTTTTCAATTCGAACCATTCCTGAGATTAGCGCGTACAAAGAAACAAACTCTTCAGCGTTATTATATTAGCATAGATTTTTAATTAAAGACGATCAAAGGACGCTCCACCTGATGGTAGAGACTTGTCTTTAAAAAAATATGAAAAGTACTTATTAACAAAAGTAACGTCAACGCGAAGTAATGTACTCTGAAGAACTTGATGGGTTATATAATATAGAATAAGGGGCAATGTGAAACTAAAAATGTAGGGCTCTGGCATTCCTCACGTACTGAATGACAACAGCACCTGTGAAGGTATTTCACACCGTGGACTGTCCACTTTAGACTTTAGACTGCAGAAAGCAGTGTACAGTCGGCCGCATAAGTCGATTAACACATTCAAAAGTGGGAACCAACTGAACGCTCAATTTACTTACTTACACACTTACTTACTGAAGCCTTTTACGATCGTTTGTACGTGAAGTTTATTTTGTTCTCTAGTCCTGACAACGACTTATGGTGCATTGAGTGTTCAGTTGTTTTGCACTTTTGAATGTGTTAATCGACTTATGCGGCCGACTGTACCTAGGGCCTAGTCACCAAATCTTATTGTATATTTTTACTTTGTTTTCAATTTTATTGTTTACTTTCAGAATCAATGCTAGATATGCAGCCAACATTATTGGATGAAATTATTGTTGCTATTATAGACTTCTTTCAAGTTCTTGTCAGGTATGTTGCATTTGAGCACTATTGATGTTTCAGTAATTTTATTTACTAAGTAATTATGAAATGTGTTATCTCCAAATTGCAATATTTAAATGTTAGAACCAAAGATGATTTTTTTTTTCATAAAAGCGAACTGCCTTTTAAGGGACAGTAGATGTTGATGGCGATCATTCCGTTCTCTGACGTTTTAATCACAAACATCAAACTAACAGATTTTATTAATCAAAACTAATATTTTGCGGAAATTTAAGACGGGCAATGCAATAAATTATGTTGCAACGATAAATCTGCCCCTGACTGTGCATTTACAATACTGGAGTTGTTTTTTTTTAGATCGTCATACATAGCAACGACAATCACCATGATGGCTTGGAGCATAATGTTTCATTCGTGGCTCACGTTCGTGTTCCTTATGTGGGCTAATATCGTATGGCTGTGTCAAAACCAGCGATCCTTCATGCTTAAGACTAGCCCCATTTTAGTTATTTACGCGATGTTATTACTGATAGCTCAGTATATTTACGGCATGGACCTAAAAGAGTACGAGATACCTTCCAATATTACGGTGAGTTTATTATTTCTCTTCTCCAAATTTTATTTTTAATGTTAGATTGGTATCCAAAAAGTAGTGAGTCAGGTTGTTTCTAATCGACGTTAATGTATGTATAGTGTAGTTATAGGAATTTTTTTTCAGTAATATAGCTCATTGACAAAACAGCGTAGTGAGAAAGCACCTTACCTGAGAAGCTAATCTTCAAATACACGTGGACTCCTACTGGCCTATCTAGCGAGTGACATATTCGAATTCGCGACACGAATTACAGTCGCTCAGTAATATTAAAGTAAAAGAGTTAAACGTCATCCTTCATTCAACCTTGTAGTTATATATTCCTACAACCGTCGAAGATCTGTTTGGAATAATAGGATGTGTGTGGTGTCCAGGAAGTGAACCTGCCTCAGATAGGACTTGTGCGCGCGGAGGGCGAGCCGTTCGTGCCGCTGCTCATCAAGTCGCTGTTCACGTGCATGTTCTGGGTGACGCTCCGTCAGCGCGTGCAGGAGATGCGCCAGCGCAGACACTCGGCCGTCATCACCGACATGGCCGCCCCCCTCCACCTGACCGTATCGGCCGCTGCGAGCGGTATGTTAACGAAAAATGTTTCATTCATACTAGCGTTCAATTGGCCCTCGGTCCCATCGATTCTGTATAAAGACATATAATAAAATTAACCCTTAAGTAGTATTTGATCTGTGGTTGTACTTATGTTACCGATGTCAAAAAATTTACGTTAATTTCAAAAATATCTTAACATATTTGGATTCGATTTTCACTTATGTTTACAAACAAAAAAGTCAATTTAATTTAAACAATACACGCTATTATCCGCATACCACGCGCACGAAGTCACGGGCACAACTAGTTGGGAATAAATTTGCTAGTAATAATTTTATTGGGTGAAAAATATTTTATTGTAACATTTTAACAAAACTGATACAAAATTTTAACAAAATTGATACGTAAAACGAGACTTAATTTTAATTTATTGTGCATTTTATAAAATATGTTATAGATATGAATTTATTTAAACATACATAAAACGATACAATTATTTTACTAACTATTGTATTGTATTGTTAACTATTGACATAACAGGTCTGGCCAACGGTAATTACTATTATAAAGGACTAAAACAACACAAACTATCAAAGTAGTAGAAATTTCTTCACTTTATTTATCGTCACACTATAACAACTTCACTCTTTATGGAGAAAAATATCTACACGGAAAGTGTAATGTTAATTTTCATAGAATAAGTGTCACCGCAGCAACCTATTTCTTCAACAAATTGTTACTCAAACTGTAATATTATATTTTTTAATTTAGTATTACGGTAAAAACTTTCATTACTGCCAATAATAAGAGTAGATAACTGCCAATAAATAAGTAACATACTCGTAAGGCTTAAACGCTTATGTGCACTGGTAACAAAAAAAATATCCCTTATTTGCCTTGATCACCGCTCATTTTTATTTACCACTATGTATTTGAATTTCAATATAAATTATTAAGCTATCACAAATCAGGGGGGTAGGCTATAATAATAATAATAATAAATCATTTATTCGACGTAAGTTTTTACAAAACATTTATCTTCGTCAACATTCTTTACAAGCTGATTTTTTTAAACCAGTGCATACGAAACTCATTTTAATTATCTATACTTTCCATGATTTGTTGTAATTTTTCCTCATTCACTTATTTCTCAAACACTTTGCAACATTGTTCACGATTTTGAATTAAAATTAAAGCATAAACAGTGCCTCGTTCTAAATGAGTTTATAAACAACAGTGTTGGAACGCGATCGGGAGGAAAATCGTTCGCGGTTGTTGAACTCACTCGGCGAGTGGCTGCGGGCGTTATGTGCGCGATACTGGATCTACGTGGTCGCCATCATGCTCTTCGTGATCGGCATCACAGGCGAACGGATGACAATATTCAGAATCATATACATGTTCCTCTTCCTGGGATTCATTCTTATGTTCCAGGTAAGTACACCTCAAAACCTAAATGCCACTCACGAATAGCGAATTTCTATTTTCTCGACTTACTTTTTCCCTAAGTCGTCAGACTGACTAACGGTTCACTTGATGGTAGTAGGTGGCTAATAAAGAGATATCGTTGCCGCAAGTGCTGCTAGTAAGTGCGCTGCAGCAAAGATAAGGAATGATGAAAGGATAGGGAAATGTGTTCTGTCTCACAGATACACAACATGCTTTTATTTCAAGGTGACCTTCTGTAACAGTGGTTAATAATGTCACCATACGGCATAAAATTATAATTTTCATTCCATATTTTTTTTTCCTTTAGCATCCATGTACATATTTAATTTTTCACGACTATAGAATGTTTATAGGTATGAAACATGAAAAAAAAAATCTTTTGCAGATAAGTTGGTATTGGTGGCGTCGACTCATGTACGTCTTCTGGATAACTGTTATCATATACTCAATGATAAATCTAATACTCATATACATATACCAGTTCGATAACTTCTCGAATTTAATCGAAGAATATCTGTTAATCAAGAAAAAACTGTAAGTAATATAATTTGGTTACAGTGTCGATTTAAGTCCTAAACGAAATCTTGGTTGTGACGAGATTTTAATTTTTTCAGGCAAAACGACTTAGGTTTAGATACGTATCACCCGGCGGACTTGTTCGTCAAACTGCTAACGCCGACTTTGTTTTTGATTATAACCATAATGCAAGTTCACTATTTCCACAAGGATTTCATGGCGCTCTCTGATCCGAAAACCAGGTGAATTTTCTTTTTTATTGATAAACAGTTCTTAAAGGAAGAGTATGTTGCGAGTCCTATTTCTAAAGTAAATTATTTTATTTATAAAAAATCATAATCAAAATAACAAAAACCCGAGTTAAGCTGAGACGCGAAGTATTATAAATTTGTCTTTCTTTTAATGTTTCAGAACAAACAGTATAGTTAGAGATCCAACGTCGAGTAGACCCAGTCAAATTGGCGTCTCCACTATGAGAGACGATGTAAGTTTTATTATTTATTTCAGTTTTGCTTCACACTCGTGCATTTTATTTCTGTAGTACACTGACTGACAGGTGGTATACATACTGTATTGTTTCAGTTGCCAGCACTGCCTTCGGAGGTAGAAAGGCCCGATCCCGACTCCAGAAGCAACACTGACGCCGAACATTCCTTGGACACCACAATTGCCAACGTTAAAACTTCCGTTAGGTATGAATAACACGATCGTACACAATAAAGATTTTCATGAAACTTTGTAGATAAACATTTAGACGTACAGAACACAGGATGGGCTACTTTTTTCTTTTTCAACGCGGACGAAGTCGCGGGCGCCAGCTAGTCTATACTAATATTATAAAGAGGAAAGATTTGATTGTTTGTTTGTTTGTATAGAATATTCTCCGAAACTATTGGACCGATTTGAAAAATTATTTTACCATTACAAGCCGACATTATCCGTGATGAACATAGGATAGTTTTTACCGCGGGAAAATGCTTCATACCTACGGGAAATCTAAAATAAAAGTAAATACTAGCGGCTTGGCCCGGGAGATAGCGCCATCTATCCAAATCAGGTGAAACCTCGCAGAGATATATTATTTCGATGGGTGAAACGATTCACCTGATAACTGCTTGGTGATATTCCATGGTATATGGCGTTTTATACTTTTCAACGCGGGCGAAGTCGCGGGCGCCAGCTAGTAAATAATATATAACTTTAAACAGGGGCGCTGAGAGCGGTGCGGCAGGCAGCTCCGCCCCCATTCGGCGGCGGCGGCGCGAGGGGTTATTGCGCTTGTGGGCGAAGGCAAGGGACGCCGTCTATCGCGCCACCGACCTCGCCTTTGTCTACCTCGACATTCACTTCATCAAGATCATTTTCATCGCTTTAGTGCTGCTCTGCGTTATGAACGTACGTATCACATCACACACACCATCGACCTTCCAACCCAAAGGTTTGGGTTGGAAGGTCGATGACAGACACACAGCCATTGCTAGAAATTATATCAAATTAATAATTGAAGACGTAAGTGGATGAAGGTGGTATGTCGCATAATTCCAATTTTGAATAAGTCGAGGTTAAAGTTGTACTTTTAATTTTTGAGATAATAAAAGTCGCCACGGATTTTTGTACTAAATTATGATGAAAAGTTGTGTAAGCAACCTGAAATATTAATGGTATAACAGCAATCAAAAAGTGAACATAGCTCCCTCTTCCATTGATAAAAGTAAACTTTTCTGCACTGCACTCTTTGCTTTTTAAAATTAACCGTACATAACACCCTTTTCAACCTTTTAATTTTCCAAAAATGTCTTAAATCGACGATCTTAAGGTCTGTAATCATTCATAAGGACATATTACCTCCATTAACCCAAAATAAACGAAGAAACCCAAAAATGCGACATAATGCCTTCATCCACTCACGTCTTCAATTATAGAAAGTAAAGTAAGCGTGGACACACGATCTGAAAAGGGCCACGGATCGACGGTTTATCCAGGCTTCTAAACGTTTGTTATGTAAAGTTATGGAGGAGGCCTATGTCCATTAGTGGACGTCCCAAGGCTGAAATGATTAGTGATCAGACGATTATTTCTATTACTCCGCCTATGAGCCTGTAAACTTTATTAAAAATATCACTACTAGTCACTAGTGGAAGATTTTTCGCTGCTGCTTCTGCTACTAGTAAGATTTTACAGCAGTTTTTTGCAGGTCGTATGATATTTTAAAAAATGACACGTGCCCACATTACGCGATTAAACCCCCCATGTAGTTAAAATAACAATAATACAATGTTTGTTATTAAAATTTTTTCAGTGGATAATTTTTTATTTAAGATATTGTAAAAAATATGTTGCAATAATGAAACGATCCACGACGTTTTCTTCTAAATTGATATTACAAACACAGTTGAAAATTCTTTTTGTATGACACACAGATTACTATTGTATTGACCTGTCTGCATTTTTGTTTTTTCAGGTTTGTGCGATGCACGTACCCATAATAATAATTATTACGCCAGTCATATTAATGAACACGAAAAAGCAACGGCTAGTTATACTTGTAATTTCTACACTTATAAGCATATATTTCATGGCAAAAATGGTTTACCAAATCGATTATATAGAATCTGATTTCTTAAGTGTCAATTGCACATCGGTGAGTATCGATTTTGATAAATTATACTAAGTTTAAATAGTTTAAAATGTTGTGAATCTAATCTTGTTATTTTTCTACTTTACTTTTGTTACTTAACCATTTCCGTATATTGCTGTACTAAATGAAAGTAGTGTGAATTGTTGATATGACACTTAGGAAAAACTAATTTTACATATAAAGGTCGGCATTATATTGTACAGTCGGCCGCATAAGTCGATTAACACATTCAAAAGTGCAAAACAGCTAAACACTCAACTTACTTACCTACTTACTTACTGAAGCTTTTTACGATTGTTTGTAAGTGAAGTTTATTTTGTTCTCTAGTCGTAACAACCACTTATGGTGCGTTAAGAGTTCAGTTGTTTTGCGCTTTTGAATGTGTTAATCGACTTTGGCGGCCGACTGTACAATATGATTTGAAGCAACAGCTTTCAAATAAAAAAATAATCATCAAAATTGTTTCACCCAGTCGAAAGTTCTGAGGTAACAAATATTAAAAAAAATACAGTCGAATTGAGAACTTTTTTGGAAGTCGCTTGAAAATATATATGGCTATTAGAAAATTAACTGAATTGACAACTGGCAATGATTGCCATAAATCATTGCCAGTTGTCAATTCGGTCGGTGACGGAACGGTCTAGTGGGTGGGAGTAGTGTCAAACTTTTCAATACACGTTCCAGCACGGTCATTGTATGGTACGGTGTAGTAGGAAGACACCTTAAAACTTGACTTGTTTTGTTCCAAGGTCGATGAGAACGGTACTACGATAGAAAGACTATATTATAACGCAGAATGGATTGGTTTCCATAAGACTTCACAAAAGAAACCTCTGACTGTGTTACTGAAGGGCTACATCAGCCTCATATGTTTGTTCACGTTTTATTCCCTCGTGACATACCGACAGCGAAACATCAGGTAAGTATTGAGTGATTAATACCTTAAAAATTAAAATCCGCCATTTTTACGAATAGTTTTAAAATAGCATTTGTGATTGTTGTTTTTTAGAGACATGGGAGAGTTGCCGAAAGAAACGGAGAAAATTATGTTTCCGGAGGTTACGCGTGTCGAAGCCGACAAAGATTTAATACATTGCATAAAATATTTAGTGAATTATGGATTTTACAAATTTGGCGTTGAGGTGAGGTTTAAGTCTAGGAAAAATAGACTTTTTAGCAGTGGCATGGAATCGAATTGCAATTCGGCGTACGTAACCATTTTTAAAATATCACTAAGGGCCTCTTTCACCATCTATCAAGTAGGCTAACCATCATTTAAAGTCACCCGTAACCGGGGATAATGCAGCTATACGGGGATAATGATATTTACCTTTGTTTGTATGGTAAAAGTCCCAAACTTTGAAAAGAAAATTAGAAAAACTAAACCAGGTGCATAATTTAATAAAACATAAAATTATTTCCAAAAGTAACTAATCAAAACTTTACTTGTAGTTGGTGAAAGAGGTCCTTAATGTAATATTAAGAGGTAATTGTGAGTTGTCGGTGCAGGTGAGTCTGATTTGCCTGATGGGCGTGATTGGGTCGCGAATGGACGTGTGCGCGGTGGCGTACGCGGGCTGGCTGGTGGCGCTGGTGTCGGTGCGGAGGGCGACAGTGGCCCGTCTGTGGCCCGCCTTCACCGTCTTCGTCACCGTGCTATTGCCCATTCAGTACATTTTGGCCGTCGGATTCCCGCCACAGTTCTGCGTCGTCTATCCCTGGAGCGGCTCCGACAAGGTGTGTTGATAATTTTTTATTAGATTCCAAGAAGAAATCGAATTCAATGTATTGTTTCAATGTGTGCATCCAGACTCAGGCGCTATCGTTGATATATTTCAAATGTTATAAATGTTTTAGATACCTAATGTTTTAGAGATGTTTTATTATAATGTTTGTTCTTGATTGATTTATTCTTTATTGATTGATTTTTTGTGATCAATAAATTGATTACATCGTATTATAATTTTTTCATAAAGAAACATAATCCTAGAAAATTCTATACTTACATAATAACGGAATGGAAGCCATAGTTACGTTCTAAACGAAATGTATTTAAGCTTATCTACGTTGATTGTTTTTTGTTACTTTGAGATAATCCGATTTCTTTTAAATTAAACGACTGGTGAAACGACTGGTGACTGCGAGGCATCTGTTGTTAGTTTGACACAATTTGTTACGTGTGCAGCAAATGCAACACGTGCGCACGTGGTTCTTCCTGCCGTACGCGGAGAAGCCTCCGCACGCGTCCAAGTTGATCTTCGACTTCTTCCTGCTGCTGTTCGCGTCGCGTCAGCTGCGCGTGTTCCGCGTGGAGAAGATGCACGGCGCCGAATACCCGGGCGGCACCAACAGCGAGGACGCCGGCGCCGACTGGGAGACGCCCCTCTTCCGCAACCCCGTGCCCGACTTCCTTGGAAACGTCTCGTGAGCATACAATTAGCGGCATTTTAAAAATATTGCAAAAGCTACGCGACATGACAATTATTTTCTTTGTTTTTTTTTCAGCACCTGGTTGGATGTGGTAAAGAGGATGATATTCCTAGGCATGCTGTGGGTGACACTCGCTATAATTTTCTTAACTGGCACGAACAGAGTGAATTTGTTCTCAATGGGCTACTTAATTGGATCTTTCATTTTCCTCTGGCAAGGAACGGACTTTTATTTGCGTTCAAAGGAGGCGATATTACAGTGGTAAGTATTCGTAATTTTCATGAACAAGTTACGTTAGTGTTTTATATTAAGGGATTGTCTTGTAACAGCCTTCGAACTAGTTGTGTATACCGCACCCATTGTATCCCACAGGTGGTCGTGGCTGATCCGGTACAACGTGTGCGTGGTGGTGATCAAGGTGTTGCTGCAGATTCCCGGTTGCATGTTTGAGGACGTGATGCAGCAGCACGCGTGCTGGCTGGTGCAATTGCTGGGCATTGGTTGCATTGACAAGTTCGTCGGAGGCAACATATCCAAGTTCCTCAAGATGGAGACCATTAAGGTATGTACCCCACGATTTGTGCGACATATTTCACAAAAGCATTTTTTCATAGTAGCCAATTTTCATGAATCGTTTTATAAAGTTCGCGTTTATTTTTTTCGCTTATTTTATCAGTCGCATATATTTGTAGCCTTTTTTTTTTCAATCTCATTTTTTTATATTTCTCAAATAATTTAGGAAGTTTAGAAAAAAATACCTATTGCTTGGCATTTATTTGTGTACACTTTTTAAAGACTTAACTGGTAAGAGGGAATATTTTGAAAAAAATCTATATTTCAATACAATATTGTTTCACAATGATAATAATTATTTATCTATCAAAAAAGGTATCTTACAATTTTTCAATTCAAAAATGAAATGTAACTATAACTTATTCTTTTCCCAAGTTCTGTCTTAAAAGTATGTGTGATTCAAGGTCACAAAAATTTTACTTAATTTTTCTTAAAAAAGGCTTGTTTAGTTTGTAACAAATGGTAAATTCTCGCTTCAAAACAGGGAAGATATTGATATTGAAAATTCTCATTGCTTAAAACAAATATTACATGTATAAAAAAATGTCTGTGATTTTTTTTCAGTTGGAATTCTTCTACTAACATTATTAAAATTTGGGATTTTAGCTATAATAAATGTCGTTTTGCAGGCAGATTCGGTTTGTTCCGTACCACAGGAGGACATCGGTCTGGCGTGGGACGGCGTTTGTTTCGCCTTCCTCATCCTGCAGAGGAGACTCTTCCACAGCTACTACTTCTTTAGGGTCATCGACGAAAGCAAAGCCACCACCATATTAGCGTCCAGGTAAAGCAGAGAAATATATAATACATAGGACTGAACCATTACGAATTTGATAAACATGTTTTTGTATTAAACACACGAGTTTTTCAGAGGGGCGGAATTGATAGAAGAGCTGCGACAGAAACAAATGAAAATTCAAGAGGACGAGGAAGTTAAGATATTAGATAAAATCAAGGTAAAAATGGAAAGGATAAAAGCTAATCAGAAGAAAATACAAGGGGCTATGACGAAAGAGCCGAGGCATCATGACGCCGGTAAGTACAGCTCCTAGTTTTTGTGTTTTTTGCGAAATAATCGACAAAGAAATTCGGCACAAAAGAGAAATTAATACGCTAATAGTATTTTTCATATAGCGTGGAATACGGTGACAAAAAGAAATTACTTAAATGCATACAATACGTGATGAACCCTAATTAATAGATTTTTATAAATATTTATTAATCGTTTTCATAAGCGCACGTTTAAAGTAACTTCAAACACCAAACGTCACCTTACCCATGCTATGTGAAAAATAGTACAGTAACTTGTTTTCTATTAGCGGTGATTCAAAAGTACTATATAAAAAACATTAGCATAATAAGTCAAGAAGCAACGATGTCGCCGACATCTGTATTAGATAGAGCAATATTATTAAGCTGGTGATTTTGTGCCACGCTATCAGAGGAGGACGAAGAGACGCACCAGGGAGAATCTGAACAGGTGCCCCTTGTTCGCGGCGACTCCGACGCGTCTAGACGCGGTTACCACACTCCGGACAGTCCCGCTTCCCCTCGCGGCTTCCACACCCCGATCAGCGAGGCTTCCGCTCCCTCTTCTCCGGCGCACAGTCCTCCCTCTGTGGCGCCTAGGCCTCCTCCCCTCCCGCTACCCGCACCCGCCCCTCCATCGGTCCAAGGCCCTCCCTCCCCGTCCTCGGCGTTGATGACGGTATCGCTGGATGCGTACCTAGAACCGCGGCGCATTTCATTCGAATCGCCCGCCTCTTCGGAGCTATTGCCGCGTGCGCAGAGTCCCGAGGAGTCGTATCCAGTGTTCTCCCCCCCTCCAATCCGCCGTCGGCATACTGTTGCCAGTCCGAGTCTACTGCAGAGGACCTCGATCATTTCGCAGTCGAGTCGCGCCGAACCCAATTCGCATCACACCTGTAACTACATTCAAAACCTTACTCAATTTATCGCCTAAAAATATGAGATGGCACAAAAGAAAACGTGGCACCGCCTTATGATTTTTCTAATTTCTTATGGTATAAACCTGCAGTGTATCAATTATTCCTATTGTTGAGTGGGGCTAGATTCCTTTGTATCCGTTTTTCCTTTACTTAAATAAAATTGTTCCATTTTTCTACTGGCCTGCCATCTCTTATTTTTTTGTGTTTTGCAATTGAATTACTTCAAATTAGCGTAATTCACATTTTTCTTATCCGACACCTGTACATAATGTAAAGCATTTTCGCAATCTACATGTATTTTTTTGTATTTTACAAATATGATTTTTATCCGAATAGGCAGTGAGTCGAGCACTCCGATAACACGCAGAGTTTATTCGAAGCGTCACGAAGGTACAGTCCGAATGTGATTCAACGAGGGCTGGTGTTGGCGGTGTTTGTTATCGTGACTCCCTTCTCCTCTATCACTCATTCAAGTTCTTTCAAAAATCATTCAAAATTTATATACACACACACATAAACATATTTTCGGCCATCGATGCATTGAAAGAGCAGTGTATGGAGTGAAACAAATTTTTGATCTCCTGCAATTGAGGAATGTATTCCCCCCGTGTTACTTTCAGTCCTTGATAATTTTCAAACACCTGCTTCAGTACCTAACACGCTGTCTACGACGATTTGGTTTGATATTATACTGTATGTACTGGTATATTAACAAAATCTGATGAGTCGAGAGGCTGAGAATGTCTGAAGATTTGACGTGACCCCCCCTAACAAATAACTACGCGTCTGTTTGTCAGTGTGGTGTTGAGTTGTTCGTTTTTCTTGTAGCCCGCGCGAGGCCGTTGTATAAGCCGCCCGCCTCCCATCAACAGGGTAACGTTCCATATCAAATATTCTTCTGCGCTAACATTTGCTCCACTAACTCTCTCGTGGCTTTGTGACGGTATCTAAGCGAAACACGTGTGGCGGGAACTGTCTTAACATAGGTCAATATCGACGTTTTATTTTAAAAGAAATTCGCAATTTTTATTATATCTGTAAATAATTTAAGACAGAATGCGCCTCGCCCTCGCACTTGCTTGTAAAATCGCCGCTTCAACGACCGCTTCTTTTATGTGAGCATGTTTAATAAGTGCATGATTTTGGGTTGTGGTTGTTTGTGTTATATATTGTTCTCTTATTTATTTATTTACATATATTTTTATTATAAGTAGTAAATATTTTGGTTAATTTATTTTATGATTATAATTAATTTAAATTGGGTTACAAATATTTTGTAATAGTTATTAACAGACTATTTCGTATCTACTACACAGATATTCATACTTATTGTTTATCAATATGAAATTGTTTTCATAAAAAAATATATTTGCACGATTCAAGCTGTGATTTTTTTAATGTGTTTTCTCATTATAATTTTTAACACGTATTAGTTATCAACTCAAATTGTCTTTTCACTGATTTTCACACTAAAGGGTTTTTTTTAATACACGTTGATGCATTACGTAGTCAATTTTTAAAATTGAAAACCACATTTTTTACTATCTTCAGTACGATGGTCGTTCAATAAGTCCTTAGAAAAATGTAGAAAAACGAATTATTTTAGTTTGATATTTATATAACTTCCTATTTTGATCCTCAAAATAGGCATCCGTTTGGGCGATGACCTCATTGTTGAAGTGGAAATTATTCGCCAAGACATTTTTTTTTAAGATTGGATATTACGAAAAGTCTCTGGGGGACATATCTGCTGAAAACCCTGGATGTTTTAATAATTCGATAACTACACTGATGTAGATTGTTTTGATGGAAGAGGGAGGATCTTTTTACTTTTTAAATGAGGAACTTTTTCTTTGATTTCTTCGTTTAATCGGTGAAGTTATTGTAATCGGTGTAGATGATTCTAGATGCTGATGCTCGATATCTTGTATTTTCTAAATACTTATTGAACAACCTTTTTCTTTATTTGATCAATTTTGAATTAATAATAAATGCTCTATAATAAGAATATTTCCATAACAGCCGTCCGCTCCGGAGACTACTACATGTTCGATGAATTCGACGATTCCGATATCCACTTGGACGATGAGGAATCTAGTTCCGACGAAGAAGCGCCAAGAGAACCAGGCTTTGGAAAGGTAGGATATTTGTAAGCGTATTCTGTACTTTTATACTTGAAGCAGGTAAAAAATTTAGGTTATCCTTTTCTGCTATGGTTATTATTTATATTGTGGTTGTGGGAGCATGGGACGTGAGCCTATATTTATGGGTCGGCGAGCATGATTTAGTTTGTCTGGGAAAGATTTTTTTTTGTGAATGACGTTGAAGCTTGTCCGTCCGGTTGAAGGGTACTATTTCCCGCATGGTTATAAGTATTTACCAGGCTCATTAGATAAATAGAGTATATAGATAAATAGAGATCTATTTTGAACGAAGAGAGAAGGCGCCGAGTTTAGCCGTACCTACAGCAGAGTAGATAAATGCTTAATGCAGCTTAAGGTGACTAACAATCGTCCTGTGATAACCAGAGCACAAGTTATTAAACACAACTGCGCACACGTGCCCACATTACTCATTCCATTAAACAGTTATCGTTTTATCAAAACCCAAGACGCATTGATCAAACATTGATCGTTCCTCATTAAATCGGTGAAATATGGATGAAAAATATTGAGGATAATGTGAGTGGTTCTCGAATTTAAGCGTCATTTTGTGAGGGTTACTGTGGGCGCGTGTGCTGTTGTGTTTGTGTTCGCTTACGGGTTGTGTGTGGCGGGTAGCTGCTGTCTACTGCCATCAAGACGGACCTTCGTCGGGCCGTGTCGCTGCGACGCTCATCCGCGCCTGCCGTTCGCACCGAGCGTCAACTCTCGCTTGGCAGTTACCCGTATTCCTACCCCCGCGAGGTAATTACCACTTATTCCCACTTATTATTAATTACTTATTCCCACTCGAGCCCTTTTTCACTGCGTTGTTACACTGTATCGAAATTTGCCCCACTCAAAGATTTAGACCACTATTTTATTCACATATAAATATAATAAAAACTTTCGTATTGAGCGAAAAAGAAGTTATGTTGGAATAAATTTGCAATCTAAAATCTATTTTTGAGTTGATATACTTTGTTTAAAATCATGTCCCTTCTGCTTGTAAATTGTTAATGTTTTTAAATCGTGGGATAATTTCTACGTATGGATATTTGGATGATTATTTGAATATTTGTATCATATTATTTATTATTATGTCTGCACGCATTTAATTAATCAGCACTAAACCAGATTTGTTAACGTGTGCTTCTTTATGTCCTAGCTTACATCTTTTGTTTACCTATATAGTAGATGCTTGAATTACTTAAACTCTATAAATGTATCCATTGATATAGTTTCCGGGTTTTGATATAGTTTCCGAATTTTTTTATATTAAGATATGCATGGTAATACATAGTTAATTTTAATTATAGCTAATTAAATAGTTTCTTAATATAAAAAAAGCGCTTCATTAAAAGCGGGTCGTAAAAATGACGATAAAAGAAAATAGCTGTACATCTTTACAAAGTTTCTGTAAATCTATAGTTAGCTATAGCTATATTCTTTAATAAGCTATAGTTCTTTAATAAATTTCGAAATTAAACTTCACTAGCAGATTTTGTTGCTAAGCATGGATTTTGCCCAATATTTTTGTTTAGATATAAGAATAAACGAATGAATGTCGTGAAGTTTATTTTTTTTCAATATGCTTCTGAATTGTATGTTTATTATGTTATGTTTATGTTAAGGGGCTTACATTTATGTGACTGCTAAACACTATTTAATGTAGATTGTGAGTGAGAACGCATATAAAAGGTGAGTAAACGTTGTTTAATCTATATATGAATATTTCGCCTGGTGTGTAATTAATAATGTAGTTAATGGTGTATAATGTATGTAGGTTCGTCGCAAGCCGTCGTCGCATCATACTGAGATAGTGCAGGAAGATGACGTGAACCTAGCGATATCGGAGCGCGATCGTGACGGCACCGGATCCGATGAAGACCTTGCTGACCCAGCGCAGGGTTAGTCGATTCATTTTTATTAATCCCCCACGCAAAAGAGGTGTTGTTATAAGTTTGACATGTATATTTTGTGTATTTGTATTCTTAGTATGAAGTTGGCGTACTTTTTTTAAATATACAGCATTACTTACATCATCATCATCTCAGCCGTAGGACGTCCACTGCTGGACATGGTCTCCCCCAAAATTTTCCAATTGGACCGGTCAGAAGCAGCCTGGACCCACCGTTGACCTGCGGTCTTTATTAGATCGTCTGTCCACCTTGTGGGTGAACGTCCTACGCTGCGCTTGCTGGTCCGTGGCCTTTACTCGAGAACCTTCCGGCCCCAGGGGCCCAAGGCTCTTCAAACTATATGCCCTGCCCACTGCTACTTCAACTTACTGATCCGACGGCTTATGTCGGTAACTTTCGTACGTCTACGGATCTCCTCATTTCTGATTCGATCTCGCAGTGTAACCCCGAGCATAGCCCTTTCCATAGCTCATTGAGCGACATTGAGCTTCCTTACAAGGTCCATAGTTAGAGACCACTTTTCAGCGCCATATGTCATCACTGGCAACACACAGTGGTCGAACACTTTTTTGTCTTGAGACTTACATAAATTCACTAAATAAATAACTTGTATTTTTTGTAATATTTACAGAGACATGGGTCGACAAGGTGAAACTGTTGTGGAACACGTTCTGGGCGTTTTTGTCCGGTATCCTGGTGTCCCTAACACGCCATCTGTTGAGGTACTCGAGGGACTACAGATACGTGTCCCGCGCACTCTCCACCGAGAAAAGAATACTCAAGGTGCATCATCACATGTTTTTACTTGTGGTCTCGAAAATCTATTTTGGTCTATATTTTTTTTTTTTTCGGCTGTGTCTATTTCTTCGTATATCTATTTCTCAGAACTTGAAACTAATGACGCATTTGTCCAAATTTTAGTAATTTTTGATACATGATTCTGATGCCTTACCGCCAAATTATGCCTCACATATTCTTGTATTTATAGCCACAAATTTTCGCCGTATATAAAAGTCAAGAGTTCGTGTAGTTGCTTTAAGGTTTTTTCGGCTGTGTCTATTTCTTCGTATATCTATTTCTCAGAACTTGAAACTAATTACGCATTTGTCCAAATTTTAGTAATTTTTGATACATGATTCTGATGCCTTACCGCCAAATTATGCCTCACCTATTCTTGTATTTATAGCCACAAATTTTTGCCGTATATAAAAGTCAAGAGTTCGTGTAGTTGCTTTAAGGTTTTTTCGGCTGTGTCTATTTCTTCGTATATCTATTTCTCAGAACTTGAAACTAATTACGCATTTGTCCAAATTTTAGTAATTTTTGATACATGATTCTGATGTCTTACCGCCAAATTATGCCTCACCTATTCTTGTATTTATAGCCACAAATTTTCGCCGTATATAAAAGTCAAGAGTTCGTGTAGTTGCTTTAAGGTGTTACTTAAAAATTTACACTTTTTTTCAGGAGAAGGAAGGTTTTGGAATAGGAATAAGAGAAGGCGGATTATGGGAGCCACTTCCCGAAACACTGTCTCACCCGTAAGTATATTACAAAATAAACAAATTAATATGCATAAATTCATAGATTTGGTAGCTTTAGTATTTGCCCGTGCTTGCATGCCCTCTGTAGTTATTTGAGGATATATTTAGATGATTTCTTACTCTATTTCAGTGTTACTATTTGGTTAACGTCTAGTTTTAGTTTCGATTAGTGAGTAGTATTTTGTTTTTGCATGCTGCCTTGTAGCCACAGAGATATGGCATATCCGGACAACAATTTACTATTGCCAGTCGTAGAAATGGGGTTTGTATAATATATTATTGTTTTTAAAAGTTTTGTAGTTGTTATTATTAAATTATCAGGTGTGAAGTAATTTTAATACATAATTGTCTGAGTGGAAACACTGTAGTTCTAACATCCTTTAGGTATTTCTTTATTTAAAGCAACATTCGAGTAATTTGAACCGATTTTTATAATTTTACATCGTAATTTGTAAATAAGCTTTTATAATTGCAGTATGAAATTAAAAAAATTAAATGGACAACAAATTGTTAGGTTAACATTATTATGTGAGGTTTTTGAAATCATAAAGGATTTTATAATGAATGATTTATTTAATAGAAATTAAAAGCTTACCTACACGTAGAATAATAGATAGCACGACAGGAAAATAAGTCAGCAAGGTGAGTACTCGTCAAGCAAGACGTGATGACATAAGGGATGTTTGCAGCCGTAAGTTAAGCGAAATAAGCGTCCCGGAGATTCGAATTCTGGCGCCAAGTATGGAGCGCGGACTCGACGACTCTCCACCGCGCGACCGCCGCCGCCGAACTGTCGACAGCGCCGACACTGGCCACACTTCCGACACCTCCGACACGTCCGAACACGAGAGCGAGTTCAGCTTGCGCACTACCGGAAGGTGGATTGCCCGCTGTCAACCGGAACTCTTACAGAATCGGACTCGCTTAACACACACCCGCTTACACATAAATGTGTGTTTTATCACTTAAAATGTATTAAATTGCAGGAAAGTTTCTATCGTGGAGAATGGCGGTGAGGAGGAAACCAATTCCATGTAACATTTCTGTTTTATTGAAATATGCACTCTGTTTAGTTCATCCATCGATAGCCGATTTTTTATTATTATTTTCTATTCAATGTTTGGGACGTTTACCGTACAAACAAAGGTATATCAGCTCCATTATCCCCGTTTGTGAAACAGGCGCTTAAACTATTAAACCGATCACCATGAAATTTTACATACACGTTTTTTGCGACACCAGTAAGGACATAGGGTACCTTTCAACAAAGAAAAAAGACTGTTCCCGAGGGATTATCTAAAATATAATACTGTAACTATCACCTGGTCAATGTGTTATAGCAACAAGGCGTCAAGCGTTATAATTGCTTTTATATTTTTAATTTATGATCGCGTACCAGCGAAGTCGCGGGCACCAGCTAGTATGTTATATAACTTAGTCCTCCTTACCTTTATGCTCCATCGTTTCTATACAGAAATAAATAAATTCTTTTGAAGAAAAAAATGTATTCAAAATAAATAGAGTGAGCAGGCAAATTTATGTGTAAGTTGTACTTGATTAACAGCATATCTGTTACAAATTCTGAAAGTATGTTATGTTTAAAAGTGAGCCCGATTCTAGTAACCGTCCTGTTCGATAGACTGTTCGTCGTTAGCAATGGGCTTTGCTATGTCTCAATTTCTCTTCTATGTAAATAATAATCATATTTTCTTACACTCTTCTCTCTAGTCCTAGATGCGGACATTTACCTTCGTCGCTGCTTTTTTTGTTTGACTTTTATATTTTTAGGCCACAGGAAAAAGGTAGGCGTTGGTGTTACATTATCTATAACATTTGCAGAGTTGTACGTTATTGTTTTGTTTTATGTTTGCGTATTACACGATATTTGAACTCAGCACTGCCAAAAACACGTTTCGAGATCAAGAATTTCTTCACCGAATCTCACATAAACTACAAGAACTTTAATAACCCTCCGAATAGGTCGAGGTTTTGCATTGCACACCGACACACTTCATCCCACGAACTGTGCGTAAATAGTGTAATAATAATTGCAGCAAAGAAGTTTCGGTGCTCGAAGAAGAAGACTCGATGTTCCGCCAGGACAACTCGCCGTTCGTACATCTTGCATACGCGCTGTGGTACGCTATTCTCGCGCATACTGACATTGTATGCTACATAATGGTGTTTATAAACCAGGTAACGCTTTCTTCAATTTCGCCCCAGCAAACAAAGATTACTGTTATCCCTTTCTTATCCTTCGTCCAATCAAGGTCGGCAGCACACTTGCATTCCCCTGATTTGTTTAAAGATGTCTACCCTAATTTATCCCTATTTAAAGTATAGATGTAGCAGATAATATGTTCTTATTGTTTTTCTAAATTAGAAAATAATTTGTAATACGTATTTGTAATAGTGATTCCAATAAAAATAAGTAAGAAGATTAGCAATATTTGAAGACGTATCAAAGTGCCAATGTTCAGTTAGATTCCATAGGTAATCCGTAACGTAAACCATAAACATTTTCATTGTGCCAAGCAGTGGGACAAAAAGCAGACATACGGATCATGTCTAATACAAATAATAACAATGGTATTGAAGAATTTTGGTAATGGAACCTTATTATGATTAAAAAACTGGTTTTTCTTTGAGCCTCTATTAATTTTTGTATACAGATTCAATCGGCAACGATTTTATCGATTCCGTTGCCATTGATGGTTTTCCTTTGGGGAACGCTCACGATCCCGCGGCCAACCAAGACATTTTGGGTCACACTGATTGCATACACAGAGGTGAGTTATTTTTTAGTAACTTTTATAATCCTTGCTAATCCTTGTGTCGTCTCCAAATTTATATAAATTGTGTACATTTTCAGGTGATAGTGTTGATTAAAAGCATGTTCCAATTTGAAATACTCCCGTGGAACCAAAAGGCCATTCCCGCCAACATGCCGTTCACCGCGCCACGAATCATCGGAATTGAGAGAAAGTCTAATTATGCACTATACGACTTATTACTACTTCTCATCATATTTTTACATAGGTAATTGATATATTATCTTGTCATCTATTCGGGGATTGCTTTCGTTTGTTGGCGTTTATAGCCCTTACTATCAAATGGAATGGACCTTTACTTACAAAAAAATATACAGACTGCTTTCGACTGATTATGCCGTCTACAGCACTGAGCAGAGATATCGTGTTTTATTCAATCTCACTATTGAAGGTCGTCATTGAAGGTGTACGGCTCTAACTGTGACTGCGACTGCAGATGACTGCTTTAACCTGATGTAATGTTTGGGTGTAGATTCATGCTGAAGTCGTTGGGGCTATGGAAAGAATCATCGCCGGACGGGGAGTTGCGAGAGGACCGCGAATACCCGATGAGCGAAGACGACACTAAACTCGTCGTGGAAGGGAACAAGGAAGATGTCGGCCGCAAATACGTCAAGCTGCACGACAGCCGCCGCCCGTGAGTGCGACAATACTTTATTTTCACGATTCCTACCCATTTTACACTGGTCATTGTGTACAAAACACAAATTCTCTATCCAATGTGAAGCCACACAGGATACTATATATTTTTATATTAGGTTCTACTTACCAAAACAATGTCCAATTCCCTAATTTCATTTCCCTACCTCCCTTAATCAGACTGACTATTAAGACATTGTAAAATTAAAGCGAGAAATAGTATGAATGGAATAACAAATACAGGCTGCGGCATATGCCGGAGGTTTTCTAAATACTTATATTTTTTAAAAAATATCTTTATTTATCCAATTAAAGTCGGCAACGCACTTGCAGCATCTGTGGCTTTTCTTATCTTATATAGACTACGTTATCTTTTGAACTATTTGTTTTGTCAAAGTTTGTTTATGCTAGTCATACACGATCAGGCCAATTAAGATGATTAGCCTTGGTCGTGAATGGCCGACAATAAGATCCGAATATAGTAAGTATAAGACACGTGCCGGATCAGAAACCCTTGAGTAAATTCTGTGCGAAACGAACAGTCTGTGAGGTAGTTTATATAGTAAACGGTTACTGGTTGCGAATCAGCCAGTGGTCACCGGGTGCGCGGCAGCGTGGCCAGCAACCGGCCGCGCTCGTTGCTCGTGGCTTTGCCCGTCAAGTTCTCGCCCGCGCTGACGTGGCTACGTCGTCGACTGCACTCGCGTCGGCGCACGTCCACTCGCATACGGTTACTATACCTTGTGCTGCAGTAGTCATTATTCTATCTAACACTTATTCAGTACGACTTGCCAGATAAAATATGAGCATCATTTATTTCAATTCATTACTATTCACTAGTACCTACTTTGAAGTAGTATTTGTGTAATTAAAACACCAGATTTGAGTAGAAGTAAATTCCTTTGAGTAGAATTAGTATACTCTGACACGAACCCTATAAATTGACTCTACCTGATTATCCCTGACTTTAAATATTCTAAATAACTACAATGAATGAGGAAACGTGCAATTTGAAAACCAATAAAGGAACGCGTTTCCTACCAAAGAGAATTTTATTAAAAAAAAGGTCATTAAGGTCTTGAATACAATTTTTTTTTATGTCTTTGTATACATTCCTGTTGAACTATTGAACAAGATAAAACATAATACGTTGTTTGAGGCAACAAGGTGAGAGGACATTTTGAATTTTGCAAAAGTATTGCGATTTTAGTTCTTACATTTTCATTTCATGGATTATTCCATTCGAGTCTTAGTTTTATTTTATTATATGTGTTTTTAATAAATTATGTGAATAACAGGGATAGTGCGACGGAAGAACAGTTGGCGTCAGTTGAAAGTGGCGACGACACCCAGCGGTCCGGCGATCACGACCCTGACGCGCCCGGACCGTCCCGACAAGAAGAGGACCACTATAAGTATGTTTTATTTTTAATTGAATACATATTTACAGAAGTATTAAAAAAATTGACAGACTCCAATAGTAAGCCCAAAATTGTAAAATCGATTCTTATAATCGTTGGCACGTAGGGTTTAATATTTATTGCACTGACTGACATCTTAGGGCTCAGTAATATGGGGAAACTTACTAAGATTTTGGGCGTCTTTTAGCCTAGATTCGTAAAAAGAGATCGTAGTACATCCGTGCCGGGGGGATTTATAATAAAAAAATATGTCACAAACAACAAAAAAAACAAACAGCAAAAAAAATTGAAGGCCAGTAGCAACAGTAATTAAATGGCTGCATTTTATACATTTTATAGTTCTATTCTTAAACAGATTTACATGTGTTTTTTCTTTATGGTTGTCAGAGTGAATGACGATCAGGAGCCTATCATAGCGGTGACTACCTCGGTAGAAGATCACGGCAAACATTATCCACAGTTGATAATGCTTTCGTAAGTATATCGATAATTTCCTTTTACCTCAGTGGTAGCCCACAACATCAGATGCCTTAAAATGTGTCCACGTATCTCACACCTATACTTACTAATGAATTGTAAAGGTTATCATATATCAAAGTATATAGAACATGTAAAATCATCAAACATGCTAATCTTTGACATTCTGTCATTAGGACAATGAAAAATTAAAATCTATCACTCGTAAAGCAAGCTGTAAAAAATTCTAAATATATTTGTAGATTAAGGCACCTTCAAAATGTAATATCGTCGTGCAGTACCCCAAGATCGATCTACCTTAAGAGTAGTACCTATACTCTTTAGATAGATCTTGGCCGATAGAGCATATAACAATATTAACAATGAATCGGATTGAGTAGGTAAATCTACATTTTTGGCCTTAGCTAATAATAGCTAATGATGGTGTACGCAGGGTGAAGCGGTACCTGAAGCCAACGCAGCGTTTCTTCCAGCGCATGTTGGCGCCTGGAGCGCGAGTCACCGCCGACGTCTACGCCTACATGTTCCTCTGCGACTTCTTCAACTTCCTTGTCGTCATATTCGGCTTTGCAGCCTTCGGGGTGAGCCATTAGCACATACATAATATTCTAGCACCATATCGTGCTGTAAGTGGTAGAAAAGAGGAAATGGTATCGGGAATTCATCACTTATGCACTTACTTAACAACAGCATAGGTCTTTGACGAAGCTGTTCAAGACATGGTACACCTAGTTTAGTACTGCGGAACGTGGAGTTCCCTTTTTTACATTGGAATACCCAGTATCGTACGGGACGCTGCATGTTTTGCCCTTCTGTCTAAAACATTCTAACTTCTTCAAGACTTTCTAGCACGCGGTCGTTGATGCGTGGGGTAGCGGGAACGAAAGTTAATGTACACCACCCATCTCGGGGCTAATTTCAATTACTAATTTTACTTGTGCCAATTTTTAAACAACGGTACGTGTATTTCCACATAGACGCACCAAGGCGACGGTGGAGTACAGGCATACTTGGAGGAAAATAAGGTGCCGATTCCGTTTCTGGTGATGCTGATCCTACAGTTCGGTCTCATCATCATCGACCGCGCCCTCTACTTGCGCAAGTTCATGCTCGGCAAGATACTCTTCCAGTACGCGCTCATCATCGGCGTGCACATTTGGATGTTCTTCGTGCTGCCCTTCATCACTGAGAGGTTCATATATTGTGTTTGTTCAATGTACCATGTTTCTTTTGCGGGTAAAATAAGCAGCTAACTTTACAAACCACTAACATATTTTTATCGACTCCATAAATTCATACGATAGTAAGTGAAAATTCTTAATAAGAAATGAAAATAATGCCTTAGCAGATTACTACTATTATTCAACTCAATACAGCTTTTGAATAAATGTAAATTACTCCCTTAATAGTCACCAAAATTACTATTGACCAGTAAGACTTGTAGATAATACCTATTACTTTTCACATTCCGCACACACTTCGCTGGGACGACATTCAAAGGCTTGGTGTGACCTGTCACTTGTCACTTGCAGGACGTTCAACGCGCTGTTGCCGCCGCCGATGTGGTACATGACCAAGTGTGTGTACCTTCTGCTCTCCGCGTATCAGATCCGCTGCGGGTACCCGCGACGCATAATCGGCAATTTCCTCTGCAAGTCGTATCGGTTCATCAACATGACGCTCTTCCGATGGTGCGTACCCGCTACCTCTCTCTTTCCCTCAGCTGAATCTCACTACAAACACTCGCCATTACCGTTTTAATTTATTGCAGTTTCATGGCTATACCGTTCGTGTTCGAGCTGCGAACACTGATGGACTGGATATGGACAGACACGTCGATGACCCTAATGGACTGGCTCAAAATGGAGGACATATTCGCGAGCGTATTCCTACTAAAGGTATGCTGTCAAACATTTAACCGCCATAAGTAATATATGTATTTAAAATGTATTATTATGCTTTCAATTTATTGCAAAATTTTAGTTTAAGGCGCAGGCCATTCTATAAATATCAGGCAAGGAATTATAAAATCGAATGAGTAGTACCGAAGATTATCAAGATAAAATATTTCAGCCGTTTTTAATATCCTGCTTTTATATTTTTTGATAAATGCTGACTGAAATATTAAAGTCTGTCTTATCTTTTACGTCTAGATAAAAAGGATTTTCAGTTTTCGTTTAGTGTTTAACGAATTCTTCTGTCGAAGTCCTCATAAATCTTCGAAATTCTTATTCAAAATAAACACTTGAATGTGGGCGTAGTTAATACATAATATGAAACTTATATTGTTGTGGTAATTTTTTTCATTGTTATGTTGATGGCAGTGTTCGCGGTACATGGAGGACGAATTCCCGCAAGCGCGTGGCTCCAAGAAATCTCCCACTTCCAAGTACATGCTCGGTGGTGGGGTGCTCGCCTTTGTCATAGCCATTATATGGTTCCCGCTGGTTTTCTTCGCATTCGGAAATACGGTATATATTAAATATAGACAAAATAACTACTAAGTTATTCTTAGTTCTTAATAAAAATTACAATATCGTAAAAGAGAGTGCCTACGTAATAATATATTTCTTAAATTGTAAACGTTATGTATGTTACTGTTTATAATTAAATAAAAACAGAAAATAATTTTAAATTATTTTAAAAGACAAATTACAAAAAGAAATGTTCTTAATTTAATTATTTAATTTTATATAATATATTATTATACTATTATAGGTTGGTGAACCAAATCCACCGACAGATGTGACAGTGAAAATTCGCATCGGCCCATTCCTGCCAGTCTACCAAATGTCTGCTCAGTCGCACAATATTGACGTGTATGTATTATAAATGATGTATGTGTATAGTATAGAGTAGGCCACATGCACTCGACCTTACTTTAGTGACTGCATTATTTGATGGCAGTTACACGGAGCAGGAGTACATGCAGCTGAGCAACCTGTACGCGCGCGACCGCACCGCGCAGACGTTCCTGTCCAACTACATGTACAACGACGTGGCCGTGGTGGCCATCAACCCCGTGTCCACGATGACGTGGGACATCTCGCCGCCGGAGCTCGCGCGGCTTGAGCTGGAGGCCGCCTCGAACGCCACCCTGATGATCAAGCTCACATACGTGGTGACGCACCCGACCAACAGCCCGCAGAACCCGCCCACTATAGAGGACAGTCGCGAGACGTCCCTCGAGGCATACCACGGCGACACGCGCAACGTCGAGCGCGACACGCTGCTCTCGCTGCTCGCCGGCAACGCCTCGCTAGACACCTGGTAATTGCACTGTATTCACTGATCTCTAATGAAGCACAGGATGGATAGGCTGCTGTCAAATTATTTTTATGTCTATTTGAAAATCTTGGCGCTGTACGCTATGGAGTGTAAGTAAAGTCGGGGTAGGAAAACCTTTGCCAGTTTTCTAATTCTCTCCTTTGTCAAAATCGTAGATTCTTAGTACCTTTTGAAACTAGAGCACTAAGCAGACAACTGACGGACGTTTGAAATGAAATTTTGGCATGCCTGACAATTGCCCTGGTGCAAGCAAATGTCGACTTAAAGGTGACGAACCTTTTCTTACCCCGACTGTACACGGAACTAAAACTAGTGATGTCTGCATGATAGGGTCATTTAACAGAATACACATTTCCTCATGTTTCAAAACAGTCCCTGACATCAACAGATAGAATAATACAAATACTATTTACGTATCTATGGATTAAAAATACACCAACGTCAAAATTAGTTCCCGTACTTTCTTACACGAAAGTATCTGTAATTTGTGTGGTATTATTAGAGATCAGTGACTGTATTACATTTACGCTCCTCACTTTTGTCCTATAGCTATAGCCACGCCCACTTTGCAGGTTGAACGTCGAAACGCTGTTCCCCAAGTTCTTGAAGGTGTTCAACAAGGGTACGGCGAAACCCGCCTTCCAACTGATGCCTCACGTTACCAACGGCGGTAAGATCCACTTTCGTCTACACCGTTCTAGACTCTAGTTACTTTAGTGAAAGGTAACTAAAGTGTAAAGGTGTTGTAGGTCATATAATAGACCCACGATGAAAACAAGTAAAGATAATGTTAAACTTACGTATAAATTTCATATAAGAAAGAGAAAAAAAAACAGTTTCATATCATTAAGGTGTATAGATATCGTGAGTTTTAGAGACATCTGCCAGAAAACTGTCTTAGGTTCTGCTAAAATGTGAACACATACGAACTTTCAGGGAATTTTGTGAGCACAAAACGCTCTGTGGAACTAAAATTATTAAAGTTCTATCAGAAATATTTTAACGTGTCAACAAATATGGTTGGCTCACTTGACTTCTAGAGGCCAGAAAGTACAAGTTTGTCCTCCTGAATCAAAAAATAAAAAATCAAAATACACCCTCTGAAACAGCCTTCGATCAGTATGGCATTTATTTTTATACCTTGCAACTGAATCACCTTAATATGTTTTCGCCATATATGTATGTATGTATGTACATTATGATGTATGACTCATTAAACGATGTCCATTTTCAGATAACGACGCGCGTTACTATCGCAATGTGCAACTGCGTCTGGAACGCTCCAATGGCTCAATGTTCTGGCGAGTGCGAGAAGCCTGCGACAAACAGGTTTGACTTGAGAACAAATATTGCTCTTAATTACAGCATTTTTATACAAAGGTGGACAGATTCTTGATGGCACGAGTCGACCGTCGCTGATAAACATAACCAATATCACCATATAAAGGGTAGATGAGGAGTAAATAGCAGTATGGGTCTTAACAACTCACTCGCACATTTTGTTGTCATAATGATTAATTTATAAATGTGATTCCCTGCACATCATCCCGGACGAAGTATTATAAATACGAAAGTTTGTATGGATGTTTACTACTGAAGCTGAAACCAATCACCATGAAATTTTACATACACGTTGTCTGGAACATCAGAAGTGACATAGGGTACCTTTCATACCTATATATATAGTCATTCCTTCAGTTTGGGATACACGTTAATGCCAAAGTTGTCTATTTATTACATACTAGCTGGTGCTCGCGACTTCGTCCGCGTTGAAAAGTATAAAATTATAACACTTGATAGCGCCATCTATCTACCGTGGAGCGGATCGCTAAAAATATCACCAAGCAGTTGTCATGTTAGTCGCTTCACCTGATTCTATTTTAAATGGATAGATATCCCGGGCCAAGCCGTTAGTATTTACTTTTATTTTAGAATTCCCGTTCCTACGGAACTATGTTCCTTCATTCCTGTGAAGCATTTTCCCGCGGTAAAAAGTAGCCTATGTTCATCAGGGATAATGTCGGCTTCTAATGGTAAAAGAATTTTCAAATCGGTCCAGTAGTTTCGGAGCCTATTCAATAGGCTCGGTCCAATAGTTTCGAAACAAACAAACATATAGATAACTAGTTTTCAAAATGTATAATTATGCTATTCATAAATAACACAACCTTTGTAAATATTCATTATTGAATACATGATGAGACGTGTTTAAGTAAGACATACATAAGTACGTACATTTGAAACTTATGTTTATTTCCGTATATTTCAGGACCAACTGTTGGCAATACCGCAAAACGACTGCAACATGCTCGTCATGTACACGTTCAACGATAAACTGTTTCCTGAAACACTCAACTTCATTTCCGGCGGCGGGTAAATGAACACTTTTACTATAGCTCATTTCGATTTACACTCGATAAATCTATTCAATCGCCTTTATTTTTTATGTGTTTCGTTAAAAAAATATTTATTTAATAGAAATTCGCAGTGCTCTCGTCTTGGTGAGAATTGTCGAAAAGTATTTCAGGGTATAACCTCACTCGCTGGAATAAACAGACTTTGCTTAAGTTAAGTGGAACAAGTCATCAAGTTTCTTCAAGAAAATCACGATTTATTAAATTCTAACAGAACTCCCAGTGTCCCTATGCGATTATTAGTTGTGCCAGATAATAATGACTCTAATGAATGGGAAAAGAATGTATTATTTGATATGTATGTATACCCAAAATGTTTTGTTCCGTAGGATAATAGGTCTGTACACAACATTTGTGTTCCTGGCGTCGCGCGTACTGCGCGGTTTCTTTTCTGGCATATACACGAAGATCATGTTCGACGATCTGCCCAACGTGGACCGCGTACTGCAGCTCTGCCTCGACATCTATCTCGTGAGTTCATTTAATAACACTCTCTTATGGCGAAGGCCATAAGTATCGCAACGGAGATAGAGAACTATGGTCCCAAGAAGACCTGAGCGTTTATTTTTCGTCCTGTGTGCCCATTATACATGACTGATGATATCCATATTCTTGCACGTATAGACATCGACGACACGTTTGGTCCAGTGGCTAGTGACCCTAGCTGTTAACCAAGCGGTCGCGGGTTCGAATCCCGCTAGGGGCAAATATTAATCTGTTAGCATTTTACCTTTGCACCTGAGACATGGATGTTTTGTATTTATAATATGTATGTATTTATAAAAAAAAAGTAATTTATGTAGTATATCGGCTGTCTGGTATCCATAATACAAGCATTACTTGCTTACTTTGGAACTAGATGGTGCTGTGTGAAGATATATTATATGCATTGGTCCATTTCAGTACTTGCAATTAGCATCGTCAGTATTCGGAAACAAGAATGCAATATAATCTTAATAACACTCTCCTTGCGCAATTAGAATCGTGAGTAATTGGGGACAGCAATGCAATGGTCCTTTTTAATAACACTACTTGGCAATTAGTTAGCATCGTGAGTAAATATGAATATGATTAGTATTTGTATACTCCATCGTCGTAGTGACTACTTTTTTTATCTTTATATATATAAAAATTACGTGTCACATGTTTGAGACCAATCTACTGAAACGATTTTGATAAAACTTCGTAACTATGTGTAATTTGGTCCAACTTAAAAGATAGGATAGTTTTTATTTTGAACCCGGACGAAGCCGGGAGCGTGTAGTGTAGCTGGTTTAAATATATAATGTTGAATTTAGAAACAACTTTACTACTACTACATGCTTTGATATTGTCTATATTATTTGGAGAGTTCTTTAACTGTTCCAACACAAACGTTTCAAATTTATTGGACGATTTATTCCTGCAGGTGCGTGAAGCGCTGGAACTCACGTTGGAGGAAGACCTGTTCGCCAAACTGGTGTTCCTGTATCGATCTCCGGAAACGATGATCAAATGGACGCGTCCCAAGGAAGAGGAGAACGAGGAACAGAGGGCGTTGCCGCCTTCGCGCTAAGTCATTCCTGTATAAACAAGACACTTTGGACACTATTTTTTTCTATTTGCCTACATAAGTTGTATAGTAAGTGAATGTATTTTAAGCATAATTGCGCAGTTCATCATTTAACCTATCTAGAAAATGATGCTTACCAACGCACTATCTTAAATATTCGCATTTTGCACAAATTTTATTACTAAATTATAAAATACTAATGTGTAATATAAAGCGACGAATAGCTATTCAGACTGCCATCATATAAAAACCAAACGCTCTCTCACTTCGCGATGATCCTGTCTAACTTTTTGCTCTTTCAGTCCATATTTTACTATACTCATATGTACGTAAGTGAATTTGTAATCACTATCCACAAATTTTGTACCTATATTTGGTTTACTTTAAAAATATAATACGTACCTAGTACCTACACATGTATGTAAAATAACGTCTAGTTAAGTAAGTAGTTGTAGCTCATTTATAACTCTTAGAACGGCTGGACCGATTTTTATAATCGTTGATTTGTGGAATTTGTCTCTGACCCGAATAGGAAAAAAAAAATTTTCTTATACATTTTGTATGGAACGGGTCTTTAGACGGTACGAAGTTCGCCGGGTCAGCCATTATTAAAATAAAAAAAAAAATCAACGTGTGTCAGCTCCGACACACGACTGGAATTTACTCTGTACAAAAACGATTATAAAATATAAATTTTTTAAGCCTATTTTGCTTAAAAAATGGATAGTGACTAGAAATTCTCGTATATTGTCTCCCACGCTGTTATTGTCTGAATAACAGTGACAAATATTAATTAATTTAGAATCTACTGAAATAAGTAAATTAAAAAATCTAGTAGGTATATATGGTTTCTTTTATTGTATAGAATCTCTATCGTTTTAACTATACGGGTTATTCAGTGTGATTGACTCGTATATTGAACCATTTTCGCATATTTTTAAAGTAATATGTAGTTTCAGATGGATGTACGTGCTTATACTGAAAAACCTGTATTTCGTGGAAATATTTTATGAACAAACAAATTGTGTTGAATTATGTAGGTATTTTCAATTGCAGTTTAAAAGGAATTATTTACTGAACTGACACTTGATTGTACTAAAATTTTATATTTTTTTCTGTTGTATATATTTGTAAAATCAAGCACTTCCACGCAAATATACCTCAGTCTTAGTAAGTTGATTGCATTTGATATATTTATAAATTTTAAAAGTAAGAGTTATTATTGTACACTTTTATATTGTGATTTTGTGTTAAGCTGCATTTAATGTTGTCGTTTTGTGATAATAAAAGTCAAATTGAATTTGGATGTTTTATTTAAAAAATCTGCAGTATTATTTTGAATAATGCCTATTATAAGAAAATTAAGATAATTCAGTTTTGCTTATATACTCTACAAAATGAAATGATCAATACAATAAAAATTGATACAGTGTCTATTAGTTGACCACCATCAATCTCGGTGCAATATTCATAGACATGAGTTCTTGGAATAGCAACTTGGCTGCATAAGGGAGTCGCACTTGTGATATCTGAGTTTTATTCTTGCATCCCTTACATTCAAATGTATTGTTTCTTAAATTTGCAATTGCTATTAAACCGCAAAAATTGCAAACATGAATGCGATAAGGATCGGATACTTCAAAAAGACGTTCACGTAGAAATTGTGCTGCACCATGCGCAATTTGGCAATCGCGTTCCATCTCCCCAAAACGTAAGCCGCCATCTCTCGCTCTGCCTTCCATAGGTTGTCTAACCAAAATCTGAACTGGTCCTCTCGCTCTCGAGTGAATCTTATCATCCACCATATGCTTTAAACGCTGATAATAAGTGGGTCCCAAGAAGACCTGAGCGTTTATTTTCCGTCCTGTGTGCCCATTATACATGACTTCATTGCCACGTAGATGATATCCATATTCTTGCAGCAATGATGAGATTTTCTGCACATTTACAGCATCGTTAAATGGTGTGGCGTCGCCAATTTCTCCCTTGTTCGAAGACACTTTGCCTTGAATGCATTCAATCAAGTGACCAATCGTCATACGCGATGGAATAGCGTGAGGATTGATAATAATATCTGGTGTCAGACCTTCACATGTAAACGGCATATCCTCTTGACGATATTGAATGCCGCAAGTTCCTTTTTGGCCATGACGCGATGCAAACTTATCTCCAATTTGAGGAATACGTACAGATCGGACGCGAATTTTACAGAATTTGTAACCTTCGCTGTTTAAAGTTAACATGACCTGATCCACGATACCAGTTTCGCTATTACGCAGAAAAGTGGACGCATCACGCTTTGAATAACGTTTTGTTGTGCCTTCCAATTCATCATCATTTTCAGGCAATGTAATTGTCTTACCAATAACTACATCATCTCCAGAGACTCTTATACCTGGCGCTATTATTCCATCTTCATCTAACTTGTCATACAAAGCATTTCTCATGCCCTGACATGTTTGTCTTGTCGGTTTTTCAAATTGCTCCTCTTGATCCCCAATTCTTTTTGATTCAGAATCCTTATAAGATCTATAAAACACTGATCTAAAGAATCCTCTTTCTACAGCAGATGCATTTAAAATGACACTGTCTTCTTGGTTATAGCCAGTGTAACAGAGAATAGCCACAATAGAATTGATACCTGCCGGCAGTTCTCTAAAGCGTAGATATTCCATAGACCGTGTTGTGACCAAAGGCTTATGCGGGTAATATAGGACATGAGCAAGGGTGTCCATTCTAACATGGAAATTAGTAATATATACTCCCATAGCTTGCTTACCCATAGCACTTTGATAGGTGTTTCTGGGACTTTGGTTGTGATCAGGAAAGGGAATGATAGAAGCACAAACACCTAATATCATAGCAGGATGAATTTCACAATGTGTGTATGTAGTACAATAAGCATACTCCTTCAATTGCGCTAAATCGTCAGGACTCATAGCAATCATAACTGTCTCTTCCTCTAAAGTATCAATGTATTCAACGACACCACTTGCAACTAAATTTTGCCAGCCATAATTATTATAATCTCTCTCTTTAAGATTGTCAATATGCTTCTTTTTCAACAGCAGCTCTCCATTCTCTACAATCAATAATGGTCTGCAAATTCTACCAGCATCTGTATAAATCCGAATTTCCCTGTCCCTAATGTCACGAATCATGCTGACTTCAGAAACAATAATGTCCATTTGACGCCGAAGTTTTCTCAGAGTAGCCATCAACTGTTCTGGATCTCTATGTATGCCTACCCAACATCCATTTACAAATATTTTTGTGGCATCTGCTATCGCTGATGGAGCAATTTCTTCCAAATTCTCCATGGACCATTCCTCCAAGAATTCCAAAATGGGTGAAGGTTGGCTTCCTACAGATATATAAGCCATAAGTGCTAAATTCTTCACCAAACCAACGGCAGCCCCCTCTGGAGTCTCAGCTGGGCAAATCATACCCCACAAGGTATTATGCAACTGACGGGGCTTTGCTAGTTTACCATCACGGCCAATTGGGGAATTGACACGCCTCAAGTGTGACAAAGTTGAAGCAAAAGTAAGTCTATTCAATACTTGAGATACTCCAGCTCTAGCTTGATGAGCTTTCTTCTGATCACCCCAATTACCTGTGGCAAGAGAATAACGCAAGCCATCAGTAATTATCTTGGTCTTGATAGCAAGCTCCAAGTTGAAATCTTTTCCTCTATCTATAAATTTCTGTGCATACATTCTTACTTCCTTTAACAAATTTTTGAATAAACCTCTGAACAAAAATGCTAATAATGGACCCGCTAAGTCCAATCTTTTATTGCCATAATGATCTCTGTCATCCAATTCTCTACGACCCAAAGCAGCCAGTAATAACCTGTGCACCATATACCCCAAGAAATAGGCTTTTTTTGTCTCACAGAAATCGGAGACACCAACGTGTGGTAACATCTCTTTTTGCAATATTTCTCTTGCATATTTAATACGCTTTTCTTTAGTGACACCAGGGCGAGCTCCTCTAGCTCCTATAAAATTAAGAGCCACATTCTGCTCTTGAATTACAAAGGCCTCATCTAGAGATGGCTTTACCATTTCCATCATTTCTGGATCATCAAAATCATAAATTATATGTTCTAAAATATCTCTGTCCGCTACAAAACCAAGAGCTCTGAATACAATCATTATTGGAATCTCTTGCTTTATGTAAGGAACAATAGCAATGATCCTTTGTCCTATAGCAGACTTTTTGATACTTTGGCCACCTCTCGCCATCATGTTCACCCATAGTGTTGATGTAGGTCTTGAACTGTGCTCAAGGCAAGATCTAATTTCAGTTTTATATGCATATTTTCCATCCTTCATGCTAAACACATACACAGTATTTGTTGCCATTTTTTCTTGAGCAATTAATACTTTTTCAGATCCATTAATAATAAAATAGCCACCTGGATCCAGGGGGCATTCATTTAACTCTGTCAAATCACGATCAGTCAAGTTACTTAACAGGCAATAAGTAGATCTAAGCATAATGGGAATTTTTCCAATAAAAGTTTTTTGATGTTGTGTCTCAATAGGATCTTCATTTTCTTTTACTATAGTCTTGGTAATGTCTACATATAAAGGCGCAGAGTAAGTCAGATTGCGGAGACGTGCTTCATTGGGCATCATTGGAGATGGTGCGCCATCCTTTTCCCAATGTGTTGGTTTAGATAAATATATCTGGTCAAACTTTAACAGGTATTTTGGAGGTGTTTCGATTTCACCCGAAGAATGTTGCGCTTCGGCCTGCAGTTCTATCGGAGGCGAATCTTCAACAATCCGTTGTACAGACATCTGTATGAATTCATCGAAACTGTCCAACTGTTGCCGGACCAAACCTTTTTCATCAAAGTACGCGTTAATGACAATCCAACAGGCCTCTTGCCATAGTTCCGAAGAAATTTCTTCGACGTCTTCTTCTTCATATTGATCGTCTTCAGTATCGTACATTTTGTTTTATAAACAAATCTTTCTAGGAATTGTTTCTTTATATTTTATTAACTACAATTTTAGCAATAAAAACCGGAGCAACGCACCGAATACCGATAAAAATATATGGCGTAAGTTTAGTAAACCATAAATGGCGTTTGCCAAATGCCAAATAATACCAGAGTCCAGACCAGACAGACTATATTGTTTTTTAAATTATAATTTTGAAATAGTGGAAAATTTATTTTTGTAACAGAAGTTACAGAAGAGACAAGTAGGTACAACTAAATAATAGATTTGTAAACTAAAAAATTAATGCAATGATATTTGTAAACTCAATCTGCGCTTTTAAGTAAGGAACATATATACTAATATACTCTCTAGCGTGAACTTTTAAGTTTCTAAAACTGACGTTGGAAGTTAACCGAAGTCTATATATATTACTGTACTCTTTGACCGACGTATAGTTGTTTGGTGGTTGTTTAAATCATTGAATAGAGTATAGTCTGCATCCAATTTAAATCTGTGGTGATCACCTTTCTTACAACAGAACAATAAATACATCTCAATGAATTTCTCCCCTTGATTGATTGTATTTATGATTTTGTTGATTGACTGAACTGAAAAACCGAACGGAATATTGTTTTGTATTGGAGTTTTCAAAAAGAAATTTTACTTATGATTCATCTGTACATTTAAAAGAAGGATAATAATTTTTCATTTATTTATAATTCGCAATTTATTACGGCATGGATAATTCTAAACGGAACAACTCTGAAGAACAACGTTGCATTCTTGGACTGCAAGATTTAAAACTAAACAAAGATGATAATAACACTGAGCAGGCGCAAGGGACTGCTTCTTCCAGGACAAGTGCTGTCAGTAAAACGCGGCCTGTTGGTGCAATAGAGAGCTTCGTGCTAGACAATACGCAAAATAATCGTCAAGATTACAGTTTCTATGAACGATCAAATGTAATAGCGGCCTCAAAATTTGCGACTCCAAAGAGAGTCGAAACAATTGCATCGATCAATAAACGCGAAGGTTCTACGTTGCCTAGTAGCCCTACGCGATCTGTAGACAGTGTGTCGCAGAGGTCTCTGAGCTACCAGACTGAAGATTTATATGAAATACCCGCTAATCCAAACACACCTTTTTCGCCGCCTGTATATGAGAACATTGATTATTACGGAGAAAAGCGTTCACAGCCACCGTTCTATCACCAATTATATCAACAGGGCCCGCCGCTCCCTGTCTCTGACGGATATTACGATACGCGCTATAGTAAAGCTCAACCTCAAGTGCCAGTTAACTCAAAACCTAAATTGAATCCTTCAGTTTACGAGAACATGCTCTGTGCAGATTCTGATAAGAAGAGTGAATATAAATTGCAACAAAACAACGAACAGTATTACATTCAACAGAGTTCCACTCCTGGCCCCCAGGTGCCAAATACTAGTGTCAGCAGGAGCATGTCACAAATGCCACAATTGTTAACTAGTAACAAGAGCACAGTAGAAAAAATACCACCGCCACCAACTTATAACGCTGTACAGGACAGCACCACTAGTGATTACACTGTAATGAAGTCTGCTCCACCCAAATACACAGATGTTAGAGCGCTGCTGAAGAATGACAATTCTGTTAATTTAAAAAATAAAGTTGTTACTGTTCCATCTACAGCCATATATGCATCAATTGCTCCTAGTGCACAGAGGCCGAAAGCTAACATCGCTACGGAGGTACAAGCGGTGAGCTCGGTTCCGAAATATTTTCATCCGAAACAAGGAATAGCCATATCGAATTCAATTACAAAAGAAAAGCCTCCTTCGGTTAATGGAAGTTTCAATTCAAAGCCAACTAATCGGATGCACATTGTCGAGGATCCCAATAGCTCTGATTACGTTTGCATGACAGGAGGATTAACAACAAATGCGGCCAACTCTTCTAACCGTGATAATATCTCTTTGGCATCAGAATCGATTGGTTCAAGAAACTTGGTGTCTGGTTTGACTTCTTTATGTTCACCGGCACAGTCTCCAGCACCCAGCCCAACTCCAAGTTCTGTATCTCAAGTGTCTGGCGGTTCAAGAGGTTCTGGCGGAAGGGGAATAAGTTTGCTTCCATTCAGTATAACACCCCCACGTCCATCTGGCCCCAGTGAAGCGCAACGCAAAATTGAGGAGATGACCAGACAGTTAGAGGAGGAGATGGAAAAACAAGATGAAGAAGGGGAATATTTTGGTAATTTAATGAATGTTCATTTCACACAAAACCCATATATATATCTCATATTATCATTATCAGTCTGTATCACTGCACTGTTGGATATAGGCCTCTTCCAATGCTCACCACCACTACTGTTTCTGCAAAGCCTTTCAGGTTGTCCCATGCTGCATTTTCCAATTTGTGGCCTATATTACTCGTCATAAAATAATAGTTGTGAATTGTGAATAATTTCCTCAGTAGCAATCTACTCACTATATAATATGACTAAATGAAATTATGCATGGAGACTTTAGTTGTGATGATTTTGAGATAAAGATTTATATGTTTTTATCTGTAAATGATAAAAAAAAAACATGCACCTGAAAGAATACCTTATCTAAACTATTTTTTGTGTATTTTCTGGTAGATATTATCACTACAATTTGATTTTAAGTTTTTCTTATATTATCACGATGTGATCAGCACCTAATATTGCAAAGTGCTTTGTGCAAGCTAACTGCCTTCTATTGACAAGTTTCATCCTCATCATCTCAACGGCAAGATCACTGCTTTCCCATAATTTTGTATTAACGAGTTTAGTGTTTTGATATCCTAAATATCTAAGATCTGTGTATTAAAATATTGCAGGTATTTGTCATACGTGTGGAGCCGGCGTGACTGGCGCGGGCCAGGCGTGTCAAGCAATGGGCAATTTGTATCATACAAACTGCTTCATTTGTTGTTCATGTGGACGAGCACTACGGGGCAAAGCATTTTACAATGTTCATGGAAAAGTTTATTGTGAAGAGGACTATTTGGTATAATTTTTATTTCATATACACTTCTGATATTTATATTCATGTCATACTCTGGTACTATTACAGTTGGTATGATAAGTATCATTGGCTACCTACAGATTCTTTTTTTTTTTGGCAGATATTTTTTTTTCTATTGTTTATTTTATATTAGAGTAAAAATGTGGATAGTATGCGATCAAGTTCGTTTAACTTAAATTTATTTTCATTTAACTGACTAAATCAAATATTCTGTTACTTTATAAATGGTAAAAGTATCAAAATTCGTTCCACAACTTTATGATAAATAACTATGGAATACAACAATACAATTGCAATTAGCTAGGAAATCACCCAACCTTTTTTTAGTTTATATAAACGAAAATTAGGAACCTTGAAGATTTTCCCTTACGTTTAAAATGAGACAAATTATAAAGTAGCCATTTCAACTAAATTAAAATTAACCCTCTGTTCAAATACTAATTTGCTCCGTTTCACAGTACTCTGGATTCCAACAGACAGCGGAGAAGTGTGCAATATGTGGTCATTTGATTATGGAAATGGTAAGTCAGGTTGAATTAATAATTTAAATGAAGTCAGTAAAATCCTTTAGCCGCCAGAGTCGGATTTATCCGACAATTATTCTCTTGTCCATTCATATACAACAAATTCCTCTTCTAATTGTATGTTGTTTATTTATAAATCATTGTGTTGCTTTCTCTTAAAAAAAGTTACAGGTCAAGCGCTAGGGGGCACAAATAGCTCCTACAAAACCAAGCGGCTAAAGGGTTTAAATACTGTTTTTGTCCTTTGATTCCTTATTAGAATGATGACAGTTACTCAATTCATTGTGGAGTGGAAATATTAGGAAAAGTACTTTTCAGATCCTGCAAGCGATGGGCAAGTCGTATCACCCGGGATGTTTCCGGTGCTGCGTGTGCAACGAGTGCCTGGACGGAGTGCCCTTCACGGTGGACGTGGACAACAAGATCTACTGCGTGAACGACTATCACCGGATGTTCGCGCCTAAATGCGCCAGCTGCGGAAAAGGCATAACGCCAGTGGAGGGCACGGACGAGACGGTGCGAGTGGTGTCCATGGACCGCGACTTCCACGTGGACTGCTACATGTGCTGCGTGTGCGGAATGCAGCTTACCGATGAACCAGATAAGCGCTGCTATCCCTTAGCCGGTGAGTCCCGCGCCCGACGCAAAAACGGGGTGTTATAACTTGACGTGTGTGTCTGTTGAATCGTAGCTCCCAAACGGATGGACCAATTTCAATCCGTTTTTTTTTATTGTGAAGGTTCTTAGCTATATTTTATGAAGATATGTTAATTCAGACGTTTGAAGACCATCAGCCCATTTCCAAGTTGACAAAGCGATTTCACCAACTTCCACTGGTTCAATTGATGTGAAATTTGGTATACTATCACTCAGGCATATTTCCGTGACATGGTAACCTTGACCTGATGATATTATACTAATAATAAAATTGAAATGTCTGCTTGTAATGTAATTTCGCATTTCTGCATATACATAATAAAGAGAATGATGGAATTTATTTCTCAATCTGTGTGACATCTTATTTCGTTGCTATACTTATATTATGGCGTTTGGGCAAAACGCAATTAAATGTTTAACAGTCGCGTGCTTACTGTCTCGTTGATATAAATATATTATTACACCAGTAATTTTTGAAAATTACACTAATTGGAGCCGTATTGTAGAACAATTTATATGCGAAATGCAGCACGAGCACATGTTTGCTATATTTTATAATATAGCAAACATGTTTCACCCCGAATTGTATATAATATCGTTTGATCTAATAGAAGGAATGATTTATATTAGACCGTGGCGTGTCCGGACCCAGACAGGACACGGTGTAATATAAACATCTTCATACAAATTATATGTAACATGCCAAACGCGTGCCCAGTCCGGGCCACGTCCGAGGCACGGCCCGGACACGCCACGGTCTAATATAAATCATCCCTAATAGTGATTTGTGTTGCACAGGTAAGCTGATGTGTCGCGCGTGTCACCTGGCAACAATCGGCGCCGCCACTGGCCCCGGCCTGCCACCCGCACCGCATCTCTCCCCTGCCTCCTACCAGTACATGGGTTAATTCTATCTCCATTGTAAACGGAATAACCGCGGAGAATAGAGGTAAGGGGGACTAACTCATATTATATGGGTGGTAAACTGAAAAATTGTCATCCTAGAACCCACAGGTTTACAATCTATATAGTTGCGAAACGAGTATTACTATGAGTATTTACTAAAATTAATTAAAATAAAGAGTCACGTAAATATCAGACGGTGCGATTCTTATAGTGATATAGTAATAATTTTTTCAGAGGCGCTTCACAACTGATCGATTGTTATACTGTGCTACAGCCATTAAATAGTGGTTCACAAATTATGGCGCTTTTGTTTGGTATGATTGGTTGGTTGCGTTAGTTCATGAAACCGCCGTATATAAAATGCAAATACAGCGCCACACCCCAATGCTCTACTACAGCGCCTCCTATTTAATGCTGGTCCCTTTCTTTCTTATGTATAGAATTGGTCCCCCTTATGTCTAATCTTCATGGTAATATTGGTAAAATAACATTGTCACAAACACAGAACAGGATAATACTCTGGAAGAGTTGTTTATCGAGTCTATCAATCGATATGATTCGGAATCATGATCAATTTAAAAATATTTAATTTTAATATGGTTTTTTTTATCCGAGAACTTGTTTCCAAACTGATTCTGTAGTATTACAATGTTCTGTGGTCACAAACTTATTATTATTAGTTTGATCTGAAAATGGTTAAAATCCTTCGATCTCATTTGAAGCCGCTTTTATTGTTTTTAGATTAATAATGTAAAAAAAATTGACTTTTGGCAACAACAACTTTTAGGAGCTAGAATATAATATACAATATTAATTAATATTAATCAAATATGTACAAAAATTCTTTGAGACAAGGACAACCACTGAATATCTGCCAACACATTTGTTAGTGGATCTGAAATTTGTAGCTAACTTTATGATTTAAAAAAAAAAAAAAAGAACTGTGACGTCAGATGTAAGATTGTGTATATACTTACCTATAACTTATATATTGTGAAGTTAAACGATTTAAAAAAATATGCATTTGAAGTAGCTCTCTGTTGTATTAACGATTAAATGAAGACTAGTCTATGGGCCTACACTACATAACATTTCTTACATAATATAATATATTAAATTAATTTTGTATTGTCATGTGAAACTGCATAATATTTATAATTTTATTCAATGTCTGTTTCCTATTGATGTATTGATAAAGTAGGAAATGTATTTTTTTATAAGATATTAATTGAAGGCTTTCAATTAATTTTCTTTAAAAACTTCTCCTTTTTACTTTTTACAAATAGGTTTATAACAGTAATTGCAACTCAAATTTTTGAGTATACTATACTGTTGTTATTTATTCCTTTAATCCCATTTACTTTTTATTTCGCATCGCCATTTTAGGTGAGACAATATAAGGAATAAAATGTGATTTATGCTCAAGTGATTTGACATCGATGTTCAATTCAATGAACACTGAATTCTTTTTGAATCAATAATTGCAGCCTAAAAAGCTTGTGATATATAAATTTATGCATTGATTATATTAATAGTTTTTAAAACGAGGGCAACTGTTGTTTCTGTAACTTAATATAAATAATATTAAGTATTGTACACAAATGAGACATGATACTTTGCCATATTTACAGCATTTCCATTAGTTTATTATTATTAATCACAATGATTTTAAATAATCACATTACATACATAAGTGAATATTTGATTTATATGGTACAAATATCGAAACATAAGTTTAAGCGTATTTTGATGATAAGTTGAGCAAAACATAAATATTTTGTTAGTTTCGCATTTATTATTTGTAACTTGGACACTGGACATGGCAGCACACCTGGTTACGAAATTTGTGGGGAATTGTGTATGCCGATAAGTTATAGATTTAAGACAATTGTTGTAATGACAATCATACCTTAACATTCCAGCCACGTGCTGTCTTGTTGTGTACTTAACATAGTTTAGCCATAAGTTGTTTTATTGTCTGTAAATTTTGATGACGGTTTTCATTATTTTATATTTAGATAATATGGTATTGTTAATATTATACTGCCACCATATGGTGAATAAAAATTTAAAATGGACACAAGACTTTTATTGGCTTAACGTTTACGAATTACGTTTCCATTTCTTAACGTGTACGAAGATGCAGGCAGATAGTTTTATATAAATTTAATAAAATAACTGTACACTAGTACTTGATTTAATAAAAAAATGATATTAGTTTTCACCTTTGTGTTAAAATTCATATTTATATGTTCCAATAGCTGAGCGGCTTACTATATCCAAACTATTTTTTAGATATTTCATTGTTATAAAGTGGGCACTAAGTGCCATTTTTTGGCCGTTATTCATATATTATATTAACCAATCACCGACTACATTGGACAATCTAAAAAAACAAACCCTGTATAGTGGTATTACTATTAGTTGATAAACAACCGAGTATTGCTACACAAAGAAAGGCTATCTCTAATAGTTAATCTTTCATTGTGTATATTTGCAAAAGTTCCTAAAATAAATAAAAAACGTGTTCCTAATATAACATTTAAAAGAGCACCATACAATAAATTTTAATTTAATGAAATAACAACATGGAAAAAAATAATAAAATGTTCAAAATTAGAGTCTTTATAATTTATATAAACTACTTAATGGTCAAACAACTTTAGCCATGCTAAGAAGTTAGGATATTAACAAAATCACTAAAGGTTATTCTTAAAACTCTATGTAAGTCATCACAGAGAGAAGAGTCGAGGAGAGTTTACATCTTTTTCATTTTATCTTTTATATTCTGCATATCCGATTTGTATTTTCTCATTTCTTCCATGACTTGGAAATGTTTCTGTTTCACCTGATCCTGAATATTATCTCTTTTCTCTTGGATCATTTCCTTTATCCGCTCCCTTGATGGTACTGGTTTAATCCAACCAACTGCTGTAAGTCTTCTAATAGCAAATGTGGTCCCAGCTGAAAGTAAATATTAATGTGTCTAAATGTGTATCCACATCCATTAAACTTGACTATTGAGAAACTATATTGTGGCTTCGACCATTGAGTGGGCTGTCAGTCAGCCTGTTCGATGACTTCATAAAAAACTTATAATAGATTGTCATTTACCAACAGTAGCAGCATATCGTAGTGGAGTTACCAACTTATAAAGAGCAAACGCAAGTGCAAAATATCCGGCACTGGAATCCCTTAATTTTTCCAATATTGTTTCATTTACACTAAACTTTTCTAGAATGCTCACAACATCCAAACCACTGAAAAAACAAGAAAATGTATTTGTTTATAGTAATTATAGAAATCTGTTTAATTTTTTTTAAATGCATTAAATAAATAATAAAAGTTTACCTTCTAACAGCGTAATAAAAAGTGCCGAACCAAATTGTAGAGGTAACCATATGTACCGGTACTAATACGTACCAATAATCTCTATACATTTGTTTAAACCTTTGTATTAACCCTATTTTCTTTTCTTGAGAATCTTGAGGGGGTGGTGAGGTGTTATTTGAGCTATCATCCGAGGATCGCGTAGAAAATTGTTTTAACGAATCCGGCAATACTCGTAGAGTTTTAACATCAACTAAAGGCCTGTTATTCGAGTTATAACAATGAACACCACTTGATAGAACTCTGATAGGAAGTACTTCTTGAATATTCCATTTTGACGATTTCGTTAGACATTGAATTAAATGTCTGTTTCTACAAAAATATCTGATATTTAAAGCCATGTCTTCGTGTGGGTTTTTCAAAATCCTTATGATCTAACCAAAACCATTCTACGTTTTAAGAAAAAAATCTAGTTCCTTTTGCGACTAATACTGATTGACAGATTCGAAATTTCAGCTGACTTTAAAATAATACTAATTACTAAATTGTATGTAAAGTATACGTAGCCAAATATCTTTTATTAAATTAAATTTAGGTTTATGTATGTCATAAGAAAGAATAAGATCAAATCAAATCTTCTTATTTTATTAGGTTACAAATTGTCAACTGTCAAGTTAAATGTCATCAATAGATAAACTGTCAATACTCACCAATGACATACTATGTCAACATTTATAAGCATTTAAACCTAAGAAGAAGAAGAAGAAGAACATTTATAAGGGGTTCTGTGTCTAGAATAGAATTTTTTGCTTATATAAAGCACATTTTTACGATAACATACATTTTTATTTATATTAGTTCGTTCTATTTTCAAATATTTTAGAATGAAGTTTCAGAGATATTGCGCCATCTACACAATATCACTGAAACTAGAATATGTTATGTAATAATACATCTTTGCGAGCAGAGATGGCGCTAATATTATTTATTTATTCATTCGTTCGTATTTATTAAATTATTTATTTACTAGCTGGCCCTCGCGACGAAATAGAAAAAAGTAGCCTATCCTATGTCCTGCTATACGTCTAAATGTTTATCTACTAAGTTTCATGAAAATCAGTTAATTCGTTTAAGAGTTATGGAGATACATACAATACACTTACATATTTATTATTAGTATTGATGATTGATGATATTGATGATCACTCGTAGGAGTAAACTCCAGTCGTGCGTCATACACAATCAAGTCTATCTTCCAAACGGCATGAATACGCTTGGCTTGATCAAACCAACTTGATTATAAACGCATCGAATTAAAACCCGAAACGGCATCGTCTGCCAGTGTTTGTTAAGGTCTGGTAGCTGTTTCTCCTGCTCCTGCCCCTCTGCTGCTCTCAACTCTGCTATTTCTGTTAGAGTAGCAGATACGGTAACGTTGGAGCAGGGAAACCCTATTTTCAACTTTAAATTAAAATTATAAATAATGGAGCTACAACTCTGGGAGTACAGACTTATTTTACTGAAATTTTCTTCTCTTTTAGGAACTTTTTTTAAATTTGAGCCAGGTTCAATATTTTTTAATCATAGCTACAAAATGGACACTCCCTTTTTCTCTTTTCGTTTTTTGCAATTTTTATTGGCGGATAATATAAAAAAATTCCATTTTCTTAGAATGAAATTCTGAATCCAATGAAACAATTGCCATATTTTTAAGACTGTTTTAACTATTTTTCGCAGAAAACTCACTTCTCGACTAGACTAATTTGTGACGAGTGTATTATTATCAAAAAATAAATTGAGCAGGGTTGAGATGGAGCAGGGAATACTAAGATTCTTCGAAAAAGTCGGAAATATTACATACGACTTCTGGCAACACAAAATTAACGAGTGGTTCAGTTCAAAAAATTGTTGTTACGGGAAGAATAAAACAATAGTCAGATTAAAGATATGTTTCATTATTGGTTGTTCAAAATTAAAGAAATAAAACAAAAAATATATCTAGCATTCTATAACATTGCAGAATCGTGCATAAATTATTAAGTAAATATATATATATATATCTTCGGAGGTCTGTATACCCCTGAATTAAGCCCTGAACATACAAGCGGTAAGTCATTTACATAGACTCTTGTATCTACATGGACTCGTGCTTTCTTTCATAACCAGTAACAACTCTATTACCAATAAGTATGTAAGTACTTGATGAATTTTCTATCTACTTACATACCTACTTATTTCTATTAGAGTTTTAAAAGTTTGTAAATTTCGCATTTGTTTCTGAGGCGCCATGAGCATTCGCGACACCCATATTGTACTTACTTGAAAGGTTCAAAAGATCGTGAAGTATGGTACAGAAGGAGAGGTTTTAACTGTTAATTTATTTAACTGTTTAAATGTTTTTTTCATTTTTGCAGTTCAACGCCCCGGTAGTAAATTATGACCCAAACATTGAGTTCATACGTGACAACAATTAATTACATATTTTTAATGACGCTATACAAATAGTTGTAACTTTATTCATACCTAATTAGAGCGATCTCTTTACAAAAATAAACATTTTATTGCTTACTACAATATTTACTGATTATATCTAATTCTAACTCGCGATACCTACATTATTAACTAATTAGGCAAGTATATTTGGTAACATAAAATATTACATAAGTAGGTTATAACAGATATTATGAAAGTAATAAATAAGATGTATGTAGGTACTTACCTGAATTGTATTTTCTATATATCTGTATTACTGATAAAACTTTTTGATTGATCTACTTTTTGGTACTTATATCTACTATTAAAATATGTAGATAAGATTCACAACAACTCAGGAGTTCACAGTTCACATAACCCAATCAATCAGTTATTATTCGATAACTAAAAAAAATTACAATAATAAAACTAAATATTAATATAAAATAGGTAATATTATAATTTATTTAATTAAAGTTGTTGTTATTTACAACGACGTAAAGTTATTGAAATAATAAATATATGTGTTTTATTTAGGTATTATTTTCCATTCAGATATTAGAGATGTTGTTTTCCACCCCAAGTAAGTATCGTTGCTTCATATGTATAAGTAAAGTATTAATTCATAATAAATTAATTTAAGTGACTCCTTTCGGTGTGAATGAAAACGGTGAAAGTAAATACCTAGTATCGTAACTCATCTAGTTCATACTTTTAACATGGAACGCAAATTAACAAGAATTACTGTATTTAAATTGCTATGTAATATGTATAGGTAGGTACATATATTTAAAAATGCGTTAAAATTGTTTCCTAGTCGATATGTCCTGAATTTGATTTTTTTCTAATTTGAACTCTTAAATGTCTTGAACCATTTAATGTTTAAGCAAATAAACGTTATTCATTTAACCGTCATATTACTTAAATAACTTATAAACATTGTCCTTCTTTCGTTGTGATATGTTGCATTATATAATTACATAATATATAATATTATATGAATATGTACCTACTCGTACAAAGTAACATTTATTTACATTATACTTATACTTATATATATATATAATAAATCATATATATATCATATATATATATATAATTATATATATATATATATATATATATATATGATTTTTCGTTAGAAACATTGGCACATAAATAATCTGATGAGATAAACATCTACTTACAATATAGTTAGGCGACGGTGTCTTGTCGTGATATAATATCACCTATCTAATAACTACCTACTGATTGATTATCACAATATACAATTAATGAAGTAATTATAAAGTAAGTTATTATACCTATTAAAGTAATAATAAGAATATAAAGTTAGGCCGCGTTTCAATCATGGAGCTTTTACATCGTGAATATCTAAAATTTCGATCGAAAAAGAATTTTTTGTAGAATCAAGTTTTATTTTATTTTTTTTCAATTTACATAATTATGTACGTACCAATCACCCCTGCAAAATAGCCAATACCTATCTATTTTAAAATAATATTATAACAAATATGCAAAAAAATTTTTTAACACATACCACTTGGGGGTGACTATACAATACTTCAGTTCAATCGATCTCGTCTATAATATCACAGTTTGATTTGTCTGCGTAATAATGATATAAGCTATAAATATACATAGGCTAGTTAATTTACTGACAGTAGCAGTAGAGTTTGAGCTGGTAGTGCTGTACGCAATGGCTTTGATTTCCGTACAGGTTGAGTCTACTTACTGTTCCGGCTACTGTCCATTTGTGCTTATCGTGTCGCAAGGTTCCCTCGAATACACCTTCACCTGGCACTGCACGCACCATGACCATGAATTCACGCCATCCGACCTCATGCTTTCTTGGCTTACCCACTACCAACTCGGTAGCTTCTATAACTTCAGCAACACTGAGCCAAGCACATCGCGACGAGTGCAAGAATATAAAGTCATTCAAATGCAATATCAAAGATTCGGCTGCTTCGAGAGCAGTTTTACTTTGAGGAGATATTTTACGTTCTTCGTGACAAGTGCACCAGTGATCGTCAATGTTTGCTAATTCACAAGACCTATTCTTGGGTATTGGTAAAAACAAACTAATGCTTCTGTCGTTGGAGTAATCCTTTGCAACGCGTGTTTTAATCTTTGAGTCTTTTATCTCTTCGGTGTTAACAAGATCCGACAACATTGCATGAATATCAAAAGGAGTTGTGAGACGTTTGCTGTTTAATTTTAAATTATTGTACGCTAAGTTGTAGTTCTGTCGGAACGATGGTGGTAACAATATTTGAACCAGAGGCAGTCTCTCCTCTAATCTGCCTTGTTTAGTAAATCTTATGTCGCCCCATCTAATACCGTGGTCGCTTAGTAATATGAGAATTGTGTTCTGTAAATATTTAGATTTGTCCAATATTCGTAAGAAGTTTTCATAACTCACGTCCATCGCAATTGGATAGTTAAGGAAGTCGTGGCTCATTGTTACCTCCCAAAAGAATCCAAATAACTTGGATGTTTTAAGAGTTTCTGTCAGTTTTAAAATATAATCCAAGAGAGCGTTGAAAAAATACTTATCGCCCATACATATAAAGGAGTTGTAATCCCTGGTATTGCCGACGTGATGCTCAGCTTCATGTATGAAAGTGTGCAAATAATAATCGGTAGGGGTGCCACTGAAACCAATTTTTCCAAAATTAAAAGTGCCAAGGCTAGCACTGTCTTCTCCAAGCGCTGTATAGTAGCCGGCATCCTTAAACCATTCCCATATGAACGGACAATTGTCAAAAGTAGTTTTAATATTAGGCCAACAAGTTGACTTCAAATCTGTCTCTTTAATGCCCAATAACATGGGGATCAGATTAGGAAAAGTATTGTCGCCCACTTTATTATATCCCAACAACTCTATAGCACCTTTCTTTCTCAAAAAAGCTAATGTTTTTGGCATAGTTCTATGAAAATTTAATCTCGAAACCGCATCGATACCCATAATAATAACGTTATAAGCGGAGTGATTCTGCGATATATCCGCGAAATCTTCCTTATGCGATAAAAATGGCTTCTTTGGAGCAAATGCGAAAAACTGTTCATAAATAACTGTATCGTCGTAGCCGCACGAAACTTTGATGAATTCATTTACAACTTCAATATAATTAGAAAAAAATATGCATGTTTCATAAGTTACTCGATCATCTATATCAGATGCGGAAACGTCAGGAATTGACGATGGCCGATAAAAAGACTTGTGACAGCACGTTATGTTGGCATCTTCAGGTACATCGTAAAATTGGAGATTTTCTGCAACGAGCCATATGTGTGTTTCATTATAATTAAGAAGTGATATATTAGATTTAGGACATAGATTCGGTGTCTTAGGAGGTGCCACGAATTTTCTAATGCTTTCATCAAATGGCTTCATGTTTGGTATAGTGCAACCTTCAGTTCTTATTGTGAAGGTATCGGCGGGTAGAAGAATATTTTTTAAGTGCCAGCTTTCAGAGTAGCTAAGTGCTTCGTTCTTGAGAATAAGAACTTGTGGTCGATTGTTCAATGTGACTACTAGAAAACAACCACCGAATATTGTTGCAGCTGCGAAAATGTATCGAAAACGCACTGATATGGGACGTACTTTATAGCTGCTGCCTGCTTTCACCAGATGGCCCATGCTGAAATGTTAAATAAAACATGCATTAAGAGATGCAACTCCTTTCTCTTTGTTAAATTTTTTTAATATTTTTTTTGCCACTAATCCTTATTTTAATTTAATTCCAAAAGTGAAAATGAGGGGCAAACGGTGTTACCCCTGACAGGTGCACTGTTGGTCTGGGTCCAGAGTTACTACGACAGAAACCGACTGAGAATCTTAGACGTTTACAACAGGTACATGATTTATATTATTATATAATAATTGCCATGTATTTGTTACAATATATTTATTAAAGAAATTTACTTAACACTAGAAAAAATAAACAAAAAATGTCTAAATATATACAAAATACAATACGCGCTATGTTCGCGTAAATTAAAAATTATACAATCTAATATAAAATTGCACATACCTGTTAAGTGAGGATTACCAAATTTTAGGTTGTTTAACTAATAAGACATATCTTTCTATTTCTTTCTCATTTTTAAGACTAGCAAGGTGTAGGCACGTATAATTTAAACATGATTTCGCTATTGTATTTGTTGAAGGACGTCAAAACAGTTTGTTATTGATATCATTTTTGTTATGTCACGAGATTCGTCGCAAGTGCTTGCAGTGCAGTGAAATGACAGCGAGGGATTCGGGAGGCTGCACGCATGCGTACAAAGGCACGAAATATTAAGCGTGTATAATTCGTAGGTTGACCAAAAGAGTTGCCAGACAGGTTGCTATCTACTTGATGGTAGGTGTGCCTTCGCCTTAACACTTAGCGCCTGTTTCACAAACGTCAAGTATGGCCTACTTGACGTAACTGTCATTTAAAGTCACCTAATCTCCTATCAAATGTGATAGGAGATTAGGAAGAAAAAGCGAAATGGGCTCTGGCATCCCTAATTCACTCTTAGAAACTCAACAGCACACATTCTTTTAATTTAAAGGTGTACTGCTCCCGACGGGCTACACAAATGATTGGGAATAACAGTGTCACTACTTGCCAATTCATTTTGAAATTTTGCCCTGTCGGGAATCGAAACGGTGACCCCTCAGGTTAAGTGCAAGCAAGCACCTTAACTACTCGACAAAAAATGAGCTTCGAATAATCTATTAAAAGCATAGACTTCTATATTACTTCGTAATTAAAAGTGATAAAATTAATTTAATTAAAACAATTTTTACCTACAGATATTTTTTGGCGTTATATTGTTTTACATATTTTTTTACTCTCTTTTATTTTTCAAGCGAGTTTAAAATATTTTTGTTGAAATCGTTAATTGAGTTCAATTTCGTCAAAACATTACTAAGTTTCAAATGTCGACAAAATATCGCAAAAATTTAAAACAAAAATATGTGGCCAAATTTCATTAGTTGATTCGTAGAAAAATGGTAACTAACATTCAACCCAGTTATATAACTAACAGGTATCTAGGTCTAAATAATTTGTAGATATCAATTATTACTATATGAATAACGGTGCAACATTATGGATAATGTTAAATGTAATTTAAGAATTGTAGATGGCGCTAAGTGCATGTTAATTGTTTATTATAAACTGATGTTGAATATCCGATAAAATAGATAGATAAAATATCCGGAATTTCGAATTTATTTGAAATCGTTTTAAGTTATACCTACATGAAAATATAAAGAACTGACCTGTCTGAAAGAGTGCGTGTTATATGCATAAAAAAGTTACATAGTTAAGAAAGTAGGTACCGTTCGTTGCGTAGCAGTCACTGCGTGTTTTCAAACACGGTTTTGTTTTCGCCGCGCTAATTGTCGATTTATCGGTTTGTTATCAATCGCGACCAAATTGTAGTTATAACCTCGTGGAAGAAATTTTCAAACTAACACTGCACAATCGATAACTATCCCGCGGTGCAACACGACGGAAGTAGGTGGGTGGTAACTGCTTCACGCTATTATTGCTGGCTGGTCGCGGTTTCTATTCTTTTTTTAAAATCATAAGTAATTTTACAGCTTTCAACTGCACGGAAGCATATTCAAGTGCAAGGCTAAAGCAGTTTACTCACTAAGGGACAAATGTCCCGCAAGATTCTTAAATGAAGTTAGGCGACGAACCAAGATATCTTTTCTTAAAAGATCTTGTCTTTTGTATACTTATTTGATGTATGCAGTCGATTATATTATACCTAATATTATGTCACTTGAAGAAGTACCTAGTGTTGGTGCCTATATAACGTTGAATATAATTTTAATAAAGAAAAAAAAAGAAATCTTAACACTTCAGTTTTACTTAACACGGCTTAGAATAAATTAAAGCACAGTTAATGAATTGATTTAGTAATTTAATAAATACTAGCTACATCCTTCAAAATAAAAACTATCCTATCTTTTAAGTTGGACCAAATTACACATAGTTACGAAGTTTTATCAAAATCAGTTCAGTAGCTTAGGAGTTTATTGGCGTCAAACATGTGACACGAAATTTTTATATATAAGTATGGAGATGTATTTGTTGCCTTATTTATTTTGTTATCTTTGGTCTTCCAAGGGATTATTTTATTGAGATTAATGAATACTTATCAGCTCAGAATGTCTAACGAGGTCACCTAATAGATTTGTGCAATCCTCAACCCTTAAAATTTAAGTTTACCTACTCCTTGAATAGCTTTACAGATATCTACTCTATATTTTGTCGTCTCTCTTTTAAATTTTCATTTATAACATTTGCACGCATTATACAGAGGAACACAGCGACTGTGAGTAACCCCGTATTATAACCCCATGATAGTTATTTATGTGAAAAAAATAACTGTCTAACTGAAGAGTTACTTATTACGGAAATAGAGAAATAAATTTGGAATGTATGTGTAATTTCATGTAACCCTTAGGATTTCGCAGTCATTTGGGCAGCTCGTCTGGCGGCAGTAACCACCCTCTTACAGAATACCACCGTGAAATAATAGCATTATGTGCTGTTGTGTTTCGGTGAGTGAGTAAGGGATGCCAGAGCCCAATACCCCATCCCTCGTTTATCACTTATCCTTAATCCTTCTATGGTAGGCAGCACACTTGTAGCACTTATGGCGTTACTTGTGTTATAGGCGACGGTAGCCACCTACCATCAAGTGGACCGTCAGCCTGTCCACCTTAGCATAAAAAAAAATATGTCAGAGTTTACCAAAACTTCACACCAGTTAGTAAGTAATTCCTTTTCTGCCTATCGAGTTTATATATCACTGCTAATAATATGTCTTGTCGACAACAGGTCTTAAATCCTGTTTTTTTGTTTGAAACATGAAGAGTTCTTAGCTATAGTTCAGGCGTTTGAAGATCAACAGCTCATTTTCTAGTTAATGAAGGGATTTCGCTAATTTCCACAGGTTCGGTTGATGTTAAATTTGGTATTTTTACTTCGCCGGTATTTCCATGACATGGTAACTTTGATCTCGGCTGTAGCAGCAAGTAAGTAGTCCGCAGGACATCCAACTCAGGCCTCAACCGAGAGTCCAGCATTTGTTTATAATTTTAATTATAACGTACTACTGGACCGATTTGAAAAATTCTTTCACTGTTGTATCAGCGAGTAACATAGGCTATATTTTTAAAAGCTACGCGGACGAAGTCGTGTACAACAGCTAGTATAAGTAAGTAAATGGTTCAATGGTACCATGATAAATTAGAATTGGTTACTTGGCGAGTATAGAGGGGCGCGTAGGTACCCTCTACGTATTATATCGTAAATTCGAGCACAACACGTTAGGCTAAGGGGAGACCACGACGGGGAGTTTGTCGCATGCGCTCTCTGCCAACCGGCTGTCGAATGTAATACAATTTTGTATTATAGTGTAAAATAACAACTGGTTATTCGTACACATAAAATATTCCGCGGGTTTCTTTGACTATCTGCTGCATAAGAGATATGAATGAGGACCACGTCGTATTCTCTCGAGGTAAGCCAGTAGGAGTATTACAGCAACCGTGTAAGAATGTTGTGTTAGAAAATCAATAACACTATGACACAAGCTTAACCTTAAATTGTAATTTTGTGTCTATTTTTTAACCTTACCAGTTATATTCTATTACATTAAAGAACGTACAAAACTTTGTAGGTTGCTCCACACATTACGAGTATCTAAATGTACCCAGTTCGGGAAAACCAAGTATGAATATTCAAAACATTGGTATTTTAAAATGATATGATAATTCAATTTCTGAGCCAATTATTATAGCTTATATCCCATATGGTATATTTCGGTCTAAATTTTATCCATTTTAATATATATACGTCAATAATCTTGTACGACCCCCTTCTATTTTGGAGAAAAAATAAGAAATAAGAAAGTTCCATCACCAAGAAGAGATTAAGGCGGGGTACAACGAATCCAAATGTGGCTGTAGAAGTTTTCGCCAAAAATATAGGTACTCTCCATATCTCCATAGCAAAGTTAGTAACTGTTCTTTCTGGGGTAGCTTGGAATGAATTTTCTATGAAGAACAATTCGGCAGAATATAGGCAAAGTATAATGTTATTTTCAATTAACAATTAGTAAAACAACACAAAATATGCAATATATAAATCTTCAGTTATCAAATTACCAGCTATTCTGTGAGAATTGTAAGGTACTTATGTACTTTTATGAGACAATGACCTTATTGTAAAATTTCACGTTGTTCAGTTAAGGGGTTTTGGAGTCCATACGGAATATACATCGACTTATAGGTATAGGTATGTGTGTGTGTACCTAATATCTATATAGGTATGAGTTATAAAGAAGCGTATGTTAATGATAGTGATAATGTTGACGAATAATGACATTTTCAGGTTCTGGTCCTACTGTTCCTCACACTAATACCTTGGCCGGGGCCGTCAGTTTTCAAGATAACGTGCTCACGTGACAACTCCAAAATCGTAAGAAAAGTTATACAGAACAAATGGCTCCCCGTTTTAGAGAGGTTTCAGGTAAGCTACTTTAATGGCGTATAAGAAATTATTGTAAGAAGTTAGGTACTTTCATTGAAATTTGGCAACTCGCTCCCAAATTCGCAATTGCAATTTCTTTTTGCAAATTGTACACACACCTCCACAAAACACTCTCTCCATTATAGAAAAAGGTATCAAAAATCGTTGGGTGCGTTTAGAGGAACCGAGCGGAGAAAGAGGCGAACATCTCTTTATATGTATTTGTAGTAATTGTAGAGGTGCCAAAGTAATGTAACTTACAGATGTCAGTGTAGTTCAGAGTTTAGTTTCACTTTGTAAATAATTTATGAGGTATATAAGTAATGTAGCATATTCGTAACTTTCACTGGGCCAAGGTTGACGACGACTGTGTAATTAAAGTAGGTTCATTATTCAACCTAAGGGCCTGCTGATTTGATGGAGTCTTCGTTGCATACCAGGATCAAAGCGAAATATATTTAATGTACAAATTAATTGACTAGGGTCACAGTTCCATAAAAGTGGAGTTATGCTGATGGTTATGAACGAAAGAAAGCTATCAAATGCAAAAAGATTTTTGAAATCCGTCTTGTAGTTCCAGAGCCTAACCCAACAAACTTTTCAGTTATGAAATAAAACAATGTTAAACTGATTGCAGGTAAAACTACCTTTAGAGTGTCCGTTTCATCCGGCACGCGACATATTCGCGCCGCAACACGCTGCCAAACTGCAGCATCGACCCTCGCAATGGACATGTGCTTTCTGCGGCAAATCCTTCTACGAGGAAAGGCATCTAGATACACATTTCGACCAGCGTCACAAGAACCAGATTAACAAGGTAAGTTCAAGGTCAAGTAAGTTGATGGACAAGTAGTGGCACTACTTGTCCATCAAATTGTATAATCAGAGACATTACTCTGATTATAGTGCTCTCTGATTTTATACAATTTTGAGTAGCAGCGAGGAAGCGGAACAAAACTGTAATATTTAGAAAAGGTCTTCAATAAAAAGGATTGGTTTGTTAACGACTTCAGAGAATGTCGCAAGATTATACAGTAAGTATTTACCTACACCATATTTAGTGATTGCAATGAAATTGATAAAATATTTTTCTGTTGCCCCCTATTCCTCGTGTGCCTAAATAATGCTATTTTCTTCTACAAGTTTTTGTGTTCTTTCTACAACTTTACATAACATTTTAGGCTGAAGACGCTGTGTGCCTCGCAGACTACTGCGACATAATGCGGTGTCAAGTGCTAATCACCCATGGCATGCTGAGTGGCGGTGGAGGTCCCGGTACCGATATCGAAGTGTGGCAGGATATTGAAACCGCAAAAAAAGCTCTCGCTCCGGCGGCCACCCGTAGTGTTGCCAAAGTACCTTCTCGAAGAAGACGTCCTAAGACCTCACCACCACCCCCTATAATCGAATGTTCTAGAACTAATACTAACAATGAAGAACCGGGTACGTTTAAATTACTTCTTACGTAAGAATTACTTACTAATGCTATACCATACTCGACCTACCACATTTCATTAGATGAATCTTCTACATAATATGTTCCGATCTGCAAAACCCACATTTCTAGCAAAGGCTCTACAGCTATGTCGGTTTTGCCGAATTTTACCTAACCGACATCTTGGTCAGATCAAGAGGCCTATTTACTGTCTTTTCATTACATAGTATATTAGATTGTAATACTTATGCCTAACCAACTAGGTGTACTTAATTACCTGCCTTTATAGCCCCTCTTCAGGATGGGCCAGCGCTGGCCCAGTGAAATGGCCATGCGATGGTTGAAACGAAACTACACGATGGCGCATTCAGTTGGGTTTCATTCATCGCCTTTGATGTGGGCCGGAAAACCGCCGCCGACGCCATCCCACGACCATCGCATGCGCCATAAGCCATACGACACCACTACGCCCTCTTAACGTTGGCCATAGGGATGGCCCATCGTGAAGAGGGGCCATTTCGTGTAAACCCATAGATTTTTGAATTAATAAACAGTTGAATGTTTTAGACTTGGAAGAAAAGGAAAAAAGAGCGGAGGACAGTGAAGGAGAAGCAAATCAGACGTCAGAAATGTGCGACGCAGATACGGTCGAGTCTTCCTTACCGCCCGACAGTAGGCAAAAGCGTCTCGCCGATCTCCAGGCGGAGCGCGCCGCTTGCGACCCAGCCCGATTACAAGGACTCAAAGTGCGCTGCGAAAGAATAGTACATTCTTGCATCGCGACCCTATTGCTGCACCTCACTCAACACCAATTTACGGAATTAGAAGGTGATTATCAGGCTGACAGTCCACTAGACAATAACAGTCACCATAAGATGATTTTTAGTAACGCAATGTTGCATTTTTACTACAGAAGAAATGCAGCGCGCTGTGTGCTGGTACCTGTCATGTGACCGATACTGGGAAGACACGGCGCCGGCTGCAAGGGCTTTTCCGTGGCCACTGCTTTTAGCGCTCGCGACAGGTCTTGCTCTAGCGCTCAGCATGATATACTACATTATATGGATCGTTTTCGAGTAAGCAATAGATTGTTCTATCTATAGAAAACCTTGCAGCGGTAAATTTTATATTGATTTATCCAAACTTTTACAAGTAAGTAATTATTTATAGATAGGCAAAAATAAATTTTGCTGCAAATCAATACTGTACAATTGGCAAGCAAGATTTCAATTTTAAGTTTAGCGACGTTCCGTGGCAATTTAAAGCTAGTAGAAGAATCATTTTTCGAAACTTCAAGGCACTGAATAACGCTATCTATATAACTGGTTTCAGCTCTGACGAGGGCAGTGTGCCGGGCAGCGCGTCAGTGTCGATCACAACCCACTCGTCTCCGACACGAGGAGAGCGTTTGACGACCGAAGACGGCTTGTTGGATGACCCAGACCACGACGACCATTACATCTACGTCACGTACCCGCCCGAGCTCAAGCGGCGTCTGCTCGAGAGGTACGCACAGAACAGGCTCACTCTCATCCTACTCACACCTTACATTAGACAAACGCGAGTCGATTAGACCAACTAATCGTTGGCTATTAGGTCCCTAGTCGCTGCACTCGCTGTTGATTTATTATACTAAGAAATATAATACATTGCCCAATTAAAAACCATCGACGTACAAATTTATCACCCTACAATTTATAGTTACTGGGTTCTTCCAGTTATAACTTCTAGCAGAGAAATGGGACTTCACGATACTTTCCTCATGTAAAACTAGTGGCCGCACCTTTACTAATGACAAAAGGGACATGAATGAACCTATAAATCTCTGTTTGGGATACTTCAAATATATCTAATTACATACGTACATTTTTATAATTTATAACAAAAAGTTTTTATATACCTATATATATATATAGTGTCATTCATATGTTATCAGAAGATCCCAATTTAACTTTATTGAAAATCTATACTTGCGTATTGTTTCCTCAAAGAATTTTATTGTTTACTACTATTTTTATGTGCAAATTACATCTTTCGTCAACTCTGAAACTTTTGCTTTGTCTAATAACTTTAAAGGTTTTTAGTTGACATAATAGATAGTACAAATCAGCGCCGGCCTTAGCCATTGATCATGGTAGAGCGAGATTGTCTTTCAGCGCCCTTTGGTCGAATCTTTCACTTCACTAAATTCTATTTTAGTTTTATGTTAAAACCCAACAGTTATCTAGAGATTGATTTTGATTTAGACCATTTTTGGACTAAATTCATGACTAGTCTAGCCGCTAGAAACAGATTTTTAAAAAGTAGATCTACGGATTTATCTAGAGACAAAAGGTGCCATTTTGGCCTTTTGGTGCCCTTTGCGGGCTTATGCCTAGAGCGACCCCTCTTGCTCCAGAGCCCGCGCTGATACGAATATTTTCCACGTAGTCACCTATCCTATGAGATCCTATGAGTGTTGATGCAAAGTCTTTGTACTAATAAATGTGTGTCGTTTGTTTTAGCTGCTACAATAGAACAACTCGCCTCTGAGACCCTTCGAGTCCATCCTATTGCGTCGTGCATGACACTTAGATTTTGTTTATAACGATAAATAGAAGAACTATAAATGTACATACTCTTAGATAAATTTTAAAGTACCGTTCAACTAATGATAACAAAAGATATATTGAGTGAACTCGTAGAAGACTGTCAACTAAAGTCTATTAGATTAGTAGTAAAGTGACTTTACATGAGTTTATAATAATGACCGCACTCGCTAGTGAGAGCGTAAAAATTTTATATGGAGAATTCTCAATTGTCAAAGTCAAATCGACAATTTTATATGGAAAATTGTTAATTGTTAATGTCAAATTGACAATTTTCTATTTTACGCTCTAGCTAGCAAGTGCAGTCTTTGTAAACTCATGGTAAAGGTACTGATGCCTATAGTTCTCAAAACTGTGTAAATTGGACGTTATTTTGCGAGGCGAAAAATGTGCTTTTAGGATGTCAAAAACAAAATGTCTGTCTGTTTTTATATAGAAATGTAGATAATGAATTTGAACAATTAGAATCTCTTTTTACCGACCTACTCACTTATAGGCCTTGGATTTAGTTGTTTATTTATTTTTATAGTAGAACTTACACGATAAAGTAGTTGGCTTGGAAAAAAACATTGGTGCCTAATTTTATTCCTTAGATATAAGATTAGTTTTTTTATCTATAATAAGGAACCTTTTAGGAAATGTATATAATATGTCGACTGGATTTTATTTTCGTGATGATGCAAAGGACGCTTTGAGACGTTTATAACAATGTGCATATTATGTTACATGACATTGGTACAAATGTCTCAAACGACGCCACATTCATATGATAATAATAAAAAAAGAGAAATATGTAAGGAATTTGTATTTTCTTTTTCTTCTAGTCAAACGCTTCTAGTTAGAAGCAATAAGTATTGAATGTATCATCAAATATTTAGACCAAAAACATAAAATCCGGACTTAATTTGTTTTGGCCAGAGGTCGTTGTCTAAAATGCACAAGATGTGTTTAAAATGCACAAAAGCTTTTTTAATTTAATGAATTTTTATTTTTAAAGAAATCTCTTAGGATTAAAACAAATCTATAAAATAATAAAAAATTAGTCAGCTTAGCAATTTGTAAAATAGTCGGTTTCGGACCAAAGTGTGAATATATACCGACATTCAAATAAAGCTTGCCTAGAACTCTCATATAACGATTTAAAACTGTAGTTAGTTTCTTTTTCGCATAATGTCTTCCTTCTAAATATATAAACAGATAAAAAACATCATACCTAAAATATAAGACTCACAAATTTTATAATGATAACTTATAAAATATTGCTTAATAAACTGAAACACACTTTTCATTCATAACAAGCAAAACAAATAAAAAAAATAATAATTATTGCTTACATCATTAAAATTTATTTTACTCAAAAACTCGAAAAATGGCAGTTGATGCATGTCACCTGTGGAAGGTGACACTTTAAGGTGACACAAGTCAGATTTCCTCCATACACTCGTAGAATGATTAATAATTACTCCGCTGTTTTATGTTTAATACCGATTAATCTTATCGTTAACTATTAATTTAGTTAAAGTATTATTTTAAAAAATATGACCCTTGAAAAAAATCCATATTTTAACACAAGTTTTAATGCAACTTTGAACGTGATTAGATCACTCTAGTGTACAAAACCTCCAAAATATTTTATCAACAAACATTGATTAGTTATTCAAGAGTTCAAATAACTTTACACAAAATAAATCTAAGCAGTAGTTTTGTCGAAAAGAGTATACGCCCAAGGGTCTGTTTATGATTTTATTTTTGGTATGAATCATTGTGCATCTCACTCTACTGCTCTTCCCGCGCATTGTGCTGTGTGAGACAGAATGAATTTTAGCTACACGCACCAATGAGTTTGAGCCGCCGACTAGTTCTTCCTTGAACTCAATAATAGGTATTTGGGAGATATTGTTGTCTGTAACGCTAATAACCTAAGACAGAATGCGAAGCAACACATTCGCGCACTTATTCAACTAGCGGAACATTCGCCAGCAATTCCAATATTTTAGAAAAACCTTTATAGATGGTAACTATTGACATCCCAATTTTTAATGTACACTATAGCTAGGATGTTTTCATTGGAAAACATTATTGGCTTTCAATCAATAATTACGAGATCTCAACCAGTGAAAAAGTGACAATTTCTGCACATTTTAAAAATTAATTATCATAGATATAAAATAAATTTCAGTTTTTGTTTCGATGCAAACCTTTATATTATGTCTCAGAAAAGTCATGTTTTTTTATGTGTTAAAACTACGACCAATAACTAATGAGTAGTAATCATGGAATTTGAATTGGAAAGTGGCCTCTTAAGGAGATAGCACACAGGGGACATTATGCGAAAGGGCCATAACCTTACGAATAGCTTATTTTAGGTCAAATTTAAAGCGACATCGAGTTCCCAGATAATTATCACGTTGAAATCTTACGATCTTTTTTTGTTCCAAATTAAAAAAAAAATTTATCACTGTACCGATATTTACACAAACGATGTCGCTTATAAAATGTATTTTTTAACAAAGGGTTGTCAATAAAAATTAGGGTCTAACTAAACGTTTTTCCTATCTACAAACAATTAAAACATAAATGCTTTTTATACATGAATCCATTATATGTATATTCTTTTAAAAGAATCACTACATCTGCAAATTTCCGTGCACTTTGTATTAACATAAGACCTTTGTTTTAAAAGTGTTAAATAAAAACATTTAAATGGAATAAAAAAATTGTTTTTTATTATTTACATCATTTCTCATTTACAAAAGCAGTCGTTTTTCTTAAAGTTTATAATATTTTATATTACATTAATCTTATAGTGAGTCGACTTATTCATAGTGAGAACAATTCGAAAAGTTATATATAAAAAGCTAACTATATGTTATATGGTCAATTTTTTTACACTTTTAAAGTCTTTTCTTAGTATAGCCACCTCTATGAACACGTTTTAACAAAAATATATGTATACGCAACAAATTAAAATAATAAAAAATATCAACAACGATAAAATTATAAATTACTTATCCAATTAGAGCGACAATGAAATATCTTTAAAAATGATTCGATTTTGTATTTCCTTTCTATATGATGAAAATCGAATAAATAGGCGACAGTTAACATTCATTCTGCTCTTTGGTTGTGCAATAATGTAATTTATAAAAGGATTTATAAATATTCACTTTAATATTAACCGTCACTGAGCGTAACGTAACGTGTCTGTCACGCCGGTTCAGCGCTTTTCCCCGTGCCAAAAGTGCCAAACGTGCCTAAAGAAGTTTTCACTTCAAAGGTAACATAGCAATATAAAGTTTGAACAGGTTAGACAATGTGGGGTTAAAGCGCTAAAGATACTTGGCGCCCTTCCAGGCGGCGTTGCCGTCGTTACATTTGCAGCCGCAGCCCGTGGGGCAGAAGTCGTGTCGCGAGAACCAGCGAAGCACGTGGGCTGCGTGGCCGCCGTGGCCGCACAGGCGACACGCCGTGGCAAGCCCGCGCACGCCCAGCGCGCACACGGCGCATCGCAGCGCCAGCGCGCCGCACGTGGCGCACGCGGCTCCACTAGCGCATCGGCCGCAGCGAGCGCACTCCGCGCCCACCGTCGGCCCCAGCTCCGGGCACACCTCCACCTTGCACACCACCAGCTTCATCACCTGCAAGCGCCACCCCAACACTCTATTATTCAAGAGCTTCAAGAGAAAACATAAGTGCTCTTAGCTGCTCGAGTAGCTGCGCGTAACTCAACGTTAACAAAAAATTAATACGCAATGTCCACTGCCCCATAAAAAAATATGGAAGACTTTATAAATGTGTCGTATTCCCGTAACTCACTATGAAACGAATAAAATACACATTTTGTAGTACATTGCCAGTTCCCTTAATAATGGATATATTCAAAATCTCTGTTTTTCTGTTTATTAACAAGTCAAAGTCCTACATCAACTAGCCAATTTGCACCAATTTGAAATTTTCTTTCACACTTTGAAAGCTACATTACTACAGATGGATATTATATGGTATTATATTTTATTTATACTTTGTATTATGTTTCCCCGATTGCGCAGGGGCGAAGTCAGTACGCGTAAGTCTAGTAATAGATAATAATATGTTACCTCAGTCCGCTTGTAGAGCAATTGCCAACGATGCAATATGTCGGCGTAGACTCTCTTGAAGCAATTATACAAATGCACCGTAGCTGCGTCCAACACGCAAATATCCGATTGCATTTTAGAACGCTCCGACTTGGACATAGTGGAGTCCGTGTAAAAGTTTTCAGCTTCTGAACACGAATTACTTTCTTGTACGATTGTGGTCCAACCGTCCGCACTTACTTCACTGTACTGATTAACTGTACTATAAGGTGACGTGCCGTTGCCCTGAAAATTATGTAATAATTATATGTATTTACGATGAAATCTACACATCGCTTCGGAAACTGTCCAAAATAATATTATAGACTAGCTGACCCGGCGAACTTCGCACTGCCTCAAAGGTAATGTTGCGTTAACTTTGTTAAGATAATGTTTGTTACTCTTTTACAGAAAAAACGACTGAACGGATTTGGATGATTTGTGTATATGATACACATATAGTTTATTACCTGGATTAACATATAGGATACTTTTTATCCTGGAAAAAATTTAGGTTCCTGAGGGATCGTCTAAAAATATAAAAAATAGCGTCTAATTTTTATATTTTCCGTTTGCCGTTTCTGCTTTATTGAAGGCATTAATATTACTTACGTAACTGGAATTACTGATAGTCGACTGAGAACTAGAATTACTAGTCTCATTGAATACGCAGAACGCACACGCTAACATAGCCGCCATTTGCAGATCGGATTCTTTCGCGTAATGGGATATTCTGAAATTGTACAGCCTCGTTTACCAACAAGAAAAAAGTGATCGCATTTCATAATATGTAATAGGAATGTATCAACTAATTAATAGAGTTTATCAATTTATTAAGCGATTGGTCAATTACTTACAGCTCGTGCAGCATGTTGCAGCCGAGCGGGTGGTGCACCCAGGTCATGGTCTCCTCGCTGGAAGTGGGGTGGTCCATGGGCCTAGCCCTGAGAGCGCGCGCCGCCAACGCCGCCAGCCGCCACGCCACCGCCTCGTCGGACCCGCCACCGCTTCCCTCGCACACCGACGCGTTCTTCTCGCACATCTCTACACAAACAACACTTGGACTCAGGCGCCGACTCTGTCATGAACACAGGCAGCCCAAAGCGCCGGTTGATACTCACCAACGGGATGGTCCGCATCTATGACGTAGTTTTGCGCAAGCGTACGGCTGATCGGAAAGAGAGCGCCGGCGTCATAGAGTAGCACACGCGCAGACCCGCAACCCGATACGCTACCGCGACTGCGCATGCTACCAGCACGCCGCCCCTGCGCCTTCTACAATTTTAACAATTTTATTTTTTATATATAAATTATATAAAACAAAGACGTGTTAGATACACAACTGAAATTCGAGAAGGGCTGGACTGATTTTTATATTTTATTTGTTGAATTTGTCTTCGTCACAAATAGTAGAATAACTATTGAAACATCGGAAATATTCACGAGTAAAATGTTTTGGAGTAAATTCATTTTCTCAAACATTTTGTATAGCAGCTTTTTTATGATAAAAATTGGAAAAGTAAGAAAATCACAAAAAAAATTTGTATACAACGCATGTTCATTTTTGTTTATTTATTGATTACGAGGCGGTACTAAGTTCGCTGGGTCTGCTAGTTAAAACTACACACATTGAGTACTTTCCGCTGTTTTATTTTTCGGGCTTTTCCGAGACTCCAGGAATAGTAAGGGAGTAACTTTAGCATTTATTCTGCTCAATTCAGTTTTTGTCCATAGAAAAAAACCGATTTAGTTACTTCCTAATTTAGACCACTATTTTTAATACATATTTCGCTATCATTGCTGTTGAACAAGTAGTTGTTTGATTTGCTTAGATGGACTGAAATGTTTAGATTAGACGATGATGTACTGTGATGTTGAGTGTTTGTTTGTGCAATTAAAAATACCATTTATAATCACAGAACTATAGGTATATGTCAGAGCAAATAAGGTCAGTACAATCATCATAACATTCGTGTCCCGACTGACGCGCGAAGACATGCGATAGCAGGTTATGTCGGAGTATTTATTCGATTATATTTTAACAAAGTTCACGACTTCGTTCGCACCAGACTTGATTAATTTATTAAAACTAAAACGTTTATGATTTCACAATAATCCAGAATCTGTGCGCTTATTTAATATAAATCTGCGTTTTACTGGATACTCGATGTTATAATACCGCTTACCCATTGTTATCTATGCTTACTTATATAATAAAACTTGTCGTTTATTGTTTGTTAGGTTTAACGCGTTAAACTCTAGAACTACCAATCTGAAGAGATTACTTTTGCATTTGATAGCCTAATTTTTTAGGAAGTATTAATAAAGTCAGAAAGAATAAAAAAAAATACACTATAATAAACGCTCACTTGCGTTACAACTGTTAGCACTCTTAAGCCATAAGTGAAGAAGACACTCACCCATCTGTCTTGAAAGTAGAACGTGGTGATGGAGTTGGAGAGATGGCGGTGATGGAGTTGGGGGAAACCGGGGGCGTTGGTGGGCGAAGGCGTGGTGGTGGCGTGGGGCGACGCCGAACCGTAGCCCCCGAACACGACCGGCAGTGCGGAAAGTGACGACATCGATCTGAAGATGCATTACAAAAAAGACTTAAATGTAACGCGACAAGGCTTAAATTGCTAGTCTTATGTTACTAGAGTGTTATTCGTAGTCTCATTGAGTATGGATCGTAGTTTTGGAATATATATAAACGATATATAAGTGTACTTAACTATAAAACGAGTTATGTTGGATGCGTGGAGTGCTTTAACGCTCTGTTAAAGCACTCCACGCATCCAACATGATAATGACGGAGCAATATAATGACGTTTTTAATCGCGTTAGCGTGCGTCGCGATTTCGCGAAGGAAACTGAGTCAAGCAATAAATGCCTATATAGGTGAAGTGAAAGTTTGTCCCTAAATATACCTCGGGGTGCCAGACTCATGCTTGAGCGAGAGGCGTCGGGCGTTGGGCGGGCGCGTGAATACAACGAGAGTGCCGACGCAGCCCCAACGCGCGCCGCTCGTCCGCGGGAAAGGGACGCACGAGTCGCCCGCGTTCTCACTCTCCGACTGGCTGCGTTGGCTCGACTTCATCGAATCACTGTCCTCGTTCGATTTCACTGGAATCTGACGAATACTCAGTTCACTATTAACGAAATATTAATTTTAGTCCCACATGAATGGTTAACTTTAATTTAACTAAGGTTCAAGACACATTTTTTTTTTAAATCTTGTTTGAAATTTCCTACGCATTTATGCAGGTGCCTAAAAGGTTGATGAAGCTCAGTCGCCATCATCCATATAATGCACATCCAATGCATACGTGGTTTTGAAATTATTACTCACTACAACTTGAGCTCGAATTTTTTTTATGCTTTTGGTCTGGGGACTTTAAACGCTTCGCCGTGCTGTCGTGAGCCATTGCAAACAAAAACTTGCTCCAGCAAAAATCACTAGTGATCATTAGTGCCATCTGCAGACTGAACTGAACTCTTGTGAGCAGAAAAGTTCTACGAATGAGATTGCTAGGATGAGATTGCGAATGAGAACCAGTCAGGTATAATCGTTAGTTAGGATTGTGACAATGGATTTTATGAAAAAGTTTCTCACCTCATCGACAGATGTTGCTAATGTTTTCAAACAATGCAATAGGCACCTATGACCCTCCATCTTTTTCCGATGAGCAGTTCTATTAATGGCTTGAAGGATCTTTATAGTGGTGGCACTATCAATATTAGTGCCGGAAAGCCACGAGAACTTTGGTATTGTCTGTTCTGATACATTTCTTGGGAAAGTTACTTGTAAATTGGCAATGTAGCCGTTCCTCTCTGCATGAATTTGACATGTTCTTGTCTCTATGTTCATATCTGTTACTTCTATGTTAGCCATTTCTCTTATTGATTCGAATTCTTCGTCGATAGATGTGAGAGTTTTATTCTGGAAAATAATATATAAATATACTTTTAAACAAATCTTTTATAGGTCATATAATTTTCAGTAATATTAACGGCTTTTACCATTTTATTGTCACTGTTTCTGCTATCGTTTAATGTCAAATCGTTAACAGAGTCTATAGTCGCATTGTAGACAGAGCCTGTAACATTACAAAAGAAAATGTATGTAGTTTGCATTTAATTGACGAGATGACTAGCTTTCTGATGCATCCGGCATCCCTATTTTTTGATGATCTCTTGAGAACCAAACATTTTTACAGCATGAAAATTATCCTACATAATTGTAAATCCAGGTAATCTGTGTTCGATTATAAATTTGATTAAACATTTTTTTACTCACTGTCATTTTGACTGTCTTCATGATTTTCATCAGGCAAGTAATGGTTGCACATACTTAATAATGACGAATGCATCGCCCATATCCTGAGTGACTGGTCTCTCCCCCAAGTCACTAGTTGATAGTTGGATGGTGACGTGTTCGGTCTCCACACCATCGTTTGAACCGTGTCTGTATGGCCCACTAACCTATGTGTAAGAGTGCCCCCAACCCATATACCTATCACCCCTGCCTGGTCTACTCTTGGCAAGCCACCCCATCCAACCCCAATTGTCAACAATCCACTACCGAAAGGAGTATAAATCGCTCGCCACACAGGGAAATTGGTCATAATAATATTCTCTGGTTTTCTGGCATTGTTTATATCAAAGTATTTTATGCTACCATCGTGGCTAGAGGTGACCACTTGATATTCATGGTGAGGACTCCAGTCGACACCGTGTATCTTACATAAGTGTGCAGAAATATAATGTATGGGGGAGGAGTGTTTGCGATAGTCCCATATTTTTATGTCTCCATCGTGAGCTGTTGCTACTATATGAGAGGCTACTTTGTTCCATTGCACTTGAGATGCTCCAGCTGCAATTAAACAGTTCATGTACTTACTTAATGCAGATATTGTTTTTATTTATGTTAAGGTAGACAAATGAGCTGACAATACACTTGATAGAAGGTACCGCATATAGCACAAAAACATCATAAAATTAAAAAAAATTGTAACCACTTTTTTAAATGTCCATCCATGTTACCTAACATGTGTGCGATTGAGTTCCCAGCAAAGTTGAGCAAGTGGTGTAGCAAACATCAAATTGTACAATTAGATATCTTCAACTTACCAACAGCACACAATGAGACAACAGGTTTTCTGTGATCTCTCAAATCCCATAAATGAGTAAATGTGTCTATTGAACAGGTAGCAATTAAATTGTGGTCCTGCCTATGAAAATGTGTATCACTGACTACCCTAGTGTGTGCACGAAGTGAGCAAATATTTGTTAAATCATTGCAACCGCGCCATTTATACACGTCCACTGTTTGGTTACTCTGGAATAGATAATAGTTTTATTTAATGCAACATATAGTAGGTTACCCTAATATTTATAAATAATAGCCATTTGTTTACTTACTGCAATAGCACATAATTTTTGGCCATGATAAGTTTGACACCACTCTGCTCCAGCTGCATCATATTTACTGTGACGAGGATACTTTTTTATAATATCGCCTGAGTCCTCTTCCAGGTTTATTTGTTTTATAGCTAACCATCTACGTCCTGCTAAGAGAACGTTGTTTCCTGTATAGTCCACGGACATAGCTGTCGCTTGTAAATCCCGGTACTCCCATTTCATAATTTCTGAGCTCCAGTGCACCGTCATTTTAGTTTATTTTGAGGTCAGCAAGGCAGCAGAAGATTAAACTGAAATATTATACTTTATATTATATGTATTGAAGAGTTTATAGATGAGCTTTTATATTTTAAAAAAATCATTTATATAATTCATTGAAGGTTTTTACATTTTATGAAATTTCAAAACCACATTCAAATTTGTTACTCATTTAAAAAATACAAACTTTAAAAAATCAAAATAAAAACAAGACTATAAAAGAACTCGAATAGACTGTCAGACTGTCACACTAGCAGCTATCTATGTCCGTATGCCGACTAAGTCACAGAATAAATAAAATTCACCATAAACGTTACAGACAATATTATACACTCCCATCAACATAATGCGGCCGCTCACTCTCGAGAAGTTCCTCGACGAAGTACCCGAGATTCGAGAAAGTTGACCAAGCATGAAGTGCGTCGTTACACACTCGTTCAACTTCGCGAGGAGCTCATTCGCGTTGCATATATATTATGGCAGAGAGCCCAAGAGGGGATTTTTGGATTTACTAGAGCGCGTCAGATATTGATTGGCAATTGGTATATTCCTCACGTCTCTCCGATAATGGATATGTATTAATCTAACGGTTTGGTTGGTGGTGTTGGTGGGGGTGGGGGTAAAATTTTAAATACAACTCGAGCGCGTCAGATTTTCAGATGGGATGTTAAGTGAACCTAAACTAAGCTCCCATTTAAAATTCAGACGATTCGAATGTAACGCAAGCTCGTGGCAGCTTTTTGAAAATGCAAAAAATATTTTTGACGATTCTCATTTTGTAATACCCCTAGCGCTTCAGATTTTCATACAGACGGTTCAGCCTAAATTCCTAATCGTGCTGATTCTTCTTACCATCCAATCTTCAAAGTCCAAATTTAGCATCGTGGGCTCTCTAACCATTATAAGTTACTCTAGGCACGCGGCTTCGAGTCCTTTGCATCTAGGAAGATGAATCATTTATCCAAGCTTTGAATCAAGGAGAATAGAGGTAAAGGAGCGCAAGCTGTAAGCGCAGCGTGTATTAAAAGTGTCCGTTGAAAGACGACGAACTGATGGCGCTGGTGCAGCTAGTGATAGTAAACAATTCAACTTAGCGCGCACTTCACTCCGTTTCATTTCATACTCTCAAACTCTCTAGATCACTGCCCTAGACACACCAGCGCCATCTCAATTTGACGATTTTAGTTGCCACTTGCCACTTTTTTAGTTTAACACCCATATAAGATTGTCCTCCTTGTCTCTACGCTTACTTGAATAATAACTAAATATTATTCTATGGTTTTGATACCTGAAGACTGAACTGACTGACTGAATGTGGACTGAATTACTGATAAGGATTGAAGAAAAGGAAAAAGGAAGGTTATTATGATATGATATGATAGATAATATAGATATCATAACAAACGGTTTAAATGGTTATCAGTATATATTTTCGCTTATGGATATAATAATTGAAACAATTCTATATATCCAAATCATTGCAAATATTAAATTCCAAGAATCAGCAGCATGTTAGTGATTCGAAGCCGGTTTCAAAAACTCTTAAAGAAATTACCGCGCTTTATTTTGGGCCTCGTATTTATTTACACTTATTGTGAATACTTTATTTATTATGTAACTCAAATTCAGGTAATACTACAACACTTATTCTACTAACATTTTGTTTACCTATGCTAATCATCGAAATAATATATCCTTATGTTAATCTATAATCAATTTAAGACTTTGTTTTTAGTGTAGTTGGCCATCATTGAAAGAAAAAATATCCGATGATCAAACAGTGTATGCGATGGTTTTAGCGGACACCCATTTGCTTGGATCTCGTAAGGGGCACTGGCTTGATAAATGGCGGAGGGAGTGGCAAATGCATCGCGCTTTTCAAACGGCAATAACTCTACATAAACCCGATGTCGTTTTTATTTTGGGTAAATATTGTTTATTATACTTTACCTTGATTACACCTATCAAACAACGAAACTGTTTTGAAGTATCTTTCTAAATACCTATACAGAAACCCTATAAAGTAGAACCCAAATTTCCAAAAATAAATATTATATTAAACTAGCTCCTACCCGCGACTTCGCCCGCGCAAGTTTTTAAATTATACACTAAAACCTTCCTCAAGAACTGGTGAAAACAGCATGAAAATCAATGCAGTAGTTTTTGAGTTTATCGCGAACAGATGTCTGTCTTTGCGTTTACTTTGCGCTGGTAATTGTTTTATAGTAATTTAAAACATTTGACTTTTTGACTTCTCTTGCCAACTAGAGCTCTAGAGAGACCACTCCTTTCGCTCTACCCCAGGGCTGGAGCTATACATAATATAATGTTTATATTATATTGGTATTATTTTGCAGGTGATTTGTTTGATGAAGGTGAATGGTGTTCAGAGAAAGAGTTTAATGATTATGTAGAAAGATTCAATAGATTTTTCAAAGTTCCCGAAGAAACTAAAATGTACTCTGTAGTAGGAAATCATGACATTGGATTCCATTATAGGTAAGAGAGCTTATAGGTATCCATTAGAGTTACAATAGGTCATTTACTTAGCAATTTTTTTTATATTAATTACTAGCTGGTGCCCGTCGGTGACTTCGTCCACATTCTCTATAGCCTATAGCCTTCTTTGATTAAGGGATTATCCTGAGATTAGCACCTAAACTAAACAAACAAACAAACAAACTCTTCAGCTGTATATAATAGTATATAGATTTTTATTACTTAGAATTTAACATTAAATTGTTAAGGCATTATATCATTTAATGTGTATCTTTGTTTATGCCAATTAGCTACTTATAGTTGTGAATTGTCAGTATTGTTAATTTCCACGTAAATACTCTAGCGTTAAAACCTAGGATAAAACCTCACACAAGAAGGAGGTTTGAAAACAAAATGGCTGCCCCACCGGTGCAGTTGGTCAGTATAAGAGGAAATCATTTCGTTCTTATCAATTCTATGGCCATGGAAGGTGATGGCTGCTCACTTTGTTCAAGTGCTGTTAATGAAGTTAATAGGATTTCAGGTAATATTTTATAGATCTTCAAAATAAGATTTAAATTTGACTCAATATTCAAGATATTTTTTAATTCAAAGGTCATCAGACAGGCTACCGTAGCCTATTAACTGAAACAATCATTAGAAGGATTAAGGATTAGGGATTAGAAAGGGATAGAGAAATGGAATCCCATACTCACAGAAACATAAAAGCACACATGCTGTTAATTCATGGTGGTAAGATTGTAGACATTGTCAAAGACTGTTCTTCGACAATGTCTACAATGTTGTGTACAAAACAGGTCAACAATCCCTAGGATTCGCTAAAATGTCTATTTAATTAAGTCAGTATGTATATAGTGTAATTTATTGTTATTTTAATAAAATTATTCAATTTATTTCAGATATTTTCAAGTGTAGTAGTGGTTCACCCCTATGCAAGGGAAAAACGAAAGTAGATTATTATAGTAAACCTATAATTATGCAGGTAATGAAAAAAATATATATATATAGCCACCACAGCCATCAAAATAATAAATTTTGCTTGCATGTTTTTTTTATATAAGTTTTAAAGCACTTAGCTGAGTTTTAGCTGAGTGATATTCATCTTAGATGTTGACGAAATCTGATTATTTTAAAATGTGTGCAATTTAGTAACATAGTTCCATAAAAACTAAACTCCATAATCCAGTTTTATTGTACCAAATGTTTAATATGACAAAAATAAAATTTGATGTAACAGATATTAAAAATTCATTTCAGTTTGTTGGACAAATATCATCGATGACAAATATATAGACAATTTTACCTCCAACAAACTCAATTGTTTTAAGAAAGAACGGGGTACATTAAGTAGGTATCCTATGTACTTGATGTATCTGTTAACATTTTTGTGTCAATTATCTATCTATTGATATTATAAAGAGAAAAGATTTGTATTTTTGTATGTTTTTAATGAACAAACTAAGTATGTAAGACTACTTTACCGTTTTTTAAAAGCTACATTATCAGGGCTACTTATATGTTATAAAAGTACGCGGACGATGTCGCATGCAACAGCTAGTTTATTGTAATAAGCTTAACAGGAAGTTACATTAGCTTTGTAAAAGAATATTTGTTAATATTGGTTATCGTTATTTGAATCGGATTTCAATATGTCACTTATGTTAATATTTTCTCTTTTGTCATTAATTTTAATTCAATATTAACCCCATAATTTTCCTAGTACTTAAACTTCGTTTTTTAGTATGAAAACAACTCACGATGTTTTCTCTTAAGGTGCTCACTCACCGGGAGCATTCGCGTGTAATGTAACTTTACAGATTCGAGCATTACATAAATGAAGGAGGAGAACCGAGCATTACAATGGCGCACCTTATAATGATAAAATCAAATCTATAATGTTACATTACACGTGAACGCTCGTCAGTCAGTGAGGTAGTATTGTAATGTAATGCTCAAAGTCGAATCCATAAAGTTACATTACACGCGAATGCTCCCGGTGAAGGAGCACCTTTATGCATTCACTTATAATATTGTATTGGTGCATTTAGTAAAGATGTTTTTCAGCACTATCCGTTATATCGCGAATCTGATAGTATATGCACGGAGCCAGACGCGGCTCCACTGCCCGAGAGGAACAACTTGTTCGAGGAGCGTTGGGATTGCCTCTCGAAGGAGTCCACAGAGTATTTGGTGGAGAGTCTGCATCCGCGCGCGGCCTTCGGTGGTCACACGCACCACAGCTGCAGGGTCAGGCACAGCTTCCGCCCCACGCGGGACCACAGGATCGAATTCGTCGAGTATTCTGTGCCCTCGTTCTCGTGGAGGAACAGACCGGATCCAAAGTATTATTTGGTGAGTGTCAATATTGGTTAAATGGCCTAAACACCAATAATAGGCAAACAAAACAGATAATCTAACCTAACCTTACCAGATAAATCGGTGGTCCCCTGCATACATAGTTATAATTTTTTTACATATTCTACAACTTTTATATAGGTATGAGAAAAATACTCGTATTTATATTCGTAAAATATTCGTATATAATTTAAATTTTATAGCTTCAACGTATTTTCCAGCTTTCAAACGTATTTTTAAATATTTTTTTTTAAATCTTGGCTCTTGGCTAAGGCCCCAGGGGCCCTAGCCAAGAGAAAACCAATGCAAACGGGAGCGTTCCGTATTTTCGAAACGATAGAAAATAAAGCCCAGTGATTGGTCAAAATTTTATGTGGGCGTTACAACAACCAATCACCGGGCTTTATTTTCTATCGTTTCGTAAATACACAACGCTCCCGTTTGCATTGGTTTGCTCTTGGCTAGGGCCTCTGTTTTCTAGAGAGATGCAATTTGTATGTATGGGAGATGAAGTAGCGCTACCTAGCGGCTAAAGTGTAGCGCTGCTTCATTTCCATACAAATTGACGTATCAACGATACATGTTGCAATGCATCGGGGTATGATTTTAGGTGACGATATCGCCCCATGAGGTGCGTGTGTCGAAATGTGGTCCACCGCGTGAGGGCAGTATGCTGGCGTCCGCTGCGATACTGCTACTTGTCTTGCTGATATACCTCAGATATAACGCCAGTAACAGGAGAGACTTCAATTACAAACTTTTGTAAGTATCATCCCTAATCCTTTCAATGATATTGTCGAGTCAAAAGTGTTTTTAAACACTTATTTATTACCTTTGACGTGTAAAATAATACGCCATTGAGTAAAATAATAATAAAGGTGGCTATAAATCTATAGTCGCTCTGTTATTCCGACGTTGTAGTTTTGTCAATTACAACTTTCAATTATTTTGTCCCGGAGGTGTAAGTCTATTTATCCTCTAAGGTCTTTTAAACTACGCAAAGGATTATAAACCAAGTATAAAATTTTCAGACTGACACTCGTCTACGAGTAACTATCAAAACTTCGCATCCATCTAAAAAGCTTCCTCCTTTCCATGTGAAAAAAAAATGTTTTCGCATTAACCTATTTTAATGAAAATTGTCATTCTGTCAAAATATATAATGTTTACTCATATTCATTTCATTTTTATTCCTCCAGGTCTGGAAAGAAAGTCTGATATACTTAATTGGCTCCGCATCCAGCAAAGAAGAAAAAATCTTACTTGAATTGGTTCGGTCAGTATTAAGAAATCAAATTAATTGATTAATTGAAATGAATTAATTAAAATAATTAATTAAATTAATTGTCATACTTAATTGGACACCTGTACATACATAATCAATTAAAAGACAAATAAGTTAGCGATTACTTTACAAAGTCATTAAAATTGTTGCATTTAAAAATAATAATACTCATTTGTTTTTAATTTTGCTCTTTATAAGATAATACATAAGTAATTGTGATGGTGATACAAGTCAGCTTTCCTCCATACGTAGAATGATTATTTACTCCTCTGTTTTATGTTTAATTTACAGAAGTAAGCATGATACCGCGATTTATCTTGTCGTTAACTATATATAGGTTCCTTGTCATACAAACTTAAAAAAAAAGTATTAATTTAAAAGGTAAATTAATGATCCTTGAAAAACTCATATTTTAACACAAGTTTTAATGCAACTTTGACGGTGAATATGTCACTCTAGTGTACAAAAACTCCAAAATACTTCGCCTACAAACATTGATTAGTTATTCAAGAGTTCAAATAACTTTACACGAAATAGATATATGCAGTAGTTTTGTCAAAAAAAGCGTTGGCCCAAGGGTCTGTTCATGATTTTATTTTTGGTATGAATCATTGTGCATCTCACTCTACTGCTCTTTCCGCGCATTGTGCTGTGTGAGACAGAATGAATATTATGTTATATTTTGTAACAAGAAACTGTCTTTTATGATCCACTTTCGTCCAAGGTCTACATTTTGCAAAACAATATATAATAATTATGATACAAAAGTATCATAGGCTCGACTGCTGTATTTTTAGAATTGTACAATTTTTATTATTTATTTCGATTTACATCTTCCAATAAACAATTATTTACAATCGACTGGTTTTATTTTTGTAATAATATGATCTTGAACATTTTTGGGATCTCAATAAATAAATAGATTTTTTTAATGCAAAAGGTGAAATACAACAAAGACGATGATGCATTTTTTTAAATGAAAGCTTTATTGGTAATTGGTAATTTCTACAAATTAATACAAAATTATAATTTTTTTACGCCTGACAAAAATATATGAGCAATAAAGACTGAATAAATGTTAAACCTAAGAAAAGCCAGTCACTAGTCTATACTAATATTATAAAGAGGAAATATTTGTTTGTTTGTTTGTATTGAATAGACTGGCTCCGAAACTACTGGACCGATTTGAAAAATTCTTTCAGTTGGGAATTGGAAAGCTATATCAGCGAGTAACATAGACTGTATTTTATAAAAGTAAGTTTTTTTATATTATCGTCATCAGATAGGTTTTTTCCCACAAGTTCAACTGGGAGTTCAATTGATTGAACTATTATAGTTGGAATTTTTAGTCTCAGTAGTTCAATTAGGTACATTAATTAATTGGACTATTGAAACTAAAAAGTGGCTAATCTTGGCTACACAAGCAACGTTACAAAGTACTGCAAGTGCGATGCCGACCATAGCAGGTCTTACGGACCGAAACATTGCCGGTGTAGGGTTTATTTTTATTACTTGTGAAATCTTATATCTAAATCGTTAAATAATACGGGATAAACCATAATCAAATAGTGAATAAGCGACGCCGGAGGCTATTTACATATCCCCTACTAATCACTTATCCTTTATTCTATTAGACCGGCAGCCCCTTGCGACACTTATGAAGGTGCTTGTGTTAATTAATTAAAAAAAAATTAAAAAATTTAGTATTTTCGTAGGACAATTTTATAACATGCTTTGGTACTTAGGTAGATAAAAACAGTATTTAAGAGTCTAAAAATTATTTTATAAAATTATCTTTCACTCTTACAACCGATTACTATCTTTCTCTAAACAATTATGTAATATGAATTATGAAACGAATGTATTGTAAAGTAATATATAAGTTGATCGAATTAGATAAAACTAACACTCAAATTAATCACCGAGTAGGGATTAATAAATAGATTTTTTATGTAGCTAACAAACTTTTGTTAGCTAAATCGCGACAAAAAGATGAAATTGCGAGAAAATGCATATCTAATAGAAGAAAGAGGATTACCTATGTAAAGGTACCTTTTAGCATTTCTCGAAAGTGTAAGGTGGATTCATATTTTGGCAGTAAAACACGTTCACGTTTATCTTAAAAAATTTATTTCTGTAAGTAGATAAGTTAGTAAATATAAAAAATAATAGGAACTTTAACAACATTTAATGTTAATACCGATGTATATTCTCTTTTATCGGCGATAGCAGAACATAATTATTGAATAAATATAAAGTTTAACAAATCAACATAATATTTGTTTATAAATAAAATTAATACTGAATTAATTAATCATGACCCTACACTTAAGTACAGCTACCTACTTAAACTTATCAAGAAATTGTTGTATATAAATGCATTTTTAACAGAGGTCTCATAGTGACAAATGGCTATTTAATAAATAAATATAACAGTTTTGCTGATAAATTGAGTCTGCGCAGCAATAATACCTATGTAGACATTTGCTCGCTTATCTCAAACAAGTTCCTGACATTCTGCTTGTAGGGTTAACAATAATAGCAATTATATTGCTAAACAAGTGAAAACATATTAAATTACTGGCATGGAAACAAAGTCTACTGCTATTGCGTAACAGCTATTCAATTATTTGAATAGCATTAGGTACAAATTAAATATAATACACCTAATTAAGTTTAAACCTAGGCGGGCTAGTCTACGATATAATTGTTTCACGAGAACCAACTGCATTCTCTGTTTACTCAGGAATGTCGCTGAGGCGTATTCCTCCCGGGCAACGGTATATGCGTTCTTGCATTGGCAGCTCACCCACTAAAAAGCGGTCTAGAGCCTTACTCGCCATACGGGAGTGGCCGGATCCTCTGAAGGCAGTGCTTGCGTCACGACCCGCGTATTCTAGCATAATGTCGCTACCTCCAGGATGCTGGAACAATGAAAATAGAAATATTAATGTTACTACAATTGCAAAAAATACTCGACTTCATCATCAGTACATGTCCAGTTTCTCTGTCTGGCTGTTTGTATGCTCTAATATTGGAAAGTTGTAAACGAATTTTGTTTCAAATTATATAGATGGAACGAGGAATTTCAAGGATTGAGTCAGTGTATGTATTTTATGAATATCTTTTTTGTATTTGCCGAGTTGTCACGGTTTTTGTGTAAGAAGCCGGGCGCCACACGCCCACGCATGTAAAATATTAAATACTCATTAATCTATAAACTTCCTCAAGAATTTGGCAATGAAAAGAATTTTCTAATCTGGTTATTAGTTCCAGAGATTAGTGAGTTCTTTTACAAAAGCAAACTATTCAGTTTTTCAAAGTATAAGTTTAGATTAAGTGTTATACGCTTACCTCGTCCAGGAAGGTAGTAATATCGTAGACGCGGTCATAGATGACCACCCAGCAGTCTTTAGGGGTATCGTGCATGCCGACTTCAGCTAGCGTTATCACCCTTTCTCTAGCTTCAGGAGTACCAGGCTCTATGCGACTCTCCCATTGTTTCTTCCTGGTATCCTCAGTCCAGGGATTCATTAACCGGAATGCCGCCATAGTGAACGCCATCAGGTCTAAATTAGATTCTTCTTGGTCGGCAGTTCCTAGCGGCGTCGTCGGTAGATTTATTTCCGGGTGACTTTGAACAGTCGCCATTCTCTCTTTCTTAACTTATATTTCTAATAACAATTTCAGTAATTATTCAGGTACTTCTCAAGATTCAATTTATTCTCCGAGACGTTAATAACTCTGTGCGAACTGGAGAAGATTGGCTGGTGAACCGTTAGTTGCTCTGTAATAGAATTATGAAACCGTATTACTTAGTGTATTTACTTCGCGCAAATAGGGTTGAAACTTGCCATTAAATTTAATCACATAAGTATATAACTACATAAAAAATTACATTAAAATTAGATTTGGAATAAAAATAGAAAACAATAGGCTTCATACTATACTACTGTTATTTTTGTGTGATGTACCTATTGGGGAATAATTAAGATGTTTTAGAGGTTCATTCATTAGTGGCAGCCCTGATTGGAATGTCTATTGGTGCGTGAATGGCAACACATGATATTGTTGGTTAGATCGACTTACGTCTGTGCCTAGACCACGAATCCCACCTAAGGATTGGAGTCTGCCTATATAAAGGCTAATTTGTAGTCAAAATTTGTCATTTACTCTTTCTCTATTGAGACTGCTTTTTATCAGAGTTAAACAATTGTTTTTAAAAATGAACGAGTTTATCAAAAGCTTCAGTTTGACGTAAATTAATAAGATGACCTAATAGTTCTTATCTTCATTTTATATCAGCAAGAGATAAGACTTTTTTATTGTTTTAACCAGATTTTTCTGCTCAATGTTACCAAGAACAATATTATAAATTACTTAGCTTCTGTAATATTCTATACTACATACCAATATTTGTGAAAGTATGTGATGTATTTATGGGTAAGCGTCTGTACCGCATTTTGGGACAATAGACTTAATTCACCTGGTTTATGAAATTTTAAATGCAGAGATAACTTGATCACTAGAGTTAGACTACTTTTTTAATCTTTCTCTAAAACATATTAAATGAATAAATAATGATTTTTGAAAAAAAAAAAATATAATAAAAAAAAATATTACTTATCAATATTCAACAAATGGTTGATTTGATTCGGTGGTTTAACGGTGATACTTAAGTGTTAGACCGTTACCTTTGAATTTATTATAATATTATTATTAGTAGTACATGACTTTTGTTTATAAACAAAGTGGTGTGATTGTAGAGTTTTTCCGACGTCGCAAGTGAAAACAAATAATGTTTACCTTCTAATGAACTCCTTGACACGAAGGACTCGTTATCTTTGCTGATTCTCGAAACGCGGCGAATGACGGTTGCACCAATTATCACTATGCCACCACTGTTCGTATTGCAGTTTTATATTCACAATTTTTCGTGTGCTCATGAGCAAGAACATTGCCACTAGTTAAAACAGGATTGTCATTTATCACTTGCTGATTTGTGAATGTGTGGCGAAGCGGTCGCCGGTTGCTTATATAGTTGGCTGGCACGCGCCGGACAATCTGATGTAATCGGCGGCTTATCTTGCCGAAACGTCGCGCTCGTGCGCGCGCTTTTTGACGCCACTGAAAAAACTTTAACTTTGCGTGTTTCTCTCTAATATTCTTTGGACATTTGGAAATTAATAATTAATGTGTAATAAATTAATATGCATTAATATTCGTAGTCTGTTCTTACAGAAGACCACCGTAAAAACACGCGTGTTTCGGTGAGTAAGGGATGACAGAGGCCATTTCCCTAAGTGATAAGAGTTCTACTATATTTGTTATGTTTATTTTTATTGGCTTTTTTCCGAAACCCTGGTAAATGGTAAATTTAAATTTATAATGACGATCAAAAGAGTTTCTTGTAGAAACCTAATTTTTTTTTTGTCAAGACAGTAATTTTGTGCATGTAATACAATTTCTTTTGTGCTAAATACCAGAATAATAAATAATAATAACCATTTTATAAAACAAATCAATATAATAATTTTAATCTAGGAAGATATGTAAGCTTAAATCTCCATGTTTTTTGATGTATGACATTTGGAATTTGTTTTTTATTAAATATTGTTTTCATGTGCCTATACCCGTCATAGGCTATGGTGACGGTGCGATGAGAGATATTACGTAATGCTAATACGTCACAACATCTGCTATAATATATACTCACGTGCGTAAGAAAATCTAAAGAAAATATACCATACAATAATACAATACGTAAGTGATGCAAAAACAATTGTGTGAATCTTTTCGATATGTCATTATGATTGAGCTTTGATGACGTCAAAGGACGGTGAACGAACTCTGCAAACAGCATATCATAATAACAGGCAATCATAACTTGCTTGGATAAATAAACTTTATCTGCAGTTCATAACTTGATCTAACTTTATGACTCTTATTTCGCGGCCGCGGGGTACATTTTTTATTTTATAAGCGCTGGAAAAGTTTTACATCATATCTATACTTACTTACTAATATTATAAATGCGAAAGTAACTCTGTCTGTCTGTTTGTCTCGCTTTCACGCCAAAACTACTGAACCGATTTAAATGAAATTTGGTACACAGGTAGTCTAGAGCCTGAGAAAGGACATAGGCTACTTTTTAATCCGAAAAAAGGGTTGTAAGGGGTTAAAAGGGGGAGATAAAAGGTTGTATGGAAGTTGTCTGTTTGTCTGTTACCTTTTCACGTCTTAACTACTGAACCGATCATCATGAAATTTTTCATACAAGTTGTCAGGGATACCTTTCATCCAGAAAAAAAAATTACTGTCTACAAAGGGATAATCTAAAATAAAATAAAAAATAACGCCTGGCCATGTGTTATATTGCTTACTTTTTGTTTTATTTTTCAACGCGGACGAAGTCGCGGGTACCAGCTAGTTACTTATATTACAATGTGGAATTTTGTTCTTAATAGGATCCACAAATCACATAAATAACTTAGCGGATTTGAATTAAATTTGAACCGATTTGTGGCGGTTTTTTTTTGTTTCAAAGCTGACGTGATCAATATAGTTCTTAACTATAGTCTATGAAAATCTGTTCAGGTGTTCAAAGAGTGTATTTCCTAGTTGACGATAAGTGATTTCACTAACTTTCATGGGTTCAATTGATGTAAAATTTGGTACACTACGTTTACTTCGGTGGTACTTTCATGACATAGTAACCTTGATCCGATGCTGCAGCATCAAGACCCTTAAGTCTTGATTAAGACACTTAAGATTAGGCGCCTGTTTCACCAACGTCAAGTAAAGTGTTGTTAAGAAATCATTTACTTTAAGAAAATACATCATAAGTTACTTTAAGAAATCATTTTCTGTTTTATTGAATTATTCACTCGGTTTAGTGCATCTATCGATAGCCGAATTTTTATTATTATTTTCTATTCAATGTTTGGGACGTTTACCGTACAAACAAAGGTATATCAGCTCAATTATTCTCGGTTACCGGTGACTTTAAATGACAGTTTGGCCTAATTGACATTTGTGAAAGAGGCGCTAAGGGTCTCTTTCACCATCTGTCAAGTAGGCTAACAGTCATTTAAAGTCACTGTCACCGGGTATAATTTAGCTGATATACCTTTGTTTGTACGATCGCTTTGTTTGAACTGATTTTCATGAAACTTGGTAGATTGGTAAACATTTAGACGTACAGGATAGGCAATTTTTTTTTCTTTTACAACGTGGACAAAGTCGCGGGCGCAAGCTAGTAATTTAATAAAACATAAAATTATTTCTAAAAGTAACTAATATACATTTTACATGTAGTTGGTGAAAGAGGCCCTAAGTCTGCGGTTGGTTTATATTTTTAATTACATCTGGTTAACAATAATAGTAAGGGCCTATTTCACAAAGTACAATTAAAGTGTTCATTAGTTGCTTTTCAAGTAACGCTATTGGGCGAGTAAATGTTACGAGTATCTTGTTTCAATTTCACAAACCAAATCAAGGCTTCGAGTGACAACTTATACATTAAATGAATGTCATAGCAAATTAGACGTTCATTCGTTCAATAATACGTCAAATGTGTTGTCAATTTCGTTATTTATTTCAATTCGTAAATTTTTATCTCGCGTTGCATTTGTATTATAAATTAAAATAAAATGGATAAAACTAAAAGAGAGCGAAGTGCAAATTTTACCTTACAGGAGAAGAGAGATTTATTAATATCCCTGATACAAAAATACCAAAATTAGAAAACAAACAAAGGGATGTTTCCACATGGAAGAAAAAAAGAAGCCTCTTGGGAAAGCATAAAAAACGAATTCAATGCTAGATCTGGAGGAATTTTTAGATCTATTAAGTACGAGGGCTTCAAATGCACAGTTAGAAAAAAGTCGGCTGCTATACGTTCCGAACTATATCGTACCGGACGTGGTAAAAATGTAGCACCTCCGCTGGATAATGTTTAGGAGCAAATTAAATCCATGATCTCCTTGAGCACGGGGGCCTGGAAGGCATCTACGACTCAGATATATTATCTCAAGCCCAAGTAAGTCAAGGTAACTTGTTTTTCATTTTTTTCAAGTGATCTTTTACTAAAATATATCAAGCTATTTTATCTACAATACAAATTGTTTTACAGAGGCCGTTGATTTCGTTGTGGAGGAATGGGAGTTTCAAGAACAGGAACGACAATGGAAGAATGAGGAATATAAATTAAAAATACAAAAATTAAGAAGCGAATTAAATTAATATTGATTTAATATAACCTTTGTTTTATTTAAGTACTAATAGCTGGTGCCCGCAACTTCGTCCGTGTTAAACGATGAAAGGTACTCTATGTCCTTTCTGGTGTCCCAGACAAAATGTATGCAAAATTTCATGGTGATAGGTTCAGTAGTTTTTGCGTGAAAGAGTAACTAACGACCATACATCCATACAAACTTTCGCATTTATAATATTAGTACGGATTATAAAATCCACACGCAATTTAAATATACGGATACATGGAGTTCTATTCAATGAATAGTATTCCATTTCATCTAGTTGATGGTCACCAAATTCAAAGAAATCCATTGTTATTATTATTTTTTAAATAAATTGATTGTAAGTATTTGACAGTTACAACTTCAAATGTGTTTTAGGTTATAAATTTATAATACCCGTCAATTAAAACACGTTATTGGGCAGATGGAGCGGCTAGTAAGTTACAGGCTAGTTAACCCATTGAGTAACGCTACTCGAAGATGGTGAAACTCGTACGCTGTCTTACCGGTGTCTTTAAATGGCGGCTAGCCTATTTGACACTTTAATTGGACTTTGTGAAAGAGGCTCTAACTATAATAATTTTTAATTTTTCGTTTGGCTACAAAATTTAAAAAAAGAAGTTAATAAGTATTGACGGATTTTAATTTAATAGTCCGTGATTTAAAATTTTAATGTACAATTTAATATTAATTAATCAGTTGTTAAGTTGATAATTATTAACAGATCAAATTGTTATTTCAATTCCAAAAAATATAATCTCTACTCATCCTCAATGCCATCTGATGAAAAATGTTGTTTAATTTCATTAATTTGTTATACTAGGTAGGTAAAAACCCGATTCCTGTTCTAAGTTTTCCTAAAACAACATAATGATGTAATATTAATGAAAAATTACAACAAACATATTGTTAGGGATCTACCTACAAGTGGTCCACCCGGGCAACGTCAATACTGATTTTATTGGTAATGGCGGCTGAAGATCCCTCGAAGCGGTGTGGTAGGTCCACAGCAGTTGCGATGGGCCGCCTGGTTCGCGACCACCCTTCTGCCGGAGTCCAGCGCCAAGCGAATTTTTTTTTCGTGTTCCGTTGGTGCGCGGAAGTACCAGTGCCATTGGGGAAATAGAGGGAGTCAGTTGCGTAGCTTAGAACCGGTCTTGCAACTGATGGACGACACTATATCGGGCAACTCATTCTGGAGGCTAGCGGGATCCTAAGCACGGTCTCTAGCCGTAGGCCGACCGCCGGTAGTAGGGAGCCCAATTAACACGTGTGAAAGGCTGCTCCACACAACGCGCGAAAAATCCCGAAATTCTCCACCGTGCCAGTTGGCGACTGGAAGGGAGGACCCGGTGGCGATCTCCGGGGGGGTTAGGGCGTCCCCGCGGGCTCCAAATGAGTTTCTCAACGATCGGCTTAATCCATTAGTCCATGTTGGTCTTCTGGGTAGCGCCTCGACTTCTCTCTTGCCTCCCCACAAACACTCGACACACTCAAATTATGAAAAGCAAACGAAGAAATATAGGTAAAAATCGGCTGCACTTCCTCCCACTTAAAGTGCATCTGACAAACATCAGAGGACTGCACTCAAATCTCGACCCGGTCCATCACCACCTTGAGACTGAAAAGCCACACCTATTCTTTCTCACGGAGACACAAATAGTTACACCGTCGGACACTTCGTACCTCAGCTACCCAAGTTACACGCTTGAACATAGATTCAGAAAAAATGCTGGGGTATGTGTGTACGTACGCGATGACATTTGCTGTCGGCGTCTCCGTTGCTTCGAAGATTCTGGGTTTTCTACAATCTGGCTTTTGGTGGATACAGGGATTGAAAAAACCGTCTATGTCTGTATCTACCGATCGCATAGCGGTAACCAGGAGACAACCAAACTATTCGACCACCTTATCGAGACGGCAGATTTGGCCCAACAAAAGTATCCTACATCGGAGCTTGTTTTCCTGGGCGACTTTAATGCCCACCATAGCGAATGGCTGTTTCCATACCAGGAAACAGACCACGCTGGGAGAGAGGCGCGTAAATTTGCACTGACTCTGGGTCTCACCCAGCTGGTAAATGTCGCGACACGGGTACCTGATGTTGATGAACACACACCCAACTGCCTCGACCTGCTGCTAACCACTGATCCAGAACTGCACCCCGTGTCGGTTTCAGCCCCTCTCGGGACATCCGACCACTGTCTGGTGAAGTCTGTGTCGAAACGTTCTCCTCCTGATAATAGCCCCAGAGGCACGAGGAGAATCTGGCGATACGAGTCCGCAGATTGGGATGAGATGCGACACTTCTTTGCTTCTTATCCTTGGCGTCAGATGTGCTTCCCTTTGGACGATCCCTCGCTCTCTGCTGATGCGATTGCCAATGTGATACAGCAGGGAATGGAATATTTCATTCCATTCTCCGACATCCCGCATGGTTACATAACCCGGCCATGGTACAATGCGGATTGCGCAAGAGCTGCAGCCCGTAAAGAGTCTGCCTACCGTACCTGGGTTCACGCTCGCGACCGCAAGTGTGGGGATCGGAGGATTCGCTCGGAGAAGACAGCATTCAACTCCGCTGCCAGGTCGTGCAAGAAGGTATTCCGCAAGGCTCGTTTCGACCATATTGGTCGGGTGGGATCCAGGTTAGCAGCCTACCCTCCCGGTAGTAAGCAATTCTGGGCTTTATCGAAATCTATTGAATCAAATTTCTGCCGTCCGACTCTTCCTCCCTTGCTAAAGCCTGATGGCTCTCTGGCTCACTCTGCGTTGGAGAAAGCAAATCTTTTTGCTTCTCAATTTTCTTCTAACTCACGCCTCGTCACAAGCTCTCAGCCACCACCACCATTACCTCGTTGTGAATTTTCAATGCCAGAGATCTCGATTCACAACAAAGAGGTTCGAAGAGCGCTACAGAGCCTTGATGTAAACAAAGCCAGTGGGCCTGATGGCATCCCTGCAAGGGTCTTAAAGCACTGTAGTCCTGAATTGTCTCCTGTGCTTACTCGCTTGTACCTTCTCTCTCTCAAAACAAATACCGTACCGACATCCTGGAAGCTTGCCAATGTACAACCAGTGCCCAAAAAGGGTGGTCGTGCCGACCCCTGCAATTATCGACCAATCGCCATCACTTCCATACTCTGCAAGGTTATGGAGAAAGTACTGAACAGTAAGCTGCTGGCGTATCTTGAAGCTAATGACTTACTCAGTGACCGTCAATATGGCTTTCGCCAAGAACGTTCAACTGGGGACCTTCTTGTGTATGTCACGCACTACTGGGGTGAAGCCATCGAGAGACATGGCGAGGCTCTCGCCGTGTCTCTTGATATATCAAAGGCTTTTGACAGGGTTTGGCATGCAAGTTTGCTAAGCAAGCTTCCAGCATACGGCATCCCGCCTGGCCTCTGTAGATGGATTTCTGACTTCCTGAGTGAAAGGTCGATTCGAGTAGTCATTGATGGCTGCTCCTCAGATCTCATGGCTATCAATGCCGGTGTTCCTCAGGGATCTGTTCTCTCTGCGACTCTTTTCCTGCTACACATAAATGATTTGCTTCTTCCTGGAGTAGTTGCGTACGCAGATGACAGCACAGTCACAGAGAGATACCTGTCCACTGCAGGGGCCAGTCGCGATGAAATTAATTCCGAGAGGGAGGCAATGGTTGAGCGAATTGATTCTACCTTGGGTCTTGTATCCCAGTGGGGTGACAGGAACCTGGTTAGTTTCAAAGCCACCAAAACGCAAGCGTGTTTGTTTTCTGCTAAAAGGAGCCCTTTTGACCTAACTCCAACCTTCCGTGGTGTATCTGTACCTGTCGCCAATGATCTCGAACTTCTTGGCGTGAGGTTGAGCTCTAATCTCAACTTCGGCACATCTATTGAGTCCAAAGCCCAAACAGCAGCCAAAAAGCTAGGCATCCTAAACAGGGTGAAGCGATACTTTACGCCTGGACAGCTCTTATCTTTGTATAAGGCGCAAGTCCGTTCTTGCATGGAGTATTGCTCCTACCTCTGGGATGGCTCGGCCAAATACCAACTTGCCGCACTCGACTCGGTAGAACGCAGAGCTAAGAGACTCATAGGCGACGGTACTTTTTTAAAATCTAAGATGCAGAGCCTGGCACATAGACGCAAAATTGCCAGTCTATGTGTCTTTTATAAGATGTACTTCGGTGAGTGTGCTCAGGGGCTCCATGAGCTCATACCGCCTTCCCCTTTCTTCCATCGGACATACAGACGTACGGCTGGTTACCATCCTCATCTTGTCGAAATCCCCCCTTTTCGAACCAAGCGCTTTAAAACATCTTTTATAATGCGCACCGCCAAGGTTTGGAACTCCCTGCCTGCGTCTGTATTTCCGAGTTCATATAACCCTAATCTTTTCAAAGTTCGAGTGAATAGGCATCTTCTGGGTGAGCTCGCTCCATCTTAGGCGTTGCTACCAAGCTGGTTGTTGGCCAAGAGCAAACCCATCTCTTATAAAAAAAAAAAAAAAAAAGTTTCTTTTCCTCATATAATTAGTTACATAACCGATAAAACAAGTTCCGGGGATAGGTACGAAACCTTCCTGTAACACTTATATTTTATACAGTACTACATACAGACATACTACATTATACAGACTACAGACCCTGTAGGTCTGTATTATTATTGGCATGCTTATTTTTCAATTTATTTGACAAAGCACGCGTCTTCGTCCGCGTAACTTTATGAATATAAATCACCGCGCATCACTCTTTACGTAATTTTTGCTTGTTTGGCGCCGACTCAAAATTACTTAGGTAAAATGATAATAAGATTATTTTATGCTTTTCAGTTTTTTCGGCGGTTTTATTTTTTGTTAAAAAGTTTTATTTTATGTTTTTTTGTGGCTATAATCTAATATTTACTACAAGCTTAATTTTCAATTTTCCCACCCCCATTTTCCCACCCTTAGGGTAGGATTTTTTTTTCCAAATTTTTACAAGACCAACTTCGAGGTATACCCTATCCATTAAAGAAAGAATTATCAAAATCGGACTACTCTGTAAAAAGTTATGCGTGGTTATACGCTACAATCGGTGAGTGAACAATCAATCATCCGCTGTTTTCCTACCCTTAGGGTTGGAATATTTTTTTTCAAATTAAAATGGGAGCCCCTCGGGGGTGCACCCTTTCAAATAAAAAAGAATTATCAAAATCGGACCACCCTGTCAAAAGTTATGCGTGATCATACATAAAAATTGAGTACCTCCTCCTTTTTGTTTTTTCGTTTTCGTCGGTCGAAAATATAGCCCATGCTTCTCGCAGATAATGTAGCTTTCTATATTTAAGTGAAAGAATTTTTAATAAAATTGGCCTAGTAGTTTTTGAGTTTATTCATTACAAACAAAAAGATAAGATTTTTAATAATCTTTATATATATTTTATTATTCTGAAATAAGTGACATTCAAATATATTGATTAAAAACTGAGGTTTTTTTTTATACGCAATTTTTATTTAATACGCACCGTATGCGTACAAAATATTAAAATATTGCACAACGAACTGTTTTATTGATTAATAGCATAATAACAAATCAATCACATATTTATCATTTTGTTATTAATAATAACAAGTCGCACGTCATGCTATATGCTAGGACGTAGAGTCAAAATATTATTTGTTCGATAAGATTTATATTATTTAAACATTTAAAAAAGTATAGATAACGTAAGCTCAAAAACTTTCTGTCATTCATATGGATTCTCTTGATTTTTGCATTTTTTTTAAGAGGTCGTCAGACAGGGTCAACGATAGGTACTTACCTATCGCCTTAAGTAGGCGGTAGGTGCCTACACTTGATAGTACTTTTTATCCTGAAAAGTATCACTTCTTTTTTTTAATTATGTTAGTGCATTTTCAGAAGAAACGTACGTTTTTTCTTAGTTTTATTTTATTTTATTTTTTTATGTTAAGTATGTAATTTTTGGATGACATAGTATCGATATCTTCTAATATATAAAATTCTCGTGTCACAATGTTAGTTGCCATACTCCTCCGAAACGGCTTAACCGATTTTGATGAAATTTTATGTGTACACTTGGTAGGTATGAGAATAGATTTTTTATATTTTTATACGCGGGCGAAGTCGCGGGCAGCAGCTAGTAAATCAATATAAATCAACTCGAATTCTAAAGTTATTGGACATACATAGACAACCTCTTTTACTGATTTTTTATTGACATTCAACATAACGAAAGAAGAAGCGAATGAACTGTCATTTCCTTTCAATTAATAATTTTGTATCTTTCATAGAAAATCGTATCGCTCGAGTGTAGTTATATTCTTTGATCGGATTGTAATTAGAGGTGAGTAAGTAATCATTATTCAATAAAAAATAAAATATGTGGCCTTGAAATAAAGTTTTCTCTTATTAATTTTGCAACGTGAAAAAAATTTCCTAACCGCTTTGAACTGCCGTATGACAAAAGCCGTTATTTTTAAAGATGAAAAAGGTCAAATGTTAATTATTTTAATTTACTATCAAAAATTTATTATCAAAAATCAAAAAGGCATAATTACGTTATAACGTTCTTAAACGCCCGCGTATTTGAAGGTTTGTACACTGCATCCTATTCCCTAAGTTTTTTGGATAAACCAGGTATCGAATATTATGGGACAAACGTGGAAATTTTTGTAATGTTGAACTAAATATCCAGTATTGAACTTGAACTAAATAACGGGATTAATTCCAGTGATAAAATGAGTTCAACAAATTTCACCATTGGTCTCAACGGTAGTCGTCCGTCGAGCAGAGTGCTCCGCCCACCGGGCGGTTTCACTTCCGACATTTTTGGTGGGCAAACAGAACCATCGACAGTTGGAAGACCTACACTTTCTGCCGTCGGTAAGATTTGTGTCTAATTTTTAATCCTTTATAATATTCGGGTTGGCTTTTGAATCTTGTAACCATTTTTTTACAGTGTCTTTAAACTAAATAAGTTAAGAATGCTTCTTAATTTTATGTAGACCCCCAAATTACTCCGCTGTTTTATGTTGAATTTACAAAAGTAAGCATGATACCGATTTATCTTGTCGTTAACTAGGTTCGAATGCATACAAACTTTAAAAAAAAGTATTAATTTAAAAGATATGATTCTTGAAAAATCCATATTTTAACACAAGTTTTAATGCAACTTTGAGGTTGAATAGGTCACTCTAGTTTACAAAAACTCCAAAATACTTTACATATAAACATTGATTAGTTATTCAAGAGTACAAATAACTTTACACGAAATAGATATATGCAGTAGTTTTGGTATGAATCATTGTGAATCTCGGTCGCTTCTCGCGCTTTGTGCTGTGCTGTGTGAGACAAGACGCATTTTAGCCATGAGACCGATGAGTTCCGGCCGCCGACTTGTTTCATCTTAATAGACTAACTCAGTTTTTAAGAATTGTTGCAACACTTTCAGGTTTAGATGGAGGACTATCCAAAGGAACCAGCGATACTGACATAATTACCACTCCGACTCAAAGCTACCAGGAATCTCCTCAGCATGAAGCCAAGGAAATTCTACATTCTGTCGCCCCTAAAGCTGAACCAACCAAGGTAGTCGCTCCAAAGCGTATTCGTTATCCTCCAGGAGGCTTATCCTCGGGGCTTTGGTAAAATTTAACTTCACCAATTCGATTATATTTTCTTCTACTAGATGTGTTTTGTTGTATGTGTTGTGTAGGGCAGGGGTTGAATAGATTAATAACATGAGGGCTTTTAGGGCAACTTGTTGTTATTATTTTAATTTAATCTTATTTTAATTTATTTTTAAATATTACCTTGAGTCATGTAGCAATTTTACTGCCAAGAAAACAAAGCATATGACTTTTTTTTTTTCTTTCTAATAACTGTCAATTTTTCTCTCGAGACCATTTTTCTTGCTTACTTTGAAATCAGTATGCCATTTTTTTACCTGGTTAATAATTTAATGGATTAATCTTTAACATGTAGCGCAAAGCTGCCAAACTTAACGCGGTGACTTTTCTATCTTAAAAGATTTTTTTTAAATTTACGATAAAAGATTAAATACGATAAAAAATTAAGTATTATTCTATCCGTAACAATCATGTAATAAATCATAATCATAACATGTTGAAATTATTGTATACTCTAACGTCATCGTACTTTACCACGCATAAAATTAATTTTAAATAGTAAACAAATTAAATAAGTGTAATTTTTACTAAAAATAAAACACATTTTTATTTGAGTTACAATATTTTTATTTATATTTCCTTCAACTTAATCTGTATTTAAAAAAATTGGAATTTACAAGACCGTTACAACTGAGTTTGATGTCGATGTTTGCTTATCCACGTTCCTCTTGCTGACACCGATTACCGTAAGGAGATTGGTAATTGGATATTTTACTTAGTATCTAAAGTATCGAAAAGTCCTTCTGTCTCAACTTTGACTTCAAATTATTCTATAACTGTCAATATTATTGTTTTCCTTCTAATTTTACTATTGGTATTATAGTCGAATCGACGTATTGAAAGCTATTTATCACACAGCTATCAATATTATTGTTTACTACTGAAGTTATATTGAACTGACTTTTTTTTTAATTGACCTTGACTTATTAATCGGTGCAGGAATCATTTTGCGCGCAATAAGCCGTTTTCGAAATGTTTTTCAATATAAGTCAAATTATTCTTATGTTCTAACTTTTATTGTAGCTTTTCTATTACTTCGATACAAATTCTAAACAATACAATTTGTCTTTCACATGTTTAAGTATATTTTTATATATTTTATATATTAACATAATATTTTTTTCAAACTTCTTGACACTGACACTTTCTTGTAATATTTTTTAAATAATGCAAATTTTTGGGTTAGCCTTTGTTTACACCTTAAGGTCTACAGACAGGCTGACGGTCCACTTGATGGTAAGCTACCGTCGCCTATAACACAAGCAACGCCATAAGTGTTGCAAATGCGCTGCCGACCATACAAGGATTAAGGATAAGGATAAGGGATAAGAGATGTTTTATCTAATGCCAAAATGAGGAGACGCACAGCCGGTTATTTACCTGTTATATTATTATTAAATAACGAAAAATAAATGACAATTTAAAATATTTTGATTTTTTTTTATTATTAACTTTAAAAAAATTAATATTAACTTCTATTAAGAGTGGATACAAAGCTAACAAAACTTCTAATCTTCCGCAACTGCAGGCCACAAGTCTTTTATTTTTCAAGTTCTGTAAACTATTATTTTTATGGCTTATTCGCTAAATCACATATTCTGTGAACTTCAGATTTCTTTTTTTTTTTTGGTATTTTTCAATAAACTCTTATTTTTAAAGTTCCTTACACGACATAATCTATTGTTGAAATTACGCCTTTTAATGCAATTCTCTATAATTAGTATAACTTTTTTTGTTAAGTTAATTTACACAATACACCTATAATAATTGTAATATAATACTCATTTCTTCTTAATATTACGTATTTGACAGTTAACAGTTAAGTGAAATTGGGACACATGTTAAAACTTTCAACTTGACTTGAAAGTGGAATTTCAGTGTTTTAGTAGGTATAAGTTATAAATAGTTCAATGATTTTCAGTAATAAACATCTGACGCCTTCGTCGAAAGATAACAATTACGTGAGAGATATCATGATATCTGTTAGTTGTTTTAAACATTGGAATATTTACTAAACGAATGATTATAATATCTTAACATTTTTATTGTTAAAAGAAACAAAACGATATAAAGTTTATGGGCCGGTCAAATATTCGTTTGAAAATTGATGTATGATTTGTGACGTGTGGTCCCATTAATTCTGAAAACATGGACTCGCATCGCAATCCCAAAACTATTTTAGGACTTTACCAGTTACAAGGTGCATCTACCAGTCGGATTTTAAAATTTCATTTTGCAATCGGACCACAGACTTATATTTTATATCCCTACATTATTATAAAGCAAAGTCCCCCACCGCGTCTGTCTCAAAAACTACTGAAAGGACGATTTTCATCTATTATCTATCCTCAGGACTGTGCAGTAGAACTGGTTGGAATTTTTTTGTCCAAACAGCTCTATGGTAGAACTAATAGTGGAACTGTTTGGAACAACCCGGTATAGATAGTTGTACAATTTGTTAAGGTTTTGTGTAAATGGTTTGGTGTAATGTGTTTATAATCATGTATTGTTCAAAATGCCAAAAAAATCAAGCCGTCAAGTACATTGAAAACGCTGCCTAATACGTTGGAAATATAATGTAAAAACAGTGTATGGTGGGATTGTTTAAACGGTCTACAAATCCTTAGAAGATAGCATGATATGTCTATCTTTTAAGGATTAGCTAACTATACCCATTCTAACTTCAAAAAATGATCACATAATTGTGTGGTATTTGAAAAAGCTATTTAGACGGATAACAGTATTAAACATTATTAAATTAGTTAGTTACCATAAAGCCTAAGCAATTCGTACAACTGTAATGTATTTTATGATTTTTAATAAAAAAATGTTAATTATGTTATTTTATATAGGTAACTTATAAAATGTAAATATCGTCTTATAGGTATAAAGTGTTTTCATTTAGATTTGCAATAATTAATTACAGATATATAGATAAAATAGTTATATATTATTACATAATATGTTTTCCTTACAAACTATTTCCTCGTAATTAGTATGTGTTTTACAGTGAAATACTTTCATATGTATGTAATGTATTTTCTATTGTATTTTCCTCACGAATGGACTTTCCTTGGCATATTTAATTACCGATCAAAATGCTTCGTATGATAAGGTTTGATAACAACTTCATTCCTGTTCTGTCCAGTTAGGGTCATGCGTTGAAGATAATTGAACGTTATGTACTCGTTATACAGGATGTTTCGATTTAATTTGTTTAAAACATTTTAACTGCCTCTAATAAACATAGTGTGACTTTAAAATATACGTATTTGAAAATTTTAAAAGTCTTTAAAAGCCTTATTAATGGAGCTTTTGGAATAAGGCTTTAAAACACGTATTTGCAAATAAAAATGTGAAAAAAATATTTAAAAAATCTATAGTGTCTTGTCGTATACAAGATACATTTTTCCGTTGGCTCGTGCTTTATCAGAAATACAATTAATTGGAGGGTCAACATTGTCATCGTTAATTAAGTTATCATAATTGTAAATTACAATTACAATGCAATCATTACATTGCTGGTTGTGTTTCACGAAACTGGAGTGTGCTTAATAATAATTGTTCATCTAATTAGGCATGTTTAATTTTATTGTAAAATTGCGTTTGACTTTTTAACAGAATTTCGTACTAATGAAGAATATCTCCCATTGTTGTAACGTATACGGTAAAAACATTTAATGCAAAGGTCGATAGGGATCCGGATGAAATTGGAGCGAGATATCTTCGTCGGGAGATCAGGGGTCAGATTCTCGACGCCTGTACACCGAGGCCAGAAAACTAAAGAATTTTTAGTGTAAATTATATATACTGAAAGATCGAGTATGTCATTTTTTAGCCTATTTCGAATGAAAACCATTTTAACATGTCTAAACGTAATGTTCTACTTTTTTTTCGTTAACAAATATTTTAAAATTAATAAATTAAATAAAGAATCTGATTGAAAAATTAGCTACCTCTTCCGATAGACTGTACCGCACTTCTTCTGATACACCAATGATCATGGCCTATGGAGGGAAGGGACAGATCTTCAGTAATCAAAGACTGATTAGAGAGAGAAAGAGAGGCGTTGATGTAACGAGTTTTGAAGAGCCACCAGCACCGGTTCGTTAGAACTGTAACCTAAAAAAACACCTGAATCTATTTTTCAGATATGTCTATGTCCCACAGTGTAGTCTGATGTTAATTATGGTACTAGTGGTTTAATGCGTCTAATTTTATGTACTAAAAAGAGGTCATAGAAGATAAAAAGTAATTGTCACACTAACAAAAACATAACGCAAGAACATTAAATTAAACAGAAAACCTTAATAAGTAGAATATTTAAGGAGACTAAATCGCATAAAACCAGATTCGCAAAATACCAGGTAAGTAGCCGTACGTGGCATAGTCTGATTTATTTTATAATTCGTTGAACGTGTAATAATAACATACATGTTTCACGAAAGGGTAACACATATTTATCATAATATTATAATTGCACGCGACTTCGCCCCCGTAACTTTATAAAATATAGCTTATGTTATGTATTGTATACCTATCTTACATAGATTCCCGGAAAAGAGACCCGAGAGACCATTGCCCTATTATATGGTACCTAATAGATAAAACACAAGAGCAAGGCGAGGTCTCTCTCGCATCCGTTTTCTTAACATACCCGAACACGTGCATTGTTATTGGTGAAAAGTATTCCCATATTATAGCCTCATTTATAGAGTGCGTTGACGTATGGCCACGAAAATATCTGACGCAACATGTAGTGAATGTAACGCTATGTTTTTGGCACGCGCTTGAGACCAATTAGAGTGGACGGAGCGCGGCGCGGGCAGACGTCGAAACACGCGGTCGGTTATCGCTAAATACTACACGGGGGATCTCCATTCATAAATAGTGTGCATGAACACAACCGGAAGACAATGTTGCATCAGAATTTCAACCCAACTGGTTTTAGTAATAGAATTAATAAAAACGTGTAATGATACCTGTTCTGTTCAGAAGGTATGTTACTCTGCTTAAGCAGAGTAAATCATCAATGCTAATAATTTACTTTGTTTTCAGAAATATCGTGTATATAGGCTCTATACATGAACTAGGCTCCATACTGAAACTAAATTGACGATTTTTAGATATTTTTCTGTATGTATGTATGTATGTATGTATGTATGTTCCTCCATCATTCTTAAACGAATTAACTGATTTTTCATGAAACTTGGTAGATAAACATTTAGAAGTACGGGACACGTGATAGGCTACTTTTTATCTTTTTGAACGCGGACGTTATATTTTACGATAATTATATAGTAGCAGTGTTCAAGGGGTCGAAATCTAGGTTGCCTAAACGGATGATTCAGGTTCTAATTTTAATTTAGATATTGTTAAATAAAAATTTAAATTAATAGAAATATATGTATGAAGATATTATCTAATAGACTATTTTCTCTAGTTATACATAGTTATTAAGTTTCGAAGTAACTTAGTTGAAACATTCTTCCTTAGAAATTAAGTATTAGGTTCTAAAGGCGATCAAAACTAACCTAGCGATTGAAGATCGGAAGCAGGTAATGACGCCCAATCAAATATTCCCCTCTAAATTCTTTTAGTCAGTAGTTAGAAATGTTATTTTTCAGATACACGTGTATGAATTTGAATCCAATACCCTTAGAATAGCAAGACAATAATAACTCACTTTGACACGTTTTATTTTTATTTATACATTCTCTCCACGCTGTTGATCTGTACTAATATTTGTTATTTTTTACCTACTTAGTTTAGTTTTTACTTTCACTAGTTTACTGAATCGCCGCCCTATGGAAGCAAATTTAAAGATTTATTCACGTCTATTCTGACTTTTGATTTTAAAACACTGTTTTCAAAAACAGGTATATGGTAATGAACATTGCTTCGTTTGGACTACATTTGTGTTGCTACCTGGTTTTACACTTTTATCTACTTTTATCTACTTCTGCTAAAGGCTTTTAAGTTAAATTGCGCAATTTAAATTGATTGCTAAAAAATTATATGTTATGAACATTGAATACTGGTTTTGTAATCAAACATCTGTGCAGCGTGCTTAATCTTTATTTAAAAAAGCAGTAGCAGAACATAGCCAGTAAAAGTAATACAAATGTAATTTGTGTAAATTCAAGATTGTCTAATGAGAGAACGGAAAAGAACATTGGAAAAGAGAAATAAAAAATGATATTTAGTTGTTACCACAGGTTGTTAACTTGTTACTAAGAATGGGGCAATACCCGAACGAGAGCAGATCCGAAAATCACTATTTTTATATAATTAAGTATAATAAAGGAAATATTTTTTGTCTATGTAATTATTATTTATTGAAATTAAATACTCGTTTACTAAGTAAAATTTACATTAAAGTATTATTGAGTAATTATACCTGTAAATTTCCCTAAAATAAAATAAATAAATAAATAAATAAATTAATTAAAACACTCAGGGATTTTTTTAACTATATATTTTTTATCTGAAAGGCCTTTGTAGCACCATTATTGGGTTTTGTAAAAAAATTTAAAAATAAAATTAAGCTTTATTTATTAACTCTGCTCTCATCCCACAGTAACATTGATAGCACTACGGGGTTTTGTATTTTCGGGTACTATTAATTGTACTGAAATAGTTTCTATTATCAGTCTGTATTATTAGCTGTCCTGTATTTTTTGAAGTGGAGGGGGTTTTTAAAGAAAATGGGGTCATTTTCTTTAAAAAATATTTATCTCAAACATTTTGTTGCATACCTAATGTTAATTAAAATTTTAATATTTGAATGAAACTCCTGATAAAAGAAATACTGATGAGTCATTTTGATATCTGCTTCGCATGAGGTGACATTATCTGAACACGAAAGTTTATCAAATTATTGTTTTTACATAACAAGTTTAATATTGTTCGAAAAGGAAAGATGTTTAAACTTTGATAACGACTTTGTTATGACAATGATGATCATAATGAATGTAGAAAAATATAACAGCCAACATAAACTTTAAAGTCAAGGTGACAATAAAATTAAGTAAACATCTCGGGATTGAGCTTATCAATAATGTATTATTTTATTAATGTTTCACCTCTTCTTAAGAACTAATAACGTCAAAATGAAAAGATTAAAACAACTGAAATTCCCATGTAAAAAATGTGTCATAATATTTACTACATTAAAAAAAAAGAATACATTATTACATTACGCCTATGTTACTCACTGATATTGTAGCTTTTGAGATTATTTAACGTAAACATAAAAATCTTCTATCTTTATAATATTAGTAATTTTAGACTATTATGGTTAAGTCACAAAAACCATGTTTAGTTCAAATAAATAAGTCAATCGAAATACGAATATAATCGAAAGGTATGGAACATTCTCGAAATTTAGAGCGTAAGGAAAATTGGGCGCATGGAAAATTTCACACACTTCCTCACGGTCCACAATAAATAGATGGTGTCCACATCTTTTTTGTAAGTGTCAAAGCAAACTGTAATATTGGAAGTCATCTTGGTCTGCGAAAATAAATCGTGTTCTTATACCCCCTTTTTTTTATAAGAGGAATCCGTCATGGATGCCCACCGGCCTGGGGCAGACCGGTGGGTTATGTCGGACTCCTGCCCCGAGATGGTATTGGGGAAGACCCACCGATTCTTGGCGTCCTTCGCGTCCGCTATAAGGCGAAGTTGCGAGGTCCAGCGAACACTCTTCCGCAACTCCGCCGAATGTTCTTATACCCCTAAATGGCATTTTAACTTACCGCGCGCGTAATAGAAACATTATATTAATCTTCATCCAACTGAATAGTTTCATAATTAATGTTGATTTGTACGCATAAATTCCTCTTCAAATTATACGAATCGAACCTTTTTTTATAGTAGTTTTTGTTATACACTCATATCTTCAAATGAAGTCCATACGCTAACGAAAAGCATCGCTCGATTTCTCTTTGACCAAATAGAAATAGACTCACCTTTTTTTAATGTTAAGGTCGACAGGAAGGCGCTGACGGTCCACTCGGTGGTAGGTGGCTAAAGTGGCTTATAACAGCAGCAACGCCACCGGTGCTACAAGAACATTACCAACCATAGTAGGGTCCTTTCTTACCCGGAGTCCACCTGATAAGTTCACCTGGGTGGACTATAGAAATGGATAGAGAAATAGAATGTGGCATCACTTACTCACTAATCGAAACACAACAGCACACAATATGTTGTTATTTCACGGAAGTACCACAGTCAGACGGACTGCCTAAAATGTGTCTGACCCTACATTCGAAATCCAGACTAGAGTCAACTTTGTAAAGATTATTTTCGAAGTTGGCCCTGCATCTGCGAATGTATTTAAAATACGGTTAGCAAAACATCCTGTTTTGATTATAGTTTTCAATGAAGTCTATAAATTCATGGTCAAGTCAAATTTAGTTGAATGCATAAACATCAGTTAACATTTTGAATGAGAACGTCATTTGTATTATGCAATTATCAGAATATTGCGTAATAATTACGTACTGCGAATTTGTTTTTTTTTTAAATCATAATTTTAACTGTTTTGGTTATTATTCTTTTACATCAATGTAGCATTATAACTTAGCACGAGATAAAGAGCAAGGCAGTCAAGGCACCTCGGGGCCTACACTCGAGCATCAGATTGTCTGCGAACATTTGACATTAGCGTTGCATTATAAAGTAGCATAAAAAATGATCTAAACGTAGGCACTTTAAGTGTCTAGCTTTTATTGAAAATGTATATTTACAGCTAATGGATAGCTACAGTCATGTGTATGAATCCAAATCGTAGTACATCGTAGTAGTTGTCAAAAGTTATCGGTAGATAGGATAGTTTACGAGACTTGCAGAAAAAGATTTAGAACTGTTAGAAGAAAACTGAAATCAGCTGACTGAAAAGAGCTACCTACCAGAGGTTTTTTTCTTTTTATACTTTATTTATGGAATCTCTTTTTTTTCTAGCTATAGCGATATTGTAATGACAGTGCTTTGTAGTCAAGTTTTGTGTTAACACACTGAAGCGGTACCGGGAGCGAATTTTTTACGGGACCTCAGTGTGTTGAGTCAACTTAGTGTGTTGAGTAAGTACTTGAGTCACCTTAAAGCTTTAGAGGTGACTCAAGTAAGTGCAAAATACAAGTTTTGCGGTTAAGATAAGCGGTCCGATTGCGATAATACGGGAAGTCAATAATATTTTCCGAGGCGTTTCACGCAACTAATACTTTCCGCGCTTATTCCTCTGCGGGAAAGCGACGCGGTAGCGGCCAGTGTGATTGCAAAAGCGACCATTTATTGTTTCATTTTCCATACACAGTGCAAGGAAACATGAGGTTGACAGCTTGACAGTGATGAGGAAGAACTTTGACTGTTATTTTAAAGATAATTATAATAACAATATAGTACGATAATTGTGAAAAAATAGAACACATGGACATCGATAAAATCTCGCCTTTTTACGAAGCAATATCTAAAGATTTAATAAATTATTGCTTTAATATTATTGTCAGGCGTCGATTGTTTTATTTTTCAACTGTCGTTAGCAAAATCTAATAAATAATATAATATCTAAGAAGTAATTTATTTATTTTTCATCGGCACCATATGATATGACCGCGTATACTAGTACAACTAGTACTAGAGTAAAAGTCATGTTCGTTGGGTATTTTTCTCCTTTTGAGAACATAAAGGTTTTCAATAGGGCAATGCAAACTGCTTGCTCTTAAATGTCCACAGGCGCTATTATTGCTGGACAAAAATTTACAAGCGTCATGTAATTTATATGCCGTCCGAGATTATAGTAAAAAAAGAATTAATTAAAACTTGTAAGATTTATTTACTCTTTACGTTTAAATCTATTATTAAAAAGTTTATAAAACTATTTTAAAAATGTTTGTAAGTCTCACTTATTCGAAAGTAATAAACAAATTTATTTTGATTCATTTCGCGACATCGTGCGCATTGAAAAACAAAAAAAAATAAGGTTGACAAAATACATAAGCAATATAATACCTGAAATATTCATTGCTATTATACTCGTACGTTTGTCAGTTGTTGGATTCTTATTCTCAAGTAATCCATCGGGAGCAATACTTTTTTTTTCTGCATGAAAGATATGATCTTTCCTGTATCCTGTATGTTCCTGTATCAAAATTTCATGATGATCGGTTCATAAGTAAAGGCGTGAAAATGTAACATTCAAATTTCATTTGAATTTGAATGTTACATTCACTTATTACAAATTAATGTGAAATCCATACTTGGATAGTTTTGTTTTACATCCACGTCGCTACAGTAAAACAAAAATATATAAAACTAGCTACACGCTCCCGGCTTCGCCCGGGTTCAACTTAAAGACCATCCTATATTTTAAGTTGGACCAAACTACACATAGTTACGAAGTTTTATCAAAATCGGTTCAGTAGTTTAGGAGTTCATTGGCGTCAAACAACGTGACAGGAAATTTATAGTACCAATGTTTACACGCTAACAATTATGTATCAAATGACAATAAAACCACACATTATCTAGATAACAATATATTTTTGTTATCAACGACAAACTTAACAACCGACTACAACATAGATCTTCTCAACGAAACACCTGCGCGAAGTTGTTTAGTATAATTTTGTATTATATAAACTAAAGTAAGTAGTGGTTAGTATGATACCTTCTAAATTCCGCGATCTGTTTACCAACATTGAAAACTATTAAGGACTGAAGGACAATAATTTTACAGCGTTTTACAGGGTCAACGCAGATTCGGTAAAGACCTGCTCAAGAGTAGATAAATAAATAATACTTACTCAAATTTCAGTGTACTCAATTACAATTGTAATTGTACTCAAATACAACAACAAATATATTTTGACGTGAATTCATTCTTTAGATTTACTTCTGAAAAGTGAATGACCACAAAAATATCTATCAACTACAACCACAATTTAATTACACCACTCAATAGATAAAAGGATGAAATATTTTTTGTATATATGGTATATTCGATTCTTAAAGAAAATATTGCTCGTTACTCGTGTCCACGACATAGCGACACCCCATTTTTTATTGGAATTTATAGCTTAATTTAAATAGAATACGGTATATATTTAACTGTATAAGATGATTCTCGAGCAATACTTATCTGCGTATCTGCGCTTACCCCATACAAAAAGAAAATTTAAAAAAAAAAGAAAGAAAAAACAGAGGACGGCCTAATATATTCATAATTAATTATTAAATCCGTATCCTATTTTAAAATTACAATATATATTTTTTTATATATAATTATAATATAAACGTGTTGGTAAACAAAACAAACGGTAAAACCAGTTTACAAATAAACAGTCTACATAAATATACTTTTTAATTTATAATTGTTTATGTAAGTATATATAAAATAATTTGAATTCCCCTAATTTAAAATTGCTTTTTGTTTCACAAATTTTAAAATGATATAGTGTTTTTAATACGAGTACGTAAAACATGAATTGACTCAAACGAAGGTCCGACCTTTTATGTCGTTCCTTTTCACGTTAACAACGAAATTAACGCCATTATCGAATTATATTTATAATAATCATACAAACCTATAGGTAATATAAGTTAAATATTACGCATACATTAAAATTAATTACAATTATATTAATACGTACAAAATATAGTTTCAGTGCAAATTTTGTTCATTCATTAATACGATATTATGATTATTTAATATACATAATAATATGTAGATAATAATAATTGTAATATGTAGGTAATATTTTTTTAAAAGTGGATTAGGCAAATAAATAGGTACAATTTTAATTATGTTAAAAATTTCTTTTTTGATTAATATTTTTAGTATTTAAAACAAAATATGTAAATGAATAAACGTTATATTTTTGTGTATACTGTGAATAAAATTATTAAATACGATAGGTAGGTACTTTTATCTAACAGACATCTAATTTTGCAATTTATGTAGATACAATTTATATATTTTAGATTAAAAATAGAAATATTTTATTAAAACTGTACGTCGTTCACATTTAAAAGCGTATTTTGTGTACATACATAACTATAAAATCATCTGTTACAATGCCATTTTAATTTTTTTTAATTATACATACTTTATATTATATTCATTGCCGATAGCTTCGCGTCTGTCGTAATTTACAAGTATACAAATACGATGGAAATGTAGGTAAAATGCGTTTTGGCACTATATTTAAATAGATAATTTATTTTACAATACATTTAAAACCCTTTATTTACATCTTAGCAGTTAAATAGATTCGAAGATAACATAACTGTATGATATATATTTACAAAGAGTACACAGCGGGTATGCTGAAAGACGAAATAATGAGGTTAATAAATTACAGCTTAGTACATTTATACATTATATTATATATATTAAAATAATATACATTACGAAATTATGTGGAACGTGTACAATATCTATACGACCTTCTAAAACCTAATGCTGATACAACTTCCATCAACAATAGCCGTGTTGGTTAAAAAACAAGACAAAGTCTAAACTTTAGTTAAACTTTAGTTGTGACGAAGAAAGTGATATTAATTTTTCAAAAACTTACTTATTAAATATTAAACAATTTATTAAATGAAGATGTCATTTGAAAAAATTAATATTAACAAAATAGACTAATAAATTAGCAATGAAAAAAAATTCAAGGAATAATTATTATATTTTTTTTAATATAAGCAATACAAAATATTCAAAGAATATTTTCAGGTTATTATATTGCTCGATTATTTTAATATAAACTTAATATAAATACCTAGCTTGTGTGTGTATTTAAAATAATAACTGTTACTTAATTTGAGAATAATCGTAAAAAAACTGAAAGAGAACTGATTATAGAAGGCGAAGTTCAAATTACCTAGTTATTGTTGATAGAAGCTACATTTAATATTTGAACAAAAAATCAATGAAATAAATCCCATTACATAATTTATATTAGCTACAAGCAAGAGCAACATTTAATATAATATAAATTTTACATTTTCATCTGATTTTTTTGTGTGGACATTGTAGAATTCACACCACGAACACATAGGAAGATTATTTCCGTTCATCATAGACAAATTCTACAATGTATGTATTATTATATATTGGTACAAACAAATACATATGTTTTTGATATATTGCACACATTCACATACATCTACCTTTAATAATAATAATAATGAGTGGGCTTAATTCCCTCTCCGCCATAATTTCGTTTAACTCACCGCTTAACTACCCAATGGAATGACATGTTGAATGCATTAGCCGCTCTAAGCAAATTAACAGACAGTTAATAACGGTCGTGGTATTTTATAAAAAAATAATCAACTTTTAATTTTTTCTTAAAGTGAGTAGCTGTAAAGAAATCAATCAAACTTCTTGCATTATCCGCAACAAAGTTACAGGGGGTCAAAAATATTGGATTTTGTCGCTTTGTTTTTTTGGCTCGACTTGACTTGAAGTCACTGCCGTGTCCTCAGATTATCTTCTTCACAATTTCCACTATTCACTCCAAAAACGAAAAATAAAGACATTTTCTTTTTCTGTAGATTGTTAGTTTGCTTAGCGCGCTGTGTGCTGCAAGCTCGATCTGCTCTACTTAATATGAGGTCGATGATGAGTTTGTGGGTGCATAGGGATATCGGTGCGTTCTGCAACGCACAAGGCTGAAAACAAGCTGGTATGATTATGACCACAAGCCTTCTGAACCAACGTTCGATTCTCAACCCAGCGTCGATGGCACATGAAATGAGCCCGCGTGTGATTCCATCACTACTCTAAGAATTTATATCAATGACATGCTTTCGCGCTGACGACTTCGTAAGCACTACTGAACTACTGTGAACATGACCCTCGAATGCTTTTATTATATTTGATTAAAAGGTGAAATCTTTTCATATAGCACCATTGCCTTTAATGTTAGCACAATTCGTTATTTTTATTATTTCAAAAACATCGCAAGAGATCTATGTTATCGTCATTTCTTTACAATTCTAGATCTATAAATTAGTTACGGAATTGAATCAATTAGAGAAAAACTACCTGAAAAATTTAATCGTTAAATCGCGTGAAATTTCAAGATGAACTTATTTTAGTGTTCGATAAAAGTAGGATATTTTTCTTTATAAAATTCAGTCGCAGACTACTTTTAAAATTGTTTTAAACGCTACTCTTCTAAAAACCATTTACAAAATATCGGACCGCCCGCGACACGTCCCCCAGGAGACGTGGGACGTTTTTGAAGGTTTCTCTGAATTACTACCAATTACGAACGCATTTTTATTAAGAAATTTGAATGAAATAATGTTATCAAAATTTCTTATTCTTACCACAGGTATCTGTGGTAACAAATTCTTACCACAGGTAAAAAATTGGTAGAAATCCTTTGAAACTCTAGTAGACGTTCAAGTTTTGAGAAATTTGTATTTGGAAAAATTAGTCGGGCAGTTATGGTTTGAACTATTATCTCAATTCATATTCTGGACATTTCGCCGAGATGTTATGTAGATTAGTGCCTCCCTTGTGCCATTATGTTTACATTTTACAAGAAAATAGCCTGTTCCGTCGTCGGGTTCAGTGTGTTAGAGTAACGTCGGTACATATATTCATCGACCTTCAGCTGTGCCGTAGAGCGAGACGCGCTTGCACACTCGCTGCTAGACGAGCAGCGGATGTGCGAAGATCGCGTTTAAAAGAGCATGTGACAGCGCAGGTTGGAGTTGGCTATTCCGTGGTGTGGGCGGTGAGGTCGACCCCCGGCATCGCGTTGCCCAGCGCGGCCGGCGGGTCGCTGGCGGGGAGGGAAAGTAGATGTTAGGCCTCCAGAAAAATTAGTGCGGTTGGCTTTGGTTCTAGATTCGACTTCTTAGCCTCCACTACTAGGAACTCGATTTCCTGCAAATGAAAATGTACCTTATTAGATATATACACCTAGTATATATTTCAGAAACAGTTCTGAGAACAGGTTTAAATATTGATATTTGTTTTTTTAAATAATTAAATGATGTATAACTGATTGGAACATTAAGGGGTAACACAGTAGCACCGCCGATCACGCATTAGTCAATAATTAATAAATGAAAAGGTTAAAGGGCATTACGCATGATGAAGATAGGGGAAAATGGGTTCTCCCATCATTTAAGCGCAAAACACACTAGGCGGTAAGCGGTCCGGAAGGGGAATTCGCAAAGCGAATGTTTTCCAGGGTTTACACAGTATACCGTGCTTGTACCGCTGCAGGAAAGCAGCGCGGTAGCGTAAGACATCAGCCGTAGGATGTCCACTGCTGGACATAGGTCTCCCCCTTTAATATCCAATAGAACAGGTCAGAAGCATCTTATTAATCGTCCACTCGCTCCGCATGTACCTACCGGTTTATCCCTTTGCGCGAACGATTCCGCAATAAGTCTTGCAACGTCTTGATGTTGCATACCCTCCACTCGATGCCCATCCACAGCCAAAATCAGTTGCCCGACTTCCAAACCACCAGCTTCGTACGCTGCCCCGTGTTCCTGTATAAAAAATCCACGTTTTTATAAACAGATATTTTACAAGCATTGGGCATCATTCGTTGGAAGAACTTAACATGTCTTTGAAGATAGCCTCTCTTACCGATTCCTTTACGATGTCGATTACCGATGGGTAATGATCATATTTTTTATCATCAGCACACAAGCGAGCATTGTTACGACATAGGCCTTTTTAATATAACTACACCAGAATCGATCTTTCACCCTGCGTATCAATCTTATTGCCAGCCGCCTTTTTGAGATCATTAGGCCAACAGCGAGAAAGGTTCTGCCATGAAGAAATCAAACGTTTGTTTCTATTCCATCTCCAAACGTTTAATAAATACTTTATCTGAAAACCACTTACATGTATGTTTATAATTCTTGGCAAGGGATGTTTGGTGTTAGCACCACCTTCTATAGCAATGCCTAAAATAGGTTTCGTCTTTTTGACAGTGATGTGCAGATTCCCATGATGATCTGAGACGACCCGAGCCGCTCTTCCTTCGTCTAATTGCGGATCGCCGTGTTGTAATCGCTGCATAGATTGATGTCTTCTTATTCCGCCACGCTCTTCGAGCAAAGCGCTGCCTTCTTCTTTCATATCAAAGCTTCGCGATAACTTATGTGCCAATTCCTGTGAACACCAAAAACGTTGTATTATTGATTTATAATTTAAATCTTGTAGGTATATAATTAGGTACTTAATATGTACATAATTTGAATGTTTACATTTATATATACACATCCATCGTATTGCCTATGACCTATACAATATTCTATATATACCACATCCACACTAAAATTATTCAAGGCTACAATGCTAATAACAGCAAATTTATCAGCCTCTAATTGCAGGTGCTTCGTAGTTGAGGACTCGTGTAGCTGGGTGGCAGAGGCAGTAGGTAACTCCTGGAACTACACATCGCGAATAACTATATTATGTTGAATTTACTTCTAATGGGTAAACCATTACTTTTAAATCCGCTGAGGTAAACATCTACTAGATTCCAATTTATTTGGAAAAATATTTTCATAAAATGTCATTTTGACCTAAAATTATGCATCAGATTTTGTCAGCGATAGAAATTCCTTTTTTTCACGTACACTAAATTTTTTTTTAAATATTTTAATAATATTTGGAAGCCATTCAAGAAAGGTCGAAGACAAATATTATTCTTGAAAATATTTCCTATTGGAACCCAGTTAGACAGTAATCCAACAAAGAAATGCGACCCAAATTAAACAACCAGTCGGGTTGATTTTCGATCAGCAAACGAGTTAACTTACGACCTTATGCCTCTCAGTTACAGTCATGTAAAGTGATTTCTTTAAAATTAAACGTCGAATGTATCGAGAAGCTGAAAGTGAGGTGTGTGCTTGGAGACTTGGAATTTCATGCGTTTCGATCACTCGGTGGCGTGGTACCAAGTTGTAACAATTCAAGTGTTCATGAGAAGAGTTAGAATATATTTATCCTTTTCGTCAAAATAGGCAAAAAAACGTATTATGAATAAAAAAAAATTTCAATGCAGAAAAAATCCGCCGATGTAGAAAACAAAATAGATTTGTAAATGCTAATTCGCCCCATGCGTCTATTTTATTAATAGGCTTTGTAGTAACTAATCTATTTAAAATTAATCTACAGAAAAATATTGAAGAGAATTTTTTTTTATACAGAATGAATGTCGAGTCTAAACTCTAAACGTGTACAACATCTACAAACACTAAAAAATCTGTTAAACCGGAAAATTGTTTGTTCCAACTTTTGCTAAAGTTTCTTCATGCAATAAGATGGCGCGACCCATTCAAAATGTTCGATTTACTTCTACTGGCTAAAGATGAAAAATCCGTGATGACAAACAAAATATTCGTAAGTAAAATGCGTAAAGTACTACTCAATAAAACAATTTTTTAATGGACAAACTTAAAAGTTTAATGCGAAAAATCAACACCGAATGATGTGCAAAACTGTAAAGAGATATCGTGAAGACAAACATTATCTAACACCAAGCGAGATTTCGTTTTAAAAGCATAGTTCCAATTAGAAAGAAAAAAAAAATTAAGATATTTTTTTTAAATCATCGTGCAAGAAAGTATAAAAATAATTTCCAATGTGCTAGGACAATTCGTCGGTCGTTCCGGTGACAATAGGCCGGGCCACTTACTAGAGGTCGTCCCCAGTACCATGATTTAACTTTCTGCGTCCAGCCACCGAGTGATGAGCGCAGGCCCTCGAGATAGCCGCACTGAAACATCACACTCACTCAGGACTAGAACCACACCCGCCTATATCACATCGCATACCACGGCTCCTAGGTTGTACCCAAATGAACACTTAGTATTTCTAGGTGCTTCAGTATATTTTCTATTTGATATAGTAAAAAAAAAACTAATACTATGTCACCCGGTACTTAAGACCGAGTAAAATCTTAAACATAGACTATGTTACATAGTGTTATATCTATGTGTTTGAGTTCTTTTAATTAAATTTATATAAAAGTAATACAGAAATCAAAAATACAAGAAAATTCTTAACCCCGCCGAATTTTTAGAATTATTTTTGCTGCTGTAATAAAAACATATATAAAATACATACTTTCACGTCAAATATATCAATTCGACTTATCATCATTTTATATAGAAAATTTGAATAGTGAGTTGAAATTTTAACCGAATTATTTGATTTAATTTTTTTTTTTTATAAAACCTTACGACTTATGCTTTAAAATGTAGAAATGGCAATAATTAAATGAGTTATAACGTAACCTATCTTTAAAGATGAAATTCTAATTCTAAAGTTGGATTATGCCGTAAAGGCCTATGTAATACAGGAGTAGACAGACGTGCATATACGTAAAGTAGATAATTTCATACAAACGGTTATTTAATATACATATACAATTATACATATTTCCTAATACTTCTTGCATACATTCTATATCTCTATCTGACCTTTCATTATCATATTTTACATAATATATTTATGATTTTGATAAAAAAAATAATATTTACTTAACCTCGATCTATAGTAAAAATAACTTTAACAATGGACTACTTTTTAACAATTCACACGTGCGAGGTCTTATTTAAGCGAAGGATTAATTACATAATAAATAGAAGAGCAAGTAACCACAGTTCCAAGTGATGCCTGGAATAGCTTTCAATGGGTACGTACCTGATCCTGGATGTGATTGTTTTTAGTGGCATGGAACAAAAAGAGAATTAGTTGAGAACCTAAAACAGTTGTGTTAGGACTGTTAGAATGTGTTACACAATCGGATATTATGACATTCAAGTCATTCAACAATGATTCATCCCGGTTTTGTTTCTATTGTCTCGCCAAATTAACTTTCCAACAATTGTGCTGTCTATTTAGTTAGACTCTGTAAACAATTTCAACATTGCATTGTTATGTGGAAAGAAAAACAACTTTAAAACAACTTTAAAAAAATCGGTGCGTATTCTAATTAACTTGACTGTAAAGTGTGACTTTCGTTTAACTTAAAAAATATATTTTTTGATTGCACAGTCTGATATAATTCATACACGCACATAATTATCGTTATGATATTATAAATGCCAAGTTTGTGTGTTTGGATGTTGGTTACTTACTCAGTTACTCAAAAACGGTTGTACGGGTTTGGTTGATGTTTAACACACAGATAGTATATTAAATATTACTTGGATAATTTTTATCCTGGAAAATTTTTAGATTTCTGTGAGATTTTCACCTGTGAGATTTAATAGGCGTTAATAAGGAATAGGTGACGTATTTTATAATTATTTCGATGTTTTATCCCAGCATAAAAAAAGTTAAAAATACAACAAAATTGGACTTAGTAATAAATTTTACGGCTATACTACGGTTTTGTTAAAATCATAACTCAAACTCAAACTCAAACTCATTTATTTTGCTAAAAAAAGCGGTACAATTGATGGTATAAATAAATGATACGAGTACATTTCGCGCTTTTTTACCAGGAATCTGGCATGCAAAATTAGGCATCTGTAATAAAATAGTAAATAGTTATATAATACAAACAATAATCAAATCATTATGTAAAATTAATACAATTAGTATAATTGTCAATTAGTTAATACATGCCCAGTCAATTAATCAAAATATCAAAAGAATATTCCATGTAGAATATTATTATAAAAAATACAAAAAATATTTGAGTCACACCCAGCCGGAACATTCAAAATACTCTCGGACAGAATAGAAACTATTTACGATTAGCCAATCTTTTAGTTTGGCCTTGAATAGCTTTATGGGTAGATCTTTTATTTGACCATTTAATCTATTAAAAATGTTTACTGCCATGCACAGCGCATTTCTGCTGTACAGCGAAGTAGTTCTCACAGGCGCCACAAGCCTACTAGGATGTCTTGTGTTAAAACTGCATAACTCCCTTTTTTCTCTAAAGAGGTGACCGTGTGTCTTTACAAATATGCAAATTTCGAAAATATATAAGCAAGGGACAGTTAGTAATTTCAACTTTTTGAAGAGAGTTCTACAAGAAGTCCCAGAATCTACACCACAAATTGCTCTGATACATTGTTTCTGTGCAGTGAGCGCATGACTTACGTGTGGTGAGTTTCCCCAAAGAAGAATGCCATATCTAAGCTGTGAGCATATATAGCCATGATATGCCTGAATAGCCGTTTTTCTGTTACTTACTCTCACAAGTCGCCATAGTGCATAAGCAAACGAATTTACTTTATTGCACACCTTGTTTATATGATCACTCCAACTACATTTATCATCGATCAAGATGCCCAGGAAAGTGGTCTTACAAGATTCGTCAATAGTCTGGTCATTGTAGGAAATGGTCAATGGATGCTTTTTGCCGTTTTTATTTATGAATTGTATATAGGTGGTTTTTTTGAGATTTGGGCTTAGATTATTTACATTCATCCAATTTATCATTGTACTAATTGTTTTGTTTATTTCGTCATTATACGTTTTAGAATCATAACACGGTATGACGACAGATATATCATCAGCAAAAATCGTGCAGTCATATTCTGTTACATCGGGTAGGTCATTTATGTATAATAAAAATAGGAAGGGTCCCAGGATACTTCCTTGAGGCACACCGGCTCTAATCAGCTTTTCTGTTGATTTAAAAACATTAAGTTTCTTATCTGTGTTGACTCTTGTTATTTCAACATATTGTGTCCTGTTACTAAGGTAGCTATTTAACCACTCATAAGCCAATCCTCTTATACCAAATCGGTCACATTTTTCCAGTAGCTTCTTATGTGAAACAAAATCGAACGCTTTGCTCAGGTCAAAAAACACCGTCGTAACAGCTAAGCGCTTATCCATGAGGGAAAGCACTTTGTTTGCCAGAGAGAAAACTGCTAAAGTAGTCGACTTGCCTTTTTGAAACCCGTATTGTTCCGGTTTAATTAATTTAAACTTGTCCAGAAAAACTACTAGACGGGCGTGCATTGCTCTTTCGAATATTTTTGACAATACCGGTAGAAGGGCTATGGGTCTATAATTGTCCATTTTATCTCTATTTCCCTTTTTATATAAAGGCTTTACAATTGTAATTTTTAAAGGTTCCGGGAAGATACCTGTAGAAAACGACAAGTTTATCAAATAACTCAAAATAGGTGCGATTACTATGCTGCATGTTTTTAATATATTTGTTTGTATTTCATCATGACCCGTGGAAGTTGTGGATTTCAAGGAGTTAATTATCTTAATTATTTCATGTTCGTCAGTCGGATATAAAAATAGACTACAATTATTTAGACTACAATTATTTAATGGTGCATTTTTATGTAAATTGTCAAGTTTATTATTCAGATCGATATTTGAATTCGTCACGGAAATATAATGATTATTAAATTCATTAGCAATATCATTCGGATCATCAACGATTTGGCTGTTTATTAATATTTTTCTAATATCATTATTCATAGGATTTGTACTGCATTCTGATTGATTTTTTATAATGTCCCAAGTAGCTTTGCAGACATTTTTAGATTTATTAATATATTTGGCGTTTGCAAGTTTCTGTGCTTTATTTATTGTAAGTTTAAGAAGTTTTGCATATCTTTGATATCTTGTTTTTGAATCACGATTTGGGCATCTGTAATAAGTAAAACGCAGTTTTCTTTTGGTTATAGCAGATTTCCTTATGCCTTTAGTGCACCAGTTTATGTATTTAGAGTGTGGTATGATTTTCCTAATTCTTACCGGAAAACACAAATTGTAAAACATTTTAAAGGTCTCGTAAAAGTAATTAAATGCAGTTTGCATGTTTTTATCTTCATAGACATTGGACCAGGAAAGTTTATTTAAGCAATCACGAAATTTTGATATATTTTCTAAGTCATAATCCCTTCTTTTTGCAAACCAATATTTTGGGAGTTGTGACTTCTTGAGTACCGGGAAACTAATTGCTTGGGCCGTTTCGTGATCAGATAGTCCCAAATTAAATATCTCACTTTTTACTTTGGGTATGTTGCTAATTATTTGATCTAAACATGATTTATTACGGGTGGGGCATTTTATGTGTAATGTCAAATTATTGTTTGCCGCAGTTCTTAGAAGTTCATTTGAGTCGCGTGTTGTCTTTAGTATATTAATATTAATGTCGCCAGCTATAATAATTTTGTGTTTAGTTTTATGATTTAGTTTTTCCATAAGTTGTCTAAATTTCTGAAAGAATATTCTTTTATCAGAAGTCGGTGTTCTATATAAGCATATCACAATGCACTTCATTGAAACAATTTCCACGCCGCAACATTCAAAAACAAAAGTTTCAGCGATTTCTTTCAAAAACTCCAATTCTCGAGCTTGTAGACTGTTGCTGCATAGTATACAAGCGCCGCCTCTTTTTTGATGTGGTCTCGAGTATGAAGTCACTAGATGGTACCCCGCGATGTTTATGCTACACTCGCTACCAGCCTTTACAAATGTCTCAGTAAAACAGAGTGTATCAAAATGTCTACTCTTTTGCTTTAATTCTGACAGTGCTAAATGTATTAGGTGTGTTTTATTAAGTAAACCCGCTATGTTTTGATGAAAGACAGCAAATGATTCACTGGCCTCGAAAAAAATTTGGTTCTAAATTTCTTATATGTATAGTGTCTTTTCTGCATTTTGGAAAGTAGCTCGTGATTAGCGACTGAACGAGTCTATTTCTACAGCCTACCGCGCACGCCTGCGGCGCACTGTGAGGAAACACATTTGAATTTATTTTTACGCGCTTGTTGTAACTCAGATACTTTTTATCGTAATACATGGAGTCAATGAGAAGGTTTATTTTAAAACATAACCTGTAATTATAATTTTTGTCATTAAAATCTAAGTTAGCTAAATCTAAAAACTTACAATTATTAAACAAGTTACAATACAATTTTATAGTTTTATTCAATCTACTCTCATTTAAATATATGCTATTTTTAACACCAAGTACAATTACCGTTGGCTTAGAGTGTGATTTTAGAAAATGACTTAATTCTGAACATACCCTATGTGGGTTTCTGTCTGATTCTCCTATACTAATAATAACTATGTCGTCTGCACCAGCATTTGATGCTTCTGATGTTTTGAGAATCTCTTCACAGCGCGCATTTGGCATGACAGTGGCTGTTATTCGGTATTTTCCGTATTTTGTGTTTTCTCTGGATTCCTGCAAAGCCGAAGCCATCCCACTGCATTGTTTTCCACCCCGTATGTATATTGTGTTTGACAATTTATTACAGCTATCCGAAATATTTGCGGTTCCATTAATTACTTGGACGGCATCCTCTTTTTTGCTTAAGTGATGGTTGGTTAAATTTCCTTGTTTTATTGCTTCATCCTTAGAATCGTCGACTGGATTATCTTCTAGATTGTAATAAGTGCTTTCATTATTTTCTGTCAAATGGCTGTTTGTTATATTTTTTGTATTCTTTTTGTACATTTTTTGTGTAGACTTTGGTGTAGACTTGGGCGGTGTAGATTTACACAGGACTTGAAGTTGTTTAATTTTAAGAGTATAGTTCGATAATTGCTTTCTTAATTCATTGTTTTCTAATAACAAATTTGCGATTTCGTTATTCGCACTATCGAGTTTTTCCTGAGTATGGCGCATTTCAGTTTTGATTTCGTCCAGTTCTTCCTTAATGTGATTTATGTGCAGATCAGGGCAGCTTCTGTTTAGTGTCTCACCACGAAGAGCAGTGGAGTCAAATTCGTCTTCCTCAGTTAGTGAGTCGAATGAATTTTTCACTTGCACGTTATATTTTCTATGAGTAATGTTGTCCAACTCCGAAATATTTGTGTGTGTTAATTCGTTCAAATCTGGTGTTTTTGGTAGGAACAATACGTTTGACGCAACCAAATCAATAGAGTTTTCATCGGGTACTAGGTTTGGGCCAGAATTTGTCAATGCAGTCTTTTTGGCTGGAGTACTCGTCTTTTGACGAGTTTTCCCGCGTATACAATTTGGACATTTCCATGTTTCTTTGCTATTCTCGTCCATTAGGTAGTAAAGTTTTTCTCTATTCACGCATTGTAGGTCATATGATTGTTTACACAATGAGCAAGTCAAGAAACTTTTTCGGCTTATTCTTTTAGTGCATTGTGCACAGATAGGTTTTGGAGTCATTCTATATTGATGGTGATATGAGGGTAGGTTGAAAATATCAATTGATAATCTGTGTTAGTACTGCATGAATATCTATTCTGTGGCCAAAGTAAATTGATAGTCTGTGGCATCACAATTTTGACACCTTGTTTTTAGTATGATTTCTACCCTCTTTGATTATTTTCAATTCCATTTCCAACTTTGAACTCTTATTTTACGATAGTTACCTTAGTAATCGGTTTGTATAATTTCTTTATGTTATATCACAACACTTATTTTATCCGTCTTTCAACTCACTTTTCACCAATAATGTATTAAACTATTTTTTACTTTAAATTTTCTTTGCACCGCTCGTATTCAATGTTTACAGTCAGTTGACAGTTAAAATATCTCATAGAATAGACATAGAATCAATTAATAGCATCAAGATGTCATTATTGAGGCGTTTAGTCGCTTCGTTTCATGAAACTCAATGCCTATCACCTATCAATTTATTTATTGGTAATTTTGCATACGGTACACGGAACCCGTTAAGAATAGTTGGTTCACCGAGGTTATGAACTGAAAGTTTTTAGGACGTAACGCTTACGGCGTTCTGTTGTTAACTACATATTATTATATGTGATAAAAACTTCCAAAGAACCATGTTCTAACAAAAGATCTGTTATAGGAAACGAATCAATATTTTGGGAAGATTTTTAAAACTAAAAGTGACATAATAAATGCTGACAATAAAATGCTATTATATCTATTATCCTTATCCTAAACCTTAGATAGGTTGTAATAGCTTTCCCCGTCTGTAGGATATCCGCTAACTCCTCCTAAACCAAGCAACGGATTTTGGTATCAGTTTGATCCTGTAAAATGTTATAGTGATGGTTGGATTCTGTAGCTATATTGTAGATAGTGTAATCATCGGGCAATTCTTGAGATTTGGACCAATGGAATTTGCAAAAGAGTCACTCCTCTTTTTGACCTATGAGCTTGACTCATAGGTCAAGCTCGGGAACCAAAGCCAAGCAATTGGCAAGCAACAATTTTCACTTTCCTGAGCACTAAACAGAAACTGTACGCTTCGTTAATTGACGTAAATAACTCACAATTGATTAAATTACAAACTTTCTGCGATCGTGAAATGCGACACTGCAGAAAGGCATAATAATATGATTGCATCAATTTGCAAGTGTAATAAATTGTAATATCACTATTGCAAAAGGAAATTTCAAGCCGTATAGTTGATTCAAGCCTTAGGAATTAGTGTAAAATTCATTACACTTTAGTTTCATACAAGGATTGGGTGCGCTATAATTATCTCAATAACATGAAAAGCAGGTGCTTGCTCTGTTGTTTTTATGTTATGATTTCCGGTCAATCGAGTTTTGGGCTGATGTTCGCCGCGTGGGAACTAATAACGGTGTGAACAGTCGAAGCTATATGAAACAGTGAAATAAAATTTTATGTATAAATCAACATTTACAACATAAATCAATACTGTTTCAACCTACCGATGCTAAATAAAAATCTGATTTAATCAGTCATGAAGATTTTTACTGTGTAAAATTAATCCTGAGCAGATATTTTTATAATAATAATAATAATAATAATCATTTATTTCAGATTTACATCCATAATTATTAACTATTTACAAAATTAACTATTTACATCTATGTGAATTATATATCATATATAATATTATAAATTATTATAAATGTGAATGTGCGTTTGTTTGTTTGTTACGTTTTCACGCAAAAACTACTGAACCGATCACCATGAAATTTTGCATACACGTTGTCTGGGACACCAGAAAGGACATAAAGTTAATGATTGATCATGTTACAAAATGATTTTTTATATATTTTTTTATACAAATTATTTTTTATATAATAATAGACTGATTACTATTATTATATAAAAAAAACCTGTTTTAGTTATAGACAGGAACGTTATTAGCGCCTTAAACCTAATTAAAAACCTTCCACGTTTTTCATTCTTTTCATAAGTGTAACCAGATTAAAATCCGTTAAGTGGTTTCCAACTTTTAGTGTCATTTAATAGTTAATGATAAAAAACTTCTAGGTACCTAATCCCTTATTATCTAACGTGTCCATATTTCAAAGTTCCTTATCTCTTAGACACTATTTTCCGCTCTGCGTTGTCAAATCCGTCTGTTAGAATCTCCTTGTTTATACGTATAACCAAATTGATATCCTTACTAGTCTCATAAATATAACGTCTATATATCCTTTGATTTAACCACATTTTTCTAAGTCACTCCACCGACTTTAATGATATATAGTTATTTAAGCATTTCAACGTGCGAAGTTGCTGAAAAAAACTAGGTTCCTATTACATCTGAACCAATTTTGTTAAAATTTGGCAAGGTGATAGTTTGAATGTAGGAGTAACTATTCAAAATTATTCTCAAGCTTAGAGGCAGGCGAAGCCGTGAGCAAGAACAAGCGATAGATAAGAACTTATTATATCCACGAAAGTGTATCTAATCTTAAAGCAATTGTCATAGCTTAGTCTAGAATTCTCGTTGGAGGTAATACGGCACAAGGCGCAACTGTTTAACTTGTGTAGAGACTATAGACTGTTGAATTGAATGACGGCGTGGTGTGGGACGGGAGGCAGCGCTTGCGCAGCTGGTGTCAAGTGAACTCGATTCGCGCAAACCAGCTGCCGCGGCTGCGACCGTCGCCTAATCGCCGCGGTGGGTCAGTCTCGCTTCAACCACGGCCGTTAGTGCACGTGTGAACAGGTGCAACTCTCACGCCTTGTTTACATATTGAAGGCAGTGTAACACTTGTTGCCGAACAGGATAACTGTGACTGGTAAGTTTATAACAACCTTCAAACAATGCTTAGTGTGACCCTCAATTCGCGAGAAATCAGCACGTTCACGTAAACAATAACAATGTGGTCAAAGCTTTTGTTTTCACCAATGCAATAACGTGCGCGGATAAATTACGATCCATTCATTTAGAAAAGAATAGGTGCAGGTACTTTACTAGTTTGACTAATAGTTCAAGATTTGATAAAATTTCACCACACAACTACGAGTAAATTAGTAAAATAATTAGAAATTTTTACCTTCATACTGTAATATCATACTGTAATATCAATGTGAAAGTTACTCTGTATGTTACATTTTCACGCATTAACCACTCAACCAATCATCATGAAAGTTCGCATACATGTTGTTAGGAATACCTGAAAGGACATAGGGAAAAGTACTGTTCCGAGGGATCATCTAAAATAAGAAAACTAACAGTGTAATTATTATTTCTCAATGCGGATAAAATCGCGGGCACCAAGTAGTTACATATATGGTAATATGTTACTTTAGGTTGGTGTTATGTTATCGTATGTTACGGCCACATTGATCACTGCAGACCGCAATTCGTAGACTGGTTTTATTTAGGTCATGAATATCCTTCTTTTATGATACAATACGTGCTCTGTGCCCACAACTCTCAATTCCTAATGTAGGTATTTACCATGTATTACCTAAAATCAAGTGCTAATGCTAATATCAAGGTATCCTCATTTATTAGTATGCTGACTGGGAAACATCTCGTCACGGTTGATTGAAGCGTTTAAATTCAACAAGGATCGCTCTTAACAGTTCTGGCCTTCGACGGATTTGTAATGTTATCAATTACTATTGTAAAATATTCAACTTTTTTATTCGCCTACTTCACAGGCATCGTGGTTCCCTGACACAGATTCCGTTATAAAAGTGTTGATAATTAATTACCATTTACTTTGCCGCCGTCAATATTTCTGACACAATTTTTCGATTATTCGCTAAATGGCAGATTCTGAGAACGGCAGATTCTGAAAATTCATTAATTGACTGTACATCTCCCGTTTCAAGAATCTGCCATTTCCAGAATCTGCCTTTTTCAGAATCTACCATTTAGCGAATAATCGAATTTTTCAACTAAATTGAAGTTATTTTGGGGAATTATCATAAAAATATTCTCTAGCTAGTTTAAATTGCTTTATATTAGCAGACTGATCGATCCAAGCTTATGTGTACATTTTTCCATACAAAAATCCAAATAGACAGTTTTTTCTGTAAACCAATCGGCGATCTCCATTAATTCGATTCTTATGACTCTTTCCTGTGTCAAAATAGTATTCAACCCATAATTGAATAGATACATTGACTTAGGTTATACCTACTAAGCCTACCTACTATACTACTACTACCTATTGAGAGCGCGATCTGGAGATGGCGTGTTTGCTATGGAGCTAACGTAACAAACAACCTTCCTTATATAGACAGTTCGTTTAGAAATTGTAGAACGATAACCTATCGACCCCACAGGGAGACACCGTTTTGTCAAACAAAGGCAAATTTTCAAAGGAACTGACTAACCCTTTCTTTCTAGAACCTTCCTTCTTTAAATCATGTCAATCGGCGACTTTCAATTAACATTGGTACAGGAGAACAGTTTCGTGAATCTGCCCACCCTGTGGTACTCAACACAGTTAGCTCGTTGTTAGCTCGTAGTAAAAGAGATTGGTCTCGACCTCACGCGGCCCGCGAGTCACACAGGCGCACGACCAACACGACGAGATTTCATCGGGACCTAATGATCTCTGCTACCCGGAACACAACACGATCTACATCCATTATTACTTCTACCTACAGTTCTAATGCTGGTGGGCTTTCATTTTCATTTTCTATCGTTGTCTTCCTGCATTACATTCGATTACTATTTACATGACCAGAAAAATAAAAAGGAGGGCGTGGATGCAAGGACCAGTGATTTTACTACTTGTCGTAGTTTTTAAAAGGATTTCAAATTGTTTAAACATTTTATTTATGACTCATAACTTCATGGTCGATTGATTAAGATGTCAATTCTAAGAGGATTATTACAATTTTCGCTTTTTTTCAAATTCAAATTCAAATATTTTATTGCAAACCATAATGTACAAACGATGTTACAATATAAAAATTTAGACCAGTGTTATGGACCCTGTTGGGCATGCAACTTAGGGACTAGGAGAGAGGAAGCATATAGTTTCTAGTAGGATTGTTACATTTTTATGTAGCAAAAAAAAAAAGCACTTCTTACAGCTACCGCCTTCTACATTTCTAGCAATTTAACATCTAATATTAATAATAATATTATAATATATAAATATACATATTATGTATATATAAAATAAAGTGGCTGTCCGCTTTAGCATGTTTCTTTGCTAACTTCTTCTAAACCACCCAAGGGATTTTGATACGGTTTTCAGTAATGGAAACGCGACTGGTACACGTACCGCATTTACTGTGATTCGTCAATAAATAATTATGTGAATATTATAATATTAAATAATATTGAATGTGTGTAGTAGCGTATTGATGGATGTCAATATTTTTTCTATGGATTTCTAGAAATACTGACATCCAACAATAAATACTGAGCTAATGGATCACAGTAAATACCGTACGTGAAATCGTCGCCAAATGACGATAAACTAGAAAGATTTGTGTATATAATTTGTAGAAACAAAAGACTGTATTTATATCTCTTTCTTACATATAATTTAAATTGAGGACCACTCGATTCGATTACGGGATCTGTGTTTAGTTCTGTGCTTGTTATATAATAATTTAAGGGTCTTCATTTGATTCTCAATACGAAATCAAACTTTCTGAGTTGGCCCTTATTCTGAGTGTACTTTCGTTCTCTTCTGTGGTTTTCATTGTACAAGTTCATGAAACTTAATTTGTTCGATGACTGTTATTAATCAATCAATCAACAATACTAATAGTAAATCTGTAAGTGTAGGTATTGTATGTATGTATGTATGTTCCTCCATAACTCTTAAACGAATTAACTGATTTTCATGAAACTTGATAGGTAAACATTTAGATGTACTTTTTCTACAGGAAACGAAGGCTTCTTTTTCTTTTCCAACGCGGACGAAGTCGCGGGCGTCAGCTAGTAATAAATAAAAGGCAGATACATAGTTAAAGTATGTCATATAGCACATAGGTTATCTTTAATCTGTGACTCTTTTACCAAAAAGGACTCTGCGCAATTTTAAATATTCTTGCTGATGAGTTGAATTGAAGTTGAAGTTACATAATGTTTTGTGAAATTTTGTCCTCAAAAATTTAGTATTTGCATACTACAAGACACTGAAGTTAAATGAAAATACTTTATGCTTGTTACTTAATATATTCCAAATGTTAGATACTTAGCTCAACTTAATAATGCAATAGCCGACCGTTTCAGACAAATTTATGGCGTCAGACGAAATTTCGCGACCCAGCTGTTGCGGCCGTAGAGAGTTAACATAAAAATTAATATGCATAATAAGTTAATATTTGGATTGCAGTGACAAGAAAACGCAATTTATGACAGTTTCACAATGCGCCATTTTATCACAGTTAACGATCAAGCAATTTGTGTTAAGGACGCACTTTTCACCAGAATACCATATTTAATTTTTTCATTTAACTCATAAACTGTTTGTAATATGTAATAACATTAATAATTTTATGGCTACATTAAAGTGTGAGCGTAACGGTTTTGGTCTCTGGTAATAAATACATAATGTACTTACTAGCTAGTGCCCGCGACTTCGTCTACGTACATTGATATACATTGACGCATTATATACTTTTGCCCAACTTTTTCCAAGAGTTGTATCTTATTTTTTAAATAAAGTGGCCGGCGTGGAATATTTTTGTAATATTATTATATTATTATTTTATTAGAATAGATCGTAACTAATGATAAAGAGTTTTAGTTTTGTAATTTAGGTGTGTTGATTTTGTAGGTCTTTAATTTTGAGAGAATCTACCTACCATTAGAAAAAGCTAAAATAACTCCTAAATAATTATAAAATTATCTTCGTATATTCTTTTTAAAATAATATAAAATGACAATCTAGGTCACAGTGGATGCTTCTCATTAAAACTTGTCTTCCCTATTGTAGATATTTTTATTTTAACTTTTTTTATCGTACGTGACCTAAGATTTTTTAATTCTAACAATACGAGTAAATGCAAAGTCGTGGGAGAGAGGTCGTGTTTGGAGATGCGATAGCACGCGGTCGTCCGGGGTCGCCTCGACCGGTCGGTTAGTTCTAGTACCGCTAAACAAACAATTCCACTATTTACTATTCCTCTAACACTTAACAATGTAACCAAGTTGGCCTGGAATACTTTACTGCCCTTTCCGTTAGGCAACGTTATAGTCAATTATTGTCAATTATGCGGGTAGTAAGCAGTAAAAAAAGACAAAAGTCGTCGAAACTGTCCGCGTCTGATGTCTGTTTCTCCGCTGCACCCCGAGCGAAGCCGGGGGCCGGTCACTATTATATTATAAGCACTATATTATAAACACATATTATAAACACATATTATATACCTACTTTATGTTTTTTTACATATAAATATATGCGTATAACTATAACAGACACATGACAACTGGAAAGTGCAAGAAATGCAATTATAAAAAAATAGAAAGTTACACAGCTAAAAACGTGGTAGGTTAGTTAGGTACATATTATGCAGGAAATAAAGCCGACTTGGTTTTCCTGTCTAAAAGAAGTAAGAAAGAACCACTCACTCTCAGCACTATCACGTGACCAAACAAAAGTTAGCGGATATCCAGAACAGACTTTTGTTTTCTGTAAAGTCGCTATGGAAGAATTTTCCTCCGCATGTTTATTTCTAGAGCTCATGTTTCACTTAGGTACCTACATTACGACTTTTTTCTCAAATTTCCGCGTCGTTTATTGACCGATTCAACGATACCATACGGAATAACGGTGTAGTCAAAAATAACGGCATTGGAGTAGATAATATGATGTGATTTCTATCTAACGATGGTCATAGAAGACGATGAATAAAAATTTAATTTCCGTATTGCCCTCGAACCCATTAGCCACAATGGCTTAATGATATTGGCGAGTCATCGTAAAAAACTCAACTGATTGCATGTAAGAAACGATAGCCGCGTAACATCAAAGTAATGTGTATTGATTTATTCGACAACAATCTAATAAAGTAATAAGGAATTAACTGTTTTTTCTTGTTAACCGCGATATAAGAATAGCTTTTTGTTCTGCTTTTTATCATTACAAATCGATACTGGCAAAATCGTCTGTACTACAAAGTCTAAGAGATAATTAAAGTTTTGAGTTATTTTTGTGAGGTGTCTCTTGTCTTAGCTCTTTAACGCACGGGGCAAAAACGGGTTGTAAGTTGGCATAAGTAGCCAAGTAAAATTTGAGAGTTATAAGGGTTGACGTGTGTGTCTGTGTACACATTACAAACAGCATGTAGGGGATGCCTCAATGCGTATGGGACGCTGAAGCCTATTTTACAAACAGCATGTAGGGGATGCCTCAATGCGTATGGGACGCTGAAGCCTATTTTACAAACAGCAAGTAGGGAATGCCTCAATGCGTATGGGACGCTGAAGCCTATTTTACAAACAGCATGTAGGGGATGCCTCAATGCGTATGGGACGCTGAAGCCTATTTTACAAACAGCATGTAGGAGATGCCTCAATGCGTATGGGGCGCTGAAGCCTATTTTACAAACAGCATGTAGGGGATGCCTCAATGCGTATGGGACGCTGAAGCCTATTTTACAAACAGCATGTAGGGAATGCCTCAATGCGTATGGGACGCTGAAGCCTATTTTACAAACAGCATGTAGGGAATGCCTCAATGCGTATGGGACGCTGAAGCCTATTTTACAAACAGCATGTAGGGGATGCCTCAATGCGTATGGGACGCTGAAGCCTATTTTACAAACAGCATGTAGGGAATGCCTCAATGCGTATGGGACGCTGAAGCCTATTTCTCTATCCGTTTATTATTTTTATCTTTCATCCTCATTGGTGTTGCGTGTGTTCATGTAACCGCAAATTTGTCAAGCGACCTTGACTTCATGGCGTGATCGGTATTGCCAATGTACCTACGGATTTTTTTTAAATATTAATGTACAGACATGGCTCGTTTACGATTTTATTTCGTTTAGATATGTGTCTTAAAAAAGCGTCTAATATGTGATACATGGCAGCAGAAGTAACTTCACCGACTCATTATAACTAACTTTTATGAGCTATATTTTATCTTTTTATAAATAAAACTGTATACAGAACCACTTGTGGTCAACGTGCGGTCAACGCACACTTTTTACACACAGGACCAACTGGAAATATTTTTTATGTACTCACAACAAAGTGAAAGTTTTATCGTACGGGTAAGTGTAGTGTCACGCACGAGAACCAAGCGATTTGACAGCCACGTGACAAAAAATGTATAATTTCACTAAAGTAAAAGAAAAAGAGAAAATTACAATACTAGCTGGTGCCTGCGACTTCGTCCGCGTTGAAAAAGTAAAAAGTAGCCTATATATACTTACTGTGTCCCTTACGTCTAAATTTTTATCTACCAAGTTTCATGAAATCAGTTAATTTGTTTAAGAGTTATGGAGGAACGTACAATGTACATCCATACATATTTATTATTAGTAATACGTTTCCGACTCTTGAACAATAGATGACGACAATGGACAAAGTAAAAATAGGGAATGTTCGCTGGTAACCGCTATATGTTCTGGTAACATTGATAATTTCATGTCATTAATTATGCATTCGTTAATAAACATATTCAGGAAAGACATCGAGACTCTATTGAATCCGATCCGCTTGAACAGTCTCAAGTCTTGCCGGAAGTGGAAGGCTGAGCCAGAGCGTCGCGTCGCGTGCTCGTCGTATGCACAATTGAGCAGTGCACACGACATCGAGTCGCTTTTACCTCATCACCGTATATAAAATTATAATTTACACAATGAATTCTTACCTTTATCAATACTAATAATAAATGTGTAAGTGTAGGTATTGTATGTATGTATATATGTTTCTCCATAACTCTTAAACGAATTAACTGATTTTCAAGAAACTTTGGTAGATAAACATTTAGACGTACAAGACACAGGATCGGTTACGTTTTTCTTTTTCAACGCGGACGAAGTTGCGGGAGCCAGCTAGTATAGTATAAAACAGAGACGCTCCCCGCTGTCTGTTTGTCTGTTTGTCTCAGCGATGGCATTTTGTCTCAGCACCTATTTTAAAGTAAAAAACAAATACACAAATTATATGGAGCTTGGAAAGCTATTTAGAAGGATACTTATCAAATTAAGTAGGTACTTTAGTTACCTTAAGCAATAAATGTAGATATAAGCCTACACCAAGCAATTGAAATCAATATCTTATATTAGGAGTTATTGTAAATTGAAAATTATGAGCGAGAAAGTAAACGCGAGACAAGAGACGCTGTCATGCAGTATTGCACCTGTTCGAAGCCGGGAGCATGTATATAGCTAGTAGTTTATATATTACTAGCTTTAGCCCGCAACTTTGGTCGAATGTTGGCCGGCCACCATAGCTCGCCCATTTAGGCGAGATAAATTCGGGCGAGTAGTCCATTAACTCGGTTGAGTAGTTAAGGCATGAAAGCGTAAAAAAACAAATAAACTCATTTTTGCATTCATAATACTTATTGGTTTAAGATTTATCAGTCATCGGTATTTGTAGCGACTCGGCGTCTAACGTTTCTTTAATTTTGAATGACATTGTATTGAATGTAATAAGTAGTTATAGACACGTAATTGATAGTTTATACATAAATTTCTCGGAAGTCGTCGCGGAAAGCGCCCACGATTCTGAGTCACGACCATTATCCGAACTATAAACTAGTACGCGGTGTACTTATTCGTTTGTGGAGCCGCTTTCTTGAACGTGCTATACGACAATCTCGAGTTATTTTTGCTCTAGAAGGGATACCGTTGATCATTTTTGCCGATATAGCAATTTCGTGATGCATTTTCCTTCTCCTTTGTATTTAAAAGTTGTATTTAAGTTTTTTGATAAAAACATGCAGATATGAAGAAATATACGATAATAATTTGCCGTAATGTAATGGTTTCTACCTGTTTATTCGGCCGCGTTTCGTAACAAAAGAGTAGCCATAACTTTTTGGTCTTTAGTTGTGTTGCGGCAACTAACTTGCGAAATGTTGTATAGCTGGCGATACAACGACGCAATTTTGAATAATTTTAATATTGGCAGAGCACACAGTTCGCAGTCTGATTGACGGGTGGCCCTCTTAGAGAATACCACAGTGAAATGGGAATACAGCATGTGTGATGTTTTTTCGGTGAGGATGCTTTATCCCACTATAAGGTCAACTGCGTACATGAAAGTTTCATGATGAAACATTATCGCATTGACTTTTCTATTAAATGAGGGTAGCCATCTACCACCTTGTGGACCGTCAGTTTGCCTGCCGAATTTTACATACTTAGGTATATAATTAATATAATTTTTCCCCAAAAAATTATATTAATAATAATAATAATAAATCATTTATTCGACGTAAGTTTTTACAAAACATTTATCTTCGTCAACATTCTTTACAAGCTACCACCGGTTCGGAAAGCTGTTTCTAGGGGGAAGAACTCGGCAAGAAACCCCCTAGTTGCTCTTTTCATAAATTAATTACAAAGTAATACGTAACAATACATAGCAATCTACATAACACAATAATCAACTATATTTGACTCCAAGGACAGTCATCATTTATGTAATCTAATATCCTATAATAACCCTTTTTGCACAGGGTTTTCTTAATATAAACTTTAAATTTATTTATAGATAATTGTTGTATATTAGCTGGAAGCCTGTTGTAGAAGCGCACACATTGTCCCATAAAGGAGTTGCTAACCCTGTGGAGACGAGTTTTATTTGGTTGAAGTCTATGCTTGTTTCTAGTATTTAAATTATGAACATCACTATTTCTACTAAAATTATTTTCTTAAACGCATAGTTTGAAGTCTAAGAAAGCGTCTAACAAGATTGCCACTGTGTGTAGTTTAGACACACTTTCGCTGGTGAAAGCCAATCGTGCGTTAAAATCTTTGTTTTAGCAGCCAAGATGCGCGGGCGCTCGTTTATCATGATTCATAACAATGTGACCGGGACAATGACCTATTACGACGAAGCGTTATTTGCATACAATAATTAAGTTTAAGTACTTACTTCACTTACTTATATAAAACCGATATGTACATATTTGCATGCTACTTACACTACATAAACAAGACAGGAATGTGAACGTGAATGCTTGTTTGTACAGTATAACAGTACCTATCTATACTTAGTACCCCAATTTCAAAAATTGGAACTAATACCGCCATCTTGTCTTTTTTTGGAAGTCGGTTGTAAATACATACAAAACCAGAAATTTATACTAAGTGTTGTTGAAAAACATGAGGATACTGATAAATATTATCTACAATAAAAGTTACCTATACTATAATAAGATCATATATAAATGATTGGTCTCGCTACGCTCGACTAGATACGGCCCTACCTAAAAGCAAATAGCTCCGTGAATGCCGCAACTTTTTATAGTAGTGTGTGTAAAACATCGTCACTATATATCAATTTTTACATAATTTAATTATATTTTTACACAGTTTCACTGTGCAAATTCGCATTTTCTCATGCCCAAAATTTAATAAAACATTCGCAACGTACATATCACAGACAGTTTGCAGTGTGACAAGCTCGGGTACGCCGAATTCGGCGTACTTAAAGTTGCCGCATTTTTTAAGTACGGCGGCTGTATCTAGTGGAGCCCAGCGAGACCGATCAAATATCTTTGAATAAGACCTACATTCAATCAACACGAAATTCACATTAATTCTTGAAAAGTTACTACTTGCTGAATAAAAAGAGAAAAAATTGTCACTAATTTATCATCAATTAATGAGTCGAATAAGTCATATTAATCTACTAATTTATTAATTCATTGCACAATTTAAATTAGAATGGGAAATAACATCTATGCTATATCAGCTATAATAATTACATTCTAATAAGTCTCAATGTTCTTTAATAGCCATTTAAGAATAAATTGATAAATTAGCTTCCCTCGTTACGCGGACGTTATTTCTTAGTATTTAGAGTCGAAATCACAGTTTCACCATTGGCGTTTAAAGTCTGACCATCGCTTCGCCCTGACTTGCACAACTAATTGGCCAACAGCGACGATTATCTGAAGCAATACGTGTTGTTTGGTGTTATTCAGATGCGATTGTATCTGTTATATCACTAATTTCTTTGACAGGTGCTTCGAAATACATATTATAATTATTAAAAAATGCGTCGTGCAGATAATTCTTTACTATATTATAAAGGGAGAAGAATTATATTCTGTTCGTTACGGATTAACTCAAAAACTACTAGGCTAGACCGATTTTAAAAATTCTTTCACATAATAGAAATCCACATTAGTAGCTTGTGGGCCACTATACTCATCTACCAACAAGTATATACAGTCAACCTAAAAGCCCAATTTACAATAAAAAAAACGAATATTGTTCACAGATAAATCCGTCCAAAATGGAGAGTTGGCTGGATGACGTGAAACGTGTAAGAATTCCCCGGCCTAAGTTTGGTGGAAAATATCCCACAGAACCGCCCAAGGACTATCTCGAAGATTGCAGCCCCGATTTCGGTGGAAAACCGCGTCACATCGGCGACAAAGATCTCAACAAGGCGACAGAGGAACTCCGACGAACGCTACAAGAGAAACTATGACCTCGAAACAAGCGGTAGACTTAATTTAGCTTTAAATATAGTTGTTAGATTAATGACCTCACGTTCAGAGGTTTTACCGATTAACATGCATAGGCAATTTGTCTCTCCTCCACAAACGAACGTATCTAATTGATTCGCGGAATTTTTTAGGCACTTGCCACACCTTGTATGTTGTTCTTCCAAATACTGGAACAGACTTTTATGTTCTGAGATACTACGAAGTACATGTAAGGAAAAGGTTACACAACCATTATTTTGTTAGAAATTAACGACCCATATACATAAATATTGGTAAAAATGAATCTGACCCTTGAGTTAAAACTCAAGGATTCTCGAAGTTGGACTTGATACAAAACTTTGGTATGGTATGATCGTATGGCGTATTATTTTAAATATTCAATCCCGTTAAAATTGTTGATAAAATAATTTTGTTAATTTTATTTATAATTTGAGGGTTATAAATATGTTATAATTTATCATCACTCTTTTTGATTTTATATACCAACAAGAAATTATACTCTCATAAAAACTGTATCAGTATTCTTTATAAATAAAATATTTTTTAGATTCTAGGTGATAGTTAGACTGAACGAATATTTTATAAGGATTAATGGTTATTATTAATAAAAAAAATTACAATTTTAACTATTTTCTTTTATTTGCCCTTAAAGTCGACTTTATGTTTATTTTGGTTTTCACATTTTTTCTCAATAAGTGAAAAACCAAAGAAACAAAGATATAAAAATAAAAAAACACATTTTTGCGTGTTTAATTAGTTCCTAAAATAGTCGTAAGCTGGTTTTCTTTCATATTAACTTCAACTTTCGAAAATTAGCTAGAATAGAATAAATTATTAACATCGTGATAGCAAAATTTAAATCCGTTAGCTGCAATCGATGAATTAATTTACACAAAGAAACAATTCCCATTAAAAACTTGGTTTTATAAGTTTGAAGCGTGTGTGTGAATTGTAGCTCCCGAACAGATGGACCGATGTACGAGTATGTATACCTTTTTTTGGTTTGAAAGATGACGTGATTAGTGTCGTTCTTAGTTATAATTTATAACTTCGGTGTTAGTTTTAACTTCAGTGGTATTTCCATGACATAGTAACTTTGACCTGATGCTGCAAGATGCAAGCACTCCGCGAGACGCACAACTCCTCAGCAGCTTACAGCAGATATAGTGTTGTGGGGCTCATAAAAAGTAATTTAATATATAAATTTTATTAATAGCTTGTTTCAAGCAAGAATAAATTTCAAAAAATATCTGTGTCTACAAACTTGATGAATCTCTTTAGATGAACTTCTTAAACTTGGATTTTTTTTTGGGAAAAAGTGAAACTTCTCACATTAAAATACATTTTAGTCCACTTCGTTTGATTCCCTTTTTGCATGAATTAGCACGAAATCCCATCGTCGTCGGTAACCAAATTTTTCATCTATTGACGTCTACAAAAATTTTTTAGGTACATAACGTTAAATTTCTCAAACAATCGCGCAACCGTTATTAATTCGTCATTCCTGACGTAAAGTATATTTTTTTTTGTTGAGTCTATAAAAAAAAGGTATTTTGTACATTCGAGAGGTTAAGAACTAGATCATCTTACATGAGTAGTTTTCCTTTTGTAACAAGAAGTAAGACCATTTTCAAGATATACACTTATTTAACGCCTACTGCTTGCAAATGCTTAGAGGGAAGATTGAGAAGACGATGCTATAGTTGTGTCAAGGAGCTGGCATTAGGCCAAACTGCTTGTATTGGCGGAAAAACGACAATATAATTCTGACATATGAATTTTTCATCACACAATCAAGGCTACACTTTCCTAAGAATATGATATGAGGTATTTAGGAGCTTTGTACACAAGGAAAATATTTTTATGTTTTATACCGAAAATCTCACAAGAAAAAAACTATTTTATATTATTTATTATTTTATTATTTATATATTTTATTTAATACTAGCTGGTGCCCGCGACTTAGTCCGCTTCCTGGGTGAAAGGTACCCACCCTATGCCTTTTCTGGTGTCCCAGATAACGTGTATGCAAAATCTCATGGTGATCGGTTCAGTAGTTTTTGGCGTAAAATTAACAAACAAACATCCATCCATACAAACAATCGCATTTATAATATTAGTACGGATGTTTTATATCAATCTCATAACAAAACCTATTTTATAGGTACCTATAGATAATTTCTCACAAAGTAGATTTTTTTTGTAAACTGTAAATTTACCTTAGTTTTAATTTTACTCTTAAGAAGTAAAAATAAGGCCACGAAAATAACGCTTTTCTGCTAAATTATCCAAGTTTTCTTAGAAAACTGTCTCTAGAAACATTAATTTGAAACGCTCCATTTGTACGAGTGTGCATAAAAATTAAGTTGACATAGCGTGAAGTACTCACAGAGTCGTCGTAGTGTTGTGTGTGTAGCGCTGTAGTACTGCCCTCTCTAGAGTTGCACGGTGAAGAGTGTCGTCGCGAGTGGCGTCCCTCTTCTTCATACTCCTGGACAAATTTTACTAACGTAAGCACTTATGTAAAAAAAAAACTTTTAACTTTTAACTTAACCTTACAGAATTTAACTACTCAAAAAAAAATTTAACTTTTTCCGACGGGTCTTCGCGGAATTGCGACGCAGACATTTAAAATACTCAAAAAAGATGTTAAGACAAGGAAAGTGTTCTCCTACTATCGTTATACTGATTACAATTAAGACACACTGGCATTGAAATCTTGCGCGTACTGGAATGAACTTTAGGAAATCAGTTTCCTTACCTTCAAGCTGTCATTTGAAAAGTGAGGAAGCAAGTGAAATTATTTCCTCACAAACACACCAGTGTGACGGACCGGTGTGAAGGTAAGTCGGGCGCGGACAGGACAGGTCGTGGTTAGTTTTGATATAATCAACTATACAGAATCTGGCACATAGAGTATACCGCTTCTGTCATATTTTGTGTAATCCAATACATCAAAACCACCAGCTCCATGAGATATAATGGTGAATTTGCTATTCAGAATGCTAAAAATCAAACTAATAGACTGGATCCTTCAAGCTGTTCGATAACTCACGATTCCGATATGCTGTGTTCGTTTCATAGTATTAAAATTTTAAGCAAACTTCCTAATAACTAATTAAAGTTAACTAATGACACTATTACAAATTCTAAAGGCACAACATGCACAACAAAACACGACACGCAAGAATCAATCATAAGCCAAAGTGCATACAGTACACAATGATATTGACAGGTACGGTCTATAGGTACTAAAACACTTGGAAGCTGAAAATTAGTATAGTAATGGTATTATTACAAAGGTGTGGATCAGCGAAGCCTCGCGTTCAGACTGCAGCAGGGATAACCGACTGTCTCGACGATGAAATTGATTTTTCTGCTATTTTTGCATGTTGGCACAGTTTTGCGCCAAACAACATGGTAGGTACGGAAATGAAGAATTACAGTGTAGCTACTTGTGTAGGGTCACGCGACTTGTCGACTTCTCTAACTAAGTTAAAACACGGGAATCACTTTTGCCTGTTTATTGCTTTCATTGGGCATAAACTTAATACTGCTTAAATAGTGTAAAACTTGGTCATCAATTGCGCCATTTCCTACATTTCCGCTTGTTATAAAAATAGCTTTCACTGACATTTAGAATTTTTTTTTCCTAAAAGTAAACACATATGAAGTAAATAAATAAGTAACGAGTAAGTGTCAAGGTAGTTAAATATTAAAAAGCAAAGAAAAAGTTAATATTTCTTAAGAAAGTCCACAAAAAAAAATCAGGGCGAAATTTACTTGGCTCAAGTAAATTTTTGTTCAAACAAAAAAAGACAGAGGCAGACAGAAAATTTATCTTTTGGTGTATAGAAGAAGGACAATTCGTGTACCGATTTTCACGCAAAAAGAGGAGGAGTCTAGGACTCCACTCACACAACCTATTTTGATGCGGGTTTCACCATCAGATAGACAATTTTACATTATTTTCTTTTATATATAACTAAATCCAATTAAGTTTTTTCCTGGGCGAAGCCGAATCGCTAGTTAAATATAAAATTAAATATACAGGAAGGTAGCTTGGTACATATTAGACAAAAACTGCTCTTCAGTAAGAAAGACCTTAAATACGACACCTTAAATTCTTGCAACAAAATGCTAACCAATTCTCGGACTAATTGTAAATAAGCTAAAAACATAAATAATTATATTAAACAAGGCTTGGCTCTTGTCACGTAACTATAAAAATAACTTATTTTAATGGGTGGGTTTGCGAGCCTGTCACAAATTTTAATGTTATACAGTGTACATTAAAATTAAAATTCCAATTAAAATTTTAAAACTCATTGAAAAATAGTAAATTGACAGTTTCATTATTGTAATTAGTACCACAACCTCATATTCAATCACTCTCATAAAATCGTTTCAACTAATAATTGACTATTTCAACTATTAAAATAAGCTTATAAATGAATGAAACAAAATAATGCTTTACGAGGTAAATTATTTCTCGTTCGCAACAAATTTTTTGAAGAGACTCGGAAAATAAAATGTTTGCACAGTTTCAACGATTTATTGCAGTTTTAATAACATCAGGCGCTGCAAAGTTTATACAGTAATTAATCACACTCGACCACAACATAATTAAAACATTTCATCACTTTTTCGAATATTTTATGCAAATTTAACTAATTAATTCATTTGCGAGTAGTACAATACGTATATTTTCATACTTTTACATGAATTTTGAATGAAGTATCGATGTTAAAAGTTAGAAAATATTTGGAACCTTTTCCATAGCTCGTAGATCCATTGGCACGTAGTCGCCGAAAGCGACGCGGCGTCGCCGGCGCGACATCGTTGCGTCGTCCCGACGCGCCGCGCACTGACGGACCTACTGACTTGACTAACCGCCCTACAACCGGTCCGACCGAGCCGGAAGAAACGCCCGCCCTACGCACCCCTACAGCGAAAACCTAAGGGCTGGTGTACACTGAATTCATTACTGACTTAAATATCAAAACCTAGTTTGACAACTGTTAATTTACGACCGCGTATTTTTAAGAAAACAAAAGTTATAAACATTCACATTCATGAGTTTTCTTGAAATAAAAAATAATTCTTATAGCATCAGCAGTGTCAGTAGATAAGAATTTTAGTCATACTGACGAATGAAATTGACGAATAATTGGTACTTAGTTTGTTTATTACGTTTTCACGCCTTAACAACTCAACCGGTCGATCCACAAATAAGTTCTGTTCCCGAGGAATCATTAAAAAATAAAAATAAAATAGTTCCTGACAAAAATATAAGAGCAATAAAGATTGAATTTCCTAAGAAAAAGAGGCCCAGACGAAGTTGCTGGCAAAAGCTAGTTTTGTAAATATTTTTATATTAATATCTTTATGGTTTAAATAAAATATGATATGGACAAAAGATAAAAATGTTCACTAATTTACCAAACATTTTTTTTTAATAGAGGGCGAGTATGAGTTCTGCAAAAATGGGTTAATTACGAGTACGAGTAGAAGAGCTTTGAGAGTGTCAGCGAGCATTTACCTACGTACCATTCTTGGGAAAACAATGTTTTTTTTGTGTAGATAATTAATTAATTTAAAGGAGGCAAAGAGTTTAACATTTTTATAATAGAAAATTATTTTATTCAAAGTTATTATTTTCATTTATATAATTTTTTTTGTGATAACTAGGTGAATTTCATAAGGTTTTTTTGTTCAAATAAAGATTAGGTTGTAGTTATAATGTTATTTACACTATTTTTGGCTATAACGATATTTTATTATTTTTACTTAAAAAACTTTATGTTCGTAACTTATTGATTTGGGTATGGTCAGATAGATTTATATCCTAGAAGTAGTGTTATTTTATTCATATTAATCTTAAACTTTTATAGAGAAAAAATGTAATATATAAAATAAGAATGTAACATTTATATTGATGATGATAAATCATATGTGATGTTATTAACCTTAATTTGGCCAAAAAATGTACCGAAAACTTATTGACATACATATTTCGCATTTCTTGTGTACAAAATGATAAATTATTTGACATTTCGTGATATCCCCGCGTCGTTTGTGTACATTCTACATAATTCTCATATTATTATTATTATACCTATGAGTTACGTACATATATTATACATGTATAGGGTACATTATAGGCATAAACCGCAAGAACCCGCGCTCGAATGCGTACCAAATAACACGTATAATTAACTTGGTAATTACTTTCGCTCGTGACGTTCGTTATGAACACATTTCTCTAATTGGCAATATTCATTTATACATTAAAAAATTAATGAAATTGTCCCTTGAAAATGTACGTCGCAAATTGCACAACACAAATTATAAATAAGACTTTAAACCTTAAGTTAACCATTATGTTTGACTAGCTATCAATACTCAATACTAAATAATAAATCTGTAAGTGTAGGAATTGTATGTATGTATGTATGTTCCTCTATAACTCTTAAACGAATTAACTGATTTTCATGAAACTTGGTAGATAAACATTTACACGTACAGGATAGGCTACTTTTTTCTTTTTCAACGCGGATGAAGTCGCCGGTGCCAGCTAGTAAATAATAATAAAGGGGCGCTGTTGTTCGTTTTTTGTAAATCCTACAGAAACATAATTTTTTTCCGGATAAAAAGTATCTTATATAAATATTAATATATATAGGTAATAAAATATATGGCGTTTGTGGACTATGAGAAGGCCTTCGATTCGATCTAGACATGGGCAGTGCTCGAGGTTCTGCAGTGATGTCGAATTGATCATCGGTTTATCGAGGTGTTGAAGTGTTTATATACAATAAAGCCACCATGTCAGTTCGAGTACAGGAGCACAGCACTCAATGCATTCCATTGCGAAGAGGTGTGAACCACTGAGATGTAATTTCTCCGAAATCCATGGCAAGATTTAGAAGATTTGGAACGTTTTGAATGATTTCAGTATTGCAGTATTGCATCAAAAATGTACTATAATTGCAAAATATTGATGTACTCATTTTTAATTTTTAGTAGAGAATAGATATAATATATATTTTATTATAATTAAAAAGAAAAACTATATAAAATGTAATTATGGCGGGCTCGTCCGGGATTTGAACCCGGGACCTCTCGCACCCGAAGCGAGAATCATACCCCTAGACCAACGAGCCGTTGCAACGACTTACTAAAATAGGTCACTAAACTCACACATTTCATTACTTAGCGCCTCTTTCACCGTCTGTCAAGTAGGCCAACTGTTATTTAAAGTCACTGGTAACCGGGAATTATAGAGCTGATATACCTTTGTTTGTACAGTAAGTGGTAAAAGTCGTAAACATTGAAAAGAAAATAATAAAAAAAAATTGGCCTATCGTATGATGCAGTAAACCGAGTGTATTCAATAAAACAGAAAATTATTTCTAAAAGTAACTAATCAACACTTACTTGGTGAAAGAGGCCCCTATTCGAGTTTTCTATCGCTCAGAAGTAAGGGACAGATCCCATTCCTTAATCGATTCTAATGCGATATGTTCCGTGAGGAAAATAGGCTATTTTTTAATATTCATGCGGCCGAAGCCGCAGGCAAATAAATTTAAAAAAATACATAAATAATTTACTCACTTATTTTAAACACAAAATATGAAAGACAAAACATATTTTATTTCATGCATTTAGCGATGTTAAATTCTAATTTATTTTTAAATGATCACTTACATATACCTAGTATATACATAAACTAAACACAATAATAAAGTAGGTATACATAGGTATAGTAGGTAATAAGACGAAAGTAGAATTGAATGTGTGAAGAAAGAAACTAAACATTTGAAAGTTCACAATTTTCTGTTAACATTATTACAATCTATTACTAATCTAATAGAAGAGTTGGTTACTGAAAATAAAGAACACTGTAAAACTGCACACAGCTGGCCGCTATTACCGATTAATAACAATGTGACTAACGCCAATGACAATTGAACAGAGCACTATGAGTGTTTAATAATTTTGCCAGATTTACCCCCAAAAATTTACTAGGAAATAACGGCCATTCATGGATGATAACGTGGTTCTACTTCGCTATCGCTAGCCGTTCTTGACACGTGCAAAATCTAATGTGGTGAAAAAAAAGGCTCACTCGTTCCCAAGGTGCCAATCAAACTGTTGCTGTTATATGAAAAACGCTAACAAATCAATGTTAAAGCACACACAAAAAAACAACAGCCTATGTACTTATGTACTTATGTGTGTGCCAAGACGCAATTACGTCTTTGCAATTATGCCTTTAGAGCAAAAGGTTGTAAACAGGTCAACAGCACTGTAAGTTGGAAGAAAGAGTATTTCTGAGATGATAATTCGTAAGTGACAGCCAGGACACAGCTAGAGGCAAGGCAAGAAATGAATGTGGTCAATAGAATAGTGTAGAAGGTAATTCTGGCAAAATCACCTCATGCGTTGGCTCCAAGTCGTCATCGGTTGGCGGTGCGTCGGCAGCCCCGTGCCACGCTCGTCCGCTCCTGTCCCATAATATAACACCATCATTTCGCAATCATTTAAAACTATATTATTCTAAAACTTACCTACTATTCAATCCCTACTTTTATTTTGATCCATTAATCTATGTTTCTTTACTAATGGAACATTGCTCAGACTGGAGATATTATGTGGTTTCAAATTGTCTTTTAGATCTAAAAACCGTTTAATCTATTTGAACAGATAGCCATATTTTATGTATTTTAGTAATATAAAAATCGAGAAAGTCTATCTTAATGTGAAGAATTACTGATATGATAACTGAAGAAACTGCTTTTCTTGTAAAAATTTATTCTTATATATATGTAGTTAGCTAATACGACTCAAATATTTGTAGAAACTCGTTGCGCGAGTAGGGAATTATGGTATGTAAGGAGTAACCTCATATATCTTGTGTTGAGGTTAAACGCGACTGAATAAAACGCGATTTTTAACATAATTATATAGTATGTATGTATACACAGCTCGTCTTATTTTAAATATAAGAGACCCGCACGAGGCATTCGTTTACTTTAGGTTTTCAGATGCCTGGAGGCGAAGGACACAATCTCGCGATATGGGTTCTAGAGTAAATATCTCTGATATATTTAGGCTATAAATAACTGATATTCTAACTCATACGCTAAGCGTACCAATAAGTCTCTCCCTGTAGTCTACATAATCTACAAAAGATTTGTTAATTTATTATTTACAAAACATCTTACAGTTAATAAAACTCTAAGGGAATAACTGTAAATAACCTATTGATTGTACCTAAAGACGTTGAATGGTTTCTTTATAAGAACTTGATTGTCAACTGTGTAACAATTTTATTGGCAGTAAATTTAAAAGAACCCTTTGGCGGGTGCAGGGCAGCGGCGGTAAAAGTCGTCAGTGACAGTGAACTGCGAACGTTTATGCCGCTATAAACCAATCGATTCCAATAACAAATAAAAGTATTGGCGATGAGCCAATGGGAGCTTGAATACTTCTATCAAACATTTACCGAAATATATTAACATTTGCGACCGGAATACTGAAAGTAATCTAATTTTTTTACGTGAATACGTTTTTAAGCTTGCTTCTATGTGGAGGCAAAAGTGATGATAACAAAATTGCGGAAATTACAGTTTGATGCTGTATGTAGCTTGTAGCTATACGTGTATCATCTACATCCAAAATTTAATTACACCACTCGATCGATATCTAAAGGATCAAATAAGTTTATGGTTAAAATTGTATAATAAGTCAAAAGAAAAACACCTATTACTCGTAACTTACACGTATTCACGTAAAACAAAAAGCCGTGTCCACGACACAGCCACACCTCTTTTTTTAAACTTTTTCCAAGTTTTTGCAAGTACAAGTCTGAGCACCACTGGTATAGATTATGTTACACCTGTACGAAATGTACATAATGTCTGTCTATCTAGGTGTATGTGGAGTCACCTGTAAGCGTGATCATGCGGTGGCAGCCCCAAGCCGGAGTCTTCGGAGGGCGAGCGGTGGTCGGCGGCGAGGGGCGCCTCCGCCGGCCCCTCCTACAACAATAACTATAACCTCACGCCTAGGGAATGCAATACCAAGTTACGGACATGCCGGGATCCCGCATTTAGTACTCCAGCAGCTAATTTAGCAGGATCCCGTGTTGACTTGCGGGATTGAGAAGAAACGAGGTCATTAATATATGAGATTAGTGTTGATAAGGTTCGGCACGTATAAGACAATGTGATACAGTTCCGAAACTTCGAAGACCAAGAATAACTGGTAATAGTTATAAAGTATCTTCTGAACTACACAGAAGTAATGTCCTGAGTAAAATAGAACTTAACAACTTAAACCTAAAAATACTAAAAAAGTATTCACAGTTATCCAGGCTGACTGTTTTGTGATTGTTTTTTATTTCAACTATTGGCACGTGTAACGGTCTTCAGAATATTGGACAACAAAATTGGAAGTTCCCTTAATTGGTACAATCTCTCCGAGACTGTAATGGAATTATATACAGCATTCGCTATCTGAGTAGGTATATTTTTTACACGAAGTTTTGAGTTTTTGTTCTTGCTTCACAATCAGACAAAGTCAACTTTAGTGCTACTTGTATATTATAAGAAGAAAGATTGCTTTTATAGCTAGTGAGAGAAAGTATTTTTTACTTCTTATAAGTTAAGATTCCTCTGAAATCAATGTAAGAAGACAATGTATGTACCTAGTGTGTGTACTTATTTATGTGTTCTATAGACATATACAATCTCGATTATATATAGATTATATAATATCATCTTGTTCTACATTCACTGTTATCTTTATCTTTGCTAGAGAGAGGAGCCTTCCACGGGTTGGAAGAAATAACTAAATAATATGTTTAAATATATGTATAATCGAACAGGGGGTAGCTATTTTAAGGTATCACATGGATTTAGTTGTTTTCTGATATTGTATTTTATTAGGTAATATATATTTCTAACATATTAAACACAGTCATACAGTTTAATTACGTCTGTTTGCAGATGAAATACAGATACTATCTATCAATGTTGCTATTCAGGTACAAGAAGGTTCTAAACTATTGTAAACTATTGTATTTGTCACGATGTAGCAACTTTCACTATTTAAACAAACAACATTTTTTTAAACATTTTTTTGCGACTAACAGTGTGAACGAAAAATATTGACACCGCATTCACATGTATGTACATGTACAACTAAATAGCGTTCGTTAGCAACACATTCATGTGGAAAAATACAGTACGAATCTCTCCACAGAATGGGGTCGCTACTTAGTTGTTTGCGAGGTTGCCATTCTGAATTATTGAGAAATAATCACGTTTAAAATTAGAACAAGTGTAGAGTATGACATATACTTTCATAAATACTTAGCAATAGATACGTTTTAAATATGAATACGTCCTTAAATTTGCTTCCGTAGTGGGATTAGTAGAGAGACAATTCAGAAAACTGATTATAATAGATGCAGTTTGATGCTGTAGCTAAATAATATCATCTACATCCACCACTCGATAGCTAAAGTTTCAAATGGTACAAGGCAATAGAGGAGCCGTTATTCTGGTTCAAAATTACAACTCTTTAGGAAATAAGACGTTATTACCATTTTTGGCCGCCTGATTTGTAAGGATTTTATGCATTTAAGGTTTTTTTTGGTATATTCGAATGCGTTGGATATAAAACGAATACATACGAGGTACACTTATTCACTTAAAATACACGGCTATAAATAAATAAATATAAAAAAATATAATTATTTTTACAAGAAATTACACGAAATTGTCTTTGAAATTTTAAAGTTGCTTTTTTAATCGGACTTATAATAATAACCTCGTTAATGCAAAACGTCTACAAATCACGCCCAATTACCACCACATTAAGGGTAAACGAATTCACTATAAATGGATTACAGACATCGATTACAATACTCTAAAACAATTAAGGCTTTAGCACATATCCGGCGGAGCGGGACGGCGCGGCGGCTAAGACTGCTCCCGCCCTGTCGGATATGTACCGAATTTTAACAGTACAAGGGTTAGTACTCAACGACGAAGCGGAGATAAGACAAATATATATTCCGACTAGCACAATACATGCATCACAATATCGCACTGTGGTATTCAGCATTCGCACAGGGGACATTGCACTTACCGGATCGTGCAACTCATGCATCGTCGAGGAGGGCAGCATTATGTGTCGCTCGCCTCCGCGCTACGAACAAACGTAAGCTTCAGGTACCTATTTCAGTAATCTCTACTTAGTTTGAATTTGTACTTTATCTGTAGTGTTACTTTGACATACCTACTTCAAATAAAAACCATGTGAAACATTAAAAATCTTATGAGATAAAGAAAGTGTCTGTTAAATCCTAAATTGTTAATAGTTTACACATATTTTTATGTTCTATAGAATTACTACAAGTAATTTATAATAATTATAATAGTAACGTTATATTTTATAATAACGTTAAGTGACAAATGCAAATAAAATTAAGTATTTCAAATGAAAAAGTCGTAGTAGGAGCAAGGCTTCGCCATTAGCTACGTCTCCCTTGTCCCTAACGAAGCGCAAAATTCTAATTAGTGCCTCCAGGTGAGCGCAGATTACAAGATTAAATTGCGGAATCCACCTTAATGAACATACTATGAAAACGTTTTTGCTACTTTTTCACTGTGAATCAATGTTAATGATATTCTTATTATCTGCATAAACAAATGAGGTTAACAGGCTAAAATTACATTACGTAGTGGAAAGAAGAAGACGGTTATTATTAAGGTTACAAAGATTGGCTCCTTGATGGAGCATAACATAAATTCATGGTGTGTATTTAATGATAGGCTCCCACGGTATGTTTTGTGGGATTTCATCGATCGTCTACAAAAGGCGTGATATGAAACAAAAGGCTTCATAAGCCGTGTTAAAAGAAGAGTAGGAACTACGGAAGAGACTGTGCACACAGCCAAGAACTTCAAGGCTATTAATGTATCAGAATGGAAGTAAATAATATGTTGGAATAGGCAAACACACGCCAAAGAGGAAATAAATGATCTCGATTCTGTGCTCGATAGTCCGCGAAGAGCTTGAACATTTTCGTTGATGTGTTTGACGTCGAACTCATAAAAAACTACTATAAACAAATGTTGTCGCTATAAAGTCGCTTAACTGAGTTTATACTCCATTTCCGCAGCTTCTATTTTAAGTTACCGCCTAATTAATTAAATGTTAATTAATTACTGTTAATTAAATGCCTTGATTTCACTCTGTTGCTGCGAAACACGCAAAAAGCGACATAAGTAATTGCCACACGACGAGAACGGAGACTAACGTCTAACGACGACGATGATACGAAGAGAGAAGACGCAGCTCATAATTCGTTGATATGTTTTGATGAGTCACATTCGTTTTTAGGGAAGACCGTTTCAAAAAGCAATATTTCAATAATGTTTTGATTAATGTGTTCAATTTCAAGCACTACGACGAATTAGTTAATGACAGTTTATAACAGCTGACGCGGCCGGTCGGTGATGTGACAGGCCGTGGGAACTCAGAATACAGTTCCTGTAATTTACTCACTATTTATTATTGTCATTTTTGTAAACTTGACATAAATTATTTCCAGTGTATATTATTTACAAATAACTGTGTACCTTGTGTACCTTATCGTAAATTAATATTTGAATTGCAATTAAGTATTCACAGTACAGAACCATTACATGCATAATTTCATATTAAACAGGTACCTTAAAATGGTGGTCGCCGAGTTCTTCTCTCCTGTAAACAAGTTCGTCGAATCTCGGTCGGTCTTCTGGCAACAAGAACTCTCTGATTTCCGTTAGCAGTGTGTACTGAAATAACAACTTCGGATATATATCTAATCTCTATAAGAATGTGATCTGAAATAAAACTGATAACAACTCGATAGCTAAAAGAACAAAAAATATATTTTTTTGAATATATGGTATATATATTCGAATTCGTTAACATATATTATAATACGCTTAAATATTACTTGTAACGTAACACGTATACACGTATAAAACACACGGCCGTCGAGTCCACGGCACAGCCACACCCTATTTATTTATAGATTACCTATCATCTATATTATTTATAAATTATCTATTGATTTAAATGGACAGTGATAGTCTTCTGAAGCAACTCCTACCTTTTGCGGCGTATCCAATAAATCTCTGAGTACAGTGAGGAAGGCATCTGGGGTTAATCTTCTTGCCACATATTCTTCCATGTAGTAAGCGAGTGCTGGCAAATCGCTTTGTGGCAAAAGAGACCGCGCTTTCTGTTCCACTGCCGTCGAAGCAGCTCCGCGTCTTTTGCCCCATCCGCTTATCCTGTTTCAAGGAAAATTATCTGCTAAAAAGTAACATATCATTTTTCTACTGTAAATACTTGCCTACTTACTGATTTCACAGTGTATGTTGTGCCAAACAAAATTAATTTATAGACATACAAATTATTTCTAGACAAGACAATTAAACTATAACTATATCTCTACTCGTATATGTATGTTAATTATAAAAGGTTCTTGGTTGGCAAAACTGTTCGCAAAACAATTCTGTGCACACGGTCCAACTATTTTGAAGACGGTGAGTGCCTCTCGAATTTATAACAACTTCCTAATATTACTGTTGTTCTCTAAAGAAAACTTCTTGATTCAAACTGGGTTTTATCGGAGAGGACAATCGATTGATCCAATTTCTTAGATTTCTTTGAAAATAAAATACACTTGCTTAATTTCATTTTTAAAGAACAAGAAGCCTTAACGGTTTGTTGTTTTTTTTAAATTTCAGTTCAAAATGTAAACTACATAAGAAAAATATATAAGTATAACATTCATAATATTGTAATTCAATGTGGAAGTAGACTGATATGAGTAAAACCCATAATAACTTCTTACATTTTTATATACATATTTTATAAGTTATCGTTCCTTTAAAATATAAAAAATTTAAAACACAACTTTGATAAAAGTTGTTTTAACAACGTATTTCTGAATACACGAAGTAGGCACGGGACTTTATCAGATTTGGCAACTTTCAACTCCTGGACGTAAAACGTTTTGTAGACATAATCTTATTTAAAAATTAAACTAGTAGACATATTCAGTAACTGCCAAATGCCAAATGCTCAAAATTTTTATAACAACTTTGTTAACGAAAATTACTTTCAATATTTACTATCACATCACATACTACATAAGTGTTACATAATACATAGATATGCTGCTATAGGCTATCCGTTTAATTAATAGTCCGAAACTGTTGTGTTTCGGTGCGTGAGTAAGGGTTGTCCCATCCCATTCTCCCATCCCCACCTTAGCCCTTATCCTATACCGTATTCAATGTCGGCAATCCACTTGCATCTCACCGGGTGTTGCTTGTGTTATAGCAGGTTGTAGCCACCTACTATAAACTGAAGCCTTTTTCTTGAACATTATTTGAAAAGTTCATAGCCATAAACTACGTAGCTCATTTAGGGGCCTGGCCATTTTAGCTTTTTTATAAAAAAGCTCACACTTAGGCTACGCTTAGTTTTTTTACACCCACGATCGGCTACACCAATATCGACTTGATTGCAAAATATTTTTTATTCTACTTATACATAAAAACCTTTCGTGGAAAAATTAACTATGTGATACCTACTGAAAACCGCAATCAAAATCCGAGGAGTAGGAGAAATTAGCGGATATACAGAGAAACAGACGAAAAGCGACTTCAATTTATACTATGTAAAAGGAGGTATGATTGTCTATAGCGAACCTTGGAGCAGCATCCCGTTCCCCGTAAGCAGTGCAGGCGTGTGGCACTTTCCCGACGTCCCGAACCAAAAGTGACATCCGTTTATGATACTTGAGTTGCGCGACAGCCTCGTCGTGGGTCACGTCTACGAAAGACTGCCCGTTCACCTCTAAGATTTGATCTCCCACCTAAACAAAAAAAAATATTTAAATAGGTACACAACTAGCTTCTAATACCCCGCGGTTCGAACCAGCGTTTAATTTAAAAGAAATCTGATTTTCTAGGCCTTTTTTTCTCGACAAAAGTAGATGAGCAATAAATATTGAAGAATCAATGTTGTTAAACACGTAGTAAGAAAAAAGGGCGTGGGCGAAGAAAAGCCACTAAGAAAATTTTGTCTAATAACTAAAGTAAAAGTTCTAATATTTCGTAGCGCTCGCAGATTTCCTTTGGGCAAATTTGTGCCGTAGCGTTATGTCACGTTATGTGCATTGAACCTTAAAAGTTTTGGTAGCAAAGGAACGGTCGGTTGTAAGAGGGCAAAAGCTCTTGACAGTTACCAAGTTTCATTTTAATGAAATTCTTTAATATTTGTTGGTGGTAAAATTTAGTATTGCCATAAAGTTTCGGACGTAGCGTGCACTAGGCGGGGCGGCACAGCACTCAAAAGCTATAAATTGCAACCACACCTCGCCATATCGTTTCCGTTCACAATAAGAAAATGCTTTAGAAAATTGCCCTTCTTTGTAAAAAAAATAAACTGCGCTAATATATTTTACAAGCACACGCCAAAACAATAGATATATATGTGTACACCTTTGTTTCGCTAACATTTAAATTTAAAAAACTCTAAACAAGTTGCGTATTTGCGAATCAATGCCTTGCTTAATGCCCTAAAACTTTAACTAAGTATATACCTAAAGCTCAGCGTAGTTTAATTGAAGCCAAACAAGCAATTTACCACTCTGTCACAGTCTCGCAACAAACTTCGGACCAATTTCATCTCGTGAGCGCTTCTCTGAGTGATAGTTGCTAACTTTCAAAGAGTTCCACGCAAGCGTTCATTTGCAACCCATTACGTTTTTAATGAACTTATAGAATATTCATAAGTCTGTATGATTCCAATTGCAGGAGGACAAATGAGTAATAAAGAATTCCCATTTAAACCTTAATCCAGGTCGCACACCTGATATACAGAAACCTAGGTATACAATGTGAAATTATTTATATTCCTAATATACTATATGTGCCCGCGAGTTCGTATACGCGCTTTTTTTAAATTCCACATAAACCTAACATTTTTGCAAGATTCTTATGGTCGTCATTATAAATTTAAATTTACCAGGGTTTCGGAAAAAAAAAAGCCAAAATGATGACAATCCTGAGAAGAAACCCGGAAAGAAACTCAGGATAGCATTCTTTTTGCCATCTTTAAAATTATAAAATAACAACAATTACAATAATTTCATTTAATTATAAACAAAATCAAAGTATATGACAATACTAAACATAGTATAAACTCCGAATCGCTTAAATCCAGGCTTCAATGCTTCATGGTCGCTTAAAATAATCAGTGATTTTATAATAGCCTTTCGAGAGGAGTTTGGTTTTCTTCTCAGGATCGTCATCTTGGTTTTTTTTTTTCCGAAACCCTGGTAAATTTAAACTTATAATGACGATCAAAAGAGTTTCTTGTAGAAACCTAATTGATAAATAAATATTTTGATTTGATTTGATTTGATTGATTTAAAATTTAATTATAGGTGAGGCTCTGATTATCTCAGGTAGTTCATTATTAAACCGTATACATTAATATCTTGTGGAGTCGCGTTTTATGTAAATCTAAGTCATTTTTAAACCTAGTATGTATAGATATTGTGTACATCACATTTTTATTAAATTGACTAATATAACGTATATGAATTCTGTAAAAAATATCCTTCAGCCGTTTTGTGAAATAAGTTTTGTGTTACGATCGAAGCAATAAAACGTTAAACTCGTAGCGGTTGTATCAATTCCGGCACAAATAAAACTTGGAGCAACATGGCGACGTAGAGCGGAAATACTATATGGTATAGAACTCTTATATATTATGTGTAGATAAATAAATACATGTCGTAAACAAGTTATTTCTATGTTTACCGACATTTTGCCGGTGTAATCGACTACTAATGTTTATTAAACATATATTACAATGTAAAACCTATATTATAATTTCGTCCTGTTCCTTCAAGATTCTCCTTTATTACGAGTAAGCAGAAAATATATAGAAAAAAAAAACTTGAAATCTCTCTTACCATTAGCCCCGCTCGATCCGCGACCGAATCCTTGTCGACTCCTGTGATGTAGATTCCAAGGTTGTATTCTAGGCCACCACGAATCATCAATCCCAAAGATTGTCCCGGCTCGATGCAAAGATCCACCTGAATTATTTCTATTATTAAAAATACTATATTGTAAAACTTATATAACATAATAGATTTATATTGCATATTTTTTTACAAACACCTTTTACCTATTGCATTCAACGAGCTATGGTGAAGGCTATGCTTGGAGTTACTCTGCGAGATCGAATCAGAAATGTACGGTCATAAGCCGGCTGATCAGTAAGTTGAAGTGGCTGTGGGCAGGACATATACATACTACGGAGAGCCGACGCCGCTGGGGTCGCAAAGTTCTCGTGTGGAGGCCACGGACGGGCAAGTGCAGCTTGGGATGTTCACTCACAAGGTAGAAATACGACCAGAGAAATGAAGCAGCACCACCTAGTGGCTAACGTGTAGGTCCTTTACGCGTTCTACGCATTTGATCGAGTCCAGCTGGTCGACGGTGGATTCAGGCTGCTTCTGACCAGTCCTGTTAAAAAATATGGAAACCTATGTCCAACAGTTGACGTCATACGACTTAGATGATGGTTATTGCATATTAAAATTAAAATCCTGTACAACTACTAAACATAAAGAAACTAAAACTGAAACAATGTTATAAAAACGCAACTTAAAGTTGCCAAGAATAAAATCAAAGTTAATTTATCCTTTCTAATTTTGTAATGTCCTTGAGGATTATGGGTGTGTGGTGCCAAATGGGTTTTCAACATGCACTTGATAAGTAGTTGAACGTGAGGCCTATAATAGCTATGTTAAAACATAACTTTAACATTTAACATCCTATAATATTATGTAATGATTAAACAATTATGTTTATTTGAAAAATAATTATCAAATTAATAATATACAATATATGTGGAATGGACCTAAAAGTATCATTATAACATTTCAAAGGACATCCAATGCTCTAATCATCGAACTACTGAGACTGGGGTCGGCGCTGGATATAACCCTCAAATCCAATTTAAAAGCCTGAAAGCCTATGTTTTTATTGAAATTGTTATTACTTATTTCCTTCTATATTCTTTCATAGAATTTTAGAACCGGTACCGCTAACAATATTTTTACAGTAACAATACTGTACCTACCGAACGTACAGTGTGACCGCAGTGGCTGGTTTCAACCTGACAAAGTAAGAATACTGAACGTATTGTAAATTATGTATTAATTTAAAAAAAAACGCCAAAAGTTCTGTGTGAAATATAATCCCCCATAATTTTCCAATTGGACCGGTCGGATGCAGCCTGGATCCACCGTGTGAAATATCAAAGAATGCAAAATAGAACATTTGCCTTACCCTTCGTATTGAGCGGTCTTTACTGGCGGAGCGAGGCGCGCGCGGTGGCGGTGGTGATGCCGGTCTCCCATAGCGGTCCATCCAGGAGCAAGAAGCGCGGCCGACCAGTGCACCAGCCGTCCGTACCGTCATTGTAAGTTGCCGGCACGACTTTAGCATCTAAGACCAATAACATAAAGTACAATTTACTTACGATAAATCATGAAACGCTAAAAAACTACATCAAGCTGTTTGTTAGAAGTTAAACTAGAATTATTCAAGGCGCTCGCTCTAAGAACACTTTTGACTTCAGCGTCATCTGGATTTATTGATTGATTTGATTTTAGATTAATCTCTTGTTTGTGAATTTCTTCAATTTAAACAAAATTACTATTGGCTAGAACTTTCCTTTTTTAAACCCCGACGAGACACGCAGACGGGGTGATATAAGTTTGCGGTGTGTTTCTGTGTATCTATGTATCTTTCTGTGGAATCGTAGTTCCCAAACGGATGGAGAGATTTTAAAGCTGTTTTTTTTTCTTTTAAATCTGACCTGGTGCAGGACAGTTCTAAGCTATAATTTATTTCCTATGTATTTCAACAATTTGCACAGGTTCGATTGATGTGAAATTTGGTAATTAAATATTTTCTGTAGATTACCCAGTACGAAGCCAGGGCGGATTGCTAGTGTCCCATTGTCCTGCTGAGCGAGGCGGGCAAGTTGTTTGAACGTGTCATTGCCGCTCGCCTCACTCAACATCTGGAGGAGTCCGGGCCGAACTTGGCCGACAACCAGTTCGGCTTCCGGAGGGGCAGGTCCACCGTGGACGCTATTGCGCGGGTGAGGGCTTTAGCGGATGAGAAGGTTGGGAAAGGCGGGTTCGTCTTGGCGGTGTCCCTCGACATCTCCAACGCGTTTAACTCCCTACCACATAGGGTCATTTTGGAGGCAATGGGGTACCATGGCTTCCCGGAATATCTTCGTCGACTCGTCGGCGATTATCTTTCGGGACGGTCGGTCGTTTACCCCACGCGCGTTGGAGTTTGCCAACGAGGAGTGTCGTGCGGTGATCCGCAGGGGTCGGTTCTCGGGCCGCTCCTGTGGAACATCGGCTACGACTGGGTGCTGCGGGGCGCTACCCTGCGCGGGGTCGACGTCACGTGTTACGCGGACGACACCCTGGTGACCGCCTGCGGTGACACGTACCGTAACGCGACCCTGTTGGCGACCGCCGGAGTCGCACAGGTTGTGATGCGCATACGGCGCTTGGGCCTGACGGTGGCCCTTGAAAAGTCTGAAGCTATTTGCTTCCGTGGGCCTCGCAAGGCGCCACCGCCGGATGCCCACATAATTGTTGGCGGAGTTTCCATCGGCGTCGGGTCGACGCTGAAATATCTTGGTGTCGTACTCGATAGCCGGTGGAAGTTCAAAGATCATTTCAAGAGCCTAGCCCCAAGACTTTCGAAAACGGCTTTCGCTCTTAGCAGGCTGATGCCCAACCTGGGCGGACCCAACGTCGGGTGCCGCCGTCTCTTCGCGGGCGTGGTGCGCTCGATGGCCCTGTACGGGGCGCCCATTTGGGTCGATTCCCTGTCGGTCCAAAACCTGACCGTGCTGCGGCGCATGCAGCGGGTCATGGCGTCCAGGGTCATCAGAGCGTATCGCACCACCTCGTGGAGAGCTGCATGCGCGATCGCCGGCACGCTCCCCTGGGAGCTGGATACCGAGGTCCTTGCAGCGGTCTACCATAGGACCGCCGATGCGAGGGCCCGTGGCGTGAATCCACTCCCGGAGGAAGTGTCGCGATGGAGGAGGGAGCTACAGGAGGAGGCACTCGAGCGCTGGCGCGAAGATTTGATGCAGGCGGGGTGGGGTTTCCGCACCACGTCTGCGATCGCGCCGGTGCTGAAGGAGTGGGTGAGCAGGCGGGCCGGGTCGCTCTCCTTCCGACTTGTGCAGGTGCTTACGGGGCATGGTTGCTTCGGACGGTACCTGTGCAAAATCGCGAGGAGGGAGCGAACCACCGTCTGCCACGAGTGCGGAGCTGCCGAGGACACGGCGCAACATACACTTGAGGAATGCCCAGGTTGGGATACGGAGAGAGCGACTCTGACGGCAGTCGTGGGACAGGATCTGCCCTTACCCGCTGTCGTCAGAGCAATGGTTGAGACCCCTGACGGCTGGGAAGCCGTCAGAATATTTTGCGAGGCGGCCCTGAGTGGTAAAGAGGCCGGGGAGCGGTCCCGTGAAGAGGACCCCCAGGCGGACCCACTTAGGCGCCGAAGAAAAGGAAGACGGCGTCGCGCCTACGCTGCGCGCGCTAATTAGTGATTACCGGGCGTCAGGTAGGACGACTGGCGCCCGGCCTACACTGAATTGACGGCGTAGCGGCCTAGATATGCTCCCTAGGTCGCCACCACAAAGATGAGTCTGAAACAGACGCAGCGGTGTGCGGGTTCCGCAGACATGGCCTGGCTGTTATTCGGACCCGTACATCACCGCTGATGGTGGAGCATGGGGGGGTTTTAGTGGGTATTACCGGCACCTCTGCCGTTCGAGCCCCACACTCTCCCTGGCCGGCGCGTAAAAAAAAGGGCGGATTGCTAGTGTAATAATAGCTGAGTGATTCACATACTTATATCTAATGACAATGCAACGAGGTCGCCTTAATAAGGCATGATTGTTAAAAGATACCTACTCTATTTTGCAAGTTGATGCGAATGTCAAAAGAGTGACGTCGTAAATCAAGCGATAACGCTTTGCGGAAGGAACAAGCCGCTAGCGTGTGCAAAAATAGTAACCTCCTACACAACTAACTCGACGAAACGACAGTAATATGTTTTTACAGTATACATATTTTCTTTGAAATAAAGAATTAAATAAATCCTTTCACAATAACGGTTTTCCAACTACACACTCTTATGGCCCAACAGTCGTATAATCTTCAAAATATTATTAGTACGAGTAAACAAAGTACAAGAGTAGGTACTGAACATTGTATGAAAAATTTTAAAAAATCTTCTTGATCTTGATTAAATATTGTACAACTCTTTTCTATAATATATACTTATAAAATAGTTTGTTTTATACAACGCACAGTTAAAACTATGTCACATAAAAATTTGGAACATGAGTTTAATTTATAACATAGGCATCGGCCATCGCTAGTATAACTTACAGAAGGTATAAATAAACATCCAACGGTTTTTGATATGATTTTCACTTATGGAAATTATTAAACGAGGAAGGTTGTTCATATAAATTTCAACAAAAACGATGCGAGGATTCTATGTTTAATTTTATGTTAAAGTTGAATGAGGTAGAGAAAATGGTAGAAGCAATTTCCTCCGACACTTCCTTTTCAAACGCAACTAAATGGACTTAAAATAAAACGATGATCTATTTTACTCCAGATAAAAACCTGTATTATTGTGTGTGAATAGTAAGAGGCGTTCCAAATAAAATGCAGCTGATTACAAAACCTTTTTCAAGAAGACAAATTTATTCAACAAGACAACTCAATTACGTTATATCAGTATCATTTCGAAAGATCCCCTCGGCTAGTGTATAAATTACCTACATAAACTTATACTACGCATTTCAAGGCTTACGCCCAACGAATCCTATGTTGAATTGATATGTCATACGAAGGGATGAAATGATAAAACTTTTGCTAGCAGAAAGTTTACTAATCCGGACTTTGTCTTTGTACGGACAACTTTGAATTAATATTGTCCGTTCTCAGCGTAATATTACTAGTTACGTGTAATATTACGGGGATCAAATATTTATTTCCCATGACAGTCTAATGGGTCTAACTATTGACTACCAACACAGCAATTGCAGTTTCATTCATCGATCGCGGTTACGCCATTAATAGGTCCTGTGGATTGCATGCGTGGAGTAGATATTTTGATCTTTTTTACTCTATAGGGAAGATTAGCAATCTTTAAAGAGTAAAAGACTGGTGTTTTCTTTTCACAGCAGTGGGCTCGAGTCGAAAGAGACGATGTCCAGCAGTAAAAAAGTGATTATGTTATGAACAACTGGTGCCCGCGGCTTCGTTCGCTGTAAATTATATGAAAATCCTTCATCGTTTATCGCTCTTCCCATTAGTGAAAACCATATTTTGGTTTACAACAGACGGAAGCAATTGTTTTAAGATAAATGTAAGTAATGATAGACTTTTTGCGTTTTTAATGAAATAACAAAAATTTGTTGTCACAAATTTCAAGTTCTAAAACTAGTTAAAAGTGTGGATAAAGGAATATGGATGTATGCCAAGTCTATAACCACGCAAAGTTTTAACGACATTTTTATGTTTTGAGTGCATAAAATAAGTTTCTCTCGTGTCAATCACTCATTTCACTTGGTTCTAGTGCTTGAATCACGTTATGCGGCAATGCCTTTGCATGTCATGTCGCTTTTACTTACTTTAAAATGGTGCAATTTAATACCTATTAATCGCGATTGCTTAGCTCTTTGCTGCAGATCAGCTAGATGATGGCTAAGAGCAAACCCATTATTAATTTTAAAAATGATATAGGAACACGGCGTCCTGGAAGGCGGCCTGGAAATCCTGGTTACGTAAAATCAGAGAATGGACCAGGATCTCCAGTACAGTACAGAACAGTGGGTGCCGTTTAGCCCAGTATAGGCACCAAACCACCCGAACGATTTTGATACAGTTTTCACTAATAGAAAGAGAGATAAACGAGGAAGGCTTGTGTTATAATTTGCAAAAAAAATTGCATCGGTGTGAAGACGGTATAAAAATATTAGCAATTTTAAAGTTCAAGTTCTTATTTGCCAAAAATATTTATTAGTTCTGTTAAAAATAAATGAAATCCAGGCGATACGTGGGTAAAAGTCGGATTAAACATAATAAAGCATACAGTGTTTGTGTTTTAAGCCCATGGAAAATAAAAATATAGATCTAGGAATATTCAAAGACTGAAGAGTAACTTAAAGATTCTTGTTTTATGTGATTCATTAAAATTTTCAATGTGAAACAGGAATAATTGTCCTTTTGGCTTTAGAAACACGCCTCGAGCATTTGGCGTGCGCTCAGGGAGCACTGCCAGCGGCAACAGGTCTTGGCTCACCGCGCATAGAGTATTGTCATTAAAAGTGTAGAAAATTGTTTAATGTGTGTACAAATACTAACCACAATATTTATAGAGGGTCACTTAAAAATATTTTAATTTGACTTCACACTTCGGATTTGCACCGGTGTCATTGACTCTAGGGCAAATTGAATCTAAATCTAAATAAGGTGATCAGTTTTGGCCAAAATATGTCATTTTGGTGGCCGAATTAATTACAGCACAATAAAATTTAATTATTTGAACAATGAGTTAAATAATGACCAGAACGTCTATATTACGCTGAAAGTTCTAACCAATATTTTAAAAAATACGACATTACATCTTTTAAAACTCAGCAATGACATTCTGGGTGCTATATAATATTCCTATCACAAGATAAAATATTAAACTACCAGATAGGGTTCCAGATAGGTTACGTTTTCAATGCGAATATAACGTGAAAAAAGAAACTATTTCGTTTTCTTCATAAACACGATTTCAGAAAATTGTCAACTATACGACGGGCATTTGGAACCAATTTTAAAAAAAATTGTAACTACAAAATTGTTAATATAAGAATATATTTAAAAAATCAATTTACATCTACTTACCTTAAGTGCATCTTCATGCGATATTCCAGAGAAAGGTGTGCCATTAACTTGGAGGATGGAATCGCCAGGCCGCAATCCAGCTCGCTCTGCAACCGAACCTTCCTCGACCCGAGATATGTACACGCCTACACCTAAACAAAAGATACAAGGAAAGAAACTTGCCACATACTTCCAGAGGAAAGTGTAACAAAATCTTATAAGAATAGAGATCATTATTCTAAATCAGGTTAGCAAACGCCGAATATTGTTATTCGTTTTCGCTTTTCGCCCTTCCGTGAGAGTGTCTTTCGCCTTTCATAGAATTTCGCTTTTATGTATAAATTTAAGTGCCACATAACCATAAATATTTGTTGGGGAAAATTTCGCAAACTGTTTTGTACTGTTCTTAAAAAATATTAAAAATGTAATACATTATAATAATATAATATTTTTAGCTAATTTCCAACTGTCAAAAATATCAGCACTAATTTTAGCACTTTAATCGGTCAACTAATTTGAGTTTTTGTCTGCAGTATTATGGTTCGAGAACTTTCAAAAGGTCCTTTTATAGTTACACCAATAATTGGTTATATATTATATCTACAGAAAGCAAGATAGCGATTCTTATAATCAATTAATTGTTGTTTGTTAAAAACATACGTAGTCAGGTCACTGTCGTTCTAAGCAAGTCGACCGACTCGACTACGCTGAGTTAAAGCGCTATTTATAAACGAGCACATGTTTGCAATCGATAAGCTCGTCTGCTACAAGCTCTACGAGTGCTACGCCGCCCCTATTCCGCTCTGTCACTGGCCATATTCAAATCTTTTCATCTTCCATCGAGTACTTTGGATTTATGCAAGTGAATATTTTAATCCACATTGATTTTATACCATTTTGGACATTCGTAATTGTATTTATTTTATCCGTATTAATCAGTACTAATATTATAAATGCGAAAATTTGTATGGATATGGATGTATGGATGTTACTCGTTCACGCAAAAACCACTGAACCGATCACCATGAAATTTTGCATACACGTTGTTTGGGACACCAGAAAAGGCATAGGGTACCTTTCATCGTTCAACGCGGACGAAGTCGCGGACACCAGCTACTTTTATACAGTTCTTATTTTGTCTGAGGTTTGAATGGTCGCATTGAAAGGAAAGTCTCACCAGCCTCCTTGCCGCCCTTGACGCATATACCGAAGCCGTGAGAGTCGGCCGGGTCCCGGCACATGGTGACAGTTCGCGTCGCTGGCTCCGACGGCGGCGGCGGCGCGCCCCCCGATGAATACGGCCGGTCGCGATCACCGCCACGATAAATGGCCTGATAAACATACCCATTAATGTAACTCCCATGAGATCAGATTACATTTCGGTATGGATTTGGACAGTTCTATATCTGTATTAGCATTTAAATATATTTCTGGGGGAACTGGACACACAACAAATTTGGTTTTTAAGGCACAAAAGAGGTGTATAAGAGCAATGTTAAAATTAGTACTGGCACGGAACACTGCGTTTCGGAGTCGTTTGGGCAGCCCGTCTGATCAAGGCCACGATGAAACAACAGCATGTGTGCTTTTGTGTTTCGGTGAGAGAGTAAAGGGTACACAAGCCCATTTTCCCTGTCCCTTCGCAAACCCTTTTATGCCTACTGCAGTCGGCAGTGCACTTACAGCACACTAGCAAGTGTGCTGCAAGTGCGCTACTAAGGTTGCCGCCTACTATCAAGTGGTCGACCTTCAAAAAATAGAGTTGTATGACTGACACTGCCGTCACTTTTTTATTTATGACGTGACGTTGTTGTATATATAAAAACATATTATACGGTCGAATTGAGAACCTCCTCCGTTTTCTTCGTCGGTTATAAAGCAAACCAAAGAGAACCAAAGAGAACTCAAAGAGAACCGAATATTTTATGCATTCGAAAAGCACACACAGCCCGGATGCATAAAAGTGTTTTCTGTGTAGCACCATAGTTATACGCTACAAGATTCCGAACACATTTAGCGGTTGAATATTAATATATTTTTAAATAGATAATGAAGCAATTGCCGACTCGTTGACAAATCTTATTATATTATAAATTTATTATACACCTAATATATATTGTCTGATATAATTTATAGTAATAGTAATCACTATTGTAGTAGTAATTAATCCCGTCATCCATATTTGTAAATATTTTTCATTACCAACTTCGAAAATATTGTTTTTTTTTTTCACTGTCTCATAACTAGTTATTAAGCAAGAACTACTTTTCCATTTTTGAAATTAAGTAATAGTTGCATTTTTATAACCTAAAAATACACGAATATATTATTCATCAAGAATTAAATCTTATATTTTTATTTTTAAGAAAACACCAGAAACTGTATTGCTTCTATAGATTTATTAGAATGGTATAAATTATACGTAACGTTTTTTTTTATAACAATAAAATTTTTAAATATGTAGATCTATTTTTATGTTAAGGTCGACAGACAGGCTGAAGGTCCACTTGTGATGGTAGATCGATTAAAAATAGGAACACCGTAATGTAATAATGTACTCAAACTGTGACATAAAGAACCACTAACATCGGTATTAAAATTAAAACTAATAATAATTAATTTTTTTTTATTTATGTATTTTATATTAAATGAATCAGTGATAGCAATACAACTAAAATGTAAGGAAAACAAAACGCAGTTTTTAAAAGAGTTCATAAAACATATTTATATTCAGGCTGTCACCAGCGAATGGACTAAAATTTATTTGCATTTATATGTATATACTTTAACAGTTATTTATTGCTTCCTCTTTTCACAGCAGCAAGCCTCTCTGTTGAAAACAGCCCAGGCTTGTTGTGTAAAATTGTTTTCAATATTACACTGAACGTAGCATTTGGTAGGTAATAAAATACTGGGCGTCTATGCAAACAATGCTTCGTGGAGCGTTTTGCATCTCAAAGACTAGAGCCCGCTTACGACCGACAATTGATATTCCTAGCCGATTCTCGTGCAGAAGCGAGCCCCTATAAGAAGAGTGAATTATTTATAGACCTTTATTATATCTTGAGAGAGAAATAAGTAACTCTTTTTAACAAAAAATAAACCGACTTCAAACCGTCTCATGGTCTTTAAAAAATACTGAAATTTTTATAAATTCCTCTAATGTTAATCCCTAAGCTAAAGTTCCTAGAAAGTTTTTTATATATATATTGTTCGCAATGAATGCCATTCGTATGTCATATTAATATAGTTATTACCTCATGATTCTCCGTGGAATCCAATTTGGAACTGAAACTTGACACACCGAGTCACTGAGTCTCACTTTAAAGGCACTTAAGTACATCACGTCAAGAGCGTAATCGTTTTACACCTCATTGTGGCCTTGCACACATAAAGTACTCATATTTAATTAAATTAAATTAAAATGTTGATTAATGTTTATAAATATGTTAACCTAAATTATATTATTGTAAAAATATGTATTTTGAATTAATAATAGTTGTTATAGAAATAATTCTAGAAATATTTTACTGTTGCACAAAACAAGTGTCCCTGCTGCCATTATTAGTACAACTAAATAATGTAGTATAATTTTTTTAAACAAAATTCGCGTTTTTTTAATAGTAGATGTTTCAATTCACGTCAGGTTATAATTTAAACGATGAACGCGGCGAGTCCTCACGTAAACTGTCGTCGACTGTGGGCGAGGATGACGTTTGTTCATATGTGCCCATTAACTTTTGGACTTAACATGGAAGTCATTCCTATTTCCGAAGGCAGAAACGAAAAATCAGAACCACTAATTTTATTCCAAATCTTCTGTATTTTTTTATTATATTATCAAATTTTCTCAATGTGTTAGAAAGTTGTTGTGTATTCAATGTTTTAATGTTAACGAGTTAATTTTTTTTTCGCTCTCAGCGAGTAAGCATGTCCATGTTGTCCGTTCCTAAACGGTGGCCGCTGCGGTCATGAATAAAATAGTATTATCGACTGGTAGCGGCCTCACCCTAGAATTATTTACATGTGTGACATTCCTCCTCCCCTCGCAGGAGGGCAGAAATGGGGACGCCATTTCTACCCACGGGCGGCGAATACACACATCGTGTTATTTTTAGAACTTTAGCTAACAGAGTCGTTGAATCCGTTGAACCTTGTGGGGACTTTTTGAGAAGTTATGCTAAGTGTTTTTTCATGTTTCCATTTGGTTAAAATTTTTCGTAATTTCGGTTCATTTTTTTGAGTGAAACTCGGCAGATAAGCTACTTGAAGGTAGGTGGCTACCGCAGCTTAGTATCTACCGAGATGTGTAAGAGCGGATAACTGTTTACTGTGTACTCGGTCTCCACAGTATTCCCTTGATCCTTGATAGAAAATAGTTGAAACTTCGGTAACTAGTGTTGTTCGAGAATGTAAGCAACCTATTTGTACTCATTCGCCGGCTTGCGTTTAATCATAGGTATTTTACTCGCAAGTAGACATTATGGTGATTATTAAATTATTTGTGGCTGCATTAATGGCAACAGCAAACTTTGTATTCTAGGTGCAATTGATAGACACCTCCATATGCCTCCATCAAATGAATCAATTGTCCTAGCGCTATTTCAGTGCTTAAAAAATTTCAGTGCAATTTCAGCGGCAGATAGGCCGACCATAAAGTCTTTTTACCCAATTATATATAAATTACTTCCTTTGAATAAATTTGACATACTTAAATTGTTAATAATATTACAAACAAAAAGGACTTAAACGTCAGAAAAATGTTATAAATTGAATCGACTGCTAATTCCAATATGAGGTGTATCTTTAACAATCTTTTATTGATATGTTCCCGTTACGTCGAGTCTAAAACCCTATAAGGTCGCAAACAGACACAAAGCGGGCGCGGGCGCGACCGACGGGCGCGTCTAGTTTTAATATACTGGGTCGCGCTTAACTAAGTGTGTCCATTAAGCGCGACCCGTGCCCGCTTTGTGTCTGTTTGCGACCTAATGAGCATAACGAACTGTGATCTGTTAACTCACATGATGTGTTGTGCTGCTTGGACTGCTGGCAGGCGAGTGTCTTCTTGCTGGGAGTGGTGCAGGGAGAGGTGCTGGCGGATGCGATGGCGGCAATGCTTTACCCAACGCAGCAGCACCGCCTTGCCCAAACAACCTCAACACTTGCTCGGGTGAAATCGGTCTTTTCTTTCCATTTGTTGTGCTCAGGTGGTTCGTACTATTTCTTAAACTCGTTGGACCTGGACAAATTTCAAAGAAAAAATCTTTTTACTACTTTTATTATTTTTTCTTTTTACAAATAAACTGCACAACCAATTTTAATATTTTTAGTGCTGACAATTTATTTATGAATAATCTTGAAATTCGAACCATTCTGATTACTTTTAAAGAAGAAAATGTTAGAACAAAACACTGTCTTCCTTATGATTCCAATTAAATTTATATGATAAACATGCTATGTCAACTATTTTTTGAAATGCTAAGTATTAGTCTCAATGGAGTGAATATAACTAGATTATGTGAGGTTTTAACCTGCACTGTTAGTGATTGTAGTGGAACCAAGGTACGGTGTTCTCGATAATTTCCCTTGGTAGTGATGCTGCGAGTACGAGGCGTGGTGGCCGTGGGAGGAGGCAGGTCGTTCCACAATAGTGTAAGAGGTGCCCGGAGGTGAATAGTAGACGCCGCCGCGCGCCCGCGCGCGAGCATCCTCCGCCTCGTAGCTCGTGTGGCGGTTATCCTGAATCAGATAAACACACTGTGGAACTTTCTCTAAAGACTTCGGCACATGTCCGACGTGGCGTGACTTCTACATGCAACGGGGATCGCTGGTAGACTACACTCAACCACTTACGTCCCAATCGATTTGGAATATTATGCTGATCCTTTGAAAAAAAAGTTGGGATATGGCTGTGTTGGTCACGGTCGTGTGTTTTGCGTGATTACGTGTACGTTACAAATAATATTTTCTTTGACGGTATTATATTATAGGTAAGGATCAAATAATAAAAAATCCTTCGCTATCGAATGGTGTAAACTTGAAGTACTTAGTGATCAATGAGGTTGGTGTGTTTACCTGTTGCGAGCGTGAGTGTCTCGCGAGGTGGTGGGCGGGCGGATGCTGCGGTGTGGCAGAGCGCGTCCAGCCATAGCCGTGCGTGTAGGGCGGCGGCCAGCGCGCGCCAAACTCAGCCAGCTCCGATCCCTCCGCCGCCTCCCCCGACCTCATGCCGGGGGTCACCGGACGCACTGCAACCAAACAAACTATTGCAATACCGTTTCGTTTATTACAATTAAAGACATAATATTTTCTTTCAACGAGCTATGGAAAGGGCTCCTGCTCGGGTACAGCGAGATCAATTCAGGAATGAGGAGATCCGTTGACAATCGAAAGTTACAGACATAAACTGGCGGATTAGTAAGTTAAAGTGGCAATAAAATGTTTACCTTTACTGCCACTTACTGCCAAGTTAAAGTGTTTTACCTAAACAAATTAGTAAATATTATAAAAAAAGATGGTTGTTACATTTGTGACACTTTGTAACACGTAAAATTATGAGCTAAATTTACAATTTTAATGAGTAAAAAAATTATTGTAGCGTCGCCTTCCATGTAATTATAATAGGACATTAAAATTTGTTAAGTAAGTATTAAGTGTTAAATAAACTTCCGAGTTTTGTCTCAACATCCGGTGCTGCTACAAAAGGATCACGATCCGCCCTCTTCCGTTACTCTGCCCTATATCGTAATATTCGTAATTTACATCGAGATAATATCATGTCTAAAACGTTTAATTAACATGAACATATACTTACGTGCTCTATATCTACTCGTGTTACATTTTTTATTTTATAATATACATATGAATTTTATATATTATACACAATTATACATTATTATTATACATTATTATACTTATTTTAAACCATGCAACGGATTTTGATAGGTATTTGACTAATTGAAAAAATGACTTGCTTGTGTTTGTCAAGTAGTTTACAGTTATTCTGCAGGCTAATTGATGCTGCAGCAACAGATCAAAGTCTTGACATGTCATGGAAAATGGAAATACCATCGAAGTAACAGTAACCTACCAAATTTCTCATCCGTCGAACATGTGGAAGTTAGTCAAATCCCATCGTCAACTAGGAAATGGGCTGATGGTGTTCAAATGCCTGAACAGATCTTCATGAATTATAGCTAAGAATCATTACGTCACGTTATAGCTAAGCTTTCAAACAAAAAAATACGCATAAAAATCGCTTTGGAAACTACGACGTCGAAGATTCAATGATATATTTTTTTTATGTTAAGGTCGACAGACAGGCTGACGATCCACTTGATGGTAGGTGGCTACCGTCGCATATAACACAAACAAATCCATAAGTGCTACAAGTGCGCTGCCGACTATATGGATAAGGGGAATAAGGGTAAAGGTAAGGATGGGGTAATGGGCTCTGGCATCCCTTACTCACTCACCGAAACATAACAGCATTATGTGCTTTCACGGTGGTATTCTGTAAGGCGGCAGGTGGTTACTGCCGCCAGACGGGCTCTAAGAAGGGCTCCTGAGAATATAAAAATTCTCGGGAAATACACTTTTCAATGAGACCCTTTAATCTGCCTGAATATTTGTAGATTTCTATTTGTACAGTTGGCCGCATAAGTCGAATAACATATTCAAAAGTGCAAAACTTACTTACTTACTTACTGAAGCTTTTTACGATCATTTGTACGTGAAGTTAACTTTGTTCTCTAGTCGTGAAAACGATTTATGGCGCGTTGAGTGTTCAGTTGTTTTGCACTTTTGAATGTGTTAATCGACTTATGCGGCCGACTGTACTTAAATAATAGAAATGCCAACTTCAGGCGCATCATAAATATTTAACAGAAGTTGAGTTGACATACCCTCCCGTTCGTAATCCAATATCTCTTTGTTCTAGACAGGCCGATTTTGTAGAGAGCGTGTTACTATTTGATTGAACTTACTTCACGTGTTGCATAAAGTCTGCAATGCGGATTTATAATTTACTTAGGAAGTAATTTTAAGTATTCGTAAATTGCTTTTATTGATTACTAGCTGGTGCCCGCGACTTCGTCCGAGTTGGTCCGGAGTAAATTCATTATAATCGAGTTCGGAAGAAGCATGTAGACATCGCTCGGATTCATTTTCTTAATCGACGACAGTTTCATTGTCATCTAAGGTGTTCGTTATGCTACAGAAAAATGATGCTCACATTTCAATCTACCCTAGATTAGGAAGTCAATGCGCACTTTCGGCACATTCTGCTATAGATTCACAAGAAGAGAACGAGAGACGAGAGCATGAACTACTGACTCAATGGACGTATAATCGATGTTTGAGTTTACTGTTTGAGTTGATTGATGTCAATGTAGTCCAGCTACACTACGAAAACTAAAAACCTCTATAAACCTACTATCAACAGATGGCGTTAGCAGTATCTTTTATCTCCATTCCACTCCATTCTTTCAGACACATATTAATATTTTACCCCAATTACAGATTTCAATTACAGATTTAGCAGATACTCTGATTTAAAAATGCAACAAACAAGATATATTTTGAAGCGTCAATTCGTATGTGTAATAAATTAAATATTAACATGAGAGTTTTTCTAATAGATATGCTCGTAAAATAAGCCTTTTATGTAAAATAATCGTAAAATAGTACCTACAATTTAGATTGTAGGTACTTTTTACCATACCAATGTAGTAAATAGCAACCGACTTTAATGCGGTTTTCACAAATGGTTAGAGCGTTACCCAAGAAAGGTTTCTACAAAAAAAAAATTGCAAAATACTTTTTCACCCGTGCGAAGCCGGTAGCGAATCGCTAGTAGCTTTATTTATTTATTTAATGAAGTATATAAACAGTTTATTTATGATAACCATAAAATAAATGTATAAGATTAAATAATTGCTAAATTGCAGTCCTATACAGTGTACAATTAATTATTATATTGTTATTAAATGTAATCAATTTTGAATCTTAATTATGTCAAACTTTATCTTAATCCCTCACATAATGTATATATTTCGATAAAAGTGATGTACAATAAGCGGCGACAAGCAGGTCATCAGAAATTCGGGTCACCATAAAATACGAGCGAAGCAAGTTAGAAATGACCTGTTTACAGCACTTGTATCGTAAATCTTCAGACTGTTGAAGCCTGATTATGTTTCTTTTGTCATACGACTCAGAAAGAAGTTACGAAGTTGTCGTTGAATATAACATGGAATATGAACTTTTAGGTGTAAAAATGATTCTAAATATTAAACTTTTATTACGAATAGGTTTCATGACACTCAAAGCATTTGAACATATTCGCTTCCTGAAAAGACTAGTACTATGGTAGCCGTCTAGTATTTAATAATTTTATTATAAAACAAAGTCTCCCCACCGAGTCTGTTTGCCTATGTATGTTCAAGATGATCTCAAAAACTACTTAAAATATTTTCATGTGGTTTTCACTAATAAAAGAGCGTTAAAAGAGGAAGGTTTCAGAAAAAAAATGTAGCATCTTCCTCCTCAATGCCTTAAAAGAAAAGTTTTCGATAAATGTGTGTGGCCAGTGGCCAGTGATGATAATGGCGCTGAAACGTGGTCTCTAACTACTATGGGCCTCGTATTAAAGCTCGAAAAGCTATAGAGAAAGCTGAGGGAATGAGCCATTCTTGAATGGAGACCACGGACCGGCCAACTCAGCGTGGGATGTCCACTCACAAGATAAACGGACGACCCAATTAGGGCTGTGTGGGATCAAGGGAACTTTTGACCAGCCCTGTTGAAAAATTATGGGAGAGGCCTATGTCTAACAGTAGCCTAAGATCAATATTAGCATATGCTACAATATCTTTCGACAGATTACGAAATTGAAAATATTTATCACTTGAAAGATGTATTCGTACTGTTTGAAAAATATGAAATACATATATCAAGCGACATGATGAACCATAGCCAATTTGTCGGCGATAATTCACATCGACAAACTTCTTTTGCGGACGGATGACGTCGTTTGGCGCGGCGCCAAACTGACTCAGCCCTCTCAAAGCCGACTGTTACGAGTCCTAATATTTACTGAGAAAGGACGATGTTAACATCAATTTCTATTGTACGTAAAAAGACACTGCCCATATTATTTCTTATATTTTATTAAATTTCAAATTACATATATCTTTGTCTTTATGTCGTCGGTTACAAGTTTTAATAAAATATATTATATATACCATATTATTATTAATAATATTCAAAATGATAATCATATTCAGTGACATTTTGTTTACTATACCTAGATCTCCGATTAAAGCATTAATACAAGTCAGTGATTCGGAAAATGAGGGCAAGCCGGCGTGATTACCAAATGGAAAATTCGCCAGCGCATCGCCATACAAGTAGGTACAGTGTCAGTGTCGATCGCGTGGGAGTATAACAATGACTATATACAGACTATAATATAACAATTTTGTTACATAATATTTTACAGTAATATTACGTAACAGAATTGTTATAGGTATAGCAACATGGTATTGCTGTTGCTAACGACGTGACAGCCCATCGTGATTAATTCGTGGAAGCTTAGATGAATATTTAGACAAAGGCATTGTTATGAAAAAAATGTATCGTGAAATGATTACGATAACAGATAACTCGCTCCCGGCTTCGCCCGGGGTGCAATTTTTATATATAAAAAATTTCCATTATATATAAAATTTGTATATGAAAATCCATCAACACATTCTAGAGTTTTTGAAGCGTGATAACAGATAACTCGCTCCCGGCTTCGCCCGGGGTGCAATTTTTATATATAAAAAATTTCCATTATATATAAAATTTGTATATGAAAATCCATCAACACATTCTAGAGTTTTTGAAGCGTATACAAAGTGTCTTTAAATTTTTATATTAAATAAATTTAACTCGTACAATACGAATAAAAAAATGTAGAAAATTTTAACTAACTTAGTTTCGTTTCCCCAGTAAAAACCGACGTATCCCTAGTGACTCATTCAGCGTTCAATCGTTGGCATCAGGAGAGCAGGGAATTCTAGTTATTCTGATTGTTCAAACATGTAAAACCATTTCGATTGCCCTTCTCTTTTGTTATTTAAAGCAGCTAAAGTAACAAGATCATTAAAGTTAGTATTATTACTTCAACACACTTTCAATTAATCTCTCAGCTAAACACTAAAACTTTACATAATAAACGTCTTTCACTCGTATAGATGTAAAAAGTTAACTTAATATTAAAGAACAGCACACCTGCCAACGCCGTTTGAACATAATTTATAACTCACCGGTTAAATTTAACTTAACTCCGTTTACCTTCGTCACGTGAATAACTTTAATCCATTAATCAAACTTTTTCGTTGTATAACCGAGATCAGATATGGCTTTGCAGGCTAACAACTATTTTTTTTTTAAACTGATGACGATAAAATCACATATGAATCTGGCTGTGACACATATCTTATTATCATCATCCTACTAATAGTATAAAACAAAGCCGCGTCCCGTCTGTCTGTTCCTATATATGCTTAGAATTTTAAAACTACGTAACCGATTTTGATGCGGTGTTTTTTAATAGATAGAGTGATTCAAGAGGAAGGTTTTAGTATATAATTTTCACGTGGGCGAAGCCGCGGGCACCAGCTATCTACTAAAAATAAAGATACAATCCCTGAAAATTTTATAACAGCAAAGATGTCAGGCGTTATATTGCTTCACACGTTTAGTCAAGCGCTACTCATCCCTTACTTTTAACGCGAGATTGAAATTTTTACACAATATTGCATTTAAACAGAGAAATATACAATCTGATCCCCAAAATTCCAACGGAGACCGATTTTAAAATACATACTTAAGTCAATAAAAAATGTACGGTAAAAACTAAATGTAAAGAATTTAATAAGTTCGTTACAAACAAATTCAGCAACAAACATAATATAATTGAACATTTTTATTTATTTGTTCTGGCATGCTTCCTAAAATTTTCAATTAAAACCAAAGCTTTTAATTGAATTAAATTCAATTGGACCATTGAAATAAGTTTGCTCGGATTCTGAATATTTATTATAACTTCAGTATTTTCAGTATTTACAAAGAATCAAAAGCACACATACACATAAGAATTCCACACACATACGAGAGATTCTTTATATTATAATATTCTTGGGAATTGCTGACACCTAGGATTAGCTTAAACATATTTAAATAAACGCTCCAGTTAATACTAGCCGGTGCCTGTGACTTCGTCCATGTTGAAAAATGAAAAATATTACACCGATAAAATACTTGAGTAATTATAATATTAACGCCTGACAACGATTTGTGGCGCGTTGAGTGTTCAGTTGTTTTACACTTTTGAATGTGTTAATCGACTTACGCGGCCGACTGTACATACCCTATAATATGTTAATCCAGGTAATAAACTATCTGTAATAACAAATCCTTTCATCTGTTTTTTTTTATTGGGTAACAAACATACAAACTTTTTCATTTATAATATTACCAACAGAAACCGAACACGCTTTTGGTTGACTGTCTTTTTTTCATGAAATGTTATGTATAAAATTTTCAAGTCAATCTACTTATCGGCTATTTTCGATTTAACATACGGAAGCCAATATGTGAACTGCTGCTGCTCGCTTTCTACGACTGTGGAAGTTCACAGAGCAGTTTCCACAGGGCTCTTTTGATATTCTGAAATATTTCAAGACACTAAAATACATATTATTATATTACATGGCCTGTATTAAATATATGATAAATAAATCTCCTAAAAAAGTCAATGCAATATCTATAAAGTAAGTAAACAAGTCAATAATGACCTGGATATAACAATAGCATTTTGTAATAAGGCACACAATGGCGAAGGGCACTCGTGACGTCACAGGAGAGCGCGGGGACACGGTGTCTGGGAGGGAGGGTAAAGGAACCAGGGGTTCAAGGGCGTGAAAGTAGGTCAACGGGCCACATGAAAACCCGGGCTATACTTTTAAATTCGCTACGGAATACTTTCTCATTAAAATTAGCCTCTTGTTACACATTTTGTTTTATTTTGGTCCAAAAATCCACCTCCCTAAGTCGGGATTTAAGAGAGAGTTCCGAATAACATTTTTCTTCTGTAGAATACTTAGTGAAATCGCGTTTTAAGAAGATCATGTAAAGAAAAGTGTTTTATTGTTTTCTTAATGAATCGCTTTTTATAAAATTCTCTTTATGTATTTTATGTGTTGAATTCTTCAAATGAAAAACTTTTCTGAGTTTATCTAACATGATGAGCATATGCCGTATTCGGTTGATATACAATATTTAGGATACATTTTTCATTTCTACATATTTTTTTAAAATTATTATGTCACTGATAATTTACGAAACGATAGACGAATATAGAATAGACGCAGACTTTAAATATAGACATAACATCTTCTTATTTCATTTTCATTCCCCAATGAAAATGAGATTTACTGTGAACATTTATATGTGGTATATGTTAGGATTCAGATGTTAAATTTGCTTTTCAAACCTAAAAATACCAGTATTATTTCAGTATTATTATACCAGTATTATTTCAGTATTATTATACCAGTATTATTTCATATTTAAAGTATGATTAATGAGTTCCTAATTTTAATTCAGTTCATGGCATAAACAAAATAATATTCATTATAACAAAAACTTTTTTTCCTTTCCAAGATTTATACAAAGCCTTGCCACGTTTACACGGCGATTAATAAGGCCAGACTTCTTTTGCATATATATTGTTATAAACGGTCTATCAGTATTACTTTATGAGCGAGCGGGCTGTTCAGATTCGGCTTTGGGATAAGAGAATTTATTGTTATTAAAATGTAGACCATTACCAATATTTTCATGGAAAATTCATTTGACCTAATCTCAAGAAAATCTTCGTTCTTTGTTCCTTAAACGGTCTACCGCACAATCCAATTATCGCCACTGATCAACTTCTACTATACACTAAAAAGGCGTTATGAGGATGTATGGCACTAGAGAGCGCTGGAATACTTATAGTGTTATTTTTGAGTTAATAAAAATTGAGGCTGCATTAATTATAGTATAGTTAATAAAATTATAGTATAGTTAATAAAATTATAGTATAGTTAATTAGAATAACAAATCTTATTAATATTACAAATGCGAAAGTTTATACGTATATATTTGGATGTTTGTTAATCAATCACGCAAAAACGGCTGGACGGATTTGGATGAAATCTGGCACAAAGATAGTTTATTATCTGTATTAATATATAGGATACTTTTTATCCTGGAAAATTTTTGGGCTCCCCAGGTATTTTAAAAACAACGAACTAAAGATCGTAGCGTCTGTCCATGGGGTCGTAGCTCTCAAACGGATAGATCGATTTTGATCCGTTTTACGTGGAAAGCGACTTCAATTACACTATGTAAGGAAATCAAGGAGCGATTTAGAACTAAAAGGTGATACGTTTTCATAATATCATGTTTAATCATCCATACTAATAATAAATCTGTAAGTGTCGGTATTGTATGTACTTATATGTATTCCTCCATAATTCTTAAACGAATTAACTAATTTTCATGAAACTTGGTAGATAAACATTTAGACGTACAGGACACAGAATGGACTACTTTTTTATTTTTCAACGGGGACGAAGCCGCGGGCGCCAGCTAGTAACATAATATATGCAGAACCCCGTCGTAGAAAACTTATGACACCCGAACATTACAGGTGAAAAATAAAAGAATGGCTGTTAAAAAAAAATTACAGTTTGTGCGTGGTTTTCCGGTAGCGTGTTCCATTTTCCAACAGTACATGCCATTATTTGAAACACACGACATACTTCTAAACTTTTACCTGCCACACACTTTTATAGCGACTGCACTACAAAGGACGGTTTTGTATTAGGCTACCCCATTATGCTTACTCGGTTCGGTTCAATATGTCATTTTCTATTTGACTCGACATTATAATCTGTGGTTGACGTGACTCACATAATACAATGATTGTTTTGAACATTTTCTTGAATTAATTTTAGTATTGTTAGCGAACGAAGCACTCTTATGACATTTTAGGAAACAGAAAGGAATATGGAATGGCAGTGACACTGCTATTTTAATGAAATATCGGAATATTTATCCTTTATATCAATCAAATCAGTGGTTAAACACAACTATGAAATATATATATATATCTACTTCGCCCGCGTATAAAAATAGATAAAAACCTATTCTCAGACCTACCATATAAAATATTATCAAAATCGGAGGAGTATTGCAACCAACACTGTGACACGACAATTTTATATATTAGATATATACATATTACACATAAATGTCTATAGATATGTTATAAAATAAAGATAAAAGGATTATTATTATAAAACAATAGTTTAGGAGGGATAGGATAATTATATCATAGGTTTTACCCGCGACTTCGCGACCCAGCGGAAAAAAATCGAATAAATTATAAAAGGTTTTTACATAGTATTTTTGCAGACGTAATAATTTATTCAATCTTTATTACTTCTCCTACCTATTTTTTATGTTTAATTCTTTTATATTTTTAGATGATCTAACAGGAACAGTAGGTACTTTTTTGGATGAAAGGTACCCCATCTCCTTTTCAGTAAGTATATCCCTGACAACGTGTATGCAAAATTTCATGATAATCGTGATAATGTAAAAACAAACGAACAAACTCGCTTGCGCTTTGAAATATTAGTTAGGATTACTACTTATTCTCTGGCCAACACAACAGCACACATGCTGTTATTCATTGGTAGGTATCCAGTAGGTGTCTACTATCGCCCAAATACGAGTGCGAAATACAATCTTAAAAAATCATAAATCGAAACTCTAATCGAATTAAACAGTAATAAAAACGGCCAGTGTTAAATTTTTACGAAAAAACCGAACGAACGTTGCAAATAAAATAAACACAAATTATACATTTCCGTGACTATCAGTCCGTTTGCGTGCACAGTATTCGTGTCCCGAAAATGTGAATAATGAAGCAAATAAAAGATTTCGCTTGAATCGTTTCTCTTTGAAACGATACACAAGAAAAGCTTAACAAGGGGAAACCTGTTAGTTTGTGAACCGCATAAAAACTGTGTGAAGGTGCCTAGTTCAATTGATTTATTGTATAGCTATGGTAAGGAGCGCGTCAGCAAAATTGTTTTTGTGTAATTAATTATTTATTATACTTCAGTTATAGAAGTAACACTTTACAGGCTGACGGTCTACTTGATGGTAGGTGGCTACCGTCGCTTATAAAACAAGCAACGCCAGAGGTGCTGCAAGTGCGCTGCTGGCTGCCGACTTATGCTTAATCCAATAGGATTAAGGATGAGGAATCGAGAAGGGATAGGGAAATAGACTCTGGCATCGCCTCACTCACCGAAACACAACCGCACACATGCTGTTATTTCACGGTGGTTCTATAAGGGGGTGTCACTAGTTTGCCCTGCCACTACTACCCATGCCAGATCCAGACCAGAGCTAACTTTGAGAAGTTCATTTCCAAAGTACCTACGAGTATATTCATGAATTATACGCCTAAACTAACTTCAGAAGTTCTTCTTCCTATATGAGAGCTGGATTAGCGCACAAATACAGGCATTAAGAGAATAACTCTTTAACAAAAAGAAAACCGACTTCTAACCGTTTTTTCACGGATGCCATTGTCAGAACTGGACCAAATTGAAATGGGACCATACGGGTTTGGTCCAGTTCACCTCCATGGTGCTTCACCAGCTTTCAAATAAAAAAAGAATCATCAAAATCGTTTCACCCAGTCAAAAGTTCTGAGGTAACAAACATTTTAAAAAAATACAGTCTAATTGAGAACCTCATTTTTTGGAAGTCATTCACTGAAGTACGGTGAAATATGCCGATGTCGGTTTTTTTTTTATCTTTTCTGTTATAACCGAAATTCAATAATCTTCCTCTCTATAGCACAGTTATTGAGAAGAAATGTCTGATCAGACCGATGCAACTCGGTGTGTAAGCAGATATAATATTGTTTAATATTATACCTGCCTATACGTTTTTTAAGATAATTTATTGTTCTGCATTTCTTATTGTCGGCAAACTCATTGATATTCGTACCACGACAACTATCTGCTCGCTGAATTCACTTTCAGACAACGCACCGTGGACGAAGAATACTAATTTTGTATCTACTGTTTTATTTACTAATACTTTTCATAGAACTAAGATAATAATGAAAATAGAAATACAAAATATTGATTGCTTAGCATGACGGAAAAAAGAAAATTGTAATAAACTGAATTCTTTTTGAATTATTTCAATTGACTTCAATAAAGGAAGACGTTCGCAGTTCGACCGTATGTTTTTTTTATTATAAATATAACTATAAACCTATATATATAATGATATATAAATAAAACTGAATCGCTAAATGTGTCGCAAAGCGCTAAACTCGAAAACGGCTGGAATGTGATAGACTCTTAGGAAGAGAATATTTGGGTTTCCACAATTCCAGAATTTCTTTTTGTTTAAATCGAACAGAACGACATCTGTCGGGCCAGATATTCGTCTTAGTTAAAACTGAATAATGTAAGTATCTATTTATTTATCAACTTCGTATACCAGCGAACTTCGTAACGCCTCTGAATAAAAGCCCGGTCCATACAAAATATATGAGAAAATGAATTTTCTTCATATATTTTTTAAATTTTCATTGTTTCAATAATTATTCTGCTATTTGAGCCCAGCTATCTAAATATAAGCCCAGCTGTTCTCGAGTTATAAATGATGTAACTAAAACGTCTTTGAAGAGATAAGTAATATTGTTTCCATCAAGTTTCACATGGTAAATTAAAACACGAGAAACCTTTTAGTAGAATCTCTTGTTAGAAGATTTAGTGACATTCGGGTGCACGTTTTTCCAAGCCTCGTAAAAGGTAGCAGAGATGTAACAAGCATGCAACAAATAGAATGAGCCATAAACTTTAAAGTCTCAGTTTATAACGTATGAGACGTTTCCAAGTAGTCTTTTTTATAATACTTATTTTGTTTTAAATTATTTGTATTTTAACGTGAATATGACTTTCTATTTGCTTCTATATTGGGAGACAATTCAGAAAACTGTACACAAAAAAAAAATTCACCTCACTCGATAGAGCTTAAGGATCAAAGAATATTTTGGCATATAATGTATATTATGGTATATTCGAGGTTGTGGGATTTATACAAATTAATATCTACGCTCACAAGTCAATGACAGTGTCCTGTGGCCCTAGACAAAGTGACATGACGAAGACGATAACGAAGTTCGAAAACAATAAAATGTATGGGATTGACATATGCCTTCGTTAAGTCACGTGATACTTCCCATACATTTTGTTGTTTTCGAACTTCGTTATCGTCTTCGTCATGTCACTTTGTCTAGGGCCCCAGTTCGTCCAGGCGTATACGCCGCGTAGCGATGGCGCCTACGCCGCATCGAGTTTTACATAAATTGCCTAACATTTTAATTATTAGACAAAAAAATATTATTCGAGGTAAAATATATAATATGGCAAGTATCCAATGAAAAATTCAAGTGAATAAAAGTGTATGGGACAAAAAAAATTCAAACGAGCGAAGTAAATAGGTTTCCGGGGACGAAGTTAATTAAACAATTACGCAAGTTGGTCCCTTGCGAACGAATCGTGTGATGCCACTAAAGAGCGCTCACTTGCCTGACTGACGCTGAGAGATAACATTTTAAGCTACATTACAGCAACTACTACAAGAAATATCTGCTTAAACTTTAATGTTGGATTTCTAAAATGCACGACTTCAAAGCGCCACATACATTGTCTTTTGACTCTGCGCGTTTTAACTGTTTAAAGTTCTATAATATTTCGACATAATTACTTAATTTGATTTGATAAATTATAAAGTTTAGTTTTGTGAGTTTTTTTGTTGTTTCATTACTTTTTAGTGGTACCGTTTTATACTCACTCACAGTACCACCAGCAGTATAGCCGGTGGTACTGTGGGTCCGCAACAGTTTTTTACAAGTGAAACGCGACCCACCAAATTCACGCTGAAACGAAAGCCATTGTGATACAGTGGTCACATTTAAAAATTATACGCTAACCCCAGACATTTTTATTGAGCCCGAACACGTTATATCTGTTGCAAGTTGCTAAGAAGTTGGGTATCCAGCAGACTACTAGGTGCTGCAGTATCAGATCAAGGTTGCCATGTCATGGAAATGCTATCGAAGTAACAGTATACCAAATTTCACATCAAATCAACCTGTGCAAGTTAGTGAAATCCCTCCGTCAACTTCAAACGCCTGAGCAGATCTTCATAAATAATAGTTCAAAATCGGATCAAAATCAGAATTAAATAACAAAACGGATCAAAATCAGTCCACCATTTGAGAACTCGATTCCCCAGAAAGGCACACAATACACACAGACAGACTCAGATGAACACGTGAACTTATAACATTCCGTTTTTGCGTCGGGCGTTAGGGTTTAGAAATGCTACATGGTTCTACCTCGCAAAGATATATTATTTCGATGAGTTCTACAGTGAACGCGTAGTACGTCTACGAGGCTAGTACAGTGGCAGCAGCTTAGATTAGCTTATTTTACCATGCTACATGGTTCTACAGTGAACGCGTAGTACATCTACGAGGCTAGTACAGTGGCAGCAGCTTAGATGAGCTTATTTTACCATGCTACATGGTTCTACAGTGAACGCGTAGTACGTCTACGAGGGTAGTACAGTGGTAGCAGCTTAGATTAGCTTATTTTACCTACCGAGAAACAAAAAATATTTGTCCACTTAAGCTTTCTTATTTCACCTTGTTTGAATAATTTAACCACATCGTCGTAATGTTAGGTCTAATGGAAAGAAAATATGTATTATGGAGTTATTGCATAGCTGGGTGGCAAGCACCGGTATGAATACAGTCACGCGAACTGATTAAATGTCACGACACGACGCGTGCAATATACAACCTAATTAGCAGCTTATATTCGGAATACACAGTAAATAAAACTTTAGCCACGATTTCAGAGGGCAATGCATTTATTAATTGATGTGTCAACATGAACTGACTACTTAAAAATGATCCCGATTGATTCTGACCGATCTGCTGGAAAATTATAGTGGACGTCCTATGGCTAAGATGTTGATGTATAAAATTAAAATTTGTGAGAATTTTTATTTGACTACTACTTTTTTGATAAGTAGTAGCAGACACATTGATAAAGGTCTTTTTAGCAATGTATGGCTAGACCTTATTAAAATCCATTAGTTAGCTTAGAAGAAACAGAAAGAATGGAAAAGTTACTTTATTTTATAATATAATATAGATTATAACTTTAGCATAAATTATTATAAATAGTAATTATTCGAACGTTGGAAGCATCGAACCGCATATTTCGAAAATAAAATGATATTATTATATTATATACAGGCAGTGGGTCTTTCTAATTGTCTCTGCTGCAATTTATTGTAATATTGAAATAACTAGGTATAAGTAGGGATATGCATTATCGTAGGCTAACGTAATAAAGTAGATTCACTGAATTAATCTCCGAAGGCGATTCAGCCTACAGTCCAATTAGCCCGCAGGTTCGCTTGACCACTTCCAATTTTTTTAATGGTCAACTCGGCCCATAATTCTTGTACATTATACACGTAGGCATTTCGTTTTAGTGGGTGCGCTATAATCAGATTGCGGCACTCGTAGAGCTTCTACGGAACGACTTTGGCCGCTCCCGTCAGACAAACAAAACTATAAACATGAATGTCACTATACAAATTGTCTTCATTAAATTTACTCTTTTATTTTTATGTATTAAAATTCAATTTACATCGTTCACACTCTACTTTATGTAACTTGAGTTTGTCACATAAAAATAATTCTGTTTAATCGCTATGTAATTGTTTAAGCTGTGTTTATGGTCTTACCTAATTATTTCATTTTACTCGTATCGCCGACACTCCACATTCCGATGGTAAAACTGTCACAAAGGTTTTGCTTTCACATGTCGGGACTGAGCAAGTCATGTAGCACGGTCACTTAACAGTTAGCAAGGGGCAGTCCAGCGTGATCGGTGTCAGTGAGAGGCGGCCGGTGGGGCGACGCGGTAATGTTGTTATTGTTCGAGTACGTTGTACCGCGACGTTGTCTAGGGCGAGTGTCGAGCTGTGACGAGGCGCTCGGGCGGGCGGTTGCGTCGCGACTGCGCGTACTCTGCCTACGACTCCCCGCTCGATACCTACCCTGGCCATGAAAATTTCAACCTAGCTCCTGTCAACCTGTGGCAGAAAGGAGGCGTAAAACCTGTAAAATTTTGCGCATTCACGTTTTCGTTCTATGACAAGCTTTTCACCCTTTGACATAATTTCAAAATATATACGCACGGAATTAAGTTCATAATAATATTGAATCCAAAAACAAAATACACGTATACAAAATATATTATATAGAAGCAATAATAAAACTTTTTTGTTATATACAATTTTTTTTATTGAAAATATTTTCACTGCGATATCATTCGGGGTTTAATTGGATTTCAGTAGGTCGCGTATTTCGGCTATTTGCCGCTACCGCACCTATGTCACCTGTCGTTATTTTTTTTCTTATTTCACGTCCTTTTTTATGTGAAGAAGGATACTTGTACTAATCGGTACTAACAAAATTATACAGGTAAGCTATTTACTGAAAGTCCAGTTAATGGTAGGTGCTACGCCATTAGCTTGCCCTAGTTGGGCCATATATCGAATTTTGCCGGGCGAATATATTTGTTTTACAAAAGAAACAATACTCTAAAACCCTAAGCCCTAAAAAACTTTGCTTGCACACGTCATGGCGCTAATAATTACCAGCAGCGCCATAAGGGTTTCGAGTGCGCTGCTAACCTTGTTGGAATAAAGGATAAGGGATATAAAGGGGGAGAGTTAGTTTAGAATAATGGGCCCTGGAATCTGTTACGCGTTCACCGAAACAGAACAGCACAGGTGCTGTTAGTTTTAGGACTTCTGTAAGCGAGCGTTTACTGCAGCCACAGTTTAGCCACTTTCCACGGCAAAATTATATTGAAACGGACCCACCCTGTAGAAAGTGATACAGGACAAGATAAATGGTTGGAAGGGATGACGGGCTCTGGCTGGCATCCCTCTTTATGTAAAAAAGAAAATTGTAAACCACATTTATATATATTTCGGTACTAAGTATATATTTTTTTAAAACTATAGTAATGTGAAAATTGTATAATGCAGCATTCATCCAAAGATTTAAGCAAATTAACGCTACCATACATTCAGTAGGTACAGTCGAGTCAGGCGAAATTACTACATACCTATTATAAAACAAAGTCCTCCGCCGCGTCTGTCTGTTTCATGTGTCTGTTCGCGATAAATTCAAAAACTACTGCACCGATTTTCAAGCTATTCACCAATGGATAGAGTTGTTCTCGAAGAAGGTTTTCTATACTATATACTAATATTATAAAGAAGAAAGAATTGATTGTTTGTTTGTTTGTTTGTATAGAATAGGCTCCGAAACTACTGGACCGATTTGAAAAATTCTTTACCCATTAGAAGCCGACATTATCCGTGATGAACAAAGGATACTTTTTACCGCAGGAAAATGCTTCATTCCTACGGGAAATCTAAAATAAAAGTAAATACTAGCGGCTTGGCCCGGGAGATAGCACCATCTATCCAAAATACGGTAGATGGCGTTTTATACTTTTCTACGCGGACGAAGTCGCGAGCACCAGCTAGTAGTATATAATTTACAAAGTTACGCGGGTGAAGTCGCGTAACTTTTTAAATTGTATAGAAGCTAGTAAGATATAAGAATAAGATAGAACATCACAGGAGCTCAAAAGAGAGATTCTACTGCCTTCTTTTTTGAATACTCATTTTTAGACTCACGCTCAAAGCAAGCCAAGGCTGTCGTGACGTATGACAAATAAAACAACATTTAAAACATATTTACTTACCCAATACTTTATTACTCAAACATATATAAACAGAGTAGACATATCGACACACTGGTGAAAAACTAAGTTACGAATTGTTACAATTATTTACAAAGAATACTTTAGAAGTACATGCATCAAACTCTTACCAATTATATAGACAAGTACAAAGTAAATGCTTTATAAACATATATGTAATTGTATATGTATAGAAAAACCTCCAAAAAAGGTATAAATTTTATATTATTTGTCTGAATTTTTAAAAGTTATTAAATTTTAAACCATTTTATTTAAACAACTAGGAGCCTTATACAAATTGTTACATAAACAATAGACTAACACCATCTATCCATAGTGCAGATTGCAATTATTTTGAGTAAATTTATAGATCCAACTTCAGAATAGTCATAAACATTCTTACTAGTAAGGAAACAAGATTTTTGGTTCCATTTAAGTATTTTTAAAAGATTTCACTGACATCAAAGGCTTAGATCAAAGGTTAAACCGTGACAAATTCATTTCTATATCGGTTTAATGCTTGTTACATACATAGTTTTTGTTATATTAAAAAAAACATAATCGCAAAAATTACATCGCACAAAAAAATCAGTCTCAAAATATGCAGGTATAATATTATATTAAGTGAATAACATAACAATACGGTTTAGTGTATTTTAAAGGTATTTAAATGTATTGCAAAGAATAAATTATAAAAACAAGTATTCGATATTTCAATTTGTCCAAATTAAGAAAAACACTGTATTATATTCCTAAAACAATTTAAACAATGTTTGCAATTTATTTAAATTGATTTTTTATTTTTAAGTATTTACTGATGTTTTATTATGATTTTTTTATTAGTATTAATTTCTGGTTGTTAAATCTGTTAAATTAATAATTTTTAATTTAAATAAATAAGCAGAATAATTACGCTTTACTTGTTATTATTTGCAAAGTATTATTACTAATTCTCAAAGTTTATAGAGGGTACTTTAGACAATTTTTGACTTAAGAACATAATTTATTAATAAAATTTATAAAAATGTATATATGTATAGTCAAATTACTCATCATAAAATTTTATAAATATTATTAGATACTTGTAAAGAATCTGAACGGGATTTATAAAAAGAAAACTAACTCAATTTATCAAAAGATTTATAAAGATATAGTAAGTATAGCATAAAAATTTATTTATTACTTTAATGACCAATGTATTTAACTTTTTCCAGTAATAAAAAAATCCTTCAAAATTAACATCCGCTTTGTACAAAAAATTAAATTAAATAATGTTGCTCCGTCGAGCCATATTCACTCATGTCATGCCATGCATTTTTTTTTATTATTATGTAGTTAAAAGCTTATTTATTGACAGAAAAGAAGTCAACACACCGAGAGATCCATAAAAAAAATAGATAGAAAGAAAACAGACACAACTTATTATAATATATGTATAACAAAACTTATTATTATATGTATAGTTGATAAATCTAATATGGACAAGTGTCTGAAATAAAGTTTAATTATTAATATTATTATGCGAATATAAATATTTTATTAACTGTGGCATAAATTGACGTTAAAAATTGTCACGTGTATAGCCGCTCTTGTAAAAGATATATACTTCAAATATTCGATAAAATACATAAAAGGTATACGAGTATACAGTTAAAAATTCGGTTTTACACTTCGAGTATAATTTTAAAGCCCATCAGAAAATGTTTCTCGAAAATTAGGACAGCACCTCCACTAAAGACGTATATTTTGCCTTTGGCTCAATCAATAGTAAAAACTACTTTACACCTAAACACTAAAGGAGATTCTTTATACAAATATCATTTAATTTTTTTTTTTCACACAAATATACACTTAACATTGTTTTAAACATCACAAATTCTATGAAACTATTACACTATAGGTGGCAATTTATTAGTTTTTAGTATACATACATCGCTTAGCAATAACATTATAATACATTATACAATAAACAACAATTAATTGTTAACATATATTTCGGTATCCTATGAACACAGGTTCCAACTGGAGATAAAACATGGATAAATGTGACGGGCGAATTACGACCTTATTATAAATAGACTAAAAACGTAAATTAAGGAGTATTTTTCGATCAATTTCAACATTTGTCCAAACATTTTCCTTAGGAATTTGCTTAGAAAATGTTGAATTTGCTTAGGAAAATGTTGAATTTGCTTAAGAAAATGTTGAAATTGGTAAGGGAAATGTTGAAATTGCTCAGAAAAGTGTTGAAATTGCTTAAGAAAATGTTGAAAATGCTTGGGGAAAATGTTGAAATATACTGAAAAATTGTATATATATACATTTTGTTACTAGTCTATTGAAAAGGAGGGAAGGTACTTTAAATATTGAATGTGAATTTTATTTTATTTTTATTGAAATTTCATTTTATAATTAAGTAATAATTTACAGACAATTAAACAAGTTTAAATTTATATACATATTTAAAGTAGTGAATTGCTTTTGTGGTAAATAGTTACTCCATATACATATTATTAAAGTATATGGAGTATGGACAAGTGCAAGTAGATATCTAATACATTTTTTTTAGTTGACCAAGCAGATATTGCATTATTATTTACCTTTAAAAATTAAATGCATATACTTGCCTTTGATTGGAATTTCTTCATATCCAATGTTTAAAGTACCTACTCTCCTTCTGTTCGCAAACCCACTTATTTCTTAAGTCTTAATTAAAATACAAAAGGTCTTAACATTGTCAATGTGAACCATATTACTTCCACAATTAATATATGGAAATATGGATATACAAATATGGATATAAAATGCTGAGTAATTTTTTTTTTTTTAATATTCCGAAACGAAATTAATCTTTTTTACTTTGTATGAAATAGCCTTCTAGTCAAAACTCGTTAATGTTAATAATTTCATGCTAATAACAATAACCATTATATTTTTATTTGCTTAATAAATATGAAATATAGGTAGTTTAGAAAATAAAATGATAATATTTTTTTGAAATACTTCGAAATTTCAAAGATCACATAATTGTAATATAAAAGGCTGTATATTCAACTTATTTTCAAAATGTTCACGTAACAAAAATAAAAAATTTAAAACCGTTTAAAATCAGATCTGCTAAAGATATATTTTTTTAAAATATTAATAACAAATATTTTTTTATAATTTCTTAATAAACTTTTGCATTTATTTTTTATCAACCAATGGAAAATGTACATCCAGACGGACACTCGAAATTTCAATGTCTATTAACATACTACGTGTCATAGATAAAAGTTTATAGATGGATATTTTACATGAAATTTAAATTACTCACAACTTGTAAGTCAGACTGACTAACAAATATTATGCAAAGTGATCCTATGAACATGTTTAAAGGCACAAGAGTGGTCAAACACGCCTCCCTCGTGCTTTCCCGTTGACGAGCGTGTCGTTCGACTGCGGCTTACGTGGCCGCAGGATAAAGTTCAAATTGTCTCTCTTTATCGCGTAAAACACGTTCGCGTTCGCTGGCAACACCATTTCTGAAACAAAATGTAACTTCATTAAACGACTTTAGGCCAGTTTGAGAGCTCTCCGGACCGTCGTCGGCGCGTACGTCGGTCGCGCTGGTCATTTGTATTGTATGAAAATTTAGCAATAAACGCGTGCATACGGTCGGTTGAGCTCTGTAACGATTTCGAATTTTATGCAATGCAACCTGTATGCAAACTTTACATTGCTTATACCTATATGTGAAAGAAATAAGAGGAAGTCCACGCACAGACAAATAGACAAAAATTTTAAGAACTATTTTTAACACAATTTTTTTGTATAGATTTGTAAATGAATGTATAAGTGAGTGAATAAATATCTTTCTATATTTACCTCTATCTGACAAGATCTGAGACAAGGTGTACGAGTCGGGGTCGCCTTCGAGGTTGAGTTTGAGCATCGCGTTGCGGATCACTTGCGGCGTTCGCTCATTGTTGCCAAGCATTATCGACTTATACAGAACCACGCCTTCTGTCTCCACGCAGTCAGACTCGTACGTCACGCGCACTATGTAAAAGTTTGGGTCTGTGTTGGTGTTGGCGTGGGCCGGACTGTCGCTTACGACACCTGCTTTGCCATTGGCAGTCTTCGGGTTGCTGTTTGCGCTCGACAGCGAAACGTCAAGCGAAGGCAACGAGGACGACGAGGACCCATGGGATAACCGAGTCGGTGACGTCTTCCTAGCAAGGCTATCCCGCTTCCAAGCCGACACAGCACCGTCAGTCTCGCAATAAAACTGTGAACTATTACTAGAACTCGTGCTCGCAATCGAGTCGTTCTTTTTATGCCCCTGGTGATTGGCTTCGTTTAACTTCTTCCCCTGTCTATCTCTGGGTGGATTTGTCGGTGGTTCAATTTGGCACGACAGCTGGTAAGCCTCGCGATCGTCCAGAACGATCACCGAGTCAAACCATCTGTCAAACATAGGATCGGACGCCAAGTGGTAAGCGTTAGCTGCGCCCTGCAACAACTTGATTTGTGCGAGAACTTCGAATTCCTTTCTTCGTTTATCGAAATTGATCAACCCATCGACCACCGTATCCGGTATCGCGGTATCTATCATGGTGAGATCCGTAAGAAAGGTGCCGAGGTATGGGATAGTTCCATTGCTGACTCCCGGCGAACCACGCTCGTGTAATAATTTCTGCAGTTGCCGATCATTTTCGCCGACTGTGTCCGCAAATTTCGCGGTACCCTCTCTCATGAGCAACTCGCGTTGCGCCCACCGGTTGTTGTCTTCACTGAAAATCCTCGCCAACTCATCGAAAAGTTCCGATTTCTCCTTTGGCAACAACGCCCACGTTTTCCTCAACCTGTACACCGAATTGCTTTGTAAACCGCTTATTATAGCTTTTAAAGAAGAAAAGTTTTTTAACACCCTCAATTCACGCGCGATGTCGAGCCAAGCGGCGAGGATCTCGACGCGCTCGTGCGGTCTCAAATTTGGCTCGACGAGCACCGTGGAAATTACTCTAAAAGACACTGCATTGAATTGGTTGACGGTCGCGAGGACAGTGGCCGCGTCGTGTGAGCGATCCTTGTCACGTCTGGACCAGACGGCGCCGAGACACTGATGAGGCACAAGTTTCTTGAAGAGCTCCATGTCGATCCTGGTGAGTTGTTCGGCGAAGTGGCGATGGGGCACGTGCGGCAGTCGGTACGTGCTGGTGTGATGCGCTGGCACTCGCATACCAGCCGCGAGGCACACTCCGCCCGTAGTTGCCCCGTTCCCCCCACACCCATTCCTCTCTGCACTGAACACTGCCAGTTTCTGCAACACCTAAAATTAAAATTATTAATAAGAATTAATAAGCACTTTAAATAAAATTAAAAAATCTGGGAAACTTTAGCGGCAATAATCGCCCTCCTAAAGATGACCAGCTTGGAACTCGTGTGTTGTGTTTGTCACTTCGGCACCTGGATCATCCATTCGCATTTATTATGCTTATAGGCAAAAGAGGCACCAGTAGATATCATTAGCTTTCTCCTATACTTAAAAAACGGACGTATTATGTGCCAAAGGTTACCTTCGAATGTAATTCTGATCCTGGCAGATGTATTTGAGTGAAGGCCAGCAACTGTTGCAGTTCGGGATGGTGCGGTGGTTGTCGAAAGTCCTCCGGATAGCTGTCTAACCACACATGAAGACATGCTACCAAGGTTCTGTAACGTTAAACACAGTCATACGTTATTAACTAACCAGTCTATTGATCGAGCATAATTTTGTAATTTCTACGCGCACATATTTTACAGACGGTTCCTTTCTAAGTTGAATCAATAAATCGAGAAGATTCAGATTATGTGTGAAAAGAGATAAATTTGTATAAATCTCAACGTTTGCTCTAAAAATCTGGTTCAATTCCAAATACTTACTATTTTATAAATATTCTAAGAATTCGATTCCACCAAGTCATTTAAATATTGCCTACTTTTTTTTTAACAAAAATTTTTCAACGCCTCTGAGGTCAAGGTCCAGATTTCAAATTACCATTAAAATATAGTGACATTTTATTGCTTGCCAATTACGAATTAGGATGGTTTCCATAAATTTCTTTCTTATTGCTTGCTTTCTTATTTGGTTATTATACCATTATGCATTTGAAATATTAAGAGATTTTTAATTAGGCAAAATAATAATAATAATGATAATTTAAGTTTTTTATAATATACATATATTGTTTTTTTGTATACATATATAAATTTATATTGTAAAAAATTTTAAATTAAGAGAATAAAATAAATAAGTGCATAATAATAATAATAGAAAATAGAATCATTGCGAATAGTTAGTTAATTTTATTTCGTATCTAAAGATGCGAAAAATAAATCTAAGAAAAATCTTAGATAAATCTAAGAAATCTTTAAATAACGCTGTTGCACGCTACTTCGTCCGCGCAACTTTATAAAATATAGCCTATCTATGTTGCCAGCCGATATATAGCTTTCTATAGGTGAAAGAATTTTCAAAATCGGTTCAGTAGTTTAGGAGTTCATCGCGGACAAACATGTGACACGAAATTTTTTATATATAAAATATTATACACAAGTACAAATTGTTTGTTTACACGTACTAGCTCACACGAATATAAAAATAATATTGTTAAGTTATTTTAGTTTTATGGTTTCGTTTTGTTTTTCTTTGTTTTTGTTTTTTTGGTGTATTTCTGTATATACAATGTATAAATTTTCTCTGTGTATAAAATTAATTTACAGATTCGTGGAAAATGTTGTTGATTTCACTGTCACCTTTATTTATGTAGGTATGTTTCTATTTTTTCAAATTTACTATTAATGGTGTATTTTTTTGTTTTCCCTAATAAAATAAAATAAATAAGAGTAGTTTCTTAATCGTCATTAGGAGCAATCGCTCTTTGTTACCTTCGATGTTGTAGTGATATATCGCTTGCCGTAGGAACAACATCCTCTGACGCCAACGCTTCGTACCTTCGCAGCAACAGATCCAGCACTCGGCTGCATTCCGCAAACGAACTAAAAACAAACAATACTAACTTCATTTTCGAATACATCATCATAAATGACAAAGCCAAAACTTCTCATTTATTAAATATGTTTAATTTTTAATAGTGAGGCCTATGTGTCACATGACACGCTGAATTAACTGAATCCGACCCGATGTGTAAACATGTATAATGTAAAAAAAATGTATATATTGTTTTTAGTTAAATGTCAGCAATAAAGGCTTAAATAAATAAATTTTTAATAGTATGTTTTTACATGCAATGAATTTAGACTCAAACCAAACACGAAACCCGTTCGCTTAGCATTAGAAAAATAATTTAAAATTATTATATTTTTATTTTGTATACTAAACTTGTTACTGAACTCACTTACTACTACGACGACGTGCTTTACAGTTTTAAGATTAACTTTATTTACTGCCTTATTAAATTACCTAGTCGAAATTTGCTCGTAATTTGTAATCGTTATTCGCAATAAAATATGTAAATGATTTACCGGTAGGTGGCGAGAAAAACATTAACATAAGTGGATTCAAGCTCGCCATCATCAGTGGCAAGCGCCTCCACAAGACGTTCAACAGTTCCTGCCTTCACGAATCGTACGCGAACCGTCTCCCACTCCAAGTGGGATATTTCATCGTCGGATTCCTGTAACATAACAGTTGATTTCTCATTAAAAGTTCGTACAATAACTATGTAACTTACAATAACTAAAAAACGTCAATTTTAAGTTATTGTGTAAAATTTATGTTGTTGCTGAGACAGGCTTTATAAAAAACCAAACCGAATTTGTGAGTTAAAAGAATGACATACATAGTTAACTTTAAAAACAATTCTTAACTATTCATTAAGAACTGTTATATTATCTTAAATGTCACGGTTTCCATTTAAAAAAAATGAAACTAAGCTATTACTTATAATAAGGGAAAAAAGGAAAATCTGCTTAAAATTAAAAATTAATAATCCAGTCCTAAGTTAAAATAAAGAAACTACGTAGGTATATCATGTTATGCAAAGCTACTTACAAATATTTAAAAATTTAACATATTCCCTCTCCCAGTACGTAACTTCCACTCGAGAAGACGTTTTTACTAAACATTGTTGATTCTATGTACCACATTAGCTTGCAAAATTCATTTTTTTTTGTTTTAGTTATGATGTTTTTGTTTAAACGATTTTTGTGTTAGTTAATGCAAAAATTCCTACAAAGAACCTAAAAATTACTGCTTATACACGTTGAGATTATTCTTAATTAAATGGCTGATACCAAATATGAAAGTCGCCTATAGAAGTATTGTAAAATACTGCACATTTTAAATGAAATATATTTTAACAACATTCAACAAGTGGCAACATTTTTCACTGACAGTGATAATAAATAACCCAGAACGGCTAACATTAAAAAAGCTGTGGGTTTATGGACCCATGTCAAACAACACACATTAAATACAAAGCACAACATGGAGCTTAATAACTCTTTGCAAAATGTTTTAGTACATCAAATTTATGGTTGGTACCTCAACTTTTAGACATATATAATACTAGCTGTTGCACGCCACTTCTTTATTATTTTTTAGGTGAGATCTTCTGAAAGTCACCTAAGTTATAAAATTTTGCCTGTTACTCGCTGATAATGTTAGTTTTCTATAGGTGAAAGAATTTTTAAAATCAGTCAGAACTCTCTACAATACATCAATGAAAACCGCATTCAAATCAATAGTGGTAGGGCACACTGCGTTTCGCAGTCATTTGGGCTGCCCGTCTGGCGGCAGTAACCACCCCCTTACAGTTGTGTTTCGGTGAGTGAGTAAGGGATGCCAGAGCTCATTACCCCATCCCTCCTTTATCCCTTATCCTTAACCCTTCTATGGTCGGCAACGCACTTGTAGCACTTATGGCGTTGCTTGTGTTATAGGCGACGGTAGCCACCTTCCATCAAGTGTACCGTCAGCCTGTATGTCGACCTTAACATAACAAAAAAATTAAACCGTTTCTGAGATGAACGTGCACAAACTCACAGACAAACGTGTATTGAATGCATGAATGCATCTGTGTGTCTGTCTATGGAATCGTAACTCCCAAACGGATAAAACTATTTTTATCCGGATTCTTTTGTTAGATTGATTGATTGACGAGGGGATTTCACTACCTTCCACATGTTCTATTGATTTGAAATTTGGTGTACTGTTACTTCGGTGGTAATTCATTGTCTGTGCGGGATATCAAACTCCTTGTCAACTACAACATGCTTGGTTGGTATAGCGAGTTCGGACTCAATACAAAGTCGGCCGTTAGTTTATAAATTTTATTTCTAGCTTTTTATTAAGTAATGATAATGACAGGATCACCTACAGGGAGTGGTTTCAAGATAAGCAATGGTATGTTCAACTTTAAGTAATCCGGATATCCTTATGTACATAATATAGAAGAGATTACGAGTAAGATAAGCGAAAAGTACTTGTCCATTGTGTTTTAAAATGGTATTATTAAGTACTTTAACATTGTTTTAATAAATATGTGTAGTTAGTACGCTTTTATATATTATGTTGCAACTCTGCCAATGTCAATGCTTCCGGTGCAAATAACAAGTTTTCTAATGGATGACTTTTATGTAGGTATTGTAAACTATTCTATTTAATCAAACAAAGAGTTGTTGAATGCCATGATGTATGTTTTCATTATGTTTTATTCAAAACTTCCATCCCAAACGTACCTATATATATTTATTAATATATAGTTACCATTGACTAATTGGTTCATTTGGTTCTCTTTTATTTCGATATTAATAAGTATGGAAAAAACTTACACTAGAAGCACTACGCGTTGGCCTGTGATAGCGCACTTTCTTCAGATAGACGGTGTAGATTGCGCCATCGACACGTTCTTCGCCCCACAACCGCCATGTTGGCTGCTGGAACATACGATCGCAAGGTCAACACAAAATTTATTATAAGACACAAAGGTTTTGATATGTGTATTAATAATGGAGTCAATAGTCAACTCGCGGATAATTATTAACTCGCGGGCGATCATGTTTGGTTTGGTTAGTCAACAATAGATCCATAATGGTATAATGCCCATATTTTATTATATAAGTTTATCGTATCGTATTCAATAACGCGGTCCACTTGATGGTAATAAGTGCCTATTAATATGTTAATAGGCGACGATAAATAGCCCTTATCTGATAACACAAGCAACACCATAGGGACTACCATAATGATAGTTTAAAGGGCTGGTGCACCTTTGACATAGTTACTAAGCGAATATAATTTTTCTCTGTAATCAGAGCTCATAATGAATTTGAAAATTTATTTAAAAAAATAACTAGCCTTTTCTTGAAAATCCTAGCCGATTTATAGAAAGCTAATTATATAATAAGTAGTTATTCCATAAATATTAAACACATATCTAGTTAACACAAAATCTACTAACAAAAGTGGTAATATAAAAAGAAAGTGCTTGCTTTTATGGGTTACTTATAACAATGGGTAAAGACTTTCATTGGTGCTGTAACTCAATGGTATATTATATTCTATGGGTAGACTCATTTCATTCGTTATGCACATTTCTCCAGAGCCTATCTAACTACACAATAATTTATACACCTGATTTTACCCTAAATTTGAAACTGCTTTCGTTTCATAACGAGACTTGTAGAAAGCTCAGAAAAGTCAACAGATCAATTAATTAAAATTGAAATTCTTTACATATTTTATGCAACTTTACAACTCTCCACTCCACGCACCTACTAGTTAGTGTTGGTTGTATAATATGTGCTTACATAATCATCGTTGACTTTATCAGCGAACAGCACTGGCTCGACCTTACTGACGCCGCATATTCTCCACATGGCCCATGTCCGCGGCTTCAGCGTCACTACGCTAGTGACGTCACGTCAGCACAGCTGAGTGCCGCACCGCACGCTCACTTTCACTCATCCACTATATCAACGTAACGCTACGCTATCAAGCTACATGCAAATCCAACGATTCTCTTTATTGGATCGATCGCGGGATGTTATCGAGCGTTCTGTTCGAGTGGTTCGGACGAGCGAACGCAGGTGCCTCGGGTGAAATCACAGCACGCACGGACATCGGCACACTTGCTGAGTGCCGACGGATCCGGCTCGACTTGATTCGTTTAATTACCACCTCACATTCAAGTAGACCACGTAAACACAACCATTTTTTCATTTATTTTTTAAATTTTTATTTAGTTATTATTTATTTATTTTTATTTTAACATAAAATTTTATATAGATCAAATATTCCCGCGAATGGAATTCTAATTAAACTTATTATTTTTGTTCCCATTTTCACTTAGAAATTATGTTATGAAGTTAACACGATGTGTATTTCATATGAAAAAAAAATCAAACACATTTTCTTAGAGTATATAAGCAAGCACATTTTATATACACGCAACACTAAAGTATAATTTTCGAAGTTAATAAAGGAAATATTTATTTTTAAAACAATCGTATGGAAATATTTTAGTTTTACAAGGCGGTGATGTTGTGCGCGCGCGCAGTACGACTGCTCTCTTGCGGAGAGATCGCGTGAAAAACTTCGATAAAGCACGTCAATAAATTGCTACACATACGCAAGAGCACAAGTTACCTTATTTTACAATTCAACATCATTATGAATGAGTATCGAACAGCACAGAGTAGTGCAAACTCACCTTATAACTTATTTATAAATCAATGCGAGTAGTTAGAAATTTTTGAAAATGTCACTACAAAAATTCAGCCTATAATTTATTGACACTGAATGTGTCACTGAATTTATCACAAATGAATTACACTGCATAGTAGTAGTTTTATAAAATAAAGGAGCTTTTGGATAATATTCTTACACACTTGATGAATATTGACTTTGGTTTAACCCTTATTAACTCACTTTATACGCAAATATCATGGCAAACATAGATAAATGATTGGTCTCGCTACGCTCGACTAGATACGGCCCTACCTAAAAGCGTAAGGCTCCGTGAATGCTATAACTTTTTATAGTAATGTGTGTAAAGCATCGTCACTATTTATCAATTTTTACGTAATTTAATTATATTTTTACACAGTTTCAATGCGCTAATTGGCATTTTCTCATGCCCAAAATTTAATAAAACATTCGGAACATACATATCACAGACAGTTTTCAATGTGACTAACTCGGGTACGCCGAATTCGGCGTAGTATTTGTCGCCGCATTTTTTAAATACGGCGGCTGTATCTAGTCGAGCGCAGCGAGAACAATCAAATATCTTTGATAGCAAATAAAGTTTAAAGTATTTCTAAATATAAATCCCTATAAATGTAAAAAAAAACATATAAGCAATAATATTTTTATATAACATCTAAAAAAAGGAGCGCGGACGAAGTGTGGGCAATAGCTAGTTCATTTATAAATTCATAAAACTTAGAACAGACGTATTTTATTACACTGGGTCGTATTCGTAGACGAAGTATTATAGAAGTTAATAAATAAAATTATTTTGTCGTTTAGTTAAACGCCATGTAAGTAAAAGTGGAAAAAAGGCGGACGCTGTTATATAGTCTCCTAATCAGCACTTTACGTTCAGTGACACGCAAAAAAACTACGAAATTGTTTTAGTAGCAATTTTTATGTAGACGTACGCAGTACGCATTAATGACTAAATTAAATATGTGATTCAAACTTAACTCATTGTAACCTACAACACCTACAAGAGGTCATTGTAACCTTTTCGTTGAAAAATGTCCTTCAGTATAATTAATACTCATAAATATGCTTTAATCCAATTTAACGAGGAGGAAGGTTTCATTTTTACTTCGTTAATTTAATATAAATTAACGAAATAAAAATTATTCTTAATTTCCACATTATATTTAATTTTTTATTCTATTAACGCTTCTGTTCCGAAGATAATATGATGTCATAATAAACAAACAATTTTACCCAATTTAAAGACTGAGAAGACGTACGTTTTGCTTTCATAGTTGTAAGTGTACTTTCTATGGTACATTCCATTGCGTGTTCAACCTCGTGCTAACGATATCTTCGTAGGAGGGGTATTGATCGGTTATGCACCAGTAGTGGGGAAGATCTTAAAATAACCGATGTTCATAGCCAACACGCCTGGCACCGAAACATTTTTGTCTGACTGGAAAAATGTCTGGAAAATCTTCATTAAATTAATGTTAAAAGAGTTTGTCTGTTAGTTGCGCTTTTCAAACCTTAACTAATCAAGCGACAGGCATTAAACTTTACATGTAGGTACAGAAAAGCATATAGAGGACGATACCTTCCATGTATAATAGAAAAAAAGTGCTGTTTCCAATAAGTCATTTAAAAATAAAAATAAAAAATTCAACGCCTTAAAAAAAGAGGGGAGAAATCACGGGCAAAGCTTGTTTAACTATTAAAGTTTTAAGTATACATCCGTACTTCCTTACTATTATTATAAATGTGAATGTGAGTTTGTGAAGGACACAAGTTTAACGAGGACGAAGTCGCAGGCACCAGCTAGTAAATATAATAAAGCTTCATTAAAATACTCCTTCTTGAATATCAACGTTTTATATTAAAATAGTAAAGGATCTAGTATCAAGCCCATTACATATTTGAATATATGTAGGTATGTATGTATGTACCCATGCACTTAAGAGAGTCGAGTACCTTTAGATGAAACGTTCATTTGCCGTGACAGCCTCCCCTCTGATGCGCTTCCCATACCCCACAATATTAATATGTATGATATTAGGCGTATACGTTGAGTTTCAAAATTGTTCATAATCTTTTTATACGGAAAATTTTAATAACGAATTGAAATCTCACTTAAGAAAAACTCTAAATGCAACTGTTTTTTAAATACATTATCGCTTTTTCCTTTAGTAAAAATCGTATTCAAATCCGTTGAGTGGTTTAGAAGAAGTTTGATATCCTAACAGGGATGAAGGATTTTTTTCAAATAACTAAGTCCAGCAGTTTCGGAGCCTATTCAATTCAATTCAAACAAACAAACAAATTTTTTCTCTTGATAATATTAGTATAGATATGCATAGATTACGAATAGCTAGAAACGAATCACCTCAGCTGGTACTGCTGACCCTAATTACAGATAATAATAAACACCCCAAAGAGTTGTAGGTGCTACGAGGTCACTTTCCTGGTTTTATTTAGCAGCACTTGACATACTTTTTAATAATAGTCGGGCACATCTTACTTTTCGCGAACTAACAAATGTGTGTAGCACTAAATATTTGCTGTTTTATAATGGGGCTATGCTTCACAGCTACGCGGAAAAAAATCTAATGGTTAGGTACGAGTATGAGAGGCGACATTTGAAAATGGAAGGCGGTGTGTGGTTTCTCTCGCTTTCCGCACAACCGCAACAGGCATGGCGGATCGCGGTCACACCTACATTAGGTACCCACAGCAATGTACCAGTGTACAGTCGGCCGCATAAGTCGATTAACACATTCAAAACACTCACCGTCACCATTGTCACCATCTGTAAGTGTAGGTATTGTATGTACTTATCTATGTTCCTCCATAACTCTTAAAGGAATTAACTGATTTTCATGAAACTTGATAGATAAACATTTAGACGTACGGGACACAGGATAGGAAGTTTCTGGCGCCAGATGGCAGCTAGTAGATAATCTATAAGACGAGCAACTTCACAGGTGGTGCTAATGCGCCTCCGATCAAAGTAGAAAGAAAAATTTTGAATATTTGAAATATTAACAATGAATTGAAACTCATTTTCTTTATTTCATCAGATAATAAATGAGCCCAGAAAAATCTTTAGTTAACAAAAATAAATTTAAAAAAAACTTTAGGTTTAAGATTACATACAATATGTAAGAAAAGTAGTCACAGGGCATTGCGCAAGGCGGTTGCCGTGACTTATCCGCTTGGTCGCATCGAGCCACATCCTACCTATGATGACCGCCGATGGCACCCGGAATGACAATTTGTGAATACAATTTTACTTAAAGAAAATACTTCGTTGCATAATGGTTGCATACCGTCACGAACGAAACTTTTATTCCTAAAGTGGCGCCATCCCTCGAAACAAAAAGCAACATCTACTTTCCGAACAAACGTGTATTTTATGCAAATAAAAGTAACAATTAGTATGTAACGTTTACATCCACGTTGTAATTAAACATACTTATAACATGTTTGACGCGAAATACGTTTATAGTAACTAATAACTTAAACAATTACTTATGACGTCTACCATCTTGTAGTTTTGTTTAAGACGTAACATGTTTAAGTTTTTTTTTATAACTAAACATCAGTCTAACAAATCACAAGCGTTGCTTCCCCGCAAATTCTGCATTGAAAATATTGAAATGCCGAATTTATGGAAGGATTCTGTCAAGTTGCTTGGTTACTATGTTTCGTGTTGCGAATGGTCCTTTTCAAATGGCAATCATAAATTAAGTAGTCATACCATCATACCACCCCAAACCGAACCACGTGTGCAATATGTTATTTCATTGACTAAAGAAATACCCGAGCTATAACCGCTGCCCGAACAAAAATTTCCCTATCTCCTTCTTAAACCTTATATTGAATCCTACTAAGGTCGGCACCGCACTTCCTACCTATTGCGTAATGTTAATTGGCGATGGTAGCCACCTACCATATTTTATACTATTATAAAATTTTGTATTAGTCAATGCTTTTATTTTGAGGAACCTATTGAAAAATCTTCAACGAAAGGATGTCCCAGAGTTTTAGAATGATGTCCATCTCGAGCCGAATTCAATGGTTGTACATAACGGTCATCATCATCTTCAGCCCTTATGCGTCACCACACTCGATTATAATAGGTTTCGATCATTCTGTATTTCGAAGTAAAATCGATTGGCATTAGCAATTAATCGCTCCTAATGACTTCAAAGAAGGCACGTCGATGAGTAGACACAATTGAAGTATTGAATGGGCAATCTGGCACGGCTGTATGAGGCCATCGTCACGAAGGTGGGAGGGTACAGTGTTAGTTCAATGCGTATTGATTGTAGATGTTTAACGGTCGACGAACTCATTCATTTTGTCGACGTTAGCAACGCTAATACTTTCAAGTCTATACATTATGTATAATACTCATTATAAAATAAAGTAGGTAGCTGTCCACCTTTGTCTGTTTCCCCGCTAACTTCTCCTAAACCGCCCAATGGATTTTGATAGATTTTTCACTAATGAAAAGAGCGATAAACAAGGAAGGTTCTCGTTCCTTGTTTATCCTTATCCTTGTTTATCGTTCTTTCGGAGAAATCACGCACTCACACGCAGGTTATCTATGCAAGATAACCCCTTGTTAAATTAAAAAAATAAAGACGGATGAAAACTTTTAAAAAAGTATTGGAAGCAAAGGAAAAGTAAAGCTGATTATGTTAATATGAGTAATACGAAGATGTTATTTAAGACATTATCTTCATCAAAACAATTTATAATTAGTTATGCGTCTTTTTTTCTTACGGAATTGGGAACGGCCGCTTCGTGCCAATGCATCCACCGTCACGAACGACGGTGCACACATAACTCGAGCCTTGACCCGCATTGCTAACGAAACCACGATAACTTCACAAACAATAACATTTTATTACTATTGCCAAGATTAAATACGTGTGATTGAAAGGAAGGCTAAAAAATCGACAAGAAGTACAACGAGGAACCAGATTCGCGCGATACATTTACTAACAATTTCAGAGCAATTGATTGATTAGTAAATGTCCCGTAATTGTAATTGGTTTCCTCTAAACAAAGTACTGACGTAAGCGAAAATGACTCGTCGCGTACAATACCGCTACTTGATCGATGAATCATTATTATTGAGTATACAAACCACTTATCGTTATCGAGCAAAACAAAGTGATCCACTGTTGCAGACATTCGATTTAAGTTTATTTTCAGAATTACAAAGTGAAACTCTTCGTCCTATCAACAACAGTAGTCTTCTCCAGTGCAATAGATTTTAGTAAACTTTTGTAGCACAGATTTTTTTTTTATTAAACACTAGCGAACCGCCCTGTTTCGCACGGATGTAAATCTATCCATCCATACTAAAATACGAATATATAAATGTTAAAGTAACACTCTTTCTCTGGCTGCAATCTTTTTACGCCTTACTCAATCGATCATGGTGACATTTTAATACACATTGTCAGGAATACAGAAAGGGACATGAGGTAAGTACAATAATATCTTTCATCCAGAAAAAAGTAGTGTCTGAGGAATAAAAAAATAAAAACCCGACGCCTGATATAAAGATTGAATAAATTGTTGCTCATATAGTTAGTAAGGCGTTATTATTATTTTTAATTTTTTAACGCGGACGAAGTTGTGGGCACCAGGTAGGAATATAATATTTTTATTTCTTATAGGACATAGGGGGTATCTTTCAACCTGAAAAAAGTACTATTTCCGAGGGGTCATAAATAAAAATCCAAAAATCAACAATTGAATAGCTTAGAAATAGTTATATGAGCAATGAACATTTAATAAAAATGTTTCAATGCCTTAAAAGACGCGGACGAAGTCACTAGTGCAAAAGGTAGTAATTTTAAAGTACAAAAGGGGAAACAAAGACGTTTAATTGATGACTGTACTGTACCTACTGAACTACTCACTACTCACACCTAATTTGTAATATACTGATTCACACAAAGATGAATCGAAAATGAGACAAATAAAATACCTTATTATTGTCAATATCCGGTACAGTAATATGACGCAATAATGTCAATATAGAACGGAAGTTCTATATTGCGAAGTTGACTTGAAACAACTTAAATTCCCTGACTAACAGAGTAAAAATTATATTTTTTGAAATTACGTATTTTGAAATCCTATAAAGAATAATGGTATGTAATGTATATACAGTAACGTAAATAAATATAGTAGGTAAGAAAAACGATCATAAAAGGAAAATTCGTCATCGTAATTAAAAAAATCAGAACAAATAACTTTGGAGAGCCTTGATTGGGGTTGACAGTAACGTCAACATGGGTCAGTACTCAGTATTCTATGTTAAGTCCTGTACAAATTAATGAAGTCTGAACTTTAAATAATTTGATAAAACAGTGAAGGAATACTATACAACTATAACATAAAATTTAAATATTACCTACTTAATGATTGCGGGAGTTTTGAAAATGGGTGATTTTATAGAACAGTTTTTTGTCAATATAGAATATATTGTCAAAAACTGCGCCATTTTTCCGATATGACAATAAGTGGCAAAGTAGATAGATCAGGCGCAAATTTTCCCTTTCGAAGAACTCAAATTACCTTGACATACCACCTCGTCTGCGACTTGCGGTGCCTAGTGCGGCGCGGTCGCTCTGGGCTACGCTGCTGGTCACTTCTTGCTGGAGAGCGAAGCGCATAGCACCGCGCCGCTAGAGCCTTCGTTCGCTCCGTCAGAGAATGCCTCAACTCACCCCCGGCACAGCCACGAATCAACATACTTCAACCATACCCTAACACTTTCACCGCATCATACTTCTTCTCAGTGGCCACGACACGCATAATTCTCCTTTAGGTAATCGAAAAAAAGAAGCAATTTCAAATGAAGTTTTTTTTTAAAACACGAAAGAGTAGACAATGCCAAGTTGTTATTTTTTATTTATCCTAATCCTAACTCATACTTTAAATGCGATAGTGAGTTTATTTGTTTGTTACGCTTAAATTCTAACTATGTGCTAACTACTATATAATAAATTAATATCAATAAAACAAAATATAAGAAAAAAATATTTTTTACGTTATATGAAAGTAAATATAACAGTACTATAAAATATAAATATAAAGTTATATTTTAACACGTAAATTATACAACGAGGAAACATTCTTTTTTCCAATGCGATAGGTATTGTGTAACTAGTTATAGTGATTAATTAATTTTTGATAAGAAACAAATAAGAGTTAAAGAAATAACTGAATACAACATCTGGCTTATCATAAGCAATGTTTGAGATAAGATTACATTTTGTAGATAACATTTCAATAAAATCAACAAACTATTTCGAATAAGAGTCACACGAGCGTTAACTTTCGTGTGTGCAACGCAACTAGTATAGGTATTTAGCTCTTAAACAAATCAACAAGTCTTGCTGTCAAGGAAATTGGTTAAATGAGGAAGGGAGCGGCTGACATGGAGTAGTTGCGTGTATTGCTACATAAGCACTGCACTATATCTATCTAACTAAGTATGTAAATTCTACTAATAATATACATATTATAAAACTAGCTGGCGCCCGCGACTTCGTCCTCTTTAGTAGCCTTCCTGTGTCCTGTACGTCTAAATGTTTATCTACCAAGTTTCATGAAAATCAGTTAATTCGTTTAAGAGTTATGGAGGAACATACAAATAAGTACCTATACCTACACTTACAGATTGAAAATATTTAATAGGTATTGATTGATAAAGTCGCTTCTGTCTGTTTCTCCGCTAACTTCTTAGCTACCTAACTAAATTTTAAACGATTTTCACTAAAGGAAAAAGCAATGAACAAGCATTAATATATGGTATGTATAGGCAAAATATGGTTTTATTTTTAATTTTTATCTTGCCAATCAGTCCAATTGACAACGAGCAAAATGTATTGAATGTTTTTATGGTAGACCAGGTAGAGATGTGCCACATCAGGTCTCGAGGATTTTACCACCTCTTGGGTCAATTTATGCAACCATATAATATTATTGTTAACTGACGTCCAATCTAAATCTTTCTAAACTGCATAAATATATTCACGAACCTCCGATTTTAAAGAAACCACGGCGCGTTTAATTTCGTTACAGTATAAATTATGTTGTATCCTCTGGGTTACGGAGGTTATTTATTAATTATTTTTTTAGTATTTAAATTACTTATATATTTATTTAGTTTTATTTTTAAATAAATATGAAAAATAATGATATTATGTAACTAGGAAACGAGGAATAGATAATAATAAATAATGCTTACATTAATATAATGAGTATTATTATGCAGCACTTTCAAAAGTTCACGACTTGGTTCAAACAAAGCCACAAGATAATAAGAGAGCCAGGTGGCACAGCACAAAGAAATGATACGATGCCTACCTGTTTCATATGTGCTACCTTTGTGGTGTGTGTTGGTGTATTGTATTATATTATACCTGTCCGAAATTCCGAATATTGGCAGTGCATAGCAACAACCAAACTTTGCCTTTTTTTCGACGGCAGGTGGCCATCGACTGCAATGTGTTCGAAAGCTACAAGACTCAACCAATCAACCTAATAAAATCATGATTCAGAAAAGGTGCTGTTTTCGAAGGATACCGAAAAAGTGGCTTGCAAAAGCTTGGTTGAACGGGTTAATCTCAGGAACTACTGGTTCGAATTGAAAAATTATTTTTGTGATGGATAGTTAGTCCATTTATCGAGAAAGGTTTTAGGCTACATAACATTTCGAACGCACGGGAAGTCGCGGGCGACAGCCTAGTATAATATATAATTGCATCTCGTTTCCACAAAACCATGCTATGCGTTTAAGTATTTAATTAATGACTAATATTACCTACCTTAGATATAAAAAAAGAGTGTTTGGAACCGGATTTTTTTTTAATTAAGGTGATTAAGAAATAGTTGGCTGGAAATTACAGCAAAAATAATAAAAATGAAGTATTTTTTTGCTTTTTTTATATATTTATTACAGATAACATAACTAATACAAATTAAAACTTACTGAAAAGCACTGAAACTTTTAACAGTAGGTTAATACCAAAAAAACCTGCCCCTAACTAATCTAATTTATTCATACCAGGTATTTGAGCTTTTTAAATTATATTGAAGTACCTAGCATATTTTATTGCAAACACAAACATTCCTCGTTTATCGCTCTTTCCATTAATGAAAACCGTAACTTATAAAAAATAAAATCGTTGATAGTTAGAAGAAGTAAGGGGAAAAACAGAGGCGGAGATAGATTTTATTTTATAAGTAATATTTATAAATAAATGTAAGCACAATAACAAAAGATAACTATAATACAATCATATTGTATATATATAAATGAATATAGATAGATACTTGGATAACTTAAACTTGCATTGATTTTTTAATCTAATGATTCTGTTGACATAGTTACTAAAACCTGCTATAAATAAAACGCTTTTATTGGAATTAAACCTGTCCAAGTAGCTAGATCTAAAAGTTATTAGTGAAAAAGGTTCATGTAGTACATAGTGTTTGTAAACGACACTCGTGATGATAAACTTGGCATTGGCTACATCCTCGTTAACCCCTAATTTATTGGAGTACCTATTTACCATGCAAATTATGTTTCTGTCGTATGTATAAACACCGGTTCAAATAGGTATACGCAGTCACTGTACAAAAATACACACGAAAAAATTATAAACAAGCGAATGTTTTATAAACTTAATTCACTGTACATTCATATCACAGGAGTTTATCGCGAAAATGACAGTATAAATAATAATAAAAACGTTTTTTAAAACCACGAGCCCTTACGAGCACTGCGTCGGACGTTCGTCGTCTGACTAGTGACTAATGTAATGCGGTTGAATACAAGACGGGCTCTGCTCTGTCTGACTGTGACGACACAAGGATAAAATTGTTGTGCGCGTTCAAAACCACGCATGCGCAGATTTCCACGGATTTTCCGAGAGCACTGTCACCGCCGTGCACTTAAAATTCTTTAGTGCCTTCGTTATTTTTAGACGTGAAGTGAAGTTAGCTGCAAGTTATTCAACGAAACATAAACGCTAAGTACGTTTTGACGTTTCTATTTTTAGCCAGACACAGGTTTGCCATGAAAACGTATTAATTAATTCAGGAATTTTTCCCAACCTCTGTCCTAGGGCGGAAGAGGTTAACCCCTAATTCAGAAAAACTGCTTTAATATTTAAAATAGGTTTACTTCACTCACATTAGTGTATCTATTGTTTATTAAACTCTACCAAGATGTTTGGTGTTGCTTTTTTACCAAACTCTTATGTAATGTCAACTGTCTATCGCGACTAATCGCGAATAGTTAGTAAAGAAATTTGGTTGCAAATATGAAAAAGTGGGTATTACTTGTTGGCAACTGGATGCCTATTTTATTTAACGTTTATATAGGAATTGCGATAAATTACTTTTTACTGAAAGAGGAACACAAACTATGGAAAAGCGGAAGTAACCGCTGTCCGCCTGTCTGTTTCTCCTACTTATTACTTCTTCTTACTACGACTACGACTTCTTACTAAGAAAGACTACGAAACGCAGTGAAAAGTTCACGTCCAAAGTTGACTCTACCGAGAATCGAACCCGGAAACCCGCATCTCAACCATTCATCCAATGGGCTCGCCAAAAATTTTTTTCGATTATTTTTTTAATTATAAAAAGGAAATTTTGATAAGATGAGTAACTATTCAGCGAGAAAGGTTAGTGTGTATATAAAACCGGCAGGCTTATTATCTAAATGCCTCTGCTGAGCGACAGGCGAAAAATTTGTGCAATATCACACTAAATCATATCACGTAGCTCATAACACTGGTTTACATAAAAATTAACGATTTAGTGTGATATTGCACAAATTTTTCGCATTTATCGCCTGTCGCTCAGCAGAGGCATTTAGATAATAAGCCTGCCGGGCACGTCCAGTGGCGGATTTACCAGAAGGCTGAGTAGGCTGGAGCCTAGGGCGGCAGAATTTAGGGGGCGGGAAATTTGCCAAAAAATTCTTTATGTCTTACAGAAATAATATTAAAAAAAAATATTATTATACAAGTGAGCCAGAACCAATACTGTGGATAAATTGCGAAAAAAAAACTTGAAAAAAATAAGTACTGATTTTTTTTTCTGATTAACTACTAACAGGCTGAAACTCCGTGAGTGAGCTTCGGTTTGCCAAGACGTCTAAGTACCTTTTTCATCTACGAAATTTTTCGATAGAGGTCGCTAAAGGAGTTAGCAGTTTATTACATTATTATATACACATCAGTTATTCAGTTAATAATATATATGTAATATGTATATATGTTGTATATTTGTATATATATATATATATATGTATTTATCTTTAATATGTGATTTTTATAGTTTGTTTAGTTTGTAGGAAATCGTGTAATTTGGTAATTTTATTATTATTATTTTTTTGTATAAATAAATGTAAAATCCAAAAATAAATGTATAGTTTATTATACATTTATTTGGTTGGAGTTTATCTGTTCGCGATAAACTCAAAAACTACTGCACCGATTTTCATGCTGTTTTCACCAATGGATAGAGTGATTCTCGAGGAAAGTTACGCAGGCGAAGTCACGGGCAGCGGCTAGTAAAATATATTTATAACATTTTAGTAACAAACCTAAGTTACTAAGTATTACTTACACTTTTTTTCTAGAAATCATTGTTTTTTCCGCACCACTAACAAGAGACAGAAACTGGAACGATAAGCCATAGAGTACTTCGTTTCTATAAAAGTATTAAGCAAGCAACTCTCCGCTCCCACGAGCTTTCGTCACATCAGATTAATTACTTTTAAAAAAACGTATGAGAATTATTATGTATGTACTATGAATAGGGTTAATTGTGAATTTGATACGATTTTCTAATCTAATGCATTGCTCGATCCGGGGCTTAAATGAGACAAAATAAAATCAGCTTTCGGTGCGTCCGTTTCGGAGCTACGGTGCCACAGACAGACAGACAGACAGACTGTGCTTATACATCGTGCGTCAGGGGTTAAAGAGTGCTGCCACCACAGACAGACACACACTCAGACAGACAGACAGACTGTGCTTATACATCAGAGTGAAGTTTTTTGTAATTTCACTACATATTATAAAACAAAGTCCTCCGCCGCGTCTGTCTGTTTGTCTGTCAGCCTGTTCGCGATAAACACAAAAACTATTTACTGCACCGATTTTCATGCTGTTTTCACCAATGGATAGAGTGGTTCTCGAGGAAAGTTAAATATAAAAATGTTAAGTGGTACATACTTCAATTCGTTGTGTATATAGGTATATTATATAATATGTTATCTATGTAGGTATGTTAATATTATGTATGAATGGCGAAAGTATTTTTATGTCCGTGTCTGTTACGTTTCACTGCTAAATAGTTAAACCGGAAATGGTAAGTTTGAACCCTAGAAAACGACTTTTTTTTATTCACGAGAGGCTGCCTACTAGCATTTTTTATAAGTTTAATCATTTTGTTCCATTCCATCACGGCATCAAAATGAAACTCAGCACCCACACAAACCAACGATCGGTCAACGATCTTTTATTATTGCTTTATTATTGGTCTGCTGACATCAGCAAGCTGGCAAAAACATAATTATGAATATTTCGCCATAATTTAACTTTTGTTTAATCTGTACCTACTTGAACATCGCACGTAAATTATAATTTGACTTTATCCTTCCTTGTCCTATTAATTTTTTTAATAGTTTGCATGTTTGTTTGGATATTTTTTTCAATTAATTACGCAAAAACCTGGATTTAACATAAAGTAAGTAGGTATATTTTTTATTCGGAATAAAATGTTAGGTCAGGAGTAAAATGTGATTTCCAAAAATGAAATGCAGCATGTATGTACTATGTAGGTTTCGAAATCGCGGGCACATCGAGTTAAGTACCTATTAATAATTTATAATTAAGTGCATATTTTTTTATGCATATTACTACCTACTTAGGTAAATTTTACGTATCATGTTCCTATAAAGAAACATTACTTCAATGATAAATCCTTGAAAATTTACTAGTCTTATGTAAATTATTTATTATCCACGTAACACATTTAGCAACGTTTACATGCTAGCTAGGTATATCATGATTATAAATAGCCAATACTGAATCCGCCTCCGTATATTTCTTACAAGTTTTTTTTTATTCTATTAGTTACCTAGTGCTTGTGTCTGGCGGTGGACTGCCACTAACTTTACAACAGCTGGTCTCTTTACTGTGTTTCGCTAATAAATTCATCATCTAACTTGTTTGATATTTTTCTTAAAGTTAATACAAGTGTGTATGCCAATATAAAAATGATATTACCAAGCTCTCGGCATCCTGGCTCATCTTTTTCTACGCATGGTTCACGTAGAAGATCCGCGCACAGGCGGGACCGTAGCCAAAGACCAGGTAATCCTTTACAATGCACCGCCACTTCACTCCACTTGAACACAACAACAACACACCATTACATTCTCCACTCCACCACTGCACCCGCGCCCAACATATGATCGCCCCGGCTGGACCCTCTGACGTCACTCGCTTTCTCGAAACACACAAGGTTGTGTTGCGTTATTATAATAAGCTTCCCGCTGTATTCTACTTTTAACCGTTTTAAGCGACATTAAAGAAATTGACGCGGCACTTTTAATGAATACACTAAACAATAAAAATGTAAGTACAAGTAAGGTAGGAAACGCGACCGTGTGAAACAGGTATGTACATAGTTTCGCGCACGAAACTAAACAAATGTGTAGTGAGCGGAGTGAAGCACGTCCGCGTCGCGTCGTGGCAACTGGCTGGCAAGGCAAACGCCACGGACCACCGCGGTGCGTTCGCGCACCACGTCGTAACGGCACAAAGGTGAGGCCCCCGCACCGCCGAACCACCTCTCGCCTGTCACAATTATTATTTTGTTTCTAACCAATACCAAGTAAAATAAACAAACACAAAATGGCGAACTTGAATAACGAAATAAAGAAGGGGTAGATATTAATACAGATATAGGTATTTCAACCTCGCAAAAAACGACTTCAAACCATAAAGGTATAATTCCAACACTTCAAACCGTCTCCTCATGGATGCCATTGTCAAAACTGGATCAAATTGAAATGGGACCACACGGGAAGCTTCACTCAAGCTTTCAAATAAAAAAGAATCATCAAAATCGTTTCACCCAGTCGAAAGGTCTGAGGTAAAAAACATTAAAAAAAATACAGTCGAATTGATAAGCTCCCCCTTTTTTTGAAGTCGGTTGAAAATGAGGTGGTTTAGCCCGTGTGTCTGTCTGTTTGTGGCATCGTAGTTCCCAAACGAATGGACCTATTTGTATGGTTTTTTTGTTTGAAAGCTGACGTGATCGAGATGGTTCTTAGTATAACCGTTATGAATATTTGTTAGCCTTTTGAAGATCATCAGTCCATTACTTACCTAGTTGACGAAGGAATCTCACTAATTTCCACGGGTTCGATTGACTTGAAATTTGGTTTATTGTTACTTCCGTGGTATTTTCATGATAGTAACCTTGACCTCATGCTGCATTTTCAAGTAGCCTACGGGATACCCAACTCCTCAGAGACTTACAACGGACTCAAGAGAATGTCGGGGGTTAGTTTATAATTTTTATTTGAGTATAACTGAGTATTCCGTCTCTTGGATACCATTCCAAGAGACGGAATTAGAAGACAGGGGCGTCCAATAAGAAGATGGGAAGACGATATTCGTATGACCTTGGGACCATATTGGCCGAGAGTGGCACTAGATAGAGAACAATGGAAGCAGTTGGAGGAGGCCTATGCCGAAAGGCACACCGAATTGAGGGACATTTTGTAAAGTAGCTATATTAAGTAAAAAAATATGTAACAGTTCGGAAATAAATGGCTATTATTATTATTATAACTGAGTATAGCTTATATTTACAGTTTTTATTTATTTATTTATTATCAAAACAGCAACAGCCTAGCACACTTAACATTAACACTTATCGTCCAACATCTAGGTCCAGTGTGCACGCCAATTAGAGCTGAGCACATGATTCAATTTGCTAAACTCCATAACTCCAAAAAATATCATAGAAATTAATTAATTTTTATTCCCAGTATATTATGTGGAACTAGCTGGCGCCCGCGGCTTCGTCCGCGTTGAAAAAGAAAAAAGTAGCCTATCCTGTGCCATTTTTTTTTTGACGCCAGGAAATGCGTTACGCATACACACACAGTCTGACGGTGGGACGGTGTGGTTATGTGGGACTCCCCTCCCCCTAAATGAGGGAGTTATACCCATTAAAACCAAGCGGCGGTCCTCCACAGCAGCAGGAGGATCCTGGGCTCGCATTAGCGCACCAGGGCCCTCCCTCCGCTATACCCCCTGTTTTTCGGGAGGGCACCTCCAAGGGATGCTAGTCGCACCCGGCAACACCCCGACCGCTCAGGGTGTTGTCCGGTCTCGAGCCGCGTGGTTTGACGGCGCATTTCCCCATAATACGCCGCCCGCGACACGTAGGCAGTGCTCAAGTTATCGGCTTCGATTGCCGGCACCCCGGCGCCGCCTCCTCCGAGCGGGATCGGCCTATCCTGTGCCTGTGCCGACATCCGACATACCAAGTTTCATGATCATCAGTTAATTCGTTTAAGAGTTATGGAGGAACATACATACATACAATACCTACACTTACAGATTTATTATTAGTATTTGATGATTGATAATAATTCCTCTCTCACAAGTGCTTACAAAATAGTGAAAAAATTTACGCTTTCACCCCTTAAATACTCATCAGGTACTCATCCTATCATTATAAAATTTTACATACACGTTGTCAGGTACCTATACCTAGAGAAAAGGATAAAGGATACCCTTAAGGGTAGTTACCTTAAATCCAGAAAAAAAAGTATCTACTGTTCTGAGGGATCAACAAAAAATGCGGAAACTTTGGTGTTTCCGTAATAATTAATTGAATTTAGAAATGGTGAGAGTTTGCGATTTTTTTAGGTGTCGTAGTTAGGTAGAATTTGGTAATAATAATAAAATAATCATATTTTATTAGGATTTCATTTGCTATCTACTGAACAATACTAAATTAAACCCGTGACTTCGTGGGCATTTATCTTTTAAGTACTGTCGGCAGGCTTATTATCTAAATGCGTCTACTGAGCGACAGCGAAAAATGCGAAAAAATTGTGTGATTTAGTGTGATATTGCACAAATTTTTCGCATTTTTCGCCTGTCGCACAGCAGAGGCATTTAGATAATAAGCCCACCGGTTAGCATTTAAGATTACATTAATTCTAGGTAGCGAATTCTTTTCACCCACCTTTAGGGGCGTCCAGAGGGAGTGTAAAACAAGAATCTCGACCATTCTTAAGGTAAGTTACGCCCGTTATCGTGATATTAAGGGGTAACCAATATTCACTTATAACTTCATTATTTTTGACCGTTAAGAAGACAAAAAGGTTATATGAAATTTTTCATTTCAGCGGTGTGGTGAGCGACTACAGGCGTTCAAAATTTTGTAGGCGCTGTACTATAAAAAATCCTCCACATAATCGTCAGATTAAGAATCAGCGCGATCAGAAATTTAGCCTGAACCGTCTGAATGAAAATCTGACGCGCTCGAGTATTACAAAATGAGAATCGTCAAAAATCTTTTTTGCATTTTTAAAAAGCTGCCACGAGCTTGCGTTACATCCGAATCGTCTGAATTTTAAATGGGAGCTTAGTTATTAAAAAGGCTTCCACAACATACAATTTGAACGTTTCCTATTTAGGAATCTAAGTAGAGAGCTCGTGATCACACTACGCTAAATTGATTTCTAAGTCGAAGACATAGAGTTGAAAATGGATAAACTCTCAATTGAATCCAATCAGTAGCACTACCATGAGTTTATGACGATCGAAATCGCTAGCGAGAGATGAGCGAGAACGTAAAATATTTGTATGAAAAATTTTACAGCGCCTCTAGCGGTCACGCAAAGAACTAAAACCGATAACATGAGTTGTATAAGTGAAAAACCTATCGAATGTAGTCGCTAGCGACTGACGTTTAACTTGACATTTCTATACAAAATCGGTACCATGAGTTACAAATTTGACTGATGCTCTCGAGAAATACCGTAACGTTAGTAGTTAAATCATTCACTAGCACATTGAAGGGTGAAACGTTCGTTATCGACAGAAGTAAACTAACGTAAGATTTCGATAGCAACTCATGGTAGTGCTACTGTTCTAACTGCGATCACACCTTTCGATTTCCTAAATTGGATACGTCCAAATTGTATGGTGTGGTAGCCCTTTTAAGTTCGCTTAACATCCCCTCTGAAAATCTGACTCGCTCGAGTTGTATTTAAAATTTTACCCCCACCCCCGCCAACCCCACCAATCAAACCGTCAGATTAATTCATATCTGTTATCGGAGACACGTGGGAAATATACATTGACAATAGCTGACGCGCTCGAGTAAGTCCAAAAATCCCCTCTAGAGTAACTTATAATAGACCACAGACAACGCGACAGTCAGTTGGTTGCTACTTGCTTCACATGCGCCTTCAAGTGCACACGTTTGTCATCACGTCAAGGCATTGATCCTAGAAAGTAAAGATGCGGCCATTCGAACATTTGCTTCGAGCGATGTTCGAGCGGATTTGGTACAAAACATGTACAAAAAAAACTGACGCCATCTATTAGAACTTCATTTACTTCTACAGCTCTGTTACATGGGCCGGTCTTCTTCTTCTTCTTCTTTTAATGTCTTGGCTTCTCCGATGATTTTGTCAGTGTCATTAGTAAAAATTGAAATTAAAAATCAAACATAGCAGATCCCGAGACTAGTCAGTCAAGTCAAGTCAAGTCTATAATTTTTCTTAGTTTTCCAAAATAGGTCCGTCAAGTCCAAAGCAAGCAGTCAAGTCAAGTCCATGGGCCGGTCTCTGTGCCGGTCGGTGACTGCTGTCATTGGTGTCACTTTTCGATTTTGACACCGGCGCGTCGGTGCCACATACTGGGAGCGTTAGCCTTGTCCTTACAAAGTAATATAATATGTCAATGGTCATTACACTTCGACTCAAAAATTGTGGTGTGATGATAGGGAGAACATAATTTTCGTGTCGTAGTCAATCTCAAAAAAAAATCTTTTGAATCTTTTTTGGTCAAATAAACTATTAACAATCAATGTTTAATGTGTTTCAGACAGTTACTTTCCCTAATGTTAAATAGTGCATTAGTAACACTACTATTATATGATATGTATAGTTGCCAACAACGAGTTCCTGGCCTGCCTCCTTGTGTTATTCTTCGGTACGTTATTAGCTATGCACGAGCTATGCAAATGCACTGTAAAGACAAGGTGAAGATGTGAATGGACGTGAAGACCACGGCTGGTAATCTTCAAGGAAAAATCACTAGACATATGAATTTATTGGCCTGTGGTAATAGCAAAATAGAACATGACATTTGACCTTGACTCTCGCCCTTCTAATAAGAGAGAGAAGCCATTTTGTTTTGAAACATGATTGTTGTTTATTGTTGCGTAGATTAATTTCCGCATTTTTATAATCATTTATAAACAAAAATCTTTGGATACATACATACTTAGTATGTATGTATCCAAAGATTTTACAAGTGCTGTGTACCAGGATAATATACAATGTGCAAAAAAGGACTCGAAAAATGATTCTTTACGGAATAGAATAAGTGAATTCGCCCATCTGCCACAACTCGTTTTGTGACTCCTAAGAAATCTCAACAGTATATCCATCACTGTTTCAAGAATCGGAGAAGAGTGGCATCCCGTTGAACTCTTTGAAAAGTGGTAGTGTTTGTGTTCTTGTTCTACATGCCTATAAATGTTTATCATTAATACAATATATGTTTTATGATGTATTTCAATTCTAGTTTGTATTCAAATCAAATCAAATCAAAATATTTATTTATCAATTAGGTTTCTACAAGAAACTCTTTTGATCGTCATTATAAATTTAAATTTACCAGGGTTTCGGAAAAAAAAAACCAAGATGACGATCCTGAGAAGAAACCCCGAAAGAAACTCAGGATACTATTCTTTTTGTCATCATTAAAATGTAAAATAGTACAATACACATTACTTAATATTAACAAACTTAAAGTATATATATACAATTATAGTTTTACAATACAAAACATAGTACGAACTCCGAATAGCTATTGAAATCGTATATTAAGTTCATGTTATGTTTGTGGATATCCTAAAAATAAATATGTACCCATTATTTACTGTGTTTTAATTGTGTGATGATATCCATTTAAAAATAAATTAAGAATCCTTATTAAAGCCCGTAAAAAAACAAAGGGGTGAGAGGGGCGGGGTAAGTCAAATGTCATGTTCTATCTTGCTATGACCAATCAGGTGAGCTTGCCCATGTCCAGAGCATTTGTACTGCAGATGTCCGTCTGATACGTTAGTATCTACTATTTAGTTTGTGGTGAAGACTTTGCTGGAAGTGGTAGTGGAGTTAAGTAGTGTTCTGTGCGTAAAGGTCTATGGTCTATACTCCCTCTACGGTTCTGTTCTGTGGAGTGTGGATCGGTGGATTCGGTGGAGTGATTGATGTGTGCATGTGTGTGATTAATTGATGATTCTTGAACCCACTGTTGCCAACTAAAGTTTTTACCCCTAAATTTAGGGGGCACAGAGTTAAAAAAGGGGGAATGTTAGGGGCAGATTTTTATTGAGGTTTTTTTTTTAGGGACTCCGAAGAAAATCTGAAATTTAAATCGAAATGGTAATGGTAAATAAACCATTTACCATTACTAAGGAGTTTTTTTAGGGGTATTTGATAAAGAAAATAGGGGGGAAATTGGATACGGACGGGTTGGCAACACTGCTTGAACCGCTTGATTGAATTGAATTGAATTGAATTGAACGCGACGACGCGAGTGAGAGTGAGTGAGACGAGCTTGGAAATAAAATAAAATAAATAAAACTGTATTTAAAAACAAAACATAAAGAAATTATATATATCATTTCTACATAATGAATGTATGAATTCAAAGTTTTATAAAATAATATATTAATTTTCAATTTTAGAATTTATTTGCAACATGTCGAATGTATGCGAAGAATCGAGCAAAAAACCAGCGTCGCCATCAAATAAACATAATGAAAGACACGACGACGATACGAAACAAGATGAAGAAGCATGTAAGAAAAGTAACGGTGAGGAACATGCTAATGTTGTGGCGGCCCATTACAATCACCTCGAAGAGAAAGGAATAAAGGAAAGATTTAATTCACCCATTTTCTTTTTAAGAAATTTTAATAATTGGGTGAAAAGTGTTTTAATTCAGGAGCACACGGATAAAATACGGGAAAAGGACTATGGGAGAGCAATAAAGGTTCTCGACATATGTTGTGGCAAAGGTGGAGACTTAAGTAAATGGGAAAAAGCTCGTGTAGAGCACGTCGTATTTGCTGATATAGCTGATGTGTCTGTGCAACAATGTCAGACACGGTTTGAAGATCTCAAAAGAAGATGTAGACGTGTGTTCACTGCGGAATTTATTACCGCCGATTGCTCTAAACAGACTCTGAGAGATAAATATGTAGATCCTTCAATAAATTTTGATCTTGTTAGTTGCCAGTTTGGATTACATTACAGCTTTGAAAGTTACTCTCAAGCTTGCCGTATGCTTACAAATATATCTGAGTGTTTGAAACCTGGTGGTTATTTTATTTGCACTATACCAGATGCATATGAAATAGTTTCACGAGCTCAAAAATCTCCCAATGGAGGATTTGGCAATAGAATATTTGATATAAAACTACTATTTGATACATCGGATGGTTATCCATTGTTTGGTGCTAAGTATGATTTTCATTTAGCGGGTGTAGTTGATTGTCCGGAGTTTTTAGTTAATTCTAAGTTATTTGTTAAACTTGCTGCTAAATTTGGGCTAGAACTTACATATAAAGCTGGATTTGCTGATTTTTACAAAGAATATTCTGAGAAATATAAACAGTTATTACAAAGAATTATGTGCCTTGAGAGTTATCCTGCGCCGCCAGGAAAGACACTAATTGCGAATGAGTCTGAATATAAACATGCTCAAGATTATTTAAATGGCTCTACAAATCAAACTGAACAAAAACATATTGGAACTATGAGTGTTTCTGAATGGGAAGTAGCGAGTAAGTTCTTTACATAAAATAAAACAATCGCTTCCCACCTTCTGTCCCTCTAACTAAATATACACTTATATCTTTCAAACTACGCAATAGATTGATTATAATACAGTTATCACTTATGGAAAGAGTGTTTCTCGAGGCAGGTTTTAGTATATAATTTACAAAGTTACTCAGGTGAAGTCTCAGGTAGCAGCTAGTTATTCTATAAATGGCTAAATGAAAAAGATATTTTTAGCAATATTTATCAAAATATCCATTTGAGTTATGTACCCCTAATAAGTTATTTAAACTGTTATTGTTTGTTGCAGCAATATACATGGCATTTGCATTTAAGAAGAAGAAATGTACCTGGGATGCAAATGGGAAACCGGTGTATTGAATAATTGAAACAGTTTTAATATTTTGACATGTGTATTATTTTAACTGTTAATTAAATACTATATAATTTTCATCAAGTAGTTTAATTTTTCTTCATAAGATTTTTTGAAACCAGCACACCAGCACTACCTACATATAGCAAGTTTTCTGGCTGTTTTATTTCATGAACCGTTGATCCATCAAATCAAGGAATATATATACTTTCCTATACTACTCCTCCATGTAAAGCATTAATTCATTCATAAAATATAAATTCATTTCATTATGATGAGGACCCACTAGTAGCCTTAGTTAATTTAGTTATTATTCTATGTAGTAGCCCTTATATATCAGTGATACCAACTCCCAAAAATATTTAGCCCTATTGAAGTTAAAATCTTAGAATCGTCACATTCTTTCCTATTTTATTTATGTAAGGTCGACGGGCAGGCAACAGTTCTCTTGATGCATTGGTGGTTATCATAGAATTAGAAAATGTTATACTGCACTAGTCTTATTGCTACGGCCATGGTCGCCTATCAACACGAATAACTCCATTGGTGCTGCAGGTTCGCTATTGATCTTAGTAGGATTACTGGATTAGAGTGGAATGTGTTCTGGTTAAGCCAATAACGTATTTGTAGCTCGGGCTCGCGTTCTCTTCGAGGCAAGCTATCCCTGAGTGTTGCCTCGGCGTTTCAAACGATGCCGATAATTTTCTTGTTTTAAAATAGAATAATTTAAATGTTGTTTTTAATCTGTTCGTTATAATAAAACTGTTAGCATTGCTAACTTAAATAAAATAATATTACAGGAACGATGACTTAAAAAAAAAATAGGGCTTCCTAAAAATCTGGAGAAATATAATTGACAACACTGGGTGGAATTGACAAAAACCATGAACATAGTCACTTTCGCGAACATTGAACTTATATAGAACGAATGAATTCGTTCTTCTGTGATCGAGCATACGTTCGCAAAGCGCACGAACTTCAGAACACAAGCGGCGCATGCGTATTCGTTGCTTTTCAACACTTAGAATAATTTTGCTCGATGTTTCTTTGTAACTGTGCCCTGTGTAATCTCTCATCTTGGGAAATATAAACGTGGTCAAAATGAGTGTCGAAAACCCAGTTAGTGATAATGATTGTGATTCTGTAAGTATTCAATTAGTATCTTTAGTTTATTAATATAGTTTTATACCCGGTTTCACCTTTGTATAAAGTCTAGATAATCGTGCATACTCGTATTCACTATGCTCTCCACGAAGCAAAAATTTTCTAAGTCCCAATATGGCGTCAACGGTTAAGTCCTTTGATGCATAGCGTCGGTCGATTTTATTTTTTAAATTTATTTTAACACAGTAGTTATTTCAATTTGTAGTTATAAAAAATATTTCGTTAAGAGGAAATCATAAAAGTATGTAGTGTTATCGAGAAAAATGCAAATTTTATTTAAAAAATACTTTTGCTTTGCAGGGAAAGGTAAATGGTAAAAATGAACACGTGAATGGTATCCACAATGGATATAATAGTTCCGACAAACACAAATCCAGCCATAAGTCCTCAAGTAAAGATAAACACCGTGACAAGGATCGCGAGCACAAGAGTTCGTCAAAACATAGCAGTTCTTCCAGGTTAGTTTTTCTAGATCATTCATTACGCTTTTACTTAATTTTATAAATGGAATATACTAATTTGCCAATTCAATTTTAGGGACAAAGATAAGGAGAGACATTCTAGCAGTAAAAACCACAGCAGCTCCCACAAATCTTCAAGCAAGGACAAGGAACGTAGTGATAGGGATAAAAGTAGCAAAGACAAGGATCGTAGCAACAAGGATAGAGATAGGGAGCGGAGTGACAAAGACAAACACCGCAGTGATAAGGACAAGTCTAAGGAGAAGGACAGGAGTGATCGTGATAAAGACAAACATAAAAGTAGTGGAGACAAAAAAGTATCATCCTCGTCGTCATCGAAAGATAGGGATCGTGACCATAAAAGTTCATCCAGTAAAGACAAAGAGCACAAGTCTAAAGACAGGGATCGTGAACGGGAAAAAGATCGTCACAAGAGCAAAGACAAGAGGGATAAAGAGAAGCATTCAAGTTCTAAAGATAGACACAGGTATTCACTTCACTTATTTGGGTTAACTGTTTCATTTATACCTCTTTATAAAATACTAGCTGTTGCACGCGACTTTGTTCGCGTAACTTTATAAAATATAGCCTAATGTTACTCACTGATAATATAGCTTCCCAACGGTGAAATAATTTTTTAAATCGGTCCAGTAGTTTTGGAGCCCATTCAATGCAAACAATCAAAATTTTTCCTCATTATAATATTAGTAGGTATAGAAACTTTATTGGCTGGTTTACAAGTATTAAACATAAGAGACCATACTCACATTATACTGATTATATAACATTATACTGATCATACTGAGTAGAGCATACTAGCATGTAGCCTATCATACTGCTCATAGTGACTATACTATATCATACATAGGCCTGTAACTTTTCCCATTCCGGTCTCTTCTGAGCCAATTCATAGTGGTCTAGCAGTTTTTTTTAAGTCAACCCCAACCATCCATTTAGTTGCGATTTCTCTTACTTTTGGGGATGTATTTTTAGTCCATTCAAATTAGCTTTTGTTGCTTTCTTTGAGATTTATTTCCAACAACATTTCAGTTATTTTTTTGGATGCATAGGTAAATCTACTATTTTTCCATTATTGGAGCAGCCCATTTTTTGTCTTTTCTACAATATCATAAAATTAAAGTTAAAATTTATACATCTTAATTGTTGTAAATAATTACATTTCATATTCCTTGTTAGTGTTTAGAGCTTTCTTGGTATTTAAATATTAAGAATGCACACCTTAATTTGTTATACTATGGAATATTATTTTATTTCCATTTAGGTATATTATGTAGAAGAAAATATAAATTTGTATATATGTATCTAGATTGAATTGGTAAAAAAAAAAGAAATTGACATTAAAAATGTCATGTCATTTCTATATTATTAGCCAAAATTGTTTGTTATTTAAATTTCACATACATTATTTTGTTAACAATGAAATGTATTCAAGTGTCAATAATACAAACTTTTAATAGCTCCAGCAAGGACAAAGAGAAGAATGGAAGTGAATATGAAAAAATTAAAACAGAAGAATCACAGAACTTCAAAGTGAAGGAGGATCCATTGCAGGTAATAAATCAATTTTTTTTTCTTATTAATCTCTTTTCTGTAATTTTTTTTCTCAATTATAGTCAACAATGTTTTGCAATTTTTATTTTATCAAAAAGTTCACAATAATTGTTTTTCGCATACTTAGTGATTCATAAGAAAATAGGACTGGACTTTTAAGAGATTTTAATATACAACTTTATATGTTTTTTTTGTTAAATAGATTGAAGAAGTGAACGTTAAAAATGAAGTTAAAGAAGAAGATAGTGATGATGGATACGCCGGTGCAAACAACACTGCATCCTCGTGCGACTACTCTCTGTCACAGTTCAAGGATGAGCCGTTGTCCGAAATCCCTCTCGAAGAAGAGAGCGAGGAAGATGTACCACTGGTAATAATTTGAACAGATTATTAATATCCTAATTCAGATTGAATTAGTATTTATTTAACACTAGCTGCTGCCCGCGAGTCCGCGTAACTTTGTAAATCTTTCTCGAGAACCACTCTATCCATTGGTGAAAACAGCATGAAAATTGTTGCAGTAGTTTTTGAGTTTATCGTGAAGGACTTTGTTTTATAATGTGTAAGGAAGGATTTTAAAGTATGTAAAAAGTGGTAAACCTAATTGGTAAGGTTGGTTAGTTAAGGCACGAAAAGGTAGCAGACAGACAGACAAAGTTACGTTCACATTATGGAAAAGTATGGACCTTATCCATGACACTTTAATTTTAAGTGTTGTCACAGATAAAAACCTATAAAGGGGACATAATCTGCCTGGATATGGCTAGATTTATGAGTTACAAAGTGCTTTTGGCTATGCACTTCATTTAACATTATCATAATATATTTAGGATAGGATAATATTGTGGGTGTGCAAAATATATTGATGTTAATAATGTCCTTTTTAATCATAGTTGGCGCGTGTGGCATCAAAGAGACGTGTACAGTCTGAAAGTGAGGATGAAACTCCACTAAATCAACGTAAGAAGCCCAAAAAGAAAATAAAGAAAGGTATGTATCATACAACAAATTAACATTATGTTGGTAATGGATGAGCGGCGGTGAGGGTGTATGAAAACTATATGGTGCCAATTTTTATTTTTATCCAACTTAACCTCATTTATATTTTGTAAAGTTCTAATTTTATATTTTAAAATTTAGGTCAAAAACTAAATCGAGTAAGGATTTGTCATAAAAAAAATCTAACTTTTCTTTTGCCCTATTTTAAATAATCAAAATGCAAAATTTATATCTTGTTCTAAAGTAAATTTGTAGGGATACTCATTATTCAAACATCATTCAAGTTGTTTCATTGTGAAACAGAATCAGGGTATGACGAGGAAATGTCTGAAGAAGAAGCACCAAAGAAGAAAAAGAAGAAAGCAGCAAAAACTAAGGCCAGTAAAGTGAAGTCTGAACCAGATGAAGGTGTCAGTCCTACTAAACGTAAAAAGAAACAGGAAGATGAGCAAGAGGTTTGGAAGTGGTGAGTAAATATCTAAATTTAATATTATGTTTATAAGACATAACATTATCGAAAAAGGTAATATCTAACGAGTGATCCGCTCCTGGTTTCGCACAGTTGAAAATGAAAAAAAAACTGACATTACAAATTTGTTTTGTCAATTCTCTATATAATATAAACCGTCATTAAAGTCTTTGGGTTATAATTATATTAATTCTAGCTGCTGGCCGCGACTTCGCCCGCGTATGAAAAATAGATAAAAACATTTTCTCTTTTGCTGTTGTCAAGAAAAAATATTTTACCTCCACTAACTAAAATCTCATAAATTTTCGGGTTTATATTGTCATTTAGGCAAGATTTGAATTCGTGCGAAACCGGACGGGGGTCTCTAGTAAAATCTGAGATTCAAGTCATTATTTTCTCATTCAGTCGAGGCGTCATTTAGGTTAGTTTATGTCACTATTTGACAATTAACGCCACCTGTGTTAAAGTTCGGAGAACTTTTGTACCAAGTTTATTCCACTGTACTCGCCGGGGGCGCTGTAGTCAAATGGACAACTCACAGTGTTGCCATTTCAATAACTTTTTACTGGTATTGAGGGAATAGTGCGCTGTCTTGTCCTTTTAAATTTTATTAAATTTTTTTATTACATAATTTTTCGTACGTAGGTTTTTCCAACAATTATTTACGATTTTAAATAATATTTCATTGAGTAAATGCATTTATTATGCATTATATGTTTTCTGTTTTACCAATATAAAAGCAGGTGTCTTACTAATTTTGTTTTACTAATTATCAATTACTTATAAAAAGTCAGTTTATGGATATTTTTCAATTTTTAATTTGTTTTTTATTATGATGTGGAGAGTTTATATTTTGAGTAAGGGGAACACAGGATGCCAATATCTTATTTTAAGGTTATGTTTAGATATGAATGAAATATGTTCGTCATATTAGAATTATCAAATATAAGTAAATTTCTAAGATTGTCTAGTAACATTAAATTAATTCGTACTTTGCGTCGCACAAAACCATACAAGTGAGTGTTATTTAATTGAAGTTTTTCAAGGTACGGAAATAGATTCGAAATTGTGTCAACATTTGTACAATGTGATAAATTTGTCATCTTTCTTTTCTTAATATATAGAAGGCGATGTGTGTGTGTATGTTCCCTATGGACTCCAAAACTGCTGAACCTATTTTGATGAATCTTTCAATCTTCTGATTAATCCAGCAGGTAATCCTTTGAAGTTTGGTAGCGATCGGACATGGGCGAAACCGGGAGAGGGTCGCTAGTATAAAACAACGACATGATTCGTATTCAATCATGATGATAACACTATAATCTCCACTATAGTGTTAACACAAAAATACTTATATCTTAATAAAAATATACTAAGATCATATATTGTATGAAATAAACATAGTGTACAATATCACATTATTTTACAGGTGGGAAGAAGAAAAAAAAGATGATGGTACTAAATGGAAATTCCTTGAACATAAAGGACCACTTTTTGCACCTCTATATGAACGTTTACCAGAAAATGTTAAGTTCCGTTATGATGGCAAAGTTATCAGGCTTTCCGAAGTGGCCGAGGAAGTGGCAGGATTCTATGCGCGCATGCTGGATCACGAATACACCACTAAATCTGTCTTCAACAATAATTTCTTCACAGATTGGCGTAAAGTCATGACGCCCGAAGAGGCTAAATTAATTAAAGATCTCTCAAAATGTGATTTTAAGGAAATGCAAGCTTATTTCCTAAGTTTATCAGAGAAGAACCGCAATCGCACAAAAGAAGAGAAAGCGGAACTCAAGGCTAAGAATGAGGAGATACAAAAGGAGTTTGGATTTTGTATAATAGATGGCCACAAAGAAAAGATTGGCAACTTTAGAATAGAACCTCCGGGACTGTTTAGGGGCCGCGGTGAGCATCCCAAAATGGGTATGCTGAAGAGACGTGTCATGCCTGGGGATGTTTTAATAAACTGTTCCAAGGACAGCAAAATACCAAAACCACCCGAGGGACACAGATGGAAGGAAGTGAGACACGACAATACGGTTACGTGGTTGGCTTCGTGGACGGAGAATGTTCAGGGCCAAGTCAAATATGTTATGTTAAATCCTAGTTCAAAATTAAAGGGTGAGAAGGATTGGCAGAAATACGAAACTGCTAGAAAACTTCACAAATGTATTGATAAGATTAGAGACCAGTATCGCGCCGATTGGAAAGCGAAGGAAATGCGTGTCCGCCAGCGTGCAGTTGCATTGTACTTCATCGATCGGCTCGCACTGAGAGCCGGTAACGAGAAAGACGATGATCAGGCTGACACAGTTGGTTGCTGTTCCCTCAGGGTAGAACACATTCAATTGCACAAAGAGAAGGACGGCAAGGAATATGTGGTTGTGTTTGATTTTCTCGGTAAAGATTCTATCAGATATTACAATGAAGTGCCAGTCGAGAAGAGGGTCTTTAAGAATCTCGAGCTTTTCATGGAGAACAAGAAAGACAGCGACGATCTCTTTGATAGACTCAACACGCAGACATTAAATGAGCATTTGAAAGAGTTGATGCAGGGTCTTACCGCAAAGGTCTTTCGTACGTACAACGCCTCCATTACTTTACAAAAGCAGTTGGATGAACTGACTGATGGTGATGCTTCTATCCCAGAGAAGATTCTAGCTTACAACAGAGCTAACAGGGCCGTCGCTGTACTGTGTAACCATCAACGTGCTGTACCTAAAGGTTGGTTTGATTTATTTAAACTTTAATCAATGAAAAAGTACCTTAAACCACTCATACATAGTTATTATTACTGTCTTATAGATGGGTTCTATTTGTTCACTGTTTTACTGAAAAAGTTATAAAAGTTGCTAGCTCTCTAATCTATTAGATTGTAATTTTTTTTTGTATGTTAATTGACATTACCAGTGACAAACATCCCATCATTTTCAAGTAAATAATTTATTATCAACAGCACTTTCTAATGAGACAGAGTTTTATAATTTATTCTTTTTTGTAAAGCTTAGGATTTTCCTTTTTAAAGGAAAAGAAATGTTACTCCATCTATTGTAAAAATTAGTAATGATTTCTTATTCCAGGTCATTCAAAATCAATGGAGGCTCTGAAAGAGAAGATACAGCTTAAACGTGATTTGGTAGACGAGGCAGAACAAGATTTAAGGGATGCAATGAAGGCTGCCAAACGTGGCTCTGTCAAAGAAAAGGTTGCTTGCGACAAGAAGAAGAAAGCTCTCGAGAGGCTCAAGGATCAGTTGAAGAAACTCGAGCTACAGGAAACTGATAGAGATGAGAATAAAACTATTGCCCTCGGCACTTCGAAGCTCAACTATCTGGATCCGAGGATCTCTGTAGCTTGGTATGTTGTGCGTCTTACCTTATTATAGCTGAGCCGGCAACAGTCATTACCCTGTTCATTAGCAAAGTCAAAAATATCGGTTATCAAAAGTTATCAGAATCTATAATTATGAAAATTTGTTCAAGCATTTGATGATCAGAGTTAGTTTTTTAATTTTTATTACAGCTTGTTAATATTGATTTGTTATTTAAAGGTGCAAGAAGCATGGTGTACCCATCGAGAAGATCTACAACAAGACGCAACGTGACAAGTTCCGCTGGGCGATCGACATGGCTGGCCCCGAATACATCTTCTAAGGTTTACGTAGCAACAGCTACATATTATTATGTATATTAATTACGTTCAACTGAAAACGTTCCACTTTACATTATACATATTATACAATATTATTTTTTTTCATTGTTACATACGAAAACATCGTAGTTAGAGTTCAAAATTAGAAGTCTGATTCTAAATTGTATTCTTATTAGTTCCAATTTATTACCTTAACATTTTAGGTTTAAGTTAATTTTAATAAAAAAAAGGACTTTAGATAAGAGGTTAATTTGTACAGATTGATTTGCCGATCTGTTGTTTATTGTAGGTTTTCCACTCTTGCTTATTTATTTTGTAATGATTAATTGTAACTTCATAGTGTTTACATCTATAGCATGATTTTCATTAATTTAGGACATTTAGTATTAGTAAAATAGAGTGGGAAACAACAGATGGCGCACTTTGTATTTTTTTATCAAGTGACAGATTGTTTAAAAATAATAGAAATGGAAATGAATTGTATAAATAAATGATGAATAAAAAAAAACTGTTACCTAGAAATTTTTACTTAATTATACCAATTGTTCGACGTAAGACCGGTGCTGACCTTGGACGTGCTCGGTCAGTCTCGTACCGGCCCTTACTTTGTGCAAACTTCTTAAGACTTATTTTATTAATCATGTAAGCTAAAAGCTATAATAAATAAACTATAATCGTATTGTTGCACTATGTGCATTAGGGAAATTCGTCTTATTTTTTTGTAAAACTGGTGAGAATAAGCCGTGAGGTATAAAAATAAAGGTACAATGCCACGTGCTTTTGTGTGTGTAAATAGGGAATTTTTACTGTCATGTAATAGTATAATGAGATTATCGTGAATAAATAAAAATGATCTAGAAATTATACTTTCTTATCATTTATTATATTACATGCTCTTATAAAAATACAACCTAATTTTCGTGGTCATCTTGGAGAGGACCTTCTTCGAAAAAATTGACGTTTTCCATACCTTCTGGCATATAAGTGAGTCCAGATTCTTCTTTGCCCCGTAGATTATAACCGCGAGCGTAACCTACAAGTAATAGTGCATGGGTTCATTATTTTATTCCATATGTGTGTTGATCTTTCAGCTGACAATAATGTAAAATTGAATGGATTGGTTTCGTTGACTATACAAATTCACCCTTATGAACCATTATTTTACTCATAATAAAGTTAATACTTTTTTTATAAAACATTCTATTGTGATTTATGGAGCAACGTCGATACGGTTGCACTGACAAAATACATAATTAAATAATAATGTAATAATAACTTTAAATTCTCAAATTTAACTATTAATAATTAATAAAATAATAATAAGAGTGAAAATTAGACAAATCCATATGTAATTTATTATATTATTATAAGGGCTGAAATTTATAAACATTCAATGAAAACTCAAAGGAAGGTTACAATCTAAAAGTAAAAACGTCCATGCATGAATTGAGTTGTTGAGTGTTTTAAATTACTGAAATTGTTCAGTCACAAGAGGAGCGTTACCTAGGGTTTTCATGAGCTTGGTGGGTGCGTTACGCAGATGTAGAGGCACGGAGGGCAAGGGACCTTTGGCGTCCACTAGGGCGCGATGCACTCGCGCCACGGCGTCGTTCAGGGCGCGACTCTTGCGGGCACGCGCCAGTCGCACTGCGCACTGCGCCACTAGCAAATCACACTCGGGCATGCCCAAGTGTTGGCAACCCTGAAGACACGCCACTGCGTCTGTGAGCGCAGCGGTGTCCGCCATGCCGATGTCCTCGGCCGCCGTGCGCACGAGTCGACGCATAATGTACAAGGGGTCCTCGCCGCAGTGCAGCATGCGCACGCTCCAATACAGAGCGGCGTTGTCATCGCCCGCCCGGATCGACTTGTGCAACGCCGATATCGTGTTGTAGTGTTCCTCGCCGCGCCGGTCGTACAGCGTGTGCGATCGCTTCGCACAAGATAATATTAATTACTATAACAGCTTTCAAATAGGAAGTCAATTGGCACTTCTCTTTATAATATTACATGCGACTTCGTCCTCATAGGAAAATGAAAAAATGACACTTGATAAAATATCTGATATGAGTAGGTATTATAACGCAACATCTTTATCGCCGTGATTACCTTTATTCCATCCTTCACATCATCCAGTGTTAGTGTGGTAGGGCCTGTATCTTGTGAGTTTTGTGGAGGTTGCTTAGCGGCCAGCGCTAGTTCTAAAGCAGCTAAAGCCACCCGTGCATCTCCATCGCACACCTCAGCTAGCCATTGTAAAGACGCTTTCTCTATTAGGAACCTAAAACATATTTTTTAAATTCATACTAAGACTAACTCTAAGTAACATTATCATAGTGGTAAATAAATAATATGAAATAACTATAAGCTAATTGCCATCACAATGTTTAATGTGGTTACAAAAATATAATGCTTCATTTTAATATTTGTTGCTTCACATAAAATATATAAAATATAATTATTAAGTCTTTATAAATTACAGCCTATGTGTTTTCTGTCTTATAAACTATATTACTGAAAATTTTCATCAAAATCAATTTGGTAGTTTTTGTGTAAACAAAAAAAAATTTCAGCCATTTAATTTTCTACTCCTCTAGGGTGTTGGATTTTTTTATTTTTTAGAATTTTGAGATGATCCCTCAGAAATTCATATTCCTTTTTTCTGGGTGAAAGGTACCCTTCCTTTTCTGTACCCCTGAAAAAAACTCTTAAGCTTCATATTATTAGTGAAAGTAAGTGTAGATTTTCAGCCAATGGCTACTTGACAAGATTTATCAAAAAATTTCCTTTGTATCTAAATTTTATTATTATAAAGGGTGGAATCAGAAATAAGTTGTTACTGGTGATGGTTAGGTATTAATGTTCCTACAAATTACTTACTCTGGATGTCCATTATTTTCTTCCTCTCCTTGTTTACCATTTTCCAATATGGCTATCATTTGTTTATTTTTTTTAACGGCCCGTTCCAGAATAACAATTATATTATCTACTGTGAGTTTGTCCATAACTACTACCCTACAACGGCTTAGTAAAGCATTGTTTAGACTGAAGGAAGGATTTTCAGTTGTCGCTCCTATTAGTACAATAGTACCATTCTCTACATGAGGTAGAAATGTGTCTTGTTGAAGCTTGTTGAACCTATAATGTAAAATAGAAACAAAATAATCTATTTTCTTTAAAATAACTAAGGACTAAAGTGTGTAAACAATTTGTGGTCTGTTATATTATTTACAAGAAACATAATTTTCAATTTTAATACCTATGAATTTCATCCATGAAAAGTACAGTTTGCCTCTTGAACTGAAGTTCATTTTTGGCTACTTTAACTACTTCTTTTACATCTCCAATTCCAGCCATTGTTGCGGACAGTTTCACAAATCGTAAATGGTTTTGTTCTTTGCATATATTAGCTACAACATTGGCTAATGATGTCTAAAATTCACAAATTGTCAACTTTGCTTTAATGTTTTAATTATATTTGATCAATACAAATATCTAAGGATAATTTAAAAAAAGTTACCTTGCCACAACCAGGTGGTCCCCAAAGAATCATATTGGGAATTTTTTTTAGTTCTAACATGGATCGTATCATAGAACCTGGACCTAGTGCAGTATTCTGGCCCACGATGTCTTCTAAATAATGTGGTCTCATAAATTCTGCTAAAGGAATACTTTTTTCCTCTTTCATTTTGTTTTCCTTGGATGTAATATTTGGGGATGAGGATTTCTGTTCCTACATCAGATATTTTTGGTCAATATGTTAGTAACTTATTATGTAAGAAGGTAAAAAAATATTTCTTTGTTATGGATCTTACCTTATTTTCACAAGATTCTATTTTTGGTTTCTTTAAATTTGAACGACCAGGGACTAATAATTCGGGCATAGTTCTCTTTTGAGCTTTACTAGTTTCGGGAGTATTAAGGAATAAACATTTGTCAACATGGTCTGCAATAACATCTTTTTCAAATTCTCTATCACAAACTGGACAAGAAACCATATTAACCATGTTTTCTGAAATATTCCTTTTTTGTAACTTTATAAGATCATCATATTATTATAAGATTTATATATCCAGTCCATATAAATTACAGTAATGACTAATTTGCTAAAAACTTCTTCTGTACTAATTTAATTTATATACTATAAACTATAATATTTATTTATTAAATAAAAGTTATATCTCGGTCGACGACTTTTGTTTTGACAAATTGTTTTGCGCGCTAGAAACTCTAGAAAGTATAAAAAAAATGGAATCCAAACCACAGACCATAAAAGAACATTTCGAGCGGCGCAAAAAAATCTATTGAGCCCGAAGACACCCAACCCCAGCACTGTCAGTTATATAAAAGTACGCGTTTTTTTTGTTTTATTTATTTATACATAATATATACTAATTTTTAAAACATGGTTAGCCAAAACCAAAAGAATTCGTCCATGTAAGATAGCAAATCAGTGACACAATTATTGATCTGATCGAAATTATCTGTAGAGATTCACTGATTAATTCTATGACTGATCACTGATTCATTGATTTGTAGAGATTCACTGATTCACTGATCGAAATTATCTGTACTAATCTGTAGAGATCCACTGATCGAAATGAAGCGATTCACTGATTCGAATCTTTGCACTGATTCAGATGCAAATGATCGAAATTCGAATCTCAATGGTGATGCGTTTTTGCCACCTCTACTTGAAATATTCCCACAATGCCTTACGAGATTTTTTCAACGTTCAGTTTGCATAATATTATTCCTTGGGGATAGGAATCTGCGTATTTCCATTGGTAGTATTTGTACGTAGTATATTATTATCTCTGTGATAGTATCAACCATGTCTCCATTTCCAATTTTGTTGTTGTCCCATACAACAACCATGTGTCAACTGACGAAAAAATAATTTCTTATTCTGTGGTTTGGTTGTCACAATCAAACTAATCAAAACTACCGTTATTGTATTGAATTGACCAAAAAACAGTTATTCCGATCTGATTTCGTAAACATATTTTTAACATGGTTCCATTTATTCTTATTTTGTTTAATTCGTATAATTCGCACATATAACATGATATAGTTAGATGAAAAGTGTATAAGTAAGTTACTGAAAAACTACACTATGAATCCCACAAAGGCTACAAAAAAACGTAAAGTCGAGGTCAACAAAATTATAGAAAGTTCGGATAACTCGATAATAAATGAAAAAAGAGAAACAGTAAGTTAATGATTTGGAGAAATATTTAAATTTAGTATTACTATTCGCTTATCTAAATTTTTAATAGAGTTTGTCCTGACTAGCAACACACAACTAAAAACTACTAAGTCTAGAAAGCTTTTTGAAACGTTTACTTATTAACGTAAGCATCTGCTAAGAAAGGATTTTTGAAAATATTAACTCCTTACAAAGTCGGGGATCAATTGTTTCAATATAAAATTGACACAATGCACAGCAAAAATTACTAAAGTCTAGAAAGCTGAAATTTGGTACATAGGCATCCGCTCAGGAAGAATATTTAAATTTCAACTCCATGGGAAACCCGGAGCAGGTTGCTAGTAGGTAGTACTTGTACAATAAACTATTTATATTTCTCTAGGGTGATGGAGCTCCAGCAGAGAATGAATTGGAGGATTCTATAATAAAGTCACAGGCGAAGGATGTAGCGAGTGCTCCATCAGGATTATACATTCGTATAGAAATCGATTTAGTTTGTGTAACACTATTGGTATTAGCGCTATGCACCAGGTTGTATAATTTGGATGAACCAAATTACATTGTGTAAGTTTCAATTACTTCTTCTTAGAATTAGCTCATTTTTTTAACTAAGAATCTTGTTTTTTTACTTTTTCTTCTTAGTTTACCTTAGCAGAACAGAATAAAAAAAAACCACATAATGTGCCTTTCATCCAGAAAAAAAGTACTGTTCGCAAGGAATCATCTAAAAATAAAAATCTAAACCTAAAAATCATCTAAAACAGCAATAAAGATGTCAGGTGTTATATTGCTCAAATAATTGATGAGGATTATATTTTTTTTTTATTAGAGATGGGTATAACCAGCTGAGTAGCAAGGATGAGGCCTATGATGGAGCGAGCTCACCCAGAATATGCCTATTCACTCGAACTTTGAAAAGATTAGGGTTATATGAGCTCGGAAACACAGACGCCGGCAGGGAGTTCCAATATAATACTAATATTATAAAGAGAGATTTGTATTTTTGTTTGTAATAACCTAAACTGAAACTTAAAAATTCTTTCACCTATTGAAGGCTATATTACCAGCAAGTGACATACATCACATATTATATTACTGCTGGGCCAAATATCTTATTTATTGTCTTGTTGACCACAAGTTTTCTGTCTCTGATTTTAGCTTTGATGAATTACATTATGGGAGATATGTGTCATTGTATACAAAGGGGGTGTTTTTCTTTGATGCACATCCACCACTAGGGAAGCAGCTATTATACTTGGCCGGACGAGCTGCTGGCTATGATGGAAATTTTACATTTGACAAAATTGGATCACCCTATTCAGAAAATGTGCCTGTAAAAGCTCTACGCTTAGTACCGGCTTTAGCTGGTAGCTTATTGGTACCAGTGACATATTATTTAATGCTAGAGCTATCTATGTACCAATGGACTGCTGTTCTAGCTGGACTTTTAGTGCTATTTGGTGAGTTTTTTTTAAATGTCTTCATGTATTACCAAAAAATCAAAAGATTATCAATTGGGATTCTCAAAAAATAATAACAAGAATCATTTCAATTAATTATACACAAAACCAAAATATATCCTGTGTATTATAAGAATGTTTTTTATTTTATTTTTCAGAAAATTGTTTTTTAGCACAATCTAGGTTTATGTTACTGGAATGCATACAAATGTTGTTCGGTTTATGGGGAATACTTTGTGCAGTGAAAAGTACACGCAGAACCAGTTTGTCTTCAGTTCTTTGGTTAATTGCTTCAGCTGTATCTCTGGGCTGCTGTTTTTCGTAAGTTACTGTACATGCTTTTTGGGTTTGTGTAAGAGTATTAATTTTCATTAACAACTAGCGACCCGCTCCCGGCTTCGCCCGGGGTGCATTTTTTTACGTAAAAACCTTCCCTGATTATCCCTCTATCCATGAGTGAAGACAGAATTACAATCGGTCCAGCCGCTCTCGAGTTTTGCGCTTAGCAACACATTTAGGGATTCATTTTTTTTATTAAGGCAATGATGAAAAAATTCTGTAATTTATATCATGACAATCATGGCAATGGAATGCTATATAACTGCAAGTATATGGACTCTTTGGTTTACGCAGTAACTATTATCTAATCTGTGCCTTGTTATTACATAATTGTACTCAACTTTCGGATATTTCTCACGATATTCACAATATTTTTTTTTACAGGGTAAAATATTCTGGTCTATATAGTTACTATTTGGCATTATTCATTGTTGGACGTCAAATTTGGAGACATATAGGCCAAAAAGAGTCCAGTGCAAGACTTTGCTTCTCAGCAATGTGGAGATTGGCTATACTAGTAGTATTACCATTGATGGTATACACAGGCGTGTTTTACGCTCATTTAATGATGCTCCCAAAGGCGGGACCTCATGATAGCGTCATGACCAGTGCATTTCAAGCATCTCTACAAGGAGGACTCGCCAGCATCACAAGAGGACAACCTTTGCATGTTGCACATGGTTCTCAGATAACACTACGGTAAGTTAAGGATCATAACTATGTGAGAAATTCGTTTTGAATTCCTTGACATTACAAAATCAATGCACTGAGATAAAAATGCTGTTTTTTTATGTAAAGCTTTCTTCTATTGAGCCTAAACACGCTATATCTGCTGTAAGTTGCTAAGGAGTTGGGTATCCCGCAGTCTGCATTAAGTCAAGCTTGCCATGTCATGGAAATACCACCGAAGTAACAGTAATATGTGGAAATTCTAAAAGTTCTAAAGAAGTCTTCTAAACGCCTCAACAGATCTTCATATCGATCAGGTCAGCTCTTAACAAAAAAACCGGACAAAATCGGTCCATCCGTTTGGGAGCTACGATTCCACACACACGTCAAACTTACACACACTGTTTTTATGTCGTTTTTAAAAAATGAATAACGCTCTATTCCTCTGTCCAGACACAGCCATGGACGGACGTGCTGGCTGCACTCGCATGGACACGTGTACCCGGTGCGGTACGCGGACGGACGCGGCTCGTCGCACCAGCAGCAGGTGACGTGCTACAGCTTCAAGGACGTGAACAACTGGTGGATAGTGAAGCGACCGCAGCTCAGCTCGCTGGCTGTGAATCGGCCTCCCGACGCGCTGCGTCACGGCGACGTCGTCCAACTGCTGCACGGCATCACCAGTCGCGCGCTCAACTCGCACGACGTCGCCGCGCCCGTCTCGCCTCAGTCACAGGTGATCCATTACATTACATTCACCGTATCTATACCAATATTATAAAAATTCTAGCGATAGTATTCACCCCTCCCACCCCTTACTGAAGTCCCCACCGTGAAATAACAGTATGTGTGCTGCTGTGTTTCGGTGAGTGAGTAAGGGATGCCAGAATTGCCAGAGCCCATTTCCCTATCACAATCCCATTATGGGAGGCAGCTCATTTGTATACCTGTGGCGATGCTTTTGTTATAGGCGACTGGTAGCCACCTACCATCCAGTGGATCGTCAGCCTGTCGGTCGACCTTAACATATTTAGCCATAACCAAAATTAAGATTATTTTAATTTTAAAATCATCTAAATTTTGGTATTTATTTACGACTTTTTTACTTTGACCTTTTATGGAATCTCCAACAGTCTCACGATCAAACCTAAATTTTGTCGAACCAAGCTGTGCAAGTGTAATCTAAATCGTCTCAAAATTCGCAGGAGGTGTCTTGCTACATTGACTATAACGTGTCAATGCCAGCCCAGAACCTCTGGCGCGTGGAAATAGTGAACAGAGAGAGCGACGACGCCACTTGGGACAGCATCCGTTCGCTAGTGCGGCTCATCCACGTGGAGTCAGGCTCGGCGCTGCGCTACAGTGGCCGCCAGCTGCCCGCCTGGGGCTTCCACCAGCACGAGGTGGTAGCGGACAAGGTCGTCACCCATCAGGACACCATATGGAACGTGGAAGAACATAGATATACTAAAGGTAAATGCACTCTTGTCTTATCTGTTTATTTTCTCGCGTTCTCAACTTTTGCATAAGCTTTGACCCAATTTTTATTCTTCATTTCTTTGTATTTTTTTATACTGACTTCGTCAGTGTTGAATAATAATAAGATATTACTTTGCTAGATGTTGGCTTTTTATTTTATAATGAGCCCTCGGGAATAGTACTTTTTTCTAGATAAAATGTACCCTATGTCCTTTTCTGTATTCCTGACGAGTATGCAAAGCCAGTATCTTAGCTGGTGCCCGCGACTTCGTCCGTGTTGAATAATGAAAAATAATAACATTCACTGAAAAAAATTCTGACATCTTTATTACTGTTACGACTGTGGCGCCCATTTATCCACATAACAAACTGTGTGCCAAAATGTCAATCAAAATCCGTTTTTGCGTGCGAGAGTAAAACTAACAAACATCATTCCATCGTCACAAACTTTGGCATTAATGATATTAGTAGAATTTTAGTACGTAAAGATTGACAAGCATTTCTCCAACAGCAGGTGTGGCTACCGGGCGATTCAAGTTCGTTAGGTACAGATCGCGCGGCGAGAGTTTGGCTTTGACCTTCGGGTGGAGGGGATTACTGCGCATGGGTACTGTCACGCACACAATACTTTTCCTTTTTTATGTACCAGGTTGGATATTTGAGTGGGTCAAAATTCATGTACAGTGGTAATAACTGTACAACTTAACTTAACTGACTTAACTGACAAACTTAAACAAACAAACTCAACAAATAATAACAATCGACAACAATAAACAATTAACGAAAATAGCAATTCACTTGTGAACGTGATTGTACAACAGGAGTGCGCGGTACGTCGTATCGATGCGAGAGGCAGGGAACGACTGGAGCGCCAATCAGAGCACCGCGTGCGCCTACACACCCGCCCCGCACCCCGCTAATTGCCCATTGATACCCAATTTCTGATTTCTGCGCAATAACGGTCAAAGCCAAACTCTCGCCGCGCGATCTGTACCGCCTTGGAATTGAATAAGGGACAATGTAATATATAATATGAATTTGTAGCGGAAGACCGGCGCGAGCGAGAACGCGAGTTGGTGTCTGCGGAGATGATCCCAGTGGGGACCACGCAACTGTCCTTCTGGGAGAAGTTTTCGGAGCTGCACCACAAGATGGCGTGGCACGCGCCCGACGCGCCTCACGGACACATGTTCGCCAGCGAGCCTGCCGACTGGCCTCTGCTCGCGCGTTCTATCGCCTACTGGCTCTCGCCCAACTCCAATGTATGCAATTCGTTACCATTGTTATGGAGTAATTACATTTATTCAGCTTTGTCCATAGAGTTGAGCTGAATAAATGTAGTTGCCCCCCATACTTTTAGCAAGTCAAATTAAAAGTAAGAGAAATTTATAATATTTAATATGCAATTTGAAACTAAAATTTGAACTATGTTGTACTGTCATATTATGAATTAACCTCAACCAAAAGTTCAGGCTTTAACTGTGAAGAAATCAGATTATTTGTGTATCTTCATACTACAAAACTGGCTGTTTCTATAGACATAAGCTGAATTGATGTGAATAAATGTAATTATTCCAGTATTATTAACATACTGGATGTAATTATGTATATGCATTTTTTTTATTTTAGGCTCAAATACATCTGATCGGGAACCTGGTCACTTGGTACGCCGGAACTCTATCAGTGGTGTTGTTTGGAGCGCTCCTCGCAGTGCACGCGGTGCGACAAAGACGCAACTGTATCGACCTCTCTCCGCACGGATCGCAAAAATTGTACGACGCCACTTGCATATTGTTCCTTGGCTACTGGCTTCACTACCTCCCCTACTTCTTCGTGGACCGAACCTTGTTCCTGCATCACTACTTGCCCGCTTACATCTTCAAGATTCTACTACTGGCGTTTCTCATAGATCACGTTTACTACACTCTGCAACTATACGAGAGGACCCGTCACCTCACAAACTTGTTCGTTCTCTGCGTTTGCGTGTGGCTCGCTTACGTCACGATAACGTTCAAAAAATTCAGTGTCCTCAACTACGGAAACTCTGATCTGACCGAAACAGATCTCATGAACCTCAGGTGGAAAGATACTTGGGATTTCATACTGCATAAGAAAGGATAAAATCTGTACTTACATTCCAATCAAAGCCACTTGCTTAGTAACTGCCATTTATACAATCTCGTCACAAATCTAATTTTTAAGCTCAACTTGTATTTACATAAAATACTCAGTATTAAGATAAGAAACAAGATCTATTATTATTATTTACATTAATTTATATACATATTATTTTATATCTTTTACATTATTATTGACTGATGAATATTTTCCGTCCAAGAAAGTTTTATTTTGTATTTTTCTATTTATACATACTTTTATACAAAACTCTGGGTTTTATTTATTAGTCTGATACCTAACATCCTTGTCTTTTAAATTAAAAAAGAAAACGCTACTACAATAGTGACAAATATTTTTATTATAAAAAAAAATCCCAAACAATGGAATTGAATTTAACTTGTTGAAGGATCAACGTCCATGGGCTGAGTACGATGGACGGGATGTACCAACACCGATTCTACTTCCAGGGGTATAACGCGTTGTCTGAGAACAGCGGTTGTACCTGGAGCATATCTATACGAGCCTTGTTTCTTGCCCTAAAAACACATGAAAACCTTTTTAAAAGACCTAAAAATAACTGTTTAGTTGTGTAGCTTCCATTTATTCTATGTGTCACATAGAGCTCAGATGAAAAGCTAATGTTATATGAAAACAACTTAAAAAACATGTCTTTTTATTCCCTCACAAGTAAAAGCAAAATTGTGTGTAGTAATAAATAAAATAAGGCTACTGAAGGTTTAAAAGGGTTAAATATTTTGCAGCATTTGAAATTTATGAGCTTTTGGTCTCAACTTATTAAGTTCTATAAACTGAACTGAAAATAAAAATAATTATATATACCTTAATATTAGCTTCATCATAAGTTCTCAAATACTGTGCAGGACCACTGTTTCTTATGATGCATAAATCAACATTCGAACCAGATCCCAAATCATTGAATATGCCGGCTGCAATAGCATCTCTAACCAACTTTTTGCCTTCCTCTTCAGACATGTTTGGTTTCCAATTGGCCTCAAATACAGCCATGGCTGCAAGTGATCCAGAGCCTGTAATAAAAAAACAACAAACTTAGTTTGTCCCTGATCATTCCAAGCTTCTTTTATGGATCAATTGGATCTCACTATATGACTTGATTTTTAAATATATTATGTGAACACAATTTATACACTTATTTTAACAATTACATGCCCAAAATCAAGATAAAATGGTACATTACCCATTGTAGCATAAGGCAGTTTATCCACAGATCCGTGAGGATAAATACAATAAATATGTGGGCCGGTACGATCAACACCACCAAGCACAAGTGCAGCGCTTATGTGTCCTTGATAGCGAAACAACATGCGTTTCAGCAGCGTAGCAGCAGTAGCTACAGGCACAGTTCTTCCTGTATGCAAACGTTGCAATTCCAACTGGGATGACACAGTTTGGGTTGTCATCTCAGTATCTGCTGCAGTGCCGGCCCCACAACAATACATGTTACCGGCCAAGTAATGTATTTTTTCACAGTTCTTGTCAGACACCACCGTATTTTCAGTGGCACGAGTATCGGCTCCTAGGATAACGCCATCAGCGTAAATAATTCCCACAATCGTAGTGCCCGTTTTGGTAGCTTTGGGTGCAGGGAAACCTTTCTGAGCGAGGAAAGCATTTCTGAAAAAGCAAGTTTAGAATTTCAGATCAAAACCTAAAAATTGGAAAATACAAATGAAGAATACAAGCGAAAGCCGCATCCTTACCGTTGGCAATTTTCGAAAGAAAACCCTGGTTCCGGAATTTCTGGTACTAATACTGAAGCCATTTTTCAGTGTTTTATTATAACTTGAAAAAAATTTCAAACAAACAAATACTTCTGCTGTAAGAAATTTTATTTTTGACAATATTGTTCAAAATTGAGAAAGATGACAAAAGATGACTTGCATGCAGCAGGGATGCACAGAACACCAGTCACCACTGACGTGACAACAGCACAGAGTAGTGAATCTTAATTACTGACCAACTTCCTTACAATTTAGTTTGTGTTACTGACAGTGACACTGAGCCAAAGAGTATAGTAAAAGTGGCCACACACGTCCCTGAAATTAGGGGCAATATTTTGGTTGTAGTGGTGAGCCCTTTAGATCACTCATACAATTGCAACGTTGGAATATAGGGGGCTCACCACTACTACCAAAATATTGCCCCTGATTTCAGGGACGTGTGTGGCCACTTTAATACTGCGCTTGAAAGTGAGTCTGAGTGAGTCTGCGATTCAACAGAATATGTACACACAAACTAAATAGAGATGGGTTTGCTCTTGGCCAACAACCGGTGAGTAGCAAGGATGAGGCCTATGATATGATGCAGCAAGATCACCCAGAATATGCCTATCTATTCACTCGAACTTTGAAAAGATTAGGGTTATATGAGCTTGGAAATACAGATGCCGGCAAGGAGTTCCAAACTTTGGCAGTGCGCATTATAAAGGATGAAATTTCGTATTCGAGAAAGGTGACCAAAGTATGAAATATGACGTTAAACTTAAACACTCGTTGGAAAAACTTCGCGAGAGTGTGATGCTGGTGCTGGTGTTAAAATAGAAATACGCGGCTGATAGAAGCGGAATGGATGAGACCATGAGACCAAATTATCCAGTTTCCTTCTTAGTGATTATTCCAAGTAAAAGGCTTGTTAATCCTGCAGTACCCTTGTCATTATATACCCTGTGTCAGATCTATTTATTAATTGTTCTATTGATAAAAAATGACTGGTTCAGATTGGTCACCTTGTTTTAAAATGTCGTTTACGGAAATGCCTTTTAACTCGTTGAATTAAGAGTGATATTGCAACTAAATTGTGGACACTTGCGTCTTTTAGTTGATTATGCCCACATTGCGAGGGCCAATGACAGTGGGACAAATATTGATGTACTCTTTTTGTCACGCTAGTTTCCTTACACGCCTACTATTTATGTCATATAGTAATTTCTACGTCAAACGGTTGGGCGATATCGAGAATATCGAAATGTTTGGATTTATTCTCTAAAATACTTACCAGTTTTACATACGTTTTTAGATTAATTAGAATTTAGGTATAATAAAATTAATTTATCGCAATGTTAGGAAATAATGCATACGTATGCATATTTTATTTGATAACATTACTAGTCCTATCGTTAGCCGGTCGCGACTTCTACAATATACTTGGTGTATCCCGATCGGCTAGCACCAATGAAATAAAAAAAGCCTACAGGAAATTAGCCAAAGCTCTTCATCCAGATAAAAATCAGGATGATCCGAATGCGTCGCAGAAATTCCAAGATTTGGGCGCCGCTTACGAAGCACTGTCCGATCCCGAGAAGCGTGAACTTTACGATCGTTGTGGAGAAGAATGTCTTAAGAAAGATGGTATGATGAATAATAATGACCCGTTCGCGAGTTTCTTCGGTGACTTTGGCTTTCATTTTGGCGGTGAGCCGCAGCAACACGAAACTCCGCGGGGAGGAGATGTGATAATGGAACTCGTGGTTTCATTAGAGGAACTTTACAATGGTAACTTCATAGAGGTAAGTCGCATCTACTTTTATTATTTTTGATGGGATTATGTCTGCATGCTTACTTCCATAGTGGGAGGCAATTCAGAAAAGTGATTGGGGGATACAGTTCGACGCTGTTATCTATTATCTACATCCAGTTTAATTAGGACACTCGATAGCTTTGGGGACATATTCTACATATATAAGTGATATTCGAATTCGTTTTATACCTTCAGAACTTTGTAACAGTATAACAATTTAAGGATTTTTTTTTTATATAGTTAGATCCATTGTAATAATAATATAAAATGATAACACAAGATTACCTCGGTAGTTTTTAGTGATATCATGACATGTATTTATTACATTAGATTTTAAAATTGTTATAGATTGTTAATATAAGATTTTTAATTATGATCTAAATAAATAAATATATTACTGTCAAAGAAAATATTATTTGTCACATACACATATTCACATAAAAAACAGCCACACCCCTTTTTCATGTTAAAGTCAACTGACACAAACATATGGAAAGTTAATTTTCAGTTGACCTCTGCCAGGAATTTAATCTAGGACCACTGAAACTCTAACCACTCATCTAATGAGTCATCAATTATTTACAAGAAGTATTATTATTTCAAAATAACAACTAAGCTAAGACTTTTTTATTTTAGATAACAAGAAATAAACCAGTACTTAAACCGGCTTCCGGTACGAGGAAATGTAACTGCAGACAAGAGATGGTCACAAGGAATCTAGGACCCGGACGTTTCCAAATGATGCAGCAGACTGTGTGCGATGAATGCCCCAATGTGAAGTATGTCAATGAAGAGAGGTTGTTAGAAGTTGAGGTAAGTTTTACATTTGTTCATTCTATTTATTGTTCAATTTATGTTAATAATTTTGATACAGTATGACCAGAACTGCTTTACTTACTATAATGCAGGGGTGCAAAGCAGGCTGCTCTGCTTTGTCCTATTCATTATCTTTGCTTGCCTTGTCAGATATTCTAAATATTCAATTTTTCAAAACCCCAAAACTTTTGATCCCTCCAAAACCTAAAGTTTTTCAAAGATAAAAAGTATCCTATTATGTTGATCGAGTTAATAAACTATTGGTGTGCCAAACATCCAAATCTGTTAAACCATGAAAGAGTAACAAACATCCATCCATGCTCACAAACTTTTGCATTTATAATAATAATAGTAGGATTTTTACAGAAAAAACTATATTTTATTGTAAATATTAAGATGCGACATGAACTTATGTTCTCTTTTCTCCCTTTCACCCATCTCATTACACATTTTTGAGGAGTGGTACAGGGATTTTGAGCAAACTATAAAAAAATATATATATTTTGTTGAATTTTACAGGTTGAAGTGGGAGCCCCAGATGGTCACAAATATAGGTTACGTGGGGAAGGAGAACCTCACATGGATGGAGAGCCAGGCGACTTAATCTTTGTCTTCAAAGGCGAAAGACATCCACAATATACACGTCGTGGAGATGATCTCTACACTAATGTAACAATTTCATTGCAGGCAAGTGATTTTTTATTTACATTTTGAGAAATATTTATATTTACTCATGTGGTTGATTAGTCTTTTGGGTTGCAAGATTCTTATTGGTTCTCTTTAATAGTGAAGACTACCTGTACTATGTGTATTCATACTAAGTGATACTAAAACCATTGGTGGGACTGTCAAAAAAAAATCTGCCATTTATTATATATAATCTGATGTACAAATTAGCTGTTGCACATGGCTTATTTTATAAATAAAACCTATGTTACTCACTGATTATATAAAATAGCTTCCCAAAAGTGAATTTTTCGAATCGGTCCAGTAGTTTGTGGTGCCTATTCAATGCAAACAATCAAAATTTTTCCATGTAATAATATTAAGATATTACAATACTAAATATTAAAATACTATTACTAGCCTCCTGAATACAATATCCATATGTATAGACTGTCATATAAGAAACATGTGGGCACAAACCACACTTTCGTGTTGTAAATATAATTACTAACATAGTTTTTAAGTTTTTCTTTTTTTTTCCCTTGTATTACTAACACTAATATGGACAAATGTCTGAAATAAATGTTATTATTATTATTATTAATTTGTAAGAATTTTATAAAGACTGCCCAACTGACCGTCTCTGTTAGCGAAAACTCAAATATGCATAATGCGTTTTCACTGTGAATGACTTGACAATATGAAATGTAATAGAATAGAATGTCTAGTACTAGTAGTAATAGTATTGTTTTGTCTGCAGGATGCATTGACTGGCTTCACAATAGAACTGGATCACTTGGACGGGCACAAGGTGTCTGTGTCGCGCGACAAGGTCACTTGGGCGGGAGCGCGCGTTCGCAAGAAGGGCGAGGGAATGCCCAACTTTGAGAACAATAATCTCCACGGCAACCTCTACATCACTTTTGATATTGAATTCCCCAAACAGGACTTCACAGAACAAGAGAAAGAAGGTAACATCACTGCTCATACAAAACTCGTAATTGTTATTAACGCCGACGCGAAAACAGAATGTTATAAGTTTGATGTGTGAGTCTGTCTGGACCGATTTTTTTATTTGAAACTGACGTCATCGGGATGGTTCTTTCTTAAGTATAGTTTATGAAGAATCTGTTTAGGTGTTTGAAGACAGCCATTTCCTTTCATAGATGACGAATCTATCCAAAATACGGTAGATGGCGTTTTATACTTTCCTACGCGGACGAAGTCGCGAGCACCAGCTAGTAGTTTATAATTTTTAATTATAGCTTTTTTTCTGTTCCAGCTCTCCGAAAAATACTTAAACAATCACCCAACAATAAAGTGTACAATGGACTATAGTAGCAATAAAGCCATTTAGTGAATTTAGTGCAGTGCAGTGGAGTGATGTGAAAACGTTTCAACTGTATAAGAATTTGAATTTTGTGTTCCATGAAAGAAAATTGTGATTGTTTTCTAATTTATAATTAATAAAACATTTTAATTAAAATTAAATGCTTTATTTTGTAATGAAACCACCAATTCATTGAAACAATTTTATTATTAAAAAAATATATAGGAACATTTTTCAGATACAACTAAGGTCTGATTTCATTCATTTAAATTTTATTCACTACATAGTAAAATAACAACTTATTATTATTCACTAATGGCACATAAAAATATATTTGCACGATTATTTTTATTTACAATTTTTATAATACTTGTAGTTCCACATCATTATTAGCCTTTTAGATAGGTGTACCTAAAAAGTGGAGGGACTTGTCGCTTTTTTTTACTAAATTATATATGAATTTCATAGCTTTATGTCTAGAACAGTGTCAGTTTATTTGGCAGATTGCTTACTTAGTTTTAAAGCTAATCTTTATGAGACAAATTTATCTAAATGACAGAAAACAAGTACCAACAATATGCAACATGCCCATAACATAAGGCTATAAGTTACTTATTTTTGTATTAATTAAACCTTTTTTTTTTAGCCATTGCTATATAATCTTCGTATTATGCGGACCCGAAGTAAAAGGTGGTAATTGTAGTCAACTTCGTACTACAGCTAGTCGTAAAGGGACTTCGTCCCATCACGCAGTAGGTTCACTTATCTATTAAGGATTATTAATTTCACATACATACAAAACATAAAGAAGTCATGGCACAAATAAAATAATACGTTCTAGTTCAGTAGAGAGTGATACACAAAATGAATTAATACAAATATATTGTCATTTTAATTATAATTAGGGAGTATACTTACATTTCTATGGACAAAATCTGAATAAATGGTTCGATGATATGTGAGTTAGGCGACGAGACAAGAGTCTGCGGCGCCTGCGCCGAGGGGCGTGAGGTCTTTGGCGGCGGCTTGGAGGACGCTATTGACGGTGGCGCGAGCCAAGTAGCCCACCGTCACTCCCGGCGGCGCCGACGCCAGCGCCTCGCTGCACTCCTCCAGCCCGCTGTCCTGGAACGTTCAAAAACAATTATTACATAGAGGACATAGAATCCCTCAAGCAACGGTGCCAATACGCCACGCGATTAGCTTGTAGCACATTGTAAGCAAAACGAATCGGAACCAAACACCACCGAAACACTTGTGACTCAGACTGCAACTGCCCTTTTACATAAGCGACTATACCCAAGTAACAACAAGTGCAATCAAAATCGAACCACGCGCAGTAAATTTCAAGGTACCTTTGCGTATGTGTAATGTGCATCGGCGAGCAGCCGGTCGGTGTGCAACGCGTGAGTTAGCTGCAACTCTGGATTGCGACGCAGGATAGCGGCCACCACGCAGAGCAGCTCCACTGTGAGCTGGCGCCTCGGGGCCGACGCCACTTGCACCAGCGCCGCCTCCACCAGCAGAGCGAACGACAGCTCCGAGCGCGACATGTTTGCCAGAGTCGGCTCCGCCGGTATGGCGTGCCCCTCCACCACTATACCCTTTGGTGTGCGCTCCAATATATCCCACACTTGGATGTAGAAGTGCTTCGGCACTCGGCACAGACACCCCTCGAGTTGACGCCGCTGCAACGGACTCAAACCGTGCTCCTCGGCCCAGTCGGAGACGGTGAGGACGCGTTGGAGCAAAGTGCGCAAGCGGTACGGTGACAGGCCCTCGATCCCGTGCGCGCGTCCCCCTTCGGCGGGGAACAGGCGGAGGTAAGTGCGGATCGCCTCGAGCACCCAGCCCACGCGGATCTTCAAGATGCCACGGAACATGTCCGGATTAGTTCCGATCAACCGCCCGCAGTACAGCACTATCTCCTGCAATCATACACTTCGGTGATTGTCTCAATAATGATTTAACATTTCATTAACAAAAAGTCGTGAAGTGAAAGGGAGGCCTGACCTGTTGCAGCACGGCGCTGATGATGTCGTAGGGCTGTATGGTGGAGTACATGACCGACTGGATCTCGCCGGGAGTCATCGGCTTGTCGAACACCGTCTCCTTGTGCCCGATCACGCCCACCGTCAACTGCAACGCAATGTACATTGTGCATAGTTACGTCATTATGTACAAGGTGAACTAGCTGGTGCGTGACATAGCGACCTGCGAATATGTCGCGTACCTTTCAGTCGCCCGCAGGACAAGCACCACGCAAAAGGTGTCTATCGCTAGAGGAGAGTTGCGCAATCGTACAAAGAACAATTGAATTTGTATCTCTAAGGCCCTACTCTCACGGCGCTACTCTCAAGCGATTTGTGTTTCAATACGCGTCGCTCGTGAGTAGCCGCCATACATATTTACTGAGTTACGCACACGACGAGACGCGTAGACGACGCGTTCGATATCAGTCGCACGCTATGACGCTACTGACTTGCTAGTCGCATGCTACCCGAGTCGTATACGCGTTGCATTACACCATGGCGGCAGAACAAAATTTTAATATTCATTTTGTTCAGGAGGTGGAAAATTGTCCATGTTTATATTATTTTAATCTGCCAGAAAGATATAACAGAAAAGGCGTGGATTGAGATTGAGAAAAAATCGATTTAGTGACTTAAGAAACGATGTAAAATGACCATCACCTGTTTCCCGTTGACTAGCACGGTGGTGATGAAGGGGCTGATTGAGTCGACGGTGTGAGTCAGGAGCGAGGAGCAGTAGCGTACGGCACGCCAGGCGCGCAGCACGCCCGCCGTTTGGTAGAGCGAGCGCAACGCGTCCAGAGCTCCAATTCCGTTCACCTGGTAGGCGGGGCCTTCGCGCTCTAGCAAGATGCCCCACAGCTGCACCTGAGCGAACAGATCCTCCGCACCGCGCAACGCGTTCACCACGTCGGGCGTGCTGCGCTGTCGGTACGACTCCAGGCTGCTCTCGTCCGAGCGGTATGTGAGCGTGCGCGGCACATCAGTCAGCGACTGGTACCCAATGTACTCGTGCTCCAACTGCTTCAGCTGGCTGAACATCTCCGATGGAAACTCGCCCTGGCTGAGGAAGTCCAAGTGTTCGATGCACGAACTGGAGATTAGATTCTGCAGTCTACCCAGACGCACTTTGACGCCGTCGCAGTAGCCCTTCTTGAGCATCGCGAACAAGTCCAGCATCTGCTTGAAGTGCGGGTCGCGCATGTGTTCCTCGCGCACCAGCAGGCACACTGTCGGCCGTCCGGACAGTCGCCAGTATCTGTAATGCACACACACGGACAGTTCAATAAAACACCACACCATATTAAAACCGGCATTGTCCCTTAATTAAATATATAATATGCATGTAGGTACTCACTTGCCAACAAACTGCAGTTCAGTCTTAATGTCATCGATGAGAAGCGCCATGTCCCGGTACAAATAGAACTCTGACACTTCAAATATGAGCGGATAGCAGAGTACTGTCATTCCGCACACCCGGTAAATCTAATCAAGCAAAATAAATACAAACCGATACATACATTTAATTTTGTGGCTTCATTAACATTACATTTAAGAATCCTTACATATTATAAAAAACAAAGTCCTCCGCCGCGGCTGTCTGTCTGTCTGTTCGCGATAATCTCAAAAACTACTGCACCGATTTTCATGCTGTTTTCATTTCACTAATGGATATAGTGGTTCTCGAGAAAGGTTTTAGTATATAATTTACAAAGTTACGAGTGCGAAGTCGCGGGCAGCAGCTAGTTACTAATAAAAAGAAAGCTATTGGGAAAGCAAATACACATAAAGTTTCTTAGTTTCCGAGAATGAGATGAGAGTACCTTGCTGGTACCGAGAGAGCCGACCGGACGGATTGGCCGCCCGCTTAGCTTCAGCTTGGAGCAGACGCCCAGTTGCCGATACACGTGCACCAGCTGGGTGGAACTGCATATCTACACAAACAAATTCAACGTTAATGTGAATGCGTATATTTAAAACAGTATAATCGCTGCTTGTGCTTGTGTGCTCACCTGTACTGGCTCCACTTCGTGAGGCGTCTGTGTTTGTATACCGTAAGTTCCCATCATCGCTTGGAGACGCATAGACTCGGCAATCAGCACCACTTGTACCACAAGATCCGTTGCTGTGCCCTACATATTATAAGGATTTACTTAGTCAACTACATCAATTGTGTGAATATTATACTTGTCTTAATATTTATGACATTAATTTCTTTGTAGAAAAAACTAAAGGGACCTTAAATGACGAGTTCCTATTTTATCCTATTCATTTCAGATTTTTTTTAACCATCTTATCATATTTGTGAAACAATAAGTATCAATGTTTCATAGCACATTGAACGGAACGATATGTCGCTAAAAAAGATGTGCCATGTTTGTTTTTAAAAATAGTATACACTATACATAAACAAACAGATTAAATGAGATGGCAATAGACACTTTATTTTGATAAACCAAGTGATTAAGGTGCTCCCTGTTATCGGCAGAGCTAACTTCGCCAATGAACTTTTCAAAGATGGCTCCAGAACCATCAATACCAGTATTGAGAGTTAAATTCGCGATTAATTTTAAAGCATTTGTCGATTTTAAGGATTGAAGATAAATAAATATTAATTTAAATTCAAAACTGTCATCACGTTGGGTCTGTTGTGTGTTACAAATCTGCGGTTTAAACACTTGTTTGATAATAAAATGTAATTGCGATTTTTTTTTTGTAGAATAATAAAATGATCATTTGACTTACTCGTTCATAACTTTAGTGGTCCCTTTGACGTAGATTAAAATATGCACGATAATGTTTCATTATTTTCTATTGTATAAGTTATAGCTGACGCAAAATGCATATTACCTTTCCAGGTGCAAAGCGTGCTAAGAAGAGATAAAAATTTCAAGTACTTACTCGCATTTTAAAAAAAAAATCATATCTTATAATATATGAAAAATATCGAAATATAGGAATTAAGAATCTTCAGAATAAATCACGTAGCATACAAGATACAAACATTGTGTCTTATTGACATTCTGTATTAAAAGAGAAGTCTGGAGATATCTATGCTAAGATTATTATAAAAATAAATTGGGCAAAGTTTAGATATATTAAATTTGTAACAAATCTAAAACATATTATATTATTATTTGTCAAAGATATTTGATTGGTCTCGCTGCGCTCTACTGGATACAGCCGCCTTACTTGAAAAATGCGGCAACAAATACTACGCCAAATGCCGAATTTGGCGTACCCGAGCTAGTCACACTGCAAACTGTCTACTATGTGTACGTGCTGAATGTTTTATTAAATTTCAGACATAATAAAATGCCAATTTGCGTAGTGAAACTGTGTAAAAAGTGATAAATAGTGACGATGTTTTACACACATCACAATAAAAAGTTGCCGCTTTCACGGAGCTATTTGCTTTTAGGTAGGGCCGTATCTAGTCGAGACCAATAATTTATCTATGGCTATTTGTATATTATATAAGTTTTTTTTATGGCACCAAAAGAAACGGTATTTGTTCAGCGACTATTGTCGTGTTTACCAGCCAAACTTCAAATTTTAAGCGTGATTACAAAAAAAAATAGAACTCATTTTGAGGTGTGGATATGGAAAAACTCATTCTCTGTGACTATTACTACTTCTTAATTTATCACAGCAAGTTTTCCATTATCTCGACAATATTTACGAAGCATGTCCATTTGAAAATTGAGCATTCACAGAGAATAGTATTTTATATAAGCAAGCAGTTTATATTAATTTATAAAAAAAAATCATTTAAGAATTATAAGAATTTTGTTTATAGTAAAGCGCTATTAATAAGAATTAAGCCTGTTCAATAGATAGAGCCTGGTGCAAAATTTAAATTTTAAAGATACTACAATGCAAGTATTTTCATATACATTTCTTGAATATAAATATTTTTAAAACTTAATTTAGTTATATAGAAAATGCTGAAAATTATATAAAATACAATCTACATGCAGAAATATTGGCCTCAAACAGAATTATCATATTTCATGCTACTAATATGTAATTTCGCTTAAACATCTCCTTGTACTTACAAATGCTGGCTTGGCCTGCGATTGCGCATGGAAGTAAAATAATGTGTTAAATTAATTTATTGTAAATTTTTGAATTTAGAATTATGTTTTAATAATCATAGTGAGAAGCCAATTAGATTTGCCAATATAAGTCCTTTTCATTTTGTAAGCAGTAACTATTCTATGTATGTCACTTTACTTTTTGAATGTTTTAAAATTTATATTATATTACTTTTTATTGTTGGATATCCATCGAAATTCATTATAAACATTAAGAGACAACACAACTATTTTTATAAAAAGGATGAAAACAGAAAAGAGTAAATGTATATTTTTATCGAAATTCATAAAAATGTATATATAAATAATTTTCCTTTGAATATGTATTTCTCATTACACTCGCTAGTTACGGTTTTGGCCGTCCATTCAAACTTGTGACTAATTGAGACATTATGATAAGAGTTGAAATTTATCAATTTGATATACCTGAAAAGCGGAGTATCGGCCGGCACGACGAGGCCTGTTATAGGAGGGCAGGTAGCGACGAATCGGGTCCAATTCGTTCATATGCAGTAAACCGCCGGTCAGCAGTTGAGCCAGAACGAATAGGGACTGCGCCCACAGGAACAGACCGCCGGTGTCTGTGATTCGTTAAGATAAATAATAATAATATGATCTTCTCTACGTCTGATTTTTGTAAATCTTATTTCGAATAAAATGTTTTGAATTTGAATACTAATAATAAATATGTAAGTAGGTATTACATATATGTATGTATGTTCCTCCATAACTTTTAAAAGAATTAACTGATTTTCATGAAACTTGGTAGATAAACATTTAGACACGGACACGGGATAGGATACATTTTTTTTATTTTTCAACGCGGACACCACCATCTAGTTCCACACTCAGCAACTAATGCTCGTATTATGGATACCAGACAGTTGATATACTATACTACATAGATTACTTTTTTTGTAAATACATCTAATATATAAAATTCTCGTGTCACAGTAACAAAGGGTATATTTTTTAAAGTACGCGAACGAAATCGCGTGCAACAGCTAGTTACTTCAGCAGTTCTACAATCTAGAAGCGGATCTAGAACCACACAAAATCACAATAGTGACTATCGTGTAAATTGTTTTGAATACATTCACATCACATTATATGTATGTACCTTCAACACTGTTAGGAAACCTTAAGTATATAGTACCTGGGTGACTGACGTGGACCCAGTTATCAATCGACACCAGTTAACACAATGTGGATGTAAATCGAACATATTTGGAACTTTTGGAACTGTGTTCAGTGGGTTATGTGGAAAAATCTTTTTAGAAATGGTATTATTGTCTCTCTTTGAAGTTAGCGTTAATGTTAGAGACAGACATGTAGATGAACAACAACATATGGATGGAATATTTTATGGACTATTTATAATTGCTTGAAACATTTACCTCCTAGTTGCGATTTATGCGCAACTAAAAGACAAAAAAGACAGATATAAGGTACAAAAATTAGATCAACTAACTAAAATGTGGACAAATTTTGAAAAGTTGTCAACTTAAACTTAGGTTCAACCACCTTAAGGTGAATATAATTAATGAGGATAATAATTATTATAAGAACAAACCTCTGATGAATTTGTTTTCATTATTTCAAACTTAATAAGATGAGCAAAGTATGTTATAAGCTTTGTTAATTAAACTTGTTAATATTTTGAGAATAGACAGTTTTATAGTGGATTAGGTATCAAACAAAATTAGTTTATTTAGGGCACTGAGCTGAGGTATTATAACTATAACCGAAATGGTGCATCATTTGTATTAAGCATATTAAGCAGATGTTAAAAAATAGGTTTTTTTTAAAGTGCAGTGCAATTTAGCAAAATTATACAAAAGGAAAATTAGTTACTTTTAGTATATTACAGTGTAGAAAAGAAATTGGTTACATTGAGAGCGAAAGCGAAAATTTATTATTGAGAAAATGCAGGAAAAGAAATGGTCAAGAACTAGTCGCGTGTTATATTGGTTTTACCTTTATTTTCAGTATCGGCCGGATGGTCTGTAATTTGCGTAGAAAATATCATTACATTTGATAATACATTTTAGAATGTCAGCCTTAAAATATATATTTAACTAATTAGGATTGGCTGAAATGAAGTTTTAAAATTGTAGCAAATATTAATTTAAACTAGCCACCGCCTCCCTGCTTCGCTCAGATGCAATTTTTTTTTGCAAATTATATGCAAAAACCTTCCTTGTTTATCACTCCTTCCATTTAAAAAAGGTTAGATGAGAAACGGACAGCGACTTCATTTTTTAAACCCCCTGTACTTATTTTGTTTATAAAAAAAATTCATAAAAAAATGAATAAAATACAATAATAAGTAATGGCACAACAATTGGTACCTACATAATAATTAATTAAAAGTACATCACTGTTGTAACAAATACAAAAATATTGAAATAGGACTCTGTCTCTATACATATGTAACGTAATTGAGAAAAATATACTCACTGGCTGGCACTCTACGCGCAGAATATGGCTCAGATCGCTCCATCTCTATCTGATCTCGGGGCACATAGTAATACCAGGGTATCACGGGATCTGAATAAATACAATTAAACTTAATGTAATGTTAGCGTCTGCTATTTATGTCGACTGAAGTTGATTGAAAAAGTGCTCTGTGACGTTGCAAAAAGTGGGGCCCTAACCAAGAGCAAATGCTCTACGCTCGGGCTACGCTACGCTGGGAGAAAGCTTTGTGATTGGTCAAAATTTCATGTGGGCGTTAACAACAACCAAACCATGATATATTATCGTTCGGATGATAAAAAAATTTGGACTAAACATAAAGTGGTTTAATTAATGTACCCGAAGTAGAGAGTGATAACAGTAAGTAATGTGAGAAAACATTTTAGAAAACAAGATTCAACTTTAAAACTAGCTAGTTTGCGAACCATATATATAATATTTTAAACATAGCATGGGTATTGAAAAGTTTGGTATTTGAAGTTACTAGAGTAGAGAGAGATGTAATTGACGAAATCGAATTAACAACTATCGATTGTATAATCTAAAAGAAATTGCAGTAAGAATCGTATTTAGGAAAAATTAAACATGCGTGAAAATATGTCACCATACACATGCTATGTAAAAAATTGTATAGATTTTAATACATCTGAGCTTCAATGCTGGGGAGACTTATCGACTTATTAATAAAGAGCATTAAATTTTTAAATTTTTAGTCAATATATTTAAGGAAGAAACCAATTTTACCTCCGAATTCGTCCATATATATACGAGCTTTCAACAACTTCTGATATTCCTCAACCTGATCAGGCAGAGTTCTAAATACACCGTCAATGATCATCATCACATAGAAGAGAGGCCACTCGTTCTCTATACCATCGAACTCCTTCATTTCCCCCTCGTGGTAGTATCTCCTGTTGGGATCCTCCAGCATACAGCGATATCCGTCGCGACTGAACCTCTTGAACCCATATTTCCCCTGAAGCCTTCGCAACATATTGCTCTTAGTTAACTGGAGCAAATGATCCTCGTGAGTGGCGAACGCCGGAAAAGATATTGTCGGCAATAGCGCCGCGTCTATACCCTGAAAAGCATTATATAGAATTGATTGATATTGATACCTATTATCCAAGGATTTTTGTCATACATCAGTTACAATTGAAATTATAAACTAACTATCGACTTTCAATTCAGCCCAAAAGCGATATCTGCTGTAAGTAGCTGAGGAGTTGGGTGTCCTGAAGACTAATTGATGCTTACCACCCAAGTAACAGTATAGCATATTTCACAATCGAACCTGTGCAAGTTAGTGAGTGAATCGATTCAACCCTTCTTCAAATAGGAAATGGTCTGATCTAAATCACGTGAGCTTTAAAAAAAAACCGGACAAAATCTGTCCATTCATTTGGGAGCTCAAATTCCACAGACAGACATACACAGATACAGTGGTGGTAGGGCACACTGTGGCAGACCACCTGGCGGCAGTAACCACCCCCTTTCAGAATACCACCGTGAAATAACCGCATATGTGCTGTTGTGTTTCGTTGAGTGAGTAAGAGATGCCAGAGCCCATTACCCCATCCCTCCTTTATCCCTTATCCTTAATCCTTCTATGGTCGGCAACGCATTTGTAGCACTTATGGCGTTACTTGTGTTATAGGCGACGGTAGCCACCTACCATCAAGTGGACCGACAGCCTGTCTGTCGACCTTAGCATAAAAAAAAAGATACACACGCTTTAAAGTTATAACACTCCGTTTTCACATCATACTTTAAAAAGGATCTTCATCATCATTAGCCCACATCTGGTAACAAACCACCTCCACAGTCTGCCAAATAACACGACCAGGATACCTAATAATAAGCCTTCTGTTCATAATATCATTTCTATAATGTTACCTTTGAACTGGATTCCCTCGGCAGCATAGTTTCAAAAATACTTCTGTTACGATTATGTGCGTCAATATCTACATAGATTACGCTCCACGAGGCGCCTTTTTCACCAAACAAATTGCATCCATTTATAGCTTCGAGGGCTGCTTTAGCCATTCCTAAAAAATTGATTAACAATTTCATTATTCATTTATTTTTGTGAGGACAGAAAACCTACAAAAAAAAAAAAAAACGAAATAAATAAAATACCTATAGACGAAGCGTGTATTTCTGGTTTCCCATCGTTATACTTGGAACCCCTTTCCCACATTCCATAATCGGGTGTTCTATAAGCACGCTCTACATAGTATACCAAGTTCTGTACAAAAGCTACTTCATCCTGTAACAGTGACAATCAATTATGTACTTCATTTCCTTTGCATTTAAAATTTTAAAGTTAAACTGTTTAAATATTGTAAGGTTTTTTCTTTCTTTAAAATTTTATCATTTCACCTGTTAATGTCAACTGCTGGATTTTCTACGGCTGACTGGTTTTATTAGTTACAAAGTTATGGCCTCCCAAATAAAACTTCCAATAAAACCAGTCAGAAATAGCCTGAATCCAAAGTTGACCCTTGGCCCTTATCAGATCATTGGTCTACCTGTTTAGTCTCCACTGTTTCCTGTCTCAGCGGCATGTTGTACTACTATGTGCCCTTACTTTTTAGTTTGGACCATAGGGTAATTTGAACTTTTTATGAATAAGAACGAGATTAGTTAAGAGCTGCAGTGTATAAAATTATGAATTAATAAAAATTTATATAATTATTAACAATTAATGATGCTGACATTGTGTTTACCTGTGTGTAAATTATTTGTAATCCGGATGTTATCATTTGCACAAGAAAAATGAGATACAGGGACACAACGTCTATCTGTAGATGATGGTATTGGTCATCGGGCAGCACTGGCTCCCCAGTGATGAGATGGAACTTGACATGAAGTGCGTGGGCAGCGCTCTGCCGAGTTTTGAATGCCTCCACGCGAGCCGCCTGCTTCACCCAACACTCCAATATTCCGCGCATACATTTCACAGTGCTTTGTCCTAACTCGTATGATTTACCTCTGTCATCGTCTATACGCCTAAAAAATACGTCTTGAGTATGAACAAACTTTAACTTCGTTAATCCGTTAGCATGTTACAAGTTGTTGGGTTAGTAAATAGTTACTTAACCAGTAATAGAGGGGCAAGCTCAGTTTTAAACATGAAACTTCCGGCTCTATTTTCTTTATGGCTCAATTGATGTCGCTAGTAATATCGAATTTGATGTTAAATGATGTTATTCATATTGACACCATTTTTACTTTCTTTATGGATCACTAGATGTCGTCATATAACAATAAAATATTTATAGAATCCGTGCGGTTTCTTTTTACTGCTCACTAGATGTCGCCATATAACATGTGCATGATACGAATTGACTGACTACAGCGACCTTTGAGTTAAGACGGATTTTTAATAGAAACTCATAATCGACTTGGGCGCCTTTGACGGATTTTTAATGGCAACTCATAATCGTAATCTACATAGGGGCCATCTACATTTTATCGACTTTTTAGACATTTTTTGTGTCTCTACGTGTCTGTCCCTCTATTACTGGTTAAGTAACTATTTACTCTATGTAAAAACTAAACAAAACACTCGTCACTATCAAACTATAATGCTTATTATAGTTTGATGCTCATCACTCTCCAGCACATATTCTTTGACAGGCCCAAATGCACTTGTCAACACGTAATTATTACTTACTTAATTACGTTATAGAAAATATTAATAGCAATCTGTCACAAAACCATTTATGGACTTTCTTTATAGTGTCAAAATAAAATTTAATTAATCTTTGCTTTTCATACAATATATTATACTCTAGAAAGAATAACATATCTCAACCAGGTTTTAACATATAAAAAAACACAATACCTATATGCCTGATAGAGTCCCCAGACTGCTGCTGCACAATATATGCTGTCCCTTACACTGCCAACATTCTGATCGGATGATAATGCTGGGAATAATCCAGTGATTGGGCTTTGGAATTTTAATAACTGCCTTTTAACTGTAAATTAAAATTACCCACAAAGTTGTAAATAACAAATAACACTAAAATTATATTTAATATTAATATTAACATGTCACTTTCAATCTTCTCTTTTATGGAATTGTTAATTGATATAAATTAATAAATAATTTCACTACTCTACAATTGTTTCAATGAATGACTATTAACGAACATTGTAATGAAAACAGACTCAAGTAAGTAAATAATTGCATATCTAAGAATTTATATAAAAACTAGCTGCTGCCTGTGACTTCGCCCGAGTATAAAAAGTAGATTAAAACCTATTCTCACACCTACCAAGTGTATGTACATATAAAATTTCATCAAAATCGGTTAAGCCGTGACACCGTGACACAAGAATCCTTACATATTATAAAACAAAGGCCTCTGTCCCGTCTATCTGTTCATGATAACCTCAAAAACTACTGCACCAATTTTCATGCTATTTTCACCAATCGATGGAGTGGTTCTCGAGGTAGGTTTAAGTATATACATAATTTACAAAGGTATGGGGGCAGCAGCTAGTTTTATATATTAGATGAGCTGTATAACTATTTTTATTATTTACTTACCGATGGCATAGTAAATGTCTAGTTGTCTTACTGTATCTTCATAATTGGATATTTTAAGAAATTGTTGGGCATTTATGTCGTCAATGCTCGATTGGCGAATCATGGTAATCTCCTAAAACACATTAAATGTAAACACTAAACATAATGTAACAAGATGGACATAATATAATGAATGAAACAGGTCAATTAATTGTAAATAATTGAATGTCAACATACAAAGTCCATGAGACTCCAAGAAGTAAATAAAATGAAGTAAGTAGATTATAACCCTAATTTATTATCAAACGAAATTGATTACCTGTTTGTCCTTTTTAAGGACCAAGCCCTTCTTAATATCTTTTAGGAAAACTCTTCCAATTATATATAACTAGTAATTCTAAATATTTGCAAGAGCTTTAAAAAATTGAAATACCCATCAAATAAGATAACAGTATCTATCTATTCTATAAGTAAATAAAACAAAACTACACAACACGAACGACATTGAAAGGTCGTGCCGTAGAATAACTGTATTATCGCACATATAAGAATGTATACTTTTATAGTCTGTTCATAGAATATTAAATGATACTATCAAAAAAGTGTCGAAATTAAAAAGTGGCAATACTTTAGTATTGTCTCTTTCTTATCAACGATATAGTTAGAACGGGACAACACCACAATATTGCCACTTTTAATTTCTACACTTTTTGGCAGACTGCATTTTACATATCATCCCAAATCATTATTCTGTGTATAAAGTCTGTGTCAATGTCACAAGTGATGATATGTCACACTCATAGACACTAGTATACTAACGTAATAGACGCACAGACTCCCCGTTTTCCGCGTGACGAAAACTGAAATGTCTACGAGTGCGTGGGTGAGTTTTAGAGATGTCCCTTCGTTATCGACAAGTAACAAAGAGCTAATGGGTGAGTTATAATGATTTTTATTTATACATATCTATTATTTCACTAGACAACTCGTTCACAATAGGTAATTCTGTTCAGTTGAACATAAAAACTTAAAGTGAAAACTAGATATTGCTTTGAAATGAAACAAGTTGTTGGTATAAATTGCTTTATTAAAAATTTATATTAACAAAAATTAAATATCACATTAGACAAATATTACTTATGCCACCTACGGGATTTAAAAATTGAAATTTTGATAAGTACTATTTAAGCCACAACATTAGTATAGGTACACAAATGATCTGGTTTACCGTTTAAGTTATTAGGCGCCATTCATTTATCACGTAAGATGATTTTTGACAAGTATATACCCCCTCCCACACCATATTTATTACGCAAGTCTAAAGTAAAAAACATTTACACGTTTGGATTGTTTTAATTTTTATGTTTCTTAAAAAAAAATTAGGTACGATTATTTGTACAAAGGTACTAGCTATTTTTATTTTTTGGTAATAATGAAATTATTATTGTATAACAATTTAAATCTACTTGTCAAAGCTAAAAGAAAATAATCTGAAACACTATTAGTTTTTTTCTCTATAAAACAGCTAAACCAAGCATTAAAGTCAACGACATTATAGTAAATCATCTGAGCTACGTTTATATATTAAAATTTTAAGAGATATAATTTTAGTGCGAATAATTTTATTACCTATTAATTTAATCGATATAGATGATTCAAATACTCAATCACTACGTAAATTGTGGCAATTTTCACAGACACAATATCTTTTTTTTTTATTTATGAAAGTGAGAAATATATATAAAACACAAAACTACGTGATATCTTACATTTATTACACAATTTACCATATTCCTTAAACCTAATTTTCACTGAAAATAAGGCGTTTAAAATTGATAGTATGTGGATCATATTTGACTGTGAAATGTCTCATTATTTGGATTATTCCTGTGATTCACTTCACAACCAGGCACTGAACAAAACCCCATGTTGATTTTAACAATAATTTTAGGAAATTTAAAAGGATTTCTTGAGAAATTACACAAAAACTGAAGGACGCTATTCGCAGCGTTATTATATGTTACTCTAGCTCTCTCAAAACCAGTCACATTTTCTCATTGTTTCCTGTCTCTTTCGCACTCGTATTCGTGTCATAAGAGACTGCCTTCTCGCTTGCACGCTCTGTGGGTCTATTACGTAGTATACTAGTGTCTATGGTCACACTCATGTCAAATATGTCATTGTCAACAATATTCAATTTCAAATCAAATCAAAATATTTATATTATATTATGTATTTCTAAATTTTCTAATTCTAATCTAACTTTCATTCCATTTCAGTTTAATTAATTATATTCAGGGCAAGCAAATACTTAAAAGCTAATAATTTCTACTTTGACTAGCCGGTGCGATATACTTTAAAATTTTGTATTATCTATATTATGTATTTATTTTTGTTGTCACGTTTATAAAAATAAAAATTTTATTTGATTTCTGAATATTTTAAGGTTGGTTGTGTTTCGTTCGGTACAATAAAAAGGCAATGAAACTATTGGACATAATATAATTTACAAAAATTTATTGATTCGTTAAAATTTTAGACCTTAAGTCAACTGGAATGAGTGACAATAATAGGAATCTTGAAGAATGTCGTAAGCCCAACAACAGCAGAGATGCACAGGTTGAAATTAAAACATTGTATTGATAAGCATCGTAAAAGTTTCACTAACCATAAATAATAATCATAATATGAGCACAAAACTCTATTAACCCTATATTGGCACCAAATATACAAATATTTTAACAATGATGAACTTACTAATCTGTTCATTGACTTAAAACAATTGTAATCATTTAACTATATACTTACAAAAAAAAAATCATTTTATTTTATTTATTTTTGAATTGTGATTATTATGCACACTTTTTTAATTCATATTTTATTTTTAACATACTACAACTTGGTAGATTGTTATTATTTTATAATGAAATCCAATCTGAAAATTATTCAGAAATGTGCACTACTTTTTGAGTTTTTCATAACTAATTGGATCTAGACTATAATTTTTTTTAAACTTAATTTAAATTAATTATTTAAAATACAATATTCATTCTCATTACTCGCATTGTTTTAAATTTACACTAACAACATTTTAATTTGTATATTATAGGTTGATTTGTACAATCTAATTGGGGGTAGTTGGCCACCGGCACTCCGCGAGCCAGAGTGCAGAGAGTATGGAACAGTGCCCAGATGCGACAGACGCACTATGCAACATTCTAATCATAATGAAAGAATAAAATCTGCGAACATAATAAATCATTTAGCACCAGTAAGACGAAGAAGTAAAGCAACTACTTCAACCTTTAGTAATACTGGCAACACCAACACTAGAGACAAAATGGTACATGAACCCAAGAAAGTTGAAACGGGCATCCTGGTTGGTAAGTTCACTGTTACTTTTAAATTTATTTTTACATCTACAACAGAATTGTAAACTGAAAGAATGGCAAATCATTTGTAAATCCTTAACCAACTAAATAATTTCATAATTAATCAATCAATTTAATAATATTGTTAATTTGCTTTATTTTTGTGGTCTTGTTCTTGTGCTTTGTTGTTTTTTTGTATTTTTGTATATAAATATGTATAAAGTGTTCTCTATTAAAAACCAATATACTAATTCGTGGAAAATGTTGAAGATTGCGCTATTAGCTCTATTTATGTATGTTTCTCTTTATTTAAATTTACTATATTATATGGTGTAATTGTTTGTTTTCACAAATAAAATAAAATAAATAAATTTATTATTTGTTTATTATTAATTTTTATTTATAAAATACATATCTATACTTATAATTTATAGTATTATGAAGAAATTTGTGATTGAATGTTTGCTAAGTATTCTAGCAACGCGCTTCTCTCGATTGGATGTTATATGAACACCACATGTAAGAAGTCACGGGCAGAGCTAGTAGTAAATGAACTTATTCATATCATGACCCATGACTTATAGAAAACGTTGGTTTTCCTTAAACCCTTTTATTAATTTTCTTACCCTTTTCTTAATTTTCCTTACTATTCTTCTTCTTGAGTTACACTTTTGTATACCTACCTATGTAAATTAGAAACATATTGTACCTATTGAACCCTTCAGCCACCAAAGTTGTATTTATCTGACAATTATTTTCGTGTCCATTTTGCCAAAAGCCGGATATATATGACTTATTTCTCTACTTGTATAACAATTCTTTTTAAATCATTGAAATGCTTTCTCTTAAAAAAATTTAAATAATGAAAATTACGAGACGCTAGGGGTACAAAACCAAGCGGCTGACTAAAGGGTTAAAGTTCATATAGATACTTTTTAATTTAAATAATGAACATAAAACAAACTAGGTTTTCAGGGTGTGTTCCCTTTATTTATGTCGAGTCCCGTTACAGAATAATTTTTGCAGTATAAAATCACTAACCATAAACTTTCCAGTTTTTCCCCACACATGTTATAGAAAAAGTAATATTAAATTTAGGTACTTAATTCAATGCCTAATGAGTACACAACTACACACTGATACACACAAATTGATAGTATAATTGAAAGAACACTTCACACTGTCTTGTTTAACATGAATGCAGCACTGAACAACATGTGCCTTTAGTTACTAATTTTATCTTTCCTAGTTTCTAAATTTAAGCATTGTGTGCCGCGAGTGGGACGCGGCCGGTCGATTATTATGCACGCCCCGATGTCTTACCCTTATTTACTATCTCCCGATGAAATACCACTGTGTGTACTTGAATATGAACGAAGTATGTCCCGTGGTTGAGAGTAAGTTTTAATTGGTGGCGTTTTAGTTATTTAATTAAAAATGTGAAGTGTTTGCTGCGCAGATGTATGTGCCGGCGATGTTCCCGAAGAAGTGTACGATTCACCGCAGCTCGGCTCACCGCGTGCTGTGCGTTCGGTGTCCCGATTGTCCCCAGTTAACGTACAAGAGGATATCGGGGTCGGTTCCCTAGTGGAGGTCGCGACGGATGTAGACGAACATTACTACGGTGTTGTTAGATGGATAGGTGTTATCGACGGTGAGTTTTATCCTTGCCGTTTATTTATAACAGTAGAAAAACTGGCCAGAGATTTCACCGTGGATTTTAAAAAAAAAATTTAAACTCGACAGACAAGCAGGGTGGCTACCGTCGCTTATAATAACACAAGCAATGCAAAGCCACTGGTGCTGCAAGTGCGCTGCCAACTTAAGATTAAGAGAATGATTTTTGTAAACAAAAACAGAGTAAATTAATTTTAGATAAAATCAATTAAGATACTGACATAATATATATACTTGCTTTTATATGCAAGAAAACTTTATTTAAAGCTTTGATTTTAAGACTGGTACGCGGTACGCGAATACGTGTAAAGAGGTTTCAACCCAGTGCTCTTCTAAAACCTAATTTAAACTTGTGATACCTATGTAATGAGAGAATATTGGACAAGTTACATCTTTGTTCTTCAAACCTTTTAATTAAAAGGCGTACATTAAATTTAATACAGCTTTACATAATGTGTAGTATTTATTCGCAAATTGGAAAAGTACAATGTTTTTATGAACAAAAATACAACAATCAAGGGAGCAGCTGCCGTACCAATAATATGGTGCTATTTTCTCGATATGTGTAACAATACAAAAATCGTAAAATGTTATTTTTGTAGATGGAATCTTTTTATATTATTCAGAGTGGTAAGCAGGCTGACCGACCTGACCGTACACAAGGTTGCTACCGTCACCTAAGGATACAAGCAACACCTTCATAATAATTCGAACAATACCTAATAGATCTGTCTTGTACTTTAGCGCGTCATTTCAGACGCGAAAACAGTACTCCATGTGGGACTTAACATAGGCATTATAGAGAACAAGGTGCTGCTTCGATGAGAAATACTTCTACATTTTTCTTCAGACATAATGTCCCCCAATTGCACCAAGAGAGTGTCATATAATGTGCTCATCTCAGTATTGTAATTACCGTGTATTGTAGACACGTTGAGCGCGGGCGTGGAATTGGAGCAGAGCGTGTGCGGGCTTGGCGACGGAGGCCGAGGTGGCACGCGCCTGTTCACGTGCGCGCCGGGACGCGCGCTCTTCGTGCCTCTCGCGTTGTGTCGCCGCGACGCACGGTTTCGCGACACGCCGCCGCCCGACCGCGCCGATCTACACGACAACGTCACCTTCGAGCAGGTACCTTCAACTATCAAATAAAAGAATGGAAGCTCGACAGAGAGAGATTGTTGGAGACTACATTTATAATCGGCGCAAAACCGGCGCAGTAACCGATTTTGGGGCTGTTTGTGAGGTATTGCGACGCGGGGATGGCTGAAGTCGGAATAAATGTAATTACCCACTCCAAAAGATTTGTATTTTTTAACTTTGTTGTATAAATAAGCATTTTGAATTTGTCCCTAAGTATTTCCATGATTTTTTATTATATTTTTTATATACATGAAACTAATAATAATAATGAAACAAGTGTTGTAAAAATTAATATAAATTATGTAAAATTAATATAATGCCTCAAGTATGACGAAGCCTCACTTGAGAACGTGTTTTTATTTTACTTTTTTTATTTTTTTCGTATATTTGAAATTTCGTTGTCAGGGCAAGGTTTGTATGAAAGAATTTTATCAGAAAACTTACAAATTTTGATGGTATTTTTATATGAAATGGACAAAGCAAAAACTGTCGGTTAAGTTTTGTAAGTAAATTCTACAGTTTTCCATATAAAGTTGAAATGAGCTGAATAAATTAATGTAAGATTGATGTGTCCGGTCGCCAGCCGGATTGCCCGGTGGTGTGCGGTGTGGTGCCCCCGCACAGTTCGCTGGGCGCGTTGGTGGGCAAGAACCGCGGCATCCAGGGCCACCACAACTCGTGCTACCTCGACGCCACCCTCTTCGCCATGTTCACATTCACCAGTGTGTTCGACGCGCTACTCTACCGTCCACCAGAGCCGCAGGTACCTACCTACACTAATTTTACTTTACTTTAACTGTAACTCTCTGTTTCAGGGCCTCGTCAGAGATAAATAAGCAAATATGATTTATTTGCAGGACTCTGAACACTATTCGGAAGTGCAGCGCGTGCTTCGCGAAGAAGTGGTAAATCCGCTGCGGAGACACGGCTACGTGCGCGCCGATCGCGTCATGCGTCTGCGCAAGCTCCTCGAACGACTCTCAGACGTGCCCGGCCTCACCACCGAGGAGAAGGTATTTCAAATACAAAGGGTCCGATCGTCCTGACCGCTCATTACATACGATAGAATATAAACTAACTAAAGACAGAGTGTACCAAACGGCACAGTGAAGCCGATTTTAAAAATATGTTTGCGTAGGCCAGTGTTGCCATAATACATAGTATAAAAAATACCCCAATGTTTTTATCATCGTGAGCAATTAATGTAATGATAGAAACCAAAAGTAACCATTCAAGTATGCGTGCGGTTTAGTAAAAGTAACCTATGATAGTATGTAGGTATAAATAAAATATTATTATTTTATAAGTGAAAATAAAAAGGCTTATTACTATTATTATGTTACAGGATCCTGAAGAATTCTTAAACGGCCTCGTGGCACAACTGCTTCGCGCGGAACCTTTCCTGAAGCTGTCGTCAGGACAAGAGTCTTTCTGCTACCAACTGTTCGTGGAGAAGGACGAACACGTGACGCTGCCCACCGTGCAGCAGCTGCTGGAACAGTCTTTCACCACCTCTGGGGTTAAACTCAGCGAAGTAAGGAGACATTTTTGCCACAGAGGACATTGCTCTCATAATTTACACACGTCACAGGATAATAGGTTTTGATGAGCACATTGCACGAGTGGTGTTTAGGTTGCTTGCCTTAACGGGTCAATACTGCAAGTGAACTTTTTAAAGTTGGTTCTAGTCTGGATTTGGAAAATAGTGAAAGGGCACGCTACATTTCGCAGTATCCAACCCCTTACAGAAGACCACTGTTAAATTTCTATCAGTGAGTACCTAAGGGAGATGCCAGAACCCATTTCCCTATCCCTTCACCCTACTAGCGCTGCTTATGTTAACTAGACTGTCAAATATAATGTAAAAAGAGTAATAAACGAATAAATAATATTTTAGGTTCCGGCAGCGTTTATAATTCAAATGCCGCGGTTCGGGAAACAGTACAAGTTGTACCAGAGGGTGCTGCCGTCGCCGCTGCTGGATGTGACGGACCTAATAGAGGGTCTGCCGCGCCAGTGCGCCGTGTGCGGCACTCTGGCGCGTTGGGAGTGCGGCGCGTGCGCGGCCATCGCTGGTGGGTCTCACGAAGCGGCCGCGGCCGGCGGGTCGCACGAGCCGACTGCGGCCAGCGGGTCGCTCGAGGCGGCCGCGATGTGCACGGCGTGTCTGCGACTGGCGCACGCCGCGCGTCCCACACACAAGGTACGCTATTGGACTAGGACTAGTCGGTACATAGTATAAAGTTTTTACTTTATACTATGTACCGACTAGATACTATGACCTTCTTTTGCGCTAATATCGGATATTTGTGGACGGATTTTGTTTCTGATTATATCAATGAAAAAATTCCTCTACACATGTTGATCTATATAGGCAGATTTGTGTGCCTATATTATTGCCATTCTTTCAAAGTGTTTCCCAAACAGTTGCAGAATTTCAATCGCATTGCACGTGTAAACAAAACATTTAACTAGATCTATCAATGAAAATGAGCCTTTGGTCAAACACACATGAGTATCAAGAGTATGCATTGAAGTGATGATTTTGAACGCTACACAGGCGAGCCCGTTGACGGTGTGCGAGGAGTTCGCGGGCGTGCTGGAAGCGGGCGCTGTGCCGCGCGTGTTTATGGAACTGTTCGCCGTGCTGTGCATCGAGACGAGTCACTACGTGGCTTTCGTGAAGGCGGGCGCGGGCTCCGACGTGCCCTGGTGCTTCTTCGATTCAATGGCGGACAGACGCGGCGAGCGCCACGGCTACAACATTCCCGAGATCGTGTGCGTCGAGGAAATGGCCGCTTGGCTCGGCGACGAAGCCCGCCAGCGGACCCTGCCGACGCAGGCGCACGCGCGTCGCCTCCTAGCCGACGCCTACATGTGCTTCTACCGCAGCCCCGACGTCGCCATGTACAGGTAACCACTGGTCCATGTACCTACCATACATGTATTGACAGAGTTCGGAGGGGTTTTCACCGCAAAAGACATAGACATGGAGTAATGGACTGAGCAATATCCCACATGAAATTGACCATTCTCTAGGAAGAGAGATAGCGAGTGGGACAATACTCTATCTCTTTCGTGTAGGTTTAAAGCATAGACCTCTATGTCTATGTTTAAAGCATAGTTAAAGCATAGCATAGAGAGAGTGTACCTCTATGTATATTTCAGGAACCAATCAAAATTCTATAAAAAGACAGTATCCTTCAGGTACTGGCTTCGTCACGATCGCTTCGTCTCTCACACTTTTCTGTCCGTATTTACTTTCCTAGTGGATAGGGATAACTCAGATTCCGCTCTACTCCCTAGAAATGAGATAATTTTAACTCATATTGCTCTCTTCTCTTTTGGTGGACATTCATGTATATGCTTACACTCACGTCCGTGATGGGTCCGTTCCGCTTGCGGTAGAAACCACTTTTAAAAGTTCACGTTATGATAATAACGTTATAATTGTTATGTTTGACAATTGCATATTATATTAGACATGTTTAAATTCATTTATAAATATTATAAATTGTAATAATTTTAAAACAGAAAAAATCGATTTTTTTTTTGTTTAATTTATGTTATTACGTTTAATTGAAGTATTGTAACTAAATATTTGTAATTATTAGTAGATGTAAATATCAATGTTACAACTAAATCTCTGTTGTCACTTGAAAATTTTTCTTCATATACTGACGTCTTTTTTCGTTCATCTTAAACGCAGTTGTTTATGTAACTCATTCTGCCATCTACTAATTTTTTTCCTGACAAACACACTTCTTTCAAGTGCTTGGTTTGGTTTACCTTTTTTTTTTTTTTTCAAATAGTTGTAGGATCAAGAATAAAGATAAAGAAGCATTTACAGAACTTATAAGACATAAAATTTTCCAGTATCGGGTTTATATCAGCGAGTTTTGAGACATACTGTATATAAATCTACCACTAAAGTGATTTCAACTAGGGGAAAATACCCAATTATTGGCACTTTAAAAAATATGACCATTTATTGGCACCTTTCGACCTAAATAAACTTAATAATATTGTTCAACTCAAATAAAATTTGAAAGTTTGACAATGTTTAAATCATTTGACTGTTTAGTGTTAGCAATTCTCATAAACCTAAGATGTATTTATTTTTTGTGGGAACACAGTTTATGGAATAGTTTTCTTATTTTTTAGTGAAAAGTTTAGGGTGCCAATAAATTGGAGGGGTGCCAACATTAGGTCATTTTGCCCTATATGAGTTTATTTTACAAATAAGCATAACGAGAAAGAACATGTAAATTAATATTTAAATTACTCATACTAAAAATTATATACATACCTATTAAATTTAAAATGTAAATTAAGCTCTATTTATAAATATGAAAGTAGCATTGAATGCATAGTATAGTATTTGTAATTATTAATTAAAATAGGAAATGTATTTAATAAAAACAATAAATACTTCAAATAACATCGTTTATTTTTTCTTCTTAACCTTAGTAAATGTGTAAATAATTTGTTTTTAAAAATGAGGTTACAAACAATAGCCCCTACAAATATGAAGTAAACACTATATTTTAACTAACTGAGACATAATAGTTTTCTCACTCATACTCTGAAAGTAGGTTTAAGTCGTAACTACTTTCTATAAATACTATAGAAAATATATCGTAATATGCAATGATATTTAGTTCAACAACATATTGAACATATAATACATTGCCACTATTGCCAAATGAAATAAATTTTGTTAAAACATTCATAGACACTGTTCAGAATCTACACTCCAATCTGAAAAGGAAAGTTACAGTCTTTTCTTATTAGTATATTTGGTATTTCTTATATTTGGTTATTTCACAATTCTTCATGCGTTTTCATTTCATTATCGCAATCACACTCAAACTCGGGCTGAGCTATGGGCTTCATCCCCTCATATACGGTGACATCGCCATCAATCCTTTTACTGTATTCCTGTAAAGTCATAAAAAGGTAGTTGATATACAATATTTGTTTATTTACAATAAAAATTAACGTAAAGGGAGTATTGCCGAAAATTACAAATATCATTATTATGATAGATACATTTAGAATGTGGCGTATACTTACATTGAACAGTGTGACGTGATAACAAATGATATGATGCGGCATGAGATTCTCAAAGGCGTACTTCTTTCCATTGTTGGCGATTCGGCGAGCATCGCTATCGTGTTCGCGCGCCCACTGCACCCGTTCGACTAGATCCGACAAATCTCTTTTCACGGGCACATAGTGTTCCCACTCTCGCAGCTCCTTGTAAAAGTGCTCGTAATATGGCGAATCTTGCTTCAACACCAAACTGCCACCGGCTAAAAGATACGGGAAGCGGTAGGCTGCAACCGTACCATCCACGTTTATTTGATACTTGTACTGTAACAAACACAACGACACATAAAAACTTAACAAATGCAACAATGATATAAAAACCTAACCTATTGCCAGCCAGAGTCATAGGTAAAAATATAATTTGTTTTAATATAGGCTGTCAAAACATATTTAATAGCTACAGCTAAATAGTAGTGGCTATAAAAAAGTAATGCATTGAAAAATAATATAATAAGAGAAGATAACATATGGAAGTAAAAATGACTCACATTGAAAAATTTGAAAAAAGATATGTGAGGTTGCTTAGGGCCATATTTTTCCTCTCGGTCCCGGAAGAAGAAAAAGTTGGTGATTGAAGTGTTGAAGAGGTGCGGATGTTGTCGAGCTATATCGATGAGGGTCAATCGTTCCGCGCGCGAGTCGCGACCGCGCCAAAAAGCTTTTGTCTCTCGCAACGACCAAGGTAACTCTGCACCTCCTTGTACTGATAACATGTCCAATGTCACCCTGTGCACAGTAGGTAAACCATCACCCAATATCCATGGCAGCTTAGTAGCATTATGCATGGCATATTGCGTTTCAAAAACATTTAAGCAGGCTGCCTGGCGGGCAGAAGACCACCATGAAATGACAGGACCTGTGCTTTTGTGTTTTAGTGAGTGAACATGGGATGCCAGAGGCAATTTCCCTATCCCTTCCCAATCCCTTATCCTTTATCCTAGTGTAGCGCACTTGCAGCACCTGAAATATTGCTTGTAGCCTACCATCAAGTGAACATCAGTCAGCCTGTCAGCCGACCTTAGCATGAGAAAAATTTAAGAAGCAACATTGCTAATTGATTGTCAAAGTTAAGCATTAGGGAGAAACTACATTTATTTTGACATACAGCTTTTGTCCATAAAAAATACCAGTGTCATTGAAATGTAAATATAATTAGGCGACGGTAGCCACCTACCATCAAGTGGACCGTCAGCCTGTCTGTCGACTTTAACATAAAAAAAAAAAAAATGCCATTTTGACAAAATTTTTATTCTACACAACACATTTTTTCTTTCTATAGAAAGTTAAAATGAAATGTTGCACCCACCTTCCCATATTTTCTAATGTAGATTCTGTGATATCGTATGTTGGCATCACAATATCAATAGTGTCATCGCTTCCACACCAAGAAAATACTGGATATGGATCACCATTTTTCCTTATTAAAGGCCAATCACCTAAATTAATTATCAACTCCATATCAGGAAGGACAACTCTTCGTGCTATAAATAAGAGAATATTATCGGAAAACATATTAAAGCCAACATGTTTTCCGTAACAATCCCTGTATATAGTATTATCTTTTATGACATAATGACAAAAACTAACACTTTCGGGTCTATGATATTTTTTTATTATTCCTGGCACAATATTTTTCATGTTAAGTCCATTAAAAGGTTTTAGATCCTTATTGATTTGCTCATAAACTTTAGGACAACCGTTATATTCCAACCATTTCTCTATGTTTTTCTCTGGACAATTGCATTGTTCTGGGTGTGTAGATCCTTTGAACACAAAAGGTGATCCCTCAATATGCTTGCTTTTATAATAAACACCAATTGATAAATCATAACAGGTTTCGTACAACTTGTACCTTACAATGATAACACCATCTCTTCTATCTATTTTATTGTGCCAAGTGCGACAATAATTTTTTGTTTTTGATTTACCATTTATCTCCACTGCTATATCTTTAAATAAGTCTGGTGAGTATCTGTAAAAAATATGAAGGAATGTACTAATTATCTAATTTGGTGGTTGATTTGCCAATTAATAACGTGTTTAATTTTTTGCAGTAATATTAACTGTGAGGGCTCAGTGGACTCAACTTCACTTTATTTCAATTAGTTGCTTTGTTAAAACAGCTGAAAAAAATTTTTTTTTCATATTTTGTTTACATTGGTTGATAGAAAAAGGTGATTAATAACATTAACATTAAATTATTATTTAATAACATTAAACAAAATTTTGAAACCATGCATTTGGATCACAATTTTAGACCCAAAGTATTTAACAAATAATCTTTACTATAATCACCTAATGAAGACAACGGAATTAAAAATGTTTAAATAGATTCTTCAAATCTTCAAAGCAGTTACTGGAAATAAACAGATTAACTATCGACATGTCGTGATAAGTTAGTGTATGAAAAAAGTATAGGTTCAAGTAATTTTAATTCGTAAACTACAAATTAAATTTAAATGTAATTTTAATAATTGCATATGCCCAAACTTACGACTGTTCGTCTATCTTTGTAAAATTTATATAAAAATATCTCGCCGGCATAATGTTTTTTTGCGGATTCAATCCTGGTCCTGACAACTCTATTACATTTTGACTGCTTACATAAATATAATTTAAACACACAAAGATTTTACATAAAATTAATGTTCTCATTATTTTTAAAACTTTAGCAATAAATAACGACCGAGTAAAAATCCAACTATCTAACCAAATGAACCAATTACCAAACAAAACAAACACAGAGTCACAGAACAAGAACACAACACGTCATACATGATATAATTATCAAAGTGAAATACACTAACGTCAATGTCACATAATATGAACGTCACTATAAAACATCACTCAAACGTGATTTAAAACCCATAAAATCACACATTTTTCATTTATTGCGAGATATTAATCTCGCATAATTTTGATTAATTATCATATTTAGGTTGATCCATTTAGTTTAAGTTATTAAAAATAGCAGAATCACTTACAATTTTTAGTTTTCTTGGCGTATATCGAAACGTTTTCCATGCGTTTTCCTATCCTTTATCCTTCATTCGGTTCGCGCATAGAATAATAACTAAAGCAGTTCGTCGTCATTCATAATTCAGATTGACTTTGACAGATACTTCAACTTCGAAGTTTCAAACAATTAAAAATAAGTTATAAGTTTGTTTGTTTTGTTTATGTGGATCAGTGAGCACTGAGCAGGCTAATTTCACTTTGTGAATGTGATTATAAATAAACTTTGTCCCGGAAGTAAGATCGCACAAAAGGTTAAATTCAAATTAATTAATCCATTTCTCTTTGAAAACCTAAACTAAAACTCATATTATAAATATTTTTTATACAATAATGGCACTGAAAGGTATAAAAGTTATTGAAATGATGGGATTAGCTCCAGGACCATTTTGTGGAACAATTTTAGCAGATTTTGGAGCAAGCGTAACAGTTGTTCAGAAGGTAGGCTTGTATGTACAAAGGTTGTTGGAATTATGATATTTCTGATAAGCATATACTAATATATGTTTTTTCCTATCCTTTATCCTAGGTAATATGGTTGGCAGCGAATTTTCAGAATCTGTGGCGTTGCTTGTGTTATAAGCGACGGAAGCTGCCTATCATCAAGTAGACCATCAACCTATAACACAAGCAACGGTATAGGTGCTGCATACCGGCCATTTGGGAATGAATCCCATTACAATTCCATCCCAACTTTGAAGGAATCCATTCTATTATAATTCAAGCTTGTGATTATTTAATAAAAATATTTTCAGCTTCAACCTTCTCCTGTAGATGTTATGTCAAATGGCAAAAAAACAATTTCTGTGAATTTGAAGACAAAGGAAGGTGTAGATGTGGTAAGAAAGATGTGCAAAACCTCAGATGTGATTTTAGATACTTACAGGCCTGGTATTATGGAAAAATTGGGTCTTGGCCCTCAAGATCTCCTTAAAGATAACTCTCAATTGATTTATGCAAGACTATCGGGTTTTGGCCAAAATGGATTTTATAAAGACAAGGCAGGACATGATATAAATTATATTGCAATGTCAGGATTACTTTCCACACTAAGCAAAAATAAGCAACCACCCATACCCCCTCTTAATTATGCAGCTGACTTTGCTGGTGGAAGTTTAACATGTGCTCTGGGTATAGTAATGGCACTTTTTGAAAGAAGTAAATCTGGACTGGGGCAAGTAATAGACTCAAGTATGACAGAAGGAACTGCATATTGTGGTTCATGGCTTTTTAAATCTAGAAGTTTGCCTATATGGTCTGGTGATCCTGGAACAAATGCATTAGATGGGGGTTTCCCCTGTTATCAGACATACAAAACAAAAGATGGCAAATTTATGGCTGTAGGAGCATTAGAACCTCAATTTTATTCAAATTTTTTGAAAGGGTTAAAATTGTCTGAAGATGATTATGGACAACTTAGTGATGTGGAAAAATGTAAAAAGCAATTTGTGGAAATTTTTTTGACAAAAACCCAAGACGAGTGGTGTGCAATATTTGAAAATTTAGATGCTTGCGTCACACCCGTGCTAGATATAGATTCTGTTGATAATCACAAATGTAATAGCTCAAGAAAATCATTTTATAGAGATGACAACAATATGATTGTACCAGAACCTGCACCAAGGTTATCAAATACCCCAGCTAAATCTACTGGTAGACTGCCACTACCCAAAGCAGGTCAACACACAGTGGAAATATTAAAAGAATTGGGATACACTAATTCAGAAATAAATAAACTTATTGAAAAGAACTGTGTTTATGCCCATATCACATCAAATTTATGAAATGATCTGACGGAGTAGGTGCCTCTCCAGGTAGCGAAGGTTGTTGATCAGCCAGTCAGTCCACACTAAAATGTTTTAAGGCATGCAATTTTTTTTTATACAGGAATAGAATAATTTTACAGTTAAATTAATTAAATTATTTATTCAACAACAGTCTAAGCACACTATTACATGCAAGCTAATTAAAGCTGAATATATAATTCCAATTTGTTACTAAAATCTGTATAAATAAATTGAATAGGCTACGTTTATTTAAAAGTACGTGTACTTATATAATTGTCATATCTACATATTTTTATTTAAAATTTCAGCAATACTATTGTAACATTTTAAAAAATCTGGTTCAATATCGGACAAAAGGTATTTTTTGAAAAATAGGTTATGGTTAATAATTGAATTCATTATGTTATATATTATTTTTAAGTCAAAGGTGATGTGTTTTATACCTAAAATAAAATTATAAAAACATAAATAATTTCTGTCTTCTAATTGCTTTAACCTTTTGTTGCTTATGTAGCAGAGTAATTTTAAGAATGATTTATAATTCATACCAAATAGCGATTTTAGGATTATTTGACATTGTTCGATGTACTCAGGTGTATCACTAAACTCTTTAATTTCATTCTCAACAGAAAGAAGACACTTTTGTAATGCATTCCATGTAAACTCAATATTACATGCATTGATCCAATTGTGATTAATAGATATAGTGTCGACAAGGTTTGTTACTTGATGGTACCATCCTGAAGGGACAAATACGGCATCACCCTTCTCTTGTATTATTTCAAAGTATATTACATTTGGAAATATCTTTGGATCAAATAGTAACGGGACATTACCCAATTTATCTTTTATTTTATCTTCCTCTCCAGGTGGAAGCAAAATCCATTTTTTACATCCAACTACATTCACCGACCAACTAAAAGAATTATATACGTCTGCATGAAGTGGAGTCCTGAAATAAATTGCTTATTCAAAATCTCCATGAAAATTTGTTATTTTCAAACTATTTTAATATAGGTACATTAAATTATATCAAAATAATAAGTATTAGTTACCACGAGCTTTTAGGGCCAATGTATACGAACATAAAATCATCTTCATTGTGATCTAAGGCAAATTCATTCAACCAATCCGAACCAAAAATGTAAGGAACCTCGTAAAAATTGTCGTTTGGTCTTAATCTTCTCAAATGTAAATCTTTCAAATATAGGAGGTCATCTTTTTTGGTGCATAGTAAATAATCTATGTAGTCCTTTATGTACATATCCTTTTTGCAATGCGAAATTGTATCCCCACACTTAGTTATAGGAGCGACTACATCGCCGTATTCATCACTTAAATACTGGTAATTAATTAAACTATTATCAACCCACTTTTTAGCAGAATTCCAATTGGAACTAATATTTTTAATAACGCAAGGTACGTTTCTCATTATATATTTTTTAAAGAAAATATTATATTTTGTTTCTGAGAAAAGAATTGTGTCAATTAAATTAGTGTCGCTTTGATTTCCACATTCATCAGTATCAATATCAATATCTATTTCAATAACAAAAGACATGCTGGAGAAAAATTGTGATAAAAATAAATAAATAAATTTGTAAGTAAATAAAGGGAAAGAAAAAAATTGAAGTGATGTAGTTTGTCGTAATCGTAATCTGAGACCACAGCCACAGATTAAACACTCGCAAAGATGAAAGAACAATTATATATTACTCTGTATTACAAATGTGATCTTTTGAGAATATTATGATATTCAGCGACGGAGCGGCTTAAGTATGCTAATGTGGGAAGCAATGAGGCAAAAGGTTTAATTTTTATCATATAATTTTAGTGTAACTACCTACCACTATCTACTTTTAAAATTTATAAGAATGATTATATGCTGAATTTTAGTAGTAAATAGTCTGTGTTTCTTTGTGAAAACACCCCTGTCCCATCCGTCAATTCTCAAATCAAATTATCTTTAACTTTTCTGTCACATAAATAAACCCATAATAAACCATTCGCCGAAAGGAGTAATAATGTTCTGTGCCATTCGCGCAAAACTGAAAACTCGCGTTTTGCAACAATTTCTTACATTTTTCCATATTAAGTGAATACAAGAGTATACAATTGTATTGTGTTAAATGAATATAAAATGTCCGTTGTCTTTACTCAATTAGGAAACAGGCCTCCTTTAAATCAAACACAAATACGGAAACTGTTAGATGAAAATGCTTATCTAATACAAACAATACAGGACTATCAGTCTAAGGGCCAAGTAATGGAAAGCCTACAGTACCAACAAATGTTACACAGGAACTTGGTTTATTTAGCTTCTATAGTGGATACTAACCGAAACATACAGACATCATTACCAGTAAGCATTATCTTATACTAGCTGTTGCACTTGCACGCGACTTTACAAGCGTAATGTTATAAAATAAAACGTATGTTACTGATATCCTAGCTTTGTATAGAGGAAATAATTTTTAAAATTGTTTCAGTAGTCTGAATTTATTCATTACAAACACAAATCTCTCTCTATAATATTAGTATAGCTATAGACAATGCTAATGTGTTCCTAGGAACATTGATTATAAATAAAATTTATATATTATTTCCACAGAATTCCCAACAATAAAGTGCTGCTCGATATAAAATCAGTCTGGCCTACCTTCTAATGTCGAAATCAAATCTAGATACCACACATTCTTCTGGTGTTTATATGTCTCCTGCAAGATCAACTAATAATACCAAGAAGCATATGGTTATAAATAATTAAGTTATTTCAGGTAAGCTGTGAAATTTTAAAATTCTTTTCAGTGGATTACTAAGGGAAGGGTGTAACACCCTCGATCAACCGATGGTTGGTAGAATGTATCAGTCAACATCAAATTGACCTCGATGTTATGAAAGATCTTTTAGATCTTCCATATAATGTTGGTACTTTACAATTTAGAAGCAACAATAATAAATCATATTTTTATTTCACAAAAGTTACATTAAGTAGTTGTATATAATGTAATTGGCTGAAGCTTCCTTTTAAGCTTAAAATGTTATATGCAAATTTGTTTACCTTTGTTTACCTATGTTATATGCAAATTCTAAAAGTTAATAAATAATAGTGTCTGAGTGGAATTGCAAAAGTACCCTTTGATTTTAATGTTGTGGTCAAAAAAATATTTCAGATAATTAGTTCAACTGTAGCATGGAGACTATAAAGCTGCATTGGTGGGATTTGTTGATGAGCTTACTGATTGGCAGTGTTGACTGATCTTCAGGAGGAACAAAAAGGAAATTAAGATACACTATCAAACCAAATTCACCGCACCAAGAGACCATTCAATATAAGAATGGCATTATTATAGAAATCTGAGGACTATTATTGGAAATTAAGTGTAACTTGTCTTGAGTGAGCAGTAACAATGGTCTTTCACTCCTCCCTTTGTTGTTCTTGATAAACAATACACAGCTGAACAAGACATTATATCAATTTTTCAATTAAATTTTAGTTAACACTGAGATTTCTTAATAAATTAATAAAATACTGCACATTGCCACAATGTTTTGACCAACTAGGTGGTCATGAAATGAGACGTCTCACACAGACAGTGTGTCGTTGTCAAACTTACAATAACTGTCTCTTGTACTCATGGCACACCTCAGTAACGTAGACAGAGATACAAGGTCTTTAGTTTAATACAGCTACAGAAGAGCGGCAACATCTTATGACTCTTGTCCATATGATATTTGGTAGGTAACAACCATCACAATGATGTAATCTTTATGATCAGACTCCACTACCACAGTTAGTGCAACATGATTAAGAGAATTTTAAATAGTAAAATAGAGGAGGAATAGGAATAGGTGAATTAAATCGTAACTTGAGGTAAATAATCTCTTTTTTTTTAAATTGTCAGAAGACAAAAATAAATAACAAAAATAATAAACTTATTTTATTTTCTACATCAATAATAATATCAATAGAATAGCTCCGTCATTGAAATCCCTATTATTATTATCTTCAAAAGAAACAGTGGTAAAGCTGAATTGACTGTTTTATTATGCTACTAGCTGTTGCCCGCGACTTCGCCGCGTTAAAAAAGATAAAAAGTAGCCTATCACGTGACCCGTATTTCTAAATGTATATCTACCAAGTTTCATGAAAATCAGTTAATTCGTTTAAAAGTGATGCGAGGAACATACATAGAGAAAAAAAATCTAAAAATTATCAATTTAGTTTCAGTATCATGCATAGAGCCTATATGCACTATATTTCTGAAAACAAAGTAAATTACTCCATGATCGACCCCTACAGATTTATTACTAATATTGATAAATTTTATATAGACTCCAAAACCGCTGGACCGATTTTGATGAAACTTTCAGACAATCTTCAGATTAGTGCAGCGGGTGTTCCTGTGAAGTTTGGTAGCGATCGGACGGACGAAGTCGCAGGCTAATGCTAGTAAATGAATGCATAGTACATAATATGTATGTATATTAAATAATAATATTCCATAGAATAACCAAGGAGAATAGAGGTAAAGGAGCGCAAGCTCCGTGTATTAAAAGTGTCCGTTGAAAGACGACGAACTGATGGCGCTGGTGCAGCTAGTGATAGTAAACAATTCAACTCAGCGCGCACTTCACTCCGTTTCATTTCATACTCTCAAACTCTCTAGATCACTGCCCTAGACACACCAGCGCCATCTCAATTTGTCGATTTTAGTTGCCACTTTTTTAGTTTAACACCCATATAAGATTGTCCTCCTTATCTCTACGCTCCCTAAGAATAACAACTAATATTATTCTATGTAATATCCCATCTTCACATAGCTAATGACATCTATGTCTGTAACAGACTTTCAGTAAATATTTTATAAGTTACTCTATGGTCTGTAAACAGACTACGTTGCTTTTATGGATGGATTGGATTAGATAGATTCGGACCAATTCGGATTTCGCTATTATTTATTAGAACCTAATTAAAACGGTTGTTAGTGTTTGTATAAATAAATTATTTATAAACAATTGATCGAGTCGACGTGATTATCACAAATATTTAAAAATGTCTATTGCATTTGCTCCACGAGGCAACAGGCCTCCGCTAAGTCCAGCACAAATACAAAAATTATTAGATGAAAATGTCCATCTAATACAGACAATACAGGATTACCAATCTAAAGGCCAAGTAATGGAAAGTAACCAATATCAACAAATGTTACACAGAAATTTAGTGTATTTAGCGTCGGTAGCTGATGCCAATCAAAACATACAAGCGTTGTTACCGGTAAGCAAAATTTATATCTACCGATATAAGTATAAGGTTTAATGTTGTTTCTAATGGGTAATCTTCTTGAGTGATTCGATTTTAAAAATGAAAAAAATTCAGGACGTAACGTTAACACTCAAACAAATATTATGAAGCTTTTCGTTTTGTATTTAAAGTAACTCAAATGAATGTTTGTAAGTTGCTGTTTTGTTGATTTCTCGTCACTCGCACACTTAGTAATTGAATGACCTAAATTAATTATATTTGACACTTAAAATTTTGATTTACAGTCACTCGATTAAATACTATCCCTTTAAAAATGCTATAGCTATCATAAAACTAAGTTATAGTTATACCAAAGCAACATGAGTATATATATAGTATATAACATGAGTCGGGTAGTGTAGCGAATTAATTTAGTACAGAGCCCATCTAGGCTAAGTTGTGCCATTTAATCTAATGAATGTATTCCATTAGTTGGAAATATAATAATGACAGCATACATATTGCATATAGATGTACTTAGTGGGTAGAGGACAAGTTAGCTGCGTGATAGATACACTAACAAATCATCTTTATAAAACTTGGGACATTAAATTTTTATACCTACTTTAATTATTGTTATATTAAAAGACTCCATTTTTACAGCCTCCCCAGCAATTGGCTGCTGGCAACGTCCCTCAAGGTCCACTGAACCCACCTTCAAGTGGTGCAGATGTACCTGGCCCTACACAGCAACCATATCGGCCCCCTTCTGGAGTTTCTACTACACCTACGAGACCAACACAATCTTATTCTCAAAGACCATACCCACAAAACCAGTATCAAGGCCAATATCAAGGGGCTCCTTCTGTCTATCCACCACAAGCTGGCTACGGGCCACCTACTCAAGGCTATGGGCCTCCCAATCCATCTCCTCAACCACAAGGATATCCACCAAATTCCAATTATGGACCTCCAATCACTACTACTCCAAGTAATTATCCTCCATCGACCCATCCGGGATCAGGATACCCACCATCTACTGTCCAGCAACCCTACGCTCCTCCACCTGGAAGTCCTGCAGTTGCTGGATCACCATACCCAGTGCGAGCGTCACAACCAGCTTACACGGGCAATTCTGCCTATCCACCACCCCATTCCAGTTCTAATTATGCTAACGTTGGAGTCAGTACTTATAACTCTACTGCACCTCAACCGCAACCATATCAATCCCAGTCTTTTCCAAACACAACACCTACATCTGCATACAGCTCGACGCCAATTTCTCAACCAAATCGTTCACCTCAGCCTCCACCCAGTGGATATACTTCACAAAATCCTAACAATTCCGGCTATGGATCACCGTCTGCTCAATCTCCTACATATAATTCTAGTTCTCACGGGAACAACCCTCCTCCTGCTACTGTCGCATCGGGAGCTCCTACACCTGGTGGTCCACCGGGCCCACAGTATCCCCCTTCAGCTCAACCTGCACCTTATCCGCCACCATCACAGCAGCCACCATACTCAAACCCATCTTCACAACCTGGCAGCCCGGCACCATCTGTGTCCACTGCACCGCCTCCGCAGAGTTCTTACCCTCAAAACCCACAAAACTATCCCCCGGCAGGTGGAGCTTACCCCCCACACGCTTACCAGCAAGGATACCCACCTGCTCAATACCCACCTTCGCCGTATCCATATGCCCGTGCTCCAGCACCGAATGCACCCCCACCGGGAGCTCCACAACCTTATCCGGGTTACGGTTTTCAGCCACCCACTCAACAGTAGTTTTAAGTCAAATTTTAATAAGTTTTTTAATGTAGAAAATGTGAGTAATAATAAGTTAAAGGTATATTATATTACCTTATATTCAATTTTTTTTTTATGAAATATGGACATGATAAATTAGTATTAATTATAATAACGCAGGTGTCTCAGTAAACTGTATGACTGATTTAGTGCTTAACTCAAAGACTAGAAAAGATCTAGGGTGTATCAAAAATGATTTTGTGAAATAATTATATAAGGTTGACTGGTTAAATCAATTTAAAAAAATGTTTTATTATAGTTCTTATTAATTTTATACACAAAAAATATTATTAAATTAATTAGACAATATCTTATTATTCTAATGTGCTGTTTCACTGGAAATAAGAACTCTTTTTTGGAGGTAGCATCTTGCTATAATTTTTTTCTGAGACACTAAATTAAATTAATTTTATTGTTTTTTTTTTTAAATAGTAGTTAGTAATGATAAAATCAAATGTATTATTACATGTTGTAATTTAAGTATATAACTATAATTTATGCTACCAATGAATTTGGCATATTACACTTTCTTTTTATGCTTTAAATAAAATAATTTTTCAATAAATCTATATTATTTGTTTCAATCAAAATGAAAATTTTGTTACCATTCAAAATTTATTTTATTGTACAACTAGGCTTCTTCAAATGATAATGTTGGCTCGTCGAATGGATGTATAGACTCATCATAATACTCGAGGGGAAGATTTTCTGTGGGTATATGAGTGGGAAATGGTGGCGGAGACTTCAATTTCTTCAATGGCAGTACTGTATCGAACAAGTAACACATTGCACCTGTTTCCCCTGGGATACCAACACCTAGCGCCCAAATAATATTATATTTTGTATTGATGCGAAGAATTTTCACTCCACGTAATATCCTCATTCTGAAAATGCAATACTCTTCCAGTTATCATACATAATATAATAAAATCATTGTTTGGCTGTGTTTGTGCACACTAATCTCAGAAATGGCTTAACCAATTCGAATGTGGTTTAAATGTAAGGGGGATTGTGTATTTACCTGTTGCCCATATGACCAGGCAGTTTAGTTCCTGGCCAAACACGAGATTTGCCTCCACCGGCGCCAATATTTCCTGGCCTCCTGTGAGTTTTGGTGACTCCGTGAGACGCCGGCATGCCTTTGAAGCCCCATCTTTTAACTACACCTTGAAAACCTCTGTCCATCCTAGAAACGCAAAATATACTCATGTACACAACTATATTATTATAAATTTCGACATTATTATAGATACAAATTTCATATTCTCTATCAAGTGAGGACATAATACTATTTAGTAAATGGATTGAATATGGGTTTCTTTTATATTATATTTTTAAAACCCGAGGGAATCGTGAAAAAATGATTACATTGTTTTAATAGTAACTGTGTTTAAGTGATATTCAATGATATTTTATGATAAAATCTTGTCTATAATTACGGATTATTGTTGGTGAAATGAAAAAATTAAAGCATATTTTATTTACAAGTCTAAATACAGTTTGTTTTGTTTTCAACATTTCCATGGCTCGACTTAGGTAAGGAGGTCTAATGTGATAATATTTTTTATACTGAGAAGCGATTGAAATACTAACGTTTTAGCACGAATGTCGAGATAGTCTCCCACCCTGAAGTGTGTGGCGAACAATGGAGTGCCAGTGGGCAAGGCCGCTTCGGGAGAAACCAAAAATCTACGCAAGTGACGCTTGGGCAACATCCCCACGCTGTTGAACAATCCACAATACTCTTTGGTCACAGTACTAGGATCCACCGTCTCTGAACCGACGAGGAGAGCACCCAATGTTCTTTTCTCTTTCCAACAAACGTGTTTTGTTTTCATGGGTGTATATTCTTCTGGAGGGATGTATTTAATAACGTGGTTGTCTACTACCTGAAAAATTAAATTTATTATTTCCTTATTGCTACTAACTGTTTCCTAAAGCTTGACATGTAGCACAAATTCTATACAAATAACAGTCTTTTTTTATTATTTGAACGTGCCAATCTCTGCTAGCAGTCAGATTTGAATTTTCCTTTTGCATTTCATAGCGAAATTTACGACGAGGGTTATGCAATACAACATCATGCTATGAGCCTTAGAAGAGATAAGCATAAAAAAACGGACTTGAATAATCATCAATACTAATAATAAATCTGTAAATGTAGGTATTTTATGTATGTATGTTCCTCCGTAACTCTTAAACAAATTAACTGATTTTCATGGCGCCAGCTAGTGAAAAATATTATTAGCCTTTATGAATTTTCACCTGTTACGAGATCTAAATTCTTCATAACTGGTAATTTTAACCTTAGCAAAGATATGAGAAATTAAAACCTGATTAATTTACTTGGAACTTTTGAGTGTGACTTCTACTCTCATTTGTCTTTAATATAAAGAACTAATAAATCAATAAAAAATATATTACCTGTAACAAAGTGGTTTGAAACTTTTTCCCACTTTTAGACCATAGAGGGTAGTTCCCTATTTTTCGAGCAATCAATCCCGCCCTTCTGGTACGTTTATTCCATTCAGTGGCCTGCTGTTCCAATGTGTCAACTAATGGTGATTCCATTTTTTTCTGTTCTTCAAGTTTGTCTTGTAATACCTCTTCAAGGAACTCCTTGTTGTCGAATGTTAACATTTCATCCGCCAACTGAACCAAAATGATAAATTTAATACTAAATAGGTAAAAATATTTAATTCTTATTCATTTGACTAAACTAAATAAGGAATGCCTTTGCTCATTATCAAAATTGTTTATTCTATCAGAATTAAATTAATTGTGTGACAATGTTTTTAACAATCTTTTACAAAGACTTACAGTGCAGAGAATATCACCACAATGGAAAAGCATTGCCTCCTTTTTTACAGAGTGGACTAATTATAGTTTATAATAAACTCAAGAGGTTCGTGATCAACCATGGTATACCTACAGTCATTTGCAGTAAAGGAAGAGATAAGGGTGAGCTTAGATAAATATAAATGCAGATTGGAAAGAAACCCTAAGCAGCTCAGCCAGCTCAGTCAGCCTGTCTGTCGACCTTAACATAAAAAAAAAAGCTGGCTTGCCAGTTAATAATAGTGATTGCATAAACCTACTTAAGAGCCATAAATTTCCACAACTATAATACAATCTAGTTACAGGATTTACATTCTGTAAATAATTACACCCCGTAATGGACACCTTGCTACATGATGTAGTGTACCTGATGGCACTTGACTCTACCTGCCATAAAATCTTTCAAAACCTTTGCTCATGCAAAATATGACACTAAGAAAAAATAAATTGTAATCATAATTTACAGCCGAAAAACAACTGGATCTGAAAATACACCTGCCCAGCTATTTCGTCCCACATAGATGGTTTCTCTGCTGGTTTTATATATCAAAGGGGAGTGCTTCTCATATTTCCTAGTATGTGGCAGCCACTCAATAACTTTCCTTACTAATTTGATTTATCGGTTCCACTAGATTTATGATATGTCCACTGCCACTTTCGCTTGCTAATGATGAACTATGACATGGATACAGTTCCCATAGGAAATGTTGTGAACAATTATTGTTTTTACAAAGTATGTTTAGCTACCTTGAGCCTTCTAATCAAGCCATAAGTTAGAGCCCTATTGTACATCTCAACTTACAATAAAATATCACAAGGCTTTGGCTATTATATGCTATATATACATACCACTCTTTCTTTTCGCGCAAACCAATGCGGAGGTCGATATCGAGGCGGTTGATAGGGATAGTGTGTTCGTGTTATCATACGATCTATTCTGAAATCAGAAAAAAGCACTTATTAGATCTAAGAAATTATTCTATTAACTATATTTACAAAAACTTTATGACCTAACCTCATTTTAGATAAAACTCCGCACAAAAGGTTTAAACTGTTAATAGACATTTTAATGATTCATTGATTTAACACACAAACAATAGTTCCTACTTAATAATGTTCAGTCAGAAAACGAAAAAAGTAAGTAACTAGTTATTAATAAAAATGAAAATTAATTTATTTATCTACAATTAAATCAAAGAATTAAATCGTCTCGTCCACAGAACAAAAATTATATTGGCCATTGAATTGAGTTTGGTTGGGAGTTGGGCATAGAATAGAATTATGCTTTAGTTATTATTCTGGGTTTGGGTCAAAGACTATAGTAATATATATATATGGTTTGGGTTGGGTTTGGGTTGTGTCCAGGGTTGCCAGACTACTGCTATGAGCTGTGAGTCGTGTCATAGACAAAGACAGTATTATAGACAGTAGACAGAGACACAGCACAATAACATATAAATTAAATCATGGAATTATCTTTTTTACAATTTCTCGAAATCAAGTACATTTATTTTTAATTTAAGTCAATTGTCAATTGTTAATTAACACATTTTTATGACACAATACAACCTTTATTAATATATCGATATCGATATTCTCAATACACACAGGAGAAATCCCTAATCTATTGTCATTCTGTGATGGCGGTGCTTGAGGAGCTACGCTAAGTTTTCTTGTAAAACATACGATTCTGAGTTTTCGAATAGTTTCGAGTGTAATATTTGTGTTCATATGTAAAGTTTTTGTTTCTAATTATTATTTGGTATGTTTTATCATGACTTTCTTTGAAATCGGCCACGTTTCTTTTATAAATTCAGTTGGCGCTAACAGAATTGTTTTCCATATGAATTTATACACTTATAAGAAACTTATAAGCAAATAAGTATATTATTTGTGTAAACTTTTCGTTTATTTTTTATATTGATTCAAAATGAATGATATTCGAGATAAAGTTGTTCCCGGGTCTTCTACTTGGGAAGCTGGTGCAGTTCATAGCGATTCATCACCAGAGACTCAGTCTTCACCAAGTTCCAGTGGTGAAACGCCACAGACGCCTGGTGCACCTGCACCTCTTGCGCCACACCTGGCTACAGAATTGCATCCAGACCTTATACAACAAGGATGGCGAAAGTACTGGTCGAAGAGGGAGAATAGGCCTTACTTCTGGAATAAATTATCAGGAGAATCCATGTGGGAGTTGCCTGCTGTTAAGAGAGATTTTGATCCTATTACTGACCCATTGGGCATATGTCATACCGGTCCACCCAATGCCGGGAACATGACACCGGGGGCCACAAAAAGACGTCCATCAGAAGACAACGGCCCTCCTGCAAAGAAATTTGTTTTAGCTGGACCTTGGGATATAGAAGTCCCAACCAATGTTGTAATATATGAACGTCCTCCAACTATATGTCCACACCCTCATCCGGATATTGAAGCCTTCAGGTTCACATTGGCGAATAAACTTCGTCAATGTTATCAGGAGTTGTGTCATACACGCGAAGGGATAGATGCTCCGAAAGATTCATTTAACCGTTGGTTGATGGAGAGAAAGGTCAACGATCAGGGTGGTTCAGACCCTTTGTTGCCTAGTCATTGTTTTCCAGAAATCTCTCGTTCCATGTATGAAGAAATTATGAATGACATACCAATAAAACTGACACATCCTAAGTTCACTGGCGATGCCAGAAAACAACTTTCTAGATACGCTGAAGCTGCAAAAAAAATGATTGAATCTAGAAATGCTTCTCCAGAAAGTCGTAAAGTTGTAAAATGGAACGCCGAAGATACATTTCAGTGGTTAAGGCGCACTGTTGGTGCTACATATGACGACTTTCAAGATAGACTTGCACATTTGAGGGTAAAAAAATATATTCAATGACTTGTTTTTTATTTATTTTAAGATTATCATACAGACTCTGATGTTCCTCGGGGAAACTTTAACCCCTATGGGAACGCGTCCCCAAGGTGACGGATAGGGGAGTGCTCGCCTGGTTCTGATGGTCCATTTGATGATAGGTGGCTACCATCACAAGCAATGACACAGGTGCTGTAAGTGTGGTTGATCATAGTAGGATTGAGGATAAAGGAATAGAAAGGTATATTTCACAGTGGTCTTCTGTAAGGAACACACACACATGTAAGAGACTGCATAAATATCTGTAAAATAATACAGTATTATTATTACAAATAAGATATTCTATAACAACAAACTCTGTAGAACTGGTTAATCTCTACTAAGTGTCTTTAATATTATGAATGTTTTTGATGTTAGTTACTCAATAACTGCACATAAACCATTTTGATAAAACTTTCCACAAGGATAGTCTAAAATTAACGCAAAATATATAATATATTTTTTCTTTTATGCGGTAACTTGGTGATTATGTTAGAAATTTATAAATAAAATGTGCAAGTAGAACTTCAATTATATTTGCAGGTAATTATAATTGCTTTTTAAACATTTTTTTTTTTCTATTTTCAGAGACAATGTCAGCCTCATTTAGCAGAAACGGTTAAAGCCTCCGTAGAAGGAATTTGTTTAAAAATTTATCACTTATCAGCAGAATATGCCCGCAAAATTAGAGAAAAACACAGTGCTTTGCTAAAAGAAAATGGAATCCAGGTATGTAATGTCAAAACCAAAGGCAAAAGCTACCAGTCGTATTAGACATTTGAAAAATAAAAATACTTTTTGTAATATTAAATTGTAAGTAATGGCTATATTTTATTACCAGGAGCTAGCAGCGCCGCTTCAGCAAGCCGCGTTGCGCAAAGTGTGGTGCTACCCTGTGCAGTTCGCCCTACCAGCACCGAGGCCACCGCACGTAGACCACTTTCTGGATAGAGACCAGGCTCTGTTGCGTTACCTCGGAGAGACACAAATGCTGAATGGCACCTATCTGCAGAAACTGGTATCAAATACTGCATCATCTGCATTCTATAACAATCTGATTATGATTTGTTGAAAGGCTTTGTCTCATAAAATTAAAATTAAAAGCACCCAATTTTAATGGGTAATCTTTGTAATATAGAATATACCTTATTAACAATACAATTCAACAGGTTTCATAACAATTTATTCACAGTAATTGGATTCTGAGGTTTTTACATTTCACGCGCTTAAAGCACTCCACTATAACCTAACACAGGGGAATCAAGAATGATCAAAATCGTCCTTACGTAATTAAAAATGCCCCCTAAACAATGTGTGCAGCTTCTTTCTTTCCCTGTGACTTATTTAGGACAAGTGATGAAGTTTTTATATGTGTGCGTGTGCAGGAGTGCCTGTACCGATATAGTTGCTTCGACGACAAGAAGTTCGAGCAGTTTTTGTCTCGCGTGTGGTGCCTGCTGCGGCGGTACGCGGCGTGGGTAGGAGCGGGCGGGGAGGCCCAACTCACGCAGATGGCGCTACCGGTGCCCGTACTCGAGTGCTTGCATCGCTGCTTCGGCGTCACTTTCGAGTGCTTCGCGAGTCCGCTCGATTGCTACTTCAGGCAGTACTGTTCCGCGTTCGCCGACACGGACTCGTACTTCGGTTCTCGGGGGCCCTTCCTCGAGCTGAGGCCCGTGTCGGGCTCGCTAGTGGCCCATCCGCCCTACTGCGATGAATTGGTTGAGGCGGCGCTGCGTCACATGGAGCGGCTCTTGCAAGAGTCAGCCGAGCCTCTGAGCTTCGTGGTGGTTCTGCCCGAGTGGCCCGACCGCGGCGCTCACGCCCTGCACAAGCTACAAGCGAGCCACTTCAAGCGGAAACAGGTTTGTATTTTATTTATCTGACATCCTGACTTATTAATAAAGATCAATAGATTCAAATTTAAGAACATTGATTTTAGGAATTTTTATCAGATTAAGTTGCAAATTGTAAAAGAATTGTACTTATATAGTTTTTTTTTTGCAAACGATATTTAGCAGTTCATACAAAACTATATTATGTCCTTACTGCTACAAAAATTTACATTTAAACTTCTATTTAATTCTCGAAAACTTGTATAAGATTCATTTTCAATTCTTAATTAATTTATGGTATGTAGTTGTTTATTTCAATTAGTTTTTTTTTATGTAGGTGGTGATTCCTGCATTTGAACATGAATACCGACACGGTTTTCAACATGTACTTCCAAAGTAAGTATTTCCAAGTTTATGTTTAATAAGAATAGGTATAGGTTGTTTTGTTGTTACTTGTAGGATACAATAAAAGTACGCGACACAAGTAAGCGACGTTATTACTTAAGGTAAGTCACTTACCTTAAAGTGAACTGTTTCATCAAAATTTGATGAGTAATTTTTACTAATTATGGGTTATGGGCTCATCAAGTAAGTCAAGCTTAAGTTTACTTAAGTTGACTTATTTGTCAAACCTGTTGAATGAGTGGTTGTGGTGCTTGCCTTAACACCTTGTTTCAGGGTTCCTTTGTTTGATTCCTGGCAACTTTGCAAATGAACATTTCTGGAAACAACTTGTCTGGAAAGTAAAGACAGTCAGTCATTTAGGCAGCCTGTTATACAATACTACTGAAATAAGAGCATGGGTGCTGTTGTGTTTCGGCGAGTGCGTAAGGGATGCCAGACCTCAATAATCCTACTATGGTCGGCATCAACTATTGCAGCACTTATGCTCGGCTAGTCTATCGACAAACTTGCTGTTAACGGTCCATTAGATGGTAGGTGTCTAATGCACTGTCAGCACGTTTGTCGAAAGATGTGTCAGTCTTCAAAAATTTGGTTGCACTTTTTAACTCTTGGTCACTCAGATTCTGAACTATGAACATCTGATTCTGTTTTGTTGTGACTTATCCGCGTTGCTTGTGTGCAGAAACGAAGTGTACTTCCGGTGGGGCGGAGGCACCGTGGTGGTGTGGCTGCAGAACGCGGCGGGGTTCACGCGATGGGGGCCCACCGAGGAGCGGGTGGAGGCACTGTTGGACGCGTGGAGGCCCCGCGCCAAGCTGCGCTCCCCCCCGGCGCCCGCCCCCCAAACCGCGGCCGCGCCCCTCGCAGACGCCGACCCGGCTCCCGCACCGCCCCTCACCGCGCACTCACCCGCCGACAAGCGATAGCTATAGCTAGAGCATGGAGCGTAGAGGTAACGAGGACAAACTCATACATGACAATGTGTCGGTCAGCCACATAGACACAGAGAGAATAGTGCCGGCATAACAGATAGAGTCTCGAACATCTATTGCCCTCTGAAGTTAATTCGCGCAAGTACAGTCAAACGCGCGTTTTTAGCTATTGCTTGCTACACAACATCTTTAAAGTCAATAGTTGTTTGGCGCGGCATTTACCGTCGTCTGTTATTTAATGATGACAAATACAACTGGTAAATAATACTTACATTGATAAATTGCAAATGGCTTTAAATATCGTGTTAATGTTAATGTTGTTAAAAAGATATAAATTATAATTAACTCTCGCACGTAACGTTTCTCTCTCAATCCACGCTCACACCGAAAACTTAATATAAATGTTATTTTTATTATAATTTATATTAATTAACAGCATCGGTACGCTATGTAACTAGGCAACCCATTTACAATTTATCAATAATAAGTATGATATCATCTGTGTCATAATTAAATAACAGATGAGGGTATATATTACTTCTAATGAAGATCTTAGAATAGAATGGACTGAGCAATACCTGCACGAAATTGATCACTGTCTAGTAAAAGTGAAAGCGATCGTGCGGCCAATACCTGTCTCTATTCTTTCCTGTAGGTCTGTAGTAACTACCGAGGACCAATTAAAATCCTAGACAAAGACAACTATTGGCCGAACGATCGCTTCGTCCCTCTCGCACTTTTCTGCCCGGATTTACTTTACAGCTGGATAGGGAACATTCAGTCAATTCTCTCTGTGTCCCTTGTGGGCCATCATTAAATAGGAGGCATTTAAATAAAGATGATTTTCATAAACTACACAACCAACCAAATACAAAAGATGCCATTTTTGACAACTTATGAACCACTATTTAATGTCAGTCCTTGTTACCTCTATTCTCCATGAGCTGGAGGATGCAATCCCAGGGGATAATTTTCAATTGCAGTGTTATATAAATAGCAAACTGGTTTTGCATTTGAAGAATTAACTGCGGTACATAAACGACGGGGCCGGTAGCAACAGCTTACACAGGAGATGGCACACGGATATGCGTCAAAGCATTAAGGCTAAAACGCGTCCAATGACAAAGAAAAAACACGTCCAATCACAAATGACAAAAAAATAAACTTCTACAAACAATCCTCTTATAATAAAAAATAACAATCATGTCCATTTAAAATTTTGAAACAGCTCATTTTTCAGAATCTCCTAAAAGTTAGAGAATTTGTTATTTAAAAAAGACCCAAAAATGTATTACCTAATCTCTTATTTGAAAATATATGTATATCTTGTAAGACAAGTTGTGAAAGCTATTAGTGGCTGCTTTATACATTGAAACTTTGAGAAGCGGTACAAAATGTATGTATATCTCAATTTTTCGGCGGAATTCCGCTTCCGCATCCTGTAAGAGGGTTATATCCCGGTGGTAACCTGGTATTGCATTCCCATAGCTGCAACTGTGTAATGTGTTCGGTGTAAATAGTTTACAACAATTCATATTGGGTTATTACTTATTTTATAATGTTTTTTTTTTCGAGTATTTTTCTTGTTGTATAGATCACTAAAAAAATTAAGCATGTTTTAATTGTTCAATCATTATATTTTTTAAAAAATTTACTGCATATTTTCGTTTTATTTTGATTCCTTGTGGTGACCAAGGTTGGGGAAATAAAAGGAAAAAAAAACCAGATATAGATAAAGTTAAAGATCTTTTATTGTACAGCTAATAGAACAAATTATAAATAAAGGAGCGCCTTTATTTAAATAGGCGGATTTCCGTGTTTTGTTCAGCTTAACAGATAAAATTGTTAGACCTAAAACTAATATATTACATGCGATATTATCGACGGCGACAAACGGAAGTAATACTACCATTAAACTTATTTAACATAAAAGCGTCAAACGAAATCTTATATATTATAACATGTATTTAATAATAAAATGAAAAAAGAAACTATTCAATAGGTCACTGGCAACATGATTTTTGAACTTGAAACTCCTTTGTGCGGGAGTAAAATTTCAGGAGCAATATTGTATGATGTTTTAGTTTTTCAGAAACAATGGAAAACACGAAGCAGGCAATTTCAATTTAAAATTTATTTAATACGTTCACTATTTGGGAATAAACATTCATTTACGAATGTTATAATAAATTCATGGAGGAATGACAATAATTATGTCGTCCATTTCTCGATAAGACCATAAATTGTCTATGGTGAGTACTCTTTCCTGATTACATTCAAATAAGATCCGAATACAACTAATATTTTTATTTTGTACTCCATATTAATTTAAAACCCTGTACTCAAGTCTGCTTTTATTTATTAATGCGCGATGACATTGTCTTTAGAAAATCGTTTTAAATTATTCTTTATTACATAACATTGATATTTCCGGGAGATCTACGAAAACGCTGTTTCTGTAATACGTGTGACGTCACACGCTTGTAAAGAACTACAATCAGTTGCAACCAATCACAGGGCGTTTCGGTCGCAGATGAAATTTCAAGTTATGATTTTTTTTTTCATATAATTTGCAACAAATATACATAATTTAGCTTAAAATAAAGTGACGTATGTTTTTTTTACGCTATTTTCTTTGTAGTATATTTTAAATCTTGTCAAATAGCCAATTGCATTAAAATATATTTTTTTAAATTATATGATTTCAATGAATATTCTATAGTAAATTTAGGTATAATATAATTTCCTACTACAGTAAAGATCTATAATATCTAATTGATAATACCTAAACCATTTTAGTAAGTATATTATGAAATGAAATATCCCAAGTGTGGGGGAATATACTAAAACTAGAATTTATATGTTTGCGAAATTTTGAATCTATTTTTATTTTTTAACTAAAGAAAACTTTGTGCTCAATTAATTTTCATACAAGTCATAAATATATTTTAAAAACAACTTACATTTGTTTCAAAAAGGATAATACAAACGGCCTATATGAATTAAGTAAAAAACCATCATAAATCAAATCATAAATAAGTAAATTACCATGCAAAAGAGATTAACAGTTTCGTGCGTTTATTATTGACAATGACAATCTATTTGGTCTGGGACATTCTTAAATTCCACTGGACAAGACAGTAATCCTTTTTTTTTATATATATAATGGTCGACAGATAGTTTGACGTTTACTTGGCGGTAGAAAACTACTATAACCTATTACACAAGCAACTTAGAGGACCGGGGATAGGGAAACATAAAACATGTTGTCATTTTCAAGGTATTCTTCTGTGAGGCGAGGCGATGGTTATAAAAATATTACCATTTTAAAGAAAAGTTCAAGTGAAAGGCGAGAAGCGACGATTGAAAGGTTTTGCTTTCATTTGGGATTTAATGAAACAATATTTTTGAATTTGTATCCTATAAATACAAGCATAATATATAGAACGACATACATTGATCGGCACCTTTCTCCGTTGAAGACATCATCCGCCCCATTGCTTTCCTTATCGCAATGAGATCAAACAATTATACTTAACTAAATAATGTATTACCATCTTTTTTATTTCACAATCTACCCTCTACGTTTAATATAATTTTTAAACACTAGTGGGTGCAAAAACTATATATAATTAAATCAATTTTAAAATAAAAAAAAACTAAGCATTTTATAATAAAAAAAAAAAATTGCATTTTAAGCGCGAAATGTCATACATATAAACACGTACATGCAATTTGTAAAGTGAACCTAAATAATTGAGGCGATTGCTCGAACAAGGCTCGAACATTGTACATTTTCATATTTTTGAGGAATTAAAAAAAAACTATACAAACAAAGACATTTGATTGGTCTCGCTGCGCTCTACTAGATACGGCCGCCGTACTTGACAAATGCTACGCCGAATTCGGCTTACCCGAGCTAGTCACACTGCAAACTGTCTGTAATGTGTACGTGCCGGATGTTTTATTAAATTTTGGGCATAATAAAATGCTAATTTACGTAGTGAAACTGTAAAAATATAATTAAATAGTGTAAAAAGTGACTATGTTTTACACACACTACAATAAAAATTTGCCGCATTCAAGGAGCAATTACTTTTGGGTAGGGCCGTATCTAGTCGAGTGCAGCGAGACCAATCAATTATCTATGTATATAAAGTTATAAATTATGGTTATGAAAAAAAAAAACCATATAAAAGACATTTAATAAAGTAAAAGGATAACTTTGTATAATTTAAGCAATAAAACCCTCAGTAAGTAATAAACTAAAGATTTTTTTTTTACTTCCTCAAAAATGTGAATTTTCCTTTACATAGAGCACACGCCAACAAAATGAAAATATTGTGCTTTAGTTTCTAGAGAAGAAAATTTGTAATTATAATAATTATTTAGTAAACCTTAGGTTTATGTGACTGGCTATAAAATACCCTTAAAGCGTGATTTCTAACTCTAAATAATGAAACATAAATCTATTTCTACGTATATATATATTTGCTTTTTTTTAAATATATTGCAAATCGACAGCTCTAGTTATGATCTCATAGAACAATAAAACCGTCAAATATACTGATAAATTTACAATAGACCGTATAATTTACAACACCGCCAGACAAACCGATAAAATACGGTATTAATATATATATATATTTTACTATAAAACTTCACTCCGCTAGAGCAACATAGAAAGCGTAGATTCAAGTGAATCTTTTTGTGAGAGATTTGTTAGAAAAAAAATATATAATAATTATAACTTTCCACCGAAATAGAAAACTTCAATCAATAATAATATATCTTCAGATAAGAATCTGAAGATCGGTTATATAAAAACCGACTCCAAAGTACGGATTTGCAAACTGTATCTCCGAACAGAGCCATAACCAAATTTATATTTAACAAAATGTACATCTATATTCTTTTATTGAAAGGTGTGAGAATAAGCAATACACTACTTGTTTACACTTACCAGTAACATATTATAAAAAAATTATAATGCGCACTTCGTTTTAAGAAAATAAATATATATATAAAGCAAAAAATGGAATACTAAAATTTAAAAAACATATCAATATTCTTTAATATTCCAATGTTGATTAGTGGATTTTTAATTAGATGACCTACGTGTGCAAAGGAGATGTGAAAAGCACCCGTTATTTTTATAGTTATAAAAGAGTTTAGTTAAAAGAAGAAAATTAGCAATATTTGGGATCTTTGTGATCCCTTAAAAATGATTTCGATCCAAAAAAATCATCTTATTCAGTAATTATATTCTTCATCCATTGCAAAGTCAACTCCCGAGTCTGCAGCACACACTGGACTGTGAAAAAAATTTTTAGCCATTTAAAAAAAATATACCTGTCTGTATGTATAATTACAATTAAATATAGTTATGTGAAATGGAAAAATAAATGTTTACCAAACCTTAGGTTTGTGCCTGCTTATATAAAAATATTTTAAAACTAGCTACAAGCTCTCGGCTTCGCCCGGGTTCAAAATAAAAAATATCCCATCTTTTAAGTTTGACCATATTACAAATAGTTTTATCAAAATTGGTTTAGTAGTTTAGGAGTTCATTGGCCTCAAACGTGTGACACGAAATTGTTACAAATACTTTTATTTTTTATATAGAGATGTTAAACCTACCTTGATAAGTAAAATTCATTCATTCATTCTTGATTAAGTAAGAGCTTTGGTAAATATACCAAAGCTCTTTCTCAACCGTTTTTGTAAAATATTGTATGAGTAAATTGATATCATTAGATCTGTCTGCCACCTACCATCGAGTGACCTTAACACAATAAACCCTTGTTTTGCTCGTTTGAAACACACCTCATTGCTTTGCAAGTAAAGAAAACGATCCGCTTCAACTTCTTATTGTAGAAGAAGTTATTGAAGGCCCACAGACAGCCGGGCTCCCCGAACGGATCGCTGGCCAGGTCGGGGTTGTAGCTGTAAATGCGACACTCGGACAACACCACTTCCTCGTCAATGGCAGCCCACAGAGCGGACCGCAGCTGGCGCCATCTGGACCCAGCCACTGCTGACAGCGCAGCGTCCACTGCGTTCTGCACCCAGCTCAATGACGGCTCAGCGCTAAACTCACCACTCTGCAAAGTACATATATACATATCATCACATTTTCATTTGTATGCTAAGGATACTCTTCTCCGCTCAGTAGCATAATGTACTAAAAGCATAATGAACACAACAAGCAGGAAATCTGTTGGATAGATGGTTGTATTTTTGTGTATTTTTGTATATAAATATGAATAAAGTTTTCTCTGTTAAAAACCAATTCGTGAAAAATGTCGTTGATTGCACTTACCTCTATTTATGTATGTTTCTCTTTATTCAAATTAACTATATAATAATATGGTGTAATTGTTTGTTTTCCCAAATACAATGAGTTCTAATGCTGACAATGAACAATATTGTACGTCATTGTCTTATATGACTCACAACCAGCTAGCATGTTTAATAAAAACATTATCACAGTACTTATCAAGTCTCGCGATAATGCCATTTATATCTCTGAGGGCACTCAGTAGTGTTTTCTTAACCTCACAAGTGCCATCTATTCTCAAAAATGTCTGTTTTAAAGAACATTTAGATTTTTATATAGATATGTTAGGTGAAGGCTTGATTACATAACTAGTGGAACTCTACTAAAGTGGAGTAACCCACAACAAATACATTATCTAGATTATAACTTGTTCTATCTATTGCTTATTATGAGTAAAATATTTCATGGAGACAATTTCTTTAGATGGCTGGATTGTATGGTTCCAATAGATAAAAAAATACTGTTATTTTTCAGAAAAGTTAGTAACTCTTTTGTTTATTCTTGAAGGTACAATCTACAAGTAATATATATTTTAAATAATATGTAGATTAGATTATGTTTAATAAACATCTCATGTAACATGTCTCCTATGTACCAATTTTAGTTGATAAGACTTAAGATTTTGTTGACAAACAAAGAAAAAGATTATACAGTGGACTATAATGTGTGTATGTTTAAATAAAATCTTAAAACTTATGAATGCTGCATGAACTTGCAAGAATGACCTCCAGCTGGAGGTCAACTGTATCTTCTCAATAACATTTGGTTTAACTTTTACTAAATAAAATATATACAATTACTTAAACATCATATATTATTAATTTTATTGTTTTTGGAAAAAGAATGAACTTTCTTTTACATATATATACCAAAATAGATAATAAATCATTGAAATTAATCTTTACCTTCGCCATTGAAAAATCATAATCTGGAAAAGCTGCATTCAGTGTAGTTATCAGATAAAATAATGTCTTTCTTGATATTGTATCGCACAAGACACCTTCATCTCCAGACAAACTTTGGCTGAAATTCAATAAAAAAGAATTTAAATAAATAAATATAAAATTTCAACATTTATTATCTCTCAGTATCTAATCTTATCATCTCTAACTACACACAAATAAAATCACTATGTAAACACAAATATAAATTTGTAACATGGAAAACATTAAAAAATAATTGATATTACAAATAATACCATACTGATACTTTAAGGCACACTGCATAGCAGTCAGGGGGCAGCCCCTTATTGAGACCACGGTGAAATAACAGCACATGTGCTGTGGTTTGGTTTCGGTGAGTGAGTAAGAGATGCCAGAGCCAATTTTCCTATCTACTGTTCTATGGTTAATCCTACTATGGTTGTCAGTTCACTTCTAGCACCTATGTTATAGACAACAGTAACCACCTACCATCAAGTGGACCGACAGCCTATCTGTTGTCTTTAACATTAAAAAAAATATGCTTGGGACTATTTTTTTATACCTGTATATAACTCCTTCTGGAGGTGACAAAGCGTGTAAGTCATTACTTGTCTCCCCGGATGCAGTAAATTTTTTGTAGAAAGTTTTATCAGTGCCCGTTAACTTGCAACTGTAGCTTTCTACGCGACCCTGCACAGCGCTATCGCCGTTCAAAATGGACAGAGCACTGCTAAGTGCCTCTAAACGTCCACTTTCTAATAGTTTCATTTTCTCTTTCTTTTAGTACTTTCCTTATCTTATCCTCTTATACTTCTCGTTATTGAGACGCTCGGATTTATATTGCACGGTACACTGCTTCTGTACATAGCCGAGGGGTGTATAAATATTCCTTTTCTTTTTGAGTGTATAAGTTTAACACTCGGTATTAAGACCTGCTGTTCTTCGTCCGCGCTGATGGAATGCGGGAACATCACAAATAAGAAAATATAAATTTATTAAACCGCTACAACAGGTAGGGAATTATTTTTAACTTTGTTGATGGCTTCTACTCAAAGAGTCCAAGGAGAGCGCGTCACTTCACTGGTGTTCAATAAACAAACTCTAGAACTGCTATTTTTAATGTTAAAGATGAGAATCCATAACAGACATTGTCACTGCACCACTAAAATTACGAGAAAAGTAAAAAGGTGAATCCAATAACAAATTCGAGTAATATTTTTTATAAAGGAATTGGAACAAAAATAGATTCTATGCGTCTTTCAAGCTTCTTTCAACAATGGCTGCCAAACAAACATAGACAAGACAATAAAGAAAGGAGAAATAATAATATTATCATGAAACCATAGACAAACAAAATTCGGAAAATATGTACGGTAATATATATAAAATAGCAACTATATTATTATTATGATATTTTATCTATGCCCTAATAATTATATTTTTCCTGGATATTTGTATAAATATGGAATCCAAGCTATTATTTTATTATAGGTACAAAATATCAACTATTATAAACGTATGCTGTCCCCTGTCCCATTTTATGGGCGTCAGACGTCATTGTCAAATGTGGTCAAGTCAATGTGCTGCTCTGTCAAATGATGTTTAACAGTTTAACTAACAAAATAATTGGTCACACTTCTCGGCGACGAAACATCTCGGAGTTCTCACTTTCTCAGCAAAATGTTTAAGAAAATTTCAAATTTACGTTTACGTTGTGTTCAATGTGTTCAACATCAAAATTACGGTATTTTTGATGACATAATATGTTTCATCAATATTGTCAAATCTTACTGTGTAAATAATTGTATTATGTTTTCAGCTACACGGAAGAGATTTTACCGAAGTACCGGCATAGTTCAGAGTAACAATAAATGGCAAGTAACACTGGATCACAGACGTCTTAAAACTCCCAACGGTCGAGTGCTTGCCGTGCAAAGTGAGCCCCTTGCCCGAGCTATCGCGTCAGAATGGGATGCTCAAACTGAAAATATTGCACAGCCCACTATGCATCTGGTAATTTGATTAATTTGTAGATTGTAGATGTCAAGTGTTAAACTGGTGTTAAAGTCCTCCACTGCGTCTGTCTGTCTGTTCACCAATGGATAGAGTGGTTCTCGAGGAAGGTTTTAGTATACACTTAATTTACAAAGTTATGCAGGTGAAGTCGCGGGCAGCAGCTAGTATTAAATAAATAATAGTTTCAAACAACAAGCTTCAACCTGAAACCAACCAGAATATACTATAGGTAATATGTATGTTTCAATTATTGTAACCTGACTTCAATTTACACTAAGCGCCTTTTTCACCATCTGCCAAGTAGGCTAACTGTCATTTAAAGTCACCAGTAACCGGCGACAATGGAGCTGATATACCTTTGTTTGTATGGTAAAAGTCTCAAACATTAAAAAGAAAATAATGAAAGAAAATTCACCTATCGAAGGATGCAGTAAACAGAGTGTGTAATTTAATAAAACATAAAATTATTTCTAAAACTAACTAATCAACACTTTACTTTTAGTTGGTGAAAGAGGCCCTAAAAGAAATTTAATCTACATTTAAGAAAATAACTTCTATAAAAATATAATGTTCTTAAAATGAAAATGAATTTGAAAACTTTTTTGTTTCAGACTGCTCTATGTAACACCGCTTTAGACAATCCAGGCAAACTCACTTCTCATGATATTGCAAACTATTTACTTGATTACCTGCCAACAGATACATTACTTTTCCATTCGGATGTGAGTATTGAAATATGAACAATTTTTATATTTTATTAATTGTTTCGATCTAAACCTTGTATAGTATAGGTTTACCAAAAACATATAAATGCTGAATTTGGGTCCGACAATTTTGGGAATTAGCATGAGTGAATATCTTCACTTTATTTTAATAATAAAAAGAAAACTGATGCTACTATATTATTGTTCTCGTAATAAAACCCGTGAAAGTTGGCCTATCATCGTGTGATAAAATGAATTTTCTTGTTATAAATTAAGTTTTTCTTTGAAAATTTATAAACATGTTTTTTTTTATTATTGAAGGATGAAGAAGAATTAAGAAAATTACAAGAAAAGAAATGGTCTCCAATACTTGAGTGGTTCAAAGAAAGGTTTAATGTAAAACAAGATATATCTAGAGGAATAGAACCACCGCTAGTATTCACCCAAACACGTGCGGTGTTAGCAAGACATTATCTTTCATATGACTTTGCCACTCTAAGCGGTAAGTGCCTAAATCTATGCTTATATAAATATAAATGTTTTTCCTGACTGACTGTCAACGCACAGTCAAAAACTACCAAGTCTAGAAAGCTGAAATTTGGAATAAAGGTTTATTTTATAATGTAAGCAAGCATCCACTAAGAAAGGTTTTCATCCCACACATAGCTGGAGTGGGTCGCTAATATTTATGAATCTTTTGGTTAAGTACTGAGAAGAAATAATAGGAGGGTTTCCGTATGAGAGTAAGAATACTCTTTTAACCTGTATTTTTCTAAGGTTGGCAAGCGTACTTGCAAAACCGATTGCGTTGCTTGTGTTAATATAATTCGCTCCTTAAAAACTAAAGGGCCACAAATCTTAATTACACTTTTTACAGGAGAGCTAATCGAAAAAAAATAATTATTTTTTGTTTATTAGATACATATCAAATATTATACATCGTTAGAAGCGTATTTTTAAATAGCATTAAATATTTTAAGTACTTTTATAATAAACGGAATACCAGAAGAGATATAAGCATATAAGTTACTTTTGAATATATAAAAATGATCAAAATATACTAAATATGGAATAAAATAACCATAAGTCTTTGCAACATACAATATGAAGGATTGTGATTATATTTTTGCAATAAAAACATTTTTGGATTTTTGGTTTTATGGCCTTTAGTTTTTAGGAGCAATATGGTATACAATATGATTGTTTGCCTTTCTGTCTACCTTAAAAAAAAGCTTACTGAAAACCACTGTGAAAAAAACAGCATTTTACACAACACCACATTTTCAGTGTGTGAGTAGGCGATGCCCAAGTTCATTTCCCATATTCTCATTTCAATGACTTGCCCTATATTTATCAAGGTCTGCAGCATACTTACTTGCACCTACTGTAGGCCACTGGTAGCCACACCTACCATAAAATTATATGGAGCATCCCTAAGAGTATTGTAATATACAGCTTTGTGCTACGGCGTGGAGGCACTGAAATCACCGGTGCTGATGTTGGCTTGTGTGGAACGACGTCTCGATCCTCACGAGGCAGTTATGCTATCCAGGCTCGAGGAAGAGTATCAGGCAAGTACACAATATATACAATTGGCTAGATTTATATCGAAGTGCCTAACTAAACGATAAGCTCTACTTGACATGACTTTAGGTATGACATCTTGATTCGTAGCTGTAGGCACTGAGAGTGAAATAGATACATTGGGGTATTCCAAATCTGATGAGTTTTATTGACTATACCATACATAGAAGTTTTTTTTAGGTTAAACTTAAGATAAAATTTGCCATCCTACACAATTTCCATTTTCACTTGTGTTGTGGTCCAATACAATTTATTCATACAGTAGTGAATAAAATATTCCTCTAGCAATATTGATGTTGCCATTCCTCTTTGAGTAGTTTTTGAGTTTATACATTACAAACAAAAATGGAAATCTTCTCTTTTTATAATATTAGTACATGTCGCTGCTCTGGTTAAATTCAAAAGAACCACAAAAAGTTCCAAAAATGTTTTTTATTGCAAAAATACAATCACAACCCTTCACACTTTATGTTACAAAAAGTCTTATGATTGTTTTATTCTATATTTAGTATATATTTTTTTATATTCAAAAATAACTTATATTATACAACTTATATTACTTATATCTCCTAGTACTGGTATTCAGTTAATTATAAGAATTTTTTAAACATTTATATATGCATTAATTTGATATAAGTATATCTAATAAGAAAAAAAATTACAAAAAATAATTTAATTTTTTTCCGATTAGTTCTCCTGTAAAAAAGTATAATTTTGATGTGTGGTACTTTTGAATTTAAGCAGGGATGTATAGAAGAAAAGTAAGGTATTTTTTATCGAGAATGCTCCCTAGTCCCTATTGAAGAAGATTTTCAGTTGATTGTAGTATTAAGACGCGACTAAGAGAAGAGATCAAGAGACCGCCCGCAATGAGTGGTGTTGTTTATTTATAGACAGTACAGTGGGGACGCGTGCCGTGGGCGCACGAACTTAGCCAAGCCGAGCTGACGGCGCGAGTCGCTGCCGCCTCTCTCTTCATACAATGCTCCTCCGAAAGACATTCCTCCACCTCTAAAAAACAGCCCCACGCATCATAACACAAGCCTACGAAGACAATTGTATAAAAATATATTATTATCTAGTTGTTAACAATAAATCTGGCTTACAAACATAATACGACTATTCCTTTATGATTCTCTTTTTTCTCAATCACTACATAAAACACAGCCCTCCTGTTCTGTCTGTCTGTTCGCGATAAACTCAAAACCTGCTGCACCAATTTTCATACTGTTTTCACCAATGAATAGAGTGGTTCTCGAGAAAGATTTTGGTATATAATTTGCATCCTTGTGAAGCCGGGAACAGGCAGCTAGTCATTAAATAAAGTAGATGTTCAGAGACGTATTTGGAATATTTTTTCTGCTAAGGATAATTTTATTTTAGTATATTATTTTTGCAGAATAATATGACACAAAGAGAAAAATGTGCCTTCACATTTACTTCTAAAATGAGGGTTGGTACCTACTTTACAGAAAAACTTTAAATTCGATTTTAATCAGTGCTTATACCATTAATCACTTGTTTAACTAAAAAAGCCGGCAGTAAGCCAATTTAAGTGAGGTCGCGATGAACAAGAATGAAATGAAAATAGCAAAAACGAAGTCGCGAAGTTCCTCTAAATATAGCACGGGCGGTGCGCGCGCGCAGAGCGACCACTCGACCTCGCTTTGTTCTATCTAACGTTCGACACAACACAATATACATTGCGCCGATTTGTATTAAAAAAAAAAAACAAATCAAAACATCGCCAGAAACCATTGTGTACATTAATTTAAATATGGAAAGATAACTAAGCAGGATAAATTATTAAGTTAAAGCTGACTATATATGTGGAGCTTCGTGTTTAGTGGAATTGGGGTTAAATGTCCCAGTTTTAGTGTTCGCACCGTGTGGCCGCGCATCGCTTAGTGCGTAAGTATTATTATTTTTTAAACTTTTTCTATATAAGTGTTAATATTAGAACCTAATTTAATTTGATACAAACTAAAAAAAAATATTACTCGTCTAATTTATTTCTAATCGCATCTAAAATAATTTTTTAATCGACTAATTTCATTTATGTTTTAAATATATTTCAGTGTACATTAACTACTGAGAATAAGCAATAATTTAGTGCTGCCAATAGTATAATAGAAAAACAAAAAGATGGGTACAAATTTAGATACAAACAAGGCGAGGGATAAGTAATTCTTTTTAAATTAAGTGGTGTATCAATTTAGCAATGTCTTTATACCTTATGTACCAATTGACGTCGTTTGAATTTATTTCAATTGTTTGATGACCTAAGTATACATATAGAGATATAAATTTCAAAAATGTCAATTTCTGATTCATTTTTATTTTATTTTCTTTGTTATCAAATAATAAGGATTCAACAAAGCCACGGTGAATAAGACGTGCTTTGTTCCCTATTATGTATCTGTATATCGCACATTATGATGTTCATTGCGGATTGACAGGACTTTTCAGTAATCGATAATACAAAATACGGATCTGACAATGAGTCGTGAATAGGAGTAGAATATATTAGTTTTTGAAGAATACAATAATCTAGCCGGGCAATAGCAGAAGAATGAAGCATTAAGGATATTATTTACTTACTGATCGACTGGGATTGCCCCCAGTCCGCAGCTACTCCAGTTGGCTCTTGACAGGGACCGGTTCAGGAAGTTGACGGCTAACCTTCAGGACTGAAGAGACACAAAGAGAGAGAAAGAGACTGGTCGATATTGCATACACGTATTGGCATATCTTGTGTGAAAACATTTAGGTGAAAATACCCACTGCTTTCATAGATCTTATCACGCTAGCTCCCTGTCATTACTAGTCTTCTCATAAATGCAGGATTCGTAATCATGTTGTTCTTCCTAGAGAGCAAATGAACTTGGTTACTAATGCACCCTCTACTGACCCGCAGGCAAATTGATTAATTTGCCTTACGCATACTGTATAATGGTCATTTTTCTTCATGTAACGTTTCAGGGGTGATGAGCGTCGTAGTAGAGGCTTCTTCCTCTCGTCCGAGGCCACTCTCCGCGGGACTTTGGACTTTGTTTTCGTGGTTGCGACGCGACGAGCGCTCCTCCTCTAGTGAAAGCCTCTCTAGTGTTGGATCCGATCGTACAACTGCCAGTTTCGCCTTCCTCTCGCCTACGCTTTATTCGGCTGCAACCCCCATACCACTTCCACCACCAGGAGCGCCGACGGATTCCTACAAGAAAAGAGTGCAAGAACGGAATCAACGGCGGAAACACGAGCGGGACCTAACATTGCACCGGAAATACGGACTCTATAGAGGCGAAGGTGTCGGATACGACGCATTTACTTTACCTTCGGCACGTAACAACCTAACAGTAGCCGCTCAGGAGCGGGAGCGAAGAGCCACCAGCGAGTGTCTCAGAAGAACTGCTTACGTGCCTGGTAAGCGTAGAGCACCGTTACCGCCCGAAAACTCCCCAACACTAAGATCGCTATCTGTCGGACCCTCATCGTCGTTTCCACGACGACACAGTAGAAAACGACCAGCACCTCAGCCGCCTACTCTCTCAGTGAGAAACAAGGAAAATAAGAATGTCAGTTGCAATTCGGACCAAATGAATTCAAAAACTGATAGTAACAGTAAATTTCCTACGGATGGCGTAATGGGACACAAGTCTGATAATTATAATAAAAGAGTCAAAGACGCTAAAGAGAGTCGAAAAATGCGATCGGAAAAGAGTTTCCTCAAGCAGATCTTCGAGAACAAAAAGCGAAGTTCTTGTATTGAGGTGTCCACTAACAAATTGCTGCCAAATATAAGTGAATTAGATAAACAGGCCGCTGAAATAATAGAAAGCTGTAAAGTATTGGAACAAAACAACAATGTTAGGCGAGAAAAGTCTATGCAAATTGGATATCGTGATGCAGAAAGTTCACAAAATAATGATTCTTGGATCTGTGTTAGATGCTTAAAAAAATATGACCCAGCCGTCAAAATTTGTCTCAATTGTTTGTCGGATTCAAAGAAGCTTCGTCACAGCTTACCAGCAGAACAAAAACAATCAACATCTCAAGCTCTCAATATTTCCACACAAACGGAAAAAGAAAATACCAATGTTGAAAATAATGATGTTGATGAAAAACTAAAACTTAAAAAAATGTTAAAGGAAATGAAAGATTCACTTCCTAATAGATCGAAAGGGAAGAAAATGGATGATCCTAAAAATAAGGACAATGTAATTACTGATGAACCTGCATCTAAAAGTACGTCAGTAGACACACCTACCCTTAAAATTGGATGTACAGTACGTGATGATCCTGGTACATCGTCGCATAGCATTCCAGTAGATTCGTCAAGAAATATAAATCAATATCCGACGACTGCCGAAAGGAGTACAGCATTTAATGACTCCGAACCAAAACAGATTAATAAATTAACAAATAAACCAAGTGTAGAGAATCCAAAGGAAACTGCAGTCTCAAACAGTAATCCTCATAAAACGAAAAGTAAAGTAACAGAAGTAAATATAGCTCCTCTAAATATTTCGTCTCTATTAAATCCAATTTATATTCCAAAGGTAAATACGGAGATTGTTGTGCAGCAGAACGTATCTCAGAGCCGTACGGAGCATCTCGGAGCTAATCCTGTAGGAAAACCTGCACAAAGTGGACTACGCGCTTCTTTTCTAACTCAAACTACAGTTGTAAAGCAAACAGATTTAACAGAAAGTTCGCCAACGCAACGAAAATTGTCAAATATTACAATGGGCAATAACGCAAAAGATCAAAATGTTACCCCTGCAAAAGATCTGACTAAAAATCCGATATCAAGTTCGAGTAAACAAGGAACATCTTCGGTAAACGAGAAAATAGAAATCAAAAGTTCAGTACCAATTGCTTCAACAAGCTCACAAGTAACAAGTAAAAGCGATATACTAAAACAACTGGATCAGCATTCCAGACGTAGAAATCTAATAAACCAACTTGAGCAATCAATTGCAAAAGGAGATGAAAATTCAGCAGCAGAAGCAGCCGCTAAGTTAGCTCAATTGAGATTGTCTTGTTCGGTATTATCATTTTCGTCACAGATTGTTGGCCAAGCTTTGTCTTCTGCGCAAAACGTAGCCCAGACGCAAAATATAAAAGTACCTAGTGACAATAATAAAATTCATACTCGATTAGAGCAACCTCCGAAAGCGTCCTCTTCTACACAATCAACGAATATTGCTCCAAAGGAAACTCAAATACAGTTAAAGGAGAAAAAGATGATAAACGAACCAGCGTCTTCTAATGCTAATAAAACGCAAAAAGAAATATCGAGGACAACTGTGCCTAAAAACGAGATTTTACCAGATAAAGAGGACATAAAAACACCAGAGAAAGAAAAAGTAATTCAAGCAACAGCGTCTCAAGCTGGCGTAAAAGATAATAAAAATAACCGTGTCCCGTAAGTACCTACTTTTTATTTTTTCTTGATTATATCTTAATAAATCCTTTTTAAAATTGATTAATGTTACTAGAACCTAGTTTAACAAGGGATTCGTGAAATAAAATACCCAATAACGTAAAATAAAATGATAAACACAGATAAAACTTATTAAAAAAATCTAGGCAGTGAAATCATTTTTTAAGCTAAACTGATGCTAATTGATATTTAGTTAATTAAGGGTTTGTTTCATAACAACGTTCACAAAAAATAAGAAGCGAAAAGGCGGTTTGGCCTTTTTGCTGATATCTGGACAAAAAAGTCCACATAGTCTGATCGATCAAACACAGTCAAACCACGGGCCACAGCGTAGTCTGTGTAATGTTTTAATTTACAAACATCTATGACACCTATAAAAGGTAAAAACCTAGCTGAATTTAATTATAGTAGAAAGGTACATACGATAAATTGTAAGTTTACATTTAAACAGTCGTTCTCTATACATGAAACCAAATTCAACATCCAACTGATGAATGTATTACAAGAACTCTAAACTAACTCGTTCGTTCGATGTAAGTGTAGGTATAGTAACTCTTAAACGAATTAACTGATTTTCTTGAAACTTGGTACAAAAATATTTAGACGTACGGGACACAGGATAGGCTACTTTTTTCTTTTCAACGCGGACGAAGTCGCGGACAGCAGCTAGTACTAGATATTTTTTAATGTTACAGTGTAGAAGTATGGATCGAGGATAAAAAAGCAGCGCGAGGTCCAATAAAGTTGTTCGTTGGCCACGAAGCGACAGTGGGCGACCTTCGGCGTGAGGCAGAAGTGAGTTTGGGGCTAGCAGCTCGCTTGCAACGTTGGATCGTTGGCCGAACGCTCTGTTCTGATGACGCCACCACTCTTGCTTCCCTCGCTGGCGCACAGCTTCGAACACCATTTTACTTATACTTGGTGGAATCAGGTAACATTTGTATGGAAAAAAGCCTTTGTTGCAAGGAGGTTGAAATTTACCTTTATTGCTGACATTCTATTTATTGATTCTAATTGTTCTGTACAAGAAATCAGTAGCAGGTGTAATTTCGTGGTAATTAAGGGGCCATTAATACGTAATACGTAAAGATGATTTTAACCATTTTTCACTCCCTTATAACATAAGATTTCTCGTACTCCTTCACCTTCTTCTTATATTACAAGATTTTACCGGGTTTTAGAAAATGATCAATCACACTAAAATTCACAATAAAAATCTATCATTCCCAATAAAAAATAATCTGCACTGCGCTATACGGAATACAGAATTATTTTTGGACTTTGGTTACAAAGACTTTCTAAACTCACACTTGACTATATTTTATCGGTAACAATTCTGTGTTATTCAAGTGTTATATACTGATTCGCCTTGAATTCACTATGGATTTTCTTTTCAGGCACAAGTGGCGAAAACGCGAATAAAATTAAAAATGGAACACAGGCCGAAAAGACTGGGGAAGTGTATTCTGAACTGGTGCAATTAGAACTGCATCCGATCGTCCCTAACGCCGAAGCGTTTGAGTGTGAAGTGTGCTTTGTGGAGTGTGGACCGGGGGAGGGGGTGGTGCTGAGGGATTGCGTCCACACGTTCTGCAGACAATGCTTGGGCGACGTGGTGCGGCACAGCGAGGAGCCGCAGGTGTCGTGTCCCGCTCTGGGCTGCGGAGGGCAGTTGCAAGAGCGAGAGGTCCGAGCGCTCGTGCCGACGGAGGACTACGAGCGGTGGCTGCGTCGCGGGCTGGCGGCGGCCGAGAGCGGGACGCGCGACGCCTTCCATTGCCTCACGCGTGACTGCGCCGGTTGGGCGCTCTGCGAGCTAGGTGTCACGCGCTTCCCGTGCCCCGTCTGCAAATGTATTAACTGTTTGCGGTGTAAGGTAATTATAATTTTATTCAATCTTTGGTTTAAAAAGTTTGTACCTTGTACAGTTAAATTTTTAGTCGTGGTGTGGCTTAAAAATCAAACGACCCTCGGATCACATAATATTATGATAACAAATATAACTGGCACTAAACAGATCCTTTGGTATGAGAACGCTTTGTCCATGGATTCCGAAAGGAATATCTGTAAACGTTCACTTCTGAATACTAATTGTAATTGAGAATACATCCACTTGAGATCCTCTCCACTCTAGTATTACACAAAATCAAAATCTTGTGCCAAATATAGTTAAATCTTGTTCTAAATCTAGCCATATCTGTCTGTCTGTCTGTCGCGCTTTCACGCCAAAACTACTGAACTGATCACCATGAAATGTTTCATCACTACTGAACTACTGAACCGATCACCATACACGTTGTCTGGGACACCAGAAAGGACATAGGATACCTTTCATCCAAGAAAAAAGTAGATAATGTTCCCGAGGTTCTAAAATATAAAACTGTAACTAACGCCTGGTCAATGTATTATAGCAACAAGTTGTCAAGCGTTGTAATTGCTTTTATATTTTTAATTTATCATCGCGTACGAAGTACGGGCACCAGCTAGTAGTAAATAATTATATTGACTAGGTACAAAAATTAGTTTCAATTTTCTTCTTAGTCGTTTAATAAAGACATGTTTGAAACTAAAATAATAATTTATAATTTTTCTTGCAGGCTATACACGAGGGAGAAACTTGCGAACAACATCGTATTAAAATACGGGAAGCTCTAAAGTCGGTGGAAAATAATGAACAAGACGAGGGGACCAAAGCTCTAATAGAAAACCTGATATCTCGCGGAGAAGCCTTGGAGTGTCCGGAGTGTAAAGCTATAATAACTAAGAAGTGGGGATGTGACTGGGTGAAGTGCTCTGCGTGTAAAACGGAGATCTGTTGGGTGACGCGCGGCCGGCGTTGGGGGCCTGCAGGTAAAGGTGATACTAGCGCCGGATGTCGGTGCGGAGTCGACGGGAAGCGATGTCACCCATCTTGTGCCTATTGCCATTGAAATTTGAAATAAACACAGACTCCTCGCACCTATGTTAAGCATTTCTCCGTTACAGTTGTTCCAATAGTCTATTTAACTTTTGACAGCTCGATTACTAATCAAATAGTGATACCCTGATGCGTTACCGATTCGATTTTAGTCATCAAGAAGTTTTAATCGATTTAACACATTCATATTTTGCATTGTTTTATAAACATTCACAGGTGTTTTAAGTTACTTTATCTTATAATTTATATCAAAATATTATAATTAAAAATATTATTACAGTATCTATTTTAGTTGTTTTATTTTAATCGATTTATTTCAAAACGGTTTTTATAGTCTGGTCATTCATTACGAATCGTACATCACTAAGTGGGCGGTGTCCGTCCATGAAGTCATTGGACTGGTCTTAATTTTTATATTGTAACATCCTTTATACATTATGGTTTGCAATAAAATATTTGAATTGAAGTACGGTATTCTCATATAGTACATCGTATATATCGTGTAGTACATCGTACCGAAAATTATTGTAAAAGTTCACTTGCGTGATCTATCAAAAGTTAAATAAACGATTTGAACAAGAATAAAAGTCTGTTCGCAAGTAAATATTAATGGAATCAAAATAAAATGTAATAGTAGACCAGAGGGCCTAGTGCGAGTTTTACTCGATCGTACGCGTCGAATGCGTAAATTTGCATAGGAATGAAGTAGCGCCACCTAGTGGTTAAAGTGTAGGTCTGCTTCATTCCCATACCAATTGATCGAGTGAAACTCACACTAGGCTCTCTGAGTGATATCAATGAGAGTGCCAAAGACCAGGCTGACATAAAACTTATGATTATGATTAGATTATGATCGTCAACCTCTGATTGGGCTGGTATTGTAAGAAAAAGACCTTTTATTCACTCGAATTATTTAATAAACTCACTCGAAGCTGACCTAACTATGAGCCTTCACAGTTAAAAATTCACTACTGAGTCACAGGTGTTATAGTTAAGACGGTGAACTTTTGTGACTAATAACAGTTGTTACTAGTCACAAATTTACAGTGAAATCTACAATGTTGTGGATTTGTATGGTATGGGTATTAGGCGTCATAGAAAATAGTATCGTTTGCGCATTTCCAAATATATCCATAGATGTGATAAATGTGTACTGAGGTTTATAACACTTCCTATTAATTTATTCATCTAATATAATATAATGTTCTAATATAATATAAGAAATTGTATTTCATATTAAAAATTATTTTAAATATATTTGTGTCTTCAATAAGTATAAAGCTCTCAGACTCTCAGTGATGATAAATTTAATTTTTTTTTCAACAGACTTAAAAAAAGGAGGTTCTCAATTCGACTGTTTTTTTTTTAAATTTCATCATTTCTAAATAATGCCATTCCTATAATCCAAAATTGAGTATGTAATCAAAGAGACCAGTTCCAAAGTTTTGTTTATTTTATTGTAGATCGTAGATTTGTGACCCTATTCAGATTCTGTTTATGTAAAGTTGCTAAACTACACGTAAACTACCCTACCTTCCATAGATTGGTTGCAGTTCTGTGTGCCTCACTGTCAACGTTGACAGTGACAATGACAAATCAGTGTCCGCACTTTTGACTTTTGGCACGCCGCGGGCGGGGCGGCTTTTGGGGAATCCCCAACGCCGGTCCATATAAATTGTTTTAATTTGGTTTGGTTTTTTAATAGATAAGATAGATACATATAAATATTTAAGTATAGTATTTTCTTAGCAGTTTTTTTTAGATATTAAATAATTATACGCAGTTGTTGTGCATCATGAGTCAGCAATACAATTGGTAAGTACTTTTAAAGTTTTAAGTTAAGTAGGTTAGGTTAGTTTGTTTACTTATTGGAATGATATTATGTTGATTGATACCAAGGATCATCCTTTTATTTAATATCAATCGTCACGAGACATTTGTCAGTGCTAAGTATTATAATATTCAACTTAGATATTAGGACTTGACCTGACTGCTTTGGACTTGACGTAATATAATTTCAATATTCCAATGAAAAGTTAACATAATGACAACGGTACTGTAAGTCGAACCCGCCAGTTTTTAAGGTCATATATATTTTTAATTAGGTAGATACCTACTTTATTTATTTATTTATACCGCGTCTAATGTTTCGTTTAACTTAACATTGGTGTAAACACAAACTCATTACAGTTATACGGTATACCGCACATCATTTACCGATAAAGAGTAAGCTGGCTGAGTAAGTTATGTAAGTAAAAAAACATCATTGTATTCGTATTGATACTAAAAGATACTATAATTTCAGATCTCTCTTACACTCATTCTGTCATAGCGACTTGATAGCTTGATAGCGACGTTTGTGAACAAGTTAAATTTATGAGTGTTGCAAGTGCAGACTGCAGTCTTATCTTACTTTTCCATGAAAGTACAATTTGATTTATTAGGTAGATTAAATTTTAATATCGAATAAGTAAGTAATTTTTTGAGTATTTAAGTTTTTATTAAAATATTGTTTTCTTAACGAATATTGTTTCTAAGATATTTTTTCTGAAGGGTTTGTTAGTGCTATTGCCTGTGCATTTATTACATAATACAACATCTTATCATATCATTCACTGGCTTGATATTGATATATGAGTATTAATATTCGTAGTAATAGTAATCTATTCTCGGTACCTACCTATAGTTAGGTCGGTTTTAGAGCTCTCGGTTCACAAACTACATAGAAGATACTAACGTATCTCGGTTCTGCTGACGATACCCACGACCATGCACGACCGATTTAATTAACACCGCGGACCCCGGTTTCAATAAACGCGTGCGTCCGGTCGGTCGAACTACGATTTTGAATTTTCATACAAATGACAAGCGCGACCGACGTACGCACCGACCGTCAGGAGAGCTCTAAAACCGGCCTTTAAGGTGGTAGGGTTAAGGGCAGAGCAGAGTCAACGGTAAAAAAAAACTGAACAGATCAAAAGGTTGAAATCCATAGGTAATTATTCATAATATCCGTAAGAAAGTCCAAAATAGCATGCATGGCATGGATAATAGGTAGATTAACTACTTATTTTATTTGCCATGATTGATAGTCATAGACACAGTAGACACTATTGTCTATGATGATAGATCCTAAACATGTCAATGACTCAATGTCAATTTTGTTGATTTCAAATTCATTTCAATCATTTAAAATTATTTTAGTGCAACTGTTGTTATTTATTTTCTGTATTCTGAAAAAGTGATTTCGGAATATTTTTTTTTACTTCTTTAGGTGTTATAAGCTAAGCCTCTGTTTAACATTTTCAAGAAAGACTGATGGATAATAAAAATAGAAGAAAAAACGAGATTTTAGTACAAAGAAGAAATAAAAGACTCAAAACTAACGTACGAGGCCGTGATTTCAGGTGATCCAGCTTCTAATACGTTCAACTATTATATTCAAACTACGTTTTCCCAATTTTTACCTCAGTTAGAAATTAAAGGGTCCAATTAAGAGATATTTTTGAAGTTTACGCTTATTTTCGTTGACAAAAAAATAAACAAAAATTTGAACTAAGTATTTTTCGGGCTATTGTGGGTGGGTAAGTACTTATTAACTATCATATTTTTGTTTTTTGTGCATAATATCATATATACATCACCTATTTGTATGTGTAAATACATATTAAGTAGCTAAGTGTAATAACTATTTCTATGCCTATAGTGAGAGATTGTTATTTTTAATATTTTTTTAAATAATTGAGGGGTCAATGATGATCCTTGAAGGATATTAGTTTAGTGATGTGTCAACTCGAGTTGGGCTTTGCTCGAGGCTTCTCTCTAACTCGATATTGAATTATCTGCCCATATATTTGGAGTGCTGGTTGTATTGTTAGTTTTTCGAATTAAGAACAAAGTACTGTACCCTCAAAGTACTGTATAGAAATGCAGATGTATTTGAATCGTCAGGAACACCTCATGTTTGATGTATATGGATGGGCCCTTTCCATACAAATAATACTAGCATAACGATCCGCAAAATGACATGTGTACTTGAGTACATAATGTACCTACAAAAACTAATATGATTTTGCGAATTAGATTAGTTTTGAGGGAGTGATTTTTTTGTTTGAAATGGCCCATCCATATATATTGATTGTTACGAAGCTGGTAATTAAATTGGTAAAACAAAACAAATAATTTACTCAGTTTCATCCAGTTAACTCGACTTACTTAATTCGAGTTGTGTTTTTCCGAGTTGGCATATCAGTATATTAGTGTGTTACATTGTTGACTTGACAAATATTGAGAAAGACTTAGAGAAAAATGTTGGAGTATAGTTAAGACTTTAAGACTGTGTATTTGTGAAAAATATATGAAAAACAGTCCAAAATATTTCTTCTTTGTTTTAGTATTGAAGTATGGATAGAGGACAAAAAAGTATTGCAGGGACCGTTTGAGTTGTTTTTGCGCCGTGAAGCGACATTGAGTGACCTTCGAAGAGAGGCGGAGATTACTCTGGGAGTGGATGAGTGTTTGCAACGCTGGGTCGTTGGCACATCAATCTGTCTTGATGACAGTGTCATTGTCACTTCCCTCGTCAATGAACAGCAACAAGCGAGGTTTTTCTTGTATTTAGTTGAAGCGGGTAAGCTTTATTCATCAGAAAGCAAAACACAAATAGAGACAATTTATAAGGCCAAATTGAGAAAAACTTTTTATTATGCTGGTGATGACAATCACAAATATTTAGTAGTATATTGCCCTTAGCCCGAAGTTTCGCCCGAGTACCAATAAAATTAGTCTATACTACACATATTATGGAATTTGTTGTGGGTGCAGAATTTTCAACATCTACACATATTTAGTGACACAAGTTTTTAGGGGATTACATCTTCAAATGTTGATCAAGATTCCGATTTTAATTTTTTTCAATAGATTTAATTTTTAATGCAGAAATAAATGATTGAAATTATTAATTTTGATAATTTAATAATTTCATTTATTTCTGCTATCAAGCATTTAGACTTCATTCCACTGCTGGGTTATCAGCCTGTGTCTTTCCACTGCTGGATGTAGGCTTCTCTCAAGCCTTGCCACCATACACTGTCATTGCATTCAGCCACTTCCTGCAAAGCATTTTAGGTTGTCTGTCCACCTGGCCGCTGTGTGTCCGGTGTGTCCCACACTGTATTTTCTAATCTGTGAAATAGGAATTCAAGAACTCTTACAACATTGGTTGTCCAGTCTGCGACAAATGTGATTGGCCCATCCATTGCCATTTCAGCTTGCTAAATAGAGATTAATAAAAGAATTTGCAATTCATGGAAACCCTTTTGTTCCATATAGATAATTAATGAAATAGAAAGGGAAGCCATCATCAGAAAAATAATTAATATTACATAGCATAATAAAATTATTAATATTTATAATAATAATAATAATAATAAACTTTATATTAGGCATCCCTAGGTTACATAGCTATTTCCAAGCTGAATTTTACCTAAATTGTTTCTTAACTGTAGAAACAATGATTAAAGTTTGTATTTTCCTTACAAAAACAAGTAGCCAAAACTGGAGAAAGTGGAAAAGTGTACTCTGAACTGGTTAGAATTACGTCTGATCGTTACTAAAAAATCTATCATTCCTAATAAGAAATAATCTGCACTGTGGTATACAGGATACAGAAGTATTTTTGGACTTTGGTTACAAAGACTTTCTTAACTTACACTTGACTATATTATATCGATAATAATTTGAATGTGTCACAATCAGATCTCCCCTTTATTATGCTTCATCGCAAGTGTTATACTGATTCGCCTCGAATTCACTATGGATTTTCTTTTCAGGCACAAATAGCGAAAACGCGATTATAATTAAAAACGGAACAGAGGCCGAAAAGACTGGGGAAGTGTACTCTGAACTGGTGCAATTAGAACTGCATCCGATCATTCCTAACGCAGAAGCGTTTGAGTGTGAAGTGTGCTTTGTGGAGTGGGGACCGGGGGAGGGGGTGGTGCTGAGGGAGTGCGTCCACACGTTCTGCAGACAATGCTTGGGCGACCTGGTGCGGCACAGCGAGGAGCCGCAGGTGTCGTGTCCCGCTCTGGGCTGCGGAGGGCAGTTGCAAGAGCGAGAGGTCCGAGCGCTCGTGCCGACGGAGGACTACGAGCGGTGGCTGAGTCGCGGGCTGGCGGCGGTCGAGAGCGGGACGCGCGATGCCTTCCACTGCCTCACGCGTGACTGCGCCGGCTGGGCACTCTGCGATCCCGACGTCATGGTTTTCCCATGTCCCGTCTGCAAGTTTACCAACTGTCTGCCGTGTAAGGTAATTATATTTTTTGTTCAATCTTTGGTTTATCCAGTAGGTGTAGTAGCAAAGGTAGAGAAAGGTTTGTGTGTGTATAATTTAAAAAAAAAATGCACTTGTTCTTTTTTTTAAAACATTAAGGTCGACAGACAGGATGACTTTCCACTCGATGGTAAGTGGCTAACCTCGCCTATAACACTAGACAATGCCATATGTGTGCAGTAAGGGATTGACATATGAAGGAAATGGGCACTGACTCACTCACCGATACAAGAGCATTTCACGATGTGGTATTCTGTAAGGGTGTGCCCCTGCCACTATTTGAAAATGATATGATTTATTTTGTATTCTGAAGGCTATACACGAAGGGAAAACGTGTAATGAATATCGTCAAGAAATTTCATTAAACAGCAAAGAAAGTGAGAATAGCAAACAGTTGATAGAATCAATGATATCGAGAGGCGAAGCGATGAAGTGCCCACAGTGTGAGTCAGTGATAATGAAGAAGGAGGGCTGCGACTATTTGATTTGTTTCGCGTGCAAAACGGAGATCTGCTGGGTGACGCGCGGCCGACGCTGGGGGCCTGGAGGCAAAGGAGACACTAGCGGCGGCTGTCGGTGCGGTATCGGCGGGAAGCGGTGTCACCCAAGATGTTGCAATTGTCATTAAAATAAACACTTGAACATTTAAAAAACATATTAATATGAGTGAAACTCGGCAACGAATGGCACAAATTTGATTACCATCTAAATTTGACTTAATATTTAATATTGACAATTGTTTTATTTTTATTGTATTGCAAAAGCAGTGTGTCTAACATAGACTGATGTTGTGATTGGTAGATTTGATAAGAAATTTTTCTTTTTCTTACATATTATTATGGCATTTTTTAAATATGTAGTTTTTTTTTTTTTCAAAATAGTTCAAAATTTTTGTTGTGTTAAAATCTGAGGTTAAAATAGTTCACTATCCTATTGTTCAAACTTACTTGGCTTTAAAATGACTACCTATCTTTAGATTTGCTCAGTTTTGATGCTTATAATTTACTCATTTATAAAAATACAATTTATTCTACAAATGTAGTTTAAAAAAATATGTGCCATATTTTACAATCAGCGGTACCATACACGATTTCATTGCATTACCTGTGATTACAAAATAAATAAGTAATAATTATAATTATTATGCATGTACAGTTGGGATGAGAAAAGATTTGTGCCCTTAAAGTTGACATTTGGTTCATTTCAAACATCTGTCCGTTGTCAGTTGAAAACTGACTGAGGTTTTCTTACCCCAACTGTACATTTATTTCCACTAATTATATCTTAAAAAACAATTGCTTATATAAAGTGTAAATTATGTTTTTGTTTAAATAGAGATAGGTGTAAGTTAAAATTTCACTGTAAACTGACTGAATATGAATAGAAAGCTCATTAAAATGAGAGAAATATATAGATAGAGTATATTAGAGACTATATTATAGTCTAGCTAGAGCCTAGATAGACTCAACATAATGTACCTGTTAATATTAATTTTTAAATCGTAAATAATTGTAATCAGTATTTTGAGTTGCAATTGTAACTAACTGTACAATTGTTATTTTAATTTCAATACATGTAAATTAATTTGAGTATTTGATGGTTTGTGAAGACACTAAAATATAATATTAAAATATTTGTTTTAACATTATCTCATTATCTGTTAAAAAATGAGTGTTCGGCGCTGCTGATAACATTATTTTCTAATAAAATAAAGCAAAGAAGAATTCATAGTATAATTAAGAATCAAGTATTATATACATATTCGTGTTGTTTTTATGAGGTAAAAAATAACTATATAGAGTTGAATATACATAGTTTTCTCTCACGCCCTGCAGCATTTTGAGTACTTAGCGTTCATGCACTCAACACTTCACAGTTAATAACAAATTGCAAAATTTGTTTAGCGCATATTAACTATTACTTAATGTGTTATTTATTTATTTTTTTCAAAAGCTTTTCCACATTCTTAAGACCTCACGGTCAAAAATATATTTTTTGTCTCATAGTCATTGTTATTTTTTTTTTAAATACCTATGCAACAAATATTGGTCACTAATTAACATTATTTTTTTATTTTATTAGAAAATAATATTATTACCGGCGCAAAAAAAAAAAAAAAAAAACATTTATAACAGACTGCAGCCTAAAGCACATAAGAATTAAATTATGCGAATATTATTTTTGCAATAATTTTAATTTTTGTTTAAAAATATATGCTTAAGTACATGAATTTATTTTAAAATTGCCTAAAGAAAAGGTTCGTCACCTTAAAGTCGAAATTTGCTTGCACCAAGGCCAAATCAGTCATGCCAAAATTTCATTTCAAACGTATGTCAGTTGTCTGCTTAGTGCTTTAGTTTCAAAAGGTATAAGAGTCTACGATTTTGATAAAGGAATGAATTTGAAAACTGACGAAGGTTTTCGTACCTCGACTTTACTTCAATGGTTAAAAAAGTTTCTCCTATGGTTGAAATTACGTAAATATAATATTATAGAAATGTTTTAACATGGCCTTATTATAATGTAGGTTATATTGTTAAATATTGGAAATAAATTACTATTTTTGTGTACAATGTCTGAATTTTATTTTTAGTATAAATATTTTGAAAAATACTGTTCTTTGTAACTGTTGGACATTTCACATGCCATCACGAAACTAACACTTAAGTATACGACCTATCAAATTCTCAAAAGGAAAAAAGTTTGTGAAAAATATTAAAAATTAGGTAGTCATATGAATATGATACTTTAATTGCAATAATAATATACCAAAATTATTTTTGTTTAATTTCGGTGAGTGGGTAAGAGACATCAGAGCCCATCCCTTATCCTTCTATTAATACGGTAATTCTGTGTTTTCAGAAAAACTAATTAATAAAGTTTTGAAACTTATGTGGGTTAGATTTTTGGGTCTGCTGATCAAGATCCACAACTCCCCCCCACTTTCACTTGCCGCTTCACCCCCCCACATCACAAAGTTTGTCCCCGTCAATGGTTTTTTTTAAAGTATTTTGCAAAAACTAATAGATACAAAAAAGTGTCAAAAGGCAAAAATTACACTCATTAAATTCTTAACAAAGTATGTTCCATACACTTTTCGATTATCATGACGGTTTTCAAGCTACAGCCAGTTTTCAAACAAAATTTCATAGTTGGAAAACTAACTATAACTTGAAAACCGTCAAGGTAATCAAAATATATAGAATGTATTTTATTAAGAATTTGATGAGGATAATTTTTGCCTTTGAAACTTTTTTGTAACTTTGAAACTTATTAAACCTTGAATGTTGATTCAAAAACTTGCTATAGCTTGAAAACCGTGAAGCTTATCAAAATAATATTTTGTTTAGAATTTAATGTGTTTTCAAGTTATAGCTTTTTTTTCGCGAATAAATCAAAAGTAGGTAAGTATTTTTAAAAAAACTAGCGGCCTGTTCCCGGCATCGCATGGATGCAAATTATATACCAAAACCTTCCTCGAGAACCATTCATCCATTGGTGAAAACAGTTTATCTCGAACAGACAGACAGACGCGGCGGAGGACTTTGTTTTATAATATGTAGTGATCAGCGACTGATCAAGAGTTCTGACTGCCCTTTTTTTTTACAAGAGGAATCCATCATGGATACCCACCGGCCTGGGGACAGACCGGTGGGTTATGTCGGACTCCTGCTCCGAGATGGCATTGGGGAAGACCTACTGACCAAACGTCTTGGCGTCCTTCGCGTCCGCTATGAGGCGAAGTTGCGAGGTCGAGCGAACACTATTCCGCAACTTCGCCGCGGGGGTCCGTAACCGGACACTGCTAGTTCTGACCGCCCTAGGCTAATTATGAGGATGCGCCCCCATGTACTGGAACTTGCATGGACATTTTTTTATTTATTTTTTTCGAAAAACTCGACATTGTGCTGACTTGTGCTAGGTTTGCGCGTTGTGCGGTAGGAAACCGCGAGTCCGGATCTCAAAAAACGGAGCGGTGATAACGAAAAATAGATTTTTGCTTCAGCATGGACACTTTTTTTTTATGTAACGAATGTGCTGCATTGTGCTAGGTTTGTGCTGGTGTGTGCTGCAAACCGTTTTCGGTAATCTCAAAAACAGCCGCTATAGGCAAAAAATGAACCAAAACGCAGAATTAAACTGTCTCAGACAGTAAAAAAAAGTAACCAACAAATGCTACTTTACACCCTCCATGACTCTGGAACCGTTCACTTTAGCAAGATTATGGCGTAGACCATATTTGTTCGCAATTCAATGTAGATTATTTTTGTCCTTGGCACTTTTGCGCTAAACTAACAAATTCCAACTTCGAAGCGCAATTCGAAGATAAAAACAAAAAAATTGTGGGAATCCCCGATCGACCGACAGTGTGTACACATATTATTAGTGACGGTTGTGCAATCTGCCACAGTTTTACGAATTTTTAAATTACTACCTACGAGCGGTAGGTGAAAATGTTTAAGGGGTAAATTATAGAGCATAAAAAAAGCAACAAAAAAGTATTACACCACAATTTTCGTATCTCGACGGAGAGCCGCGACTTATTGTAAAAAAACTGAATTAACGGCTTTTTTCAAGATGGCGGACAATGCAACCAGGAAATCTTGGTCGACTTTTTCAAGTTAAACTTTTCTAGGCCTCCCCCACATAATATCAGCGCCCCCCCCCCCCCCCCCCTCCCGATTCTCGCGCGGTAGTGATGAAATCATTTCCGAACATTCGGCCGAATACGATACGAATATTCAGCCCATTCCATTTTTATTGCTCGTGTCCACCCAGATGAACAAAGTAGGTGGACCACGGGCAATACTAATTTAATATATAAATTATTATCATTATTCATTACCTATGATAAGTTAAGCCCAATATAATTATATCTTATCTTAGGTATACATAAATGACGAAGGAATGGAGTTTTTATTCTACTTCTTTAGTTATTTGACAATTTTACTGAAGTAAGTACCTATTAGTTGTGCACACAGACTTGTCAATGGTTGTGCATCAGGTGCAACGAAAATAATTGGTAAGTTCTCTTTAAGTTTTTACTTAATTGTACATCTTTTTATACCTATTTACTATAGGTTGAACTTTGGTGTGGTATCTATAGAAATACTAGGTGCTGCCCGCGACTTCGCCCGCGTATAAAAATAGATAAAAACATATTCGCAGACCTACCAAGTGTACATATAAAATTTCATCAAAATCGGTTAAGCCGTTTCGCAGAAGTATGACAACTAACACTGTGACACGAGAATATTTTATTAAGCGCCTGTTTCACAAACGTCAAGTATGGCCTACTAGACGTAACTGTCATTTAAAGTCACCGGTAACCGGGGATAATGGAGCTGGTATACCTTTGTTTGTACGGTAAACGTCCCAAACATTGAATAGAAAATAATAATAAAAATTCGGCTATCGATGGATGCACTAAACCAAGTGCATAATTCCATAAAACACAAAATGATTTCTAAAAGTAACTATTCAACACTTTACTTGACGTTGGTGAAACAGGCGCTTATATTACTTAGATACTCGATAGGCAAACGACCTACAAAAATACCTGAAAATACAGCCACACGTCTATAATTCTAAATTCAAATTTTGCTCAATATTGCGCAAGTTTTTGTAGCTCTTCGGAGATAACCGAACAGATTTAAAATTGGAAGATTTTTCTCAAGTATTGTGTAAAATATGAAAAACGAAATAAATGTGGCCGATTCAAACTTTAGTATAGAACGTAAGTTAATTAATAATTTTTTGTACTGAAAACTATGGATCAGACTAGACGGACCTAATTCACACCTTTCTGGCCGGGCAGATACTGTAAATACGGACTCGAACGACCAGAACTGTTGGAAAGGCTACAACATCGAAGAGGCGCTGAAACGCGTCCAAAGCCGCTACGAGCGCCTCACGTAGCTCGACATCGGTGTTGTTGACGCGCTTATCTACTACCATACGCCGATGGAGCGGGAGCTCAACGTGCCTCCGGGACCTTCGGCCCGCTATAACGTCCCGTCGAGTCGCTCCGGCCCCAATCCTCCACCGTTCAGGTAACCCGCGTCAGTCTTGATTTTTTGTGCATATAGCTCTTGGTTTGTTTTTAATGGATATACTCAAAAGTGCAGTAGACTGCAGTTTTGCATGAATTTGGACGCAGGGCTGCCGTTGAATAACACGGGCTTAACATAGCTCCGCCAGCTCTTGTATCAAGCACCTACTGAACTGATAAACCCGGAACGCCCGGAACAATCCATAGCGCTAAAATAATTCTATGTTCAACATTGTTCGTTAAAAAAATTTAAGTTATTCCAATTTGTTTTTTATAGTGTTGAAGTATGGATTGAAGATAAAAAATCATTGCACGGCCCATTCGAGTTGCTTGTGAGCTATGACGCGACGCTGGGTGATCTTCGACGACAGACGGAGATTTCTCTGGGGCTGGACAGTCGTTTGCAAGTCTGGGTCGTTGGCACATCAATCATTTCTGATGACACTATCAATGTTGCTTCCCTCGCCAACGAACAGCAACAAGTGAGGTCCTTCTTGTATTTAGTTGAAGATGAAGAAGGTGAGCTCTATTCATTAAAAAGCAAAACATAAAATCTATACTATACTAATATTATAAAGAGGAAAGATTTGTTTGTTTGTATAGAATAGGCTCCGAAACTACTGGACCGATTTGAAAAATTCTTTTACCATTAGAAGCCGACATTATCCGTGATGAACATAGGACACTTTTTACCACCGGAAAATGCTTCATTCCTACGGGAAAATGGGTTGTAAGAATTATCCTTCCGTACTTATCTTTTTCACATAATTTCTAAACAGCTGAACCGATTGGCTTAAATTTTGTATGTGTATTTCCATGGTTTCACAGACACGAATGTATTATATTTTATAAAGTTACGCGGACGAAGTCGCGTGCAACAGCTAAGTTATAAAAAAGGAATGACACAATGTTTTTTCCTAATGCTAATTTCTAACCTAATATACTTATTACTGCCCTTACACCAGCTTAGACTAGACACTCTATCGTTCACTAGCTATCTCCAGCCGAATTATGCGTGAATTGGTTCAGTGATTTATTTAACTGTGGATTTCATTATAGATTTTCTTTACAGACTCCAATATTCCTTTGGAAGTGTACTCCGAACTGGTGGAATTGGAACTATATCCGACCTTACCTAACGCCGAAGCGTTCGAATGTCAAGTGTGCTTCTCGAAGTGCGGACCAGGAGAAGGGGTGACGCTGAGGGATTGCATTCACACGTTCTGCAGACAATGCTTGGGCGACATGGTGCGGCACAGCGAGGAGCCGCAGGTGTCGTGCCCTGCTCCGGACTGCAATGGGCTGTTGCAAGAGCGAGAAATCCGAGCGCTTGTGCCGGCGGAAGTTTATGAGCGGTGGCTGAGCCTTGGACTATCGGTGGCTGAGAGAGGAATGCCAGACGCCTTCCACTGCCTCACGAACGACTGCGCCGGATGGGCGCCTTGCGATCCCGAAGTCACGCGCTTCCTGTGCCCCTCCTGCAATTGTACTAACTGTCTGCGTTGTAAGGTAATTACATCTACTGTAAACTAACACTTAGGTTTCGCTGATGTATAGGGTTTTTAAGGTTGATGCAAAATTTTGACCATTTAGAATTTTTAAGCCATATTTGTCATAGACAAAGTCTGAAGATTTTTTAAATCGTAATTAAAAAAATAGTATTAGGAGTCAGTCCCATTTGATCCATAGGAGTTCTTAATTTCTAATTAGATATGGGGAAATTTTAAATTTCCCGTTGAATCCATTGACGGTTAGAATAAGCAGTTATAGTACAGAGTAAAAAATATTAGTATTAAATAATACATTGATTTGATTTACCCTCAAAAAGCTCAAAATATTTACCTAATATTATTTTTTAATATAAAATAAAAAGAGAATGTAATTTTTGTATGTTGAAGACTATCCACGAAAGCACCTGTGAAGAACATCTTGCTAAAGTACAAGTAGCCTCATACAACAGTAAAGAAAGTGAGAGTAGCAAAAGGTTAATAGAATCACTGATATCAAGAGGCGAAGCGATGAGGTGCCCACAGTGTGCGACAGTAATAATGAAGAGGGGAGGTTGCGACGGGATGGTTTGCGCTGGTTGTAAAATAGATATCTGCTGGGTGACGCGCGGCCGACGTTGGGGGCCTGGAGGCAAAGGAGACATTAGCGGCGGCTGTCGATGCCACGTCGGAGGGATACGATGTCACCCAAATTGTAACAATTGTCATTAAAAAAAAACCCAATTATAAAAACATAAATATAAGAATTATTGATCTTTTAGACCTTTTAATCTCGCCACGCTACAGGAACAACTGAACTTCGAATTAGAACAAATTGATTGGCATCAAAAGTCCATTTTTATTTACCTAGGTAATTTATATAGATATCGTAAATAATTGTAATAAGTATATTATTATTTTAATGTATAAGTGTTTTGTTTGAACGTATTATTTATAAGCACATAATAAACAAATAATTGTTTAATTTGCGAATATTATTTTGAAATAATTTATAAATTTTTATTTAAAAATATATTTATGGGTAGGGTGTCAACTCAACATACTTCAAAAGTTGTAATACCTTAAGAAAAAGTTTCTCCTATGGTTAAAATCACACATCTACTGTTGATACACTTAGCCTTATAACGTGGATATCAAATAAGTTACAGAACGGCAAAATGTGAATAACTTTTGGTATATTCTTAATAAATTACTATTTTTTGTATAACTATTTCAATATTTTAATAAGCATATCACAAAGATTTGATCTCAGTTCCCTGCCTCTAAGGTATACTAAAATGTTTATTTAATTTTAGCAATATAAATGTGCCAAGTAACTAAAGAAATAAAAATTAAATGGAATTTAATAGTATTTCATTTATTGCTACCTATATTTAGAATTTCAACTCTATTCTTATTCCTACTGAAAATAATATTTCCTTATTGCAACCAAACAGAAGAGACTGAAGAGTTGACTGTGCCAGTCTACTTAATGCTGGAGCATCAGGTTAAGGTTACCATGTCATGGAAATACCACTGAAAGAACACTATACCAAATTTCATATCAATCGAAGATGTGGAAATTAGTGAACAGTTCTTCAAAAACTAAGGTAAGAATCATCTCGATCAAGTCTGCATTCAAAATGGGTGCATCCATTTGGAGCTACGATTCTAGACAGATACACAAACACAATTATATACAACCTTCCTTGAGAAGCACTCTATCCATTGGTGTAAACAGCATGAAAATCAGTGCAGTAGTTTTTGAGTTTATCGTGAACAGACAGACAACTTTTGTTTTATAATAAGTAAGGAAGGATATTATATATATATAATATTAACATAGAATTGGACACAAGTGTGTGGATAGATTCATCCCGCAAGAAACAGAGCAATGTCCAAATTCAAATGTTTTATCTCTATACTGAGGGCATGATGATGAACACTATCTTTTGTTGCTAATTAGAATACAAAGAAAGTGACTGATTTCCTTTTCTTTGGTACCAAGTGAACTGTCTGTTTGTCTGTTAACTTGAAAAAAAAAAGAAACACTTATTACACGTTAGCTTTACTAAATGTAAAATATGTACATAATAAAATGAAAAAGTTAACAAAGCTAAGCTGGTGCAACATGAAGGCATTATATTTAAAGATTTTCTTTTTTCCATAATATTATCAGAAATGTAAAATAAACACACCATTTCACTCACTTACTTTATATTATCCTCAAGAAATCACTTAACACTATATGCCCAAAGAGACGGATCACTTAAATATTATTTAATATTCATGTATAATTAAAAATTAGTATCGACGCATGGGTGGCCCACGACCTCCCGGACCACCACGACCCATACCGGGTGGAGCTCCCATCATGCCAGGAGGGGGCCCTGCCATCATTGGGCCTCCACGCATTTGCGGAGGTGCTGACAGTTGCCCTCTAGCTCCAGGTGCCATATGTTGCTGAGAAGGTCCACCGACTCCCCTAGCTGGACCCTGAAGACCTGGTGGAGCGCCACCGGCCCCAGAACCGCGGCCTGCTGCTCGACCACCTCCCGGACCTCCCATAGCACCAGGAAGGGGTACACGGGGAATACCTTCTTCTGGTGGAGGCGGCCCTTCAATGGTTAAGGACACTATGCTTTCACCACGCAACAAAACAAAGCCGAGTGTTCTCTTTTCTTCCCGGTCTCCCAGCTTGCTAGTTTTGTTTTTGATTTTCCTAAACTCTTCACAATCACCAAGAATCAAATTCATATGCTTGTCGAAAGCTTTAAACGTTCCCACAAATATACGGGAATCTTGTAAAATCACTCTCACCCTGTAGGTTAAGAGCTGTTGCATTTTGTTATTTTTTCCGATAGTCTGAAAAAGAACACAACATTTTAAAACTATTTGTTAATACAACTTCCTAAGTTACAAACATAGGTGTTTGTTTTTAAAAAACTTCTTTCCTTTTCTATAAAATACATCAATTATTAAGTTAAGCACCATTTAAAATATCAAATCAAATTATATCTTACCATTTTTACAAAATGATTATTATACAGTCGTTGGATCAAAAACAATATCAACAATATTTAGTTTTGTTTGGAAAAATATTCCCTCGGTCGGCGTCTATTCGCCGGAGCCAGTTAGTTACCGCTTTTTATGTCAAATTATCAATGTCAAATCAAATGTCATTGTCATTTGACATGTCAACAAACCAACAACATGCCAACAACAAACGCTACCAAAACCACAGAACATTTTTGTTAGTTAATAAATAAAGCAGAGTAGTTATATTCTGGGTGAAATAAGTTTTGTTTTATCTTGAGTTTTCAAAAAAAGTTGCTACAATTAAGATACTTATGAAAGTAGTCTGCTTTGTTCTTTTAAAATTATGGATAGTCCATTCGTGAAATTTGAAAAACCTTGTAAAATTATGTTATTTCATTTAAAGGCGCTTCAAAATTATATCAACAAAAGTTTCGCCATTGTTCTTTATAGGGGTTTATAGGTTTAGTTAGGTACACATAGCTTGGTAAAAAAGTTAAGAAAGAAAGAGGAAAGACTTGATTGTTTGTTTGTTTGCATTGAATAGGCTCCGAAACTACAGGGCCGATTTGAAAAATTCTTTTACCATTAGAAGCCGGCTTTATCTGTAATGAACATAGGATACTTTTTACCGCGGGAAAATGCTTCATTCCTATGAGAAATCTAAAATAAAAGTAAATACTAGCGGCTTGGCCCGGGATACACTTGATAGCGCCATCTATCCATTTAAAATAGAATCAGGTGAAGCGACTAACATGACAACTGTTTGGTGATATTTTTAGCGATCCGTTCCACGGTAGATAGATGGCGTTATTAAGTGTTATAATTTTATACTTTTCAACGTGGACGAAGTCGCGAGCACCAGCTAGTATAACTGTTTCTTTATATAACTGTTTCTGCCATTTCTGCCAAGTAGCACCCACAACTATATAGTAGATACTAACGTACACCTATATAATCAGCGCCACCAAACAAGTCAAGCGGCTGAAGCGGCTCATTCAGAATTATCATTCAATAGACTACAAATAAATACTTATCCGTAAAATATATCAAACAACATTATTCAATGCGATGACAGTGCTACTGTCATGTTGCGTTTTTTTATAGGCAAATTAAGGAGGCAAATGATCCCATCCCATATTTTAAATATGTCTAATATTCTTAATTTGGTATCAGATTTCAGTTAATGTAAAAGAGGTTTTTTTATTAATATCTCTATTTAATCTCTATGAACCAATTACCATATCAAATATATACTATTAGGTACATATAATAAGTTACTCTATGGTACCTCCTATAGGGCCGAAGTGGTACCAGTTCCAGACCAGAATAACAGTAAATTACATGGCGCTAGTTAAGGAGCGTAGAGATAAGGAGAACAATCTTATATGGGTGTTAAACTAAAAAAGTGGCAACTAAAATCGTCGAATTGAGATGGCGCTGGTGTGTCTAGGGCAGTGATCTAGAGAGTTTGAGAGTATGAAATGAAACGGAGTGAAGTGCGCGCTGAGTTGAATTGTTTACTATCACTAGCTGCACCAGCGCCATCAGTTCGTCGTCTTTCAACGGACACTTTTAATACAAGGAGCTTGCGCTCCTTTACCTCTATTCTCCTTGGCGCTAGTGTAATGTAGCATTGACGAGACGATCAATACGTGTAACTATAGATAAAATACCACTACCAGCATCAGCAAATCAAAATAATATTTTAAAAGAATAAAATGTCCATAAAGACCGTGAACCAAAACAATAATAATAAGGGACGAGCCCATTAGTCGAGTGGTTTAAATGTTTGTGTTAGCGTTATGACACTTATGACTCAGGCAGGGGTCTTGAGTTCGATTCTCGACGGCAAAGGATTTTGTTATCGGTGTGCAGGTTTCCCCCCTGTTGTGTGGTCATCCCCATTCTCCTGAGCCCCTGACAATCTTATAAGTGTTTACTTCGGGGGCCGCCATACAGTTACTATTTTAATTTAACCGCCAAACACTCGCATGGTAATAATTTGTTTCATTATCCATGCCGGAGAACAGAGAGATCACCTGTAAAAATATCCTAATAATTTCGACCAAACCTCGTTAGATGTTTTGCACTAAGTCAAGGATACTAAGGAAAACGATACGATAAATAAAAGAGATAAATCTTTTTTATGTGGTTGAATATATTTAAACTTAATCATAACACGTAACTAGATAAATACAAAAGCTTAATACTAGTCATTTCCTTAAACTAATAATAATGGGCACGAATTTATAAATAAAAAAAAGTTTTAGTCTTTCAGGAAACACTACATCCAAACGAATCTTCGCTAAGTAACAAACAAATACAACTCACACGCGACTTACATCATTACATAAGCATACTAAACATACCTAGGTATATGCAGATTCATCGTACAGCCTTTTTTATAGGAGTGAAACATTACAAGCTATAATGGAATCGATGGAAATGTTGCTATGACATTTCAGTGGCTGGGGGAGCGAATTGTATTACTGACGTATGTCGTACTATAGGCACTGGCGAAGGTTCGGGCTGAGGGATGAGTTTTCTCTTTCGGGGAGGGAGCGATGAAGGTGCTAGGATAAAGTGTAAGGCAGTTGTTGGTTGTGGCAAAGGCAATGAAGGCAGAGGAGCAGGCGGATTTGGTGAGGTCGTCTCCAGTGTTGCGGTCGGTGTGGTGACGCACTGTGGCGACGGAGGGGAGCTTGGTGGTGTTGGAGGAAGCTGTTGTAGCGCCGCTTCCACTATATCGCACATAACATTTCCGCTAACCACTAATGGACTCGACTGTACCGTAGGCCGAGGCGTTTGCGAGCCGTGCTCCTTGTAAATGTGCGCTTCCATTTGCTTCTTCGTATTAAAAGTTCCATCGCACACCGTACAACGGTAACAACGCTCGCCGTAGTGTTGAAAACGGTGCAGTTTCAATACATGATTGTAGCCGAAATCTCGCAAACAGATGTCGCAAGTGTACGGTCTTTCTCCCGTATGTGTACGCGAGTGTACTTTCAATTGCTTGGAACAGGTGAATCCTTTACCGCAACCTGGCGCCGGACACCGATAAGGCTTTTCACCGGTGTGGGTCCTCAAGTGAATAACCAGTTGTCCGGACTGGATGAACGTCTTGTGACAATGGGGACACGCGTGAGGTCTCTCTCCGGTGTGAATGCGTGCATGGCGGTGCAGTTTTCCGGAATGTTCGAACGCAGCACCGCAGACACCGCAACGGTACGGTCTCTCCTTTGTGTGAATGCGACGGTGCACTTGTAAATTCTCCTTGACACTGAACATCTTGTGACAGTACTCGCATTCGAAAGGCCGTTCCCCAGTGTGGGTCCTGTAGTGGCGAACGAGACGTGCAGGCACGGCGAAAGTCTTGTGGCAAACGTCGCATCGATGTGCATCAGCGGCGGTGCGGTGTGATCGCGCGTGAGCTGTTAAGGCGCTGCGAGTGGACAGCGTCAGCCCACATTCACCGCATTGGTGCACGCGTTCCTCGTCACCTGTACGACAATATTGTTCCACTTTATACATAGGACAAGTTTCCATTCGTTAAGGTCGAGTCGCAAGCTTGCGACGCGCGCTTATAAGGCACCAGCTTACAATGCAGTGTTGTAAGCTATGTTTATAAGCGACGATCAGGATGCATCTAGTATGGCATGATGTTCGAGGGGTGCTAGCGGGAAGTGGGGCGAGGAACGCGAACGGAGTGAATGTCCTCTGATAGCACGTGGAGGCGCACTCCGGTTTCGTACGCGCCGAAACCGTGGTGCGGCCTCCACGTGTAGAACAGTACGCTGACCCCTCCAAATATTCTCCCTCTACTTATCACATTTACCTCCACCTACCGCAACGTTTTCATTATATTTTCTAAGAATAACATTTAAAAATATTCTTTTGAATTTTGATTTCGAACCTTCATATTATTATTAGATAGTATAATAAAAAACAATGTCAATATGTAGGTCTACTAACTAATCATAAAAATAAAGCTACTCCTACTTACAACAATTTTATCAATTAGTTTAAGTAAATTTTTTTAAACAAAAAAATCTTATAGGTACTTGTTTTATAAGAAAAGGTCACAATTTATTATTGTGTACCCAGTAATTATTCATCAAATATTTAAATTATTTGAAAAGTCTGTTAAAATTCTTTACTGATTTGCATTTTTCCTTTAAGTATTTTAATAATGTTTCATTATTCATAAACATTGCAAATTTCTAGTAATTATATTAAACAGCAGCGATAACAAATTATGAATAAGTATGTTATCTTAGTCAATACACTTGAAAACCACTTACCTATCATATTTTCCAGTGGTGTTGGGTTTTTTCGAAGTGATGGTTCAATTGCGTCAATGTTGATGTAGGTTGTGTCTCTGCGCTTCAGAATACAATACAAACGTTCACACGACCGACAGTCAGCGGCCAAATGCCAGCAAGCGCATCACCATCGGTGTGTTTCTCCTTCTACTCTCCTCTACAGAACGTCTATGTGTGCGTGTACGTGTGCGGACGAAATAGGTTTACTAGTGTGCGCCATTAAAACTCGGTTTGCTTTGTATATTGAGTCACAGACTACACAAATAGCAGTCTTATTATTATTTTTTAATTTTTCACTTTTCAGTTTTTTCATTCAAAAATTTAATATAGTTATTTAATTTCATTGGCGAAATTATTTTCATTTGCTTGATGGCATTTGAATTTTCTTAGTAATTTTACGAATTCGTCGTGGCTTATTGCAAATATTATTAAATAAGTTAATTAGGATTAGGACTTGTGTTCCAGTCAGTGGCGGATTTAGACATTAGCCGTCCGTAATCTATTCAAATTTTGCCGCCTGAAATTCGATACCCTAAGTCTCAGATTAAATGAGAGTTTGCCCTAGTTCACAATCATTATAATATGAAAAAAAAGTGATGTAATAAGGTACTCCAATATAGTCACAGTATCGGCTCCCGCCATTATTGGCCACAGTGTGAGCTATTTCTGGGTCACTTGTATAATAATATTATATCTTCTTCTTCTTTGTCGTCTACACTCTTGACAGAGTGGTCGTGGTCATCAATTCAGGTGTTGGTGGCAAGCTTAACAACACGCCGCCATTCCTCCCTGATGGACCTTTTTGGTACATTTTTGCATTTCTGGTACATATTATATTCCTATATAATATTCACTGCAAGAATATTATATCTTATTTCTGTTGTTTTTTTTTATGTTAAGGTCGACAGACAGGACAGGATGAGGGTCCACTTGTAGGGGGTAGGTGGCTACCGTCGCCTATAACACAAGCAACGCCATAATGTGCTACAAGCATTACAAGTGCGCTGCCGACCATAGAAGGATTAAGGATAAGGGAGGGATGGGGTAATGGACTCTGGCATCCCTTACTCAGTCAGCGAAATACAGCACATAATCTGTAAGACAAAAAAAAATTTTTGGTCAAATTTGCCGCCCCCTAAAATCTGCCGCTCTAGGTTCCAGCCTACTCAGCCTTCTGGTAAACCCGCCACAAATACCACTTCTAAAGAGACAATTAGACACAAAAACACATTAAAAATAATAAAAAAAAACTACAAAAGGTAAAAAACAACAAAAGTGATTAGCTAGTTGTAATTTTAAGTAATTTTAGCGAAAAATTGTATAGAAGTGTCAAACCAGAAATTACCAAAATTAAAAGAAATCAAATTAAATTTTTCCGTTGGACTGTGGCAGAATAGCATGTACCTATCTGTATTGTATAGCTATCACAATATGATAAGGGGCGACGCGCGTTCGTTGAAGGTTAGAGGACAGCGGGTACGGCGGCGACGGAAGGGGGAGTTGGTGTTCGTGGACAGCGTAACACGTGGAGGCCCACCTCGGTTTCGTAGCGCGTGTGAACTCTGGAGTCATTACGCGTGCGCGGCTTCGCACCCCTGTCCCCGCTTCGCCCCGCCGCCGCGCCGCATTGCTTTTATTTATCTGTCTAGCTACTAGCTGGGGCAACATCATGAAAACGAAATCCTAAGTAATGTCAGCTATTCTATTAAGGTCAAATATGTATCTATCTTTAAAACTTATTTTTATCTGCATTTACTAGAAAAGATGCAAAGCATCGATGTCGATGTTAAAAAGTTAGGTAGGTCTGTACGTAGAACCCTTAACTGTAGTGGTGAAAAATACCTATTTATATCAAACATAAATTCACTATCCCACGCGGACGAAGTCGCGGGCACAGCTAGTAATTAATATAATCGATTAAAGGTTCATAATCAAAAGCAGCATCTTAAAATGCCTCCCATGTACTAGGTAGGTACGTGTAAACGTACCTAATGCTTTAAATGCTGAACGGCAGTAGCAAAGGAGAAGTTCGTTTACACGTAGTAGGTACATGGGAGGCATTTCAAGACGCTGCTTTTGATTATGACCCTTTGATTGATTATATTAATCATTAATCACCGATTAATAAAAATGAATAAAAAGGATGGATAAAAAGCGTACACATTGTGAAGCGTTAAAATGTGTCTTAATTGTAAAATAAAAAGCGTAAGTAATTAAAAATGCTACCACGCAGACGAAGTCGCGGGGACAGCTAGTTTTAAATAAAGACGCAGTCAGAATTGAGCCAAATGAGTTAATATTAAGTATAAAGAAGAAAACGTTGGATTTCTCATGGATACTCGGCAGCGTAAGGGACGATGCGGGGTTATACCGTACCCATCAATGACCGTACCGGAGTCCTACCGGCTAAAATCGATGTCGGGGGAGCTTTGTGACACGACATCTGCGACATCAGCGTGGGGAAAACCTCGTCGTGGGAAGCGTCGGAACCTCGGCGTAGGTAGTGTAGGTACCCGAAAGTAGAGGTACGCCGGCCATCTCGGAGGACCACACGATGGACGATAGTCTATACTCATCCCCACAGGTTCTGGTCAAGGGGGAAGGTGGCGGACATAGGCCAGCCGCCTCAAATTCAAAGCTACTTAATTATAAATTTTTGATACTTAACATAATTAAAAATGCAACTTTTCCATATTTGACCCGTTTCAATAAAGTTTTAATCAGATTTCAATGGCTCATGCATCCGTTCCTAGCGGACACGCACTGTGTGATAAAGATAAACAGGTCCCCAAAACATGAGAATAAAAAAGTACCTATGTACATAATACCATGATAATACCTAACACATAATACCTATATGATGTTAATATATGATGTTACATATTATGTACGTAATATATTCTTTATTAAATATTCAGTTACCTACCTTTGTTATGTGTTATTACCATTTAAACTCATTGGTTATTACCGGTTATTACAGTAAACAAATTCAACACAAGAAAGTATAGGTATAGGTACCTGAGGTATATTTAGACGCTAGCTTGAATGTATAATGTATATCTAGATAAATATGTATAATATATACCTACTCGCCTAAAAAATCATAAATGTTATTACCATTGATGGTTACTTATTAAATTATAAGTATGTATTTTATTAGGTACGCACATAGGTACCTAGGTACTTATCTTTTTTTGAGTTAGCGTACTATTTTAATTTTTTATTAAACTGCCTAGCTGACCTACGTAAGTACCTACTAACAAGTACCTACGTTAATATTTATTTAAACCTAAAATGCTCAATTGTTTGTTTACCTTTTAATATTGTGTTGAGGTAGGTTATATAAGCATTCAGTTCTATTAGTTGCTAAATAAAATACAATCTATACTTTAAAAAATAACCTCCCTCTACCACCGAGCTATTAGCATTTTTGTTGCAAAAAGATCTCCGTAAAATAATGGTTTCGGGGAGGGTGCGGGCGAAATAGGGTGTGGGCTGTGTGGAGGGGGACGAAGCATCGACACGCGCTGCGCGGTCACCGAACGCGACGAAACCGGAGTGCTGAGGCCACAACGCGCGTGCGCCCGCTTCAACCTTCCTCAATGCGACCGCAACTGACCCGCGCGAGCTACGAAACATGGCGTCCGTCTGTACTGTAGCCTCATTGGTTGTCATTTTATTTCGGTTCCTTTTTTAAAATTATTTGCAACCCACCTTGCGTCTTTCGTCCACATTGTAAATATCTGGAAAATACCTAATAGAACAGCTTATGCTCGCGAATTCGTCCGCGTTGAAAAGTAAAAAAAAATACTGGCTGATAAATTATTATTCACTCTTTATGACTGCTATTGTTTTGCCAGGCGTTGAATTTTAATTTTTATATGATCGCTCGTTATGAGCAGTTGAGCAATAATATTATTATTATTTATTACCTAACTATATTTTTTCTGGATGAAAATTTGTTGAATAGTAGGTACTTAAAGGCGTGAAATGAAACGGCAACAGACAGACAGAATTACTTTCGCAAATACATACGTAAGCCTTTGAGATATCTGTTTGATTTATATTATAATCATTGACTTATTATATGATCAATAATTTATAACTGCGCTTTAGTAGAGAATACGAAAAAAAACTCAAAGTAATTATAATTAGGAGTGCATGTTATTATTTCATACTTACGGAGCATTGTGGCACTGAGTTATTTAATTTTAGTTTAATTAACTAAATTAAATTAGGTACCTACCTAAATTAATGCCACATAATACTTACTCGTTATTATTATTAGCATTTATTTGTCGCCATCATTTTAATATAAATATAAATATGTAATATAAATAAGTACACACCTATAATCTATAATATAGGTGACAATCTTTGAAGTGCGATACAATATACAAAAGATCTTCCAGATTTTCCACTAGTGTAGAGCTATATTTGATTCCACAATGGGCGCGTATATATATATCACAATCTTTATATTGTCGTCAAAACAACATGTCCTTATTTTCACCTATTATTTGTTAATTAAACTATAAGTTTAGGTACCATACTTTATTTTTTTTATTAAATAATTAATTAAAAAAGCAATTCCCTTTATTTAAGTTTTTTTTTTAATTAAATGATACTTAAATAGGTAGGTAGGTACAATTTATTTATCAAAGTCCGTTGTCATCATGAATTGCTGAATCGAGAATTTGACAATAAAAGTGGTTTTTATCTATCATACAACGTTGCTTATTTGAGTCGTATATTTTGAAAACGGCAAGAGCTGTGTTGCTTGCCGGTTGCTTTAAAAACATCGATGTTTAAAACCAATCACTTAAAAACAAGATAATGAAAATGCTTAAAAATGAGATAAATTTTTGGCGATATCTTAAGAGGTGAACTCTATTAAAATGTGTGTACCTGTCTGTGCCTATCATACAAAAACATTTTCCATGAATGTTTAGGTTTCCTTTAATAGAGTTTTAAATAAAGGAACTCAAGTTAAAAAATGTTATTTTATGTAAGATGAATGGTCAGATGTAAACAACTTTATATGCAATGTTAAGAACTTTGCAAAAAATGTTTTAAGGCGACTTCCATACAAAATGCATATAATTCAGTATATAGTATATAGGTAATTTTGGTTATGTTATTAAGTATAATATTTTGAGAATAATAGCTAATAAGCCATTTAATTAAACACTTTTAACCATAGTTGTCCAAAATGTAATATTTCGTGAATGTAATTTTTTGCTAATATATTTTGAGCAGTTGACTCTCGTTAATTCGAAACTCGATGGAGATTATTACAAAAACAAAAGGCTCGTGTACGATGATTACCAAGTACATAAAAATGTATTGATTTACTTTCTAGGGAACTCACGATAAAAGTTTGAATTATAGAGGTTCGAATTATCGCCGAGAGTCGATTGTATAATAATAATTTGCGAATAGGTATAATATTTATTTGCTCACAAGCGAAAGAAAAAGCCAAACGGCAGAAGCAGCAGAAATTCATTGGATTCCATTTATAAAATTTAAATCTATATTCGTATAGGTAAATCTGTCAATTGTCTAGAATTATATACATAATTTTACATTTTGGTACGGCGATACGTTTATGTTATGTTATATATCTATACTTGAATATTTATATCTACTAATATCATAAAGCTGAAGAGTTTGTTTGCTAGAACGCGTTAATCTCAAGAAACTGTTTCGAATTGAAAAATTCTTTTTGTGTTGCCATTTATACGAGAAAGGCCATTTATATTTTGAACGCGGACGAAGTCGCAGGCAACAGCTAGTATATTAAGAATCGATATTTGATGGCATAAACAATAAACATCAAGTCTACTATGTATTAAATAAATAGCTGCTGCCCGCGACTTCACACCCGTAACTTTGTAAGTTATATACTAAAACCTTCCTCGAGAACCACTCTGTGCTTAAGTTTATCGCGAACAGACAGACAGACAGACAGACGCGGTGGAGGACTTTGTTTTATAATATATAAGAATGATTATTGAAATCCGAGCTAGACGAATTGGTACTTACCTACATTTATGTAGGTGTAGGTTTGTCTGCTCGGCTGTAGGTATATAAATATATAAAAAATAACTAGCGGTTGCACGCGTGCGACTTTGTCCGCGTTGAATAATAAAAAAATAATTTTATCTAAGTAATTGTTTAAAACAACATTAAAGTAAGGACCAAGTGCCTACTAATACAAAACATGGTAATTGGATCCTCGACCGACAGAAGAAACGCATTATTTTAAATGCATTTGGAAGACACGTCAAGTTTCGGGTCAACGATCGCCTCACACTTCTGTCTGCGGCGTAGTGGCCCAGTCCCAAACTCCACGATGTAGGAGGTACCTACCTACATACTCACTTTGTTATGATGCATAAACTATTTCAAGGAAGTCAATAAGTATATTTAAATAAATTTTAAATGCATATTTATTTCTTTCGAAATTACAAAAGTCCACATGAAAGCAGTGCAAAAGTTTATTCATAGTGTTCATAATATATCAAAATATCCGACAATAGACATAATATATCCAATATATAAATAAAAGATCAACGGTAAGGAAAAAGATCAATTTTTATTGTATAGTATTTTTTAAAGATGCACTTGATGGTAGGTGGCTACAGTTATGCCTATGACCAAAGATTTTGAAATCTAATTTTGTTTAAGTATTTATGTTATAAAAAACTAGCTTCTGCCCGCGACTTCGCCCGCGTAATTTACTTTGTAAATTATGTATATATACAAACTAAGGAGGGTAGAGAATACAAACCTTCTTCGAGAACCACTCTATCCATTGGTGAAAACATGAAAATCGGTGCAGTGCCTACTTAGTTTTTGAGTTTATCGCGAACAGATAGACAGATAGACGCGGCGGAAGACTTTGTTTTATAATATGTAGTGAAGTAATGCAAAATGGAGTAATTCTCAAGAAGAGAATATAAATAAACATGGATATTTTCATCTATCCGTGTTCAATGGTGAATGTGAATGGCATATTTGGCATAACTGACATAACTCAACGTCACTAGTATATACTATTGGTTTTATTTAACGCCATCTAGATTGATTTTATTTAAATAGTTTAATTTATATTTTATTATGTCTGACGTGATTATAATTTGGTATTGGTACCTAATTTATATATTATGTTATGCGCAACCTTTTTTGTGATTTGGTGTATGTATGTTTTGTCTATTGATTAATAAAAAAGAAATATTTTTATGACTGTTCAATGAACAAATTATGGTATAAGTGGGTATAAGTATGAAAATTAGCTGTTGCTATACAACACCATTTTATTTTAGTGTAATTAATTATTTGGGTGAAGTGAAGGCACTAATATAGTCTTAACAATATATCCTACGGATCATCATCATCATCATCTCAGCCGTAGGACGTCCACTGCTGGACATAGGCATCCCCCAAAATTTTCCAATTGGACCGGTCAGAAGCAGCCTGGATCCACCGTTTATTATTATCCTACGGAATCCGTGGAAATTTATTATCCTACGGGTAATAAATTTTAATTTTAGATATTAATTATTAATTAATATTAAATTATCCTACAGGAAGTTATTGCGGAACTTAAAGTATTCTATCCATATTCTATCTATATACTTTAAGTCATAGAGAATTGAAGGATAGAGCATAGAGGTTCTCAAACATAGAGTAAAAAATAGTATTTCTTTTTTCTTTCTAATTGTCTTGTCCTGTGGTCTTGTCGTTTGTCGTCTGTGGCTGTTGCAACGAACGTCATCAACATGTAACGTAGTGATTATATACTCTAAGGAGCGTAGAGATAAGGAGAACAATCTTATATGGGTGTTAAACTAAAAAAGTGGCAACTAAAATCGTCGAATTGAGATGGCGCTGGTGTGTCTAGGGCAGTGATCTAGAGAGTTTGAGAGTATGAAATGAAACGGAGTGAAGTGCGCGCTGAGTTGAATTGTTTACTATCACTAGCTGCAACCAGCGCCATCAGTTCGTCGTCTTTCAACGGACACTTTTAATACACGGAGCTTGCGCTCCTTTACCTCTATTCTCCTTGATATACTCTTTGATCAACGTGTTTGTTTTGGTTTTTAAGTGAAATTTTATGGTTTTAATCACATTTTCATATTTTTCATTTAATTTGTGAAGTATTAATTAATATAGTTAATTAATAGTCCTATTTTGCGTTAACAAGTGTTAGTGTTTATTCATTTATATTGCATATGTTTTAAGTTTTTCTCCTTTGATTCTATTACAATGGGCGGTGGCGATTTAGTAAGTTGTTTAGGATTAAAAGGGCTATCACACCTTACAATTTGAACGTATCCAATTTAGGAAATCGAAAGGTGTGATCGCAGAAAGAACAGATCGGATTCAATTTAGAGAGTTCTAACTCTCTGTTTCCTTAAATTGAATACTGTGATCGCGGCGTTTCAATTTAGAAAGTTTAGGGGTGTCCACTTAAAAAATACATCGATGTTTTTTTGTCGATGCGATACAAAGAGGCTATGCATCGGTTAGAAACATTGATGTTTTCTCAAAATCGAGTACACTAGCTGCTGCCCGCGACTTCGTCCGCGTAACGCGTGACACGCTAATATACAAAATGGTTAATTGTTTACCTTTTTAAAATCAAAATTGAAACATAAATAACATAGGTTATTTATATTTTATAACGTTACGAGGACGAAGTCGGGCACTAAAATAACTACTTAAATGAAATACCTATTTAAATGAAATAGGTAATAAAATAATATACTAAATAAATAGGTAACACAATCAAGATTCTTGATTGCAATTGATTTCGTTAAAATACCAGTAACTCGTTATATACCTAACTAGTAATTTCCTAATATTCCTAATATTTAATACGATATATCGATACAAAGCGAAGTATCGGGCATCCCTACTGCGTTCACAAGTGTTGCCAGATTTGTGGAGGCAAAAATCCGTACCGCCTTTCACTGTTTCCTAAATTGAATTCGATGTAGGAAATGCTTATCGCACTATTCAATTTGAACGTTTTCTATTTAGGAATCTAAGTAGAGAGCTCGTGATCACACTACGCTAAATTGATTTCTAAATCGAAGATATAAAGTTGAAAATGGATAAACTCTAAATTGAATCCAATCTGTTCTAACTGCGATCACACCTTTCGATTTATTAAACTGTAACATCGACATTTTATGACTGTTGCGGAAGCGGCAGCTCTGAACTCTACCTATTCAATATACTTTGTACTAATTCAATTAAATAGAAATGCCACAATAAAAGTAAAAAAGATTTTTAATATTTTCTAAAATATATGAAACTACAAGAGCAAAATTTGTTTGAAATTCTTTAGAATTTAATTATACCGAGTGAAGTATTACTTATAAATCGTATATCGATTTGTAGATGTATAACCCATACTATCCATACTTACTAATATTATAAATGCGAAACTTTTTCACGCCTTAACTACTCAACCGAATTTTGCATACACAAAAAATGCATACATATAGGGTACCTTTCTTCCAAAAAAAAGTACTGTTCCTGAGTAATCGTCTAAAAATATAAATAATAGGGCGCTACCGTCGTCACAGTAATAACGATGTCAGGCGTTATTACTCATATATTTTCTTTTTCAACGCGGAAGAAGTCGCGGGCACCAGCTAGTAATATAATATTTGGTTTAAACTTAAAAAAATAAAATCAATAACTATTTGTAAATGTCTTTATTCATCTTAAATATAAAATCAAAATCAAAATTTAATTCATAACAAGGCTTATTTATCATTTAGTAATTTATAGGTATGACATGCATGCTAAAAATCTGTAATGTATACCGAGAAATCCGTATACTGGCAACACTCTTCGATTTAGAAATCTATTTAGCGTAGTGTGATCACGAGCTCTCTGCTTACATTCCTAAATAGGAAATGTTCAAATTGTAAGGTGTGATAGCCCTTTAAAAGGCGATCTTTTTACCTTGCTTTTACTCTTCATTACTCACTGGAATGTAATTTTAATAAAGTTTTTAAAATAGTAGTATTATTGCACTTCATTTTCCTGAAGATCGCAATTATAAAAACTATTGTAAAATCGATCATTTCTATTTCCCTCGAGATTGAGTTGAATTGTTTTCCTCCTAGAACTCGAAAAAGTCATGGCATCCGAACACTATGAAGAATCAAGAACGTGTGTGGAAGGCGGAGCAACAAGCAGCAGTGGAAAAAAAGCGAATACAAGAATTGCAACGTGAACGAGCTGAGGAACGAGATTTAGCCAAATTGAATGATCTAGCGAGAGCCAACTCAAATATATCATCCAATAATGATCGCTTACATTGGATGTATGATGTACGTATTAAGTTTGATGTTTGTACTAGTGATATGCCAGATCGTTAAAAATGTAGATCCGCAGATACGGATATTTGGTTTCAAGATCCGCGGATATTGATACGGATCTTAAGTTTCTTTAGTCAATCGGTGTGCTTGAGCATGAAACGATAGTTAGTTGACACTTGAAGAATTTGAGAATTGTAGAATCACCTATATGTGGATTTTCAGCTATGAATTAAAAATTAATAGGGTAAAAGATCCTTAAAAAGATCCGCCAAAAAGTAACGGATATGGATATGGCAGGGCTGACTTTGGAAATTGGCTGAATTTTCAATGTTGTTTCTGCTTGGTCTCAATCTGGAAAGTAGTGGCAGGGTGCATTGCGATCTTAGTCATTTGGGCAGCTCATCTAGCGGCTTTAATCATCCCCTAACCATGTTTTTCAGTGAGTGAGTAAGGGATGTCAGAGGCCATTACCTTATCAATTCTTAATCCCTATATTATAAGTGCAAGAGTGATCCGTTGTGTCGTTTCGTCATGTAATATTCAAGTGCCCCATTTATAGCCTAGAAAGGTTTTAGAACAAGAAATTAATACTCAAATCATAGAAGATAATTGATTAAAAATGTCTCTGAATCTTGCCCATTTCCATTTTTGTCATAAGCCATATAAAGAACTTAATATTGTTATGTTATTGTAATTAACAATTGTTTTAACAGAAACCTGACAAGAAGGCTCATCAGGAAGATTATCTGCTTGGAAAAGCTATTGATAAAAATTATGAGGAACCAGATCAAAATGAACGAGATGTCATACCGGCGGTTGCACGAAGAGTGGTTGGATCCAGCATGTTGGCAACAACGGGAGATGTACAAGTGGATATGGCACGAAAAATACGCGAAGACCCTTTGCTGTTAGTTAAGGAACGTGAACGTGCTGCCAGAGCTGCCCTTTTAAATAATCCACTCCAACGTAGACGTCTAACCGAATTGTTAAGGAAGGAACAGGTATGTGCAACTTTCTTTATTCTTTACTAGTTGGTTATCAGTGTGGAAAAAGAAAATATAATATGAGTTTATAAAACCTTTATCGGTGCATTTATACATCTATGGTTACTTTTAAATGAATTATTTATTCACATTGTTTCAATTGAATTTCAGGCAGAAAGAGAAGCTAATAAAACAAAGAAGAAGATGAAAACAAAAGACAACCTGGACAATATGCTTGCAGCGAAGCTGAGTGCTTTAAGCGGGGACAAGAATATAAATCTTGCCGCCTTACTAGCCTCGGACGATTCTAGCTCGTCTTCGGATGATTCCGATACAAACAGAAAAAGGTCCAAAAAGAAAAAAAAGAAAAATAAACTTGAAAAGGCGAAGAAGGCCAAGAAAGATAAAATAAAGAAAAAGAAGTCTAGTCGAGCAAAGGACACAGATTCGAGTCACAGTTCGCACAGTAGCGTTGAAAGGGATTTCAAGCGTCGCAGCTCTTCTTCACAGAATGTTGACACTAATTCGAAAAAACATAAGGACTATAAGAAAAATAGGACTGAGAAAGTTAATAAAAAACACAGAAGAGAGAAAGAAAAGTCAGATGAAACGCCGAAACGTGTCAACGTATCGGGTAGTTCAGATTTGCGCAAGAGACGACACGACAGCGAGAGTGACGAGTCTGAAAGAGAAAAGAAACGGAGTAGAGATGTAGCCGTGGAAGACAGGAGGAGTGATAGGGGTGGGAGAAACTTTGTTGGTAGGAAGCGTGAAGAGTTGAGCGGACAGGAGAGAGCGGAGCGTTTAGCGGCTATGGCGGCGGAAGGGGTCCGGCACGAGAAGGAGCGGGGCCGCCGTGTGGCGGAGCAACGCGCTTCGGAGCGGAAAGAGGAGCGGAGCGCGGGCGGAGCGAGACGGAGTGGAGCGTCAGTTCAAGCATTGCCAGACTCGCTAGAAGCGCGCATACACTCGAACAGACATTACATACAGCGCGACCGTCGACACATGGACCAACATTTTGCTAGGAGGTGATTTGTATCCAGTTTTTAAACCAGTTAGATAAAATTTTAGCAGTGCGATTTATCAAATTAAATAAGTAGTACAATAGAGTAAATAGTATTTAAAACCACTATAGAAAGTCATTCACTGTAAACTTAAAAAAAGGGCTGCTTAAAAACTGTTCTATTGAGAAAATTATCCAAATATTTACAAATATTTTCCAGACATCTAGATTATAAAACTACAAATAATAATTATGACGTTAATATCTGCAAACTAAACACATTATGGCATTATGATCCGTCGGGAGTCATAAATTTTGACTCCAACGTGATTCTGGTTCTGTAACGCCCTTAAATACGAAGTTTAGTTATCATGAAGTTATAAGATACACAAGTCAAATGTCATGTTAATCACAATGCAAAAAAAAATTAGTACCATTATAAATAATTATAACCAACTCCCGGTTTTTATCGGTTTTTCTTTTCTGAGAATTAGAAAGAGGCGCACAGTAACTTTATTTTATGTATAGCTATCTAAATAGAAGATAATAATAATAAATAAGTTTTGTTGTTATAGCGTTTAGCTTCTTTCCATAGAACAAGTTATTTATTGCACTTCATACAAACATCATATTATGTGAAGAACATTTTTAAACAAAGATATCAATAATGAAAAATAAAAGAACTTTTTGTGTTAGCTTTGTGTTTTAATGATGAAGAAATAGCTTTATATAAATAATAATAACCATTTAAGGCTGATCAACGAGTTTTCATTTCGGCAATACATCTTTGTCAATCCAGCGGTATCTTTTCTTTAACAATCTGTAATTAGAAAATTACAAAATTAATCCTATCTCGATTAAGATAGGACATTTTATTAGGTACTAAAAATCCAGCTGCCGCGGTGAGTAGCCGACTTGTTGAGTCTAAGCTGTTTGTCTTAACAGTTCTGCTACTGAACTATAGATGGCGTTAACATAAATTAGGTTAATAAATACCTATATTTTTATTTTTCTAGCCTTTTAGGTAAATAGCCTAACTATATCCTCGATAAATAGGCTATCCAACACAAAAATAATTTTTCAATTGGAACCAGTAGTTCCTGAGATTAGCGCGTACAACCAAACAAACAAACTGTTTAGCAGTGTACCCTGCCAATATTTGAAAGAGAAGATAAATTTATGTTATTTATAATAATGATTAATGTTATAGACAAAATTGAATCTAATGCACGTTTAGATTATTTAAATTGCTTCTAGAGTCGTATTTCCTAAATTACGGGTCGCGATCCAATATTTGATGAGCCCTGAAAAATCTAAAGATATATTGACAAAAAATAGGAAACAAAATATATCCTTATCATTAAAAGTAAACCCTTGTATTATTCGGTTATTCGGTGATATGCTCAAAATAATAACAATTAGTTAGCGACATATTTATCTCGGCTACCGCAAGAGCAACCTGCAGAAAGAAGAAATAGGCCACAGATTGACACTAGCAGACGGAACCTAGCCGGTGAGATCCTTTTTGGCCTTCAGCTGTTGTTGATTGATATTCTTAGCTTCATTTTTAACTTAATCGCTGGCGTTCCATTACACTGCGCAGTTACAAGTATTCAGAACAAGTGACTCAAACATTTGACTTGACAATACTGAGATAAGTCGTTCGTTGTCCGGTCTCGCGTCATGGTCTCGGTACTGTCTCCGGTTTCGATCTCTATACCAGGGTTCGCATGTTATGTGACTAAGTTATAGTGCGCGAGATAAGGATGTGCTACGTTTCCCACATGAAAATGCAATATGAATCTAATTCAGTGGACCAGTGGAGCTTCTGTTGCGTCTGCTATTGCTCATTGGTCTAATAGGCGGTACCTCGGCACACATGCCGGCGTAGATGGGGTCGGTGTCCCAAGGCCCTCGTTCGGGCAGCGGCAACGCGCGGCGACGGAGCTCGGCGACTAGCTCGCTCACTTCCATGATGGGGATTGGGTCGAGGCCACGAGCCAGCCCCGCCAAGTACTCCACGTAGTGGACCCTGCAACAACACTCTCACTCAACACACCTCCACGAGTCGCGTGCGGTAGAGCCCCTCGAGGGAGCCGTAAGGGCGAGGCGGCAGGCGTAGCGCGGCCCGCCGCACTAGAGTCTCCAGGTCGTCCACGCACAGCAGAGGCAGCGGGTCGATCCCCGCCCCGCGCACCAGCCGCGACAGGTACTCCAAGTAGTGGTTCCTGCAAACACACTCCGCACTCACCGTCGCCCGTCCATCCAGGGTTGATACATGTCCAGATCCTTTTTTCGTATGGAGGTAATGGAGGCGCTGTAATGTCTCGCGCTTTCAATCAATTAGGTATAACATAAGATTCAAGATGATCTCTACACCGGATACACTTACACCGGATGCAAGATTCGAATAGGATTGAAAAATGAAATGTAACTTGATCAAAAAGTCTTGAAAGGGACCTAATTTGAAGTTTATGAAAATAAAGCATTCATTAAATAAGAATTCATAAAGCATAAAAGATTAGAAAGGAATATTTTTATTGGAGTTTAAAAGTCTAGAAAATAGATAAATCATTTTTATTGGAGTTTGTGATTCAGAGTATAATTGTCTTTGTAATGGAGAATTTTGAGAAAAAAAAGATCCAATATTTTTTGCCTTTTTAATAAAAACGCGCTTACTGTAATTTTAATTTCATCATCATAATACTAATAGTGTGATACTCAGTAGTTAGCACATTTTTGCAACCATGCAATCATGTATTTCAACCCAACGAGGTACGATCTCAAGCACATAGTATGCATGTGAAAAAGTATAAAGAAATACACCTTAACAAAACAGAAGTACCATTATCTTTGACACTCACTTGCACAGTCCTGCATGGCGAGGCGGCGTTTCACTGCCGCAAGCACCGTCCACCAAACCTGTCGGTGTTTCACGTTGCAATTGTATGGGACATCGGTTGGAGCTGCCCTCCGTTGCCTCCGTCTCATACGTAACGTTGTTCATCTAAATAAAACAAAATAGGTACTATTATATCGTGGCAATAAACTAAAAACGTTACTAACCAAGTACTTTGGTTACTTTTAATATTACAGACTAGCTGGTGCTCGGCTCACGACTTCGTCCGCTATCTATAATAGCCTTCCTCGATAAATGGACTATCTAACACAAAAATATTTTTTCAATTCGAACCAGTAGTTGTTTGATTAGCTTGTACAACCAAACAAACAAACTCTTCAGCTTTATTTTATATTATTATTTGCCCGCGCAACTGTAAATCTATACTATCTATACTAATATTATAAAGAGGAAAGATTTGATTGATTGTTTGTTTGTTTGTATGTTTGTATAGAATAGGCTACGAAACTACTGGACCGATTTGAAAAATTCTTTTACCATTAGAAGCCGACATTATCTGTGGTGAACATAGGATACTTTTTAACACAGGAAAATGCTTCATTCCTACGGAAAACGGGTAAAAGGACAACAAGTAGTAAGAATTATCCTTCCGTACTTAACTTCTTTTTCACATAACTTCTAAACGGCTAAACTGATTGGGTTGAAATTTTATATGGGTATTTCTACGATTTCCTGGATGATTTAAAAATACAATTGGACCCGGTAGGTGGCGCTGCTGTCGGTATGTCAACTACTAAACGGCTTGACCGATTGGGTTGAAATTTTGTATGTGTATTTCCATGGTTTCACAGACACGAATGTATTATATTTTATAAAGTAACGCGGACGAAGTCGCGTGCAACAGCTAGTTATATATATACTAAAACCTTCCTCGAGAATTGGTGAAAACATTATGAAAATCGATGCAGTAGTTTTTGAGTTTATCGTGAACAGACAGACTCAGCGGAGCACTATAGAGATTATACATACTTGCAAAAGTGTCTGTAGCTCGTGCGGCTCTTTGTCCCGCAAATAGAAAAGGCAATTCCTCGGATGGTGCGCGTGTAGGCCCAGTTTCGCGCAGTACTCGCTGAGGCCGCATTGCGCGCCCATCATGAATGGCTTGTCGCATCCGTAACAGAACTCATATTTACACTGAGTGCATGTGAAGTGCATACACCCACCCCTGAAATTAGAATATGTACGATACAATTAATGGTGTTGAACTACCGTTGTCTAAACACTGATATATTTAGGATTATAAGGAAGAGGAGAATGGGCGAACTGTGTGAAAAGTGAGCATCGCTCGCTTTATCTACTGTATCTACCGAATTTGGAACATTTAAATTTGCCAATTATACAATATGCCATTTTCCAGCCTTTTCCAGAATCTTACATTTAGAGAACGAAGGGATAAGGTGGTTTTCTTTAATGGTCATAATCTGGAGAGCCCGACAGCAGTTTATAGCCGCAGAATGGTATCTCCGCCTCTAACTGGCATACCTATTTAGGGAAATTGAGGAAGTGAAAACAGTAGAATGACCGTACTCTTAATGTAGATAGCTGACCTGGAGAGTGAATATTTGAATCGGCAACGGGGACATTCGAGTCCGTTTTCACGGAGATGCTGTTGGACAGCCGCCGTTGACTTCTCAGTGTCGTTGTCTTCCAACCACGCAGCGTACTGCTCGCAAGTTAAACCATCATGGTTTGATGTCCACTGGAATTTACATGTTCATATTAGTGCTACCTAAAGTGATGTTTTTGTGTTCATATGAAAATTTGTGCTTAGTATTATTTACTAGATTGTAGATAATTTAATTACCGGTTTTCTACATGACGAACAGCTGACCGACCGACACTCTGGGCAACGCAATTTCTTTTGTTTCGGATGAACAAAAAATCCAGAGGAGCATTCGACACACCACCTGAAATTTGGATCTCGCGCCAAAGTACGATCTCGTAACTGAAAATAAGAAAGGGATTATTCAATAATTTTGCTTATAAACCCTCTAGTCTAAACATTTTTGGAAATATATTATTATTTTATTTTTGCCTTTGCGTTTCTCTTAGTGTTGAAACCAAACCTCCTCAATAGAGAAAAGGTCTATTGAGCTACTTCTGAAAATCTGAAATTAATTAAAAAAATTGTGGTCACGTGATATTAAAAATGTTTTCCGAGTTACCTTTCGTTGAAATAATTCGTGGACGCCAGCTTCAAGTAACATCTTGAGAAGAATATCTAAATGTGCGAAATATTCCAGCCATTCGTCTTCGGGTAGACTTTCTAGTTCGGGTTCCTTGCAGTAAGGACATATGCAGTCAGCGATACTTCTTTCAGTAATTTGTACTGTGAAGTAATGACGAGCGCATTCGCGGCAACAGCGATGTGTGCAGCGTAACATGGACACCATCTATCGACGTCACCAGTAAAATAAAACAGATATAGGTATTTATTTATTATAGACACAATATGCACTTCAATATAGATCGCAATCAACAAGCGAAGATGAATAATTGAAAATTAATAACAGTATATTATCATAAAAAAGTTCATCTCCATGCGAAGCGGGGGCAGGTCGTAAGTCTATATTACTATAAATATTACTATTTATATATGTCGTCGGCACATCGTATAATCGGGCATATCACGAAATTCCTGGGCAGATCATATTTTTGTTAAAACTGAGAGAGTCGCCTCACTCCGCTCCGCTTCTCTCGGCTCCCCAAATTTATTTCCATGTAAACCTAACATACTCCTCCTCGCTTTGCTTCGCTCCGCTCCTCATCGCACCTATTTTTGACTTTTGGTGAAAGATTTTTGATTTCATACTTTACGATCTGCCTAATTCTACGATCTGCCCACGACATATATAATATTATAAAGAGGAAAGATTTGATTGTTTGTTTGTTTGTATTGAATAGGCTCCGAAACTACTGGACCGATTTGAAAAATTCTTTTCCCATTCTAATGGCTTCTAAGCCGACATTATCCGTGATGAACATAGGATACTTTTTACCGCGGGAAAATGCTTCATTCCTACGGGAAATCTAGAATAAAAGTAAATACTAGCGGCTTGGCCCGGGATACACTTGACAGCGCCATACTATCCAGAATTAGGTGATATTTTTAGCGATCTGCTCCACGGTAGGTGGCGTTTTACTATACAGCGTGGACGAAGTCGCGAGCACCAGCTAGTATTTAATATTCTTCTCCAGATTCTGTATTATTACCTCATGTTCTGGGAGTCTGGAGGCGCACAACTCACAATCTTGTTGCAAGTAAGCCAGCGCCGCTGCAAGATCGATGCACTCGAGAGCTGCCAACAAGGCAACTGGTGGTTCAGTGCCACGTGACACCAGTTCAACGGCGAGTCGAGCTTGTTCCCAGTTCTCTGTTGCGCCCTCTGCTAATAACATTCGTGCTTGTCTCTGTAAAGTAAGTTAGTCAGTGTTTGACCGATGCAATGGTTAAGCTATATTAAGAAAAATACTGTATAAAGTAAATACCTCTGGAGATCCTTCAGGAAGCCGCACTCTGGCTAAGTCAATGAGTTGACCAGACACCCTGCGAAGAGTTATCGGTGGCGGCGGTGAAGAAGGTGCCGGTTCAGATTCCTCAGTGGACCTAATAAAAGGCGGTGGTGTGCCTTCCGAATCACTTCCTGTCCATTCATCCTCTGTACGACAAGTCTCTCGAAAATATGACTTCTTTTTAGGGAGTGAAGTTTTTGGTGGTGGCGATGATTGCTGTCTATCCTCAGTTTTAGAAGGTGGAGGCGGCGCAGGCTTTTTCTTGTTTAATGTATACGAAGTTGTAGGTATGGGGTCCGCTGTAGGTTGATTGGTGTGCATGTTGGATTTGTTGTTAAAGAGTCTAGTTTGTAAGTGTTTCACATGACCGCTTTGTATATTACCAAAATGAGCCTTGGGTGGAGCTGGTGCTGCATACTGCTTCGTGGAAGTACGACGGACAGGTAATTTAGAATTAATATTTTTAGTAGGTGGGTTTTTGTCTACTTTGGTTTTATCGTTTTGCAACGATTTAATGAGCTTTGGAATATTAGATTTAATTGCAGTGATGACACTTTTGTCACTGGGGCTTGCATTTTCATTTATTGATGTTAATGATGGACCAGAAACGTTATTAGCAACATTAGAATCATTTGGAATTTGTATTCCATCTGTAGATGTATTTTGCAATTGATTCTCATTTAATTGTGATTCATTCCCAGGGGTATTTTCAAGATGATTAGTCTTTTGATTGTGGTAATATTCATTTTCTTCAGCAAAGATTTCGTTTGACTCTAATCCATTTTCTCGAGTAACATTGCTGTCTGATTGCTGTATGTCGATGGAATTATTATCTTTTAAAAACGTCTCTTGAGACTCTTTATAATTTATATTCAAAAATTCTGTTGGCGTATCTTCTGTATAACCACTTTCTACACTTGCATCATGTTGAGGCGATACATCTGAAGTTGTTTCAACTATTGCTTGAACCTCGTCTCTTATATTAGTATTATCGGTTGTGTTATCAATAAAATCGAAATCATTGCCTTTTTTAAGAGATGTAATTTCAAACAGGGAATTAGATTGAACGTTCAAAGAGACGTTCACGTTGTTCGTTTGTAAGTTATCATGAACGTCATTGTTTAAATTAACTGTGGTATTACTCTTTGTAGGCGTAATTTGAACATATTCTATTCTTTTTATGCTGTTTTCGATGAGAGCATTAAGTGCGACTTTCTTATGGTCTGTTATTAAAATTTTCCTTGGAGATTCTGCTTTATAAACATTTACGTAAATTTCTCTTTTTGCTTGCAGTATTTCATTATTTTTCTCAAGACTTTTATTAGTAGTTTGGGTATTATCAACATTGACGTCGGGATTTTGTGAATTCTGATTATTTTGAATGTGTGCATAATTATCTTTTTCGGAATCTACTAATAGTTCATCATAAATTTCTTCAAAACTAGTTACCTTGGAAAAATTGTTATTAAAGTCGTGACGTTTCTGTCGGGAAGTATTTATATCACTAACATGAACAGATAAAGTATGTTCTTCTTGTAAACTTCGCGCTATAGAGTCCAACATTTCTATATTAGTTTGTTTGAAATCATCTAGTTGACCTTCTAAATGATCCATTGCTTCTTCAAATTGTTCATTATCCTCAGAACTTGTTCTATTCATGACGGCTGTTTTATTTTCTGCTGTATCTTTATTTTCACCTTCATCTTCACTGCTCGAGGAGTCATGCCTTTCTGATGTCAATTCATCTGTTTCCTCTTGCTCTGTGTCACTATAACTAGATTCTTGTTCTGTCGAAAATTCGGAATCATTTTCACTGTTTTCATCTTCGCTTTGTGACACGATATTGGAATCATCGAGGGAATTGATATCTGAGTTTATTTCTTCCTTCATTTGTTGTATAAGTTTTTGCGTGTTGTCAACAATGTCACTCAGATTACTCGATTTTTCTTCATTTGGTATTATTGTCTCAAATTCATTTTCTATAGATGGTTCACTTGTCTTTGAAGTCATGTTTGATATATGCGGCATGGGTATATTCGTTTTGTTTATAGTCGACTTTTGCTTAACTTGAGATGTTTTAGAGTTATCATATTTATTTAAACCTTTGTTAGACTTTTTTATGTTTGAAAGTTCATTTTTATCAGATTTCGTTCTATTGTTTTGCTTTTGCAAATTCGAAACAAACAGTTTTTCAGTTTTTTCAATATTGTTGGTTGATTTATTTTCCTCCACTTTCATATTAATTTCAATAGTGGTATTATTTTGTTGTGGTTGTTTTTGTTCATCAAAGATCGGTACCATTTCAATTTTTGCAGTATTTGATGTATCAGCTCCGTTTAAACTATCTATAGTTTGATCTACACTTTTTTGGTCATATTGGGTTATATCAGTTTTATCAATTTTTTCAAGATTTGTCTTATGCGTATTTATATTTGGCAATGGACTTAATCTAGTCAGTGCATTATAAGCATCTATAAAATCATTTTCGGATTGTCCTAAGTCAGATGACGTTATCATCGTTTGTGCTTTTTTTAAAGTGTTATTAGTGTTGTTATTATCCGCTTTGAACACTGTATTATCTGCTAACAACCCCTTCAAAAGCAACTTTTCATCGATCGAAGGAACCCCTGCTTGGAAAAGCAGCATTTTTAATTTTTGTGCTATTTCTTCAGTATTTTCTTCATTTGTCTTTGCTGTTGCACTTACAGGCATATTCCATACATCTTCACGAAATTGGTTTTCTAATGGTAAGTACATCCAGTCGTCATCCTGACTTTTGTTCGGTGTCGGCACATCAAATTCGTCCGAACTATCTTCTGCTGAAATACAAATATGAACGTCATGAAGTGGAATGATGAGTGATGAGGGATTATAATAACTCTAATGATTTTTGGTTTCTTTGTGATTACCGCGCATGCGGTGTGAGTGATGGGTTGAGCCTTGTGGTGGCGCAGCGTCATCGTCAGCGCCGACGGGTGAACCCCATACGTGTCCACGTAACCGCCTTTCCTCACCGACACTGATTATTTCAGGCTGAAATTAATTTAAAGTTCCACTTTCATAACATTTTATGAGTTGAAAGCATGATGAAAGAGAAAAATTCATTTGAAATTTGAGCAAAATTATAGCCAAAATCCAATTAAGTATTACGCTTATATTATACTTTTTTTATTACAAAGTTAAGTCGTGTTACCTGTCGTCGATGTTTCTCGACGCACTCGGTGACGGCTGGCCACATGGCACCCCGGTGCCTAGCGAGCGCCGCTCTAGCTTCAAGCTCCGACACATTGATGCCGGGCGCAAGTCTAGCCGCAGCCGCTCGCACTCCCGCGCACAGACTCGGCCATCTCTCACGCAGCCACGACAGTGGCGCCACCGGGTTTTGTGCCAACGCCGCGTGCACTTCAGCAGCACTGAATCCTAACCTTTCCGCATCGCTCAACAGTCTCGCCAGTTCAAGACCTCTCTCGGCCTCTCTTCTAGCTCCAGAGGCAGTTAACGCCTCAAGTGATATAGTGCGATTTACGGATAGCGGTTCCGGAGACGCAGCCTGTAAAACCACATTAAATATTTTCTTCAGGTTTCGCTTTATATCTGAGGGCGTCAAATTTTCATATAAGGTTGATATCATAAAATGATTATAATATAATAAATATTATAGCTTACTAACTTGGTCACAAAAACTTGGCGTATCTAAACATACATTTTTTCCCTACCCAAAGTCGTATAACGCGGTTATAAAAGTTTTCACTTCAAAAATCGGAGATACATTATGTAAGTTTTTTAAAACCTCTGATCCATATTGACTTGAGCGCCTTGTGGAGCGCGTGCGTCGTAGATCAAGGTGTGAAGCACGGCGGGTTAGACGAGATGCGGCTCGCCTTTTCTCATTCTCACTCCAATCTCCACCGGGACTACTGTCTCTTGGCTCACGCCACTCCCATCTGCCGCCGCTTGTCCTAGCGCTCCGATCACTTTCCTGTTCCAGATTAATATTACCATTAAAACTTTGCTCTCAGTGTTCACATTTCCATTTTATGCTTGGCTAGATGACGTACACGGGTATCGCTGGACAGGGAATGTCTGCTGTGCGATCGTTCGCGACTCCCTTCATCTTTGAAACGTCGACGTTGTGGTCTCGACCGCGCCGCCGACGGAGCTCGTTCCCATGTATTTGGATCCTCGTATGTCTGAAAACAAATTTGTTTTTGTAAATGTACCTATATCATATAGGCTATATGCATAGTTTTCGTTATATATTTGGGTTCTTCAATCAGTTAAATATTTCAAACAATCGATAGCTCTGACTCGAAGAACCACAAATATGTAGGGTGTTCCCTATATAATTAAATTGTTATCTATTCTAGATTCTATCAATCTTTGGATTCTTAGAGATCGATAAAATCAAATCAATACTAAGTAAGTACACATGTGAGTTAACTATGTCAGTTTAAACGATGAAATGAGGTCCTACAAGAATCAAATTGGATTTTTTACCACAGCATCTTGATACATCATGCTATTATGTTGAGGGATATTTTTGTAAGATACATTTAAATTAAACTAAGATTAGATTAAGAATGGAACTTTAGATACCTGTGTTGAGATACTTTGCGGCGGAGGTGAAGTTCCTGTGTTTGAAACTCTTGCTCGTGTTGATGTCGAAAAAGGCAATGTTGCACTTGTCTCGACTGGGGTTGAAGTAGCAATAGAAACTTTTTCTGTTTTCCAACTGTTTTTAGTTAAATTTGAAGAAGCGTCGCGAGGCGGAGATGGTCCCACAGAGACACTATGTCTTGTAGGTTGCACTTGTTGGGAAGAAACTTTAACTTCTTCTTGTTGAAGAGTTACTCTCTCTGCCCTATTCAAATTAACTGGAGGTGGTGAATTATTTTGACGAATGATTTGTATTTCACGAGGAGGTGAAGATCCTACTGCCATGTCGTGTCGTGTCGGTGACTCCGTGTGCATATTTTCACGCGTTGGAGTTTCGAGACGGTTGACAAGCTTAACAGATCTTGTATCACGAGGAGGTGATGGTCCACAACCGGTAGACGTACGATCTTTTTTAGATCGTGTCTTAGTTCGTTCTTCATCTGTAAATTCAGAAAAGAAGATTTACGAAATCTTAGTTTTGTTGATCTTAAGTTCTTTATATTTTTTAGATACTTATTTTAGGAACAGTACTTTTTTCTAGATAAAAGGTACCCATTTCCTTTTCTGTATCCCTGACAACGTGAATGTTAAATTTCATGATCATCAGTTGAGAAGTTCAGGTATGAAAACATAACATGCAAACAAGCTCACTTTCGAATTTATAAATATATAAGTTAGGAATATATTTCAAAATTCAATCAATTAATTTTTCAAAACTTCTGATGAAGCAATTACATATAATTACTTCTTTTTGAAATTTTTTGAATTACTTTAAAGACTTTAACCATGTATTTTTGTCAGTACGCCTTTAAAGATAAACATTTTTGATTTTTACACTTATCTACCTTGTTTAGCAGAAGAATCTTGAATTATCTTGTCTACTGATGTGGAAGACTTTTTAACCGAAATAGTCATTTGCGATATGTTGTTACTAATGTTTTCTGCTACAACTTTGGGGGCTACAGTAGGTGTACGACAGCAAACTGTACAAACTCGAACTCCTGGTTCATTGACGAACGTGCAATGTTCACACTGCCAGCTTGCATTTGGGGGAGCAGGTATGGGGCCCAAAGAGTTCTCCTCTGGATCTTCTATTTCTTTTGTTTTTTCTATTGATTTGTGCGGAGGAATATGATCACTTTCGTCCTCGCTTTCGGAGTCGGCATCGCTTGATGGCAGTGCCACTGGCGATGGCGTACGATGTTTTGTACGACGTGATGTTCGAGACCTTATGCTCATTGCTGGTGAAGCAGCGCGTGATCCTACACGGGATGCGGCTCTAGAAACTGCCCGGCTTTCCGCTGAAAATTAAAGATTTGTATTAGGTTTCAAAATAAAAATATGATATTGTCCCAATAGTCGTCTCGGCGAATGGTCTCATAGCGAAGCTCATAACTAACACCTCAAGAGGCTCTCACTAATGGGACAGATACAGAAGGCATATTGCTGTAGCACGTATTGTCAGGAGGTTCCTCACTTTGCAGCCTTAGTCACCGATGGACCTTACTCTCTTTGTGCACAAATGTGGTAAGCGTACCGTGTATGTACTTAGGATTAATTAATGGCTCAAGCGTGGTAATTTTAGTAAATTGGCTACATAATCCAACCTTAAAATCCCTGTATACTGTAAAATTTACTTTTTTCACATACCATAATATGTTTGTTTTATTCTATTCCTTTAAAATTCTTGTAACGCTACTAATTAATTAACTGTTTTAAGGGGTGAAAAATGAGAATATACCTCTTCTGTAAGGTTGCGGCGTTTGCGACGGATGTTGATGTTGATGGTGGTGATGCAAACTCATCGTATGTTGTACTGGCGAATGCGGTGGAGGACAACAAGATGGCTGCCATCCACCCATCCAGGGGTGATCCAAATTAGCGCAGCTGCCGTAGCGCCAAGGCAAAGGCCCACAATGTGCACAACCTGGACAAGGTGGACCTCCACCAAGCTCTAGAACAGACGCCCCACGTCGTAACGGACGTCCCCAATTTTGTCCAGACGGGGAAATGTTTCCGGGCGCATCCCACGGTTCTGCTGGCATTGGTATATTTGGTGGCAAGTTAAACCCTTGCAGCGAGCCACGTGGACGATTCCAGACCGCAGAAGGATGTCCCAAAGTATTGTTTTGCATTTGCATTTGTGGAACAGGTGCGTTTTGATGTATTGCTGACGGCAGATATGGCACACTGCCGAGTTGTGGCGCAGTCGATGTCGCTTGTAACCTTGTGAGATGATTAGGAATTTGGCTTTGTGGTTTAAAATGCAGGTTATTGTTAACTGGCAAATTGATGCCTTGGTTCTGTGGCGAAAGGGAACCGAGTGTAGCACGTCGCTGATCAGGCCGAGGATCCTGGGGTCTAGGACTTGCAGTCGATCTGTCGCTGCCCAGCTAAAAAAATGGGTAAATCAATATACTTTTGTACACTATTAACTTAAAACCTTGATATATTAGCGTTTAATTATTTTTACCTTATGTCTTCTTGGCGGTGGAACAGGTGCTGCGGATTTAGGAGGTAACGGAGGGCGTTCTTCGCGTAGCTGTGATGGAGCTATTGCCTGAAAAGGAATATAGGTGTTTTTAATTTTAGGCGTAGTGCCAAATGCGTAGGTCTTATTACTTTACAGGCTACTCCCTCCTGGATCCGCATCGATTTCCGAAAATTATGTTAGTAAACTTAAAAGAAAAGAAATTAGCGGATAAACAGACAGAAGCGGGGTAGTGATATTATTTTAGAATAGATAGATATACTTAGATGTAAATTTTGTGAAGTTATATCTCCTTAATACCTGTCGTTGATGATGCCTTCGTTTCGGATGTCTATGGTACATGTCATCACAGGAAGCGCAAAGTGCTCGACGGCCACACTCGGCGCAACGGACTCTTGCACCTCCACCTCCACATAATCCGCATGATGCCTCAATTGGGTGTCCTGCAAATAAAGGAAAAGTGGTGTTCATTTTTATTATTTTCAGTGCTTATTTAACTCTATTCATATTAACTGAAATTTAGGGTGGCCACCTCGAAAGGTCACATAACCAACTTCTGGTAGGAGATGGTGTAAAAATATACTTTGATTATACTTAGCACCTACACACATAACGATACGCCAGCTAGCTGTCTACGTACGCGATCACGCCAACACATTGCATATACCCGATTGTTGTGTGTGCGTTGGACGTTCAGTTTTAAGTTTTCACTTCTGTCGGCAGTCCTCATGACTGCCTCCGTTTTTTTTACATTTAAATGAGAATATATTGCAATTATTGTCACAAAATTACCTGTAGGCGGTCGCGGCGGTGTCGGTGGCGGATGTATTTTTGCATTGACGTATTGTTCAGTGGGGAACTCTACCACTTCGTAGTCAGGTTCGGGTCTTGCAAGTGGAGCTCGAGACGTGAGGGTTGTTGTACCGCGCCTCATACTGTTCTGTGCTGGCATCGCGGGCCCGGCCGCCATGATTTGGGCACGTCCTCTACCCTTCAGCATCCTGGTATCATATAACATTATACTGACAAATAATTCCAAATAATAATTCTCTCACTTTAACTGCTCACATTTATTTTAACAGTGGTCGGAGCACACTTGCATCTATCTAAGTTGCTTGCCTATGATGACTTTTAGTAACTTTTAAGGCTTTTTAATGTCTATAATGGTAAATTTTTGATACCTTGCTTTACATTATTGTAATTTTCGTAAGGATATCTAATTTTTTACAAATAAAATACAGCATATTATGTTACTGATTTTTTTTTTTTAAATTAAGTTCTTCAGTACTTTGTAAGTTTCTCAATTGCATATTTCGATTTGAAAAACAAGTCGATTTGAAAATATGTGTAAATGAAAAAGAAAATTCCTTGTAAAAAAGGAGAGGAAGGACGAGTTACACTCACTAAGTACATTACTAATAATTAAAATTTTCTTAATGAATAAAATATATACTTTTCTTAAAAAAAATCGTGTCGTATTTTGAAAATATTTAACAGACTTTCAGGCCTTTACAGGAAATTTGTTTTAAGGTAAAAAACACACATAAAACAAATTTTTCTAGCATCTTTACCAATGAATTATTATTTTAATATGATAACAATATTTAAATGTATATGAGAGAGTTGGAGACCAGGTGAGTGTACAAATTTTTCTTTGGCAAGAGATAGGACGTAAACATCGAAATAATATGACGTAAATAACAGCGATACTTGACGTTGTAATACTTATCGAAATATAGTTCAAAATGGCAATGTATGTTATAGAATATGTCACTGTTTTGACTACTTTATTATATCTATAAATTTGTCCATTTAATTACATATACAATAGTAGCTGGTATCCGCGACTTCGTATGCGTTAAAAATTTAAAAATAAATAAGAAATATAACGCCTAACATCTTTATTGCTATTACACTTTTTCCAGGCGTAATTTTTATTTTATTTTACAGGGTCCCTAGGGAACAGTACCTTTTTCTGACAACGTGTATGTAAAATTTCATGCAGTTAAGGCGTGAAAAGGTAACAGACAGACAGAGTTATTAGTATGGATATTATGAAAATATGGATTATACAAGTCATCTTAATATATTTTTGACCACTTTCCTTCACTACTTAGGCGTATTTTAGTCACTAAGTAACTATGGATGTGTCTGCTATATGTTCTTGTTAACATGTTTAGACATTTCCAGGTCTATTTTATTATTCGCAGAAGATTCTATTCTTGATATATTATATTATGAACGTAGCTGTGTGACCGAGATAGAGCGGGCGTTGTCTGAGCGCCCGCCGACGCCTTGTCGACCCCAATTTATTCCTCTCTACACATATCCCAAAATATCGGAAGTATACCATCTAACTAAATCATAGGCACCAACTATTCGCATGTTGCAACATTATGTATGTGCATATTTAAAAATAGAAACTAAACAAAAATGTGATTTTTTTTTACCTGGTATTACTAGTTCAATTTTCAGCCAGTAAGAAAATTCCACTTTTTAAAACACAATTACATTTGAAAACTATGTCACTTGTATTGAAACTTTCATTTTCACACATTATTAAGTAGAGTTAATTATGCAATGCAAGAGTCTGCATAGCGATGTATTAATGCACATGGATGTTCCGTTAAGAGGTTAAAAAGAATACTTGAGTGCCGTCCGTACGTCCACCGGCTCCGTCGACTAGCCGCTAATCGCGTACCCTATCCGGACGAAAATTGACAGCGGGAAGACGCGTACGCCACTATTTTTATCCGCGCCCGCGTTGCCCCGATTCCACTAAAATTATAACGCGCTGCTATTTCCGCAACGTATGCGCCCTCTCGCCTCCTCAAACTACACTTTGCGAAATTGTTTTAGAATTAGATCTCATGTTTGTTTAGCAAGATTAGTTACGTTACGTGTACATTTAGTTAACTTGTTAGAATTTTATTATTGTACTTAAAAATAGGTACCTATAATGGGGGGTAAAAAAATGTCTTAACAAAAGTGCAAGATTGTGACTTACTCAATATTATAAAGAGGAATTATTTGATTGTTTGTTTGCATTGAATAGGTTCCGAAACTACTGGACCGATTTGAAAAATTCTTTCACTGTTGCGAGTCCGTACTAATGTTATAAATGCCAATGTTTGTATGGTATGGATGTATGGATATTTATTACTCTTTCACGCAAAAAATACTGAATGGATTTCAATGAAACTTTACAATAACATAGCTTATACATCAGAATAAGACATAGGCTATGTAAGACATAAAAAAGATATTTCGTCGTCACAGCGATGTTCGGCGTTATCACTCACATATTTTTCCTTTCAACGCGGATGAAGTCGCGGGCATAAGTTAGTATTTTATAAAATTACGCTCAAAAAATTGCGTGCAACAGCTAGTCTTAATTATAAATTGTTTCTGCAATGATAAGATTAATATTAATAGACAACTATGAAGGTATAGATGTTGTAGATAATTTCTTTTCAAATTCACTTATATTGAAAAAAATTGTCAGAATTATTAATTACCTAAGTCGTTCAGATAGGTATTCGGAATTTAGCCGTTCTGGGTTCATTGACTCCGGAGCGGAATGGCCTTCGCGGCGCGTCGTTATATTTAGATATATTTTTTCATGTAATAACTTCATATATTAGTCATGAAACATAATAAATAAACAAATGTATATTTTTTAATTAAGATTAATCATAGCGTACTTGTAGTACCAGTGCTTGTGTTATAATCAACGGTAGCCACCACTGATTATTATGTTCTTTTACCATCTAGTGGAACATAAGCTTGTCTGTTAACATAACTGAACTGTAGTAATACAAAATCTATGGTTAACATACAGTCAGGACCGTCAGATTTTAACATAGAAAGAGAAAATCCATAAAGTGGTTCATTTATAATACCTACTTATCAGTATCACTACATATTATAAAACGAAGTCCTCCGTCGCGTCTGTCTGTCCGCGATAAACTCAAAAACTACTGCACAGATTTTTACGCTGTTTTCAACAATGGATAGAATGAACGCGAAGTCGCGTGCACCAGCTAGTAAGAAATAAAATAAGCACAATACTTCTAATATGTAGAGTAGGCACATAAAATAAATAAAAATTTAAGTACGTTAGTAACACATTTTTAATTTCATTTTCAATGATTCTCTATGGCATTTGAAAAAGTACCTATAGGCTGTTAAAAAAATATTCACCTGTTCTTTTTATAAAAAATATGTGCCTAGCAACGTGAAGTTTGTGATTGTAAACACATGTTCCTGTCATTAAAGTCTTCGGTGTTGTGACATGGAAATATTGCACAAGTTTAAACAGAATGGCTATTTCACAGCTGATCTATACCATTTGCTTACGAAGAAGAAAACTACAGAGATTTCAGAAGGGGTATTTCCATATGTTCCTGTTTTCTTTAACGTGTATGGGCTGAAGTGCCGCTAGGATTTAGCGGTTTTTAGGTAGCCCGTTTGGATAGCTGTTGTAAGGAATGGTTACCCCCCCTTACAACGGGCTATTTACTTACAGTAACCATCCCTTACAGAAGACCACCGTGAAATAATCATATGTGTGCTTTTGTGTTTCTATGAATGAGTAAGGGATGCCAGAGCCCATTTCCATATCCATTCCAATCCCAACCCTTAATCCTACTATGGTCGGCAGCGAACTTGCAGCTGGCACCAGTCAGTGGTTTTGTTGGTGTTATAGGCGACGGTAGCCAGTAGCCACCTACCATCAAGTTGAGCGTGAAAGGGTCTGAAGTTAAAAAAAAGCAGATAGACTAAGACGTGAATAGGAAAATGTGATTTGACATTTAATTTTCTCTGATGAAACACAACACATTAGATGTTGTCTGGTGGGTTCCTTAAGATTTATAGAGCATTTGCGAAATAAAACCAATATGTTGTAATTATTAAAGGAAAATTATATTATATTTTCTAAAACACATGCCAAATAATCGGTACGCATTTAATTATATTAGCTACATCCATAAATATATTATGTTGATGTTATTTTTTTAGATTATCCCATCTGAATATCAAAAGGAAATGCGAATGAGCACAAAAGAAAGATTACAGAGATTAGTGTCAATTGAAATAGATAACATTGTGGACGGTGGGATCAAACCTAAGACTGTGGTGCTGTCTTTTACGCCACGACTTCTAGTATTTCAAAACTTCAAGCCCAATGAAAGGATTGTAGCGAAGTTTTCCGTAAAGAATATAAGTAAGGTTTGTAAAAATGCCAATAGTTACCTTACCTCGCCAAGGCTAGTGTCATCGTGTATCTGGTCCTTAAGTTAGTCATATACAAGATTTCTGGTGTCCGTAAAAAAGTTGTTGGGTATTAATGATATCTGGATGACAATATTTACATATTGCAAGCAAGAATTTTGAAACAATGAAGTTCGTATAAGAACACGAATGCTTGTTCCATTTTCAGGCTCCAGTATTTCTCAATTTAGTGTACAAGGAGTCTTCGTATTTCTTCATTAGTCCAATTGGCGGACAGTTATTGTCGCGTCTGGCTCCGGGTATCGGTGTTCATTTCTCAATAACATTTATACCAACTCAATATGAAGACTATGCGCATAGGGTCTCCTTTTATACTGACACCGATCACTATGTTTTGCCACTGTTGGGTAAGTACAATACTATTTAGTTATGATCCCAAAAGTGATTTTGTGATCACACCAAGTGTGATTTATTTACGTCTTTTTGCAGCAATGGGTCCTAGACCTTCATTCGATTTTCCGGATGAAGTGAATATTCCGAGGGCGCCAATTAAGATAGAGAGTTACTCCTATGTGATCGTGACCAACATAGGCCTTATACCAGCCGGATTCACACTGGAAACAATGTGGTAAATACATGTACATATATTGTTAAATTACACTCTGACTTACATTACATTTTGACAATTACATTGTGATTCTTAGTGAAAAATTATGAGGGAGGTCTATGTTCAGCAGTGGACGTCCTTTTTGTTTTAATGTTGGGATATCCTCTTGGATACGTACCGGCTTTAAACCCAACCGACTTTTTAGCGCAGACATAGGCAACTGAAGATGGCAGACATAGATGACGCATTACCTAAACACCATAACCAGTGATATTTGTGCCATTTATGCGACTGTTTCTTTGATAAGTTCATAAAAATTCTGTTTCTGTTCCCAGAATAAGTTATAAAAATTTGAATGAACGATATAGATATACACTTACTTTAATTGAAAAATTAGATTATCCAAATTCTATTGAGTTGATTATATTATATTACATACATTGTACCTAATTCTATTCAGATTATTTTGTTTCAACATAGAATTGTTATGCTGAGCAATTGTTCACAGTCCATTTTCGGTTTATCCAAAATCGGCCTATTTGAAACCGGGAGAAAATATTAAAATCAAATTTTCATTGAAGACGATGCACCTTGGTCAGACGGAAGGGGAAGTAAATGTGCACTTCGAAACGGGTAATGAATGGAAAGGTTTCCCAAATTTTACTAAAGTTAAGTAAAAATTGTGAGTAAACTCGATAATGAAGTGTATTTTTTTTATCAGGCGAATACTTTACTATAAAGGTTATTGGAACCACGAACTTAATCAGCGTATCTTTAGAAAGAGATGTCATTAGATTTTTGGATACGTATAACACAATGGTTCGACAGCAAGTGGTCAAGGTCATAAATAAATCTGATGAACTGCTTACATACATGTGCATGAAAAATGAAAACGTATCTAAAGGTAATATAAGTATACATTTAAGTTATCTATACTAATATTATAAAGAGGAAAGATTTGATTGTTTGTTTGTTCGTATTTAATAGGCTCCCTATAGAACTGATTTGAAAAATTCTTTCACCTATAGAAAGCTACGTTATCAGGGAGTGACATAGGCTACATTTTATAAAAGTTACGCGGACGAAGTCGCGCGCTACAGCTAGTAATATACAAGACTTTAATTAAAAATTCTTTTTAAACCCGGATTAGGATTACCTCTTAAACATATATTAGGTCTCTTTATGTTGACCATTTTCTGAAACTAGTGTCAGTCCAAATATCGAGTTCATAAAAATTTCAAAGGTGAAAAAAAAACAGTTTTTGAAATTTTGGTCATCTTAACACTCAAGCTCGTCGATATCTTGGAGTAAACTATTTTTTATGTTTACTTATACTGCAGTTGTTATTTCTCCTTGAATAAATGCCTCCAGCGGTGTACGGCAGAATCTGTTTTCGGCAGAGTCTTGATTGGAAATAAAATAAAAAAGAAGAAAATCGATTCACAAATAGATGAAAAAAAGACACTGTAGTACTCTTTGTACTTGTCCTTGCACAAATTTTCTGTCTATCTAAGTTGTTTGTTTTTGTTTAGACTTCAATGACAAACTGAAACTGGCCACGTTATGTTACAAGATGAAGGAGCACGAAATGAAAAAGTACCGGAAACTGGCAGAATACGATGTTGTAAAAAGCGATGAACACAAAAGGGTTTATACGAGAATATTTTTCAACGAAATACAAGCTCTTGTGGCTGACGAATCTTTGCTGTTCAAAAATATGCACTTTTCCATTACACCTATTGTTAGTAACTGTTCAGTATAATTTTGACCTCCTGTACATATATAATTACTAGCTGGTGCCCGCCACTTCGTCCACGTATAATACGGTGTAATTATGTCATAATATTTTTATGACCCCTTTCGTCAGCGAAAGCAATATAAACGCTTGATGTATTGTTGCTATAACGCTTTCGCCAGGCGTTAGTTTTTTTATTTTATTATTCTTGATCCCTCGGGAACAGTACCTACTTTTTTTCTGGATGAAATGTACCCTATGTCCTTTCCCAGGCTCTAGACTACCTGTATACCAAATTTCATTTAAATCGGTTCAGTAGTTTTGGCGTGAAAGCGAGACAGACAGACAGAGTTACTTTCGCATTAATAATATTAGTAAGGAGTAAGGATTTCAGGTTTAGTTTTAAGTTTTTATATTACTTAGTATTGAGATTAAGTTATTATTTTTTCAAAATTCTCTATAGTCTGGAAACATATGGCCGAATAAAGCGACGGAGTTGACCATAACGTTTTCCCCCAAAGAGATAGGGGAATTCCATGGGATTACATATCTGGATGTTGATGGGGTGACAGATCGCATACCTTTAAAGATGATTGGGACATCGTTGCCTCCTACCATTCATTTAAACATTGAAACTTTAAATATGAACTGCGTATATATAAATAAAATGTACAATTATGAAGTTGTAGTTACTAATAAAGGTAAAATAAAAATATAGATAATTTTAATGGTTTTGAAAATTATAAAAAATAATGTTTTAAAATTAAAATTCTTAATAAATTAAACAATTTTCAAGGACATATAAATGGAATAATTGATTATAAAGAAGTGCCAACTCTCTTTGGCAGCCGTATAAGTTGTACCCCTTCTTGGCACTGTTTGCGACCTGGAGACAAGAACACATTTGTCATTTCTTTTAGCAATTCAAATCAAGGACCTTTCTTCGAAGAAATTAATTTTAAAATACGCGAAACAGATGTTGTTTTGAAATTATATTTAAAGTGAGTTAATAAAAATAAAATCTTGATTGAGCAATAAATTAGAGGTTTAAATTTATTGTTTATTACATGCACGTATGTTTCAGAGGTGAAATTATATACCCGTCGGTGATATTCAGTATTCCTTGTTTGGATTTTGGAATGGTTAGTGTAGGTAAGTCAAGACTCACACATACATGTAAACGTTTACAACACAAAATAACCAGCACTTTTAAAAAGGAAGTTTATGTGGATATTATTAAGTCAATAATATTATATTGCGTTAATTCCCGCAAGTTGCTAATGCGCAGGACACATTACCATCCACATGACGTGGTACTAAAACTAACAAAGTACTAAAACTATATTGGAAAAAATTCCAGGAGTTCCTAAAACTTTGGAGTTGGATGTAATAAATGAATCGGAGGTCGAAGTGAGTGCATCTTTGAAGATATCGTCTGATGGTCCAGAAATAAGTAGTATAACGTTAACGGATTACGCTGTTGCCGATGAAATAAAACCAGATACTCCACAATGGCCGAGGGAGTTTGATATTGTTCCTCGTAAGATAAACATTGGATCAGAATCAAAACTTTCCTTAAAGGTATAGTTGGAATGCGTACAATGCATAGCTACTAATAATATAAGTTTCATAAGTCATAATTATTAAGTACATTTACTTAAAACGAATTGGGTCCTTGATTGGATCAGCGCAACGTTAATAAAAAAAAAAACCTTGCAGGTGACATTAACTGCTAACTTGATACGGGCAAACCAAACGTCTCTCGAGATGGAATTAGAGAAATCGGACAGTCCACCTATTGTGTTACCAGTAATATACAACGCAATGGTTCCGGTTATAACACCCTCGCCAGATATCAATATGAGAGCGTGTTTCATAGATTATCCATACAAACAAGATATAGTCATAACGAGCAATGAATGTTGGGGATATTTCACTATATATGATCCAGAGGTAAGTATTAATGGTTGAACAACGAAGCCAACATATATTAAGACATATTTTTTCAACAAAAAACAATAAGTTGTTATTTTCATTTCGATCAGGAGGAGTCGACATTAGAAGTGGATATTGGTGTTAAAGAAGGTTTGATAAGACCAAACACGTCCATATGTTTGCCTCTTACGATTAAAACAAGCGTTTTGGGACTCCAAGAGTATACTGTCCGGTTAGAATTATACATATTTCTTGACATGCGATAAAATGGAGTAAAATAAGTAATTATTTAAAATATCGGCATTTATAATTATGGCTTCTACTTAAGTTTTCGTATCCGGTTGGATCACACTTTTGTAAATAACAAGTTGTATGATAGTGAGGTTGAAATATGTTAAAAATATTTAAAAAAAATCTTCTTATAGGCTACGTTTGTTTGGATTGACAAAGCCAATAGATGTGTGTCATATAACTGGATGTGGTGTTAGACCCATAGTGACATGTACTCCTATGGCTTTACATTGGGGTCAAGTAAAGTTGTTAAATAAGTCACAGAAAATCTTAACAATGTGCAACGATTCTCCAGTCATTGTCAATTTCAAAAGTTTTTTGGTCAGTATTGTCATTTTGTATATTTCATTATTGATAATTTAATTAATCACTAAGCTGATTCAAAATCCGAAGCAGAAGTAATTAATTGGAAACAAAAATTGTTTTATAGCTGAATCGCGATGGAAAATGGCAAATTTCTCCAAACGAAGGTCAAATATCACCTGAATCTGAAACTGATTTGCTTCTAAATCTTTTTTTAACTGACGCCGATACTTATACGAATAAAGTTGTGATACAATTGGAGAAAGTAAAAGATATTGTTAGTAAACTCACATTTTAACTGTTATAATTCAGCCAATACGTACTATTTTTAATATTCTTCTTATGGGGTAGGTTGTGCCACTATCGGCTACTGGAGTTGGTACTAGTATTATTGTAGGGGAATTACGAGATAAAGTGATTCTTGGACGCCATTTTACCAAAATACCATTAAATTGTAAAGTAATAATGGAAAACTGTGGAACACGTCTGCACGCATTAGAATGGAGCGAACATTTTAAGGCACCTAAAACGAAACGTAATCCTACGTATGTACAAATATTCTCATTTAACAGACAATTAATCTTTCTGGTAATGTGTCATAGGTACAACAGGACAGAGCTCTTGAAGCAAATAATATAAAGATTTAGAAAAATATACCACGAATAATAGCTGTAGTTAAAATATGGGAGGGTTAGAATTTTGCAAATAAATTCATTATATTACTTATATTTAAAGCAAGAAACAAAATGTTTAAAAATTTCATCCATGTTCTTAGTAAACAATAATAATAAAATATTTATTGTTTACAAATTATAAAAATAAAAAATTGTGGCCAGATATTTATGAATTTGATCTGAGGTTTGAGAAAGTGAGATTGTCTGACCTTTGGATTATAGATGTTTGATTTATAATAAGGTTGTTGATATTACAAATTGTGTTTGTAGAGCTTTTTTCAATTTGAACCCAAGAATATTTAAAATGGCCGCAGGTGAAAAGGTCGAACTGACTATAACAGGGATATCCTCAAAAACCACTACTATAACTGAAATGTGGTATCTAGTTGGAAGTGTTGAAGGCGTTAATAAAAAGGAATTGTTGCTTGAATGTCCAATAAAAGCTGAATTTATAGATCCTAAAATAGAAGTTTCCTCGTCTGTAATAGATTTACAATATGACTACGGCCCTTACAGCGAGTATTATAAATTAACAGGTAAGACTGATGTAAAATATAATAATGATTTAAAAACTACTAATAAATTTTGTAAACAGGCTGTATTAGCAATTTTAAATAGTTTAAATAATTATGTTCGCATCCGATAAGTACAAACCTACATTATGATATTTATAATCTATCTAATATAAGTTATAACATAATGACATATTACTTGCAGATATCGTGTCAATTAAAAATGTTTCGAGACTGCCCTTAGACATTGATATTACAATTAAACCACCATTTGCGATAGTTCATAAGCGAGACACGTACAAAATTCCACCTGAAGACGAGAATTTATGTTGTTGCATATGCTACGACGAACAGGATTTGAATGTGCAAAACATGTTAAGTAAACTCGGTCACAAACAATCGCGCCTCTTCATTGATTACTTGACCCATAAACCAGTGGAACCATTACGAAAGGGATCTCTGAATTTTTTTCAAGATATAAACAAGATTAAGACTGTTTTCAATCTCACTCATACAGTTGAAGAGCGTTTAGAGGACAAAGAGTTAATGAGACTACAAATTGTATTTGACATTACAAAACACACGACCCTTAAATCAAAAATATATCACGATTTAATGCGTGTTAAATTTAAAGGACACAAAAATAAAGTAAGTTTGTATTTACATTATTGATTCATCAATGGCAACGAATCGTTAGTGTCATGAGGAGACGTTTAATATTACGTAACGCAATTTGGTGGAGGGCTTTGTAAAATTTACGATGCGTACATCAAAAATCATCAAATATTGCGTTACGTAATCCTTGAACGCCCTCTGATTTGATAAAGAAACAATAATTAAAAGTAAAAAAAAAACATGTTGTAAAGGTTTTTAAATTTGCTGGATGTATATATAAGAATATTTTCTCTTGCTGCAGGATGTGATAAAATTAATAGGCAAAATAAACTTTCCAAACATTTTACTTTTAACGCCAAGAATAGATTTTCAGTGTGTTTTGAATGCAACCATTCAAAGTAAAGCAATAAAACTGCAAAATATTACTCCGCTCATGGTTTGCTATAGATTTCTGTGGAAAAAATGTACAATAACCAGTATACCTGAGGTGAGTTTTAATTCTTTTACATACATTATAAATTTTACAATGAAAGTTTTTGTTTTGTTTGATACTGATTGTTAATCTTTATTTAAAGAAATTTAAAGCGCCTAAAATTGAGAAACCATTATCAAAAAATATCCAGTCAACAATACAAGAGTCTGAATCAACAATAATAGGAGGTACTTTAATTTTTAATACTCAATACTTTTAATTTTTATCAATCCAGTTTATATTGATATTTTTATCAATTAATATAATTTTTATTTTAGTGTATAAAGAAATTATTTATGAACACAGATATTCATTCTGCTTGTTGAAGCTATTAAAATATATTTTTTTAAATATTTCAGAAATGGTGTCACAAACACACGTATCTGATATTGAAGTTATTGCAAAGGAAGTTTTTGAAAATAAACCACCTATCCAAACCTCTCCTGAATCTATATATTCGTTCGAAGATGAATCTGAGGAGCAATCCGACGTTATTTATAAGAGAATAATGAAATCAATAGAACCGATGATATCTAAAGAATATGATCCAACATTTTTTTGGACGCACAAATTCAACAAGTTGAAGCGAGAAGAACATACAATTACTATTAATGAAATTTTCCAGTTAGCACCACACAGAGGTTTATTGAAACCAAATGAAATTCAATATGTTCATGTTATATTTAGGCCGATATATAACATCAGTGTCCGTGGTATTCTTGAATGTGAAGTGTTAGGTGGTCCTTCTGAAACCATTATAGTTACAGGGCAAAGTTCCGATTTATTGTATAGTCTAAGTACGAAAAAACTCAATTTTAAAATAAGATCATTTCACGAGGAAGCAATCGAGTCGTTATATATAACGAATGCTGCTTTGTTAAATTTTACTTGCAAAAGTTATTTAAATGAGCCTAAATTCGAAAACGAACTCGAGGGAACCATATTGAAATTACTTCCAAAAGAGAAAATATTGGAGCCGGAAGAAGTAGCCCAAATGAGTGTGGTAATGAGGCCTGGGGTAGTAGGATATTTTCACCGACAATTTTTATTAGAAATTGGACACCTGTCTCATATTCCAATAGAAGTATTCGGATGGGGCGTCATTCCACAAATCTATTTGTCTTTACCTAGACCTGACATTATCAATGTAAGTTTGTTAATTAAAGATATTTACTATATTGTGTTTCTTCAGGAGTTAGAAGAAATATTATTTATCATATATTTTTATATATTAATCATTTTAGTTAGATACAAAAATAGGATATTTAGCTATACCAGCACTTTCAATGGAATATTTAGAAGCTATCTATGAAATATTTAACAAACCCACGTCAGATCATGTAAACACGCCTTTAATGGAGAGATGTTTTGAAGATCCTGAATTTCAACAAGGATGGCATATATGTTCTATTTGGGTAAGTGGTAAAAAACTTATAAATGTTGATAAAATACTAATGAAATAACAATTATTAATTTATTATATTTTTGTATTTATTAAGGATGGGTTACCATCAACTATGGATATTGAAATGGCGATAGAACGGTTTATGGTTATTAATCACATAAAATTGAAACCTGAAATACTAACATTATATTCTACTAGTTCAAAAACAGGAGCAATACCTGGATTCTCAACTACACCTTATGTTATAGATTACGGTGTAGTGATCACTGGCAGTACTGTAAGTTGCACAAAATTGAATATTTTTAATAGTGATTGTTGTGAGCCCCATTGTTATTTTAATTAAATAAACAGGTGCAGTGTTCAGCTGAAATTGTAAATTATGGACCGATACCAATAAAATTACATTTTTCAAAAGGAACTCGTATTCCTGATTGGATAAGTATAAAATTTCATAGCAAATTGAATCCTGGTGAAACTGTAAAACTAGAAGTCACATTTTCACCCACACCCGAAGATTTTCCCGAACCGGAACAAGAAATGAAGTCTTCATTCAATTTTGAAGTAGGTTTTATTTAAGTAAAATTGCCAATATTTTATTATTTTTTTTCATAAGTTTAGTATACAGATATAGATTGATAAGAGTGCTTCTAGGTAACTTATGGCATAATAGTACCAGTACAAGTGAAAGCGTTGTGTGCAGTGCCGTACTTAGTTTCCAACGTTTCCTCAATTGATTTCGGTTCTGTGAGATGTGGTGATAAAATAATAAGCTCAATTCCTCTAATGAATGTGTAAGTACAAGACAACCACATTATAACTATATAACAATTGATTTACTATTATGTTGTTTGATAAATAAGTATGCTTATAGTGGTAAACCAGTTTGTATTTGGTACGTAAATTTAAAAATTAAAGTCATCGGACCTAATCCAATGATTATTTTGGACAATTCTGGAAAATACGAACCTGGCGAAGGTGGATGGCTCAGTGTGGCTTTTAAGCCTACAATGGAGGTGCGTATTCATAATTCTTAGAATATTGTATACATAAAACGGCAATCACACCATACAATTTGAATGTTTCCTATTTAGGAATCTAAGTAGAGAGCTCGTGATCACACTACGCTAAATTGATTTCTAAGTCGAAGATATAGAGTTGAAAATGGATAAACTCTCAATTGAATCCAATCTGTTCTAACTGCGATCACACCTTTCGATTTCCTAAATTGGATACGTTCAAATTGTAAGGTGTGATAGCCCTTTAAAGATAAACGACACAAATATTGGGTATAAAAATTAAAATCAATTATTCTGCAGATGGCATACGAGGGTCTATTAATATTTCGTTTCCACATGAATCCGAATAGAATGACAATTCCAATAAGAGGACAAGGTGTACTACCTCATGTGCACATAATAGGACCCAATGTGAAATTTTCACCAACATTACCTTGGGCCGAAACTACAGATATTTATTTTGGTTTGACCAATCCTTGTCCATTTCCGATAGAACTAATTTTTGCGCACAGTGATGAGTAAGTTAGATTATTGCAACTATTTAACTTTTTACTTGTATTCTATTTTTAAAAAAGAATTAATTTCATCCTACTGTAACATTCAGAATTTGGAAAGAAGAAGAGGAGATATTACAACTGTTATACAAATATTATAACAAACCTGATGAAATGTTAGTGCCTGTTATCAAACCCGGCAATAGACTACCAGATGATATAGTTAACTTTTACATAAAGTTCAAGGAGCGGATAAAAAAGTATTGTATTGTGTTTATTTACATATTTTATGAACATATAATATGTTATATAGTTATGTACTGTTTAAAAAATGTGGTTTCCATCATACTATACTAGCAGCTGCCTGCGACTTCGTCCGCGTAGCTTTGTAAATTATATATTAAAATCTTCCTCGAGAACCACTCTATTCATTGGTGAAAACAGCATGAAAATCGGTGCAGTCGTTTTTTGAGTTTATCGCGAACAGGCAGACAGACAAACGCGGCAGAGGACTTTGTTTTATAATAATTATGTAAGGATATTTAGAATAATAGGTAATCGGAATTCTTAGTAGCAGAATTTCTTACTTTTCTTAAATCGTGTAATTTAAAATTGTTCCGAACGCGATTAAAGGAACTCAAATCTAATATTCATTTATCAAAATATCGATATAATTAAATTATTTATTAAATAAACCTATTTCATATTTATTTATTAAATAACATATTTGTTAGCCATGATTATACAAACCTTGCAGATGCAAGGAGGAACAGGCTTTAAGTTTAAAGAACGCAGCAAGTGCACGTGGCGCTAATGTTGGAGCTAGTGGAAAGTAGGTTCTATGTTGCAGAATTCTTATATGAGTATATATTTTTTATAAACATATTCTATGCTTTAATGTACCATATTCAATCAGAAAAGCTGCTGCCGCTGCAAAAAGTCCTAAAACACCAACGGTGAAGGCTACGACTGCTCGAGAAGTAACTCAAAAAAAGCATAGAACTGAAGCTGAAATTATAGCAGGTAGTACCACTACAATTTGTCGAAAGACCGGTTCTTAGACAAAATAAATTTAGAGTTCCGCAAGGCAGTATGCTAGGGCCGGTTCTATTTAAATTTAAGTATTGAAATCAAATTGTAGCAGTTTTTGAACATGTAATCAAGATAAATAGTTTATACAAAACATCTGCACACTTTAATTTGTTGGGTAATTTTTTTAGAGGAAATTCAATCAATGAAAGAAAGTAACATAGATCCTTTGAAGGAATGCTTATATGTTTTCGACGATGCAACCACCGAAAGCAGTATAGATAAATATGCAAAAGGAATTCTATTTTTTGTTCATGGTTCTCCCTGTGAAGGTTTGTTGTAAGTTTTATTATTTTTTAAAGGCATATTTTCAATCACTTATTTAAAAAAATGGCTTTATTTTAGAGATGCAATGTCAAGAAATAGCCTACACAATCGGTAAAAAGTTGAAGATACCGACTATAAATATAGACATAAGCATAATAGATGCTTTATGTGTATGTACGTGTTCTGCAAAGATTATATTGATTACTGCTATTGACGAGATGTACACATCACTGTCGCAAAGACGTACAACCAAAAGTGGCGACGATCTAGAATTGGGTGAAGAAGGTTTGTTTGTCATATTTTACTTAGTAGGAGTCAAGGAGTTTTGGCGTCTTTTGCATAAGATGCTTTTACATAAAGTGTACAGTCGGCCGCATAAGTCGATTAACACATTCAAAAGTGCAAAACAACTGAACACTCAACTTACTTACTTAATTACTTACTTACTGAAGCTTTTTACGATCGTTTGTACGTGAAGTTTATTTTGTTCTCTAGTCGTTACAACGACTTATGGCGCGTTAAGTGTTTAGTTGTTTTGTAGTTATGAATGTGTTAATCGACTTATGCGGCCGACTGTACCTTTTTTAATGTTGGGAACTCCGCATTCTAGGGCTTAAAACCCAATTCTGGGGCGGTCGTAGATGGGTGAGGTTGTTTCCTTTACATTAAAAAATATATATCTTTACTTGTCTTATTAAAAATATAAAAATATATTAAAAATATTTAAAAATATTGAACTTTATTATTTTTAGAGATTTTTAACGAAACAGAAGACGAATTTGATATTATATCAAGGAAAGTTCAATTTCTGATTACAAACAAAAATATTGCCACTCCTCGTTCAAAAGGTGGCGATAAGAAGAAGCAACCCTCGTCTATAGTGTCAAATACGGCTTTGGCTGTAATGGGTTCGACAACATTATTTCATATGGTATTTTATTCACCTATTATTAACAGAAGAGAACTTAGAGCATATCGATATAAGAAATTTAAAACATAAATACTTAAAAATATTTCTTAGATTATTATTACAATCACATTATCATTATTATCACCGCTTTTGTGTTGCAATGTGTCTAGAGTGATCTTAATGATAAGAATAAATGATAAGAATCTATCATAAAAGGCAGCCTATATATATATATATATATATATATATATATATATATAGGCAATTTTTTGACGAATTGGTGATTAATTTTTCATTAATTCATTAAAAGAGAAATGCTAACATACAAGAACTGTTCGCAGGATTTAATGCAAGAGCTTCTTTCGGATTATTTGAATCAGCCGAAATTTCAACAAGGCTTTGTTTTGGACACCTTAACAAGTAATATATTGGTAGATCCCACGATCACTTTGACGACAGTTCTTCAGTGTAAAAGTACAATCAGGAATATACATCTCATATTGTGTCAGTCTGATTTTAACAAATGGGTGCAAAAGTTTGAGGAGGTGCAGAGGGAAAACGAGTTATTGGAAGAGTAAGTTATCATCTATACTAATATTTTGTATGTTGTAATGAATAAACTCAAAAACTATTGGGCCGATTTTAAAAAGTCTCACCTATATAAGTACAGTTATGCGGACGAAGTCGCGTGCAATAACTAGTAGTTTAATAAATTATCTAAATTAATAATAAGTAGCGGAAAGATATTATACATAGATACACACTGTACCCCGCAGCATGAACCGACCAGGCCATAATATGGTAGTAAAAAACATCTCATTAAAAAAGACCGTTTCGGTGCATGAGTAAGTTTAGCACCTGAGAAGGAGTAAGTAATGAGGCATTCGGCACCTTACCTGCTAATAGTGCCTTAAGTAATGAGGCAAATTTACTCGGCTCTCCATCAAGATTTGGTTCTAAATTTCCTTGCTAGTCTTGATAATACTATTAATATTATAAACGCTAAAGTTTGTGAGAATGAATTTATAGATATGTATTTGTTACTCTTTCATGCAAAAACAACCAGCACTAATTTTAATGTTATATATTTTGTTATGCAATAATATTGCCACCACATAATATGAGACAGAATACTTAGATTCTCGACTGCCAGTGATTAAAAGATTGAAACATCGAATTTTTAGTTGACTTTCGTTTAAATTATTATACGAAAGTTCTATTTATAGAAACACTTCCAAAGAGTACACTGAAAGTGAAATTGAAGCGATCGTGCAATCAGTAGAAGAGATGGACGACGAAGAATACGAGAATCTTTTGCCGGAATTGAAATCTATATACATTGCTTCTGGTTTAGAAAACCGTAGAAGGAAATATCATGAAAAACATAGGTATCTAGAAAAAAAATTCTATTTTCATTTAGACTTAAATAAAAATGATATCACACTTATATTTCATGCATGTGTTATGCTTTTACAGAATAAGCGACACAGTAAAGAAAGATAAATTTGGAAGGAATTTGACTAGTAAGAAAGAATATGATTTAGTATACAGTATAGGTATATAAATAAGTACTTCCTGACCCAAATTATTTTGATTTATTATTTCCACTATATATTAAAATATATGTTAATATTATAGACAGGAAAGATTTGATTGTATGTTTACTTATAATAGATAAACTCAAAAACTAAAATGATTTAAAAAAAATGCCTATATAAAACTACATTATCAGAGGCTAACATAACTATTCAAAGTTATGTGTAATTAATTATGCGAGTATTATATACTTATATAATAAAATAGAGACCCTTACGAAAGTTATTGTAATGTATCCCAAGGTATCAAAAATTTGCCTATAAAACTCCTTTATATAATATGTTTATCATCATTACCCACAAAAAAGTTCAACCTGACATTTAAATTTATTTTTTTACATAAAATGAGTAATCATTCTATGTTATTTAGTTTATAATAATATTTTTTTATATATTAAAAATTATATCTATTCATATCTTAAGGTGAAGTCCACACGAACGCGGTCGCTTACATAGTAATTTATCAAATAAATGAGTTACACAATTTACAGACAGAAGTAAGTCAATACTCAGTGGAATTTCTCAGTCCGTTAAAAAGGTCAACAAAAAGGACGACGGAAAAGGTGAATAAATAATAAAGAAATATTTTACAAAAGAATTAGTTCAATTGTTTCTTTAATAATTTCCGATTAACATTTAAGCTAAAGTCACCACGGAGTATACGACGATTGGCGCTCGTTATAATGATTATTTTAAAAACATATACGATAACATTATTAACATTGCAAACAATTGGATCGTGGACGAGGGCGATGTTGGCTACCCTCTGATCGGTTTCAATGGACAAGTTATTGGTTCTACACAAAAAAAGGGAAAAAAGAAATCCGATACACAAATGGCTGTAAGTAAATAATTTGTACCTATACTTAGGATGTCATTAATTAAATTTTTGGGCGACTTTGTCGCTGTATTTGCTAGTATTGCTAGGTGCTTGCTTTAAGCTAAGAAAACGTGCTAGCTTTGTAATGAGTTCTAGAATAATGTGCTTAAGTTCAGATAAACTTTAACATAAGTTATAAACAATTGAAAAAAATAATTGTTTATAACTTATTAAAAAAAGGGTTAAGTTATTTGAAAATAAATCAAAAATATTATATTAAAATTATATAAGAGAAAGGCATTTCTAAAAAAATAAAATATTAATTTTAAAAATTTTAGAAATTATGATACATTTTGCATCACATTTACGTATTTTACGTTAAAACATATTATTATAAGGTCCGTAAAATTAGTTTTAATTATTTCAATTTACTTTCAGATTTCAGATGTTAGTTTTTCTGAAAGAGGATTTCCATTGTCTCTAATAATGTGTCCCTGCATACAATACAAAGAGGCGATAGTAAACATGCTACTTAACTCACCTGTGGTGGTACAAGCGTTAAAACAAGAGACAACCTTTGATATACTCAAATGTCCAGTCAAGAGGAAAGAGTTCACTGTGCTGCTGCAAAAAACCATGCCTCAATTACATAATGAGGATCCTCTGATTTGGCATTTCTTAGATGAGCCTGTGGTATTAATTTTTTGCTGACTAGTTCGTAGATAGATATATAGAGTAACAGCAATAAGGGTACAATGGTATATAATATAATTAGTGGCCGGCTCCTGGCTTTGATAATATAATATAGAGAAAGAGAATATATTATACATAAGAATATAAAAACTGTTTACAATTTCTTTAGATAAAAAAATGTGAATGCAATCAAATAACCGACTTGAACATGATTGACGATTCTACACAAGAGAACGTCTTGCACGTACTTTCTAAATGGCATTGTACTTGTGGCAAAAAGGTAACTAACTTGATACATAATAATTATGTAATTACATGTTTTAAGTAAATACAGAGTGTACAACTAAAAATATGTTTAAGGTGACGTCGTCTCAAACTTCCACGAGTGAGGTTCCTTCGACGTCTATAGAAAAAGTTACTGTAGAAGATGAAGAAAATGACTATCCACTACCATTGGCGAAAGTTAAACCACTTTACGGTAAATATTGAAATATTGTATTTTAACAAAACAAATAAAAATATAATAGTTCACTTCTCTCTCTCTCTCTCTTTCTCTCTGTCACTCTCAATGTCAGGTTGACCGCCAACAGCCTGAACTTCTATTGGAACAGAAAATGGAACAGTTGCTCGACTAAGGCAATCCCAGTCCACTCTCGGATATTTTATAACCACTTCTCTTCCTTTCCACCTTATACCCACTTCAAAAATTGTTAATATGTACATACTAATGCAATGTGTTCTTAGGTTTCCGCGGCCGAATAAAATTAATGCCCGGCGATCTGGTGAGGTGCAAATATTCCTTTAGCCCAATTAATGAAGGGAATTTTGTATTGAAACGGTTTGTTGAAGTGAGCGGTTGGCCTGACTCAAGAGTCGATATCAATGTATCGGGAATATGTGACTTGCCGAGGTTTGTATTAAATTAAAGAAATGTTAAGTACTATGCGTGTCATATGAGAATAGGACTGGAAATTCGCATTTTGCTCCGCATTTCTGACGAACTTCATTAGTGATGTGTACGGAGTGCAAGAAAAAACAAGCCAAGATTTAATTATTATTTTTATTAGTTTTTATTATTTTTGTCATGTGGTTTATTTATTCAGATAGTTTATTATAAAATCGTATACATTGACCCATAAAATAATTACTTATCTCGTGGAGACGCGTTAGCAAACTTAAGGTATTTGCTACATAAAACCAAAGCCGAAAAGATCGTATAAATACGATTTAAATCATAATGTAATTTACACTTATAGTTTAATTACTTAGTAGTTATTATATATACTAGCTGGTGCCCGCGACTTCGTCCGCGTTGAACGATGAAAGTGTAATAAACAAACAAACAAACCAACTCACATTCACATTTATAATATTAGTAAGGATATTATATATTTATACATATATAATTTTATTAGATAAAAAATAAATAAAAAATATTTATATTTTTGTTATTCGGTTTTTTTTTGACGACATTACTATGATGTGAAGTTTGCAGCAAGCGCGATCCTATTCTCATTTAAAACGCATAGTAGTTTAGACAAGAAATGTGTGAAAATATAAGCGCTAAGAGAAATATAGAGTTAAAAATCTATGCGAATTAGTCTAATGTCATATTTGTTTCTCAATAGCATTTACTGTAAGCAAAACCAATTATCCAAGTAATGTGTTTGTAATAGGATAGACAACCGTCCGAAAAAAATGTTTAACAATTTTGTCAGAAGGACATTGGAAGACGTCGTATACAAGCATACCTTTTTAGATGATGTCAAAATATTTGAATTTGGCCCTATCTTCATTGGAGCAAACAGGTAAGGAAATTATTTTTAGACGCAATTCAACTAGATATTCGTCACAAATGTTAAATACATTTTAAACTTATAGGATTTATGAAGAATTTTACACAATTGAGTTAAAAAACTGCTCTCTTATAACAGCGGATATTGAAGTCAATTTTCTTGAGGATATTCCCATTTTTCAAATGGATAAGAGTATTCTCTTGCTAGAGGTGAGGCCATTTAAGATTCGCGGTAATATTTTTTTGCATAACACTGATTTTTTTATGTTAGGTAGACAGGCTGGCGTTCCACTTGATGGTAGGTGGCTACCGTTGCCTATAACACAAACAACGCAACAGGTGCCGGTGGTCGCGGACACATTCGTCACTTTCACAAAAACGCAATTATATATTAAGGATAAGGGATTGGGAAGTTATAGGGAAATCCCTTAATTTTAAATTAAATATTAATATTATTAATATCTATTTTATTAAAGGAGAAAAACGTTTCTTTATCTAAGAGGTCACGCTTATATGAAAATTTAGTCAACCTAATAATGTCTATATTTCATTAAAGTTCTTACTAAATAAGTCACTGCACATTCTATAAATAGGAGCTTTGCGACCTAAATAAGTTCTATACCGCGATTTCTAAAGATTTTCATGGGTTCAATCAATCCAGGTTCCTATTACGTGCGAATCAACCAGCAGGCAAGAGCAGATATTTAAAATTGTAGAGATAAATTAATGTTATTTTGAAATTTGTTTAGCCTGGATGCAGAGAAAAGTTGACTATATCAGCAGCACCGACAGACGTTGGTGTTCATAGTAATGTATTACTGTTTTGTATAAAAGACAATCCCGAAATTGTCACCGTGAATATTGCATGTAGCGGTGTCGTGCCAATTGTTGAAGTGCTACCACAAACTAAAATGATCGGTAAGTAATATAATATTTTAAGTAACATTTCAAGTGAGAGTTTTGGGCAGACTTAGGTTTAGGTTTACAGTATTTACTTAATAATTAGTTCTTAATAATAGCAATAATTATTTTTACTTAGACTGTTAACGTGGCCGGATATAATATCTGATGGATGGACTAATTCCACAAGATTTTATTTTTACTATTTACAAACCAAAATTTTGATTTTCCAAAATAGTTGCGACGTATCTAGTTTTGCGACAAAACAATTTTGTGGTATTTTGTAAGAGAACTGGCACATTTTATGTTTATAAAATATTTATTGCCAGATTATAACCATACACGCAATGTGTACTCGTCACTCTTGAATTATTTTTGTCCTTATTTGCAGAGTATGGTAAATTGTTACTGTATAGACGCGAAGACGAGAGATTTATTGTAAAGAATGATTCAATTCTACCAATAAAATGGGTTATAAGAAATGCGCAAGAGTTCGTAGAGGACTTTATAATCGCCAAGACGTCGGGGATCGTGGCACGTCATGACAATCAAGTTGTACCTGTGACATACATAGCGTGTAGAGTCGGTGTTATTTCACACAAAGTTTTATATATTGATGTAAGATAATTATTGTTATAATATACCGTACATTTTTTATGTTTTTACTATTAAAGATAGCACAGAAAAAAAACTAGTAAAATAGATATTGCTACAGATACAGAATACATATTCATCGTAGCGTATGTGCTACGACGATGCCGCGCGCCGTAAGCGTCGTGTTCAGCTACGTCGTAGCACGGAGCGCTACGAGCATTTTTAGACCCGTATGCTATGCTTGCTACGTTTGCTACGAAATGTTACATGCTTTACGAATTTTACATGGCTACCATATAAAGTGCGGATGATTTATTTGTAAAAAAAAAAAAAAACAATTTTGACAAGTCATTTTCATTTATAAATTTATAGATATATGACGCAGAAGGCCGTGGCGAGCCAATGGTAGTGGACACATTATATTTATCGGCCGAATGTTACGATGTGATGGTGGAGTGTGCCCATGAGAATCCCACTGAAAATTTCTTGAATTATGGCAACGTTAAAGTCAACTCTACAGTGTACAGAGATATGTTTTTACTGAATCGTGGCAAATATAATATTTATTATAAGTAAGCATACCCTACTATTATCATAAATGCGAAAGTTTATGAGGATGAATGGATGGATGTTTGTAACCCGTAAATGACAAAAGACGCTATAATATTTGAGTCCTCCGCCACGTCCATCTCTCTGACGCGCGATAAACTAAAAAACTACTGCACCGATTTTCATGCTGTTTTCATCAATAGATGGAGTGGTTCTGGAGGAAGGTTTTAGTATATAATTTACACAGTTACGCGGGTGACGTCGCGGGTAGCAGCTGGTAATAATAAAATATTTTTATCCAAACAATTATCAGATGCTTGATATTTCTATGAATATTATTTATTGAGGCCTAAAATAAAGATAGTAGAACAGGATGCATTTGCCGCATCTCCTATTAATAACAAGCTGTAGTATATTCACATTTGTGGCAATAATAATTAACGATTTTTCTCGCTAAACAGGTTAAAGAAAGTGAAGAACTTTCCGCAACCGTCGCTGTTGCGTAGCTTCGTAGCGACTCCCGAATGTGGAGTGATACCGAACACATTGAAACTGGTCTCTATAGAGTTTGAATGCACGCCAACTGTCTCCATGAACCTCGTGAACGTACCGGCTTACACGTGCACCTTGTTGGATGGCAGTAAGAATCAAGTTATCGTCGCCGAGTTTCCTATTTGCGTCACAATCGCTTCTTTCTACAACACGTATGTCTGCTTGATTTTTCCTAATAATTTAATATCATATACTTAATACAAGCTGACCCGGCAAACGTTGTTTTGCCAATTGCCATATAACTTTTTTTTTGCGATTTGGGCCATCCTTCATAATTTAGAGGTATACAAAATAGTTTATGATCTATTCTTCTGAGAATATTCGGTAGACAGATCACAAAAAAAATCATAAAAATCGGTCAAGTCGTTTCGGAGGAGTTTGGTAACAAACTCGATGACTCGAGAATATTTATTATAGTTATAATGCAAGTTCCTAATAATTTACTAGTATACTTACAGATTGAGTCTATTCTTATAGTGTTGGTAAAAATACTTTTATTAATTGCCTAAAAAAATTAAAGAAAAATAATAAAAAAGTATATCTCATAAAATTATTTGGCATTAAGAAGTGGCAAAGCCGACCCCATATTCGTACACATATTTTTCTCTTAAATAGAACCACTCGAGGACAACAATGTCTGACCACTAGAAAGTGACAACATCAATAGGCTGTTTGCATTTTTAATGTATAAAATAAATGAACCTAAAGAAAATTATTTTATACTTCGGTGTAAGTAAATGTGCACTGTTCTTCTAAATACATACGCGAACAAATATTTAAGAATCCGCTCGGTTTGATTTGGTATACTTGTACTATTTTCGTTATTACGTTATAAATATTTTCAGCTTTACGCTCTTCCCTCTGGGTGAGCTAAATTTCCACGTCATAGCTGTTGGCAGTGGAGTCCTGAGGGAAGTCATATTGAACAACACGAGTAAATGTCCTTTCACATATGAGATCATACTGCCGCCCCAATATCAAAAAGATCTCGATGAGCCTTCACTGAAACTTAAAGATAATAAGTAAGCTATTATACTCGTATTTTACAAAATTGTGTCAATAGACAAATCGTAATAGTCGAATTAGCCGTAAATAGCAAATGATAGAAAAAAATGATTGAACAAAAAAGATAAGAAATTTATTTATCTACAATAAAGGTTATTATCATTTTTGGCCTTAAGTGCACGGTTAGGGAGATATAGGCCGAAACGGTTTTTTTTTTCAAAATGGCGGCACTTCCGCTCGCCTAATTTGTAAGGATATTGTGCATTTAGGGTCAGTACGTGATACTGAATCTATTTAAAAAATTAAGAGTAGTAATTTAGTGCAGAAAAAAATTCTCTATTGCCTGTAGTATTTTTGTTAAATAATGTTTCTGTTTGACAGGTTAAAAAATCCTCCCCTAAGATGTGGCAATTTTTTAATAATGAACGAAGACAACTTACTCGCCCCAGGCACTAGTCGAACAATTAAGATTCAGTTTCTAGCAACTGCTTCGAGGAAGTTCGAGGAAACGATAAATTTTATTATTAGCGACACGTGTCCAGCTGAAGCTTGCGGAGTTCCGCTCAAATTGGTCGGCACAGGGGCTATGCCAACTTTGGACTTCTGGAACATAGAGACGACTTTTAGGGAACATCTTATCGTCAAAAATCTGTCGGAATACAAAGTACCTGAGGTAAATTTAGATGTACATATTATATGTATTTGTATATTGAATGAAACATAAACATATCAGTGTTATTGCTTTGTTACACCGGCATAGAGGTATAATAATATGAAAAATCGCTCTCTGCGCGTGTATTTCTAAATTATACAATTGATAATATATGGACAGTTTTCAGTATAATTTTTTTAAGTTCTTAGAAAGAAAAACAGAATTTTAGAACACAAAAGCATTCTTGTTTTCTTTTATTCTTGTATCTTATTATTGTTTGTTATCTTGTTTAAAAATTTTAAATATATATATTTAGCTTTTATGGAAGAGCGAAGGCTCCTGGCACAGGCTTCCGCTTAAAAGGAGTCTTCAATCACTGTTATTATTGTAAACGATTTTTCTAATTGTTAATAAACATGTTTTTTTTTAATTTTTTTTTTCTCGTATAAAAAGTAAAGTTTACCCTACAGTCACGTCTTCTATTTAATATCTATATCTATACATATTTTCAAATAAAGTTGACTGTCACTTGACTAATTTCTTCTGAACGACCCAAATATCTAAAACTCCGGATTTTTTATTTTATTAATTTGAAATCATTGTAATTTTCCTGTAATAATGGTATACTAAGTTAACTGTTATAAATGTTTGTTTTTCAGTCATCACCGCATTGCGTGTTTGTAGAAGACTCTGTCAGTCTCTATTTCTTCTGTGTTACAATAAATACACAGTTCACGGCAGCAATTGATTTATACAACAATGGATGTGTCGCGTGTGCACTTACAATGAAATTGCATTACCAATCGAATTCCAACGCCGACATATTCTCTTTAGACAAATATGAGACGCACATAGAGCCGTTGTTACACAAGAATTTGAGAATTATATTTACGCCGAATAATCTTGAGGTAATATTAGTTTCACGTAGTATCGGAACTAGCAATAATTTGCAATAATCTGCAGTAAAGTGCACTTTTCATGATTCATTATCACCCAAAAAGGCTTCGGGTCATGATGAAAGTTTTTGTCCAAAGTTGTAATAGTCCTAGTAAAGTTTGCAGTCATTATTTTAAGCTGTATATGGCAATATTTATTTAACATTTACTCAAAATCAAACAAAAACAAAACACATTTAACAGCGAATTAAGGATTTTACATTTTATAAATATACTAGCTGGTGCCCGCGACTTCGTCCGCATTGAAAAAGAAAAACGTAGCCTATCCTGGGTCCAAGTTTCGTGAAAATCAGTTAATTCGTTTAAGAGTTATGGAGGAACATATATACATACAGAAAAAAATCTAAAAACCGTCAATTTAGTTTCAGTATCATGTATAGAGTCTATAAACACCATATCTCTGAAACCTATGAGCAACCCTTACAGATTTATTATTATTATTGATATGAATAGATCATTTCCTCTCTGTCCCTATGTATGTATATCTGATCCTCAATCCCACTATTGCGTTGTTTGTGTCATTTAAAAAATTTAAAAAATGTCACTTTCAAAAAATTGTAAATGTATTTGCATTAGGCTCAAAGGAATTTTTACTTACAGGAATATCGTGCAGTGTTAGAAGTGAAAATAAAGCTTCTCGACAATCAAGAACAGTCTTACAAAATATGTTTAATTGGCGAAGGCGTTATACCGCGATTGCAAATGATAAGTCCAACGATCAAACAATACAAGATGGCTCTAATGAATCTCCCGATCACGTGTTTGGGGTCTATTAGTGAAAAGTCGATTCTTTTTAAAAATATTAGCACCGTCAAGAGTTTAGTTATAGCCGATATAAAACAGCCCCATTACGAGAAACGTCCAGTGTTTTCGTTGTCAGCGCACACAAATTCTGAGCATATGGTTGAAAATAGGAATAACGGTATGACTATTACAACAGTTGTTATAGAAGCCTTTTTTTACAATCTTTCATATACGTGCCGTAAGGTTGTAATTTCGTAAAAGGTACAGGGAAAGAAAAAAATACTAATTTCTATTGTTGCATAACAACAATGTTAACTATAATGTCGCAAGTTCGCGACAGTATAACTGTGAATGATAAATATAAAGTTTTGCAACACAAATTTGCACAAATTTGCAACACAATTTTTTTTTGTGTGACAGACCAGAAGCCGCATTCAATCACAAATGCATGCATGCCACTGTGTAAAAAATGAAATGGATGCATTTCATTCTGCAGAGATATGTGATCTAACCCGTTTATATTATATATGAGAAATAACCCTATTTTTCTAATTGGGTCCTAAGTATTTTCCATAAAATTTCACACACCGAAACATGTGTCGACATGATTTTAAATTTTGATTAATATTTTGAATGAAATATTAAATTAAATATTATATAATAATAAATCATATAATGCCCAGGTAGACAATTTTTTGTGACGAGTGATGACTCGCCAACAAATAAACTGTTACAAACAAGTCTCTTTACTTGTTCCACCAGCTTTACGTGCGCTGATGGTTTCTGATTTATTTTGTATTCATTGGTTTGATGTAACTGAAACTTTAATTTACCGTCTTACATAAAACAACTGTCTTTGTTGTATTTAAGTATAATATTACAGAACATTATTTTACTGACATTTGTTGTTGTTTCAGTTGAATCAAATGTCAGTATGCAGTTACTTCTGAAGCCCGACGAAGTAGCGAATTTGATTGTTCATTATAATCCACTAAAGAAGGGGAAAAGCAACTGCGACGTGCAACTTACTATCGTCGATAATCCATACGAACATTATACGGTAAAATTAGGACTCACTTTTAAGATTATATGATATAATCTACATTCCTACACTAATGCTAGTCTCCCGCTTCTGGATTTTTATATATCAGTATGTATAAACCTCCCCGTTTATTCCTCTTTCCATAAGTAGGTAAACTTTTCGCGTTTTTGAAGAGTACACAAACCAATGTTACATTTTTATTTACAACTAGCTGTTGCCCGCGACTTCGTCCGCGTTAAAAAAGATAAAAAGTAGCCTATCTCGTGTCCCGTACTTCTAAATGTTTATCTACCAAGTTTCATGAAAATCAGTTAATTCGGTTAAGAGTGATGGAGGAACATACATACATACAGAAAAAAAATCTAAAAATCAATTTAGTTTCAGTATCTTGTATAGAATCTATATACACGGTATTTCTGAAAACAAAGTAAATTACTCCATGCCATGACCGACCCCTACAGATTTATTATTAGTATTGATATTGATACAATACATTCGAACGCATAATTAGATAAAATTAACATATCTTAAGATATTATTGATCACCCGTATCAACTCAGAATATAATATGGAACCCGTATTAACTAAGAACATAAAATGTTAGAATATTACTGAAATGGTAACATAAAGTTGGTTAATTCAGGTATTATGTGAAGCTGAAGCCTTTATGGAAGATGTAATATTGGTTGGATTGGAAATGCTCCCAATGGATTTGGATGTTGACACAATTAAAATGTCTCTCGATGGGTAACATATATTTTTGTATTTGTAAAATACTATATTTTTCCTCACCTAATCGTATATCCGATATCATTTTTACAAACAATTTATACAATTATATATAATACAATATAAAATTTATACCTCTCGTCTATTTTTCTTCCTAATAGACCAAACATGTCATCCAAATGGCAGTATTCTTTGAAGGTTCATTTAAAGAAGTTATTATTCTAGTGCCTAAGAAGGTTCTATTAGTATTCACGACTTAACACTAATTGCAACTCCCATTGGATATTAGTGGCGTGTGAAATTTTAAAACTATTATTACTTTAACAGAACATCAGCTTCAACTGTTGATAGCAGAAAGAAAAGTAAAAGCGCGCCCCCACAAAAAGTAAAATCTAGTAAAATAGAAATCAGAAAAAGCAAGAAGGCATCTCAGGCTTCGATGAAACAGTCCAGTGATTCTATCAGCAGCGAACTGGCTGTACTAAAATATGTTATGAATTTTGGTAAATTAAGATTTAAAAATATGTTATGAATTTTGGTAAATTAAGATTTAAAAATATGGTATGAATATTGGTAAATTAAGATTTAAATATATAATATACTAGCTGGTGCGACTTCGCCCACGTTAATAATTATATACTAAAACCCTCCTCGAGAACCACTTCATCCATTGGTGAAAATATCGCGAACAGACAAATAGACAGACGGACGCGGCGGAGGACTTTGTTTTATAATCTTTTTTATTTGTATATATTCAGGTGGTTGCCAGTTGGGTAAAATGCAGAGGCGTACCTTAACAATGTTGAATAACTCGGAAAAAGTGTACAAATTTGATTGGGAAAACGTTGAATGTTTGATCATAAAACCGTCCGTCGGTTTCATATCTCCAGGCGAAGAGAAGGATTTGGAAATTACATTCTATTCACCACTACCTGTAGCTTTAAATAAGGTTATAACAGTAAAATGAAGTCTGTAAATCAGAATAAACATTTGAAAATTATAGGCGTAAACTTCTAGACTAAGTTTATTAGCAGAATAAAAATATGTGTTTAATTTTAAAATAAATGTACTAAGACTTTTTAGTTTCGCTAGTTCAATTAATTAATGTAATTGAACTACTAAGACTAAAAAGTCCCAATAGTTCAATCAATTGAACTCCCAATTGAACTAGTGTTTTAAGACAGGCTGCAATCCACTTGATGGTAAATGGCACCGCGCCTCTAACGCAAGCAAAGCCAAAGACTCTTCAAGTTCTCTGTCAATTATATTAGCATTAAGGATTAAGGGATTGAAATACAGAGAAATAGCCTCTGCATTCTTTACTCACTTACTGAAACACAACAGCTGCACACGTTGGTCTTCTACAATAATCAATTGTTACAGGAGTTAATAGTTTGCTCATTGCAAGCGATAAGAAATGATTTTCTAACGGTGGAAATAGCAGATGCTACGTGGGACAATCGTCAAACTATGACCGTATTCAATCGTAACCAGTGAGTTACATTCTTTTCCTATTTTAGTATTACGTTTTCATTCGCGATTTTTCATGATAAAAATAGGCAGGCAGATTGGCGTCCGCTCCATGAGAATGGAGTTAATGAACTCCTCATTATAGGAGCTTCTAAAACTCATACGAGATGCTCCGATAGTATAGATACTGAATGACAATCATTACTTAGAATTTGCTTAGAATGTTAGAAGTCTAATCAAAAACTACTGTTTCAAATGTTTTTCTTATTGGCGTTATTTTTATAGAAGCATTTGAATATTCGTAGAGCTACAAAAGCAACACAAGAAATTATGCAAGTGCATTGCCAATGCTGATAAATTAAAATGTGCCTGACTTGACTTTTTAATAAGGTTGAAAATTAATTACAGACTTACAAGCATCAACGAAAGACAAGAGAAAATATTGAATGAACAGGTCATACCTATACAAGAGCACACGATAGGGAAAATTAGTTTCCTTATTTTCTATTCGGTGATGACAGAGTACACAAGATATACTTGTAATCTGCCCGAGGAAATTATTATGAAAGATACTTTCATTTATCAGGTATGGCAGTTTTATAAGGTTTGGTCCCACAATGAGACAGAGTTTCAAAATGTTCCATTACGTGAAAGTATACAGTGAAAGTATTTGATATTTTATTTTACATGAATAAAAAAAAACAAATTAGAAATATAGCGAAATTTCTAACATAAATAGAATATTTATATAACTATAGTATTCTTTTTACAGTTTTTTTTATGGGGAAATATTGTGGTTTATATATAGGTTTCATTTCATTTTTTCAGACCAGAACTTTTACCTTCAAAATAAAAAATACTGGCACTGTGTCTTTGAAAGTTGATTGGAGTTTTCAAATCGATGAAGAATTTCCAGCCAGAATTGATAAATGTGATAATAAGCATGTAAGTCATCGAGTAACATTTAAATGTTACTCATGTGTTTATTTTCCACATTATCGTAATTATCTTTATTTGAATTAAGTTTTAATTTAAATTAAAAATTAAATTAAAATTAAAAGTGTCAGCGGAAACTGCATTTCTTAGGAAGCACGTTTGTGACCACAGTGTAATAACAGCACTTGTGCTGTTGTGTTTTGGTGAGTGAGTGAGCATTCCATGTCAGAGTCCATTTTCCTTATCCCTATTCCTATTATCTTAGGGAGCGCACTTGCCCATGACACAAGGCTTTGCTTGTTTTATAATAGACGATGTTATAATATATGTTATCGATAACGTTTATTGTATTTTTAGGAGCCACTTAGTGCGACAGAAAGTGGGCCAAATACAACGATAGAAGAAATTAAACCCGACTCAAATCCAGTGAACAACGGTATACGACATATTATTATTTTTTAATTTAAATAATGTACTCGTATTAATTACATTTATTATTAATATTAACTGTATTATATGTAATTAAAGAATGGTGCGATTGGAACATTATTTTGTTGATTATGCCAAAATAAGTATAACTGTACATAATCCTATAATAGTAATATTATAAATGCGATAGTTTGTGACGATGGATGGATTTTCGTTACGTTTTCACGCAACGCAAAAACGGCTGAGTGGATTTGGATGGATACACAGATAGTTTATTACCTGGATTATTATATCCAGGTAATAAACTATCTATGGTATATTAAAAATGAAGCATCGCCGCAAACTTCATCTCGCGTGCCTTATGTTTGGCGTCAATAAATATAGGGAACCTTCTTATCTCTAAAAAAGGTCTTCGACGCAGCTAGTAATAGAGCGCCATAGTAATGCTGCCTTTATGGTCCGTAAGCCAGACACTAATTTCGTCAATGATTTCCTCTCAGTCCATAATTTGTAAAATGCCTGAGAGAGTTGTATCATGATGCATTGTGAACGTCAGCTGCGGCTCCGATGGTGGGTTGAGCAGTGGTAGCCCGTTACACTTTCAGAGCATCAGCTGACAAGCATTCCACCAAGATAAAGCCAGCTGACTTTTTTATTTATTAACAGTAATACATAAACTATCATCTGATAAATTTTCTATTGGGAGGTAATCACTAACACATATATATTCGTGTGACCTGCAGACGCATAATCCACCATTTTATAAATAGCATTTTATAAATTTATAAATAATTTTGTTTCTTCAAAATATTAGGCTAACTATAATTTGATGAATTTATAATCGGAAATAAATGATTAAAATTTTTTTTTATTATGTGCGTGGGCGGCTACCACTCTACTGCTCAACCCACCATCGGAGCCGCAGCTGACGTTCACAACGCTTCATGATACAACTCTCTCAGTAATTTTACGAGTTATCGACTGGGAGGAAATTGGTCATGAAAATCTGTCGCTGGCTCATGGACCATTAGAGGTAGCTTTCGATATGCTGCGTCAAAGTGCTGGAATAACATCCCGCCGCCTATTAGGGATCTGTAAAGTACTAATAATTTCAGAAATTAATTAAAGAAATTTATATTCGAACACCAAAAAAGCAAGGAGCAATTACGCAACGACACCAGTGCCTTCTGAATATATTATATTTTTTATTTTAGTTTTTATTTATTATAGTAGATGATTATTCTTTTTTCTTTTTCTTCTTTGTAAAGTAAATAAAGCTGTTTTTTTTGTATTATGTATTTTTAGGTTGTATTTTAATGTAACTATTTTATTTTTAAATGTTGTTTTCTTTTTGGAGATTTTATGTTTTGTATGTTTTGTTAATAAGTGCGTAACCTCACCATCGGCTCCAACGGAAGACCAGCGTAGGTTTCTACAACCTGCATTATGCTGAGTTGGAGCCGGTTTGTGACATTTGTATGTGTGCTTGTTTTTCTTTTTTTTTATTATGTATTTATGTCCTTTGTTGCGAATAAACTGTTATTCTATTCTATTCTATTCTATTCTATCGTTTTTTATCCTAATAACGATAGTTTAGTTTGGGCATTAGTGTCACCTTAGCGGTGCCACCGTCATCACAGCTGAAGATGTCAGGCGTTATTACTCGTCTACTTTCTTTTTCGCGGGAAAAAGCTAGAAGCCCTTTATTCATACTTTCGTTTGTTCTAGTTCCAAGCAAAATGACATTGTTCAGTGGCAGCATCGACAAGGAAAGTGTGGACACGTGGTTTGAAATCGATTTGCCTTTCAAAATAGAGCCTTCTAAAGATTGCCTAAAACCAAATGAATCGAGGATTTTTACAGTAACATTTGCGCCTTTAGACGCATTCGAATTTAGAGTCAAGCTCAAAGGTTCCGTGGGTAATATTTTTGATTTTATAAAGTTTTTAATTGAATTGCATTGAATAATTTAATTTTAAATTAATATTTATAATATTAGCTCTTTAGATAGGTGTACCTAATTCGTGAAGGGACTACATCGCGTTATTAGTACATTTTAGGTATATTAAATTAGCTTTATGCCTAAAAGGGTGTCAGTCTAATCTTTATTTAAATCGTGTTTAGCCTAAACGCCATAACATAAATAAAGCAGCAATATGCAAACTTCTTTATCATGCTTGCTTACACAGGCGAAGAAATTGTAGCGTTTTAATGACATTACTACAAACACACTGTTCAATTTGTAGAATTTATGTCCATTTACAAGTAAACATCTAACTTCTAATTTATCTAACTTTTAAGTAATTTTTCAGATAATCTAGATCCGTACGACGATACAAATTCAACTTGTAAGATTGTCGCCAAATCTCTGATTCCGTACGTTCACCTCGACATAGAGGAAAGCGATTATTTGACGTCCGAAAGAAGAAAAGTCGGTGGTGTTGCATTGCCTCCTCATATGAGTGTTCTTGAATTTAACGTGTTGGGATCAGGATGCTACAAGAAGTATGTAAATTTTATTGATTTTAATAATTAATAGTTCGGAGAGTGTGTTCAGGAGACGCGTGAGCTCATTCCGCCTTTCACTTTCTTTCATCGGACATGAAGAAGAAAGAACATGAAGAACAGAACATACGTCTGTTCATGATAAACTCAAAAAGTACTGCACTGATTTTCATGCTGTTTTTACCAATGGATAGAGTGGTTCTCGAGGAAGGTTTTAGTATGTAATTTACAAAATTACTAGGGCGAAGTCGCGGGCAGCAGCTAGTATGTAACAGTGTTTGTAACAAAACTCCTCCGAAACAGCTTGACCGACTTTTGTGAAATTTTTTGTATATATTCGGTAGGTCTGAGAATAGGTTGCAAACTATTCTTTATATTCCAATTTTTTTTGGCATAACAACTTTTGCGGGGTCAGCCTAGTATTGCTATAATATTATATATGTCGTCGGCACATCGTAGAATTGGGCATATCATGATATTCCTGGGCAGATCATATTTCTGTTAAAACTGAAAGGGTCGCCTCACTCCGCTCCGCTTCGCTCAGCTCCCCAAATTTATTTCCATGTAAACCTAACACGCTCCTCCTCGCTTTGCTTCGCTCCGCTCCTCGTCCCACCTATTTTAGACTTTTGGTGAAAGATTTTTGATTTCATACTTTACGATCTGCCCAATTCTACGATCTGCCCACGACATATACATTACGATTGGATTATTCTAGGACATTTAATGTAATAAACCCAACGTTGGAGAGTTACGAATTCATATTTGAAATGGTGATGAGTGACAAGCCAGAACTGATTCCCGTACACTGTGATATGTTAAAAGGTTTCATTGAAAGTGGAACATCGGCAAGTGTCACGTTTACGTTTGCTCCAACAGCTCCTGGGGTATGATTTTAAATATTTGTAGTTTAGATCGGAATAGAGGTAAAAAAATCTCATAGTGATTCATAGTAGGCAAAAGTAAGTATTAGCACAGTATACTATACAATATCACAGTATAAGTAAGCGCAGTTAAAATTTGTTCCCGAGGGATCATCTAAAAATAAAATTTAAATTCTGAGCCTAAAAAAAAATATAATAATATGAGCAAAAAAATTTGCATAAATGTTTAAGAAAAGGGACAACGAAAAGGGCTGACGAAGTCGCAGTCAAGTTAATTGGATTGAAAACATTTTTATTTGATTTTCGCAGTGAAAATAAAATTACATTTTAAAATATTTAATTCCTTCATTACCTTCGTTTCACTGTTATTTTGCCCTAATTTAAAGTATTTTATTTCAAAATTTCCTCCTCGGCTCCTCCCTCTTTAAGTTCCCATGTGGCACAATTTTTTTTTTATGTCTTGGATGTCAAAGATTCTTAGGATAATCATTATGATAATCATCAACATATAAAATTAATATTAATCATCACTTAGTAAAATGAATAAATAATCGCGCTGTCCACTGAATCTATCTTTATCCACATAAGCAATAGTTATAACATATTTAACAGACAATAAGACAGTGTAGCAATGATATTTTTTTTATATTTAACAGACAATAAGACAATAATAGCAATGATAACCAGAGAACCATACTTTATTCAGAGTTATTTTCAGGTATACGAATCACAATGGAGGTTCATTATACCAGCACACAATCTGGTTATGAATTTGCTGGTTGTGGGGACTGTGAGAGAACCGGAAGTGATGTTTGTTCCGACTATCCTAATTATAAGAAATTCGCTGGTCGGTTTCACAACTAAGCACAATGTTATTTTAAGAAATAATGAAAGCGAAAGTCTCAAATTCGAATTCAAGGGAAATTCACTTTGTAACGAGTCTGGGAAAACACCTGTAATTATTGAACCGGAGAGAGGTGTATTGAAACCACGATCCAATACACAAATTAAGTAAGTTCTCAAATAGAAATAAGAAAAGTGTGTGTGCCCATCGGAGTCACGATTTCCTTCAGGCATAGAGGTTCCCTCAACTATTTCCGTCTAATTCTATTTAAAATCTTTGATCAATACTAATAATAGGGGTCTGTAGGGGTCGGTCATGGAGTAATTTAATTTGTTTTCAGAAATATCGTGTATATATTTATTAGGCTCTATACATGATACTCAAACTAAATTGACGATTTTTAGAATTTTTTTTTCTGTGTGTATGTATGTGCTTCCATCACTCTTAAACGAATTAACTGATTTTCATGAAAAGATAGATAAACATTTAGAAGTACGGGACACGTGATAGGCTACTTTTTATCTTTTTTAACGCGGACGAAGTCGCGGGCAACAGCTAGTCTATACTAATATTATAAAAAGGAAAGATTTGATTGTTTGTTTGTTTGTATAAAATAGGCTCTGAAACTACTGGACCTATTTGAAAAATTCTTTTACCATTAGAAGCCGACATTATCCATGATGAACATAGGCTACTTTTTACCACGGGAAAATGCTTCATTCCTACGGGAAATCTAAAATAAAAGTAAATACTAGCGGCTTGGCCCGGCAGATAGCGCCATCTATCCAAAATACAGTAGATGGCGTTTTATACTTTTCTACGCGGACGAAGTCGCGAGCACCAGCTAGTTTATAATATATTTATAAATTTCAGAATTAGCTACAATCCAATAGAAGATGGACCGTTGTCATTCAAGATTTTCTGCAGCATTCAGCATTTAGTGAAGGTCATGGCACTGTGTGTCAATGCTTTAAGTTACTCTATAAAGCCCAAAGTGACTTACTTCCTCATTGGAAATGAACATGTTCTCAATAGTGAAGCTGTCACTCATATATATTTAGATGAGGTTAGCCTACAGTCATGTACCTTGGTATTAAAATTAATATAACCTTTATAAATAAAATAAATGAATCCCTAAATGTGTTGCTAAAATAAGCGCAAAACTCGAGAACGGCTGGACCGATTTTAATTCTGTCTTCACTCATGGATAGAGGGATAATCAGGGAAGGTTTTTACGTAAAAAAAAATGCACCCCGGGCGAAGTCGGGAGCGGGTTGTCAAACTTGTCAAAATATAATAAATACCTACTTTTAAGATATTGATTAAACCCGATTAATCATTTAGGTTTTTAAAAAATTAATTAAAATTATTAAATTAATTAATTATTATTAAATTTTAAAAATGAATTTAATTTAAAATTTAGGGTTGTTTTATTTATAACTCATGTTATACAACGAGTTATCGAATTATTATTCGTTATTCTTTTGCAGACTGCGTCCACGTACGAACGAATCTTACCATTTATAATAAAAAATGATGGATCCGCTACGTTCCAGTTTGACTGGAATTACACTTGCAGTTCTGTCAAGAAATATTTAAATGTGAAAGTGGAACCAAAAAGTGGTCATGTGGCGCCCGCTAACGAAATTAAGTGCACACTCCACTTTCATCTGAAGAAAGTGCCTGTTCAAGCGTTTCCTGTTGATTTGGAGGTCAAATTTTATTTTTATAAGTGTACCAGAAACATAATATTTTTGCAAATATTTAAATTACATGATTCTTCCTATTAATAAAAACCGTTTCACAAAATCATTTGAATGGTTTAGAAGTAGCAAGCGGAACATAACAGTGGCATATTGCTTGTGTTTTATAGGCGACGTAAAAAAGGGCTGCCTAGCCTAGTGCCTAGTATTACTTAAAACGACATCTAGATTAATTTGGCAAATAAATTTCACTATTATCTCATTTTATATATTACTTCATATTCTTTTTACTTACCTGTGAGAACTATGTAATGGTACCACGTTTAACAAAGGGTGATTAGGGCTGAACACTTCAATATTATTATTGTTATAATTTATATATAATATTAATATAATTTATGTTGTAAATTACAGATTTTAGATGGCCCCACTTACAATATATTCCTCAATTCCGAAATAAAAAAGCCGCTCTATCATTTCTCTTGTATGGAGTATGATTTTGGGAAATGTATAGTGAACGCACCAGATTCTACCTATAAGAAGAATTTGGCGTTTGTCAACGACGACAATGTGCCAATAATGTATTTTTTTATTATTAAATACTCTATTTAAATTTTTTTACAATCGTATAAAATTTATCAAAAATAAAGAGATTCTCGTTTTTCAGTGCGGATTTGAATTTTGAAAATTTACCAGAACTATTTATCGACTATCCACCAGAGCGTACAATAGATCCGAAAAGACGATTGAAAATACCGATTTATTTTCGCCCTAAAGCAGTCAAAGAATATGAGTTTAAATTGCAATTCTGGGTGAATTCTTTGTGCGAAGAAATAGTTATCATCAGGGGAGAAGGTAAGCATTTACAAAAGAACGATAGATCATAGTTTCTCAACCTGGGGGTCGTGACCCCTTGGATCCCCCATAATCTTCAAAATTATGGGGGGTCGCAGTATGTTTAATAAATAAGACCATTATAAGAAATATCCTTCACAAAGAAATATTTTAATGGGTGTGAAATGGTGATCGCACTCGTAAAATCATACACTGAAGTAAAATATGAATCTGATTTTATTATTTTAATTAGCCGATGTAAAACTTTGATATACCGTAGTGAGGGAGTGGCGATATTTTCATTTTTTGGATTTTTTTGGGTTGCGACACTTAAAAAAGGTTGAGAACCAGTGTGATAGGTGACGAATTTTTTTTGAAACTTCAACTCAATGTCTGTTTCAGGAGTACCACTCTTATTTGATCTTTACGAGGGTTGTCAAAAGAGCTTCGACATGGGTCCAGTTAGAGTGGGCGAGAAGAAGATTAGGGAAATCGAAGTGATGAACCACAGTAAAGTGCCCATTGAAGCCAGTTTCATTTTTAGAGATATGTATCCAGTATTAGAAGATGCGACTAATTCTGAGGGGACGAGCATCTGTCTCAGTCCAAGTGTTGTTAATCTTCAAGCACAAGACGTGGGCCCATCAAGGTGTGGATTAAATGTCTAAGTATATATTGTAATTTAAATCCAAGGGCACAGGGCAAGACCCCAAATTAATTAACAAAATTTAATCAACGGTTAAGTTTAAATTAATTACATTATTAACTAGTAAATAATCTGTTAAGTTATGAAAATATTGAATTATTTCAGGGTGAAAATGTTGCAAATTTACAAGGATGACAACGTTCGTGCACAAATCAATAAGGACATTGAAAATGCATTGGCCTCTTTGAAAGTCATTCCTGATAAGTGCACTATAAAGCCTTTTAGGAAGGTGCCATTGAAAATACAATTTAAGCCTGTCGGCCTGATCAGTACTCTCAATTCACAGGTATAAATAAATCTTCTGTATTAGATATATCATATAGTATAGTATGTAATTTTCACAGTATTTATTCCGCAATCAATTGGGTTTTGAACTTCATGGTAACTAATTTAAAAAAATATATAAATTTTTATTGTGAATAAGAAAGTTGACGGTCCCTTTGACCTATTGGTTAAAGTACTTGCTTTAACAGTCTATGTCAGGGGATTGATTCCCGACAGAGCCAACTTTGGAAATATTTTTTTCATAGTTGGTTTTGATCCCATTTCCCTATATCGTTTTTAAATCAATCTGATCACGATCACTTAGTTAGATGATGTAAATTTAATTAACTTGTCGCCTTTATATATATAAAAAATATGAAGATTACAATTGAAAGATACAAAGATGAAGAATTATATAAAGTGAGTATTAAATTTAAAATAATAATTTGTTTCAGTTAAACATGAAAGTATTTCAATTTGAACGGCCCTTAGTACGTATCAGTGGTAGCGCCACCGGCATGCACCTGTTTCTCAGTCAAAATTCATTGCAATTTGGTCGCGTGCGTAAGCGTGGGTGCAAAATATTAAAAGTCATGTTGCTGAATGCAGGAGATTTCGGAGCCAGGTAATAATAAGAACGATCGCCTAACATCTGTGCTGGACTTTAATTCCAGTATAACTTTAGTAGTAGGCAAAGAGTATACAATCACTATGATAGTAGGTATAATTGATTGGTAAAATCAATAGTTGTCACGCATTTACCTATAGCGAAAATTAACTGTATATTATAATTATAGTAAAGCCAAGTAGACAACGCAAACCAACTTCTCTCACACGAGCGGCCGGAGCTATCTGTTACATTACATGGTATATGAAGCTATCATGACAACCCTTGAAAGTTTGTTTACATTTTTTGCGTTGTCTCGTTGGCCTTGCTCTAGATAGGAGTTGGATTTTTATTATGATTGAATTGACGTGTTACCGGAATTTCATCATGCTAGATTTCTATTCTATTGTTACCTCAGAGGAAGTTGTCACGTGTTTGCCTATTGGTTTTAATTTTGATATAAATAGGCCAACTTGTTTGAGGCAGTGAACGGGTATCTTGTTTTAGGGCTTTCTTTTACTTGAGCTTGATTTTGACAGATTTTGGTGGCAACCATTGATATCAAATGAGTTTATAATTTCTCCGATGTACGGACACATTGCTGCGCGCACCAACGTCACTTTCACAATCACATTCAAGCCACTCAACAACAATCCCTTTATTAAAGTTTGGGTTAGTAATAATGACAATTTTATAATCAAGATTTAATTTATGAATTATGTTTAGAACATCACTTTTTTTCAAATCTAGGTATAAATATTAATCGTTCGTTTTTTCAAAGCTGCAAAAAATCTCCGAAAGAAGGTACTTTATACAGATCACTATGAAACTTTGCATACACAGTGTGTATTAAGTGGACTGTTTGTCTATACTGAAATTATAGAGAAAATTTGTATTTTTGTATGTTTGCAATAAAACAAAAAGTAACTCACAAACTATACTGGACCGATTTTGAAAATTCTTTCATCTATCAGCGAGTAATAGGCTATATTTTATAAAGTTACGCGGGTGAAGTCGCGTGCAACAACTAATCAATACTAATAATAAATCTGTAAGTGTTGGTCATGGAGTAAGTTATTTTGTTTTCAGAGATATCGTGTTTATAGGCTCCAAACATGATACTGAACCTAAATTGACCATTATTCGATTTTTTTCTGTATGTATGTACGTTCCTCCATAACTCTTAAACGAATTAAACAGGACTCAGGGGATAGACAACTTTTTTCTTTTTCAACAGGGACGAAGTCGCGGACACCAGTTAGTTTCCTAATATAACAAATGAAACTACAATTTTTTTACTTAAGATTGTTTTGTAGGCAAGCTGCAATATCGAAAATTATATGCCATTGGAGTTGGCAATGTACGCTACTTGTGTAGATACGGGAGACATCCAGAACAAGACAATTTACTTCGAATGTCCCGTTCGGGAAGTGTTGACGCAATACGTTGTTATTACGAATCCGTAAGACAGTTTATTATGATTTTTACTTAGTCGGTCAGGTCGTAGTCTGAGAGCAATAATTGCGCCTACTTATTGTATATCTTAGAAGTATCCCTGGATTCGATTCTTTGCTAGAGTAATGGTTATATTTTGTCAACAGTTCTGACGACATGTGGTTCGTTTTAGCCGAAGTATCAAGTGGACCGTTCGACACACTGAAAGAGTTCAATGTAGAGCCCAATTCTGTCGCGAATATTCCTGTAAATTTCAGACCAAAAACAATTGGAAAACACGAGGTACTTGTTAGGTTTTTTATTTTAATGTACAGTCGGGGTAATTAAAGTCGACGTTTGCCAAAATTTCATTTTAAACATCTGACAGTTGTCTGCTTAGTGCTTTTAGTTTCAAAAGGTACTAAGAGTCTACGATTTGATATATCAATATTGATTTCCTATATTCAATATTTGGTTTGATTTCCTATAGGAATGAATTTGAAAATTGACGAAGGTTTTCATACCCTGACCTTACTTATATTAAAAATTTCCTAATTCATAATATTGAATGAATGGGAAAAAACATTTTTCCATTACAAAGTAAAGCATTTTTTCGCAAACTACATACAAATTTTAAAATATTTATTAGTTACTTTGAAATATCTGATTCTGTTAAGCGCGAAGTCATTAATAATACGAAATTATAACAACATTAATATTTTGTATAACATATAGCAACGTGGAATCATATTCATGTTCTACTTATTTTTTTAATTGTTTTTTTTTTTAATATATTCACACATTTCACATAACACCATCAAGTTCCAGTAAGGGATGATTTATATTAGATTGTCGCGTCTAATATAAATCATCCCTAGGGAACGAATGCTTGTATTATGGATACCTGACAGTTGATATACTACATAGATTACTTATTTTTTGAAAATACATACATATTATAGATACAAACATCCATGACTCGGGTACAAAGGTGAAATGTAACACATAAACATTTGCCCCTATAGCGGGATTCGAACCCGCGACCGCTTGGTTAACAGCTATAGGTAGGGTCACTAGCCACTAGACCAAACGTTTCATCTTAATTTTTTAGAGTCAAGTGTTATATTCGCCGTTGGGAGAGAGTGCTCTGTTTGTAACGTTGATTGGTGCTGCTTTACACCCGAACCCTAACGGCACCATACCAGTTAGTGTCATGGCGAAGCATCCTCATACTGAAGAGCTAATGGTGTACAATATTACAGAGGTAATCCAGACAGCAATACAAAATCTATTAAGTATGTTGTACAAAAAGTATACTTTTGTTTTTTATTGGTTGCACGAGTATTTACTTGATTCAAACTTGTTACACTTATTATTTATTTATTATAAAGTTTTAAAATAAGATTTAGAATATAATTTAAGAATATAGTAAGAACTAGTAAGAAGAGAAGCGATGTTGAAGGGATGGAGTCCGGGAATTGAATGTATCTAAAATGTGTCTCCACTAGTTGAAGAACACTAGAAAAGTGTTTTGAAAACTTGTTTTTTTTTATTTTGAGCCAAAGTTACCCCATAGAGCTAAAGTACCGAATCTACCGGCATTTACAAATAAAGTTTTCTTAAAAAAAATTACATTGCGTTGATTTAAAAAAAAGTGTTTTATTTGAACCATAGACAACTAATTTTACGTATATATAGTAGTTTAGTGCACGGCACAATGTGAAATTTTACGATAATTTTCATTTGCATTAACATTCACATTAACAATGTGGTCAGAGTAAAATCTTATGAATATTAGTTAACAAAATCTATTTGCATGGCACGAACGGAGAGCAGTTTCCGGAGTCTTATTTAGTATCGACGGAAGTTGTGAAGGTGATTCCGGAGAAGTTCGACGGATACTATGAGATTAAACATCCCGAAAACGTCAAAACTTGGGGCGAAGCCGCTGCGACATGTCGATGGATTTTCGTGTGCTACGGAGAATGTGAAATGCATTTAAAAGTATGTCCCCATTTTCGTCTAAATACGTCTACATTAGTCTAAAATTTTCATAAGTTAAATAAATAGAAAATATAGAGTATAAGTTTTTAGAAAATCTTGAATCTATTACTAACTTTTAAAAATAACAAAGTCTTCTTTCAGCAAAATTACGATATTTAAGATAATTTGCCTTCATGTAGCCGTAGTCTTTGGGACGCCCTGTATATAGTTTTGCGATGTAAATTGTAATTTTTAAAATAGGTACATCTTTATTAAGATTATTTTTGTCAAATTTCAGGTAATGTTTATTAACGAAGACACGCGGGAGTATCAGTTCTACAACATAATAGTAACAGTAACGCCCAGTGAGATTGTGGACATTTTAAAGTTGGAATCGCGCGCACGTGAATCTGCCCAAAGGGAGTTGGTAGTGTCGAATCCGCTCTCAAACGATGCCGAATATTATGTGAAATGCAATAAAGTTGACTGTGTGGATATGTTGAAGATAAATAGAAATTCGGAAGTAAGTAAACTGCATTTATATTGAAATGCGATGGAAACAGAAATTACTTAACCTACTAGTTACTATGTCTACTCAAATAAATATTCGAGCTGTCAGACTGGTGCTGATGGTCAATTTGATGGTAGGCTACCGCTGCCTAAACACAAGCAATTCCACAGGTGTTGAAATGCAAACTAATGTAAACCACAGTCATGTAAATCAATAAGCGTACAATATCAGTCAATATGCGTATAAGTCAATATGAGTATAAGTCAATATGCGTGAAAGAAATAAGTCATTATGCGAGTAACCCCTCCCTTCGGCATCTTTTAATCATCAAAACACATCAGCACTAGCTGATATTTGGCGGTGGTTTTCTGTCGTCCTTGGACGGGCTGTCCAAATGATTTTTTAACTTTGAGAAATCCTCATGGATAACCGCCAACGTACGGTACTCTTGCGCAGTTACGTCTACATACCTACTACAAGACAAAAGTGTAGTTTTACCGGCTTTACTCTGTCGTCTAGAGGGCTCTATCTTTAATTTTTACTTCATCTGAGATTATTTATACTAATATTATAAAGAGGAAAGATTTGATTGTTTGTATAGAATAGGCTCCGAAACTACTGGACCGATTTGAAAAATTCTTTTACCATTAGAAGCCGACATTATTCGTGATGAACATAGGCTACTTTTACCGCGGGAAAATGTATCATTCCTACGGGAAATCTAAAATAAAAGTAAAGATTGGCCCGGGAGATAGCGCCATCTATCCAAAATACGGTAGATGGCGTTTTATACTTTTCTACGCGGACGAAGTCGCGAGCACCAGCTAGTTTTTAAAATTTTTATACTATCCAATATTTTCTCGCTGTTGTGTCTAATTTTGTAGTAATAAAGATATCTAATTTGCAGGAGAAACTATTATTAACGTATTCGCCTCTCGTGGTTGGCGAGTACGAAGACTTCCTAGAAATCAGTAACGAGTTGATAGGCACATATGTTTACAAATTAATGCTGACGTGTCTGCCAGCTAAGGAGAAACATATGGAGTTTAGTACACCGTTTGGCACGCGCATTCCAATTAGACTGCGCGTACAGAATAGGACTGATGTTAATGTGGATTTTCTCTGCACGGTAGCTATATCTACTGCTATATATGACGTCACGTTTGGTCTAGTGGCTAGTAGAATGTAGGCTGGGGTATCGATATTTCTTTTTCTTGATGCATTTTTTAATTTTTATTTAATGCAGACAGCATAAAAAAATTATCTTCCAGAATGGTTTCATGTTAACTTAATATCGATCGATAACATTACTGCACTAGATCTTTACTTCAACATTCCTCGGAACTAGCATACTGAAGAGATACCTATTACATATTATAAATATGTATCCTATCTCAGATAGGATATATTAATATATTCTGAACCGTATTTTGATCGGTTTTCACTAATGGAAAGAGCGATAAATAATGAAGGCTCGTGTAAAAATTATTTGCAGAAAAGAGTTGCTTGTATAAATTCAAATTATGTATTATATTTATTTATTCAAAATTTATAAATTTATACTTCTTTATAGATGTCCCACACTTCAATACAAGTTGAGAAGGAATATTCACTAGGTCCTCTTGAAAAGGGAAAATTTCTAGTTTGGTTTGAACCGACACAATTTGACGTACAACACTGCAGAGTTTCCTTTGACTCTGTCCTTGCTGGAGAGTTTGTGTAAGTGATTTGATTTGATTTATAGTTACGTAATATTTTATTTTGGCTTAATTAATTCTATTTATTTATGACTAGCTGGCGCTCGCCACTTTGTCCGCGTTGAAAAAGTAGCCTAATCCTGTGTCCTGTACGTCTAAATGTTTATCTAATAAGTTTCATGAAAATTAGTTAAGTAATTCGTTTAGGAGTTATGGAGGAAAATACATACCTACAAATACCTAGGCACACTTACAGATTTAATATTATCGACTTATGCGGCCGACTGTACCTACAAATGCATCTCTAAATTATTTTATATACTTTAGTTTAGTGCATTTCTGCATTGGTTTTTGAAGAAAGTTTTGTTGAAAGAAAAACACTAAACCGCACTCTATATTTTTAGTTTTAACATCAAGGGAATAGGATTGCCACCGAAACCGCAAGGACCTTACGATATCAAAGCCGGAGGATTCACAGTAATAAAATTTAGAAACGTCTTTGATGACTTAAAATCTTTTAAAATTCACGTGGATCGTGATGAGTTTTATGTAAAGACATTTTTGGAACACATACGACCAAAAAAGGTAAGTAATCACACAGTAATACTTGATGCCGATGAACCCCTAAATTGAACCCTGAACCGATTTTGATAAAACTACGTAACGATGTGTAATTCGGTTCAACTTAAAAGATAGGATAGTTTTTAATTTTTATTATTTCAATTTGAAATTTTAAGTAATATCCCAACATTAATATTTTACCAATAGGTAGTTTAATTTGGGAAGAGTGATCTCACTTTTCCCGCCTTAGTCGCTTGTAGAAAGCAGTGAGCGGTTCACGTTGCATGCAAACATATCAACATGGACAGTTTTCAGAAGCACAGTGCGCATCTGTGATTTAAATCTCTGTTTTAAAATAATAAGAAAGATACCCTTTAACCCTTGACTTGAATACAATATATTCAAGAATGAAACATACCTAACATTTTTCCTACTACTTAAGTGCGATGATTATTTGCTCTGTAGTTACCTACAAAATATACAGTTAAAACAAGTTTATACTTGCAGGAATTGCTTTTGAACGTGTATTTGCAAGAAAGTTCGACGTACGACTGGTCACAACCCCCATCGGGCTGTCTGGTCATTGAGACGTGCGAGCCAACTGAACCCAAGATCCAATGGATGTATTTCCTACGAGGTGTTCGCTGATTTTTGTATCTTTATTTCATGCTGTTTTATTTTTCTATTATTATTTATTTAATATTCTGGTTCAATAAACGAATGTTTACTTAAATTGTTAATTTATTTACCTTTTTACCTCACCTTTTACATATAACCCGGGCGTTTTAACTAGTTTATTCTGAAGTTTATTTATTCATATTAGGCTCAACTAGTTCAGCCTAGGTTAAACTATTTCTCCTATTGACTATAGCACAAACCAGTTTAGTCTAGTCTAGTCTTACCGCATAAAGGATGAACTGGTTTGGGCCTAGGAAAAACTAGTTTGTCCTGAAATTGGGTTTGGCCGGTAACATTAACATGACACTTCACACTTCAACTTTTTCAGATTGTCCTTTTCAAAAACGTCATTCAAGCTTGTCATATTAATGCACCGGGGTACTTTTTTCCTGGTACATTTCGTCATTCATGACCAAAGCTATATAACTGAATTTTTATAAATATTGATTTATGACGAGACTGAAATCTGACGGATGTGTACTAAATCAAAATCCTTGGTATTTTCAAAAAACGAATTATAACGCGTACGAAGTTAAGAGCTAGTAAATAATAAAAACACTCAGTATATTCTGTTCTCAAGAAATTTATTACCAATCGCTAACATTAAAGTCTTGTACTACATCATCTTTTTCATCTTCAACAATGTCCTTTTCGATTGCAACCTTTTTCTTTTTCATTTCTTTTTTCTTTTTCAACTTTTTCACCTTTACTTCGGGCGCTTTGATTTCTTCATTTTCGCCACCAAAGTGATTGTCTTCACCCTCGCTGTCGGACGGGAACAACACTAATGGTCCTTTCTTTAGTGTTTTACTTTTAGATGACACACTCTCTTCAGATATTTTAGGTCTTTTGACCATCGGCAATTCATCTGCCATCTCATCGTTTTTGCTGACCTTCTTGCGTTTCTGTATTTTATTAATTTTGCTCCAGTTTTCGTAGAAAGTGAGCAGCGGAGTTCCCTTCGCTTTGATGCCAGTTTCCCAAGCAGTAATTGTTTTGGTGTCATTCATTGCAAAAGTTATTTTTGCGCGCTCCCTCTCTATGAATTTTGAGTTCTCTTCGATTTTTTCCAATAGCTGACGCATTTTTTTTGTATAATTGGTTACTGAGCAGTTTTTCAAAAATTGTTTTATCTAAAAAGATAGAAGTAAATAGTCAGTGGTGTCAAGCCACACACATTATGATTTGCAGTCATAATAAGACAGCAGTGATCACCCTTGCAGACTTGAAATATTTTACAATAGCACTTGTGCTTTTGTTGGTTAAAGAGCCAGAGTAAACCTGTCTGTCGACCTTCACATGGAGAAAAGGATTAGAAATATATTAGTGGAGATATTTAGTCAATACGATATGATAAACCTAATTTGAACGTACCTGTAGAACAGCTAGTAGTGTTGTGTCCGGAAATGAAATAGTGTGCGATTCATTTGCTGTATATTCCAACAGAAGTCCGTACAACCTCTCTATGACGGCATCCTTGAAACCGTTCTCAGATAGTTGAGACTTGGCCAACCTTAGAATACACGAAAAGTCTAGAGGTTTCATTGACATTTTCTTATGCTTTTTGTTGAAATCGTAACTTGTTAATATCTGAAACATATAAAATAAATTATAAACACTTTACATGCACTTACAAAAAAAAAAATGGCAAACATATTTTTGTAGACCAAGATTAACAGAAGTCTTATAAATTTTTAATTAGTACTAATTTTGTTTTTGAAAATATTGTTATGACCAAAGTACAGAATATTCTCGAAAAGTCAAGAGCGCAAGTTTTGTTTGTTTGTTGTTGTTTGTTTGTTTGGCGTATGGAAATTTCCTTTTGTTTGTAAGCGTCAAAGCAAACTGTTCCTTATAGTTGCGACATAAGGTTCATATTCCACTAACATCACTGAGGCTGACTGCGTTGAGTATAAATACAGGGGGGATCGCTCGAGTGAGACAGTTCTGCGATAACTAGCGACACGAAAACAACTCTTGCGATCTTTTACGAAGATCTCTGCGACAGTACATTAGTGACAGGTTGACTGAATTATTGACGACTTTTGGCAAGTTTTACGGATTAATTGGAGAAGTTTGGAATTTTATTATTTTGGAAGTTATCTTGGTCAGTGAAAATAAATCGTGTTCTTAAACCCCTAAACGGCATTTTAACTCACCCCGCATGTAACAATATAGTCCATAGTTTATTTTTACAGTTTTTGAAAGTTAATTTTAATAGCACTTTAGCACTAATTAAACAATTTATATAATCAACATGAACACACTAATATAGAGTATTTGAAAAGGATTTTAACTTTAAATAAACAGAACTCACCTCTACTAGAAACGGTAATATCGGTATAAATGTGTTTGTCTCTTTAGAGAGACCAATTAATATTTCGACACAATGAAATCTTAGTGGGTAGTATTGGTGGGTGGGCACCAATTTTATTGTGTTCGTTATTATCATAACGAGAGGGTACACGAGCGGTTGCAACTGTTGCTTATTTGACGTGACCGACAATAATTCCGCCCACAAATGGAGAGAATTTACAAATTGCCAATTGTAGACTGCCAGACGATTCTCCACTTTTTGCACCACAATAGCGTTCCTTAAATGTATCGCTAACTGTCTGATGTATAGGAAGACATGCTGGTATGACACATTCAAGTCCAGTGAGAACATCTCAACAAGGGACCGTCTCATGAAGTTTATGCCCGGCCAGGTTGTTGGACTGACAAATTTGCAGTTCTTTATGAAAGTCATATACATCGCTTTCAATACCTGGTCCAACAAAGACGCCTGCTGGTTCCTTGTTATTCTCAATATGCAAAGGAAAGCCAACACTCTGACCGTTTCATCGGCGCTACTCCACAGTTTTATCAATCTCTTTAGAGCCAAGCGGGATACTCTACCAAAGCAGGCTGTGTAAACCAACATTTGGTGTAAATGTTTCAAGAGGACCGTCAAAATATTCTCTGATGTGACACTGCTCAACAATTTCAACAAATCTTTGAAGTAAGCTATCAATGGGCCTTTTATCTTAACGAAATGTTTGCATTTCTGCGGATCCTTCCCAGATTGTTCCATGCCAAGATACTTTCTCAAGGCAGAGGGTAGATACAAGACGCACATCTGAATTACGGCATTGAAGACAGATGAACCTGTAACATAATTGTAGCCATTAGCCATTTTTTGGGAAGTCCATTGGATTGAATGGTTAGTGTGTTTGCTGTAATGATCTGTCTCAGGGATTCGGGCTTGATTCCCTGTAGTGTAAACCACTCGTCATACATTTTATGATCCTATTGGTCGGGTGGTATAGCCTATTAATGGCTGCCTTAGCATTTCATCTTATAGATCTGGGGTCGATTTTCGAGAGTCAACTTTGGAAATGGCTCTGGTCTGGATCTGAAAAGTAGCAGCAGGGTTCACTGCGTTTCCCAGTCATTTGGGCACCCCATCTGGTGGCAACCCCATACAGAAGGCCACTGTGAAATAACAGCATACACATGCTGTTGTGTTTCAGTCACTGAGTAAGGTATGCCAGAGCCCATTTTCCTTATCACTTCCCAATACCTTATCCTTAATTTAATTATGTTCGGTGGTACACTTACAGCACCTGTGTTATTGGCGATAGTAGCCATCTATCATCAAGTAGACCATGGGCATAAATACAATACAGATAGAAAATAGTGACAGCTCACTGCCTATCACAATGTTATAAGAAAACTCACCTTCCACTTTGTATTCACTGTTTGAAGTGCCATCTTCGCTTGTAGCTCTCACCATTGCTGCGTTGAAAGCTTTTACGACTGTTGTCAGTGTAGTAAGTTTAATTTTACCATCATTCTGCAATTCTGTTGACCAATCTGATACCATCTTCAAAGTAACTTTTCCACGTATAGGTTTAGCGTCATCATCCTGAAAAAATATTATAATAGGGGTAACATCAAACAAACATCACCAACATGAAAAAATTATGTGATTTTTGCACTCTAGCAATTTCAAACAAGTGGTTGCATACACAGGACACCAATAATTGTTAAAAAAAGTAAACAAACTAACCTCAAAGTCACTTTGATCACTGTCTCCTTGAAGGGAGCCAGGTTTGTGGATTTGTTCCTCACTATCATCTTTATCTGAATCTTCTTCCTCCTCAGAATCAACACCAAAATTTAACAAATTTTCATCATTCTCCTCTAGAAAGTTATAAAAATCCGGATCTGTTTTCTTAAGTTTCTCTAAAGACTTCTTATGAGCTTCTGGATTCAATTCCTCTTCAGAATCTGAAAACAATGATGTTACTTCAACATTATTCTGCGTTTCTAAATTATATTTTAACATAATATCGTTACATACCTGAGCTATTTATTTCCTTAACAGTGGGCTTCTTTAATTTTACCATTTTGGGATTTAAGATTCAAAAGACTAAACCAAATTAAAACAAACTAAATTTATTTAAATGTATTTCAGTGAAAAACAAATCGAAGCACACCAACCAAACATGTGTCAGACACACGTGTTGATAAATGAAATACTCTATGTTACTCTATAACAAAGAGTATAGTAATATATATATAAGATATAGTGAGGTTAACCATATATATTACTATACTCTTTGGGTTAACCCAAAGAGCCAAAGAGTATAGTAGATACAGCTAACGTATTGGTAAGTAAACCCAGAGATATTCCTTTGCCAATAGTATTCCTCAGTCTAATACAATGACATGGCTATCATAAGCACACCAATCTTATACCGTGATTTAAAGTTTCAGAGGTGACTTCAATAGTAATGAAATAACACTTTAAAAGAAAATATAAGTATATGGTATTGATAATGTGCTTCTGGCTTACAACACACAACACTTGTATGAGGGCAGAGCATGATATGCATTGAATTGAACATTGACAATCGATGAGTTTGCCTAGGAATATACATTTTTAATTTCTGTGTTTTGTATTAATATATGCACTCTGGGGCCCTAGACAAAGTAACAATAAAGTAATTAACTTCGTTATCGTTTTCGATTGTTACTTTGTCTAGGGCCCCTCTACTGTAGAGCAGTGTTGTGTTGGTATGTGGTCTGTGGTCCTAATATTGTTAAAATAATTAATTATTATTCTGTGGTGTGGTGGTTCTAGATTGTCCTAAAAAATTGTGTGTATAAAAATCGGTTTTGTGATTGAGTAAAATATAAATATATTCTTATTCTACAATCCTATTCGTTTTCAGATACATAATATATTAGATTACGCAAAAGTTTCCCGCAATAGCATCTTATTCCTCACTCTGCAAGTATATAATTTTATTTCATCATTTGATTGCTCGCTCGTACCTATTTGCGGTATTTTTTGCGCGTTAATATAAAATTTCTAGATCATTGCAAGTTACGTGTATCATTGTTATTTTTCCCAGGTTGAGTCAAAATGTTGTCTCGAGCTTGTGCAAATCGTTCTGTACTGAATGTACAACAAATTTTGAAGACTCCAATACAACCAAACTATGTACCGAGGAATTACGTAGTCAGAAATTACGCTCGCGAAGCCCGTAGCCGAGTCGCATCAAGAACGCAACCTACATTATGGGAAAAATTAATGGCTCCTGCGGGACCAAATGGTATGAGGATCATATTTATATCTCATAAATACATATACACACATTTAATCACAATTCTTCAATCTATAAGCGCCTACAATAGAAGATGAACCTCATATAAATCTCTTTCTACTTCTGGAAGGCAATGAAAAAAAAATCTGCTGTTATATAGTTTACATAATATTGTGCAACAATTTCAAATAAATCTATACTAACCTATTGTTTATGTTTACAATTTACAATCAGTTAATGTTTTAAAATTCTTTTTTAAGCTTTTTTTTTTTTCAATAAATTGAAGATATAAAAAATTACTTTTCTCTTAACATAAAGTACATTGTTGTGTCACCTGGTACTTTAAAATATTACTTACTAGCAGGTGCCCGCGACTTTGTCCGTGTTGAACAATGAAAGGTACCCTATGTCCTTTCTGGTGTCCCAGACAATGTGTATGCAAAATTTCATGGTGATCAGTCCAGTAGTTGCATGAAAGCGTAACAAATTCACATTTTTTTTTTTTTTTTTTTTTTTATGTTAAGGTCGACAGACAGGCTGACGGTCCACTTGATGGTAGGTGGCTACCGTCGCCTATAACACAAGCAACGCCATAAGTGCTACAAGTGCGCTGCCGACCATAGAAGGATTAAGGATAAGGGATAAAATGTGAATTTGTTTTATTACACTTGTAATGCATGTAATGTATTTGTATTAACACATTTAAGATGTGCTTTACCAATTCAACATTATTCATAGATTGTGGGGATTGGATTGACACAAAATTTAGAAGTCAAAATATTTTTGGTTATGTACATCAATTCTGTTTATATTTATACGGGGTTGCAGAGTAAGTTGGCCTATATCCTTTAAAAGCTAATAGAAGAAGTATTTACAATCAGATTTGCCTATGGATAGTATTAAATATTTCTATCTCCCACTTGTTTATTTTGATTTTTACCCATATGTATTCTTAAATTACAACTACCTCTCCCCACTAGTACTCTCTAAAACTTATAATTTATTTTTTCAGCTTTTGGTCTGGGCAAGGGGGCTCTAGCAGGAGCATCAGCAGTTGGCCTCGGTGCTTTATGCTACTATGGTACAGGGGTTAAACCAGGCACATTACAGGAGGCGCAGTAAGTAATGTTATCATTCCCTAATTAAGGGCCTTCTAAACATTCGCAACATACGTCTTGTGCTGATTTTAATAAGTATTTTGAATATTTTTCAAAATAATTATAATTTTAATGTTCTCTTTACTGTTTTTCCAATAAGTTCTGAAAAGGTCCAATTTATAAAGAGATGCAGCTACGAGTGCAGTCCAACGCATGATCCGATATAAAGTAAATTGCTATATACTACTATTTTACTACCTTTTTACTTAATTTTCAGCCTCTGGCCACAATACGTTAAGGATCGCATTAAGGCTACATATGGCTACATTGCCGGTTCACTTATCCTGACAGCTGGCAGTGCTGCAATGGTGTTTCGGACACCTGCATTACTTAATTTAGTAGCTCGAAACGGATGGGTCGTAAGTAGCATTTATTTTTTCACCATGAAATTTTGCATTGTCCGGAACATCGGAAAGGTACCTTTCATCCAGAAAAAAAGTACTGATCCTGGGGGGATCATCTAAAATAAAATATATTACTAACGCCTAGCTAAAGTGTTATAGCAACAATGCATCAATCGTTATATTGCTTTCAACGTTGACGAAAAGTGGCCGAAGTCTCTAATAAAAATAAAAACGTAAATTTCAGTCGATCCTTGTAACAATGGGCCTGATGATCGGATCTGGAATGGTAGTGCGGGGCATAGAGTACAAGCCGGGCGTGGGCGCTAAGCAGCTGGCGTGGATTGCGCACACGGCCATCCTGGGCGCGGTCATAGCGCCCATGTGCTTCCTCGGCGGCCCGATCCTGATGAGGGCCGCTTGGTACACGGCGGGCGTGGTGGGCGGACTGAGCACCATAGCCGTGTGCGCACCGTCCGGAGAGTTCCTCAACATGAGAGCGCCCCTCGCCATGGGACTCGGAGCCGTCTTTGCCGCGTCCCTGGCGAGCATGTTTCTGCCGCCAACGACCGCACTCGGAGCTGGTGAGTTGTGCTGTGGCTTTTTCTTAAAATTGAACATTCAAATCGGCAGGCTTATTATCTAAATAGCTCTGCTGAGCGACAGGCGAAAAATTTGTGCCATATCACACTAAATCGTATCACGTAGCTCATAACACTAGTGTTTGCGTAAAAATTAACAATTTAGTGTGATATTGCACAAATATTTCTCATTTTTCGCCTGTTTCTCAACAGACGCATTTAGATAATAAGCCTGCGGAATGTTGAGTGTGTTCAAATAAAAATGAAGATGTGAGTGGATGAAGGTGCTATGTCGTATAATTCTTATTTTGAATAAATTGAGGTTAAAATTTTCCTTTTCATTTTTTAGATAAGTCATCACAGAACTGATTTTTGTTATGACTAAATTATGATGCAAAGTTGTGCAAAAACAACCTAAAATATTATTTGTGTGATAGCAGTTAATTAAACACTTCTATTATTTAATTTAAAAAAAAGTGAACATAGCGTTGATTGACTATATACTGGATACACAATTCAACCCGTCGCTCGTCACTACACGTTAATATTGTACCTTTTGTTTGACAGGTCTCTATTCGTTCAGCTTGTACGGTGGTTTGATCGTGTTCGGTGGATTTCTGTTGTACGACACACAAGCCATCGTCAAACGAGCAGAAACGCATCCAACTTACGGATTTCAGCCATACGATCCGATTAACTCGTAAGTGAACATTCATTTGATTATAGATTTACTACATACATTCAAAGATTTTCTAAAAATTACGTCGTCATCGACAATAAATTATCAATCTTGAAATTTGAATCGAAACATTTTTTTACGTTTATTCCTTTCTTTTAAGATACTTAAGGATTACTTATTATTTTTTGTCCATTCTTTCGATTGGCTTCATAAAAATATGGGTGATTTTTTATTCACATTTAAGTTGGTTCGATTTCCAGACGAAGCAAGTAATTTTTAGAATTAAAAATAACATAGTCTTATGTATTCTATCTACGATACGAAAGTACCTTACTTTGCCTTCATGTTGCATAGTCTTGGGGCGCCCTGTACTCATAGATATTACTCGTAAAATACACACGGTTACATCCCATTTTTTTTTATTACATCTGTTAGTATTTTGTGTTAAATATTGATATTTGTTGACAGAGCCATCTCGGTGTACCTGGACGTAATAAACATCTTCATGCGCATCGCGATGATCCTGGCTGGCGGCGGCAACAGGAGAAAGTAGATCCTTTAGGATATACCTATTTATTCTAAATTTAAATAAAAATAGAATACTGTTTTTGTTCTTTACATACACGAGTCTAATGTACTCTTACTTTGTTAATTAGTTTCATGGATAAAAAATGGACTTTAGATTTTATTAAATACAAATAATATAATAATTTCGAACGCTCCTTATGAGTTAGATCATGCTGGAATTTTTTTATTTTAGTGTCGAAAAATTGTAAGCGAAAAAGCGAAAATTTGTAAAATTGGAAAATTATATTGAACAAAAAAAAAAGGAAAATATGGGTCGAATAAAAATCTCAAAATATTGAGCAGAAATATAACTCGTAAAATCATAAACTAATTTTAATTAATGTAGTTAAAAAATTCATTACGAGTACATATTACCTAATTATATCGTATAATATTATAAAGCTTTCTTAATTAACATCTTTTAGAAATGCTTCGAATGTTGTGATATTACTTTTAGGAAACGATTACGATTTAAAACATTGAATTTGTGTTTGATACCAATAAAATGTTTAAAACTACGTTTTAGTTTTATTTATTTTTAGTCACATGTCCTGTACTGTAAATATGAATGGTTAGGGTGATATGAACTTTTCAAGGTTAGCTCTGGTCTGGGTTTAAATAGCGGCAGGGCAAGCTGCTCAACCAGTTTTGTATTAGTCTGTAGAATATGTGAGAGGTGTCTATGTAGCCTTGGCCTGGTAAAGAGTTAAAGTTAATTTTACGGGATGCCTGTGCCACGAAACTAACGCTCGAAGCTAATTCGCTTACCCCTGGACCACGAAGACAATGCTCGAAGCGAATTCGCTTACCCCTGGACCACGAAGACAATGCTCGAAGCGAATTCGCTTACCCCTGGGCCACGAAGACAACGCTGGAAGTAAATTCGCTTATCTCTGGGCCACGAAGACAACGCTTGAAGCGAATTCCCTTTGCGCTGCAAATTGCATCGGAATTTTTCCTTTCTGACGCTTGCAGCGCAAAGCGAATTCGTTTCAAGCATTTTTTTTGTGGCCCAGGAATTATACACGAGTCATTTATATTTTCACGAATACTTGGAATTCAAGGATGAAGCTTGTTAATAAAAATTGCAAAATATTTTATGGAGCGGTTTATTATTTACAATTCCACAGGAGTATACATTGGGCAATTAGAGCACTTTGAAAGATATATTCGAAATACAGTTTTGTAGGCCAATAAAACTATAGATTCACCGTTAACATTATCATTATTAATTATGAAAGATATTTGCTATGGGTAAAGTAAAATTACATTTTTTTTTTGTGCAGTTATAAATATTTTTTTTTGGGTGTGGATATATACATTTAAAAACTATTACATAAAATGAAGTCTTATTACATTATTAATTGATTATTAAGGAATAGAGACAGATCCTGTAACAGGAACCTGAACTAAAAATACATTTTACAATCAATCCATTATTCTTTGTCTTTTTAACAGAATAAAAAAATGCAAATTAAGTACAAAAACTCGTAAAAATAAAGTAAAAAAATATCACATATTCATAAATTAAATAATACTTTGGGTTATTTTTGGTTCATCAAAATAAGTCGCGACACCAATTCTTAACTTTTTTAATGTCAAAGTTAAATTTTAACTAACAGTTTCAGTTGGAGCTTACTTAACGTCAGTTTATGACTTAATTGGCATCTCAGTGTCTGTCTGTCTGTGTAAGCAACCAATAATATTTTTGTAAACAAAAACTGAATCCGTCTACACTTATCAGGTATACGTTTTGATCGTTATAAGTAAGGGAGTCACTACATTTATTCAGCTGTTGTCCTTAAAAAAAACAGTTTTTTATCGACAAAACCTGAATAATGTATGTAACCTGAATCACTCCCTAAACTGACCACAATACTAAACTATGAGCAATTACACTTTGAGATCACAATCATAATATTCAAGTGGTTATTTCACCAGTCTTGTTCGCTTGTTGCTTCAAATACATCGCGTACATTTGCCGCGCCTGATTAAGCACCCTGTTCACGTTGTGTTTTCGGACCATTTTGTCGAAATGCATCGCCAACTCATTGTAATCCATACGATTCCTCATTATGTAGTCTCTGTGTTGTAGGAGAACCGTCAGACATAGGAACATTAGGAACGGATTTCCCCCACCGAACACAGTCGGAGGTGGGAGACCGGCTATACCATTTTTACCCGAACTCTCCCCACTAGTTGGAGTCACGGACACGTTTCTCTGTACGGGCGGCTTAAAAACTTCATATTTCCTTTGAAAACTATTAATCGTGGACGCTACGCTGTTCAGATTCGTCTGTTTCGCGTTTAAGAGTGTTTCGCAGTTCCGTTTAGCGTTCTCCAACTCTTGAGACATACTAGAGAAGAAGTTTTGAGACTTGGCAGCGCTGTTACTGTCGCCGGTGACACTTTGCACTACCGATTTGACGGGATCTTCCTGATCTTTTCCTGAGGTGTCGGACTCGCTGGAATGTACATCGGAATGTTTGGAATTTGGACGCTCCAATGAGTGATTCTTTCTGAGTAATCTAATAGGAGTTATGGACTTTTTCCCGGAATGCTCCTCAAATATCTCTCCCGTGTCTCCATCGAAATCCAACTCGGCTTGTTCGTCTGGAGTCTGAGGGCAACTGGCTGTAATTCGGGTTGTTGGTGTTCTATGTAAGGGATTCTCCCACAGATAAATATCCTCAACACTCCTCGCGTTCAATTTCATTGTATCAAAAAATTGTGACTTTTTATTCACAATTTCGGTGACCTCTGATGTGTCCACTCGCGTATCTACAGTCTCAACTGTTACACAGTCTACTTTCACTTCTGAAGCGTTATTTGTGGGTTTTTCTTCGGTGCTCGTAGAGTCCGAGGGTGAATCACATATGATGCTTTGCCTATTAACATAAGTCGGACCGAAAACTTGTCTATCTAAATGCTCCACCTCTAGTCTTAATTCTCTAGTCATGGAAGTAGTCATCGGGTAGTATTCCTGCGAGTCGTCTGGACTGCTACCGTCGTTTGTGTCAGTGTAGATATTCTTATTAATTTTGTTCAATGGTTTCTGATCTTTACACTGTATTGTCAAATCGCTTTCATCAAATGATGCCTTGTTGAGATATATCCTGAGGGATTCTTTTGGTGAATCCTTTTCAATAGCTGAATGGGTTCTTTGAAGTCTTGTATCAGGCCTGACATTACCGGTTTTGCTACTCGTGGCTAAGTTGAGAAATTCATTTAGGTTTTTGATCATCTTCACCTTAGGTCTGTTCGGAGGCTGTTCTTGGTCGACTGAACTGTTCAGTTTATCTAGTGAGGAGAAAAATTTATTGTTATGATTCGAAATCTTATCTGTCAACATTCTTATTTGATTTCTCAAAGGCGTCTCTTTTAAGAGCACGGACGAATCACCATTCACCAAGTTTCCGGCACTAGACCAGCCGTCGACAGTTTTTTCCGCTTCCGCGTTTTTTCCGTGTTCAGGCACACTTTTCATACTTCTTCTCGCTATTATTTTCGAATCCTTTATGACTAGAGTTTTCTCTTTACTTTTATTTATAGCTCTATCACTGTTGTCGTATTCGCGTTTACGGATTTGCAACGCCGCGTCGTCTAAACTTTGAAATTCTTTCGCACATTTGAGTGTTGCGTTGCCGAGGATTTTTCTAGTTGCATTCTCATCTAAACTGTGATTCATTTGCTTGCAAGTGGCCAGTTTCGGTGCTTTTACGTTGGCCAAACTGAAACTGGAGCTTTGTCGCCTTATTGCGCACACTTTTGTGTATGCGTTTTCTCTTGGCGTTTTGACTAGTGGACTGGAAGGCGATGGATTATCGACTATCTCTATGATTGGATCGAACTCTTTCTCCTTCAGGGGCAATTCAGTTATGGGAGTTTTATGGGGCAGAGAAGCCCACAGCACTTCTAGCATCCGCAATGCATCATCGAATGCGAACTCCCTTTTCATTTCCAATAGCAACCATCTGTAGCAAAACAGCAAGTCGTCCGCTTGCTGCGATTTCAAATAGTTGTAGAAATCAGAGTCGTAGACCTGCAGGGACTCGGTTAAATGGGAAAATTTGAGTGTCATCGCTTCACCGTCAAGTAGAAAGTTGGGATAGAGACGTGTCATGAGTGCGCAGAGGCAAATGTAAGCGTGAGCCTCGTCACCCATCGTCACCAAAAGTGGTGACGCAAGGTCCGACATGCCCTGACAGTAACTCACCGACGGATGATTCACTGCGTACCTGCATGAAATCAAATAAAATTCCTATGTAAATGTGGTACACATTTAAAGACGTCTAGATCCGATATGCACTACAGCTAACCTAACCTAACTCACATATTTTCAAATGCTTCTTATAAAATTATTTATAACCTTTTAACCTTTTCAACATTATTGTTAACCCTTTAACCAGTTGGTTTTGTAGTTATCGTGCCCCTAAGCTTGACTCGACTATACTAATATTATAAAGAGAAAAAATTTGATTGTTTGTATAGAATAGTTTCCGAAACTGCTGGACCGATTTGAAAAATTCTTTTACCATTATAAGCCGACATTATCCGTGATGAACATAGGATACTTTTTACCGCGGGAAAATGCTTCATTCCTACGGGAAATCTAAAATAAAAGTAAATACTAGCGGCTTGGCCCGGGAGATAGCGCCATCTATCCAAAAACAAATGAAGCGACTAACATGACAACTGCTTGGTGATATTTTTAGATGGCGTTTTATACTTTTCAACGCGGACGAAGTCGCGAGCACCAGCTAGTAATATATAATTATATTATTAAGAGGAAGCAACACAATGATTTTTTAAAAATAAACATTATACAAGTGTTGGATAAATCCGACTCTGGCGGCTTCTTAGCCGCTTCATAAATTCATAATGGCGGGCTCTTGCCCGTTCATAAATTCCAATGTTGAGTAATAGAAAGATAACAGCTTTAACTTTATATAATTATTTTAACGACTTTTTGAGAGCATATAAAAAAACTAGACGGCAATTAATTATTATTAAGCAACCTAAACTATAAGTTACTAAATATAACTAAACTAAACTATTAAACTTAAGTTAGTTAAGTGCTTATTAATGTAAACTTACGTTGTAAGTATATTGAAGAGGGAAGCAATATTTTGATTGTCATCACTGCCGGCGTAAAAATTGTGATGTCTGTCGGTTCTCAATACATCTTTGCGGACCATACTTGTTACATAGGCCAAATCGGCGTTTACCTGAACATGTTCAACATTAATTATATATATAGAGGATAAAACAACAACATGAAATAGTTAAAAACATAGGTTTGACGTCACGTTTGGTCTAGACTCTAGTGGCTAGTAACACTAGCTGTTAACCGGTTAACCGGTCGCGGGTTCGAATCCCGCTAGGGGCAAATGTTTATTATTATAACACGTATAATACATACATGTTATAATAATAAACATCCAAAAAAAAACAATCTATGTAGTATATATCAACTGTATGTATGTATGTATCAAATCATACACACATACATACAGAAAAAAAATCTAAAAATGGTCAATTTAGTTTCAGTATCATGTATAGAGCCTATATACACGATATTTCTGAAAACAAAGTAAATTACTCCATGACTGACTCCTACAGATTTATTATTAGTAATATAGGCACACCCCGGGCACTGGCGATCAAATATATGAAACAAACGCGTTGCAACGCACACAGTCTAAGCTCGTGTAGGTGAACGCGTACCATGCTTGTGTGAGTGAGATAAGACATGCTATTGGCCTCCGCTCTGCGCACCGTGTCGTCACGTCCTTGCCAGCCGGCAACTGTGAGGCAACTGAGCGCGGGTGGGGGCACTTTCAACGGGAACCAGGGTGTGACCATACTGTACGCTAGTACTCATTATTATACTGTGGTATAGGTAAGTGCACGTTTACATTACCTGTCCCTTCTGAATGCATTCTTTCCAGCGCGCTCTTAGGGCGTAATAATCATTGGCTTTCCTCTTTATGTAGTCCATTCGTTCTTTTCCATTCATTCCTTCCGGATACACATTAAGAATATGTTTCCAAACTACTTTTCTGTAAAATTCAATCGTATATTTTATTAGCTTATTAGAGGCTCATTGAAACACAAAATTATTCCTATCATAGAGCCCATTTCCCTGTGCCCTATCCTGCTGGGTCCAGCTGTGGACCCGCAGCACCTATAGTGTTGCTTGTGTTAATATGCGAATTGTTATCTAAAAAAATTAAGAAAATTGATAAAAATATATTACATGTTATTCCTTTTAGAATATATAGAAATATATAAAGCTGAAGAGTTTGTTTGTTTGGTTGTACGCGCTAATAACAAGGAAGTACTGGTTCGAATTGAAAAAAATATTTCTGTGTTGGATAGTCCATTTATCGAGGATCGCTTTAGGCTATAGAGAACGCGGACGAAGTCGCGGGCACCAGTTAGTTTATAATATGTATGATGCAATGTTCATTGTATAATAAAAGTCAAACTTTCAAAAGTAGATTCAAGAAAAATACCATATTTACTTAAATGCAAGCAGTACTTAGGATGTACGTGCTATTAATATTGTAGGGTAAAATGACCTAATGTTGGCACCCCTCCAATTTATTGGCACCCTAAACTTTACACTAACAAATAAGAAAACTATTACATAAACTGTGTTCCCACAAAAAATAAATAAATCTTAGGTTAATGAGAATTGTTAACACTAAACAGTCAAATGATTTAAACATTGTCAAACTTTCAAATTTTATTTGAGTTGAACAAATAGGTCGAAAGGTGCCAATAAATGGTTGTATTTCTTAAAGTGCCAATAATTGGGTATGTTCCCCTAAATTGATTTCTGAAATACTGACCTCAAACTGGGATCGATCCCACCACAATATATGACTTCTCGAAGTTTACTTGTGTTTGTGATTTGACCAACTGTGTCCAGGAATGATCTGAATTCTATGTCACTGAGCGGAGCTCTTGGAGGTGTGTTTGGATCATCATACAAGTTAAAAGCTCTTGACACCATGTTAAATGTCTTCTCAACCTACAAAAAAAAAATATTATGGCTGTATACTGATACAATGACCATACATTTTATAGATACCATAAATTGTATGCCATAGGACATGATATTATTAAAATTATTAAGTACTAGCTGGCACCCGCGCCTTCGTTGTTAAGTTCATGTTTAAGTTTCATGAAAATCAGTAAATTTGTTTAAGAGTTATATTTAAAATACATGATATACTTACAGATTCATTATTAGTATTGATATAAACCTGGCAATGGTATTAATGAATTGCTGTATCTTTTAGATGTGTACATTGCAAAAGTGTTTAAAATAAAATTACCTGGTTCATTAGCCCTTGGAACCCAATTTGAGTCTCTTGCTTCCCTGTCTGTGAAGTTAGAGGTATTGCCGTGGGTTCTTTGATATTCTGAGCTATAGCTGGAATAGCTGCATCCACGTTCGGAGGCTCCCAATCTTCGGAAGCCTCTGCAAATGGTTTCATGTCCACCCTTAATTGAACACATGGTTCAGACCTTTGGGTTATTGCTACATTATGGGTCCTGAAAAAGTTAAAAAATCACAGTGTGAATGTAAAATAGATGTATTATATCTTTAAATTAATTAATTATAACTAAATAATGCAGAAGTAGGTTCAATTGATTTTTTTTTATTTATTTATGTAATTGCTACATTATGGGTCCTGAAAAAGTTGAAAAATCACAGTGTGAATGTAAAATAGATGTATTATATCTTTAAATTAATTAATTATAACTAAATAATGCAGAAGTAGGTTCAATTGATTTTTTTTTATTTATTTATGTAATTGTTTTTTTTTTTTTTTTTTTCTTGTAAAATGGTATACCTATACACTAGTTCTCACAATCCATTTGAGTAACAAGCTGTTGATGTTTAGTTAGTCAGTTTATTGTGATAGTAGGAAACTATAGATATATTATTTTCACTTATTTTACACAGTAAAGTTAACTTTTATACTTTTTAGGTACTCTAAAATTTGAGAAAAGTTGCTCACTTGAGAAAAGCAGCATCCAAATCCCAGTCGGAGAGTAGAGGTAAGTATATTTCTTGTCCATAGTCATCTACACTTCTATATGACAAAGTGAAATCAGACTTTATATCAAAAGCCTTCACTAAAATGCTCTGTAAAACTTCCAAAGAAGTGATTTGAGGATCCACAGAAAACTTTCTCAATTCTGGTTGAAGTTTTCCTTCACATTTCTGCAATAAAACAAACATTTACCAATACAAAACTTGCAAATAATTGTTACAGTTTATTTGCCTATAATGTTGATTAAATGGAAACCTAATTAAAAATTTACTCGTTTAAAAAATGCCCTAAAATGATGACGAAAACATATTTAGAAATTCCAGCGTAAGGAATGTAAAATCAACATAATTTTTATTACCCACGACATTTGGCCATAGCAAATGGATATATTCAGGAAATAAAGGTATTTTGTAATAAAACTGCTTTGATGTCTAAATACAAACCTTGACTTTCACTCTAACTGCCTCTTTACTGTAACCAAACATTTTTTCACATTATTAACCCTTACCACTATACTCACATAAATTACTATCAGATTGCTATAGATTCTCATGTAAATTATTAACAATGTTTCTTATAGCACACATTTTATATTGGTGCAGAAAATGCAAGAAACATGTAAAATACACAATGAGAAACGAGCTGAAGTGAGAATTTGGTTAACAATTTGGAAATTGACTTGAGTTGAGAGAAAACAAATCAAATGAGAAAAGTCAACACAGACTATTTAAAATAAAATTTGACAACAAAACACAGCTAATATTTAATTACTTGAAGGACAGATTAAAAGTTTTTTTATATTAAAAAAATGTATTTTTATAATTATAACCTTCCATTCCGTATATTTTTATGCGTTTGAAAATGATGTTATCAACGTGAAAACTAAAAATGTATTTATTTCTAAGAGAGAAAGAAAGAAATTTGTTTTCTGAAGAGTACTCAATATACTATTTTAATTAATATTCCTGTAATAAGACATAAAATAGTTGTTTGTATGAGGATAAATATACCCATTGATATGAGGTGATTTAAAAAAAATATTATTGGAGTTATAAAAAGAGTAAATTACCTAAATTATATTCTTCTGTCGTAAGTTGCCGACTTTTTTGGATTAAAAGTCTAGTTAACAGGCCACAAAATAAAAAAAAGTTGGCTATGTCTATTGTCTATGCCATGTCTGATATTTTTTTTTATTCTGTGGTGGTGGTTTTCTTCTCCGCTCCGTCAGTCACGTCACGGCTGGTATTCCTGGTACTGGTAATCTTCAAATTCATTCATTCATTTTATAAAAATCAAATGAATCAAATCAAAGTTATTTTTAATTTGGTTTTACTCAAGTTCAAGAGTGATTGTAAAAAGAAAAATAAATTGTAAACGTGTATGATTTCATTGATTGATTGGAAATAATTTAGAAATATTATATTAAAGATATAAGGACTAACTGATTAATTTACACAGTGATTTTGGATTTATGACATTTTATTATTTTTAATATTGACAATGAGTGTAACAAATACTGCTGGCCCCATCATAGACCGTGAATTGGATTTATCAAACGCTGGAAGAGGCGTGTGGCTTGTAAAAGTTCCCAAGTATATCGCTAACAAATGGGAGAAAGCTCCAGGGAACATAGAAGTAGGCAAGTTGAAAATATCTCGGGCTCCAGGGCAGAAAGCTCAGGTGCAACTATCATTATCTGAAGCTGTTTTATGTCTAAAAGAACCTGGAGAGCAATCTATCCCAAAGGAGTTGCGTCTCGATGTTTCTAATGTTACTCGACAGTCTTTAGGAGTGTTTTCACACGCGGCTCGTAAGTATTATCTTAAAACAAGTTTTAATGTCTATAAACCTCAATAGATATTGACAAAATTAAATCTGCATTTTGGTTTTGATCTATACAAATGCAAGACTTAAAAAATTGTAAGACTAAAAGGACACCAAGAGAGATTGTGGCCAATACAATAAATTAATCATATTTGTCGAGTGCACATAAAGTTATTTAAAAAACTTTAAGAAATCTAACTGTTTTTTGATTAGTATTTTTGTATTGTTCCAGCTGCAAACACAGACTCAGTTGTACCTGAATCCGAAAAACTATATATGGAGGGAAGAATAGTCCAAAAGTTAGAATGCAGACCTTACGCTGATAATACTTATTACAAATTAAAGTCTGAATCTATAAGAAAGGCTTCCATGCCACAAAGACAGGTGCAACAACTGGATAGGATAGTGCAGAACTTTAAGCCAGTGTCGGATCATAAACATAATGTGAGTTGTTTTTTGTAACTTATGAGAAAATCTATGGAGGCTACAGTTCATTTGATGGCAGGGGGCTACTTTTGCATGTAATCCCAGGAAATACTAAAATTGGAGGACAAGAGAGTAACTAAACTTATTTAGCGTCATTTGCATTTACATGGATGATTTTGTTTACACTTATATTATACAGTTTCGTTTCTCTCACCTGTGTATTTTTATCTATACTAATATTGTAAGGAGAGAAGATTTTGTGTATTTGTAATGAATATACTCAAGAACTACTGGACCAATTTTGAAAATTCTTTCATCTATCATTAGCTACATTATCAGCGAATAACATATATAGTATAGGCTATATTTTATTAAGTTAACCCCTTATCAATGTTGCATTTTGTTATTTTTAAAGTTGTTGTTTTAAATTAAATTATAAAACGTCTCAATGCTACAGATTGAATACCAGGAGAAAAAGAAGGCTGAAGGCAAGAAAGCTCGCGACGACAAAGATGCAGTACTTAACATGCTGTTTGCAGCGTTTGAGAAACATCAGTATTACAATATTAAGGATTTACAAAAGGTAATAATTGTAAGCAATGCCTTGTTACATTTTACTTCTACAAACATTGATTACATCAATATGTTATATCAGTTTAGAAACTCATCATAATTGTTTTCAACAATAAAGGGTGGTCAAATGGATCAGTGATGACAAATCTATAATATATAAAAGGCAATGTGGGTAATATATGTATGTATATATGTTTGCTATAGACTCCAAAACTGTTGAACCAATTTTGATCAAATTTTCAGACAACCTTCAGATTAGTACATTAAATAAAATAGTAACCCTGTGAAGTTTGGTAGCGATCCGACGCGGACGAAGTCACGGGCAGTAGTATAACAGAAAAATGTAATAAAAATAATTGTCATTTTTACAAGGAGTTAAGCGGATTCGATTCCTCTGTGCGCAATAGTGTAAATAAAAAAAGTTTAAATGCAATTTGTTTTTAATTTAAAAATTAAATCCTTAGTTTCTAAGAAGGAATTTTCTTATCTCTTATGGTTTCAGATATGCCCTCACTTGATACATTTTGATTGATAAGCCTGTATTATCAATCAATCAAAAACAAAATAGATTATTTTATGATTATGATTTTGAATTTTGTTATGGTTTTGTTAAGATAAAGGGCAGTAGACAGTCTGTTGGTACACTTGATGGTATGTTATGTGGCTACTGTCATCTAGAGTAGAGACACAAGAAACTCCAAAAAATCACAAGCTCTGTATATGACAATGATTTTGGGCGTAAAGATTATATGATTCAGATCATATAATGGAGACTAGCTGGTGCCCGCGACTTCGTCCGCGTTCTCTATAGCCTATAGCCTTCCTCGGTAAATGAACCATCCAACACAAAAAGAATTTTTCAATTTGAATCAGTTTTATATATTGGTATATGAGAAGATTTTCTATTTTACAGATCACGAGACAACCTATTGTGTACTTAAAAGAGATCCTGAAAGAAGTGTGCAATTATAATATAAAGAATCCTCACAAAAACATGTGGGAACTTAAACCGGAGTACAGACATTATAATAAACAAGATAATCCTGCGCAGCAGAAGGATAAAGACAGTTCCGACAGTGACTAAGTTGGAAGAGATTATGAACACATCCCTTAGCGTGCCTGTGATTATTATTCTCATAAGTAGGTATTAAAAGTTTACATACACAGTGTTGACTATTTCATAGGAATACTTTGAATGGAAGTGTATCATGTCGGCAATTTTAATGAAACAAAGTTGTGGTTTTTTTTTCTATATTTATCTGCAATTTTTCATTGAAAATTGAAATATTAAAGACTATTTAAACATTAAAAAATAGTTTTTTAAATTATATTATATGTAATCCATAGAAAATACTCAAGTAAAAAACAGGTAACAACGTTCTCAATAAAGATCTAAATAAAATAGTAAAATGCGAGAAAAATTGAGCTTGTACTTGCTAATAGAGATAAAATTTAGTTATTCCCTGGTACTTTTGCCTAGAATACATGAATATATTTTACAATTATGAACAAAGTTTTACCTAATTATTATAGTTTTTTCCAACAGACTTATTTACAAACAATAGCGTCAGTTCATACCGAAACGCGACGCGACATGAAGATGCTTTAGAACTGGCGCTGATTGAGGGTATCACACGGCACTGCAAAGGATTTTTCCTAAACATATTATTTTAAACCTTATTGCAATGATCTTAGCACTCACACTTCTTTAATTCTATAGCAAGATGCCGTAGCGTTCCGCGACATATGATGCCATGATGCCTCGGCATGCAGAGGAGTGTGAGTGCTAAGGTCATTGCAATAAGGTTAAAATCGACATGTCTAGGAAAAAATCCTTTTGCCATAAAGAGATCATATTATTATTATATCGCGACGTTGCTAGGCTCATAATAACATCTTGAGTAGCCGCGCTGTATACGTGGCGTACCGACTCAGATTAAATAATAGTTACTGGTACCGTGGCGTGGCGTAACCTGCCAGTTCACACCGCAACCCTACGCTGTGCGTACGTTAGGCAGCAATGCAATATAGAACTTATTTACTACACAAAAAGGTTACCGGTCCAATGAGTACCTACCAAAAGTGGTGGCGGTGGTTTCACGCGGCGTCATTAGTAAGGGCGCGTTTATATGAAAATAATTATTTCTCATCATACGTTCATTTCAGACAGTTGTTCTTGGTCTTTCTTAAAATTGTTAACACTTGGTGTTAAGCGAAATTTGACTAAAAATATATTGTAATTTTGTATATTACAAAAGTAATCCTAAGTTTTTATGGCCGTGATACGCAGCGCGACGTCGCGATATTATGCATTATCGCGTTTTCGCATTTCGGTCTGATCTGACCCTTACCCATAAGGTTTATGTTCCATTTCAATTATTAATTGCATCATATTTTGACTTATTTATGTAGTTAGCTAAGAAACAGGATATAATTATTCCCACCAATGGGAACATAGCCGTGCCCAATGCGATGCCGGTCAACAATTTCATATTTGAATTCAAATACTTCATTATGATTTCGTAGCAACCCTGTAACATTAAGTTGGCTTATTATTTGGACACTTCACAGTTCACATTATACTTTAGAACAATTTCATCAAATAACAAAAAAATGTTAAATGTGACAGTGAAATCTATTTATCTGCCATAAAATGATAGTGAAATATAATGCACTCACGAGTTGATAGACATCATTATAGTTTGCGGTGACGCAGTGATTGGGATCTATGCAGCATGAGATTGGTATAACGCGTTGCGGCGAATATTTCACCCAGTCCGTGTAGTTGGCAACACCGCAGCAGTGAAACTGGTAATTAATCGAATTCATTAGAAAAAATTAATTATTCATTGACATTTGAACAAACATGTGTAATATAGAGAGAATAGACAAATTTCACAGAAATTCTCTCCATACTCTTAACTTGATAAGTGTATGCAGGACTGTCCTTTGAGCGACTAAATGATACTAAGTTCATTGGACTCGGTAGGCCCATGCGGAGTAAGTCACTAATCTTCCTTTTTGCTTCTATATACGCGACTAAAGGACACACGTTACTATAATGTTGTTAGGTACTTGTCAAAAAGGAGTTTTTTGACAAGTATCTATCTTCCTGAAAGAGATAGGTTTTTATAACACGTATGATACGTACATAGGTAGTATGTACGTATCATACTACCTATCCTACTTGACACTGACCTGCAAGTGAGGATAAAATGTCCCAAATAATACGAGTATATATAATTTAAATTAATACCTACACAAACAATTTTTTTTTTACACAATTATTTTCTATATTATTGTTATTTTATTATTATTATTGTTTACTTGTACTGGTACAATTTCTTTTATCGAAAATACTTACTTGAGCTTCGTCATGCTTAAGGCGCTATCAAATTGATGTCAGACTTCTCCTAACGGATACTGTACCGTTTATGCATCAATTTAAATTCTTCACAAAGAAAAATTATAATCAATTAAGCTTTAAAATTATTTATTTGACGTAATAAATGAAACAATAAAAATATCTTTGTTTTACTTTTTGTGTGCGATTGTACCTATTCACTTACAAAACATTTGCGTCATTGATTGGCAATTCAATTCAAAATGTCCAGACAAACCTAATAAAGGTTCGCAGACATTGTTATCATCTTGTGTAAAAATACGTGTTAGATAATAAATCTTTAATATATATAATTTGTGTCAGGTTGTTTGTCCGCGATGAACTCCTAAACTATTCTGAACCGATTTAAAAAAATCTTACACCTATCAGAAAGTAACGTCGGCTATTTAAAAAAAAACAAATACTTGGACGAAGTCGCGTGCAACAGCTAGTAAATAAATAAAATAGGCAATGGGTAAGTACTGGTATTTATTACCGTAGATTGTGCAAAGTCGAAGTTGGCTTTATGAGCGTCATACGTGACGAGGGTTTGTGTGAGCCCATCGTGCAACACTCTGGGGAACGTGTCGCCGTAGCAAGCCACAGAGACGCCCATTCCCACATTCATCATGAATATGCACGCAAGGAAACCACCGTACTGTACACAGAAGAATAAGTTATTCATGCTTAACATTATAAATGTTTATCAGCCTTAAAAATGTTTAAAAGTTTGAGAAGCTGTTGGTTTTAGAAGCATACCTGGGGCTTTTTACGGAGAGACCTGCAGTGTCGTAGCCAATTTTGTTGAGACTTTGAGAGGGCATTCTACTTTACTGTAATGAAGCTCAAAAGGAGGGTAACGATTTCTTTTTCGTTAGCCTCCTTTCCCATTCTTAAAAGAAGGAAACAAAAGGCTTGCATGTTTTTATAGTTTATACGCAATACATTTGCCTCTAAAGCGGTTATTACATTACTCAAATTGTAGGAAACCGGAAGGTGTAATCGCAGTTAGAAAAGATTGGATTAAAATTTTGATTTTAAATTCTATTATCAATTTTCAACTCTAAATCTTCGAACTAGACATCAATAGTGTAGTGTGATCACTAGTTCACTACTTAGGTTACTAAATTGGTTTCCTACAAATTGAATAGTGTAATAACCATTTAACGCTAAACTCGTAGGCGCGTACGGCCTTAAAAAAATATTTTATGTGAGGTTGATGGCAACGTTTTACAAATTTTTGCTTACACACGTGGTGGCAACTATGCTCTAAATGCAAAAATATTGATGATAGATTAGAGGCGCCCTCTATCACGGTTAAAAAGCGATCAGGATCTTATGAATCTGCCAATAATCACCTAGGTGAGATTTGGTGAATATATTAGTTATTATAGTAAGTTTTTTTTAGAGATAGGTTTGGCCCACAACCAGCTGAGTAGCAAGGATGAGGCCTATGATGGAGCTAGCTTACCCAGAAGATGCCTATTCACTCGAACTTTGAAAAGATTGGGGGTTATATGAGTTCGGAAATCAAGACGTTCCAAACCTTGACATTGCGCGTTAGTAAGCTAACGCAAAAATTAAAACTTAGATGAATGCAATAGTTATTTTACTTTACCTACCATATAAAGCAGAACCGGTTGGCCCTTGATGATGCATGAGAATGCTATAGAACTGAGCAGTACTGTGAGCCCCGCGATTGCGATCAGGGCGTGCGGTGCCGTTCCGGAGAATTCCGGCGACAGTTCCATGTATTTGCAGAGATCGAAGGCTGCCCACAGGCCAAGTGTCAAAAGGAATAAGCCAGTCAACTGTAAAAACAAATTGTAGGACTATGCTAGATACACACTGGACCGCGGCGTATGAAGGCCTAGTGTTACCAGACTGTCTTGCATCCTTACTCATTGAAGCACACGTGCTGTTATTTCACGGTGGTCTTCTGTTAGGGTTGGTTAGACGTGACTGCGAAACGCAGTGCCATACTGCTTTAAGACTAAATTTCGCTAACCAATACCTATAGGCTAACTACGCATTCAATTAACTTCGATTTTATTATTAAGAATTAGATATATAAAGGGAAAATTATATGTTAGATCTCACACATGGCAACAAAATATATTTAAAAAAAATAATTATTAGCATACGTAAACAAGCTTCTTACCCAAAAGACCATGTTGAAAACAAATAAAAATGTCTTGAGACAGGCGATTACCGCCACATTCTCCAACTGGTTACCCATATTTGGTATTTTCTTTAATCTTTACATTTTATATTTGTAATAAACTATTAACTCATATCGAGTGTTGGTTCCTCGGAGTTTTCTTTCTTTCACTGTAGTCAATTATTTATTGAAACCGGGGCCGCGCATTGCGCGGGCTGCAGCCAGTTTTGCGCATGCTTGACAATGTAAATATCTACCACAATTAGTGCGAATAAAATTGAGATCTATTTCCTTTTACACTTAAGGATCAAATTTTATTAAATTAAATTGCATGTTTATAAAATAAGGTTTTGTGTTTGTTATAAACTAAAAAACATGTTACGTTGGTCGAAGGCAAAAACTTGCTTTTTAACTTATAATTTGAGTATCTTATTTATTTATTAAAAAAATAGGTTAATTTGTGTATCTACTATTCAAAAACTCGAAAATATAATATCGGTCGATTACTTACTAATGAAAATTCCACAGAATTAACGTAGTTAATAAAATAATAGTGTTTTTATTTAATTTCTATGAATATCTATACTATCTATACTAATATTATAAAGAGGAAAGATTTGATTGTTTGTTTGTTTGTATAGAATAGGCTCCGAAACTACTAGACCGATTTGAAAAATTCTTTTACCATTAGAAGCCGACATTATCCGTGATGAACATAGGCTACTTTTTACAGCGGGAAAATGCTTTATTCCTACGGGAAATCTAAAATAAAAGTAAATACTAGCGGCTTGGCCCGGGAGATAGCGCAATCTATCCAAATCACGTGAAGCGACTAACATGACTACTGCTTGGTGATATTTTTAGCGTTCCGCTGCGGTAGATGGCGTTTTATACTTGTCAAGGCGGACGAAGTCGCGAGCACCAACTAACTAGTTTATTATAATCTGAGCTAATAGACAGTCCTTACAAACATTTTTCTTACCTTACATACTTCTATCGTGTGCTCCACTTAAATTTAGGGCGAACAAAAATGTTTTTGTTGTACATATTTAAATGTTTTGCATAAGAAAAATCCTTTACAGTCACTGTCACGGTATCTTCATGTAACTGTGTACATTCAAAAAGCACAGTTTTTGGTTTCACCAGAAGAGACTCGGTCTAACTCATAGTTTGTTTCGGTCGTCTCTGCCGGCTAGTCGTGACACGATCTCCGCGGCGCCCGCGCGTACTACAACCATTATTTCTGCGCACGTAATTAGCTGCGTACAGATCGCGGTAAAGTTTTGTAAACATTATGTTTCGTTAAAATTATTTTAAAAAATCAATGGTGAAAAACAATTTTCAGGCATCATGATTTGCCTCGTGAATTTTATTATCGTTGGACTAATTTTTAGATTTGCATGCGGTGCGAATGTTTCAGAAATTGAAATGGATGATGGTAAATAAGTTGTTTTATATAATATATGATATTTAATTTTTTTTTCTAACTAATGCGAAGTAAATATTTATAGTAAGCTAGTACCTAATTAATAAAATTATCGTGATTATAGATTATATCCTATCCTATTCGTACCTATCCCTTACATTACACACTGTTGCGACTGCATGTTATATAAAAATCTTTGATATTAGTATAATATAAATAAAATTATAGGTAATGACAAATAATGATTTGAAAATATACTGATTTTTAAATAAATTTAAATTAAATAATTTTTTTAATAAATAATATTAAAATTACTTATTTCATCAATAGGATTTATTTATTTATAATCTATCTACTAATAGCGAACAAGTCCTCACGGGTGAAACCTCATTCCTCGTTTATTAACATTTACATTTAAAAACTGTTTCAAAATCGGTAAAGTTGTATAGAAAAATATAGCGGCAAAAGAGACAAAAGCAAAAACAAAAGACAAAAACTACGCCGAATTGGCGTAGTATTTATTGCCGCATTCTTCAAGTACGGCGCCTGTATCTAGTAGAGCTCAGCGAGACCAATCAAATATCTTTGGTTACATCGATGGTTTTTTCCCATCTCGAAAATTGATCTTTCTTTAAACTAATCAGTTACACGCTTACGGTAACAGGTTGCGAGTTCAATAATTTTTTCTCATCTCAATAATTCCCAACGCACCTAAAGAAGTTTCACTGCAAATTTTTTTTTAAAAACAAATTAAAATGTGAAATTACTCAATAAACCTTGCGTTCCAGTTTAATATTTGCATCAAAACTGAATTCACGGACACAAATAGCTAATGGTCAATTTGACCGAATGACTGAATTTAAATATTGCGTGCTTTATACTGTGGCCAGTTTTTAATTGCATTCTCGTTTCAACACCTACTCTACTTAAACGATCTTAAGAACAGAGAGTCAACTATTATATTGTCTGAAAATAAAGTGTATTCTATTACTTTCACAGTGTTAAAGTTTAAACGGAACGAAACGCTCGACCAGTAAAGTAAGACGTCACCGGCCGTAACGTGCATAACGACAACTAATAAATATCAAATAGGCCATTGAATTTATTAATAGTAAATTTAGCACATCAACAATTTGTATTTGAATTTTAAAAAAATATCATGCTTATGCAAGAAACGTGCATAGAAATATTTTAGAAAAAAATCTACATTTTTAATATTTGCATATGTAAGCATATTATATAGTAAGACATTGCATAATAACTCCGCTAACTTTGTATTTGAATTTTGATTTAGTTAGATAAATAAAAAAAAATGTCATGCTTATGCATGAAACGTGCATAGAAATATTTTAGAAAAAAATCTACATTTTTAATATTTGCATATGTAAGCATATTATATAGTAAGACATTGCATAATAACTCCGCTAACTTTGTATTTGAATTTTGATTTAGCTAGATAAATAAAAAAAAATGTCATGCTTATGCATGAAACGTGCATAGAAATATTTTAGAAAAAAATCTACATTTTTAATATTTGCATATGTAAGCATATTATATAGTAAGACATTGCATAATAACTCCGCTAACTTTGTATTTGAATTTTGATTTAGTTAGATAAATAAAAAAAAATGTCATGCTTATGCATGAAACGTGCATAGAAATATTTTAGAAAAAAATCTACATTTTTAATATTTGCATATGTAAGCATATTATATAGTAAGACATTGCATAATAACTCCGCTAACTTTGTATTTGAATTTTGATTTAGTTAGATAAATAAAAAAAAATGTCATGCTTATGCATGAAACGTGCATAGAAATATTTTAGAAAAAAATCTACATTTTTAATATTTGCATATGTAAGCATATTATATAGTAAGACATTGCATAATAACTCCGCTAACTTTGTATTTGAATTTTGATTTAGTTAGATAAATAAAAAAAAATGTCATGCTTATGCATGAAACGTGCATAGAAATATTTTAGGAAAAAATCTACATTTTTAATATTTTTACATCTAAGCATACTAAGTACATAATAACTCCGACAATTTTATCTGAACCACCGGAGCCTATTGCAGTTTTCACTAGTAGCCTAATCGTCAATAGATATATCAATCAACCAATACTAATAATAAATGTGTAAGTGTTTGTATTGTATATGTATGTATGTATGTTCTGATTTTCATTAAACTTGGTAGATAAACATTTAGATAGACAGGATAGACTACTTTTATCTTTTTCAACGCGGACGAAGTCGCGGGCGCCAGCTAGTAAAATTAATAAAATCAGGGAAAACAATTCGTGTATTTTTGTAAATTGGAACAGTTACACCTTGCGGTATCCAGATGAACACACTAAAAGTGGCTTAGCCCTCAAGGGCTGAGGGGTTGAAGGTGCTTTTTTTCAGGCCGGTTTCAGTGCTCTCTTGACCGCGGTAGCAATACGCGTGCGTATGGCGAGCTATGTAACGACTTGTGAATTTTCAACCGACGAAAACGAAAAAACAAAAACGGAGGAGGTACTCAATTCGACGCGTATATTTCTTTCTTTTTTTTATGTATGATCACGCATAACTTTTGACAGGTTGGTCCGATTTTGGTATTCTTTTTTAATTTGAAAGGGTGCACCCCCAAGGGGGTCCCATTTTAATTTGGGGGAAAATGCTGGAAAATGCTTCATTCCTACGGGAAATCTAAAATAAAAGTAAATACTAGCGGCTTGGCCCGGGAGATAGCGCCATCTATCCAAAATACGGTAGATGGCGTTTTATACTTTTCTACGCGGACGAAGTCGCGAGCACCAAGCTAGTTATTATTAAAATTATAATATAAGTGTAACAATGAGGAAAGTTATTAAATGAAATTGTTAGCAATAACCCGCATGAGATAGGTATACACAATAGCGATTGATATCTGTTAATAACGGTTGTGCGGCGTTTGTCGCACGCTGCTCGTTTACGCAATAGTGGCCCCGTAACGCTATAACAATACCCGCTTACCGCAACCATCGATATTTCACACTTTTCCCACATTGCAGCGATAACATAACCCTAACGGAACGGGCCTACTTAACTTGCAGTTGTCACGAACCTATGTCTCGGCAGATATATGCGTGCAACCCTGCTTTCTTACTTAACCTTTGTGTAACGTAACGGTGTTGCCACTTTACAATTTACATAGCCAGAAGTTGGAGCTGGTAACTTCTCACATGTGCATACAAGTTTCAAAATAAATAGGTAGGTTGAATGCGGGGGGGGGTTAGTGGGTATTCCTGGGGATACTTCGCCAGGCCACGCCAGGCGAGTCCCACACTCCTCGTCGACTATCCCCATCGACGAGGGTAGTGCGTAAATGTCATTTCCCCTCCACAAAAAAAAAAAAAAAGGTGGCGCAAGGTTAAAATTATTCCTATATTTTTATTAACTTTAAAAAACATTTTTAAATCTTGACTAGATAAAGCTATTAAAATAATTATAGCGTTATTTTTGGTTTTCGGCAATGATTTAGAATCTTTGGTGTTAGGTATTTCTTATCAACCGACTTCCAAAAAAGAATGAATTCTCATTTCGACTGTATTTTTTTATGTTTGTTACCTCATAACTTTCGACTGGGTGAAACGATTTTTATGATTCTTTTTTTATTTGAAAGTGGATGCTTCCCGTGTGGTCCATTTCAATTTGGTCCAGTTCTGACAATGGCTTCAATGAGAACACGGTTTGAAGTGGGTTTATATACATTATAAAGTTTCTGTCCATCGCTGTCCACCTTTTTTTTTTTGGAGGGGAAATGACATTTACGCACTACCCTCGTCGATGGGGATAGTCGACGAGGAGTGTGGGACTCGCCCGATGAAGTGACTTATCACCGGGAATACCCACTAAAACATCCGAGGCCTTATTCTCGGATATCGCTGTCCACCTAACTTCACATAATGGATTAAGTATGATACGGTTTTCACTAATGGAAAGAGCGTTAAACGATGAGGATTTTTATATATAACTAGCTGGTGCCCGTGACTTCGTCCGCTCAGTAGTAGCTCAGTGCGTTAGTTCCAGCACGTGATACGTTAATTACTCTGTCTGTTATCTTTTATCGCTTAAAACTGCATCAAATAAACTAATCGCAGACAATGAAACAATAGAAACAGACAATTAACACGACTCGTGCTGTCACCGTTAACATCGTTTTCATTGTCTATAATATGACACGGTTCGATTCAAAAGCGGTCGTTACCGAATTTATTGTCGGCGGCCAAAGAAATATTTTTTACTCGATCTTCTGATAACGACCGAGTGAATTGCTCTGGAACAACTCGTGGTAAAATAAACGGTGTAATACGTTTAAGAGTTTAGTGGTGAACAAAATTGCTGTACGTAATAGTAGGACAGCCGGATAGTGCATTAGATATGAAGGCAAGTGTGCGAACTGCGATAGATAACAAGAGCCGGGATCGCCGCGGGCCTCGGGCCCAATCGTCGATCGAGTCAGGTTGATTCGCTCACTTGCGCCGTGATAGATTACCGTCTACTAGGGCAACGGATATGCAAAAAACATGTCCGCAACATCGCTAATATAGGGAGCTTTATTCGTGCAATTTGCTGTTCTCACTATATAACTGACAAGAATATGATTTTACTAAATGAGTAATAAAATCAAAATTGTCATACGGAATGCGAGCATGAGCATGCATGCGAATGCTTTACGTTCAATTTTTTAAATATTATTTATAAAAAGAACAATGTTGTTCTTTAGGCATGTTCGAATTGCAGAAATTTCGAGGAGTAAACCCCAGTCGTATGTTCAAATAATCGATTTTTGGCCTTTTATTTATTCTATAAGTTTCCTTAGCTTAAAAATAGTTTGAGCCCAAGTAGTCCAGTAGTTGAGATGCTTGAAATAGTGCTAAGGGTCGCTAAGGGTCGCGGGACTCGATTCCTGACAGGGCTGCGGCTCAGCTGCGGCGGCGACTTTGGATATAAACTTTTCTAGGTTGGCTCGATTTCCATACAAATTAATTCCATACTCTTATGTGATTTAAGAAGGAGAATACTTGATATTTGTCTGAGAACTGCATGTTTTTCTGAATAAAATCGTTACCTATATACTATCTAAAACACTATATCATATCAATTCTGAACTATAAATGAAATGTTACTAGATTTGTGTAATATAATAAACAGATTTACAGCTAGCTATAAAGTAGAGCGACTATTAAGGAAAAGGCGAGTTCAAAGTACCTTTGTTAGGTATTTTATTGTTCGACTACAGAATTCAAGAATACGGTATCTTTCGCCCCTCATAACGTGCCTGAAATACTGCAGCTTCCTCTCCTTTATAGTCTTCAGTACCTCCATTCCTTTTTTCATTAGATGCAATACTTCAACATTTGTAACATTCTGCATCCATGATATGCCGAGCATATGCGTCTGTATATCCACATCTCGAATCCTTCTAATTTCGAGTACAATGCTAAAGTTAGCGTCCAACTCTCCACTCCGACCTCCGTAATTAATATTTTTCATCTATTCCAATCCAGAATAAAGTTTACCTACAATTATTGAAGTGAAAACTTCTATAGCCGCGTTATACGACTTTGGGTAGGGAAAAAATGTATTGCATATACCCGATTGTATGTGTGTGCGTTGGACGCTCAATTTTAAGTTTTCACTTCTGTCGGCAGTCCTCATAACTGCCTCCGTTTGTTTTGTTTAATTTTTGTTTTTTGTGAGAGCGAGCTCACCCAGAAGTGCCTATTCACTCGAACTTTAAAAAGATTAGGGTTATATGAGCTCAGAAATACATACGCCGGCAGGGAGTTCCAACAAACCTTGGGTAGTGCGCATTATAAAGTTGTAATTTAATCATGTATCTATATACATGATTATAGATTATCTATATTTAACGCATTATAAGTTGAGCGCTCCTATTTTTTTTATCTAAACCAAAGAACGGTGTGATAAAGTTGTTGGGCATTATGCATGCAGTAACGGTCGCGGGCAACCCGACGCCTGTAGGTATGCTGCCGCTCTAATAAGTCTCCAGTCCAACCGCACTCGACACACGAAAGTGTCGACGAACGGGTTACTAACTACATTATTTCGCATTCGCATGCTCTATAAGTGAAATGTCAAAACGCCGATGTTTGGCTCTCGTTTTTCAACTTCGACAATATGGGACACGTAATGATATATTCGCTTTCACTGCTCTGTGACGCATCATTCATCTGTCAAAACGATGCCGCATAATTAATCAGCTGATAATGAGGTTTTTAATGTTGTCTACCTTTTTTTATGTGCAAGTAACGGACAAGCGACATGACATGTCTCTTATAAGACAGTAGTAAATAGAAGTCAGTTGTACTTAATATGTAGGTTGTATGTATGTACTGTACTGTACCTTTAGAACTTATGCATCTGGAGCAATGGCCGCGTTAGCACGACAGTAACAATTATTTAATCTGAGGCGTTAGTTCGTTAAGGGTCACAATGTTGCTCTTTAGATATAAATATTTAAAAAATATACATATCATAGACTTAATAAAATATTTAAAAATGTCAAATAAGTATTTAACTGTCACATTTATTTTAATGCCATAGCCTTAAACTTAATGTAGACCATAATTTTCTATAGTACCGGGTTCGATACCCGGCAGGGTCAACTTTGAAATTAAACTTTCAAAGTTGGCTCTGTCTAGATTTGTAAAGTAGTGGAGGTGTTATGGCCATAACCATAGATCTAGTATTACTACCTTTTGGCCATAACAGAAGACCACTGTGAAATAGTAGCATATGTGCTGTGGTGTTTCGGTGAGTCAGTTAAGCACTATTCAATCTGTAGGAACCTAAATAGTGAACTAGTGTAGTGATCACACTACACTAAATTGATTTCTTAATCGAAGCTTGAAAATAGAAACCTAATTGGATCAAAATTGGATCCAATCTGCGTTAACTGCGATTAATCCTTCCGTTTTCCTAAATTGGTTTACTACAAATTAAATAGTGTAATAAGAGCCCACTTCCATGTAAGTTTTTTTTAATCGAGAAATGACTGTTTACAAAATAAACCGCACTGCAACAAAGTGCTTCGCCGCGTCTGTCTATCTGTTCGCGATAAACTCAAAAACTACTGCACCGATTTTCATGCTGTTTTCACCAATCGATAGAGTGGTTCTCGAGGAAGGTTTTAGTATACAATTTACGAAGTTACGTGGGTGAAGTCGCGGGCAGCAGCTAGTTTTATTATAAATAAACATGATTCACGTTTTGTTACCATAGTTGGTCCGTAATGGATTCCGTTTTTGTTCGGCACATTTGTCGTCCGGTGGTACCTTTTTTGTTAAATGCAAATTTTGTCACCAACGCCTACGTTTAACCTAAAATTTTAATATGGCTCAGTAATGTAGGTGCCACCTATCTTATTTTAATTTTATTAAGAATAGCTGGTGCTCGCGACTTCGTCCGCGTAGAAAAGTATAAAACGCCATCTACCGTATTTTGAATAGATGGCGCTATCTCCCGGATCGAGTCGCTAGTATTTACTTTTATTTTAGATTTCCCGTAGGAATGAAGCATTTTCCCGCGGTAAAAAGTATCCTTTGTTCATGTCGGCTTCTAATGGTAAAAGAATTTTTCAAATCGGTCCAGTGGTTTCGGAGTCTATTCTATACAAACAAACAATCAAATCTTTCCTCTTACTAGCTGACGCCCGCGACTTCGTCCGTGTTGAAAAAGAAAAAAGTAGACTATCCTGAGTCCTGTACATCTAAATGTTTATCTACCAAGTTTCATGGAAATAAGTTAATTCGTTTAAGGAACATACATACATACATAAAATACTTACCTTCTACACTTGCAGATTTATTTTAGTATTGATTGATGATTGATATTTTGCTTCGTAAGGAAGGATGCAATATTTTTCTACAAATCGTAAATATTCAAAACTTTTTTGGATCTATTATTTTGAATAATGGAAAGGTTTCGCTCTTTCCATTATCCACAAACGCATCGAAATCTACCGGATTATTAGCGGAGAAAATATAATATAATATTGACGGACTTGATTGTATAATATGTATAGATATAGATACAGATCTATCCTATTAAATTTAAAAATATGCCATGAAATTGTATTGTGCATTTATAAAACGGAAGAGTTGCGGTTTTAAAGTAACATACCGTCACTTTGATAGCTGCAATTCGTTAAGGAATTCGGCATCGAATACACCGCCGAGTGTTGGTGGTATGCCGTTTACTTTAATTGCGCAATATTAACGGTTTTTGTCTGTGTGCAAAATTTATATTTTGTCGTTGCACGAATCGCACGAGCAAATTTACCGCTGCCGTTTAACGTCGAAACAGTCAACTGTGGGTACCCTGCTGTGACATCCTCACGATGTTACCTTATTGGGCGTCTGGTACTGTCATTATGATAAATCTTTTCTTTATCGTAAAACTAACGCGATAAACGGGGTTAAGATTCGTGTGGCATCCACTTTATATTAAACCATCTGATTTAAATGCAAATGGCAATCGGAGATTGCAAGATTTGCAAGCAATGTTGGTAAATGTTCAAAAATATTTTTTTACAAGTGCCTGTACCCCTCACCTTCTGCCAAATTTATGACTACGCTGCTAAATATTAATGAAAATATCAAAAAAGTTAATGAAAACATTTAGGTGGTTAATAAGTAGGTAAAGATATGTGAATACATCATAAAGATAGGTAAGATAGGAAATACATCAAAATAAGATCAATCAAAATTAGATAAGCAAAATACTGAGTAGGGACCTATTTGTAACTCATTTTTATTTTCTTACCACTGTTTTTCTTTTCTGTTTCTTTGTCTTTGTTGTGTTATTTAGTTGCAAATAAATGTTTGATTGATTGATTGATTGATCTCAATATCTTTACGGGTATGGTCAGGGAATTGCAGGATAGTAAGTGATCCATAATTCTCTTTCTCAGTCTTCAAAGTATATTAAAAGTACGTTCGCTATCTGGTTTATATCTGTAAAGCATCCATATTGGGTGTTTTGTTCTGCACGTGCTTTGTCGGGAGTGGGTCAAACGCTTAATTGAATGCGGCAAAAACGAAGATTATCCACGCACGGCCAACACTCGACATTGTTACAATGCGTTATGGATTTACATCGTGTCTGTTTTAAGGTACCGCGAACATTTCTGAACGAACTCACCTCTAACTGTCCTCGAATTACTAGTAATTCAATGACGGCCAGCATGAAAATAAGTTAATAATTTAGGCCTGATCGCTAACCCTCTCGGCAACGGATTCAATAGACGTGAATTCACTTGTGCGTAACATTGTCGATTATTGTAATGACACCATACCGTTTTCTGTGGCGTCCCATTAGGGAGTAATTACATTTATTTAGATCAATTCAGCTTTTGACCATAAAAATATAAACTGTTTTGTATGTAGGTATAATATTATGTCTACGTCTATCAGTCCGTATCAGTTCGTGCAGCTGAAACATTCAGGTTTCTTTTCGTTCAGCTTAAGTGTAGTTACTATTTTATCTCACTTCTCTCTTCTTCAGCTTCAGCTTCAGCTGAACGGACGCGTACCCATCTACATAGAAAACTGTTTTTTTTTATGGACAAAAGCTGAATTGAGTTGAATAAATAATTAACCCCCTTATCACACCACAATACATGGCTTCAGCTGTACGAATACGTACGCATCTGCATAGAAAACTTTTTCTTATGGACAAAAGCTGAATTGTTTTGAATAAATGTAGTTACTTCCCTTATCTCACTACAATACATGGCTTTAGCTGAACGAATACATAAATTCGCATCTGCATAGAAAACTTTTTCTTATGTACAAAAGCTGAATTGATTTGAATATATGTAGTTACTCTCTTAGTCTTATCTCAATTCAAGATGTGGCTTCTAGTTTTATAGGGTATACCCGTTGACCTTTCACTGTTACGGGTAAGCAACGGTATATAAAGAGTCGCATAGATGCCCCCAGCTCCTGGAATAGAAATGGTGACAACGGTCGCGGTGACGCCGCGGAATCTGATGGCCCCATAATGTCAGGACAGGAAGAGCGCGATGCGTGAAGCGCTTTATTGTTTGCCTCAAATAAAAATGTTTCGCATCGTTCACTCTCAACAATGAAAGTAAAAAATAGGTGGCGCGCTGTAAGTTAGGTATAATCTAGAAAAGTTTAAAAGTTTTAAAATAAAAAATCACAGATTTCGTGCCTCACACGACTATCGAGCACATTGGAAATGGGGTTGGCTTTTGAATCTTGTAACCGTTTTTTACAGTGTTTTTAAACTAAATAAGTTAAGAATGCTTGTTAATTTTATTAAAATATAGTTTTTATGCCTAGGAAATCCATTCACAATTATTTTTATAAACATTTTAAAACATAATAACATAACAATTGTGCGCTTATTACAAAATGTGTTATAATACTTACTTCACTGGAAACAAATAGGTTAGGTTAGGTTCCGGAAAGTTATGAAAATTAATGCGAGCGGAGCGCAGCGGAGCGAGCCCACCCGTAATACTGGTTGTAGCAGTACGATTGATAACAAAATAGGTTAGATTTTGTAATGTTTATGACTCTGGTTCATTTCAAAATGTGTTATAAAACATAATGTAATGTTTATAAAATTAATTTTGAATGGATTTCCTAGACATAAAAACCATATTTTTATAAAGCTAACAACCATTCCTAACTAATTTAGCTTTAAAACACCATAAAAAACACTTACAGGATTCAAAAAAAATCCCTGGAAATGAATCTACGGAATTCGAAATAATGAAGTTCTGATTTCTCTAAAAAGGTTTAAGCTACAGGGCAAACTCTTAAGCCGATCGTCTTTATTTTAGGCTCAATTTGTTGCTGACTAAATTATCCAGAGGAGTTTTTCTCAAATTTATGTTATCATTCTTCGTTTCCAAAATATCGAGCGAAAAAATCAAAAATTCGGAAAAAAATGGGTTTTCTTTTTACTATTTCGACCATAACTTTTTTCGTTTTTTATTTTTTCGAAAAATTATTTTTGCGCCTTACAGCTCTCGTGAATACGCGTCTTTTGAGTATCATATCTTTATAACTCTCCGAGATATAAGGATCATACCTTTTCGTGAAATCGGGGCCTATACTGAATGAAAAGCCATTTCCAATGTCAAAACAGCTTGAAGGTTCTTGCACAGTGCAATGTGTATGACTTTTCACTTGTTCAGCGAGGAAACGCTGCCAGCATTTTTTAAGCTCTATTTTACTTAAGTGGTTGACTCGAATTCATCAAAATGTTTGTCATTAATTAATTAATAATAGAAAAACTAGCCGATTCCCGCTACACAAGATATGTACGATATATAATTTCTCAATTTCTAAATAAGCCAATACGTAACCGCTGAATTAAAACAGCTGTATAGTTCAAATAAACATGACAATAATAATTGTATACTAGAAAATCGTGACTTTGGTATGACTCTATTCGAATAAGATAGCATCATGACAATGATGACAATCAGTGTTGATTTGAGATGGCTTCGAATGGATCGAGCGTTTATGAGACCGTGAGAAATATAAGTTCGATCACAACTTGTATTGCATTGAGTTTTCCCCATTTTTTCCTATACAATTTTTGGTTTTTTGTGGTATAAAATAATTTTATAATTTTAAAGAGACATAACACAAACCTTCCTCGTTTTAAGCTCATTTTTTTTTATAAACGGCCAGTAACATGTTCAAATGATTGAAACTTTTTAGTATTGTAATTTTTTTTTTCAGGCAAGAAAAATCAATACCGCCTTCTTTTTTTAAAATTAATGTACATACCTGTACATACAGTCGAGGTTAGTAAAGGTACGTCACCTTAAAATCGACATTTGCTTGCACCACGGCGATTTGTATCATTTCAAACGTCTGTCACTTGTCTTCTGCTTTAGTTTCAAAAGGTACCAAGAGACTATGACTTGATAAAAGAATGAATTTGAAAAATGACGAAGATTTTCAAATCGTGACTGTACCCATATCTAATAGATAACGTTGTAAATATGAGATATCTGGATTTATGCAACTTGATCTTTTCAAAGTTCGAATGAATAGGTCTTCTTGGTGAACTCGCTCCATCATAGGCCTCATCTTCGCTACATGGCTCGATGCTGGCCAAGAGCAAACCCATTAAATAAAGTATTATATGATTTATTTGTCACAATGAAAACATCTCGTCATGGTTCAGTTGCCGGTCATGCAACTTCATGCATGCCTACAAAACCCGTATCCGTCTCGTTATCCCTAACTATCTAGGTGACCTGACAACACACACTAACAACATATTATCTTGATTTATGTCGGGGACATAATATCAGTACAAAAGTTATATCTACGCCTATGCTAACATTATAAAGACATTTTGGTGTAAGTAATCTTCGGAACTATTGAATCAATTTTAAAAATTCTTTCACAGAATTCACTGATAAATTTACCTGTTCAATATGTTATGTCACTAATTTGATAATATTTATCTATTAAATGTTTATTCTGTCTTTACATAGTTTTAAAAAAAGTCGCTTCCCGCCATCTGTCTCTCTCTATTTACGCTTAGGTTTTCAAAATATTCAATTTTCAGGATAAAAAAAAATATTTTTTATCTCAGGTGTTCAATCGTGGCTTATCGTTTTGGTCTTTTTTTTTTTACTTTATAATCCAGATACTTCCAGTCCAGTACGTATGCTTGACGTAGTAACGATACATGTGTGTATAAAAAACTCGGACAATGTATTAACATATCACACAATCATATACTTAGGTACTTAATTTCTATAGAAAAATCCATCTATACGCTTCAAACGTATGAATTGACATGGTGGTATAATCTGGGTGTAATAATCTGATGCATACCTAAAATTATTACCGCATGGTTTCCTCTTGCGAGGCCACATCCGTTTGAAAATGTACCAAATGCGGTGAAATAAAAATGTTAATGAGCGTGCGATTTAGCCTTCCCACAATCGCATGCGTATAGCCTGTATTATTTAATATGTAGGTACTTACAATTTTATTTGTATAACATACACTGGCCCACATAGATTTTGGCTACGCTAAAATCATTTCAATGATCCTACATGTCGCCTACTTGCACCTATTCAGTCATTTCTATCAGTAGTGTAATAATTTCTGCTGTAGGTTAAAGTTTTTTTTTAATTTTACACGAATTAATTAGCCATACATATATTTGATAAGATTAGAAATATGATCTAGGTAAGTTTTTCATATGAAAGATTCTACATAATATGAATATACATAATATGGACGTAAACAATTTTCTCTATGGTAAAGATGGCTTTACCATAGACAAAATTGTTTACGTTAGGCGATGAAACGAAAATAAACAGAAGAAAGAATAAATGAAAACCTAATTATTACAAACAGACAGAGTTACTTTCACATTTATAATATTACTATGGATTTATGTCGACAAAATCATAAAAAGTGACGGTTATTCATAGGATACATAAGTAATACCTTTATCTGAATCAGGGTGGAATTTTGTAATGCCACCTGTAGGGAAAGTATCTCTTAATACTGCAGATAGAAAGTTTTACTCAAAGAAAACATCCTTTATTTTTGAATAAAAAGAAAACTGCATTCAAAGATTTTCGAAAATTCGCTTGCCACACCCGGGAATCGAACCGATTAAAATCTATAAAAATTGCAGCCTGTACTTTTATTGCATCGATCATTAGGGTAAATAAATTATAAGGATGAAATCTCTCTAACTTTGTTTATATTATAGTGACTTACTTAAACTCCATGCAATTTAACAGTACTTTAAGATAAGGACTAACCTCAGACCGAATACAATTTTTATCAAAACGAACGCAACCTAAGAAAAATAACAGCCGATTAAAACTTAAATCTATACTTACTAATATTATAAAGAGGAAAGATTTGTTTTTATTTGTTTGCATTTAATAGGTTCCGAAACTACTGGACCGATTTGAAAAATTCTTTCACTGTTGGGAAACTATTATTATCAGCGAGTATACATAGGCTATGTTTTATAAGTTACGCGGACGAAGTCGCGTGCAACAGATAGTTAATTAATAAGCTTAAAAACATAAATGTATAAGTAGCTAGTTGTGCTGAAAATATTTATTACTGTGGCAGAAAGGTTTTTGTAAAACATGCTCGATTCAAAAATTTATAAATATAGTGTTTTATTCCCGCGACTTCGTCCGTATCTGATCGATACCAAACTTCACAGGATTACCCGCTGGACTAATCTGCAGGTAACTCCGCCGATTGCCGGTCCCAAGCCCGGATGAGAAAGGAGGAGGGTTGGCTCGAGAAGAGACAGAACCTCGCCGTAAAGCAGTCAACGCCGAACCTCGGGCGGCGGTAAATAACCCGACACTGCAGCCGGCCTAACCAGCAGGCTCAAAGGAGGTGAGGAAATGCCCTCTTTTACTACACCGTAAACTTGTGGTCATGTCTCACAGGAACGGGGGTCTTGGCTTAACCGCCTGGACCGCGAGGTAGAAAGCCTCTATAAAAATTCACCCCAACCCTACGGTATGACGCGCGCCAAGAGGGTGAGTGGCTGAGGGGTTACTCAGTCTTTAGCGGTCAACCTCCGATACCTGGGGACCTCGGAGTGTATATACCCTTAGTCGGTAACGGGAAGGCCGACTGGACGTTATATATCCCGTATCTACTCGTGGGAACAATATGGATGAACTTTTACCAACATATTTGTTTTGCGGTTTGGATCTTGACGATCCATCTGAATCAGGCTCGCCTGGAGGACGCTCTGACGCCTCCAATGTAGCCTCGATAAAATTAGCTGACCTGGATGAGAGGCTAGATCATGGGCAATCAGTGGACTCCTATGCCGCTGAAATGCCTTTGGCAACAGACTCGGTCCATGTCAGCACAAAAGATAGTAGGAAGCCGCTTAATAAGCTTTCAGGCGCCGCAAGGAAACGCCTGAAGAGGCTTATTGCAGCCAACTACTCGGTAGCTGAGGCCAAGGCTATTGCTAAAAAGCCTTGGGATCAGCTCGATATTGAAAGGCCTCCTCTGAATCCGACGAAGGCGAGGGTGAGCAGCAAGGAGGGTGTTAATAAAACTCCTTTAGTGCCACCCAAGGCTACCGCCTCAAAACGCCAGCGCTCGGAAGAAGAGTCTCCGAACCAGCCGAAAAAGGCGGCTAAAACGGAGGAAGCGCAGGCTGGCCCGTCGAGGGCAAAGCCTACGTTTAAAGAGGCAGTTGGAGCTTCGCGAGTGGGCATTCGGAACAGCGAACCCATGAGTGAAGAACAAATGAGGCTGACGCATCGTAGCATCATCCTCGAAATTACCAGGGCTGAAAAAGGTACTGGTCCAAAGTTCTTGGGATTCTCCAAAAAACCTGGCTGGATCCTCATCACATGTGAGAACCAGTATAGCCAGGAGTGGCTTGTGAGCAGAATCCCAAGCCTCAAACCGTGGCCCGAGGCAACCCTCTCGTACATACCTGAGAAGGAACTGCCTAGGCCTACAATTTGTACCACTTTTGTGCCCAGCAGCGAAGCGGAGAGCCTCGATGAAGCTCTGCTGCTGCTGAGGACGCAAAATGTGGGGCTCAATACTGAGCACTGGAAGACCATCAGCAGTAGGGCTGAGAAGGGCGGCACTATAACGACCTTCTCCATAGATGACCCTTCTGCTGAGGTATTAAAAGCTGCGGAGTACGGGGCCGCTATTGGCTTTAAAAAGATAATTTTTAAGGTCAAGAGCGGCAACGACAACGCAGCAGAGTCCACTGAGCCAACGAAGAGCTCCAGCCGGCGCGAGGGACATCAACTGTCTGTAAAGGCAGGCGATGTCTCTCAAGTCGCTAGCAGGGGAGTTGGCACGGAGGGGCGTGGGTCGCACAAAGGTGGGAGGGCCATCAGAGGGCAGGCTAAGTCTGTAGGTGGAACTAAACGTCCGCCGAAGACGAAAGCCGGCTCCAAAGGCCCCTCCACCAAAAAGGGCGCCTAGGAAAAGGAAAAAAAAAAAAAAAAAAAAAAATAGGAAGGATGAGGGTGGTTCAAATCAACCTTCACCATGCGATGGCTGCCACAGCAGTGCTAGAGCGGCTTCTCCTGCGGGGTGAGGTTGATATCGCTCTCATACAAGAGCCCTGGACCCAAAATGGTGCGGTTCTGGGACTGCAGTCTGCAGGTAAAATTCTTTATAATACCTGTAGCTCAAAGCCCAGAGCAAGCATAGTTTTCAATAAAAATATTGAATGTTTGCCAGTGCCAGAGTTATGTACTGACGATATGGCGGCAGCTTTTGTCAACATCAAGGGCAGGGAGGGAACACGCATCATTGTCTGTTCTGCGTACCTACCTTATGAAGGACAGGACCCCACAGTGGAGCTTGCGCGAGTGGTGGCGTACGCGCATCATCACAAAGCCGAGTTACTTGTTGGAGCCGATGCCAATGCCCATCACATAACGTGGGGCAGCACCGACACAAATAATAGAGGTGAGTTACTACATGACTTTCTCTTAGTTAACTGTTTACAAGTACTCAACAGAGGGAGCAAGCCGACCTTTGTGACTACCGTAAGGCAGGAAGTTTTAGACATAACCTTTGCCACTGACAACATGGCCAAGTTTATATCAAACTGGCATGTCAGTGAAGAAAGCTCTATGTCTGATCACAGACAAATTCGTTTTGATCTAGCAACATCTGCAAAAGATCAAACTGTAACGTACAGGGATCCGAAAGCTACAGCCTGGGATGTTTATAATAACAAACTAAGGCAAAATCTTGAGGACTTCCCTAAAAATATATGCACACCGGAGGAGCTAGAACATGCAGTGGAGGCTATCACGAGGGCAATAAGGAGTGCCTTTGAGGAAAGCTGTCCGCTCAGAACAAAGCACTCCAAAAGGAATGTACCCTGGTGGAACTCTAGGCTCCAGAAGCTACGGGCGAAAACCAGGCGTCTTTTCAACAAGGCAAGAAGAACCCTTGATTGGGAAAACTACAAGAAGGCCTTGACTGATTATAATAAGGAGATAAGGAAGTCCAAGCGTGCTGCATGGAGGAAGCTCTGCGAGGAATTAACACAAATGCCTCAAGGGGCTAGAATCCATAGACTGCTCGCAAAGGACAAGCCTAGTCAATTAGGGCTGCTTAAAAGACCTGATGGCTCCTTCACGAACACTGAGGAGGAAACTCTTCAGTTGTTGATAAAAAGTCACTTTCCGGGGGCTCGCAACCTTTCGGCCGGGTCAGACAGAACGCCTTTACACCAGAGGCCTCGAAATGAGGACCGTAACAGAGCGGCTAATCTCATCCGGCCCAAGGTTGTGAGATGGGCTATTAGATCCTTTAAACCCCTGAAGTCTAGTGGTGAAGACGGACTGCTGCCCATTCTTTTACAGAAAGGCATAGACGTACTCACGCCGCATCTGGTAAAAATCTACCGGGCAAGTTATGCCTGGGGATATATACCGGAACAATGGACCCGGGCTAAGGTATTATTTATACCAAAGGCAGGTCGGAAGGATTATGCTCTGCCTAAGTCCTTCAGACCAATTTGCCTTACGTCCTTTATGCTCAAAACTCTAGAAAAGATCCTAGACAGATGCATAAGGGACAAAGCCCTGGCCTCGAAACCCATTCATTTCACCCAGCACGCCTATCAGATGGGAAGGTCCACTGAGACTGCCCTGATTCAACTAGCTGACAGGGTGGAAAAGGCTCTGGATGATAAACAGATAGCTCTGTGCGCATTTTTGGATATAGAAGGTGCTTTTGACAACACTCCCACCAACACGTTAGTGAGGGGACTGCAAAACAAAAATGTGGACCCGACTACAGTTAGGTGGGTAAAGGCCATGCTATCCAAACGTAAAGCGAAGGTTGAACTACATGATACCTCGCTTACTGTAGCAACTACAAGAGGGTCTCATTAAAGTAATGGGTCTCATTAGTACAGGAGAGTGTCGCTTCTGTCATGAGGCAGAAGAAACACCAATGCATATCCTGTGCGAGTGTGGCCCCTTAATGCACAAGCGCAGTCACATCCTAGGAAGCCACACAATGGCTTGTGAAGATGTGAAGAATGCCTCTATCAAAAAAGTACTACAGTTTCTCAACGTGGTAGGTATAGGTAGAGAGCTTTAGTTTACGTGGCGATCACAATATTTCAGAAATGGACGAAGTGATACTGGTTCTCTAGCAGACAGAAATAGCCACTAAGCGTATAATAATAATAATAATAATCTGCAGGTTGTCTGAAAATTTCATCAAAATCTGTTCAGCGGTTTCGGAGTCGCCTTTAATATACGTACCTATATAGATAAAGAATATATAGATTATGCACTGTATATATAAGTTATAACTTTACTTTTAAAAGTCAAATTAGGTGAGGAAATAACGCTTTTCTACTAAGTCCTCGCCTTAAGGGAACATATAACTTTAAACAGCCACTTTTAGAAGCAGTTTCGCTACTAAAGTGGGCTTAAGCACTGTTAACTTGATTGTATAGCCACTGACGCATCATTGTCCTAAACGAGGTATAACATCTTTTAAAATTTGAGTTGATAACTTTCGAAGAAATCGAACCAAAATTGCGCTGTCATCGCGTCTGTTGTTAGTAGAAGAGCGATCCACTTTTTTCGATGTATCGAGCCATTGTTTTCTATTTCTTTTCTTTCTTAAGTATTTATTGGATAAAGTAACTCGCGTGAAATTTAGTGGACAGCTTCGACGTAATGCGACATATTGATGAAATTCTTTTCAATGTGAAAGCGGTGTAGACGGAATAAATGGGTCGTTGTTTTTTGTTGTCCTAAAAAGATAAATTTCTCATTAATGTCAGGGCTAGTCGAGCGGGAGCCTGCGGGTATATAAGAGTAGAGTGACTCGTGGCGTGATCTACAATATTCTATTATTTGTAATATTCACTTTCGTTGTATGGTAAAAATAGTCGCCTTACTATGACCCACGGACCAATACTGAACTGACTAACAGTTTGTCTGCGGGGATAATTTTACAATTTTTAAAACGATCTATCGTCAGTTGGTCAGTTTTTTTATCAAAATACAAGAAGATAATGCTGTCCAATATACTTATAGTCTGTCATTTTCGCATAGTTAGAAACAGCAGGTTTGCCATTGAAAAAAAGTTCCTTATTAATATTTGCGAAAAACTTAAGTAGAAATGTGTTTCAATTATCAATTACATTACACTTTCTAATATTAATGTTTTAAGCATTTTTTTTCTTGCCTCAATTTGACTTCAAGATATTTTTTTAATACAACGAATTCGAATAAAATAAATGATCCTTCAGCTACCGGGTGGTGTAGGTAATTAATGTGTGTACTATTTTAAAACCGACAAGATCTTTTAAGATGTCAACGTCTCAGTAAGAAACTACACAATATTTAATGCAGGCTAATAGTGTCGTCGACCTTTTACAGGGTCAGCCTAGGCACAATCTAATACAGATGAAATGTATACCTACGTCATTGAATACATAGATACTTACTTAAGTACGGTTGAGAACTATCGTGTGGTCCAGTGAACATGTCATTAGGTTAATAAGACGTGTGGATTCATTACTGGCTGCCTTACCCACTAACGCGTTCAGTTCAGGCGTAAAACACAGAACTCTATAATGGAGTTAATAAGAAAATTATACCATAAGTAAATATTGTTTTTTTTTTTTTTTTAACAGAAGTACTTCATTTGATCGGTGAGCCGGATTTCCGAGATGTTCGTCTGCGGTGGGAGTACGGTAAAAGTAATGATGACGACCAGCCAAGGTTACTGGCTTTTCAAGTTCATTACTGTGAACTGCAAGCATGGGGGCAATACCGGTGTCGTACCAAGGTATATAACAATAATTTTTTTTATCACTTTGTTCCAGTTCATGTTTGTTTAAAACCGTCACTTTTATTTAGTTCACAGAAAAAGTCGGTTACAAATACAAAAGTGCAAACTATCTATACTAATATTGTAAAGAGGAAAGATTTGTTTGTTTGTTTGTATAGAATAAAATTGTTGTTGAAAAATATTGTTTGTTGAAAAATTCTTTTTACCACGAGAAAATGCTTCATTCTTACGGGAAATCTAAAATAATAGATAGAATTGGTCCGGGAGATAGCGCCATCTATCCAAAATACGGTAGATGGCGTTTATACTTTTCTACGCGGACGAAGTTGCGAGCATCAGTTAGTTTAGAAATAAAAAGGTTCTTCTAAAATCCGGATATAAAGATACTTTTTAAATAAGTTCGTTGAGGCTTATTTTTCTTAAAATTATTTAGTACAGTTCACTCACAGTGCAGATAATCGGCTTATATTTATTTTTTACTAGCTGGCGCCCTTAACTTCATCCGCGTTAAAAAAGAAAAAAGGTGCCTATACTGTGTCTTGTACGTCAAAATGTTTGTCTACCAAAAGTTTCATGAAAATCAGTAGATAACGAATTAACTGTTAAGATGAACGAATTGAACCAAGCTCCCTAACCACTCATCCAATGGGCTCGTCATGCGCCACACCAATGGAATAACCAAGGAAAGCGAAGACGAAGAAGGTTTTATATGTAACTACTCGTAGTTGTTGCACGCAGCTTCACCCGCGTAACTTCATAAAAATAGTTAAGTATTCGCTGATAATGTCGCTTTCTATAGGTGAAAGAATTTTCAAAATCGGTCCAGTAGTTTTTTAGTTTATTCATTACATAAGTAGGTACAAATATTTTCTCTTTATAATACCTTGGTACTTATTAGATTTACCGGGAGTGGGTCGCTTAGTTATCAAATAAATAGAGTGATTTGATGATTTCAGGTAATAGACGACGTCGATGAGGAGTCATCGGGCGTTGTGCCTAACTTAAGCACTAGTGCGCCGCCCTCATCGGTAGCGAGACGCGGTAGGAGCTATAGCGCCCGCATCACAGGCCTTCGCATGGCCACGACTTACTCTTTCGAAGTGCGCCCGGTGAGGCGAGACGCCCGCGACCTTGCCGACCCACACTCTATCAGCTCCAAGATTGTTATAGTTCCCACCAAAGGCTGTGAGTGTTACATTCACTAATTAATTACTTTAATTTGCTTTGCGATTTCCTTAATTTTATTTAATTAGTACTTACCTATCAGCGTCGGTAAAATCTATACATATACTTAATAAAATCGTAAACGAGCCGTGTCTGTTATTAAATATTTAAAAAAAAATCACTGTTACCGAGGTCAAAAAAATAGTTTTTAGAGTTTTTACAGCTAGTATTACTATTACTAAGTGTCTAAATTATGCCTCATTTTCGAGAGTTATTTCATTTTTATTTTAGAATAAAACTGAAAAGACTATTTTTCATCCTTATTTGCAATTTTTACCTTGTAATTAATAGCATAGAATTCCGTGTGGTTGTTTCATTTATCTTCAAGTAATCTTTATTTCATTTTTAATACCTACATAATTCTTTTTTGTAACTAAAAAACCAGTACACAATAATCTAGACATGCAGCGCCATCTCTGGGTCAACCAAGAAACCCGCGTTTTCTTCTTCCTGTAAAAACCGTTCTTACGTAGGTAATTAACACAACTGTGCCGTGGCATATTGGACCGTAAGAGCGTCGCATTACGGTCCAATTTAGCAAAGGCTCCATTAGTTTCAGCGCGCGCCACGCAGTGCTTGCCTCAAGCAAGCGAAGTGGAGGTGTCGACGGGCCCGTACTTCGGCGGGCGGATCGCCGTGGAGGCGGCGGACGGAGGCCCCGAGCGCTGTTCGTTGCAGGGGAACCCCAACAGCGCCCAGGACGCCTACATCCTGCGCATACAGCACGACCAGTGCGGCTCCGAAGTCAACGACACCACCGTCGCCACTTACGTCATCGTGCAAGAGAACTTGCCCATACTTACACACAGCACCAGACGGTACAAACCTTTACTAACGACTCGCTCCCGGTTTCGCCCACGAAAAAACTTAATAACATACTAGCTGTTGCACGCGACTTCGTCCGCGTAACTTTATAAAATATCGTCTATTACTCGCTGATAATGCAGCTCTCTATAGGTAGGTGAAAGAATTTTTAAAATCAGTCCAGTAATTTTTGAATTTATTCATTACATACAAAAATACCAATCTTTTCTCTTTATAATCTTCTAATATATATAATTCTTCTGTCACATTGTTAGTTGCCATACTCCTCCGACACGGCTTAACCGATTTTGATGAAATTTTATATAAATATATAAATTTTATATGTCTGAGAATAGGTTTTTATCTACTTTTTATACGCGGGCAGCAGCTAGTTGGTATAATAAAAATCTGGATTAACATATAGGATACTTTTTATCCTAGAAAAATATTAGATTCTCGATCGATCGTCCAAAAATATAAAAATTGGGCGCCACCCCTGTCGTCATATTATTATCGATAAAGATCAGGATTCCACGTTGATTTAATATAGTAATGAATATGACGTTTTCTTTAAACTTTAGTTGTATTTATACACTTTACAGATTCCTTGTTTTGTGTACTTACAAACCTGAAACTTTGACCGTGAGAGCTGGCATCAATTTGCCCAAAGCGAATCCGGGAGACGTACTTCATCATATGAAGCCACACTTCGGCTCCGTGGAACCCTACGACAATCAAGATATGGACTATAACGAGCTGCAACCCGCTAGACTTGAGGCCAGGAAGGAAACCAATCAAAGTACGTAATAAGTACAAAACTTTTATTAACATTGAAAATCTATAAAATTAAAATTCTATAAAAAACGGTACCGATACTTTTTTTTAAGGCTTTTATTCCTGTGAAATTTTAATTTCAATTAAATACAAATACAAATAGATAATTTCTTGGTTACGATTTGGCCCAAGTGACGTCATCAAACGAGCAATGTAATAAATTAAGCAAATTTAAATAAAAATTAACTAGGTAAAACAGCAAAATGTTGTAGTTAAAATTTTATATGCTCAATACATAGACAATATGTAATGAATTCTACTAATGCCATCATAATGAGGCATTTCCGATATAATAAAAAAGGTATCAGGCTTTAATCAGGCTGATGGTCCACTTGATGGTAGTTGGTTACCGTCGCCTATAACACAAGCAACGCCATAGTTGTTGCAATAGAAGGATAATATATATAATTTGAATTTTTCTATATTTTCAATATACAGGGTGGAGTTTTGTAATGCACCTGAAAGGAAAGTACTCTTAATACTGTAGATAGAAAATTTTACTCAAAGAAAACATTCCTTTATTTTTGAATAGAAAGAAAACTGCATTCAAAGATTTTCGAATATTCGCTTGCTACACCCGGGAATCGAACCGACTGAAATATGCAAAAATTACACCTTATTGCATCGATAAATTAAATTAATTTAACTTAAATTAAACTTGATAAATTTAATGAAAGTCAAACTACATATTCAAAAATAAAAGAATGTTTTCTTTGAGTAATTTTTTTTTATCTACAGTATTTTTTTTTTTTTTTTTTTTTTATTTTTTTTTTTTTTTTTTTTCTAGAACCCCTCCAGCATCATACGCTGAAGCCTATATTTACAATATCTCTTTCATTCCAGTTCTCGCTTGCTTACCTCTCGCACATTCATTCTGCATACTTGGTCTTTCTTTCATCCATCTTTTCTTTTATTCCATTACGGGTGGGATGCCCGTCTGTCATTCCCTACTCTAAACTATCTTATATATCTATCATATATTATATATCTATCTTTTATTTACGGTTGGGGGTAATAATTCGACACACAATACTTTCATTTAATAAACTTTCGACTCAATAATACAATGAATATATAATAATACCTACAATAAATTACAATTATACAATAAAATTTAAAATAACTATACAATTCTACATATATCTATATCTACAGTATTGAGTACATTCCCTTCAGGTGGCATTACAAAATTTCCACCCTGTATAATATATAGATATGTGTTTCCATTTAGGTATGTTCGGTGAGATATCTTTGGTGATGTTCCTTGTGGTGGCCGCGTTCGGTGGCATTGCACTGTTGATATGGAAGATGGTTCCGCAGAGCGACAAGGACAACATATCAATCGCAACCGTGTCGTCCTTGTCTCGCACAGGCTTCTTCAGTAGGAGGAACAGAGACAGATTCTCGGACCAAAGCTCCGTATATTCAATTACCCTATCCGAGAAGGATGTCGACACTAAGAAACATACCGAAGGCGACAATACTTCGGAAGCGTGAGATGAGACTGCAATAATCTTAATGTATTTATATAGGTTAAATTAAGTTATTATATAAGAAAGAGTGTTTTTACTATAAATTGTAAGTATAAACGATATACATATTTCGATAAGAAGATATTGAAAATGTTGCTGAAGTAAATGAGGTGGCCAGTATTTTTGACGGATTCGATTCACACAGTCTAGATAATCTGGATCTAGATTGCTGGAAATGGTAAAAAGAATTCTGAAAAGTATTATAAATGGTCATAATTTATTAGAATATCTGGTTTGGTCTCTCAAAGTGAGATATCTATATATCAAGAAACCAGAATGTCCAAAACGTTACCACAACTTTTTTGCATATATTATGGTTTATTTATTATATTATTATTTTATAATGGAAAAACGCATTTTATGACAAATGTCATTCAGCAATCTAGACTTTGTGAACCTTATAGCCTTTCCAACGCTCATTTCTCAGCAATTTTCTATTGTAAAATTCGATAAATTCGTGTAAAACTAGAGTTATTAAACTGAGTGTGATAAAATATTAACCGTTTCTCATTTTAATAAATCCTCCGGTGTGTCTAGTATGTATATTTTCTTTTCCAACTTCACTTGGCTAAACAGAATTCCTCTGACCACGTCGTCTAGTTCTTCTAGAGCTATTTGTGCGTGTAGTCTTATCACCGAGTCCTCGTTTGTGTCACTGTATAAACTCTTCAACGTTCTGTATATGGGCAGGAGATTTTCCTTCAATTGTAACAAGTTCTCTTTGCCGAGACCCTTTATTAGACTCGATATTACCATCACAGCGGCCCTTTGGCATTCAATTGCTTTGTCCGTTTCAATTATACTCCATAGACAGAGTAACACCTGGAAATTTAAATTTATAGCGTTCAATTTTATTAAAGTGTTTTTATATAAAACTGGCAGCGTTTTATATAAAAACACATTAATAAACCCGGCGTTGCTCGGGTTAAGATCCATTTTTTAACGTAGATATATATCAAATTATATTATAGTTTTCGGTTTAAACAAACTTTCTACTAGATCATTTCTAGAACTTTCTAGACTTTTGTAGAAAATTTCGAATCGATTTTGACAATTGCAAGTATTTTGGAACTTTCTAGACTAAATCATTCCAGAAATTTGTTCTGAAAATTTCCAGGAAATCACACGAGTTAGAAAAGGAGAGATATATATTTTTTTACATTTTTGCTACCCACAACCACCCACTTCCACTTCACCTTACTTTCACCAGGAGACCAAGGCGTATTTACCACCCCAACGGGAAATTGATTGGAGTTGGTGGTCAATGGTCATAGAGAAAACCCTGTCTTCACGTACTAACATTAGCATTTTATATAATACTAGCTGGTGCTCGCGACTTCGTCCGCGTGGAAAGTATAAAACGCCATCTACCGTATTTTGGATAGATGGCGCTATCTCCCGTGCCAAGCCGCTAGTATTTACTTTTATTTTAGATTTCCCGTAGGAATGAAGCATTATCCCGCGGTAAAAAGTAGCCTATGTTCATCACGGATAATGTTGGCTTCTAATGGTAAAAGAATGTTTCAAATCGGTCCAGTAGTTTCGGAGCCTATTCTAAACAAACAATCAAATCTTTCCTCTTTATAATATTAGTATACAGATATTACATTAGATTAGATTTTATGTCATCATTTTAATAAAATTTGATCTCCTCATGTCTGATTGGATCTCAAAGTGTAACCCCGACTATGCCTCGTTGCGCTTTCTTACGAGACTAATAGATAAAGAATAACTCTTTAAAAAAAACCGACTTAAAACCGTTTTCTCATGGATGCAACTCTCAGAACTGGACCAAATTGATATGGGACCACACGGGAAGCACCAAATTTCAAATAAAAAAAGAATAATCAAAATTGGTTCACCCAGTCGAAAGTTATGAGGTAACAAACATTAAAAAAAATACAGTCGAATTGAGAACTTCCTCCTTTTTTGGAAATCGGTTGAAAAATTAAAACAAAGAGAAACTACCTATCTACTCTATACATACTTCATTTTCTAAAAAATCCTCCTTACTAAGATACATACCTCGTAAATAATTGATCCTATCTTGTAATGTAGAACGAGGGCTATTTCGGCCAAGTTAGATAAAGCCGATGTCCTTATAAGTGGATCTTCATCTCGGCATGCGCAAAGCATTGTATTCAGCAATGTAGTTTTGTGAACTACTGCCATTTCACCTATAATTAAAAATAATATATTGTTACATGAATCATAAAACTTTGTACATGTACATAATGTAGGCGGACGATGTCGCGGTGCCCGCCCCATCCCTTTTTTATCCCTTATACGTAATAGCGTTGCTTTTGTTATAAGCGATGGTAGTAGCCACCTACCATCAAGTGGACCATCTGCCTGTCGACCTCAACATAAAAAAAACCAGGATGTGACTACCCAGGCGTAAATAATTAAAAATCAACTTTGGACTCATTCAGATTTTCTTATTGCGTTTTCCTTCACCTTTATAGCAAGTGAACATTCATATAATATTATTTTTAATCTACGCATGAAATCAAAAATCATTACAGACCCAACGCTACCATAGAGGAGCTCTCAACAACAACAACTTACAGACGACACAATTGGTCTAGTGGCTAGTAGAGTAACCCAAGCCGTTAACCAAACGGTCGCGGGTTCGAATCCCGCTACTAATGTATATATGTGTTAACATTTTACCTTTGTACATGAGTCATAGATGTTTTGTATTTATAATATGTATGTATTTACAAAAAAGTAATCTATGTAGTATATCAACTGTCCAGGGTATCCACAATACAAGCATTAGTTGCTTAGTGTGGAACTGGATGGTGCTGTGTGGAATGTGTGGAATATTTATTATTTTACTAGCTGGCGCCCGAGACTTCGTCCGCGTTGAAAAAGAAAATTAGTATCCTATCCTGTGTCCTGTACATCTAAATGTTTGTCTACCAAATTTCATGAAAATCAGTTAATTCGTTTAAGAGTTATGGAGGAACATACATACATACAATACCTGCACTTACAGATTTATTATTAGTATGTATGATTGATACAGACAAAAAAATACTTAAAAGCCAATCAAGAATTTTACATTTGTATTACTTTTAAGCCTTTCAATAGGAAAAACAACTTACCCAATCTTCTGGTGACCTTCACAATGATGTCACCAATCTTCATTCTAAGCTCCGAATTTTTATTTTGATCTTCTTTAGTTTCTAAATGTTGTGGCACAGAGGAAGATTGTAAGAACTCCTGGCACAACACTTGCAACACATATTCAGTGCAGTGCAAGCAAAGTGATGCTATACCATTTATTGCAGACAAGTAAATGTAGGAATCTGGATCCTTGAGTTGCTCCTAAAAGTAACAATAAATATTGCATTCCAAATCCGATCCGGCTTGAAGGACCAACCAAATATTCTTTAAAATCTTTAAATTATCATTTCAGTTCTAATAAATATAATATATTTAAAAATTAAATACAAAAAAATCATGACATCTCAACATTAAGTCAGAAAAATCACCAATTATATTATTATTATCCTTACATATTATAAAACAAAGTCCTCCGCCGCGTCTGTCTGTTCGCGATAAACACAAAAACTACTGCACCGATTTTCATGCTGTTTTCCCCGATGGATAGACTGGTTCTCGAGGAACATTTTAGTATATAATTTACAAAGTTACGCGGGCGAAGTCGCGGGCAGCAGCTAGTTTTAAATATTTTAAGTAGGATTTACAGTTAAATACCTTCAGTGGGTGGTATCATGATAAGAAAGAAATGCCAAGCATTGTACTCACCTGGAAGAGTAATAAGACATAATGTTTCTTTGACATAGTTTCAGGGTCTTTTGCTGTAATCAACTTGGTCAGTTCAATTATGCCGTGTGCTCTGATAGGCAACAAGTTATCAAACACATTGGACAGAGCTTGTTCATAGGGTGTGTCTGATTTTTTATATTCATCAGAATTTATAAGAGATAAAGCCTCCTCACATAATAATTGATTTACATTGGATTTATCCGACGCCATTCTATTCAATATTGGCATTAATTCTAAGAATTTATCGTCTAAATCATCTTTTTTTGTATTATCTAATACAGTATTTAGCAAAATTAGGGCTATTGTTACACATTCCTGATTCTTATCAACATCACTCTTAATGAAGTTTTCTACAAAATTAAGAACAGTCAATGGTTTATTCTTTAATATGGATGTAACTTTTGCAGACAAACTCATTTCAGATAACAACTGAAGTATAATTGCATACTGTTCATCAATATCATCTAATAAAAGTTCTTCTTCATTTCCCAATACGTTTGTTCTCTCTTTCTTGTGCCTTTCTGCAGTAATAATAATAAGCTTTTGCAACAGAGCTTTGAATATTAATGTAATTACATCTTCATTTGTTAACATGTTAAACAAATGTATAAAATAAACAACAGCCTCATCTCTTGGATACTGAAACTCACTTCTTGTACATTTTATTCCAATGCCGGAGTCATATTCATCCATATCAATATATAATTTTGTATTATTTTGTCCAAATATAAGCATATCTACAATTCTACATACATCTGTTTCATTTAACTCTTCTATGCATTTAATTATAACGTCTTGTATTTTTATTTTTATTTCCTCGTTTTTATTACATCTCATTCCAAGTAAGAAGAGTACGAAAAGATTGGGGATTAATAAGGTTATAAGAGATTCTGTATTTGGTCCGTCTATAGATGCGTGTAAAATATTAATTTTGTGCTCTATATCCTGTGGAGTTAAGATCAAAGTGCCCGGTAAGTTAGATTTGGAATTAAAATACTCACAAGTGAAACTTTGGAACACTTGTTTTATTAGAGATTGGATACATTCTCTTTGAGGATATTTCTCATTTAGTGCTAATATACAAGCAATGGAGACAATCAAATAATGTGTATTGTTTAATTTAAGAATTCCAGTCAGTTGGTCACACATGTTACTGAGGTATTCCTCTTCTGTGTTATTGCCATGTTTCTCCTTTACAATTTTACAAATAGTATCAATTTTTTTCCACTCAAGACCCGTGTCCGTATCATATGTTTCAGTGAAACATCGTATCAGACTCAACAATCCTTGTGGAGCAATCAATCTTCGACTCAACTCTTTTGCAATGACTCTCATAACAAAAGGAGGAGGGTTTGGGTTTTTTACACTTTGCAAAACAATTAGCTCCTTCATAAGAATAGGTTGAAAACAATTAGCAACAAAATTGTTATATAAAGTTAAATATTTTTTTCTGTCTGCATTAAGATTCTCCCACATTTCTTGAGTCATTATAAAATTTTTGTAAACGCCTGGTTTCTTTAATGGAGCAAAAGACAACTGTATTAAAGCGGCCAGATAATCTGATAAATGATATGATACAATTATATCTTTAAATATAGGAACTCTGTATGCTTCAGTAAACAAACATGTACACTCTGTGAGAATATCATATTTTTGCTTGTCATTTAAATCAAGTAGAGGCAGTGAAGATGCAGATATGCATCTTTGCGATAAATTGATTCCCAAACCAGGTAATAGTGCGAACGAAAAACCCAGCACAGCAACAATTTGAAAACATTTCTGGAGTAGCTTTTTCTGCTTAACACTTATAAGTATTTCACTGTTCAATTTAATGATAGCTGACAAATTTTCAAGTTCCACAAAAATTTTCTTCAAGTATGCTTTGTGCGGACTATAGACTTCTTGAGGTTTAGTCCCATCTAATATTGCTTTAGATATCAAAGATATAAAATCACACTGTTCATCTGAAAAGCAAATTACGAAAGAAATTAATAAAAATAATAATGTAGGCATGGGAATTCTTTTCTTATATATTGTTTTCAATAATTAGTAGATTCAATAATTCAAAAATAAAATTTAAAGACCTACCATCTATCATTAATTTTTCAAGGCGATCAAATACTGATTCAAGGGTCGACATGTTAAAAGCACCATAAAAGTTTTAACTCTTTATAATTAACAAAATCACAATAACTTCTTCTTCTTCTTCTTCTTCTTCTTAGGTATAAATGGCAATTCGGCTCATTTTAAAATGGCCATTATCTGCCAATGTCATGTCAATGTCGCTTGTCGCGTTATGACCAAAGACGCGTTATGACTGTGTTTTGTGACGTTCCACAGCACGCAAGCGAATAGACAAAAAAAAAAAAAAATTATAAAATAATAAAAAAATTTATACAATACGAGACATTACGAAAGATTGTATAACCGGTATTATTATTAATTAAAGTTTAATGTCATACATATCTACATATTTACATAACATATAAACAAAAGGGGAATTACACATATACAAAAGGAGCGACTTCATGTTAATGGGACGAGGGATTTTGGCAGGGAGAATATCATACAGGGACACGGGGCGTAAGGGGCAATTGAAAAATACATGATCTGTAGAACCTTCCTCAACACCGCAGTCACAGATAGGGCTATTTCGTACACCAATTTTATTGAGGTGGAGGGGAGTACATGAATGTCCCAACCGAAGCCTGCAAATAATTGAAACAGTCCGTTTGTTAGTTGAGCGGAAGCGATAGAACCAGGGTCTGGAGGGAATGGTGGGTTGAATGTCGCTATAGTAACGACCTTTAGCCAGTCTAGAAATTTCCCAGATTGACTGCCAATGCTTATTAAGATCGGGCAGGGCCTGAGCACGTAGATCATTAGTAGTGATATAAAAGTGTTCGCAACTACCAATTTGAATAGAGTCTTTAGCGAAAACATCAACTGACTCGTTGCCTGTGATGCCACAATGACTAGGGATCCAAGCAAGAACAATATTTAAATTATGGTTTTGGCAACTATACAGAGCCTCCTTAATTTTGAGGATTAGAGGGAATTTTGAACCAGACGTAAACTGATTACCGAGTACCGCCTGAAGGCAGCTTAAGGAGTCTGAAAAAATGATGGTCCTATTTAAAGAGTTGTCGATAACAAAATTGATAGCTTCCAAAATAGCTACCGATTCGCCAGTGAAGACTGAGGACATTGGGGGGCACTTAAAGCTTAGGAGCACCTGAAGGTTAGGTATCCAGACAGCAGCACCTACGCAACCATCATTCGTCAATTTCGACGCATCAGTATAAATCGGGAGCCACTCATTCCACTGCGAAGCTATGATTTGATTAAACTTTGTATTGGCACAAGGAGAGTTCTTAGAGATCCCAAAGTCTAGGAGGATTTCGGGTCGGAAAAGGAGGGCATCATAATCAATGGAATAAAGTAAAGGATGAGATGTTTGGAAAATAGGGTCAGGAATATTGCGAATTTTGCGGAAGCTAATAATTAAGGGAGGAGGATCTTTATTTCGCCAATACGAGTTTGTAGGGATTGTGTCAGATAGAAACTCTAATTTAGGCAATAGGGGATGGGAGGAGTTTTGGAAGGCACCTAAGAGGAACCTAGAGCATAGTAGTTTCCTACGGAGGGAGAGAGGGGGATCAAGAGCTTCTATCTGTAGAGCGTTAGTAGGGGAGGATTTCATGGCGCCCAATATTATCCTGAGACATCTAAATTGGAGTTTATCTAATTTTAATAGCGCCATTTTACTACAAGGTTCTAGAATAAATGATCCGTAGTCAAACACACTCCGTATAATGGCGTTATAAATCAGTTTTTGGGTGTAAGGGTGGGCACCCCACCACACACCCGACAAACAGCGGAGAACATTAGTGTTAAAATCGCATTTCTTGAGAACATAGTTTAAATGGGGAACACCAGACATTTTAGAATCAAGAAATACGCCTAAAAATTTAACTACATTTTTGGCTGGGACAGCTTGGCCAGCAAAGGTCAGCTTTATTTCCGGAATTATTCTCTTCCGAGTAAACACGACAGCACAGCACTTCGGCACAGATAATGATAGGCCGTGAACAGACAACCAGTCCTCTAAGTATAACAGAGCTCTGTTGAGCCTAACTTCGGCTTCTTGGACTGAGGTAGCTGCAACATACAGAACTATATCATCAGCGTATTGAAGTATGTTACAAAAAGAGCGCACTACTTGATCTAGGTCGTACGTGTAAAGGTTATATAATAGAGGACTGAGGACAGAGCCCTGTGGTAAGCCCTTCCAGACATGTCGGGGGGGGAGAAGAGAGCCATTAAGCCGAATTTGGATGGTTCGATCCATGAACATGTTGCATATAAAATGAGCCAACCTCACCGGGATACTCAGCTGAAGCAATTTTTGCCTGAGTAGGGGGAGTAGGACGCTATCATATGCCGAATTTATGTCAAGGAAAACACCCACAAGAATTTCATTTTTTGAAAAGGCTAATCTGATATCAGTGGTAAGGATGGAAAGACTATCCATGGTGCTCAAACCTTTCCGGAAGCCGAATTGGGTATAGGATAAGATAGACGAATTTTCGACGAACCATTCGAGACGATTCTTAATTAAGTGTTCAAGTATTTTCACCAAAGTGGAGGATAAAGCGATGGGACGGTAGGAAGAGGGGTCGGTCGGGGGTTTACCAGGTTTCAATAACGGGATGATGATTTGGTTCTTCCAGGATTCTGGGATAACGCCAAGTTCAAAAAATTTATTAACTAAAGAAAGATAATATAATTTCGTATTCATTCCAGAATTAACCAAAAAGGAGTAGGGAAAACCATCGGGACCAGGGGAGGAATCTATAACACGATTTAAAACATGTGTTAATTCAGTTAAAGAGAATGGGTTATTAAATTTATGTGGGGTAATAGACGAGGGGTATGGAGAGGGAAGGGAATTCAAATTAGGAACGAAAACAGGTGCGATTTTGTTAAGGAAGGCAAAAACCCACTCAGAGGGATCATTAGAAGGAGGGGAGGGGGGGCAAAAGGAACCACGAAACCTTTTGATGGATTTCCACAAAATGGTGGATGGGGTACGGGGAGACAAATTTTGGCAGAATCTGATCCAACTCATACGTTTCTTCTTCTTAAAAAGGCGTTTGCACATGGCAACCATCCTTCTAAAAAAAATAAAGTTGTCTATGGACATGAACAGACAATACGTCAGTTCAGCCTCTTTGCGCTTATTGTACATGGTTGTGCATTCCGAGTCCCACCAAGGAGGAGAGAGTTTTGTTTTTGTTCTCAACTTTTTCAGTGGGATGCTATGGCTGGCTGCACTTTCCAGCGCTATTTGGAATTGCTCATGACATGTAGAAAAGTTGTTACTATCAGCGGGAGGTATCAGTGATGTGTTGCGATCCGTGTAACGAGAGAAACTGTCCCAATCTGCTCGGTTGAGGTTATATTTAAGTAACGGCGAAAAATCCCTTGTAGGGATAATGGAGGATTCCGGAATGGTAAGCAAAATAGGGATATGGTCACTGCCATGGGAATCTACTAAGACTCTCCACGAAATACGAGAAGATAGGTCAGGGGAGGAAAGGGAAAGGTCCACCGCACTAACGTTACCACCAGGAGGTGTTCTCCTAGTAGGAGAGCCGTCATTGAGAATCGAGATGTTTAGATCGTCAAGAAGGTCGACGAGTTTACACCCAAAGGCGTCACAAGATGCACTGCCCCAGGTTAAGTGGTTGCAATTAAAATCACCCAGTATGAGAAAGGGACCAGAAATTGCATTAAATAAGAGCTCCAAATCGGGAATTGAGACTACATTAGGATTAGGGATATATAGGGAGAGAATAGATATATCTAAATTGTGGATTTTGATTGCTACTGCATTGAGGGAGTCAGGGAGAGAGGGAAGAGGAATCTGAGAGTAGGTGGCAGTAGACTTAATTAGAATTGCTGTACCAGCATAACCATCACCCCTGTCATCCCGCAGACAGGCATATCCAGGTATCCTAAAGTAGGAACCAGGGACAAGCCATGTCTCCGAGATGGCAAAGGCAACAGGGCTATGCAAGTTAATTAATTGTAAAATTTCGTGTTTTTTAGGACGGAGACTGCGACAGTTCCACTGGATTAGGTGGAATTTGCTGGACGATTTGTACGAGCGTATTCAATTTGGAAGCAACGTTGGACGGTAAGGAACATTCATTAAACTTTGAAAGGATACTGATCAGAGTGATCAAGATGCCTTCAAGTAAGTTATCATTTTCAGGGGCACCATGGAGAGCAGCTCCGTTTGAGGGAGGAGGAGGGTCTCGTTGCCCAATAAGAGCATTGTGGGCGGCTCGATCATAGCCTCGGGCAAGAGGAAAGTGGGAGCGAGGAGAAGACATCGTAGATTTTCTATGGCTCATACGAGAGGAATGGGTAGGTGGTGAGTAGGACTGGGACTGCGAGCGTGTGGAGGGGGCTGTGGGGAAAGATGATGTGTGTTGTGGCGGTGATTGAGAAGAGGACATCACACGGGCCACATCAGAGAATGATCGGCGAACAGGGGCAAACATGGAGGCGGCTTCAAGGTACGAGATGTTATCTTGGGACATTTTCATTTTAATGCTCTTTTGCCGGGAGTGCTCAGGACAATTTTTATCTGTGGCACAGTGACGACCTTCACAAAAAAGACACGAAAGCTGATCTGATGGAATTTGACAAGATGATCCGAGATGAGGTTGGCCACACTTAAAGCAGCGTGGTTTCGAGCGACATTTGTCTTTAATATGCCCAAAACGGCAACAGTTGAAGCATTGGATAGAGGGCAATTGATACACCTCGACTGACAAGGAAGAATATAAACAATAAATATGAGGAGGTAAGTTTTGCCCGCTAAAAGTAAGCACAATAGTCGTGGAAGGGGCCCAGTCTACACTGCCATCATTCTGACGAATCTTCCTGTTGAGACGCCTTGCTTTTAAAATTTTACCACATCCCTGAGGGATTTCAGACATTTCGACTAAGTTGTCCATTGACCAATCCGTTGGGACATCCCGTACTATCCCCATGCGAGTCACGTTGAATGTAGGTATAAAAGATTTGTAATTGCTACTGGCAAGAACAGGATTGTTTACGAATTGGTTAGCGTCATTGGGATTAACAAATTCGACACAAATCCTGTTCCTACCAATATTCTTAATACCGTGTTTAGAAATTTTACCGACATTCGATTTTATGAGCAGTTGACCAAAGTGCAGAGGATTGATGGAATAGCCCGCTTTGGGGTGCTTTTCAATGCGCTGTACGTGTACAATAAATGGGCCATCGTCACTGTCTGTATATTTGCGAGGTTCGCCTAAACTAGGGTCAGTCCATGTATCTTGCCTAGAGTCTGATGGGGGATGTGATTTTTTGGCTGATTCATTAGATATATTAGAATCGGAAGGACGCTTGCGTTTTTCCAGCCCCAAGTCGGACGGAAGCTCCATGGCGTCATGGAAGGCTTCAGGAGGAGGATCAGGGGGTTCAGGGGTGGACACCGACTCCATGTCGGTGTCCAACCAAGGCGATATAAGCAGCTAAACTATTATTGTAGGTTAGTAACTAATAAAAAATAAAATAAGAAAATATAAAGAGAATGTTAGTTTTATTAACTAAACCCAACACCAATATATAAAAATAATCTTACAATAGTTCGTAATGGGGAATTATATACAATTATAAAGTTAATTTTAGTTGGTCTAATTCGCAAACATGTGTTTCAGTCTCGACCACAGAAGCGAAAAAAAACACACTAACTTGAAATTTATCTAAAATCTAGAAATCTAGATTATTTTGTGTTGATTGATTGTTGCTGTTTATTTATCAGTCATCATATCACTGGACAAGTGACAAGTGGACACTGTCAGTGTCACTGACACTGACTGACAATACAAATACTGATACCACAGAACAGAATTGTGATCGTGTTGACGATTGACAGATTGATTGACAGATAAAAATTAACTGGACATGTCATGTCAGTCAACTAAAAGTCAAAAACATTGACCACAGGCCAGAGGTCATTCGAATTTTCAATGCATTTTTCAATTTTCAATACCCATGTTGCCTACCAGTTTTAATTATATCTATCGATACCTCCAGTCCGAGACCATTCCGAGACGAGACAAATAAATTGAAATTGAACTAAAGCAATCCGAGATGTAAATATCATTTGACGAAAAATTCATCCAAATAAATTGTTCTGTGGTTATATGATTAGAAAAAAAAACAGAGTAAAATTGCGACAAGAAATTTGCCGAATAATTATTAGTTTTTGTAAAACAATTTTTCACCATCGCAGTTTCTATTCTATTGTGTTAAGGACTATTCTAATCAATTAAAATGTTGATTAAAGTAAAAGTATGTATTTTAACATTTGAAAAGTATTTTTAATGCTTTTTAGACATCAAATAAAATAACCTACATTTGTTTTCAGACATTAACGGGCAAAGAGATTGAAATAGATATTGAACCTACAGATAAAGTAGAAAGAATTAAAGAAAGAGTAGAAGAGAAAGAAGGCATTCCACCACAGCAACAGCGTCTAATTTTTTCTGGGAAACAAATGTGAGTAATTTTTATTATTAACTTGAAAACAATCAATTTTGGTTGGTAAGTATACAAATCATTTTTTGTTTATTTTAGAAGGTATGAGTAAATTTACTCCATGACTCATGTTTTAACTGCCACACACAAATTATATATATACACACAAACTTTTTCATTAATTTTTCCTTAACTAACATTCTAAATATTAAATGTTATCGTTCAATACACCATACCTACACTTTTAATTAAGTACAAATAAATGATTTGTAAGATATATATCCGTGTTAAAATTAATCTGTCTGTCTGTTGGCGAGAAACACAAAAACTGCTGCACTGATTTTCATGCTGTTTTCACCAATGGATAGAGTGGTTCTCAAGGGAAGGTCCACGTTCTCTATAGCCTTATTCGAAAAATGGACTATCCAACACAAATTTTTCAATTCGAACAAGTAGTTCCTGAGATTAGTGCGTACAATCAAACAAATAAACTCTTCAGCTTTATATATTGGTGTAGACAATGTCTCAGTTTTCAGTTTCCCTATGTATAATAATAGCAATATTCTTGCAGGAATGATGAAAAGACTGCGCAGGATTACAAAGTTCAGGGAGGTTCAGTACTTCATCTTGTATTGGCCTTGAGAGGTGGAGAGTAACTACATTGAAAAAAATCTCATCAAATTCACGACTTGTTATAATTTAAGTCTTAAATTAAATGTAATTATTTTCTATGTAAGATAAAACTTTCATTACACTCTGCCTTTTAGTTTATCTTTAGCCGAAATTTGATCCTCAATTTTGTCGACTACAAAAAAAATATGTTTCTTAAATTACTAGGGAAATGAGCACAAAAATAGATTTGAGCAATTAATTTATTACATCCATAACAATATACATAATATTTCTGGTAAATACATTCTGCGATGTACGAATTTCACATAAAAATAACACATCTTTGGTTCCACCAAACAAATCAATAACATCAAGATTTATTATTAACTTACATATTTTTTTTTTTAATTAGTAAATTTTCTATCATAATAACCACAAGCCTTTCATTTCACATTTTTGTCAAAACATTCATTTTGAGCATTTGATTTTGAAATTATTATACAGAGGCTACATATTCATAAAAGCATGTCTATTTATTGTTAAGTAAAACATCAATTACATGCATTATATCTAAACATACCTATTACATGAAAAACCTTTGTGATCTATGTTATCTGATTATCTAAATATAATATCAAAATTATTAAATGACTTTGGGACGGAAACATTTTTCATTTAATGTGAAAATTGTTTTGCAAACTAAAGTATTTTTTTTTAATGAAATTTAATATACTTATCCCCTTTTATAGCCCTCTATCCTTTTTATCTAGCTTTTTTTTTAGTCCATAGATCATCTGTTATCACTGGTGGTGATAAATCTGTTTATTTATTTCATGATACTGATACTGATGAGAAATTATCATATTTTCAAAACATCAATTTTTGTTAGGTACATGTATATCATGATATACTTAGAGGATTTATCTTAAAATCTAAAAATTATTATTTGGCACAGTTTTCAAAATTTCAAAATGAACAAAATTTTAAAACTCTTATTTTCAATAGTTTTGTGCATTTGTTTGGCAAATCGTACTTACTGCAATACTTTAATGTTTTATACATTTCAACAATAACTCGTATTTATAAATAATATTTAGTTAGGTACATCTGAAGCACAGAACACCAATGAATTATACACTAACTATACACACATTACAATGATTGATTATTTATTGACAAATAGTTATTTTTTAGTTAATAAAATTGCACTAATTAATTACATTTTGTTTAAAATTAGTCTGGAAAATTAACTAAAGGAGATCCATTATGTGTCACTGTTGAAACTTCGTTTATCTGAAAATAAAGAAAATACATTGTTATGAATTTAACGAACAATATATAAGATAATAAGACGTGACAAAATAATAAGATATCTTAATAAACTCACTTCCGGCATCGCCTTAGGTGCAATTTTACCCGTTTATCCAGGAGTTTATTGATGGAAAAAAATTCCATCATTAAACTCCATCAGTAACATGGGTAATGAATTATAGTTGGTCTAGAAATTGTTGATATTTTGGGAAACTCAATTTATATAATACTAGCTGGTGCTCGCGACTTCGTCCGCGTAGAAAAGTATAAAACGCCATCTACCGTATTTTGGATAGATGGCGCTATCTCCCGGGCCAAGCCGCTAGTATTTACTATTATTTTTGATTTCCCGTAAGAATGAAGCAAGTATCCTATGTTCATCACAGATAATGTCAGCTTCTAATGGTAAAACAATTTTTCAAATCGATCCAGGGGCCCTAGACAAAGTGACATGACGAAAACGGTAACGAAGTTCGAAAATAACAAAATGTATGGGAAGTATCACGTGATTTAACGAAGGCTTATGTCAATCCCATACATTTTATTGTTTTCGAACTTCGTTATCGTCTTCGTCATGTCACTTTGTCTAGGGCCCCAGTAGTTTCGGAGCCTATTCTATACAAACAATCAAATCTTTCCTCTATAATATTAGTATAGATAATTTTTATATAACTTCAGTGGTATTTCCATGACTTGGTATGGTAACTTTGACATGATGTTGCAACGAGTAGTCTCCGGGATACACAAGTCAGATATAGCGTATTTGGGCTCAATAGAAAGTTGGGGGTTAGTTTATATTTTTAATTAGTATATGCCCGTGACTTCGCACGCGTCCGATCGGTACCAAACTTCACAGGATTCATCCTTCATCAAAATCGTTACCTACTTTGTTAGGTAAGGTAGGTATGTATGTAATGTAAGTTTATAAAAGAAGACATTACCTACCTACTGATGGGTGTACCATTGAATAAAATTGAATAGGGTGCCATTACTGTCTTTGTACACTACATTCGTTTCGTGTGTCGAGACTGGTCAACATATAAAAGACTAAATTGATAAATGCCACTTGTGATTCAGTACTCGGCCATGTTTTGTTGATGTGGGTCAATGTCGTTTTATGCTACGTGGTCCAGAAGTAGATAGGACGAAAATAATGAAAGCACCTACCTATATCGAGTTTCGGTGTGTTTCGGTTTTTCACTGAAGTACCTATTGTAGCAAGATTTAGTGTTTGTTTAATTCAAATAGGTTTACAAACAAAAAGTTATACCGAAATTCTAAGAAACCGGGCACTCAGTTATGGCCATAATGGCCACAGCCAAAGATTTAAATCTTTGGCTACAGCTAGCTTTTAATAGTTTCCCTGTAAGATGCTCAACTCACCTACGATTCAACCGTCTGACAAAGCCGGCGTTACCCAGCCGTACTTGTCGTGAGTCTTGACCAGAGATCGGAAAGCCTCTTCGGCTCTTCGCCGCGAGAACTCTCTCGAGGATCGCGAAGGTGTCCTCGCCACCCGACCCTGGCCTTTCACGACCGAAGCTGCGAACTGCATCACTACTGCTTCCACTGTGTATGCCGATGCCCAGCCTCGGGGAGTGAGCAATTCCATACATATTGCGCCACCTGAACATTAGGTACGTGTTAAAACATGCACTACAAAAACCGACTTGGGTTTGTTTACCTATCTATACTTTTTAAAAACTACCTTGTCGGTCCTAGGATAGGTATAGAGTAAATTCAGACAAATGGCTGCTCTGCTCTAATATACAACTTGTGTACGTTAGGCTAGGCGATTTAATAGGATTTAGAATAAATCGGAAGATTGCTAGTCTTCTATAATAATATGCAACGCAAATTACACAAATACTTGTGTATTTGTGTAACCTAAACCTAACTGCAGTATGTGGCCTTGTGATTGTATGAATTATTTATAAGTACCTATACATTTATTTACACCTTTTAAAGGTAAAGGTCTTTAACTTTATATTATGGCAGAAAATAATGGTAGGTGGCTTTATGTCGCTTGTGCTGTCCTTAGTAGGAATAGCCCTTAGTAGTAGTTGTCCAACATGTAGTAAGAATGCTCGATTGTTGCACATTACTCACCTTCCATTACAAACCCTTTCTCTATCCTGGGTTCAATAACTCTCATGAAGGGCGGTGCGAAGGGGAAGTTCTCTGGGAAAATGAGATGTAACAATATGTTGGGTATATGTAGTTCGCGCAGATCTCCAGCGAGCTCGCTCTCCGGGTCGATCTGATGAAGTCTCACGTGCCATTCGAACAGATTGTCGTTCACGAGCTCCACCTGAATTTTTCACAAAAATATTTAACTTAGTACTGATACGCTGGCTTATGTCGGCAACCTACCGAAGCTCCTCATTTCTGATTTGATCTTATAGTTTAACCCCGAGCATAGCCCTCTCCATTAAAAAAATAATTTGAAGTAATAGATAAGTAGATTTGATATTTTGTTTTTATTTATTTATTTATATCTTATGTAAAAGTTGGAAAACAGCCGGACGGTTCACTTGATGGTAGACGATAGTCGTTACCTACTCAAGGGTCAAGCAACACCATAACGCTGCGTTAGATGAACAACTAAGACATGGCTATATATATATATGTGTTGTGGATACCCCACCTCCTTCCTTACAGAACCTTACTCACTTACAGAAACATAGATCAAGCTATGTATACTTAACTTAACTATTACTTACTATACTATAATTTGGTACCGACTTGGTATATTTGGTGGTACTACTAAAATAAAAGACTATGAAGTGCACTTTAAAATCATACCGTAAAGATAGGGTCAGGTCGATTATTCTGTACTCGTTGGATTTCATTTAATTCTTTCATGAGTCTTCGTGTGCGGACAGCTGCGGCCCGTTCGCGTACTTCTGCTGTTGGTGCTCCCTTTTTTTTGACGAGGTTCGATGCTGCAGGGCTTGAAGGGAGACTAGCTGTCGCTTCCGCAGGGCTTACACCGTCTCTGTAATATGCAGCAGTAACAAGACATGTAAACAAACAATACAATGTATACAAACAAACAAACAATCAAATCTTTCCTCTTTATAATATTAGTACAGGCAAAGTCTTCCGCCGCGTCTGTCTTGTCTGTTCGCGATAAACTCAAAAACTACTAATTTTCATGGTGTTTTCACCAATGGATAGAGTGATTCTCGAGGAAGGTTTTAGTTAGTTTATAATTTAAAAAGATGCGCGGTCGAAGTCGCGAGCAGCAGCTAACTAGAATAAAAAATAAATAAATTGATATTGATACCCACTTACTCAGATGAAATAACAACCTTAAAAGACTTCCTTTTTCAAAGGAATCCTGTTGCATTGAATTGAATTTAATTGTTTGGCATTGAATTTATTTATTTCAAGAATATGTATTTAGGTTATTAGTTGTCTATGAGTCAGGTCAGTTCGCACAATAACATTAATCACGCTATTATTGTCTTGAAGATTCTACCGTGTCCGGTCCGTTAAGTTTTAACGATCACGATGTAGCTTCCGGAATACAACTATAGGTACTCGTAGGTAGGTTAGTTTAGATAGGTATAATTACCTATCTAAGTAATTAACCTAAAATTTAAACTTCAATTCATGAATTACTAGATACTTATTTTACTTTTGTGTAAATCCGCTTTGTTTTTGTTAATATTATTTAGAATGATATCTTATTATAGTTACGAGCTGGTGCTCGCGACTTCGTCCGCGTAGAAAAGTATAAAACGCCATCTACCGTATTTTGGATAGATGGCGCTATCTCCCGGGCCAAGCCGCTAGTATTTCCCGTAGGAATGAAGCATTTTCCCGCGGTAAAAAGTATCCTTTGTTCATCACGGATAATGTCAGCTTCTAATGGTAAAAACATTTTTCAAATCGGTCCAGTAGTTTCGGAGCCTATTCTATACAAACAAACAAACAAAATCTTCCTCTTTATAATATTATAAGTACTTATTATAGATTATTAATTAATTTTGGGCATATTAATGTGTAGTTTGTTGTTAGTGACACTGCTTTAATATAGGTAAGTGCTATAAACCGGATTTTGATACCGATTTCACTAATTTCCATTTGTGGAAACCATTGGGTGATTTAGAAGAAAGGGAACAGCAACTTTTTTATAACTGGTTAAGGAAATTGTTTTAGTATATTTTATTTTATTTAACAGAGGACTTGACAACATATTGTTCTTACTTAAGCTGTTATAATGGGTAGAAAATATCTCCGCATTTTTATGCAATTAGCAAAATTCATACGAATTGGGTTATTCCTTGTGTAGTTAATTGGAAGAGGAAATTTAAAACGTCAACGAATTACGGCGCTAGCATAAATAAATTTCGGAATCTGGGTCAAACTGCGGCATCTTTTCCTTTAGCTTTTCCCAGTAATCCAATGCGCGTTTGTTTTTTATAGCGCAGAGCTAGTCTAATTACGGTTAAACGTATTAATTCCTAAGAATCGTTGTGGGAATATCGCCGCGCGGATGGGTCAATGACTTGAAGATTTATGCAAAGTGGCTTACGTAAACAACTTACAATTCTACCATAAATAAAATTGCACTCCACTTGCGGGAACTTGACGCTAAAAATAGTCGGTGGGTACAAACCCAGTTAGCACTTAGGATTGAATTGAAAACTTTCAATTATTCTTGACTGCTTATTTTATTCTGGTTTCCCTCGAGTGGTGTAACAAAAGCGATTGGAATTTTATTGTTTTGGATGAAAATTGTTCCATATTATGCGAACTAAAGAATTTTTATGCGCCCGTGACTTCGTAAATTATATAGTAAAACCTTCCTCGAGAACCAAAACAGCATGAAAATCGGTGCAGTAGTTTTTGAGTTTATCGCGAACAGACAGACACACGCGGCGCAGGACTTTGTTTTATAAATGTAGTGTAAACCTTTCTCGAGAACCATTCTAAGTATTGGTGAAAATAGTCCTCCGCCTCCGCCGCGTCTGTCTGTCTGTTCGCGATACACTCAAAAACTGCTGCACCAGTTTTCATGCTGTTTTCACCAATGGATAGAGTGGTTTTCGAGGAAAATTTAACTATATAATTTACAAAGTTACGCGGTGAAAGTCGCGGGTAGCAGTTAGTTCAATATAATATATTATTTATTTACTCTTGCAAGATTATTTTATTTATTATTTATTTATTTTTAAGACGGTGTTAATTAAACTTATGTCTTGCAAGAGTAAATAAATAATATTATTTTTGTAGTTGACACTTTTGCGCTAAATCGTATAGTTTTCAAAATATTTAAGAAAAACTATGCGGACCGTACTGAACAATATTTGGAGCTGGAATGATACTTTTACTTTGGATGTTGAGGTCTGGGTCTGATTGCACCATACTACATTTACTCTACATTTATCCCAAAATGTTGAAAAAAATGTCCACCCATGCGAAACCGGGACGAGCCGCTAGTTTGTAATATTTTAATAAAACATAAATTATTAATACTTTTGAGTGATTTTTGGGGTGAGACCTACAATATCCGCACCGGGTGCTACCCATGCTAGCTACGCCTCTGTTAACACGTACCTAATGGGTTTTAAAGAAATACATTAATGGAAAATACAATGATAGCTAGCGTGAAAGTGAAGTGGAATGCAGTTTGCCTAGCCTTACGGAATGCAAGAGTATTCCCGCTAGAGACACGTTGCCTCTATCGAGAAATGTTATTGCACAATGTTACTCGCCGATGTTATTGTGAGTATTCTAAACATTAATATAGGAACAATGTTAGTTTTGGAGTTATTTTACGTATAATTTTCCATTGTTATGATCTGTTTATTTTTGAGCCAGTGGCTGGAAATAAATTGTGTGGTCAACATATATATATATATATATATATATATTTAAATAAATTTTCTACAACGGGTTTAGCCTATATTACTTACTAGCTGTTGCACGCAACTTCGTCCACGTAAGTTTATAAAATATAATACATTCGTGTCTGTGAAACCATGGAAATACACATACAAAATTTCAACCCAATCGGTTCAGCCAACAGAAGTTATATGTGAAAAAAAAGATAAGTACGGAAGGATAATTCTTAAAAAAATGCGCTAAAAGATGCGGTAAAAAGTAGCCTATGTTCATCACGGATAATGTCTGCTTCTAATGGTAAAATAATTTTTCAAATCGGTCCAGTAGTTTCGGAGCCTATTCTATACAAACAAACAAACAATCAAATCTTTCCTCTTTATAATTTTAGTATAAATGTAACTCGAAGTGTATCAAGTGTATGTATAAGTATGTTGTACCTTAGCTACCCCGTACCCGACTACCTAAAAGAAATATAGGCACTTGCCACTAATTATCTTTTAACGAACACTAATTTACTATGTAGATACATACTTACTTTTAATTGTTATACGTTAATAAAATTGTATTTGTTGCCTTTGAATACATAATACGAGTTTTAATCAGGACACTGGCGTATTTTTAGTATACATTACTTATATAATATATACTAACTGTACCGGTATTATATCTTTGTTTTACAATGTTCCGCATTGATATACATTGATACTGTGTGCCGATGACCGTTGCAGAATGACTATAATGCATAGTATTGCACCTAACCTACATATAACTATGTGTATTCTTTGAGTAAACAACTCCTTTGTCTTTATAGGCAATTGATTTTATGAGAAAGCGTCCATTTCATATCACATCTACATTGTATTTAATTATAAAATTGGCATTTTTGTTAATTGTTAAACCTCGACAGATTGGCTGACCGTTGACCGTCCACTTCTGGAAAATGGTAGGCTAGTGTGTTGCCAATTCTGTTACCATAAATGGTGGGAACATACTAAAAATAGAGCTTATAAATTATGAGATAACTAGCTTTGCCCGCGACTTCTAACGCGCACTAACCTAATATTTTTCCAGGATAACATTAGGATAACAGCAATGTTTTTTTCACTGGAGATTTTTTTTAAAGCTAAGAAATTAGATAAGTAGGCTACCTCACATTTTATTGATTTTGTCATGGCATTGCAGTAGAAATAGATAGGTTATTAAATATTTTATTATTTATACGATGGGGCAACTCAAGGCGATATTAACGTTATTATTTCAGCTTCAGTTGCGTGTGTATAATATTAGTATTGACCTTAACCGGCTAAAATGGTCTACTTGGCGCGAGTAGCACGTTTCAGTACCTTGATCTAAAATCGATAGCACATCTCTTGTGTCTTTTGAGAAATAGTTAATAGGTAGTACCTAATAATATTAAAAAAATAAATAGTTAACGGTACAATATTATAGGTTGTCATCGATTACTTGGGGTTAAACCAAATTAGAAATGTATTTATAGAGAGAGAGCCTGGTCATAAAATCTATTGTGAGCTTCCACATCTATTGTGTCTCATAAAATCTCTATTGTGTGCTTTTGTCTGCGACTTCGCCAGCGTAAGAAAGCTTTAAAGTAGCTAAAAAAAGTTATTTAAAAGTTCCTTCCAGGAATTATTTTTCAGAAATGGTGTATGAGTTGGTCCATCCCTTTACCAAATTTCAAGCAAAATTTACATAAAGTGTGATATTTATGGTACCCACACCGAAAGTATTCATAGCCATGAATACAACAACAAAGTTACTTTTGCATTAGTCTTTTTTTTTTGTTAGAGATGGGTTTGCTCTTGGCCAACAACCAGCTGAGTAGCAAGGATGAGGCCTATGATGGAGCGAGCTCACCCAGAATATGCCTATTCACTCGAACTCTGAAAAGATTATATGAGCTCGGAAACACAGACGCCGGCAGGGAGTTCCAAACCTTGGCAGTGCGCATTATAAAGGATGTTTCAAAGCGCTTAGTCCGAAAAGGAGGGATTTCGACAAGATGCGGATGGTAACCAGCCGTACGTCTGTATGTCCGATGGAAGAAAGGAGAAGGCGGTATGAGCTCATGCAGCTCCTGTGCACACTCTCCGAAGTACATCTTATAAAAGACACATAGACAGGCAATTTTGCGTCTATCTGCCAGGCTCTGCATCCCAGATTTTAAAAGGATACTGTCGCCTATGAGTCTTCTAGCTCTGCGTTCCACTGAGTCTACATACTGCATAATATATAAGTATGCATTAAATGGCATTAATCTATACTAATATTATAAAGAGGAAAGATTTGATTGTTTGTTTGTATAGAATAGGCTCCGAAACTACTGGACCGTTTTGAATTTTTTTTTTTTACAATTAGAAGCCGACATTATCCGTGACGAACTTAGGCTACTTTTTATCGCGGGAAAATGCTTCATTCCTACGGGTTTTAAGAATTATCCTTCCGTACTTATCTTCTTCACATAACTTCTAAACGGCTGAACCGATTGGGTTGAAATTTTATATGGCTATTTCGATGATTTCCTGGAGGATTTAAAAATACAATTGGACCCGGTAGGTGGCGCTGCTGTCGGTATGTCAACTACTAAACGGCTCGACCGATTCGGTTGAAATTTTGTTTTGTTTGTAATTATGTAATTATGTAATGTATTTTATAAAGTTACGCGGACGAAGTCGCGTGCAACAGCTAAGTATTTTATAAAATTACCAGCACGAAGTCGCGTAAGTACAACAGCTAGTAAGTAATACCTAACCGTCTTTTGCTTACACCAAATGCAGTGAGACTCACCTGTGTCGCCGCAACAATCCACGTCTCGCCGGTGAACCACTGGGACCTGCGACACCATCCTTCTCCAATTTCTCCGAAGACCTGAACAACTTCCTGAACGCTGCCGCTATCTTCTCCTTAGAACGCGACGTCATTGTACACTGATTCAACCGACACTTTCAATAGTTCTTTTTTTTAATATTCTTCTATTGAACTGTCACTTGCGTCACCTCTGTTTATATTTACATGAGGACTGTGTTGCGTGATGTCTTCGATTGTTCTCTCGGTTGCATCACTCGGTCGAGACTCGTGATGCCACTACGGTGTTTCACGTGAGACTAGTCCGAACCGAAAGGCAAATGAAGTGAAGTGAGTGCGCCGACGATGAAATCGAAACTTGGCACTTCGTTTGGAGGCGCGGTCGGTTAACGCTCTCTCGTTGTGTACAACCGTGATTGCATGTCACATGGTCATGTTCCATCCGTAGGTATGATGTATTAACCCGGATGAAAATCTACTGATTCACAAATATGTGTAGGTGACGTTGAGCCGTTGTGTCTATATCTTCTATCCAAAAACACTGCCAATTCCGCCACGCACTGGAACAAAGGAAAAATTAATTGCATTTATGTTTTCCTGTTAAACTCACGTGTATTGTTTTTGTTACTCATTGCTAAGTGGAACGAATGCAAGGCTACAAACAGTCAGACAAGTTCGAACCCCGATTGGATCTAATATTTTGAAATTTCTCTATTATATTTACGTACCTGGGAACAAAGATTTAAAATCTAGGAACAGTAATAAAGAACACTTTCTCTAAACAGTTAAAGAAAATATCATAAGTGAACATAATATGTCCCAGAAGATCAGCAATCTTTGAAGACAATTCTGCTAAAACTTCAGTGGACTTACGTATTATATTTATATAGGTTATAGCCCAATCAAATTTTGAAAACTCAAAGGAAAAAAAGTTTGTAAAGACTTTTGCGAAGAATTTCTCGGAAAAGGAGAAAGTGTCTCTCAAGAGCAAAAAATGGACAAAACCTGTGCCAATTGTTAATTTTACTAAATTACTTACGAACCAATAAGTACCTAATAATTCGGGTAGATGGCCTTATTTCACGCAGTTAAACGTCACTGAGGGTGTTGGCGCGAGTTCAGTTTCTTTATTTTTTCAATTTTTTTGTAGGTACTAAGTAATTTGAACCCCTATTGGGACTATACATATTATACAATTGTAATAACAACATTCAGAATTGAATGCGGGTACAGCCGTTGTCGATTTTTTTGCTTGCAAGTAATAACTAAGTATAATCTTTTACTATTTCTTTATTTCCTCTAAAACATTAGGTATTTGTGTGAAAGGTTAAATGAACGAATCAAATAATATGTTTTGGGCTTTCAACCGCCTTATTTACTGATCCACCGAGGGTCATGAGCCTCCTAATGGAAGTGAACAACAGACTTTCCTGGCCATTAGAGCTTGCGACGCGTTCAAATTAACTTCGCACCGCTACAAATGTTTAGTTCTTATTGCTTGGGGTCAAATTGATTTATCGTTCTTAGGGAAGCAATTACAAGTTGACTTAAGTTTCTGTTGTTCACTGTATTGGCTATAATACTGACAGAACTTAATTGCACGAATAAATAGTGCAATCACAAATATAAGAAAATAGAAATAAATGATTTATTAAAAATGTACTAATATAATTCACTAAATAATCTGATAGTCTCGGTATAAAAAAATATCAAAGTGGCAAGGACTGGATTAGATATTATTATGCCTTGTAGACCTTGGCCGTGTTGAAGGACATCAGTTAGATAGAAGTGGCTCCCTCCCTGTTATTGGCAAGATTCCAAAGGAAATCGTTGACTTATAAAATAAAATACTATCGTGTAAGGATAGCGAGCAAAATAAAAGGAGTTTCTAAATCGTACAATGGATGTATTTAACTCATTTATCAATTATCGATAAAAATACTAAATAGATAAGAAAGAGCGAATGTTACATTTTGAAATCTCTTTTTTTCACATAGACGAATGTTTGGGACCACAGAACATTAACTTAAGAAAAGTCTTTTAATTTTTCATTCATATTAACTGTTTTTCATAACAGTTTTCTAACAATATTGAAAAAATGTAAAAATAAAATACACTGGTTTGGTTCAGTGGTAAAAATACACAGAATTATACATTAGTACCTACTTAGATACTCCAGCTATTTTGCTATTATTTAGATAGAGCTTTCATAAAGCACTTGAAAAAGAGCAGAATAAAGAAAATACCAAGAATCCACATTAAAAATAAAGAAAAATATATCAATTGTAGAAATATTTTAAAATATCTGCAATGAGTAGTCACATTCAACCATCGATGCATTCAACAAATAAATATGCGTTTCGAAGTTCCTATACGTTGTACGAAGTTAATAATATGCCCTTATATTACTACAGCAACTGGTCCAACCTTAATTCCTATCTGCTGTCGTAATGGTTTCTAGTAATGTACCTTTTACTTGGTCATGCTTATGGTTTTATTGTTAAACTCGTTAGGACTTGTGAATAATTTGTTGATAAATATTTTATAACTAAATAGGTTTGACAGATTGAGCATTTTACAAATTTATTTATTACTTACTAGGTGGTGCTCGCGACTTCGTCCGCGTAGAAAAGTATAAAACGCCATCTACCGTATTTTGGATAGATGGCGCTATCTCCCGGGCCAAGCCGCTAGTATTTATTTTTATTTTAGATTTCCCGTAGGAATGAAGCATTTTCCCGCGGTAAAAAGTATCCTATGTTCATCACGGATAATGTCGGCTTCTAATGGTAAAAGAATTTTTCAAATCGGTCCAGTAGTTTCGGAGCCTATTCTTTACAAACAAACAAACAAATCTTTCCTCTTTATAATATTAGTATAGATACTTACTTGCTACAGAATGCACTTAATGCCGAAAAATATTGTAAGCTTATGAAACCATTGAACCAATAAAACAATTGGCTAAGGTGAAGCAGGTTATAATATGAGTATCATTCATAAGCTTTGGCGCTTATTAATTAGATCTCCCCTTGGTGCAGATCAAGAGAATATGTGGGCGGCCAGAAATCGGAGGATAGAGTGTAGAGACGAAAGGGGGTGTGGGTGTTGAGGGAGGGGGGGGGGGGGGCAGTGTGACGTCATAGCTCTGACGCGCAGATAAGTCCCAGATCAATTTATGTTTTGAAGATAACAGTAATTTGCGTAGGTAGGTTAGGGATGATTTCGTTTACATAGTAAAGAGTATATGTACATCCCTTGCCGCTAACTAATTAAGACGTTGTACAGATATAAATAAATTTAACATCAAACAGAACAGATTAGTAATATAAGGAGGTTAATCGCTTGATGTGGGTTTATTTATACCTACATATACAGGCTGTTACGAAAAGTATATATTATTACAAAATGTATATATTAATACAAAACAATATTACAAAAATTGAAATAAAGATGAAAAGACGTTGCGTGCGAATTGCGAGTGCGTATTTTCCCGTAAAGGAAACGGTATCACATTATAAATAAGTTTTTCGATTCTACTAGACAAAGTTTTCCTTTTCATTGACATGCTTAAAAACTGAATTTAATGAAATAATTGACTTTAAGAACTAGAAATAGGAATTATTAATTATTAATTAATTAATCGCTTCTTAATTAACTGGCATTTCTTTGGATCATTCTGTATATGCGTGACTCTACTGCGTGACGCCATGCAAAATAGATTTTACAATGTCCCAAAATATAATCTCTGTTTAACTAGAAACGCTAAACGGTGATGTGTCAGTAATAAATGTTCAACTCACATCCATTTTACTACCTACGTCGTGTAAACTTACTCATACTCATAGGTTACATAACAATGTATAGGGTTTGTATGAAAATTTCTCTGTCCCAACTACCAAAGATGCCCAACCAAAGGGTTATCTAACCACTAAGTACTTGTGTCTCTTCAGCTGACAAAGACGAGTCTCGCTTTGATCCCGATCTTCTTGTTTGGAGTTTGAGAATTGAGAAATTCTTTATTGGCAATGGCACCCCTCAACGGAGACCTTAGGAACTATATTAATATGCAATCATAATTTACTTATAAGAGAATAGACACAGACCATAATGGATTCGTGTAAGTAAGTGTTCACACGAATCCATTCAGGTAAATCGTGTTGTATTGAACGCATAATCGTAGAACTTTCATTAAAAGTTACATAAAACATTAAAAGCTTTGTACGTCCCCACTTTACAAATAAGTAAAATCTAAGGAGGTATCTACTCATTTGTTAGTCTTTTCGTTTGTTTATTATCCCTAAAACTCCGGGATTTAGATACGTTGGCAGGTAAAAGATTTCTTTCTTTCTATTCTGTCGTGAAGCAGGGTGAATGTCCCAAGGGACAAAATTGCAAAGGTATAAGAACTAATCAAAAGAAAGCCTTTTCTTTGATTGTTAAAACGAAATTCATTTGTGAAAAGGAGACAAGGCTTACGAAAAGAAGATATTCCTTCGTTGTGTTCGAACTTAAAAAGCCTTTGTTGTGCACTTAATAAGATAGCTTTGTGTTGAGTTGAAACCTCCATCCTCTCCAGGGGATAATAATAATTAATGAGTGCTTTGCGAATTGCTGTATTTTAAACGAAAACTTATAATTCTGTTGAGGTTTTTTTTTTAGTTTTGTCAAAATTTTGCATGCATGTAGCAAGTTAGGAACATACCAAAACTATATTTAATTGTAAGCAGCCCGCCGCATGTACAGTCGGGGTACGAAAAAGTTCGTCACCTTAAAGTTGAAATTTGCTTGCACCAGGGCAAATGTCAGTCATGACGAAATTTCATTTCAAACGTATGTCAGTTGTCTGCTTAGTGCTTTAGTTTCAAAAGGTACTAAGGTACTAAGTATTAATTTTGATAAAGGAATGAATTTGAAAACTGACGAAGGTTTTCGTACCCCAACTTTACCTACTTATGTTGCCATTTCATGCAAAAACTACTGGACGAATTTTGTTGAAACGAAGTTGGTATTTCACAGTTGATGATCAAATGTGAAATGCACTTTTAATTAGATTTAATAAAATTGGATTAATATTTAGTATTTAAAAATTATTTCTGCTAAACATAGGGTCGGCAGGGTCATGTCGTCATGTCTCGTTCAACATTACATTCTTAATCAGAAATTGTTACATTTTTATCGTGTGATTTTATCACAATTAAAAAAATCACGAATTCACGAGAAGTTATGAATTAGTCGCCAATTGCTATTATGTTTGAATTGATTTTTTTCGTAGGTGGCGAAAGTCTGAAGTAGCAATTAGGAAAACAAAACGGGTTGGATGGCTTGCCGAGAAGCAATGTAATGAGATAAATTGTTGTGCCCTGTTGTGCCCGGGGTCCCTCTTGAATGCGTATAGCGGTCGTAGCAGACCACCCCTTCGGGCGTTAACTACGCCGACAGTGAACTAACATTTCGCACACCACCCTTATAATCGCTTCACACAATCCTTTTTCATTTGTGAAAATTTAATAAAACCAAATTCAATACTAAAATCCAAATGAATTACCTATCCTTATCGCCAAATTTAACTCTATTATACAATTATAATATTTATAGTTAAATAAAGCCCATGAGGTCTCTTAATGACCTTAAGAGCGTGTATAAAGGTACACTAGCGCCACTCATTTAAAAAAATATTATCTCTTAACTGAGAAGGAATTATTAATAACGGTTACACAAAGGGGTCCCTCGGTAAGTATGTCTACAATTTTTTAATACCTTTTATAAAGTTTCATATTTAGACACGAAGCAACAAAAAACGATTTAGAGTAATGTGGCCGCTTTTCTTTAGATCGAATTTTATTGCTTCGTAAATGTTCGTAAATAAGTGGCGCTAGGTGTACCTTTATACGCGCTCTTAACCGATTTTTATGATATTTTGTATATTCGGTAGGTCTGAGAATAAACTATTTTTTATACCCCTAAGTGATAAGGATGGCCCACCCCAAAAATAAATCTATACTTATGGCAAAACAAAGTTTGCCGGGTCAGCTAGTGTTTTATTTATATAAAAATTAAACTAGCTGGCGCCCGCGACTTCGTCCGCGTGGCTTATCATGTGTCCCGTACGTCTAAATGTTTATCTACCAAGTTTCATGAAAATCAGTTAACTCATTAAGGAGTTATGGAGGAACATACATACATACAGATTTATTATTAGTATTGAGGAGTAGGTATGTGTTGGTTGTGAATATTTGAATGTTAGTAAGCAAAGTAAGCAAGCAAGCAAAGCATAACAAGACAAGACATGACTAATAGAGTGGCATTTGAGTAAGTAAATAAAATCCAGTTCCCAGCGTTTTATCTTACGTGTGTAATCAGCATGTATTTAATATTTATATTGATTTTCTTGTCTGCCTGATCTGATGCGTTTCGTTCGCTTTAAGTCTATAATATGGAAATGTGTAATGATAATATTTAACACTTCGCCTTTGTGTTGAATCTTTCACCAAAACGGTGAAATTTGCTGCCACAAATTTAGTTCTTTTAGTCGTTCTTTGCTTTTGATACTTACTTAAATAAAAAATTACCAAGGGAAAACGTTTAATGGATGTTTGGAACATTCATAATTACACCAAATATATACCTATGTTTATGCATTTTTTTAACTCTTTTCTCTGTTTTTTATCTTTGATTATATGTCTCTGTCTATACATGTAACGGAATTGCATAATATTTAATCTACTTATATTTTACTAATATTATAAACGAGGATTTTAATTTTTGCGTATGTTTGTATTTTGTATTTCTGTTTGTAATGAACAAACTCAACACTACTGGACCGATTTTAACAATCCTTTCACCGATAGAGAGCTACATTATCGGCGAGTTACTTAGGCTATAATATTCTTAGATACTAATATTATAAAGAGGAAAGATTTGATTGTTTGTATAGAATAGGCTCCGAAACTACTGGACCGATTTGAAAAATTCTTTTACCATTAGAAGCCGACATTATCCGTGATGAACATAGGATACTTTTTACCGCGGGAAAATGCTTTATTCCTACGGGAAATCTAAAATAAAACTAAATACTAGCGGCTTGGCCCGGGAGATAGCGCCATCTATCCAAAATACGGTAGATGGCGTTTTATAATTTTTTATACGCGAAGTCGCGTGCTAGTCCTACATAAACAATTGAATTATATATTATGTATAGGTGCAGTGTTGTTGGGAGCGCTATTCTCGGAGTTGGTGATAAATATTCGCAAACTTTACGACTTGGTTCCAGTAAGTGGTCAACCGATGTATCCAATACATTTCGGTGGACTGCTTGGGATTTGTTTATTTAAGTAAGTATTTTGGACGAGAAAACGATGATGAGTTTTCTTGTTCAAAATAACTTAAAATCTTTGAGCTCTTCTCCTTATGACGGAACACAAAATGAGGAGTCCCGAAGGTCACGGCAAATTAATAGGTTATTTACCATATTTTTTTCTCAGTATCTACTAAGTAGAATTTATTGTATAATCCGGTCCTAACTTTTTAAAATTTAGTCTATTATGCACTGTATCTTCTATATAAATAAAAATGAATCACTAAATTTTGATTCTGTCTTCACTCATGGATAGGGAAGATTTTTACGTAAAAAAAAGCCGGGAGCGGATAGTATTTATCTAAATTTTAATTTTACTCTAAGAAATCAAATTAGCTTTTAAGTAGCCCATTTAAGCTTTTAATGATAATAAAAGAAATATTAATATAACTAGCTGGTGCCCACGACTTCGTCCGCGTTGAAAAAGAAAAAAGTAGGTAGCCTATCCTGAGTCCCATACGTCTAAATGTTTATCTACCAAGTTTCATGAAGTTAATTCGTTTAAGAGTTATGAAGGTACATACGTACATACAATATCTACACTTACATATTTATTATTAGTATTGATATAGTCACAGAGATGATAAAAAGAGAATGTGCGTCCATCCTATGGGATCTGATCGGGCCAGAGCCGTTCCACTTGCGGAACACGAGGCGCGGATTTCATCCCTTCGTGGTTGATGTTCCCCGGTCACGCACGAAGCGTTATAGTTCCACCTTCCTTGTCCGAACTGCTAAGGAGTGGAACTTACTGCCTGCGTCCGTGTTTCCCCAAAATTACAACCTCGGGGTCTTCAAGTCTAGGTTAAATGGGCACCTACTAGGTAAGCGTGGTCAATCTTTGGCCGCATCTGCACCTAACATCAAGTGAGATCGCGGCCAAGCGCTTGCTCGATTTTATAAAAAAGAAAAAAAAAGAGAGAAAGACGTATGGCGGTTGGTGCTTGGGTTGGTGATTCTGCTGACAGTACAGGAAGCAATAGTGGGCACTTCGTATTACAATGTATACATTGTGTTAAGTCACGTATTACTCGAGACGAGTACCTATCGTCATAATAACGATTGCAGCGACCAAGTAGTGCACGGTCTAAGTACTTATCCATTCAAAAGAAATTATGTAAGTACTAGGTAACGCCCGCGACTTCGTCCGCGTTGAGAAAGAAATAGCAACCTATCCAGTGTCCCGTACGTCTAAATGTTTATGTACCAAGTTTCATGAAAATCAGTCAATTCGTTTAAGAGTTATGGAGGAACATACATACAATACCTACACTTGCAGATTTATTATTAGTATTGATATTGATGATTTATATTGATATAATAGGTGTTATGCTACGTTTAAAACTTCGTCCAGTTTACTTAAGTTCAGTTACAAAAATATTTTCAAAAATATTTGTCTTAGAATAACAAAAAAATTTAAGATAGTTCAACACAACATCTTTTCCGTACTTATTTCTTAAATTTTTTTTAGAAAATATAGAATTTATAACAGAAGACTGTAACCTGCAATATGAGATTTTTTGTTGTACATACCTACTAAAATGCATTTTCAATTACTTAACTTAGAAAGACAGAAGAAAATTCACTTGTCTCTCATACAAACAAAACAATCAATCACTAATGTGGGTGACTAAAATGTTGCTAGCGATAATCGTAAATAAATACACAAAACTTGTGTTATAACTAGTTTAGGTACTAATGCAAAAAATCAATGAAGTATACTCGTAGGTATTAACTAGGGGAGTTTTCATGTTCATCGGTCAAGAAAAATACCGATTTTCAGCGGAAATGTCTAGCGACTTATATAATAATGCGATATAATATTGCGGTTTCCAAAAAAGTAAATAAATAATAAAAATAAAATAGTCATAAAACTATAGAATAGTTAACACGTGTCGCAGAGAAACGACTGATTATTCTATCTAAGACGTTCTAGAGCACTTCAGAAAGTACACAATCCGATTAGTCGTTGTTGCTAGCTTCCTGTTTTGATCCCAAAGCAACATTATATAAGTGCTGAACGACGGCGGTGTTGTGGCTTGTCATGTGATGATAGAACTGCATCTAAACGAGTTTGCGTATTTGAACGTATTTGGTATTTTGTAAGTACTAAACAGCTTCCGGGCTAATCGCTTTACACACTCGAAGATTGAGTTTTTTTTTAATCTTTAAGACGATTTCAAAGAATTATGCAATTTCTTTCAAGAAATAAAAGTTTGAAAACTTACTTAATTCCGGCTTTAAAAAAGCTCCTCGAGTTATGAAGAAGGGATTACTCTCTGTGAACTAATCAAACCAACGAGAGTCTGCTGGGGTTTAATAATTTGAAGTGGCAATGAGAAGGACAAATATTGCGAAGAAAGTCTGAATCACCGTCCACACATATGGACAGACGATGAAATAAGGGCACTAGGGCGATGCTAGATCTAGGCTTTTGATCGTCCAATTGGAAAAATATTAAGTCTCTAAAAAATAATCGCTAAATAGCAATAGATATCCTTCTGATATAATAGCAATAACATTCAATATTAATAAAGAAAATTCTTCTTGTTACGTACAAATGTAATTAAGTACGGTTTGGTTACAAAAACAAGGTGGGGTGTTGTTTTCGATTTGTCAACTCTTGTAAATTTGGAATCAACGAGAAAATAATACAGTGAGCTATTCAAGGCTCATTCATTACACTGTCATTAGTGATAGTTACGAAACTGACGAATGGCAAGAAGACATAAACATCGTAATATGTACTGACAGCCCACAGATTGTGTTGTAATGTGAGTAATTAGTTACATATGATATAATGCTGTTTCACAGTAGGCACAGTGATTTGTGAAGTGGTCTGTTTCATGTGGAAATTTTTATAAGGCAGTCTAAACAGTAAGGCAACCCATATGTTTGCTATGCTTAGTAAGTTTGTGCGATGTATGAGGCCATTAGGATTTAGGACGAAAGCAGATTTGATTGATAATTGCTATAGTGGTTTAGGTAGAATTGTTGTTCTTAATTTCGATGGTTCTTAATTACAAAGTGACTATGTAAGTAACATAGGCTGACAAATTGATAACAAGGCACCCAACGAGGCACGCATCGTAACTATAAAACACAGTTCAAAGTAATGAGCTCAAGGCTATCCGCTTTTAATTCTACTCCCATCCATCAATGGATTAGATTTCGCTTTTTTATTGAAGAATAATCCATTTAAAATATTCTGAACTGAAGATTATATTCTGTTCTGAACCCAAATTTAACAAAAATCAATTGCGTACATAAAGTAAAATATTCATAGCTTTAAGTTCGGATTATCTTTTAATCTTGCGTATAAACTTGACAGAGCCGTAGTTTGACACGAAGATGGAGTGATCCTAACTAATTCAAACACGAATATAGATGCCTCACTCAGCCTATGGAATTTTAAGTGAAACATGTCAGATTATTAAATAAAATCACAATTATCTGAATTTTCACTGACGAAATTTTGTATCGACTTAATTTTCTGCCATAAAAGCCTCAAAAGTAGAGTTCCCAGACAATATTTTAACAAGGTGTTTGTATACAATTACAAAAAAGTCAAAGGGGAACGGAAAGGGGAAAAGCACAGGGAAACGACTTTTCATAAACGAATTCAATAGGAGGGTCGTAAATTATGTGTTCACTGAATCACTATACAGAACGTTTGATATTACGGTTCGAAATGCAAAAAAAATAACTATATGAAAACAATGTGTTTCCTGAATAAAAGTAGTTCAGATGTTAGATGTCTGATCCAAAGGTTTCAAGATCGATTCCAGGCATAACTTAAAAGTTGACTCTCTCTGGTCTGGTCAGTGGTTAAATTGTCACAAATCTACTCGTAGTTTAAAGCCATAGGATTACTGTTTAGAACAAGTAATTTATTTTCAAAGAAAGCAAGTATGTCGGTACATAATTGTTATATTTATATAACTGGTTTCATAGGAAGCTTCATAGAATCGTGACAATGTAGGTATGTACCTTACTTATAACCTTAACAACATACGCAACTACTTCCAATAATGTCACAATAACCTCAGTTCTTCCGGTAAAATATTATTACTTAGGATACTTAGCAGACAAACGCGCATTTTATTTCTGTGTTGATAAACTGATGAAAATATTATTAAATTGAAAATGGAAACATCTGAATTTTTCAGGAGAGTTAAGCAAGTATTATACTGCGCTGTAGTTCGTTTTTTTCGAAACTGGGGCCCTAGACAAAGTGACATGACGAAGACGATAACGAAGTTCGAAAACAATAAAATGTATGGGATTGACATATGCCTTCGTTAAGTCACGTGATACTTCCCATACATTTTGTTGTTTTCGAACTTCGTTATCGTCTTCGTCATGTCACTTTGTCTAGGGCCTCTGGTTTCGAACCTTTGGTTTCCAAAACGGCCGAAGCGGTTTTTTTTTGTATAGGAATCTATAATTTTTTCAGGATAAAAAGTAAGTATCCTATAATGTTAATCCAGCTAATCACCAGTGAAAAACTGAATTTATTCTAAAAACTATTTTTTCACCTCGGTAACATAATTAAGTGGTACATTTTTTGAAAAATATGTGTAGAGGTATACCTATAATAGAAGATATGCATGAAATGAATAATCGAAAAAATTTCATACAATATTTTGTTTTGTAAAAAGTATCTATAGGACTATATATATAGAAATTGCTCTTTAATAAATGTTATAGGAATTTTTTAACATCATTAGGTTTAATTGGCCCATCTCGCGTAGAAAGGGTCGCCCACGCTTACTAAAGACAGCCTTACTGTCTCCTTCCTTAAAAGAAATCTCATAAATCTCCCCTAACTCATATATTTTATAAATATACTGAAATATTAAACCATTACATTATTATAAAACAAAGTCCTCCGCCGCGTCTGTCTGTTCGCAATAAACTCAAAAACTACTGCACCGATTTTCAAGCTGTTTTCACTAATGGATAGAGTAGTTCTCGAGGAATGTTTAGTATATAATTTACAATGTTACGCGGCAGCAGCCAATTAGGTATAATAATAACAAATGAAAATTTAAATTAGTATTTTTGTTAAGGAGTTTAAATACTGCGTACTTAGAATTATTTTATAAAATAGGTAAACTCATATATAAAAATAGTTATAAAATAAATAAATATTGGGTAACTTATTGTATTATGAATTACAAAATTCATAATGGCGAATATTATAGTTTTAATAGGCCACATAAAACAATATTTATAACAAAAATTAATAAAAAACCTGATTCATAATCCGACAAGGAAAACAAACATGATAGGTAATTAAAACAGCGTAAGTAAATAAATAATCTATTAAAGGATTATATACGGTACTGTCTTATTTACAGTAGTGCAGTTGTCACTATCTAAATACGTAGCTATTAATAAAATCGTTTATAATTGCATTACATTTAATGTAACATTAAAAAGTAACTTGTTATAAGGTACACAACACAAGCTTGACACCCAAAGATGAGGCGATAATACATAAATTTGACATAATACGTATCGTAGGAAAGAGGAAAAGAAACAAAGCTTCATGTTAACTAACTAAACTAATCATAAAAATAAATAAATACAAAACAGTTAATCCACAGAAACGCTACGTTAATTAATAGTTGACACATTGGAGCACTTAATTAACGGATCGAGTAGTCCACTTACCTCGCTCCGGGATGTGGAGGCTGCGCGGTTTTGGTTGATAGAGAAAAACACACGTCCGCCTTCAGCAAGTGAGGCTTGTACACTGCCTGATGCCAGCCTTAACGTAAGCCCACACAAACACCGCGCGCCGACCGTTGGAATTCCCCCTCTTTCCACCCACAGCCATCGATCCACCCTTCTGCCAAACCACCGCAGCCATACTACTCCGCACGCATCCCAACCCTTAGAGCTCGTTTTACAACGACTCGCCTACATGAATATACGAATAATTGTCACCGCCAACGATCTGCCGTTTGTATAGAAAATTATGCTCAATAGTCTTCAACGTCTAGTGGACTCTATCTTTATGTTGTTACGGTGTAATATTGCACAGTCAAATTCAAATTAAGGGGAGCTTTGATATCGCGTAAGACTTTCCGAGTACAACAGTTCAAGGCGTGCAGTTTATGAGAATTATGGACTGAATTAAACATTACAATATATATTATAATTATTTTGATACGATGTTAGTCATTATCTACATAATCATTAAGTTGATGTCCAATTTTCTTGACCTCGAATTTATACTTATTTATAATACCGAGCAAAAATATTGGAACTAATATTTAATATCATTAAAATATTACTCACTGTAATAATTACTGTACTTTAAATATGATAAAAATGATTATTTTTATTAATATTTGTTTAGTAATCTTTTAGCCAGAAAAAGAGGGATAATTTTATAATAAAAAACAACCATCAACAAACAATATATTATTTTATTTTGAATAAAAGAAATTATAAACCATAAAAATCACAACGTACAATGATTACATTCTATTTCTATAATAATATACAAGGTGTATAATTGACGTAGGTAAACTCATAGCTACTATTTCTAATTGTTCGGATAATATTTTAACAATCAATAATCAATAGGTACCTAAACGTGTACTAAATAATATAGTACTATGATATGTCTTATCACATTTCATAAATCTATATTATCAACCAAATTTTAACCAAAAAAAAAATGTAGCACTATTCTCGAACAATTTTCGTTGGGCGTAATCTCACAAAACATGCTTTTTTACTGTTTGTTATTTAAACAAAACATATCAATTACAGAATCAATACATTGAAGACATACATTTAAAAAAAGACCTGTGCGATAAATCTGCCTGCTGTATCAGAGGTTGCGGGTTCGAACCCCGCTCAAGCCAAACATGCACGAACATTGTCTGGTGTATTTTCTATGCATTTTATGTATATATTTATAAAAAAAGTATATATTTGTCATTTTTATATACGTATAGTTTTGTATGTCATGTCCCAAAAAAATCACAACGTAAATATTTTATCTATATATTTCCAAAAAAACACAGGCACTGACATTCAACAATTATTGGACAAAGTATGTTGTTTTTTGATGTGTTAAAACAATAAACAAATTAAGAAAATGATAATTCACGAGACGAGTTCAGCTAAAAGTATACAATATAATTATTATGTAGAGAAATTATTAGACTAATTGTACAAAACAATGAAATATTAAATTTATACCGCGATTTTTTGTTATTTTGCTGTACTTAACAACAAACACATCATATATCTAACCATAAGTTTTAATAAAAAAAAAATATTGGTTTTTATAAAAGCTGAAAGTGCTCACTTCGTTGTGATAAATAAATAGGAAGACTGACGTACGTATACACTTATTATCAAAACGGATCAATAAAATTTACACTGAAAATGATGAGGCAAAATGCGGTCAAGTCAAATAACATTTAAAACGGTCGGGTCACTTATTTATTTATTTTATTTTATATTTTTCTATATATTATTTTGACAAGCAAATATATACAGATACATGATCATATTAAAAAAAAAAAACTCTTTACACTATGAAAATTCGATAGCACATAACCACAGTTACAACGAAAACGAATATTTTGTACTATTTAATATTTAAAAATACACTTAAAAATTAAATAAATTGATTAACAAAATAATACTAGAGAGAATCTCATATAAAACAAAAACATCAAAATTTAAAATGGAATTTTTCAATCTGGAAATTGTTAATAATAATGAAAGAACTAGGATGAAGAAGGAAGAACAAGGAGACACCCGACTTCCCAAATACGATAGTTATTTCCCAATTTGGTCGAGCAGTATTCAATCTATTCTATACAAAAAGCACAATTTTAAAGTTGTTAGCCTAATTCGAGTCTAGAGATTCCCTAATGGCAACACTTTTCAGAAAAACACCAATAGCACTGGTACAGTAATAGTAAACATTTTAAAATACTTTAAATACAAAGTAAAATAAAGCCTAAAAGATGTAAACGCCAATCTCAAGACAATTTTAAAACTTCAATATATACATTCAAGAATATTTTAAAATAAAAAAAAATATATAATTTATAATTTCAATTTTTTATTTTATTTGAAGACATATTTTAGAATAGTAGTGATTTTTAACGTACAGTTAATTGTACGTCTGCAGGAAAAAGATAATTTAATTGCCGAGACTTGTAAAAACATGTTTTATATACCTCAATTGGGTTACTCGCATAATGACTGATTTCTTATACTTGTCGTGGGCAGATCGTAGAATTGGGCAGATCGTAAAAGTATGAAATCAAAAATCTTTCACCAAAAGTCATAAATAGGTGCAACGAGGATCAGATATTGACTGATATTATACGCTTATTGATTTATAAGCGTATTGGCATACACGACCAATTTGGATGAGTGGTAAGAGTGCTTGCCTAACGTCTCAGGGGCCCCGGGTTCGAAGCTTTGGAATTGAGCTTTTCACAGTTGGCTCTGAACTTCGTACTACATGCCCTGCCCACTGCCACTTCCACTTACTGATCCGCCGGCTTATGTCGGTAACTTTTGTACGTCTACGGATCTCCTCATTTCTGTAGCACTACCATGAGTTTATGACGACCGAAATCGCTAGCGAGGGATGAGCGAGAACGTAAAATATTTGTATGAAAAATTGTATAGCGCCTCTAGCGGTCACTCAAAGAACTAAAACCGGTACCATGAGTTACAAATTTGACTGATGCTCTCGAGAAATACCGTAACGTTAGTAGTTAAATCATTCACGTGCACATTGAAAGGTTCGTTATCGACAGAAGTAAACTAACGTAAGATTTCGATAGCAACTCATGGTAGTGCTACTGATTCGATCTCGCAGTGTAACTCCGAGAATAGCCCTTTCCATAGCTCGTTGAGCGATATTGAGCTGTGAGTATCCTTACTATTATAAATGTGAATGTGAGTTTGTTTGTTTGTTACGTCGTTACAGAGCTCGCCTGACCGTACGCACGCGTATTGCTACAGTTGCGTTACAGTTTTACTTACAATTAACTAGCCACTTCACTCATCGATTAATTATGTCATGTTCTGTCATATGCAATATGTAATAATATGCAAACGTTATTTTTAACTTTTTCATTTTATGAATTTAACAAAAATGGAAAATATTAAGGTCTTCTCTGTAAATCGAAAAGGTTATGAAACGTTACTATATAAAGGCTATCGGTATAATAAAACAAGAAACAACAAGAACGGAACCACGATGTGGAGATGCGTGCGTCGAAGTCACTGCCAAGCCACCATTACAATACGGAACGAAGAAATTATACGGCAAAGTGACCATAAATGCGCACCAGATGCGCAGGCGAATAAAATATTTGAACTACGGGTTCAATGCAAAAATGATGTGTGTGAGAACTTGGACCCAATTAATGCAATTGTAAAAAAAAAGGTGTGGCAGCTTAAAAAAAAACGTCAGATTACTTAGGCTAAGTGCCCACTACAAAGGAAATACAAGATTCACTGTATAGAGCAAGAAAGAAATTTTTACACACGGATCATGTAAAACATAAAGAGTTTAAAAAAGTTAATGTGCCAGAGATGCTTGCGAGGGATTTTTTAATTTGGGAAGACGGCTCAGATGACAAGATTTTGACAAGACAAATAGTCGTTCACGATGTGTCATTTTGCGTATAAGAACATGTGTTAATTTGCGTAAGTCGTTTTGCGTAGACAGCAGGTGTCATTGTGCGTTTGACTACATATTTAATGTGTCATTATGCGAGTAACCCCCTCAATTGAATCAGTAGCAAACTAAAATATCGAACAAAAAAACGAATTAATGTTTCCCTTCAGCAATTTTCAATTCAATGTTTTTAAAAAGATCCAGGAAATAACTTCGTCTACAAATATCCCATAAAACGTCAATACAATGTCAAATAATAATTTTTCGTCATTCATAAATGCTCATTATTTCATTAATTTATCTAGCTACTTAAAATTATCTAAAATACTTATACATATTCTTATAAAATGATAACATCACACAATATCATCACTAGATGCTAAAAATTAGTTTAAATTTAATCGTGGGAAGCACCACGGAAGATGGTCTAAAAGCATACCTACTTACACGAATAATATTTTTTTATATACTATATATTATGTATACCTAAAATGGAAAAGGTAGCTTGAGAAATTTCACATAATTATAGATTTAGATGCAGTTTCTAAATACATTTTAATATGTGTGTTAGCCGGCAGCAAGTTACTTAAATTTGGGTATATTAAATTAAATGGACAATAATAAATTATTGTTAACTTACTAGAAAAATTTTATATACAAATCAGCAATATAGATAAATAAATAAATAAGACTTGAATAAAATTCATTAGACCTAAAAAACAATTTTCAAATTGTTTTTATTTGTTTCAGTATTCAATAATCGACGAAAAAACAATGTCGCACATAAATTATATTTGGCAATATTTCGAAAAATGTTCGTCAGATTCGTCCAAAGCTTACATTCTTTAGCAAACACTGCAATACATTACAGTTCATTAAAGAGTTCAGAGCCTAAAAGGCAAACTATTCATGATTTTAAGTTACAGAAAAGCACAAATAGAAACTAAAAAACTGCTTTATTGTATCACGCAGAATTGATAGTTACATTTATTTTAAAAGCTGACGCTTTTTATGAACTTACTAAAAAAGTAAAAGATAATTCTATATCGATATGTTTTGATCTACAACAAATTCATCCTTTACCTAAGCTAAGAGCCCAATACAAGACGCCTATTATTTCAGACAAATTGCATATTACACTTTCTGTATAGTGGGAATGAAGGCACAAAACCCTCAATTTCTATGTCTGAACTGAGAATTAAGCTGGGAATGGTTCGGTTGAAATAGGCTCAGCATTACTTTCTTACTTATTAAAACTTTGGTTATTGGTCCCCCCCACATCAAAGTTTTGAGACTTTTTTGTGACGGCTGTGACGGCCAAAACAAAAACTCTCATATTATTCACATCTTATTATACTGACTCATGGAAGTGTGTCCTACAATGGTACTACAAATCGTGGGCATTCATTTCTTCCAGCTGACAGGGTATTTGGACGTGTTGGAAAAGAATTGAAGGCGCATCCTACCATAAACACAAAATGACTGTAAACAGAGCTATTCACTGCGTCTGAGTGTAATACACAGCGTAAAAGGGAAATGCTCTCAAGGTTAGCATACCTGGAAACTGTCTTTAAAGCAACGTCAAAAAAATATTAAACAGCTTCAACGTCGACAACGGTCTCTTAAAGGAAAAAAGAGTAAAATGGAAGATTTTATACAAGGAATTAAAGAGTAAATCATTATTACAGGATAATGATATTGATATTTTAAGAAAAAATTAATGGGTGCTTCTCTCGTTTCGTGCAAATTGCCTTTAAAACTCAGTAGTATAAAAAGTACATGGTTTTTGCTATTTACGCCAATGAACGAATTATCAATTTATATGTCAAGATAATCTCCCTTAAATAATATTAAAGGTAATATGAACATATTATTAATAAATGTCAAAAAACATATGCATCTTTCATTCCACTCTGTACTTAATTCATAAAACTTATTTTTCCACGATATCCTATGAGTCATCCTGTGAAGATAAAACTGTCAATCAATTGTGTCGAGTCATTATTCATTACAAATCATAATAATTAAAAAGTATTCGTCTTAGTGGCTCCTAAAAATAAATATGGCTCTGTTATTATTTGGTACTCGAAAATTGTTCGTTACCCGCGCGAGAACTACATTCGATAAATTGAAGACGAATTTACTTCAAATCACGCTAGCTACCGCCATGCGTGGTGTCTATCGGTCAGTAGTTCGCGAAGTTTCTCGGAGTATACACGTGCCGCTCGTGTAATAAAATATTTTTATTCTCGTGTCCACGAAACAGTTGTCACGTCCAAAATTACCTATCATCAGTGGATACTAGATAAGCATGGATGGATACAAAGGAAAAGACAACCAAAGTCACAACTATCCTACATGCGGTTCTTAGTTGTGATCCTTGTGATCCTACATGCGGGCGCCACGTGTAGGTACTGTAAATGTAGCTACAGTCAAACTGTACAAAATCCATAGATTATTAAAAATAATAAAATAAATAATTTTATGTTTTTAGTGGAAATGGTGGAGGACTCACCGAAATTAAACCCGATGAAGTCCTTGACAAAGTAATTGGCATAACTAAAATTAATTGTTTTGGTGTGCCAATTAACTTTGATAATGAAGATTCAGACATGAAATCCAAAGTTTTGGAAGATCCATCCTCCAAAACTTTGGCGTGTGTGAATGCGCGAAGCGGGTGGAACACGCGTAGCGGAGAGAGCATCGACAATTTCGACATTCCACGAGAGACACACTGTGGCTCGCTTTCAGTTCGTACGCGTCATGACGTTTAAATATGACATCCCAACCCTTATAGAATTAGTGGAGGCCCGGCCTTGTCTTTGGGACAAAACTAGTCAAACCAGTAAAGATAAAGTCTTAAGAGAGAGATGCTGGCAAGAAATTTTTTCGTTTCTTGAGACCAGTTACGAAGAAATGTCTAAAGGTGAAAAAAAATCATATTATTATTATTATAACCATCCTCAGAAGAAATTGTAATGGTAGCAAAAAAATTTGAGTCTACAAACATTGTAGACTGTGATTGTTCAGGAAAAAGGTCCTTCAGAAATTAGTGCTGTGGGAATGCACTCTAAGTGGAAAAATTGTTATACAAATGGAATGTATAAACTCTTCAGGTAAAGATGCTATTGCTTGGGACACTTTCCAAACAACAGTACAAGCAGTAGCCTTTGACACCCCAACGAAATATCCAGCGGCTAACAACACAGCACCCAATGCATAATAATAATAATAATAATAAATCATTTATTCGACGTAAGTTTTTACAAAACATTTGTCTTCGTCAACATTCTTTACAAACTACCACCGGTTCGGAAAGCTGTTTCTAGGGGGAAGAACTCGGCAAGAAACCCCCTAGTTGCTCTTTTATAAATAAATTACAAAGTAATACGTAACAATACATAGCAATCTACATAACACAATAATCAACTATATTTGACTCCAAGGACAGTCATCATTTATATAATCTAATATCCTATAATAACCCTTTTTGCACAGGGTTTTCTTAATATAAACTTTAAATTTATTTATAGATAATTGTTGTATATTAGCTGGAAGCCTGTTGTAGAAGCGCACACATTGTCCCATAAAGGAGTTGCTAACCCTGTGGAGACGAGTTTTATTTGGTTGAAGCCTATGCTTGTTTCTAGTATTTAAATTAATAAAACCGGAGTGTCACTAGCAATTGAGTGGACGGAGAAAGCGCATTGTTCCTAGCACCGATTTCAGTCTTGCGCCAATCTTTAGAAGAATAGTCTCAAAACTTTCTTTACATAATCTAAAGCGAAACATGATGCTTTAGTTTTTCTGGCAGTGGCTATAAATGGCCATTGGAGGATTCCTATCGGATACTTCTTGGTAAATGGGATAAAAGGAGAACAAAAGACCGATTTAGTGCACCAATGTATAGGTGCTTTGGAAAATGTTGAAATAAGGGTTTCATCCATTACGTTTGATGGTTGTCCAGCTAATATTAACATGGCGAATATTCTTGGTTGTAACTCATCTGCAAATAATATGAAAATCACATTTCAAAGTAAAACAACTAATATTTATATTATTATAGATCCGTGTCATGCATTAAAATTAGTAAGAAACTATTTCCAAGCTAAACGTATCTTATACTATGCAGATAATAAAAAAAACTACAAATTTACGTATAAAATGGAGTTATTTGGTGAAATTGAAATCGAATAAACTCCAAACTGACAAAACATTCGTACTAGAAAATAAGTTACGATCCAAACATTTAAACTTTCAAATTAATATTATGAAAGTGAAACTAGCTTTAGCAGAAGTGTTGCAGTTGCATTAGACTTTACGCTAATAGATTAAATCTTACAGAGTTTAATGAGGTAGATGGAACTTACTAATTTTTAAAAATAATTATTTACCTATTCGATGCTCGAAAATAAAAAATATTTATATTTTTATTATTCGGATTTTTTTGAAGACGGTACTATGATGACTCGGATCATGTAAAGTTTGCAGCAAGTGCGATCCTATTCTTATTGAAAACGCATAATATTATATTATCACGCATTAAATATGTAATATTAGTTAATATAAGTTAATAAATTCAATTTGTTACAGGTGAACTTTCCAGTGAAGCATTAGCCACTGCCACGGTTTTAAAAAAGTTTGACCAACTATTTGACGCCCTAAATGCGGATACACCCGACGCTAGACGCGGAAAAAAATATTCTACGAATATAACTCGGCATAGCCCTCACCTAAAATTATTTGAGGAAATGAAAAAAAATCATTAAATCTTTAAAATTTGAAGGTAGCTTAAGAGACCCACCTTCGAAATCTAATTGGTTTAGGTCTATAAATGCCGTAGAAAGACTATAGAAAAGTCTGAACAATATAGGTGGCCAAAGACTTTCTACACGTAGATTAAATCAAGACCCTCTTGAAAAGATTTGGCTGTGTCCGGTACAACAGCGGATCAAACTGCATCCCCACTGTTTTGCACAGTTTACTGCGGGCGTCAAAACTGCGATAATAAGCAATTTAAAACACAGCAGTTCAAAAAAGAATTGTGAAGATGATACTGCAGTACTGGTGGACAACCTAAACAAATGGTCAATTTGACTAATGGCTTATTTGACCACTTCCACGGTAAAAAATATCAATGAACAAGAAGCCAATGTTGTATTTGGTACAGTCGATACTGTAACAGAAATAGATATGGCATCAGCGGAATCTCAAGCATGTGCATATGTGTGTGGGTTCATTGTTAAAAAAATGAGTAACGAAAATTGTCAATCATGCAGAAAAGCTCTTTTAGCACCTGACACCAATGAATTCGCACACATATTTACAAGCTTTAAAGAATATACCGAAAAAGAGAGTTTAAGATACGTTACGATGGAACTAATATACGCAGTGGAGTCATCTGCGACAATCCTTAATAATATGTAGTGACAGCATATGCATAGCGTCAGCAGTAGCCCTCCCAAGTCAGTCTGTGGCGGACCTCGTTGGTATCGGACGCGCCATGTAGTATTTAAATAAATTAATATCAACGGAGTCGGATTGATATCATTTACATCACCCTCACGAAGACCTAACAGTGGTGAACCCGACATGTGCAACAGCGCGCGCAGTGTGCGATTTTTGCTGACGAGGTAACACGCACCTACATAAAGTTATGGTCTGAGTGAGGGCGTGACGAACTAATATAGTGTAAATAAATACTAATCAGAAATGAATCCGAACCTTTTGTTAACCGCTCCGGCACCTGGGTTGCAACAGGGTGCAACAGGGTTAAACAAAGAGTTAGTAAATTAAAGCGCCTGTCAGAAAGAATAGAACAGCTTGAGTTAAGGGACCGTAGGCCGAGATCGTCTTGGAGATCGGGCAGCCTAGCGCGAAGACGCCCGGCAGGTCGATCACGTTCCCGTGACAACGCATCGAACAGTCAACGCAAGAAACTTGCCAAAGAATGGTTATGTTTCTATCATTTCCGATTCAAAGATGACGCAAAGAAATACATACAGCCGTGTGATTGGGACAACAGGACATCAAAGCCTGCAAATGCGGGAAACTAGTATCGGTACAGACACAGGCGAAATTCTGTGTCAACCGACAGTCGTACCGCCTTAGTGTTTTCGACAGGAAAAGTGGTCTCAGTTTTTTAGTGGATACGGGGGCTAATATTTCCGTAGTGCCAAGGTCGGTAACTAGTGTTATTAGAAGGAGAACACAAGAACTACCATACTCATTGCAATACAGAGGGATCATTGCAAAATAATTGCATTGAGTGCAGTGTTGTAAATATCTATTACTATGTGGATTAATAAAGTTGAAGAATGTGCTGTTATTTATGGGTGGACAGAGAAACAAACGATTCACTATGCCTTGCCTAAGCTAACGGGACATGCCATAACATGGTATCAGGGACCGCGCTCTCTTAGGCATTCTTGGTTTGAGTGGAAACAGATGTTACAAGATTCATTTTCTGCAACTGAAAATTGTGCAGAAATTCTAACGGAGATGCTTGATAGTGTTAAAGTATTAAAATACGTATAACTATACTCTGATACTCTGTTGTATGGTGGCGCCATGCATTTGTCTATGTAAACTATATCTGTGTATTGTTTTTGATACTAATAAAGTAGTCTGTGTCCTGCCACCATAAGTTTTATTAGGTTATGGGCCCAGGCCCGCTTATTTTTTAGATTAAAGTAGTCAGTTCGCGTTAATATCAGTATTAATTGCATGAAATTATATTTTGAACGTCCCGAGGTTGAAAGGTCGAGAAAACTACGGCCAGTGGATATTCGCGGTGGTAAAATTCTTAATGGAAGGCGTCGACGTCCATTGAAGCGATGACGGCAATAGCGACGAAACTAGCGTGGAAGAACAAAAGGCAAACGCAAAACTGATAATGAGAATAGATCCGAGCCTTTACGCGCACATCAAACCCGAAAAGATAGTGCAAATTGTGTGGAAAAAATTGAAATCATTGTTCGATGATTCGGGGTTCACACGCAGAATCAGTTTGTTGCGAAGTCTCATTATTGTTGGCGGGTCTATCTGAAAATTTTTACCCCAATGATAATGGCGATCGAACATTCGGAAATCGAAATTTCCAGTGACGTCATAAAAACGAAATTAATGGATATGAGTGATAATGTTGGCAGCAATGAATCAGACAGTGCATTTTTAGTAAAAAGCAGTACTGCTTGTTTAGTAACATAAACAAGCAGTAGTACATGGGATATAGGATAGTGGTGTACGAGTAGGCGCACAAGCTGCTAAGTTTACTAAACCAGAACAATTATTGGAATTTCTAAAAACAATTAATTAATTAATTAATTAATTTGGAAGATGAGCTGTTATTATAATTTGACATTAGTGGGAATTCTGAGAGAACAGACGCGAAATTTTTGCTATGACGGTAACTAAATGAAATAAAGTTGTTGTTTGTATTGTAGACAGTTCACGACCAACCCAATACCAATAAAAATACAGGAAAACCTGTATTATAAAACTGTAAGAGATCATGCACATTTATAATAGTACAAAGCAAATAGAGCAAATATTTAATGTGTTTTATTATTTCCTCTAATAGATAAACCAAAACCAATGATCGCAATCTTAGCACAACGAGATATAAAACTACAATTGATGCAGTCTTTACAAGATATTTAAATAGATTCGAATCAAAATTGTTCGTTTCCTATTTTAGTTACCTATATTATCAGTTTTGGTACTTATATAATGATAATAATGATGATGATGGAAGAGTTGTTGAAATTGTAGATTAAAATTCATAAGTTTCATTGGTATTCATTTCAAAGAATACAAATTATTAATTAAATTTCATATTTCATGTATTCGTAAATTTAAGTTTTAAACATGAGATTGCAATTTTTGTATGTAAAATAATATGCATTATTTTTCATGTACAATAGCGCATTAAATTAAAATTGTTATTATGTACTATAATTTCTGTAGTAGTAGTAGTTTATAGTAATGAATAAAAAAACACTTCATTTAAAAGTATTTCCTGCACAATAAAATATTTCGTGAAGATTCAAAAAGTAAACACGTAAATGTTTAAGTTTTCACTTCTGTCGGCACTTCCGGAGTGCCACTGTTTTTTTTTTCTCAAACTACTTTTACCATTATTATTAAACAAGTTAACAGCCGTCATTTTATTGATATATCTTAACACTAGTAATGTTTTCTTCGATCGAAACGGGCCTACAGCTAGAATATACCTAATATCCTTAAATATAAAACCAATCTGTCAGAATTTGACTAGACTAAAAAAAATTACGGTTACATTTCTTCAGGAAGAAAATACGTCATATTAATACATAATAATATATGTAATTAAAAAATAAGTTTATCAAAAGTATGGTAGTAGGTACATAAAGTAATTGTCTACTTTCATCTTGACAAGCGTTTCGTTTAAAAACTTTCGGTTTGCATTACATTAGAATTATTGTTTTTTTATTTGCAAACGCTCTAATTATTACATTAGCTTTTTCCTACATTTCCTTTAAGAAAGCGTAGCAATATGGCGACGACGGTAGAACTATAATGTTACTGACGTTAATATTCTGTTCTAAATTACCTAACCTAACCTAATCCGTGGGCCACTAAACCAACGCTCGAAACGAATTCACGGCGCCGCAAATTGCCTCTGAATTTTTGAAGCTATAGAACCCGACGCTTCCGCTTCCGCTGAGTGAATCCGCTTCGAGCGTTGGTTTCGTGGCCCTCGGTTAAGAACATTTTATCAAGCGGCCGCGCACCGACGAGTCCGCCCACCCCATCGACATTCCACCCAAGGGGAAGGTCGATGGCCCACCCACACAAAGGTTCCGAATATCTATGAACAGTGGTGGGCCACACCTCGACGGGCTCGTGATGATCTACACGAGGCTATATAGTATAGCACCGGTGGCTTACCGTGGAAAACGTCCACACGAGGTGACGGAACTGGTGACGTCATAAGGCGAGGTTCACGGGCGAGTAGAAGACGTGTTGATAGGGCGCGGGCGGTGCGGGGCGGCTCGCGGTCGACTGCTATAAGTCGGTCTCTGTCCACTGCTAGTCACCGCGCCGCGTTCGACGCGCCGCTGCGGTGTTGTGCCTGTACAGCCACACCTGACACAGAACAAAATTACACTATATTATATATAGTCTGTCTAAACCAGTCGTATCAAAGATACGGCCCTCAAGCCACCTCAATTCAATACGGCCCGCGACCAGAATTTATCTAGTGAGGATTTTAGCGGCATTCGAATTCGATGCCAAAATCAGTTCGACACTAAACCTGGTCTAAACCGTCTATCGACTATAATACCTGGATACACAATCGGCTATAAAAAAAGTCCTCAGCAAATGAGCACCCACTTGAACATAAACTTGAGAATAGAAATAGAAATGGCTTACTTGGAAGAGAATTACAATGTCGAGGGACACTTGAAGAGCCCCGCAAACAGAAAACTGGAGTGGGGCTTCTCTCATGATGAAATAAGCAGTCTTGAACACGTCACCGCACGTCCACATCACAACCATACTTACGCTGAAATATATTTAACAAAAAACATTACAGTAAATTGTCTATGACAAAAATGAGTACCGGAACAAACTGTGGAATGGAAAATGTTAGTTTCGCCAGGACACGCTGCTGTAAATCAGCAAATAAAGGATATTCATCTATTTTATGATGGAACTTATTTTCTTTTAATGTCTTTTTTAAAATAATTGTGACATAACTATCACAATTAAGATAAGATCCAAACACGGTAATGATTAAACACACTAACCACTCCATTATAAAAGATAACCATGAAATAAGGGCTGTACAAATAAAAAGCGTTGTGTTTCAGTAGGTGAGCCTCTATCCCCGTCTTTTTCTTGTGTTATAGGTAGCGGTAACTACACACACCACCGACAGGTCCATTTTGCAAATTATCACAAAAAGAGACAAAAAATAATAATTTCGTTTCACGTATAGAACCATGGGCAGCAATAAAGCCATCAATGAAGCTCAAAGTTCACAATTATTATAATTTTTTGGTCATGATGACCTTTTCCTGTAAAAAGTACAATTTCTTTTTACATTTACCTCATTCCCTCTGTACTTTTATTTTGATGATTCTTTGCGATTTGCGGCGCACCCAGCATCGCCTCAGTGAAGAGAGCCAGGAAGCCAATTAATTCGATAAAAGGCGCAAACTCTATCAACAAGTAAGTGATGGCAGCACCGATCACAGAAAACACCAGCATACAGTCTACGTAGCTTTGGAAATCTGTCCACGCCCAGAAGTATTTCCTTTCCATGTCTAAAATATAAGCGGACATTCGTTTTGTTCATTGTGAATTTTCACTTAGGCTAGGTTCTCACTACGCCAGGACCGGCGAACTTACCGGGCCGGTAAAAGTGCCGGCAAGTCGAGTGGCTGTACAATTTATATGAAGCTGTTCATACTATGCCAGATTCGGTAAAAACACCGAGATAGGCATTTTTGTCAGGCGTTTTGTCACTGTGGAGCTCCGACAGAACGCCCGGAACGGATAATATAAACAAGCTCGCACCGTTCCCTGTTACCCACATACATGTTTTGTTACCCTGTTATCCGGATACAGGGATATCCCTGTTACCCGCTCGGCCGTTTTGAAATTAGTAGCATGGCGTGAAGTACATTTTATAATGAAGCCAAACTTCGATGATGCGGTATCCGGTTTAGTATGAACACCTATGTGCGAGCGCCGGTTCCCGGCAAACTTACCGGTCCTGCGTAGTGGGAACCTATCCTTACAGGGAACATTCATTTGCACTCATTGCGAAATTCATTGCTGACAATCTCGGAAATGCATGTGTTGATTTAATGGGTTTATTTTCAAACACATTTCATTTGTGTTTATCTTTGTTTATCTTTCAACTTGAAAACAGCTGTTTTCAAAAATAAATCGACCATAAATAGCGTTAACAAACTCGTTGACTTACTCTTGAGTTTACAAAGAAAATTTATGAATATATCTTCAAAATAGATTTTCTTGAGTTGTTACAACAACAAACAGTTTGCAACAGAACATTACATTCGAGATTATTTCAAAAAATTAGATACACTAACATTGACTGAAAGCTCTTGTCGCAAATGAGTGTTTTTAGATGTAACATAATACCAGTCAAAGGATTTTTCACTGAAAACACCAAAATTGTAGTTAGTTAATAAGCACATGCCGGTATGGAGTAACGAGTTATAATAAAATGCTATGATTTGTATTTATGTAGTATGCAAAATAATAATGTTTATTAAATAACACAAAATTAATCTTCAAAATATAATTTTTCATTCAATAAAGCATATATATCATAATATATCTCATGCAAAAGGCGAATGACACAAATAGATAACGCGATATTACTCTACACATGTGACCCCGGTCATTGATCTGTTTCCAATAACGATAAATGTATTTTAAGCTGTTAATACATACTTAAGATATACAAATGCTTGCCTAGTAACTAAAATAACATTATTTTATTAATTCAATGCTAAAACATACATACATACACAACGAAATTTACTTACACAGAAGCATACATTCAAGTCTATTATAAGTATGTCGTCTTGCCAAGCCAAAAAAATTTGCTATTTTTGAGATTCCAGGATTGCAACTTAGACATTAATGAATAGTCCACTATCGTAAAAAGCAACAGCTCAGTGGTCACACATGAGCAGTATATTTTGTCAGAATTATTTCATATAAAATATACATCCTTACTAATATTATAAATGTGAATGTGAGTTTGTTTGTTACGCTTTCACGCAAAAACTACTGAACCATAGATAGACATAGGGTACCTTTCATCCAAGAAAAAAGTACTGTTCCCGAGGGATTATCTAAAATATAAAAGTGTTACTAACGCCTGGCCAATGTGTTATAGCAACAAGGCGTCAAAAGCGTTATAATTGCTTTTATATTTTTAATTTATCGAAGTACGAAGTAGCTATACTATACTAATATTATAAAGAGGAAAGATTTGATTATTTGTTTGCTTGTTTGTATAGAATAGGCTCCGAAACTACTGGACCGAGTTGAAAAATTCTTTTACCATTAGAAGCCGACATTATCCCTGATGAACATAGGCTACTTTTTACCGTTTGGTAAAGGCTTCATTTCTACGCCATCTACCGATTTTGGATAGATGGAGATAGCGCCATCTATCCAAAATACGGTAGATGGCGTTTTATACTTTTCTACGCGGACGACGTCGCGAGCACCAGCTAGTATATAATATACATATGTAGAAGAAAATACTTTTCTAGGAAAACTTTTTTGTCAATATCTCAAAATATACTTTTTGCAAATCACAGATTTTGGTTTGACAATTACTACATATATGTAAATTTCACAACTGCGAAAGTAACTATGTGTATATTTAATTTTTATGGCTAAAGAATTTAACCAACAGAGTTGAATTTTAGTATGACAATAGCCTCAACCCTGGGACAGGAAATAGTTTATTTAAATTTACACATGAGTGTAGCCAAAAGCTGCAGCTAGGGAGAAATATTTTAACATAGCATAAAATCTCATATTAGCAAACGCATTATGGACAAATATTAGTGTTATGCTTCTTAGGGCAAAGAGCAAAGAACTTTTATGCTATCGCGTAATATTCTGTTGGCATTACATTGTATATTAGACATTTTAACCTTTAGATAACTCGTAAATAATTTATTCAGAATTAATTAGCAAAACAACCAATTTATAACTAAATTTATATTACTGATAATTTTGTTATAAATTTTGATATTTAATTTAATTTAATAAGGAAATAAATTGGCATAACATATTAAAATGTTTAGAATTAGAATACAATTCATAAAATTCATTAGAATTATTATTCATTCTTGTTATAGTTTCTATAGATAGTATAGTATTGTTACATTGTTACATACATATTTTAATTTTAATAACGATATTAATATTAAGTATATAAAAATTTCAATACATTAAGGTTAAAGTATATTATTAATTATATTTTGACTATTTTTCAATAGACAAAAATTAGAGGAAATGAAAAAAGTTTTTGCTATGATATAACAGCATTTTTAACTTCTGTTTACAGACATATACGTATAGAGAAAACCTTGTGGATGTAAGAATTTCAGATAAATGTCTTCATCAATAGAAGATAGATATTCATGATTCCTTTTTATATGTCTCAACTTTCTATTTGAAATATAGTTTTCGATACAAATAACATAAAAATGTGTAATGATATTGTGTGGCACATACATAGATGATGATTTATTACAATGTACATACACCAAGCTCTGGTAAATCCAAATAAGTTATCACTATTAAAACTGTGACATGAACATACAGTACAAATGGCCACTCACCATAAAATCTATGTGCTTTCTCCCGGCTGGAGATGCCACTGTTTTGGTCGAGCCAGCGTGCTGTTTCATCTGGCTGAGCTGAGCCATTCACACAACACAACAGTATATATAACATGAACATTGCACCTAATGCAATTTCCACAAATCCCCAACCACCAAAGAAAACATAAAATTAAAATAAAAATAAAATTCAAATACAAAGGTTTCAGGAATAATGTTAAAACAAAATACAAATTATAGCATTTTTTTTAAAAAAAAAACGAAGAGAAACTTCTTAATAAGTTCTTAATAAGGTTAACAAATATAAAAATAAATAGTGCATTGTTACAATATTAAATAAAACATTGTTAAAATATGCAGGTTAATTATATCTAAGCACATAACAGTGAGAAAGGCCAAGGTTTTTATAAAAGCCTTATTATTATATTATATATAAAGGTTTTTATAAAATTATTTCAATAATTTAATATTCTTTTATACAAAATGTTTTAAGAACACAATATTTGTATCAATAGAAAAAATCAAAATCTTTCTAATGTGAAAATTGAAAAACCTTTTATATGGTTATTGCAGTATTGGAAGCAAGATTATTAGATGAAGCCTAATGCAATGGATTTATAACAAACCTGTAAATATTCTCTCTCGTGCCCGTATTATCTGATTCTTTTTACGTACACTGACACATAAATATATCATTACAAACATGGTTATATTCATTACAATGCTCTGAATCAGTAAAGGAACTTCATAGCGTTTGCCAAACCTGCAAAAAGCAATCAAAAATTTTAATGAACCAAAATCTATACAAAATTATGAGACAGTCCAGAAGTTATGACATTTATTATGGGTGTAGGCAAATATAATATGAAATATTGACATGCCCATTGGATGAATGGTTAGGGTGATTGCCTTCACATCTGGGTTCTGAGTTCGATTCCCTGCAGGGTGAACCTTGGAAATGAAAGCAAGTGGGCTCTAGTCTGGATTTGGAAAGTAGTGGCAGTGCACACTACGTTTTTACAGAAGATCACCGTGATATTCACAGCATGAGAATGCTGTTGTGATGTTAGAGCCAATTTTCCTATCCCTTATCAATTTTCCATTACTTTCCTTAATCCTACTATGATACCAGCAAGTGGACAGTCAGTCTGTCAACTTTAACATAAAAAAAACCCACTATATGACATTTATTATGGATGTAGGGCAAATATAATCTGAACTTATCAATGTTAACTCACTCGGATTGCTTTAAATTAAAAATATTATGAACTTGTATTCTGAATGCAAAACAAATATAGGGTAATAAACTGAGGGATACTTTGGTAGTAGAGATTAGTCTCCACTGCCTCAGGAACTTGGTGACAGAACTTTTTGAACCAATGTTCACTAGAGTAATTCAGCTGGCATGCCAGGCCAGGTAGTATTTCAGACAGGCGATTAAAAAGAATATAATATCAATACAAAACACATACATACCAGAATAATATACGCAACGTATTAGCTATGAGTAGAGCTAAACAAACGTAAAGTGAAAAGCCTTCAGCATCCTGAGTTTTCTTTATCTGTCTATACTGTGGAATGTATGGGGCTACACCTCCTACTATCATCGCACCAGCTGCACTCCATCCGACCACATGGCCTACAGTCAGCCCCAATTCATCAGAGATAATCCAATCCATTCTTTAAAAATATGTCAGAATCGTACAATGTATAGAATTCAGCCTAAAATATTTGGTTACTTCTGGTTTCCTACGAAACCATTTAATCGTTACAAAGAATAAGAAAACAATACATTGTTTTCATAAACAGCACAATCACAATGTAATAACAAAGGAAAAAAATCTTAATCTCACGCACGAAATTATTATAAGCGAATGAATCGATCAGGCGATCTCCAAACTCCAAAAACTAAAAACTATTCTATTTTTTATTTTATTTTGTTCTGTGCGGGCTGTCGCCTGTCGCTGTGTCGATGTCAATTGTCATGTCGATGTCGAGGCTTTATCTATTGCAACGGTTTCACTCTCGAGAAGTTCCTCGACGAAGTACTCGAGAAAGTTGACCGAACACGAAGTGCGTCGCTACACACTCGTTCAACTTCGCGAGGAGCCAAGAGGGGATTTTTGGATTTACTAGAGCGCGTCAGATATTGCCAATGTATATTCTCCACGTGTCTCCGATAACGGATATGTATTAATACTCGAGCGCTTCAGATTTTCATACAGACGGTTCAGCCTAAATTCCTAATCGTGATGATTCTTCTTACCATCCTATCTTCAAAGTTCAAATTTAGCATCGTGGGCTCTCTAACCATTATAAGTTACTCTATGCACGCGGCTTTCAGTCCTTTGACTCGGTCGAAAAACCGACAACAAATGGAAGTAGCACGAGGCGAGGTGACCGTCCACACTCTCTTATTCGCCTCGCCTCGCCCAACTTCACGAAGTTCAACGAGAGTCTGGAGGCCGTGTTACACGGTGAACACGGTGTAGATAGGCTGAAGCGTCTGTATGAAAATCTGAAGCGCTCGAGTATTAATACATATCCGTTATCGGAGACACGTGGAGAATATACATTGGCAATATCTGACGCGCGCTCTAGTATATCCAAAAATCCCCTCTTGGGCCCCTGCCATAAGCACCTCGCGAAGTTGAACGAGTGTGTAAAGACGCACTTCGTGTTCGGTCAACTTTCTCGAGTACTTCGTCGAGGAACTTCCACGAGAGTGTAATCGCTGCATTAGCATAGAACAGTTTAGATATTATAGTTAAAGTCACCTTTACAAATTTTATAATTTTCCATTAATTTTCTTTCATAATGACAGAGTAAGAAATATTTCAAACAATGTCAATTCAATTCAGTTAACTGTCAACAGTGTCAATGTCAATAAATCACGTAACAATAATTAATCTTAAATTAATCGAAAATATACAATTATAAATTAATTATCATTTTTTTATGTTTAGTTTGTGCATTTAATGTAACTGAAAAAAAAAACATTAAAATAGTGAAAAAGAAAATTATTATTACAAAATATGACTGTTATATCAACTCTTTTACCATCATATCGTACTAAGTTTGTTAATATTTTCCCTGTATTATTTAAATGTTCGAAATTTAAACATGCCCGAAGTTATTCTTCTAGAGACACCGGTGATTTGACTAAAAGCAAAGAAAGAGCTGATATTTCTACAGATGTTCGTCCTCTCGGAGAGAAAATAAAAGAAACAACCAAAACTATCTCTTATACTGGAATCATTTTGATTGGACTTAGTGCCACGGGCGTAATATTTTACTATGTTTTCCGAGAATTATTTTCAAGTAACAGTCCAAATAGCATATATTCAGTAGCACTTGAAAAATGTAGAAGTGTAAGTATGCTGTTAGTACACATACCTACTACTTAATACTAACAGATTTTACACAGGTTATGAATACATCCATTGACAATTACATTTTATCAAATGAGATATAATTAAAAATGGGGTGTTGCTGTGTCTTGGACTTGGCTGTGTTACATGAATATGTGCAAGCGATATAATCCTTACTAATATTATAAATGTGAGTTTGTTTATTTGTTTGCTACACTTTCACGCAAAAACTACTGAACCGATCACTCTGAAATTTGGCATACACGTTGGGACACCAGGAAGGACATAATTATGGTACCTTTCATTGTTCAATGCGGACGAAGTCACAGCCACCAGCTTGTATTTACTAGTATAAAAGGCAACAGGGTAAAAATTATACATCAATACTACAATCTAATAAGATCTAAGAAATCTAGCACTGATGTACTTTGGTGAGTGTGCTCAGGGGCTGCATGAGCTCATACCGCCTTCCCCGTTCTTCCATCGGACATACAGACGTACGGCTGACCCATCTCTAATAAAAAAAAAAAAAACCCAAAACTGGCGATTCTAATAAAATTGTATTATAGAAGTAAATAGATCACATTTGCATCATATCGTTTACTCCTTAGGAAATATTTTCAGGATCCTGCAGTTGAAGATGCTTTGGGTGCACCAATTAAAGGTTACGGGGAAGAGACAACAAGAAGAAGACGCACACATGTCAGTCATGCCGTTTATGAAAAAAATGGAGTCAAGCATATGAGGATGAAATTTTACATTAAAGGCATAAGAAATAAAGCTGTTGTTGAGCTAGACATGAAGCAGGTATTTTAATCTGTGACATTTAAAGGCCTGCGCTGACTGACAGTATAACTTGGCATGGCATCCCTTAATAAATCCCAAACATTTTAACAAAATACACAACCAACTTCGGAGTATTGAACTAATGAATGAACCTAACTTGAATAGTTTTCGGCACGATATGGCTCCGTATTATAGGATCCACAATTTGCTGTGCCTTAACTTCAGTTAGTGGCTCTATAAATGTATTTATTTTTTACTCTTTATTGCAATTGTTTTTATAAAAATTATAATTATATTTAATGTGTAATTTTCAGAATGAGTTTGGCAATTACCAGTGTAGATACCTGTTAGTTCAATTGGATGATTATAGTGGCAAAACATTTATCATTGAGGACAATAGAGCAGAACTAGACCGCAAAGCTGATTTGGGTGGCCAGTTACCTGTTCTTACCTTAACATAAAATGTAAAATGATGCAATCAAAACAATGTGTATCTAAAAAAAATAATGTATTATCATACATTATATAGTTAGTTGTAAATAAAAGCTAAATAAAATTTTTAATTTTCTTTAATTTTTATCTTACTATTTAATAATGTCTTTGGTATTCTTTGGAGTTAAAATGGAGCTATTAATTTTAATTTCTCTTCCAGGGTACAACTTTCCATGCCATAAGTAAACGATTATTGAAGACAAACTTCTTGATTTGGTTAAATACCCAATAAAAAATGACCACAAGAGAGAGATATTGAGGCAACGCCCATTTAAGTTCTTGTAAGATACTCGGAACATACTTCACTTTCATTTCCGGTACTCTGAGATGAACTTTTAAGTCCATTGTTCCCGTGTGACCGTTTTGACTTTTTGAATAAATTGTTTTAACGTGCGTAGATACTGGAAAAAAATGTAGTAAATTTAATGTAAGCTACGACTTTTTAACGTCCGACGCAAAAACAGGGTGTCTTTGTGTCTATGCAATTATAGCTCGTAAACAAATGGAACGATTTAGATCAACGGGTTTTTTTTGTATGGAAGCTGACATGATTGATATGGTTCTTAACCCTTTAGCCACCACAGAGTCGGCTATATCCGACAATTATTTTCGTATCCATTTCGCCAGAGCCGGATATATGTGACAAATTCCTCTACTTGTATGTTTATTTTCAAATCATTGAGTTGATTTCTCTTAAAAAAAAAATTATAATGAGTCAGGCGCTAGGGACACGACAGCTCCTACAAAACCAAGCGGTTAATTAAAGGGTTAACTATAGTTTATGAAGATGATCAGCCCATTTACTAGTTGACTAGGGATAATACTAACTTCCACATGTTCGATTGATGTGAAATTTGGTTTACTGTTAAAATTGAATTTGAGTCACCTTCATCATCATCCACTCACCTTCATCCTTATCACTTATCACCTTCATTCACACACATCTTCAATTTTAAACATAGCTTGTTATTATAGTGATTAATTAATTAATTACCTTTCCTTGAGAAGTAATTTTCCATTATATAATCAGTAACACTGTTGTCACTGTTCACTGGCGTAATATTTAATAAAGAATTATTGTATTTGGTATTGATTTGATTGGTTTGGCACGGCAAGTGTTCTATCTGATAAAACGAGAGATCACCAAAGTACTTCAACCCCGATGGGGGCAATGGAAAATCTCTGTTGATAACAGCCAAACTTTGCATGTGCAATGGGCATATTGTCTGAAAAACGAAAGATAAAATCGGGATAAAATATTTCAAAATGTAGGTATCTCATATGATTGTATCAAATTATCAAAATGTCTATGCAACTATATTGATGAACTCACATTCATTTGGAAATCTAGTGACAGAATCAAGACAAGTGAAGATATTGTCCTGTGAGGAGGTATGTTCAGTTGAAATTGTATTTGTAGTGCATCATTTCTACCATCCCTATTGTAATCATTTTCCTGTACCTAAAATTGGAAAATACATGCTTTTTAAATTAAAATAAAGTTAAAAGTGTATTTTTTTAATCTACTTCATAAAATGCTTATAAATAGAAACTAAAATGACAAAATCAAATATTGAAAAGATATTTAAAGCACACTTACTAATATAAAAGTTAAAATATGTATTAACAATAGGTAAAAGTAAAATTGATGAAAAATTTTTGCTTTAGCTGGTGCCCGTGACTTTGTCCTCTAACAACAAAAAATATAATGCCAGACCACAACCAGACAATATATCGCCCAACATCTGGATGAAAGGTATCCTATTTCATACAATTTAAATCTTTGATTTCATAATGGTCAGTTGAGTTAATATTAGCATGAATAGCTATAGCTGCTGAATAGCTAGAATAGCTGACACTATACAAACTCATTGTCTAGAAAACCGTGTGAATGGTTTAAGATATCACCCACCATTTCATTGTAATGTAACCTTTGTTTGAAACACATTTGTTGCCGCACCAAAAATTTCAGGTCTCATTCAAGAGTGGCCATTGGTATAATATTATGTTGAACTCGTGTGGTGAGTAGTCGGCCATACGAATTCAAGGTGGTTTTTGAATGAATAAGTTGTGTTTTACATTAATTCCAAGTATTTTTTGAAGAAAAACCCATTCTTTTACAATGACATAGGTTAAATATTCCACACGGGCACTAGCTGATCCAATGCTTGGGATTTTCACTGCAGACAAAGTCGCAGGATCAAAATAAAAAATATGCAGATAAAGTCGCAGTCACCATTGATAAAGATGTTTTCACCAATGGATAGAGTGGTTCTCGGGGAAGGTTTTAGTATATAATTTACAAAGTTACGCGGACGAAGTGGCGGGCAGCAGCTAGTTCTATTATATTTATAAATACATACTTCTATTTCTGCACAGGGGGCACCGTTATAAATTTTATCGTCTATAGACATTGCTTCACTGCATACAATTGGTTGGCTAGGATCTTCAGATTCTGCTATAAGTAAATAATCGTACGTAAAGTGAACTTTTGGCTGTTCGTAAAAACTATGCGACTTGAGCCAAAATCCTGTAAGTAATAAAATAAAATATTTATTTTATGTAGGTATGGAATACAAAGTATTAAATTAACATATGTATTATGTGTATTAATTTATCGATTGCTTCACCTCTACTCCTATAAGCCAGAATAAACGGTAAAACAATATTAACAATTGTAGTTATTAACGTAAACAACATAGCCTTCGATAAAAAGCTGCTTTTATATTGAATTTCCACATTAGTGCTAAATAGCTTATACAGCCCCATATTAATAAAGTTTATTCCCTGCGTCTCACATATAGTTATTGGTATTGATTGGTTGGTAAAAATTTTAAAAGAATCCCTTTAAAGTAAAGTTTTTTGTTTATTTTGAAATTTTTGAATTAAATTGAGTTGTTTTGTTATGTTTATTTGTTTGTCGCTTGTCGTTAAGTGCCACAGATTATATCAATAGTAATAATATTTAGTTTGTGGTAAAGTTGGACGAAATAGGCGAGCGAGGTGACCGCTCACGGCTCACACTCTCGTTTCGCCCAACTTCGCGAGAGTTTTGGGCCGTGTAACGTCATACTTCATACTTCGGTCAACTTTCCCGAATACTTCGTAGAGGAACTTCGCGATTAGTGTGATGGCAGGATAATATTTGTTGGCGCTTTCTTTAAAATTTATACTCTGGTTACACTAGCGCCACCATTTAAACAATGAAACAAGATGGCTGTCACTCACTGACAGTGACAGCATCAATATCCTTTATGTTTTATTCCTTCTCTCTCACTTGGCTGTCACCCCCGCCGTGGGTGGGTAGTGTGTTGTGTTGTGGAGTTTTTCAATTTTCATAATTTTTTTATTTCATAATATGAATGAGATCTACGTATATGATAGATAAAATAATTAGAATTTTAATTATATCGAAGTTATAACGTAGATGTGAATTAAAATTATGAAGATTTGGACATCAGAACACACATTCAAGTAAGTTCTGGGTTCGTATATATGACGCAACTATGGTAATATTTGGAATTTTTTCTTATTACCTTTTGTCTTAATTTTGCAGCCATCCTTGGGAGACCGTTGCGCAAGCAGCATGGCGGAAGTATCCCAATCCTATGAATCCAGCCGTTATAGGAACCGATGTAGTTGAAAGAGAAGTAGTAAATGGCGTTTTGCACACAAATAGGCTCGTTAGTTCAAAATGGTTTTTCCCTAGATGGGCACAAGCGGTAAGTAACCATGATTTAGTATATTTTTCCTTATTACATACATAGTATAAATTGAAGTCGCTGCGTGCGTCCTATACATCCGCTAACTCGAAACCCACGCAACGGATTTTGATGTGGTTTTCACTAATGCATAGAGCGTTAAACAAATATATATAATTTGTAAAAGAAATTGCTATAAATAAAAATAATAAGATATGTTTCCCTATGAACTCCAAAACTGGTCATGGAATTCTACATACAGGGTTTCGGAAAAGGATATCACATGTGATATCTAGTCTTCTATAAATAACAATTATATAAAACTGTTTTAGCTCATTGGAACAGCCAAAATATGCTATGCTAGAGAACAATCTGAAGTCAATCCCAATAAACGACAAATGACACTGAAAACTACCAATTTAACATTTTGTCGATACATTGCTGTTGACGAAACAGTGAGATATACACCACATCCTTCAGATCCTGCTAAAACACTACTAACACAAGAAGCTGTTGTTACTGTGCAAGTAAGTCTTATTATAGTGAATAGAATGATTAATATTATATGCAATATTAACTGCTGCCCGTGACTACGCCCGCGTAACTTTGTAAATTATATACTAAAACCTTACTTGAATACCAGTTAATCCATTGGCGAAAAAAGCATGATTGGTGCAGTAGTTTTTGAGTTTATTGCAAATAGACAGATAGACACAATGTAGGACTTTTATATGTTTTATAATATGTAAGGATTGTGCAATTGCTTGTTAAAAATATTAAATTTATTGATATCACGGGGGCATCAAAGTATAATAAAAAGAGAAATATGTAGTTAAATGTCTTTGACATAAAACAAACATGTAAATATCTGTTAAAAAATTTGGAGAGCAACCAATTGGCAGTAAATAATAAGCAGGTGGCTTCATTAGCTTAGCAACTCATACCTGCTATCTTGCTTTGTACGAAAACTACTGTAGAAACTGAATAATAACTATTTTGTTTATAACCACAGATCAGTTACAAAGATTAAATGACAAGGTCGCCGAGGAATCACTTTAACTATAATTATAATGACTGTTTATTATGCCAAATTTTATGTGGTCCATTGAAGCTCACTGTAATCAATTGACATTGCATATCCAAAAGCAACAAATAAAGCTCTTTATTTTAAATTATCTATTATACCAAAATTTGATTAAATCTGATATTATTTGCTACTTAATTGCTGACACATCTGACAACAGTTACTATAGAGTTGCTTTACTAACTCTTGACAATCATTTCTTGATAAAGCATAGTGATAAGCGCTTGGTACAAAACTCCCCTACAAAAAAATTATATTTAATAATACAAACTACTGTTGAATATATAAATTGTGCCAATATTACTTATATCAATTTACATGCAACCTATTACAACACACTGTAGTAGGTACTTATTTCCTACTATGCTGCTGCTGTATGGACAAAGTTCAATTTTGAATGTACATTTGTTTTACTTTTTAAACTGAAGGTCACCTTCACCTCTGATAAAGTATTGTGACGCCAATAAATCAATTCAGATAAGATAGTGTGTGTGAATTCTTATAAATAAAATCAATATTGGCAAGTATTTGGATTGGCTCATGGGATGACTGCCATTTGTGGAATGTGGATTCAACAATCACCTTCCTAGTTCCTACTAATATTATAAATGCGAAAGTATGTTAGAATGTTTGTTAGATAAAGATAAAGACATTTTCGCAGGTGTTATATTTTTCATTACTCAACACACACGAAGTCGTGAGCACCAGCTAATAAATAAGATACGATACTGGCTTTGCATACTCGTCATGAACTAAAAACATAATATTAACAGTGCAGATTAAAAAAAAGTATGAACGTTTTGTTTTTTGTTCCAGGGAGTACCACTTAGTAGTGTAATGGAAGACTTATTAACAAACAGCATATCATTAAATGCAGGAAAAGGACGACAGGCCATTGAATGGGTAATTGGCAAGTTAGATTCTGAAATAAAAGAACTAGCAAATTCAGCTTGTAAAAGTACGGATGAGCTTTTGTCACAAACAAAGAAATCTATTGATGACATAACTTCTACTGCAAGGAGATCTATGGATGACATATCATCGAAAGCAAAGAGATCTTTTGATGACATTGAAAAATTCACAAAGGGCAATGCTAATCAACGAAGCTGAAAAAGGGAGTCTTAATAGTTGAATTACAATTTCATTGAACTGTATATGACAATTAAATTTTGTGTTTCGAGATCTTCAGTAAATTTATTTATTGTAGTAGTAAAATGAAATATATTTTGTACAGAATATAATATGTGTTTGTAATATTGTTAGTTAAATACTGGGTTGGTTCTGCGCCAGTTTGTGAAAATAATGCCTATATGAAAGTATTGTCGACCTGTCTTAATAATATAAATAAGATGAAAAAATAGTAAATGTTACAAAATTACACATTATTTTATAAGTATTTATTTTTTAAGTTAGTTTTCAAAGCTTGTAGATGCATTTAAAAAAAACATATAATATGTATATTATGCGAAAGTGTGAAGACCCTATCCAACAGACAATTTGTCTTTTGTTGTTCCCTTAATAGCAATAAATTTCTGTCATCAAAATGAATGTATTTTATTCAAACACTTACAATGTACAACTGATTTGAGATAAGACCTAATTAAGAGAGGATACTCTTTTAACACAGAATAATTTTCATTAGTAATTATTAATTAAGCACCATGTGGGTATTAAAATAAAGTTTCAAATTGAAGTTTTATGCAAAGGTCTTTATTATGATTTTACATGTACATTATTATTATTATTATGATACATTTTTTCATTTAATTCCTTAGTCTTGAATTTTTTACAATGTAATATCTATGAAAAAGTTAAAACTAGATTGTCACAAGAGGGGAAAGGTCCAAGCTACCATTGGTTAGGGCTGCAGAGAGCTGGGATTGGTCAATAACCACGATGACAGGCTTATTGGCGACAATAGTCCTATCGGTGATTATTTAGTGATCCCAGTAGAGTGTAGCATGAGCATTTTTGAGATAAGGCCATATTGAGGTGCAATTTGCCAATTAATGATCCTGGCTACTTGGTTTTGTGTGATACTGGTAGGTCAAATATTAAGATATTACACAACATAGGGCCAGGCACCAAACTCTGTGTTTAATAATTTTACACTACTTAATAGACATTTTTTGCATAAATTCATTTGTAACAAAGTAAATTATCATGTGTACAATTCTGTAGTAGAATCTGAATTCTAGAATGTGTAGTAGAATCTGGATATAACAAATTCAGTTAAGACAGATCAGCTAAATGACTCAATGGCAAGGGGAATCCCTATATTGTTATATAATTTACAATGACAATCCATGTATTACAACCAATATTTGTGGTCTTTTGAAAGTGGCTATAAGCAGTTTTCACTGTATTTAGTTGGTGACAACAAAGAATTATTGACTTTAACCTATATAAAAAAAGTATGAAGAAATAACTTATTATTGCTCAATTCTTTTGACTCAAGTTTGTGACAACTGACCATGAAAATTATGGTTCACTTACCCCAAATTGTATTTTTTTTAGTTTATTTTTCAAACTGAGTTCTATGTGGATTGAACAAGATACAAAATAGAAAAACAAACTTTGAATTTTTGTTTGTATCAAGTTTATAGGTGTTTTATTTATTATTATTTTAAGACTTCTGGGGACTGTTTCACTTACTCCTGTACCATGGTCTATAAATATGTTTTGTTACATTGCTTATGGTAAAGGTTAAAGGCTGATTTGAGGAGAGTATTTTGAACTTATCACTGCTGAAGTTAAGAGTTGTGGTCCAGTGTTAGATACCCTACCTAACATTAATATTCGAAGTACTTAAAGTATGTTTCACTTACCCTACCTGACCATAGATAATTTATATATTATACTTGAACCTAATTCACTTATGTCATATAAATATTAATTATTCCCTATGTACTAGTTCCTGATGATGTCATATTGCCATTGGAGATACTGTTCGATGAGGATGCTCGAGTAGAAGTTGCTAGATGTGACGCTTTAAGTCTGTCTAGCTCATTGACCCATGAACGGACATGCTCCAAACGATGCCATGCCATTTGTAATACCTTCTGTGAAGCATACCCAGAGCCCTCATGCGGTTGTCCAGTCGACACTTGAGTCAAATAATTTATTTGATCGCTTAATTTCGATTCAACTTGGCTTAAAGTTCTAAAAAACTGAGATGTATTGGACTCTGCTTGTTTTTGGCTTGATTTTTCTTTGCTTAATTCAGACAGTGCTTGAGCTAAAAACATTAAATACTTATATTAAATTAAAAAAACCCACAAATGCAGAAATTTCATTATACATCATTGATAAATTTCATTGCTAACCTGCACACTGTAGGCAGGTTATGATGTCTTTTTCAATATCATCCAACACTTGAATTCTTTCCATAGGACCGGCCATCTTATTGTATATAATATCTTGACGTTGGAGTCCGTTGGACAAGGGAATATTTTTACCGTGCAACGTGCAACTTAATATTATAAATAAACTGTAAATAAATCTTTTTGCCACAATAATAAACTAGCTCAAAAAACTATTACAATGTCTGTTAATGTCTTACAATGACGTGACGTGACCACAGATTAGAATATTAGTTGATCGTGACCCGTGTACGTAGTCCAATTCGTAAACATAATGCCGCATTTACACGCCTGCCGAGACTTGGCTAACGTCCACAAGCTCCAAACCTGGACAAACGCTTGGATGCCATTTACGCGCTTGCGAGTGCGTTAGTGTGTTCGACAGGCAAGCATAGTGGACGTTGAAGTTGTGTCGGCTATTGCGTTTGGAATGACATATTTTTATTCAAATTATAAACTAGTTTGACCAACTACTCATGGTTGATACACAGTTATATTTTAGATCTGTGTTCAAAAACCGACAATATCCTAGCCCGGATCGGAACAAGCTCACGCAAGCCAAGCCAAAGACCTCGTTCACACGCTTGTGTTTGTGGACTTGTGGACACTTGTCGAGACTTGGCAATGGCAATTGGCAAGCATGTAAACGTATAAGTACAGCCATTTTATAAGACAGAAAGCAAAGCATAGAGTAACTTATAATATTGACAGACAGACTCACTACAGATCGCTGATCAGTGGAGACTGTGGACAAATTCTAAGTTATTATGTGGACAGGCTGGACTGACATTTGTTCATTATTCAATTAATTTCATTTTCGTTTCGTCTTATCGTTGATCGTGATTGGTGGTTGATTTGATTGACAGAAATATTGAAATTGCTGTTTATTTAAAATAATTGAGTTAAATGATAAAAAATCCATATTATAATACCTACTACTTACACTTTATGATGGCCGGCCCTATGGATAGAATTGATGTGTTGAATGATATTGAAAAAGACATCATAACATGCCTGCAGTGTGCAGGTAAGCAATGAAATTTATATATGATTTATATAATGAAATTTCTATATTTGTGTCTTTAAACTTATTATAAGTATTCAATGTTCTAGCTCAAGCACTGTCGGAATTAAGCAAAGAGAAGTCAAGCCAAAAGCAAGCAGAGTCCAATACATCTCAGTTTTTTAGAACTTTAAGCAAAGTTGAATCGAAGTTAAGCGATCAAATCAATTATTTGACTCAAGTCTCGTCTGGACAACCGCACGAGGGTTCGGGCTATGCTTCACAGAAGGTATTAAAAATGTCATGGCATCGGTTGGAGTATGTCCGTGCAGGGGTCAATGATCTAAACAAACTTAAAGCTTCACATCTAGCAACTCCTACTAGAGCATCCTCATCAACCAGTATCACAAGTGACTATATGACGTAATGAGGAACTTGTGCATAGGGAATTATTAACTTTTATATGACATAAGTAAAAATTTGAGTATATGTACAAGTAAGTCTATAATAACATGGTCAACATAAGGTGCGCCGGGGTTTAACTGCCATAAAAAAATGCTAGTTCATTCTCTGACAGATTTTGAATACTAAAAAAACCTCCAATTGTCATAAGAAATTGCTTTTTAGGAACGTCTTATCATTGGCTCTAAAACGAGTGTAGATTATTAAAAAATAGTCAACAGTAAATACTAAAAATATTGAAACTCTATGTTGTCTGGGAAAGATCGACATAATGCGGGCATAGTTCATCCAGGTTTCAAAATTTCCATTATAATTGTTGTATTCTAAAAGTGGAAGATCGTTGGATTTATTAATTCCCTACGGCTCTAATGGCTCCAGCAATTTCGTCTGGAAGAAGTTTATCTAAAATCATATTTTGAGAGTAATATAAAAACTATTTTCACTATGGATAGTGTTCTTGTCCTCCATATTGAGCAAAAAACTTGAACCGAACGTACGCCTGCTTTGAAATTTTTTTCTCAACTAATGTATTATGTATTGCCGTGCACCCGCAAACAACAATATTATTGACAATACCCTGCCTCCCCCGATATTGCCAAGTTGAAATATCAAAATATGTAACAATATCGAAATACTGGCTGCACACACACAATATTCTTAATTGACAATAGTCAATAAGCATTTTATTGACAATATTATTGTGTGTGTGCGGTTAGCCTAATGTGTCTAAGCCTAATGGCCTATAGACAAAGTAAATCCATGGACGAACAAAACCCGGTGCACCTTAAATAAATTGAATAAAGTATTCAACATAATTATTCATTCCGTGGGTTGTGACATTGTGTGAAATTGTCATTAAATTGTTATAAATTGTTGTATTAATTAAATTGTTGTATTCCAAAATGTTTTTTTTTTTCATTACCTATAGTATGCTAGTACTCATTATTATACTGTGCTGCCTATAGTGATTAGTTTTCGCTAAAGCAAACTTAATTACATTTTGTCAACATTCATTTTGATTGGCCATGCAATTAATTTGAGAACCTCATATTTCCCCCTCGTTCAGATAGGTAACATCACCGTTGCTAGTTCCGCGTCGATCAGTAGCTACTTGATTGACGTTTCCAAATATAGCTTATGGTCATTATGCTAACGGGATTCCCAAACCTTCCGCTTGTGGCGCCACTTCAGGACATTTCACACGGGTTCGTGTGACGTACCTACTTGCTACCTGAAACAGGAAAATAAACTCGCAAAAGTAGATGCTCACGAATCACGATCTCGGCCACCTGACCACATAAGTAGGAGAGACAGTGACGTATTTGTACTTCACAAAAGCTCTCTTTAATCTCATGAAGATTGATTATAAATAATCAGAATCTACAATCCTAAAACTACAATCGAAGGCCACCATTCACGGGCACTGCATTTGGCAGCGCTTCGCTTCATCCACCCCAAATTCATGCATTATCTCATCATGAATGTAAGAAAACTACATGAATTTTGTAGGTATGATTTGATTTTGGATGTCGTCCACTGATGTCGTGATGGAGTGGAGCGCTGCTAAATGGAGTGCCTCTGAATAGTGGTTTTAAGAGCTGTTGGTAAGAAAATTTTATACTGACTAAATAAACTGACTACATGAGCAATATCTGTCTACTAACAATTGCTAAGTAAATTAAGGAGCCTATGATTTGTTTGTTGCTAAGGACTTTTTCACTTTGACTTGACTTTGTCTTTTCCAAGGATAACTGACAGGCAGCGCTGCTTGCTGACGGGAACTAATTCCCAAAACCTCCACTTGTGCTATACTTAAAGACTGCGACATAATATATTTGAGGAGCCCATTAATGCTTGCCTTAGCGGGTGCCGGCTTCGATTTCCAGCAGTGCTATATTTGAAAATGGAATTTTTATAGTTAGCTCTAATCTTTTTGGGGTTAATGGCCGAGCAGACTGCGTTTCAGTCGTGAATTGGGCAGTATGACTGAAAAACCAACGTGAAATTATAGCATTATTTGAGTGTTGTGGCGATTGTGTTGCGGTGAAGAATTAAGGAATGCCACAGCGGCCACAGCTCACTCCCTATCCTAATTCATCATTCATCCTAATGTAATGGGCATACATTATATTGTCATGAAATACGAAACTTCATAGGCGTGGTTTCAAAGACAGCTGTCACAGGGATCAAGCTATATTTTACGAAATATAGCAACATATTTAGGGATTCAGTTTTATTTATATAGATTTATTGTTTATTAGCAACAACACGATAAGTAATAATAATAAGTTTTTTTATTTTATTTTGGACTACTAAAAAGTATTTATATCTACTTAGGTACTTACATGATAACTACAGACTAAAATATGGTAACAATGAATATCAGTTACCAGGTTTTATGTGTTAAAACAATAGGAATGTAATAAAATATGTTACTTTCAACTCGGATTTGGGTACAGTTAAGTTGAAATTAAGTTTAGGTGAACTACATTATTCAGGGAATAATAGGTATAAACCCTATTCATTAGGTATTTTAAAAGTGACTAAAAGTGAATCATTACCTAGAATTATATCAATTATTATCTACTTTGAAGAAGGATTACATTTAAATAGGTAGATACTTATTATTGAAAGGATTTGAAAAAATAATACTTAAACAATTTCACTGCTGATATCAAAAACAACAAACAATTGATTAAAAGGAATTGAATAATTTAATATACCTAGTAGATAATTAATTTAGTAGGTCGTCAATAGGTAATGTTAACTAATGTTACAGTGGCGACTTGGTACGTATTTTTATACTTTGTTTCGGATCCGATCGACCTGCACCTTGATTTTCTCTATACTAATGAAAAAAAATATCAATAAAATAATATAAGTAATATCCTATACCTAAATAATAAATATAGGATCTACTGTCAGGGTTAAATAAATACACGAAGGTGTATTTAAGCAATACCTACTCAGTGCAAAGAGTAGGTACCTACTCTCGGAGAAGCAGAAGATCAATATGCCCTTTTGGCTCTTTATCCTCACTATCGTTTATTGAGAAAACCGTTATTATTACCTATTTTTAAGATTTCATTGTTTTAGTTTTTAATTACATTAACTTCTTGTTGGCATATTAAAACGGATTCACACAAATGTAACTACAACAGGATATACTACTTAATATGACTGTAGAAAGGTAATTATGAATGAATGAATGTAGATAGGGATTTATTTTATTTGTTAAATCACATTCAATTAAACAATATTTATATAATCCAACTTAACACTTTTCCACGCGTTTGTACTGTCACGTTTAGCTTCAAATGAGTGAACGCAGACAATTGGTACAGCCAGAACACACTGCTCCGGCGCCTGCCATGACAACTGACACCTTAGAGGTGAATGATTTTCGCTTAACTCAAGTTATATAAAGACAGAAAATGATATAAACGCACCATACGCTCTGGTGTGATTACCAGAGCATTAGCTCGTTATTTTTAAGAAACAAGTGAGTTCAACACATATCTGAGTGCGTCCAGAAGGGGATGTCCAAAGTTAGTCTGGCATGGATAGAATGTCTTCAAGTATGACGTCCAGCATGACTGGTATGGGACTCGGCGGTATCACCGGTCTTGCTACGGGAATAAGCACGTTAAGTTGCAAGGAGCAACACTTGACTATCGGAGGAATGCCTTCGAACTACGTTCCTGGATTGTCGGCGTATTACAATATTTCAAGCTTTTCTCAGCGTCCTGGACAACCTCGTCGTTCGCCGATACAACGAGCCGGTCCCACTGCCCAATTTCGACCAGGGCGTTCTCACAGCACTGGAGCGCTCCACCGGCTCAACCATTCTTTGCGAAACAGTCCCAACACCACATACGCTCATAATTTGATCTGCAAACTTGCTGATCAAAATGAACGTCGTCGTCGCCAAGATACTTTGGACATGATTCCACAAAATTATTACTCCCAGCCTCCGTTGAAGGTCGAATTGACCGAGTTTTACTCGCGGGATAATTCTAAAGACCATCATACAGAACAGTATGAATTGGTAAATGACAGTATCTTACCTAATCCAGTTTTAAGACGAGGTCAAAACTTCTACTTCGCCGTGAGATTCGATAGAACTTGCGATAAACAACAAGACACAATACGAGTTATATTTTGTTTCGGTAAGTTTTACATTAGTAAGTAGGTAAGGAGTTTTATATTTTTTATACATAGATTTTCTGTATTTTTATACTAATTATGATTTATAACGTCTATTTATAGGACCAAAGCCAAGTGTTACAAAAGGCACACGAGTTGTTCTACCTGTTAATTTGAACAATCAACAGGGAGCACTTCCGCATTCCCGTGATGTTGTCGGAATGGGTGGCGGAATACAACGTTTGCCAGAAACCAATACTAATACATCTTCAATTGGATCTATGGGGACAATGGGTAATGTTGGTACAATAGGAGCAATTAGTGGTATTAGAGAAACCACTACATATGGGGTACGACGCAGTTCTTTTAGTAACGAGCAGCTTCCTATACAACACAGCCCTTTGAGCCCTCACGGAGCTATGGAGCGCCCGATAATTGAACGTTACGGAGTAACCACCCAACATACTTCCTTCGGACGTGGCTTCGCTTCTCACCATGGTTCGTGTAGCGGTTCGACGACAAATCTTGCATCGTTAGCTCAAGAAATGGATCGTTGGGACATAAGCGTACAACGTCAGGATGGAAACACCATAACATTCCAAGTACATATCCCCGCATCTGCTCCCGTGGGAGTTTGGAATTGTTGGGTGCAGACTAATCGTCTTGGTCAACGTGATAACCGCCATGATTACAAATGCGACGAGGATGTTTATATCTTATTCAACCCCTGGTCTCGTGAAGATTCAGTGTACATGGATAACGAAGCTTCAAGGAAGGAGTACATTCTTAACGAGCAAGGGAAGATATGGTGCGGAACTTGGCGCCAACCCAAGGGCCGCAAATGGATATATGGGCAGTTCGATGATGTCGTGTTGCCTGCGTGTATGTATTTGTTGGAGCGAAGCGGCCTCGAACACTCAGAACGCGGTAATCCGATTCGAGTTTGCAGAGCTATTTCGGCTATGGTAAATTTAATGAATACGTTAGCAAAATAAGATATTATGTAAATGATTCTCAAAATAGATGGTGATCGATTTAAATTTTTTTTCAGATTAATGCAAATAATGATGACGATGGGCTGATGGTGGGCCGATATGATGGGGAATATAAAGATGGTGTTGCACCTCATGCATGGACTGGTTCTGTGGCCATACTTGAACGTTACTTAGCTGATGGTGGTCGACCAGTTGAATATGGTCAATGTTGGGTGTTTTCTGGTCTTGTCGTTACAATTTGCAGAGCATTAGGTAAATAGAATGTTTTGTATTTTTCACATAGTATAGGTATATTTATAATTAATTTACCATTACCTAGTTACCTACATATTGGTCGTTCATTTTAGGCATTCCTTGCCGTTCTGTGACAAACTATGTTTCGGCACACGATACTAACAAAACGCTCACTATCGACAAATACTTTGACCGAGATGGTAACGAAGTGCCCAATGGGCCGGATGAAGACTGTTATGATTCTTGTTGGAATTTCCATGTTTGGAATGATGTTTGGATGCAACGTCCTGATTTACCTCAAGGTAACAAATAAATCTAAACATAAGCAATTATAACTTTTGAACATCTTTTAAACATTTTTTCAATGGTGGCTTACAGCATATGGGGGTTGGCAAATCATCGACTCAACCCCCCAGGAGGAAGCAGAGTCAGTGTATCAATGTGGACCGGCAAGTGTTGAGGCAGTTCGTAGGGGTGAAATAGGATTCCAATATGACACGCCGTTCATGTACTGCCAATTGAACGCTGAACTATGTCACTTCCAAGAGGACGAGAACTCTGAATGGGGATTTGTTAGAATGGCATCGAATCAATATCAGTAAGTTTTTGAAATAATAAGCAGACATTTTTCATTTAAGATATATATTTTAATATTTTTTTACTTATAATTCTTTTAGAGTTGGTCGAAAAATAGTTACTAAGAATCCCGGTCGTGAAGATGACGAAGGCGAAAGCGATATGCAAGAAATAACTCAGGAGTATAAGGCAGTTGACAGCACTGCACCCGAACGTCTAGCGGTTGTGGCTTCGTGCCGTGGGTATCAGCGTTTGCAACAGTACTACGAATACCCTGATCGCAATTATGAGGACGTTTTCTTTGATCTTATGGACATTGATGTGGTTCAGTATGGGCAGCCTTTTGATTGTACCATGAATATTCAGGTGAGACATTTTTATTGCTAAAAGAAAAAGGTCATCCGTGTCTATGTTTACGAAAGTATATGCACTTGAGAATGATCTTGTTTTTTGAGAGAGTGTAATCTCAACCAATTATTATACATTACTAGAGCCGATCGATGAACCATGATTACACCTAACAATAATTCTTTAGATTTGTAAGTAAGTCCTATTTTTATAAAAAACCAAAATTATTATTATTCATGTTTAGAACAAATCTCACGAAGATCGTACAATTTGGTGCGTGTTGACGGCTTCCTCTTGCTACTACACGGGAGCAATTGTCTCGCGTCTCAGAAGGGCTCAAGGAGAATTTATAGTTCGTGCGGGACAACGTGAAGTCCTCAAACTTCATGTCACTCCTCAAGAATATATGGATAAACTGGTCGATCACTCCATGGTTAAGATTCATGCTATGGCTTCCGTAAAACAAACACGTCAAGCTTGGTCTGACGAGGATGATTTTCCGCTTCAGAAGCCGAGGATGCAAGTTCAGGTAATATTATAGGTAAAAATATTGTGTTTGGTATTTCACTATAAAGAATACTATGTTTAACATTAGTAACATTTGAACAGGTGAGAAATCAACCATGCGTTGGGCAGGAGTCCTCTGTGACATTTAGCTTCCAGAATCCATTGAATGTTAATTTGACGGATTGCTACTTCACTTTCGAAGGACCAGGCGTGCAGAGACCGAGACAGGTACACAAATTCATTACTTACTGAAAAATATGTGCAGTGCAGTGCATTTTATCCAGTATACTTAAATTTTATGTTTTGTCTATGACATCAAACCAAAATTTCCAGACTTACTCCTTTGACCTGTATCTTGGCTATAGTCGACCTCCCACAACTTTGTGAATTCTAGACTACTTCGAGCTATAAGAGTGAGTAAGGCACTCTTATTGCTCTAATTGTGTTTTGGTGGGCCCCATCTGGTCCTAATCCCTTATTCCTATCCATTTACAGAATTTGTGGCGTAGCTTGTGCTATAAAGGATAATATAGCCAAATATCGTCAAGTCGACCGAATTAATTGTTCATTTATCAGTGGTACCAAGACTTTAAAAGCATCTAAATACTTTCTGTAACACAAGTTGATGTGTTGTATTATCCGCTTGCTGAAATCGATTTTTGTCTTTTCAGATAAAATTCCGCGATGTGAAGCCAGGTGAGTTCGTGAACTATCAGGATAAGTTTATAGCTCGACGTGCTGGCGAACGTCGTATAGTTGTGACTTTCTCGTCCCGTCAATTGGACGAGATCTTTGGCTGCACTATGGTGAATGTGCGCGGCTAGCTAATAGCCCCCCAGCCCCGAGAACAATCTCCGGGGCCAACTTCTTTGTTAGAACTGGACCGTTCGATCATTTCATACACAGTGCCCGATCAACACATATACGTCCAGGAGGAAGAAGTTGTTATGAAGAAATCGTCCGCGTTGCCCTAGAACTATAAAAAGAAATAACTCTTTTAAAAGCATGTTTTTACACCTCAGATCAGACCAAATAAAAACTAGACGCAAGTATAGGGCAGTATAGCAACTAAAGGGCCATACCTATAGAAACGATATTTTAAATTTAAGGAATAGAAAAAAATAATCAAACGACTACGACGAAAACGGCTTACGAAAACGGAACAACGAAATATACTTTTGGTTTTTTTCCACATGCACGATTAAAAGAAAAACAAAAAAAAAAAAATAATAATAATAAAATTAACACTGTTTTTTAGCACAAGTGTTTTAGTTTTTAACAATATTATAATATCCGTTATTTATAAGTGCCATTTATTGTTGCTGTATTTTTTTCTTTACACAAGAGTAAAGCTGGAGTAAGGACATTGTTTTTTTTTTAGTCTAAGACATAATTATAATTATAAGTATTTATAATTATACATTTTTATTTTTTATTTTATAATTTGTATTTTTGATATATTTTATATGAAATGTTTTGCACGGTGTTTGTGTGTTTTTTGAATCTTATAAAAATAAAGCATTTATTAAATATCATATTCGTTCTTTTTTTTCATTGAAAATAGGTTAGTCCACTGAAATCTAGAACCATAGAACCAATAACTCTTTAACAAAAAAAAACCGACTTCAAACCGTTTTCTCATGGATGCCATTGTCAGAACTGGACCAAATTTAAATGGGACCTCACGGAAACTCAGCACCCAGTCTAAAGTGCTGAGGGAACAAACATAAAAAAATACAGTCGAATTTAGAACCTCCTCATTTTTTGGAAGTTGGGTGAAACGATTTTGATGATTCCTTTCCGTGTGGTCCCATTTCAATTTGGTCCAGTTCTGAGAATGGCATCCACGAGAAAACGATTTGAAGTCGGTTTTTTTTTTGTTAAAGAGTTATTATTTGGAAGTCGGTTGAAAAATAAAGATTATTTGCATACCTATCGATGGAGTAGAATAAATCGGTCAGAGCACTTTAAATTTAATATTACACCGGCGTCTGTATTTCCGAGCTTATCACTATCCTACATACATAATATAAAACAAAGTCGCTTCTCGTCTGTCTGTCCCTATGTATGTATGCTTAGATCTTTAAAATTACGCAACGGATTTTGATACGGTGTTTTTTAATAGATAGAGTGATTCAAGAGGAATATTATTTACAAAGGCAGCAGTTATCTACTAAAAATAAAGATACAAACCCTGAAAATTTTATAACAGCAAAGATGTCAGGCGTTATATTGCTTTACACATTTAGTCAGGCGCTACACATCCCTTACTTTTAACGTGGGCGAAGTCGCGGGCAGCCAGTATAAGTATATAACCCAAATCTTCTGGGTTGAGCTCATAATAAAAAAATGAAAAAATCCCATTCTCGTTTATTCTAACTAATAAGTCAGTCAGTTGTCGATTGGTTTTATGAGTCATGAGTTTTATGTAGTAGGTAAATATGTGTAATTTACTTTAATTGGAAATACAATTTCAATGAATGAAATGAAACAAGAAGTCATATCTACCGGTAAGAGGAAAAGTCTCATAGAACTACTTCTACCTGTACCAGTTAGGTTAGAGGTATTCGTTTAATTTAACCAATTAATAATAATAAGCTTAAATTATCCGATTTTGTTTCGTCCGCGTTCTCTATAGCCTATAGCCTTCCTCGATAAATGGACTATCCAACCAAAAATATTTTTTCATTTCGAACCAATACTTCCTGTTCCTGAGATTAGCGCGACAACCAAACAAACAAACATCTCTTTAGCTTTATATATATTGGTATAGATTTAGCATATACATTCACCGTTCCGTTATGTTATTGGTCTTATGCGGGAGACCTATGTCAAGCAGTGGACATCTTGTGGCTGATATGATGATAAGCTGCTTATAAGTACATATGCTTATATAATAAATATGACACACATTTCACACAGCACCATCTACACTCGACGGCAATTAAACCGGGCCATCTGCTGCTTTGGAGCTCTGATTCGGTTTTCTCAGGAGGTATAAAACTTGCAACTGTCAAAGTTCAGGTACAAACCGTTTAACCAGCCACCAGACCAAACGTGTCGTCGAATTTGAAACATTTTTGTTTGTAATTTGTTCACTGAATTGTTTTCGTCTATACTAATATTATAAAGAGGAAAGATTTGATTGTATGTTTGTGTAGAATAGGCTCCGAAACTACTGGACCGATTTGAAAAATTCTTTTACCAATAGAAGCCGACATTATCCGTGATGAACATAGGCTACTTTTTACCGCGGGAAAATGCTTCATTCGGGAGATAGCGCCATCTATCCAAAATACGGTAGATGGCGTTTTATACTTTTCTACGCCGACGAAGTCGCGAGCACCAGCTAATAGTTTGTTATATAAATGTATCTTTATATACATATACCACTGAGTATACATTACTCCGTGCCTATACCACGTATTTTTTAATTTGAACACTCACACTTCATGATTCTTCACCCGTGATTCATTACTATTCACCACAACCATTGTTACGTCATCGAGGTCAGGGGTCATGCTTGGAATCCCCAGTATTCGCCAAATCGGTGATAACAGTAGGGGTCTTAGGGCGACGTACGCGACGATGACCAAGTTCGACAGATACACATTGGTTTGACTCAGCTCAGACGAATGAATCTCGCGTTAAAGTGCAGACGCGTTAGCGGCTACTAAGTACTAAAAAGTAATACGAAATATTTTTAAGAAGGCGGTCAATGAGAGAACACCTGTTGGCTGTTTGCTTTAGCTACAGCTGATATCTTGTTTACATTTTAACAAACTATAAACTCGTCGACCGTGACGGGCATTGAATCGGTTGGTCGTACATATATTATTTTGCTAGTTGATATCATAGTGAATATTAAGTGATATTAAAGTGATACTAATTTTTAAAAACATATGGAAAAAACCTAATAAAAACTTATCAATTTATGAGCCATATAAGTTGTCAGTTATGGGTGCTGTAAAAAGCAAGCTGCTTGGATGGTGTCCACCTCAGTGTAGCTGTTGTAAACAAGTGTTGAAGTCTGGTTCCTATGACTTGAAGGAGTTACCAAGACCGCCACGATTGGACAGCTCAAATGGTATGTAATTTTTTCTTAGGTATATGAAAAATAATAAAACAATATACTTAAAAAGAACACCGAAGCATTCTCAAACAAACAAATAACTATGGAATGACATAAAATCTATTTATATTTAGGTGATAGGTATACTACCTGTATTAATTAATTTGGTATTAGTAATGTCTCAAACTGTTTATTTATAAAAAAATTATGACGTAAGTAATTGTTTATTATAATAAACTTGTAACAGTTTTAAATAACAAATTAGATTATTCATCCTAAGGATTTTATTATAAAAAGCAAAAAAATCCTCCTATCTCATATTTTTAGAGAAATTGACTTTTTTTATTTCAATGACTAAAATAACTATATTTTTTCATGCGTTTTAGTGAAACCACTTTTCAAAGTAAACATTAACTGAACATACCTCATTGATTTTTAAATTGTATCTGATGAAACTAAAAGTTTTTTCATTTTGCATAAAAAATGGTATTTCGTAGAAAGTATTAGCATTTCGTAATCGATTAATTGAATTTTAACCTGTAACAAATATAAACATAAATTTTATATACATGACTTATTTTAAGCTTTTTTCATCACTTAAAAATTACTTCAATTTTCTTAATCTCAAAATCGTGTTCATTATTGTTAAGACGAATGAAATTCACATCAAAGAAATATATCTCTCCGTTTTAACTCTTCAGCAGTCGTGACGGTGTTCAGAGAACATACCTAATAAAATTTAAAATTATCTCTTAAAGTGGAACAGATATAAAAATATCCCATTAATTTGACCACCTTGCTTTTGAAGTGGATTTATAAATAGCGGTTTTTGGTTGAGAAACTCAGCACCTGTGGCGCTGCTGTATTGGCTTCGTTTGTTCTAATATTTAACACGTTTAGGTATTAGGACTCGTTCAAGGCCTATTACAAAATACATCTTGTATTTCCTCGCGTAGCTTACGAAGTGAATTCTTGACCTACTATATTTATCCGTTTTGAGCCAACAATTGTTAATACGGGAAATGGTATTAAGTAACTCTTTTTTTAATTTGAACTTTTCTTTGTTTTAACTCAGTTAGATATCTTTTTTCTATGCTAATATCATAAAGAGAGAAGTTTTGTAGGTATGTTTGTAACATACATATCACAACATAATATCCTGTACACATATTTTTTTAAAAATAAATACGCAATTCAATTAAATCTATTAAAATCTATACTTAGCGGTCATATTATGATATTATATTATGACAGGTAATTTTATGATATTTAACCTATTTAGTTATATAGAAGATGATATAGATATAGATCATACTGATATTAGGTCAAGATTCGCGAGATATAAGGAACGAAAAAAATGTCCCGCAAAAGTTGTCGTTAGGTATGTATTTCTAATAGGTACCTACTTAGGTTAATTTTGGTTAGTAACACTGTATGAGTAAGTAATATTAATGTTACAATAACAATTTGAATTGTATTCGGCACAAACGTGAGCTTTTCAGTGGAAAATTAAATACAAACACACTCGTGCCGGATATTGTTAAAACATAGGTCTTATTTTAACATACTTAAACATACCTACTTAGGTTTCCTAAAAACATAATCTTATAAAATTTAGGTTATTGAAACATTCAAAGCATAAGTTTTTTTAAAATATTATTATATGAGCAAAAGAGCAAACTACTTAGTAGTATAGGATAACAATTTTTTAATTATTTTAATAGTTCTAAGAAGTGATTATCATACTTTATATGTGATGCAATTGAAATATACTTATTGGTATATAAGCTACTTATTCCAATATCAAGTCAATATTTTTCAATATTTTGCAAGTCTAATAGGAGAATTTCAATGGAACTGCACGTGACTATCTATAAGTAAGCATAAGTACCTATATAGGTACGTTCTTATACTCGTCACTGCGAAAACTACTCTAGTTTAGCTACTTATATACGCGATTAATTCACTAGGAGACTGTTATGTTAGCTATCGTAAATATTTCAATCAATGCTACAAACCCTGTTAGTGGGCAATAGCAAAATACATGATTACATGAGGTAGTAGTCTCCTCTTGATCTTTTGACTGTTTCGAGCTTGTTGAAGATTTTAATTTTAAGCATACAACCATTTTGTTGGAATACGACAATAGATTTTGACTTATATCTTATACTCGCTAATAATGTAGCTTTCTATTGGTGATAGAATGTTCAAAATATGTTCATTTTTGAGTTTATTCATTACTAGCTGTTGCACGCGACTTCGTCCGCGTAACTTGATAAAATATAATACATTCGTGTCTGTGAAACCATGGAAATACACATACAAAATTTCAACCCAATCGGTTAAGCCGTTTAATAGTTGACATACCGACAGCAGCGCCACCTACCGGGTTCAATTGTATTTTTAAATCATCCAGGAAATCATCGACATACCCATATAAAATATCATTGGGTAGACAAGCATTTTCCTGCGATAAAAAGTAGCCTATGTTCATCAGGGATAATGTCGTCTTCTACTGGTAAAAGAATTTTTCAAATCGGTCCAGTAGTTTCGGAGCCTATTCTATACACACAAACAAACAAACAATCAAATCTTTCCTCTTTATAATATTAGTATAGATAGATTATAGTATAGAATAGACAAACAATTTTTTTTTTAAATTATTTGTATAGGATAATCTTCTTCATAATTGCGACTTTGATACCGAAATTTAGAATCAACAAGTGAACCATATAAATTAAGAGAAAAACAATAACAAGGCGCGTATTAAGTATGACAAAGAATGTTACTTGGTTAGTTGACATGATGATGGCAGTGCGCTCAAGGTGAGCCAGATGATCGTTGCTAGTCTCGACGCTGCGCCCGCGTATCGATCGACCTACGTTACAATATTATCATAATATAAAACACAGCACTCTAGCGCCGTCCACACTTTATGTAGTTCCGGTACAAGTATGGAATCCTGACATGATTGACACGACAAGTATATTATGTAGACGCATATTTTTTTTTTAATACACTCGCTTTGAAAACAATGCAACACTTAAATAAATTATTCAAACGTAAAAGTATATTGTTAAACAATATATTATTATGTTAATCAATTATTTAAAACAATGTAAGCCTCGAATGAAATTCCACAGAATGTATAATAGAAATTCCACAAGCCCATTCAGTATACAGTAGTTTTTACGTGAAAGAGTAAAAACATACTTACAGTATACATCCATCCATTTTCACAAATTTTCAATTTTATAAAATTAGTAAAATAATCACAGAAATTATTTTAAAATAATTTTAATAAAAAACAAACATTACGACTTGACGTTACTATAATTTTCTTTTAAAATTAGTGAAGAGTTTGGCTATACCTTTGCAGCAATAGCATAATCAGGAGACGAGACTAGACTAGCACAGAAAGGAGCCCTTCTCTAATCAATATCATCAACCAATCAATACTAATAATAAATCTGTAAGTATAGGTATTGTATGTATGTATGTTCCTCCATAACTCTTAAACGAATTAACTGATTTTCATGAAACTTGGTACATAAACATTTAGACGTAAGTAGGTACGGGACTATAGTAGGATCTAGGCTACTTTTTCAACGCGGACGAAGTCTCTAATATATTCGGACAAGACGTTTTCCGTCTGCTAAAATGTCTCGGATTTTTCATTTGCATCACGCAGCTGCAGAATTCGTTTGACGCGTTCAATTAAACGTACAAAAAACATGCATCTTTATTTATTATATCGGTAAAGACACCATGACCTATTAAAATTTCAATTGGACATAATTATGAAACCATTCATTAGATTAGTTAAGATTCGATTTATCAAAAGATATCCATCTATAACGTTCGGAACGACCTCTAGCTTACCGCGATGGAACTTAAACCTACGCGTATGCACGTCATCATGTTTTTATTGTCTACTGGCGAAAAATAATTAAGTTTTATTACTATATATATTTATTATGTATATAAGTAAATTTTACGCGATATATCGTCTAACTGATGGTGAAAACCGTATCAAAATCCGTGGCTTAGGATCCGTCATAAGGACTGCCGACAGAAGTGAAAAACACTTAAAACTGAGCTGGACGCTCACACACACATATAATCAGGTATACATTACATATGCAATGTATTGGCGTGATCGCGTACGTAGACAGCTGCGCACGACTAACTGTGAATATTAGCATGTTGCTGATGCGAACCGGTACATTTTCTCACTACCCAAAGTTGTATAACGCAGCTATAGAAGTTTTCACTTCAAAAATCTGTTTATCCAAACGGTATCCAGTCTGAAGATTCATTGAAAATTTTATCAAAATCGATTGAACGCTTTTGAAGTCCATTTTTCCGCTGACTTCTTCTAATCTTCTAATTTTGATACTCATTCCAATGGAATGAGCGATAACGAGGAAGTTAAGCCTAGGATAGGTATAATTTGCAGAACATAATACCTAGGGATTAGCTTTGTGGTAGACTTTATGGTAGACATAAACTTATGTTTATGTTCAGGTTTTAATAAATTTGTGAAGCGATTATAAGAATGAATGATGTGCGAAATGTATGCCGTGCGAAGCCGGGGGCGGGGGTCGCTAGTTAAACATAAATATGTAATCGTCTGTCGCGGTTCCACGAGTTGCCTGATTAGGTGTTCGTCTAAATTTTTAATTGAGCATGTTCAGCTAACATTTAAAACCTTTTTAAAATATTCGTGTCGACTCAAACTCTAAGTTCCTTAATGAAATGTACAAATAAGGTTTCGCCTCAAACTATGGCCATCATAATATGAAACCTGCCCACACTAATGATTGTATGCCTTTAAATGTAATAGAAACAGATTCTTTTAAGTCATTACGATACCTACTTATGTACGAAGCGAAATCTAGAGTTGTTTAAAACTTATATTTCCATTATTAAAACTACTTTACTTACCACTTTATTTTTTAACATTCTTCAGTAAAAATTGAGACTGTAAAAATTTCTTCTACGCGTAATCTTGTTATAGTAGAAAAGGTTTATAAAGCACCTGAGTTTATTAAAAAAAAAAAGTGTACAGTTTTTTTAAAAATTAAATTAACAATTTTATTTAAACTCTCACTTTAAAATTAAATTAAATTAAATTTTATTAATCAGTTAATGGATATTTTATATAGCATCTCTTTAATGGTAGGTACTGGCGATACTACAGGTGACTACAGTCCAATGGTACTAGGGCTTACTAGAGCAACTACATCATATAATTTCCCAAATATGGGTCATTGTTGTTTCGCCACAGTTCTATTTTTATGAGGTAAATAATGTATGATCGATTTCGTTGTATACTTATATTTCGAAATGTAACAGAAAAACAAAATATATACTGTTTTGTTCTCAGTACGTAATTGGTATGTTTGGTACATCAGACATCACGAGTTAGTAAGTACCTACATATTTAAGAAGTACTATAGAAATACACATAAAAATACCAAATGTAACATTTTCGAATTTCATCGTGGTTGCTGTACTATAACTAAGGTAAATATAACTACTCTACTACATCGAACTGCTCTACTATAACTAAAATTCATCTCTTCAATTAAACAAAACTAGTGTCAATTGATTGACCTACGGCGACCTTTTACAAGTGAAACGAAACATTATTATACAGATTGAATTCACGACGATCTTTACCGTTACCTATCTTTTGTAATTTTATCTTTAGCAGGGGTTGAGTAAGTTAAACTTTATAAAAAGGAAATTTAATTCTAACAAAATTTCAGTGTAATAAATTCTTTTCAACTTTATTTCTTTTTAAGTATAATTGACTTTGATTTAACTGAGTTACGAGTTGTGTGTGTACATCAAAGTAACTTCAGTGTAACTACTGAGAAAATACTAATAATAGGTATATATAAATTTTATTAAGGTAAAGGAAATAATATATTTGTAATTTTATTAATTTTTAATCGTGTTTTCCCTACCTACTAGGTTTTAGTAACTCATTGAATTTTTGGATTAATTAATAGTAACCGCGATTTGATTTCAAAGATTAGGGAATTTCAAGGGTTTCTATAAGGATACATTGTTTATTGCCTATGATAGGTACCAAAAAGTGTATAAGATAAACAAAAAGGCTTCGCCCTGATGTAAATTTTTCCCTCGTTTATCGCTCTTTCCATTTATGAAAACCATATCAAAATCCATTGGGAAGTTTAGAGGCATCGATGTTCAGAGGAAGTTAGCGGATAAACATACAGAGACGGGCAGGGACTTTATTTTATAACATCTATTGTTAGATTGTAGTTTTGCAGTCAACAAATTAACGAGGGCAACAGAAAATAGCCTTTAGACATAAATTAAGTCGAGCGAGACGGAATTCATTCATATATATGACTGTTTACATTGACATCTCTGATGTCACCGTTACACGTCTTGGTACAAGTAGATAGCAAGAGATATATGATGGTATGAGTAACGTAGACCTTGACAATTGGTTCCGTCAACTAACAGAGTCTGTTCTCGGTGACGAGATGAAGCTTTTTGCATTTTGTTGATCCAATGACATCATCGTTTGTGTTGGCGGTGCCGGTATTAGTGTTGTGGGTATCGCGGGAACCATCGAACAGTCAATGCCGTCATGTTACAAGGCTTACACGCTTGCTAACACAATTAGCAGATTACGATCGTGGTGCCGCTAAATTTGAATCGCGGTTTAAGTCAGGCAATGTGTCTCTTGTTACAAGCCTGATCGATTTCGCTATGGAGTACATTAAGAATCTGTGGAGGCATTATTTCGGGAGACGTCGCAAGTACGTCATAGTGCCGTTTCAGCCAGGTAATAAATAAATTTTAAAAATATAGACAGACCATTAAAAAATCTCTCCCTTGTAAAAGTTCTACCTAATTATTATTTTAGTTAATTAATCCTCTAATTTGATTTGATCTATAAAGTACAATAATTACTTTTAAAGTAATTGATTTTTATATATTTTTTTAAAGTTAATTTAAAAATATTTTAGATGCTTAAAGAGTTTGGCTGCCATCCAAGTGCGGTAATGGACGCGAATAAATCGAACTATGATTGATTCAATATGCTAATACGATACGAACAATACCATATCTAAAAGATTATAATATGATACTCAATCTTTTCATCATACCTTTATAAATAACTGTATATAATATATAAAGATTAATTAAAATTAATAATAGATAGCGTATGAGTATACGAATAAATTTTGTGGTAGGATTAATTAATGTAGATTTATAAATCAGAATATTTAAATTTTAGTCATCTTATGACTTTAAAAGATGACGAGCCTGTTGGATGAATGGTTAGGGTGCTTGTCTTAATGCTAAGTTCCTGATTCCTGGCCGGGTTCGGTTTCCAGCAGGGTCAACTTTGTAAATGAGCTTTTCAAGTTTACACTGGTCTGAATCTGGAAAATAATGGCCACAATGCGCTTAGCAGTAATTTTAATAGCCCGTCTGAGCAAAAAATTTAAAAAAAATCATTAGCTACATACTTAATATATAAATTACTAGCTGGTGCCCGCGACTTCGTCCGCTTTGAAAAAGAAAAAAGTGGCCTACGTCTAAATGTTTATCCATCAAGTTTCATGAAAATCTCTGAAAACAAAATAACTTACTCCATAACCAACACTTACAGATTTATTATTAGTATTGATGATTATAATATTAATATTTTTTTAGATGTAGTCGACGCGACAAGACAAGGAGTCGTAGCAGTTCAAGGCATCGATTTCTGCATAGACACAAATGGAGAAAATCATCACACAAGCAAATTTAATTTGATGACCAGAAGCGTCGACAAATGTCTGGTTATCAGAAGAGGACAGGCTTTCAAATTGGACCTGCTACTGAACAGACCCTTCGATATCACCAAAGATGCGGTTTCGTTCATATTCTATGTGTCAGGTAATTTTAAACAATAGAACTTAGGTATAAGAAATATCTTATAATAACGTTAAGCAATGACTTCTTTACCCAAATTAACTCTCTTTGTACTCTTTCAGGAGTAGAAAAACTATTTGTTTAAGTATAGAAATTGCATATAAAATTTAACAACTTACTTACTCGTACTTACAATTCTGGGTTCTTCTTCCTCATAGGAAATGCATTCTGGACTGGCGTTAAATGCAAGAAGATTAATTAACTTATTTATAAGACACTGAAATTTAATTAGAGCCTTGCAACAAAGAATATTTTCATTTATTTTTTAAAATTTAAACACTAATGAGATGAGGAAATAATTAAAATATGAATTTAATTATAAAAAGCTCATAATTATGTTTCCTGCGTTTCTTTTGACACTGAACGTTGATTATAGCTACTATAATTTTAAGTAATTACATTTTAGACACTTTAATTAAGTTTATCTATCTATTCTTTATAGATTTAATTACTACATTTTATTTAAATTGAGATTGTGAAGTCTATATAAATTAGGAGCACATACAAAGTTAGTACCCACCTATTGGTTGGTGAAAATATTTTTCTTTTCCTAATTGTATTGCATTCAATCGATTTTATTAACAGGATATTATTGTTATAACCGCAGTCGTTTCCTTTTTGCAAGCAATACAGTCATGTTTATTTTGAGCCTAATGCATGTTAATGAAACAGATGTGGAGAAGCGTGGGCCGTCAGACGATACTACTGCGGCCGTGGCATTGCTAGAGAAGGGGTCCGAAGGTATGGGCTCATGGAGTGCAGTGTACGAAGGTCAAATGGACTCCCACTTGATGGTAGCCATCACACCAGCCGCCGATTGCATAGTAGCAGCTTGGCGTATCGACATAGACACACGGCTCACTTCTGGAGGCTCGTTAAGCTACACACATCCGCAAAAGATTTACATACTTTTTAATCCCTGGTGCTTAAACGACACAGTATATATGCCAGGTAAGCAAGCTATAATTTTTGATTTCAATAATCTCGATAGAAGTTTGACTTATCAGTAATGGTTCTATGACCAAAGTAGTTGGTTATAAAAAAAGACAGTGGGTTATAAAAAAAAATACAGTCGAATTGAGAACCTCACCCTTTTTTGGAAGTTGAAAAGATTGTATTTTGGTATTTATTCTTATTCTTTTTAAAGGCCACAGTCACCGCGAAGAGTACGTGCAAGAAGACGGCGGTCTCATGTTCAGAGGAGTTCACAATGTTATAAAACCGATGCCATGGAACTATGCACAGTACGAGAAAGATATTCTCGAATGCGCACTCTATCTGATCAGGGAGATAGGAAAGGTGTGTTTGCCAATTTCAATTCTAACGATTTAATTATACGGTTGAAAATTGCTTGATTTTATCGCCCACTTTATTTGACAGGTCAAAGGTCGCGCCAGAAGCGACCCAATCAGGACAGTCCGCGCTTTGTCTGCTGCTGTCAATGTTCAGGACGACAACGGTGTGTTGATTGGCAACTGGGCAAAGGAGCCTAGCGATTACAGCGGCGGCACACATCCGCTCAAATGGGTCGGTTCTATGGTCATCATACAGAAGTACTATGAGAAGAAAAAGCCTATAAAATATGCCCAGTGTTGGGTCTATGCTGGAGTACTGACGACCAGTAAGTGAAATTTACTATTTTGCTTATACATATAGGATTTTTTGTATGGAGCCGACATCCTTATTTTTGTAAATATTTTTTAGTAAAAAAAATATATATTTTTTAAATAAGTATTTTGTATATATTTTAATAATTAAACACAAACTTAATCCGGAAATAAGTTAACGTGTTAGTTACTTGGAATTAATCTGTTTAAAAACGACTCCACGCGGATTAACGAGGCGTAAACGTCTTCATACACTCATTGTTAATATTTTTACAATAGAATAAGAAGTAGATAACAAAAACACTACAATTATCACGTTTCAATATTACTTAGCTCTGTGTGTTTTATGTTTGTCAAAGAACACAAAATACAAGTTAAATGCCTGACTAAAATGGTTTAATTTTATAGATGTGCGATTTTTTTTACGTTTACGTCATAGTTAAAGCTCGTTAAAGTTCCTAAGCTTCCTTCCTCTATTGATGACCATAGTATAAAAACCCGACTCAAATACGATCTCTTAGCTGTTGCAACTATATTTTATTAGCTATTGCACGCGACTTCGTTCACGTAACTTATACTATACGTATAAGTTTACGTAAGTTAATTAAGTATACGTACGTATACTATAGCCTATGTTACTCGCTGCTAATGTAGCTTTCTTATAGGTGAAATAATTTTTAAAGTCGGCCCAAGTTTTTGAGTTTATTCATTACAAACAAAAATACAAATCGAGTATCCAGTGGTAATACTGAATAACTACTAAAATTTTAATTATAAATCCTTAAATTTCTAAAATTTGTATATACAAACTCAAAGATATTTAATTGGTCTTCGACTAGATACAGCCGTCGTACTTGAAAAATGCGGCAACAAATACTACGCTGAATTCGGCGTACCCGAGTTAGTCACACTGCAAACTTTCTGTGATCACTGTGATGTGTACGTGCCGAATGTTTTATTAAATTTTAGGCATAATAAAATGCCAATTTGGGTAGTGAAACTTTGTAAAAATATAAAGTGATAAGTACCTAAATAGTGACGATGTTTTACATACACTACAATAAAAAGTTGTCGCATTCACGGAGCTATTGCTTTTAGGTAGGGCCGTATCTAGTCGAACGCAGCGAGACCAATAATTTATCTATGTTCAAACTAATAAAATATTTTTACAAGTCATATATTTAGGTAAGTATTAGACATTCTCATCTGACTTCAATCAGTTCCAACGTGTGTAAAATAGTTATTTTCGTATTACAGTTTGTCGGGCGTTGGGAATCCCCTGTCGTCCCGTTTCGGGATACAATGCAGCGCACGACAGTCAGGGCAGTCTGACTATTGACGTTATTAAGGATGAGGACGGGAATACCCTCGATGAGTTCACAAGAGACTCTGTATGGAACTATCACGTTTGGAATGAGGTAAGCATTCGTCATTAAAAATGCTCTATAACGAATCATTCAACTTTGTAATAATTTCTATATGACTCAATCTTTGGTCACACGGAGTTAGGTTGACCTATAACCAAGGTCAATTCGTTCGCACTCTTTGTTGAATTTGTTTGATTCATAATTCGCAACTTCATATTTATCTATAAATCATAGACTAAAACGTGTACCTAATGGGTAAGTATATATTTTAAAATATAATTATCTGTGACATAATTATTACCTAAACATTCAATATTTGTGCTGCAAAATTACCTATAAGCACTTCATGCAATCTATAAATTAGAGCCAGGGGAAATAGCTAAGAAATGAGTTTAAACAAATCAATTTACTATACAACTTAAAGTATATTATACATTTGTGAAAATTAGATAATTTTTGAACAATAATAATTGTTCAATAATAATTTAAACTTTAGAAAAATAAAACACAATCACTTTGTTCCTAGTTTTAGGCTCCATAAAAGTAATATACAAACTGCTAACAATATTATTGCGACGTCTACCTACTTACCTATAGCTCAACTATTTATATCTATATCTATACTTAATATTATAAAGAAGAAAAATTTGATTGTTTGTTTGTTTGTATTGAATAGGCTCTGAAACTACTGGACCGATTTGAAAAATTCTTTTGCCATTAGAAGCCGACATTATCCCTGATGAACATAGGCTACTTTTTACCGTGGGAAAATGCTTCATTTCTACGGGAAATCTAAAATAGAAGTAAATACTAGCGGCTTGGTAGATGGCGTTATCAAGTGTTATAATCATAGATTTTGTATTACTACCGTTTCGTTTAAGATCTTTGGTTATAATTTTATACTTTTCAACGCGGACGAAGTCGCGAGCATCAGCTAGTGTTAAACTTGTATGTTAAAATTCGAGGTAGCTTTCTTTTGTATAATTGCAATACTTGTTAACATATGCGTCCATGCCAATACTTTAAAAGTTTTATGTTATTTGTAGGTTTGGTTGGAGCGTCCAGATCTGGGTTCGGACTATGGAGGGTGGCAAGCGATCGATGCGACGCCTCAGGAGTTGTCTGAGGATATATACAGATGTGGTCCTGCTTCATTGCGCGCCGTACGTGACGCTGAAGTACAAAGACCTTACGACTCTGGATATGTCTTCGCGCAGGTTAACGCCGACAAGGTTTGAGAGACTGATATAATTATTTTGTACTAAACTATATTTTATTGACGACACGTTTGGTCTAACTAATGGCTAGTAACCCTAGCTGTTAACCAAACGGTCGCCGGTTCGAATCCCGCTAGGGGAAAATGTTTATTTGTTAACATTTTACCGTTGTACTCGAGTTTTGGATGTTTTGTATTTATAATATGCATGTATTTACAAAAAAAAAAGTAATCTATGTAGTATATAAAGGATATTATGGATATTAGTTGCTCACTTTGGAACTAAATCGTGCTATATGGTATGTGTGAAGATATTTATTTATTTAAACTAAGCTGAATCATCTTGTCTTGAAAATAAAAATTATTATCATACTAATAAGTAATGACGTTAATTACAGGTATTATGGAAATATTCGGGTGAAATTCAACCACTTAAGTTAATAGGACGCGATACGACTTCTATTGGACAAGATATATCCACAAAAACTATCGGGAGAATGGAGAGAGAGGTAATAACCGTATTTATTTGATATATAAACACTTTCTAGTGTTTTATTTTGCAAAAAAATCAACGGACTTAGTGAGCGCCTATAAATTTATCATAGCAACATGTTACCAATTGGAATGATTTTGCTACAATAAAAGTGATTAATTCCAGCGCTTTTCATACGTTCCTAATAAAAAAATAACAAAACTATCTATAGGTATTTTATATTCATTATTTACAGGACATAACGAGTCTCTACAAGTATCCAGAAAGTACTCGCGAAGAACGTATCACAATGGAAAAGGCATTGCGAAAGTCAGAAAGTATATTTGCTCGGTACTACTTGAACGATGCCTTCAACGATGTCATATTCGACTTTGAACTGAGAAGCGACATAAAAATTGGACAAGACTTTAATGTTGTAAGTTTATATAGAAACTATAAATCCACACCAGAACACCTATTATATCCTTTTTTAAAATACACACTAAAAAAGCAATATAAGATAATCTTGTACAGCGCCATCTATTCTAGGTATAGGATACGTAACAAAGAGGCTCTATATATAGTTAGAGGACATTTATTAAAAAAATCATCAATCAATCAATACTAATAATAAATCTATAAGTGTATTGTATGTATGTTCCTCCATAACTCTTAAACGAATTAACTAGTTTTCATGAAACTCGGTAGATAATTAAACATTTAGACGTACTGGACACACGATAGGCTACTTTTTTCCTTTTCAAAGCGAACGAAGTCGCGGGCGCCAGCTAGTATAACTATAAAATTCTTGGATTTTGTTTTTGTCGTCCGATACAAATGAAGAAACGATGTTGTTAATGTTGATAAACTTGCTTTCATCTCAATTTCATAAGCAGCCAATAGAACACAATACATACCTAGTTATTGAAATTTTCGTAGGTGTTACACATGAAAAATCGATCCCTTACTGATTCACATCAAGTCAAAGGAGTGCTACGAGTGGACACAGTAACATATACAGGAGTGACAGGCGACGGAGTCAAGAGAGAGGAGTTTGAGTATAACCTTCCACCCGAAGGCAAAAACCAAGTCAATTTACTCGTCACCTTCCACGATTATTTCAGCAAATTAGTTGACCAGGTAATTTGACGATAGTCGCCAATAAATTTATCTTTTCGTACCTATCTGGCTATCTATGGTTAGATCATGAGTTATCCTGCCACCATGTACTTACTTAGCCGTGGTACATACCTACCATAGTAAAGTAAACCTACATTTTTTTAATCATGAGACAAATATTCAAAAGATATCCTTGTAGGGATAAACGCAGAACTGGTCTGCTTATAAGTAAGGGGTATGTGGGGTTTTTAATTATTAAAATATAATTTGATAGTGTTCTGTATCTTAAATAAATTCTTATTTTTTTATTTGTTTGAATTTTCATATTTTTTGTTGTTCTTATAAATAAATTTGACAACTATATTAGTCCATATTATTATGTGAGAATGTCCAAGTTGCTAAAATTACAATATTGTTTACTGTAATTTCATTTAATGGTGTTATTTTTTTAATTTATTGTAATAATATAAGTTGGTAATGTCTAGTTGCTAAAATGTTTCATTTTATTATTGATAATAATAAAATGTAAAATATGTTCGGATAGTATTCATTCAAGGAGTTTAAGATGCGATAAAAATTCTTATAAATACTTTTATTAATATATAATTAATTAGTTATAAAAGCAAATTTTATCCAATAAGTATTCATTTGTGTCTTCCAGGCATCTTTCAACATCGCCTGTATAGCTACAATAGTAGATACGAAGTTCGATTACTTCGCGCAAGACGACTTCCGCGTTCGTAACCCCGACATTAAGATTACGATAGAAGGTAAACCGATCTCCCGGCAAGAGTTTACCGCGACAGTGAAATTGGAAAATCCGCTGCCGATCCCGCTCAAGAATGGAAAATTCTATATACAAGGACCCGGATTAGATAAGCAACTCAAGATTGAACTCGACGAGGTACGTATCTTTTATTACAACTTTTCTTTTGTGGCATAAAATAAAAATCCTTACTATATTATTATTGCGAAAGTAACTCTGTCTGTCTCGCTTTCACGCCAAAACTACTGAACCGATCACCATGAAATTTTGCACACACGTTGTCTGGGACGCATAGGATACCTTTCATCCAAGAAAAAAGTAATGTTCCCGAGGGATTATCTAAAATATAAAATATACAGTTTCTTAAAGAAAAAGTGTAAAGAAAGAAAGGGAAGGGGGGGGTGTCTACTGCTTGTTATGAACTTATAATGTACTAGCGACTTTCTCCGGCTTTGCACGGATGCAATTTTATTCTGCAAATTACATACCTACATAAGCCGTCCTTTTATATTCTTTCATTCCTTTGGTTAAGGGTAAGATAGGTGCAGAAAGCGATATTTAAATAAAAATGAATCGCTAAGTAAATCGAGTAGGGTTGGACCAATTCAGATATTTTTTAAAAAAAATCTGTGAAGTCTGAGGAAGGTTCTTATGAAGAGAAAAATTTGAAAAATTGTCCAGATATTTGCATCAGTGCGAAGCGCGGGGCGAGTCGCTATTGTGTTGAATGAAATTAACATTAAATTAACCTACTTATATTGTATTTATATTGATGATACTTTTCAGAACATAGCACCAGGAGCTACAGCGACATCGGAGTTCAAGCTGACAGCGCCATGGGCCGGTCGCCATCAAATCACTGCCAAGTTTTCATCAAAAGAAATTCGAGATATCGACGGCTTCCTCTCCTTCATGGTCTCAATGCCTCCCGAAAGCAATGGTCTTCCACCTTCAGACAGTAACGAAAGTCATCAAATTTAATTATAAGAAGCGTGTACTTGATATTTTTCTAATAATGTATGTATTTCAGCTATATAAGTACGTTTATATTTTTAAAGTTATATTTTACTTTTGTTATTATATTAATGATTTTTATTTTGCAACTGCAAATGTATTTATTTTCTCTAATATAAGGAACAGTCCAGTTTTTCCATTACCTAAATTAAAAATACTTATGTACTCTTTTTCCAAGATAATTAAAAAAAGTAATCATTAAGCGCCTATTTTTGTACATAAATTTTCTTTTAATTAATTGTGAGAATTTCGTACACTTAAAAAAATAAAAAACAAAAGTTTTATCATCTTATATTTATTTAATGTGCCTTAAAGAGCTTTAATTTAATGTTCGTTAGTATAAGATATAAGTTACTAAATAAAAAGGAAAACAAATATATATATATTTTTTATTTAAACACCTTTTAAATTAGACCTGGAACTTCTGGATTATCCACAAAATCACTAGGTGGCTGTTTTTCATGAAATTGAAATCTGGGATCAATGTAATCGGGGGTGGCTTTTCTCTGGAATATTTTTGTAAGATCTAACACTTTATCCGGAGGTCCTATTTCTAAGAATTCCCTTTTATTTTGTCCTGAATGACAGTCTTCAACTTTGTGTTCGGTGTGCAACTGAGCTTGTGTCTCGACTTTAGTTTTAGGCTGAATGCTTGTGACGGCTACGTTAGCTTTTGGCATAGTTATCACTAGATGGCCGGTTGTTTGCGATCGTACAGCAGTTGACTTCGTAATATTGACTTCTTCCGGCAGATGGAGCTGAAATATTTTACCCTTTACTGTAATTCTAACATAATTTGTTTCCACGTCTATATCCAAAAGACTCGTGTCTAAATGTTTATATACAGCCAAATCTAACATGTACTTATCTGGTTCTGCATCACTAAAGGAAAAGTCTAATTTGGCTTGATTTATATTGAAAGGTCTACCGTCGGGTGCAAAGAGCTTGTAAACCCTTTTTTCTTCGGGCTTCTTCTCAGTTTCGTAACTTTTTAATTTCAATTGTCTCATACGTTCTATTTCTAAACGAACTTCAGGAGCATGTTCACATTTTTCTGCCCAAAATTTTTTATTTCTTTCATCAGGGTCCATATCTTTATACTCATTTTCCCATTTGTCATGAATTTCGTTTTGCAGACGATGTTTTTGTTTCTCCCTTTTATGTTTATAATCGATTTGTTCAAATAGAATGTCTGACCTAATTGTTTTAAGGTTTTGAAGGGCCTTGATTCTATCGGAGCGTTCTATATCGACGCCATCGAGGTATTTAATCTGAGGAAGTGTACCAATTACAAAATCTCTGTAGTTATCGAAATCTGTGCACGGATTTCCAGTAAGATACAAGTTTTCCAAGTTATAATTGTTTATTAGCGATTCTATGCTTATTAATTCGCCAATAAAATTTAGTGTCAGGTCCAATTTTTCCAAAGACTCACATCTATCTAGATTTTCCACGACTTCAATATTATTTAATGCCAGATTAAGGTAGGTGAGGTGTTTCAATTTGTTTAAATTTTCAATTTTTGGTATCAAGTTACTTTGCATCAGAAGTATTTTTAGTTTAGGACACCAATCTTGAATGAACTCTATCTTTTCGATATTTTCCTGATGCAATGCGATTTCTTCTAGAGGAGCCAGTAGTCTATCGTGATGTTCAGCTTTCTTACGTACCATTTCAACAGTGATTCGCACCATTTTATAATTTATATAGACTATACTAATATTTAATTTACTTGGTCACCGCTCCTTGTGAAAAATGTCAATGTTTTAATAAATCGATAAGACATAAGACATATATAAACATCACCATGGTAACTGGTTGTGGCTATAGCAACGAATAAACACATGATTCAATAGGAATACCGAATTTTCGATTCAAATGCGCTTTTTTGAAACTCAATAATTTGAAAATATATAGTTATAAAAATAGAAATTATTACAATAGGCTCCGAAGTGGATCTAGAAAAAAGAATCGAGCTTCACTATTTTGAACATAGCAAATACCTAGTTTTCGATTTTTACATCAACAGAGTGTTTTATTTAAATTCACCTGAACCAATGTTTTTTTCAAATTCAAAATTTCAATTTTGAAAAAAAAATTAACATTATAAGAGAATTTCTAGCTTAGAGAAGACATCTATTATCTAGCCATTTCTTTCAACGTATTAACATGGCAAACATGCTGGAATCTATATTGTTCTTTTATTTATGTGACTGATGTGATGGTTTGACTGACAAGTTAACCAACCCATGCATTAGATAATCTACCTTGAGCTACCTGTAGTCTACATTGAGCATAAAAGATATGACAAAATATCGAGGTTTAGTGTACCCCGATACTATATACAATTTCCAAAAGCAAATTTCCATTTCCATTCAGCAATTGTGAAACTTATCTCCTTTTTTACTATCGATTATTTCTATCCATACCTATAGGTTGCTTACTAATATTGATTAAAGGGTAGCGATAGAACGATAGCATCAACGAGGTCAGTAAGTGGTTATCTTCCGATCTCGGTGGTCGGTAATCCGTCATTTAACATTCCTCCGGTGGCACCGGGACCGGGACTGCTCCACTCGACCGTACTAAATTAATATTGCTCTGATGTAGATGGTATTAAAATATTTTAAGCGACGCCATTTATAACTATGACGTTCAGATGTCTCGTCGCAAGAGCACAACATATATTATTCCACGAAACTGCCAAAAGACAATGAGGATGAAGGATTACTATCATCAGGAACTCGTTTTGTTAATATTCGATGTCGGCTCATGGGGAGAAAAAAAAGCTAAAACGGAAAAAAAGGTATGGGATGTTTGAGTGAAATAAGGCTATGGAGGGTAAGACGGTGTTATTAGTGTGCAGTCGGGGCGCGGCGCCCTGCGGTCTGTGTGTGTTTAGGGGCCCGGACGCGACGGGGCGCCAACACTGCTTCGGCTGACAAACAACGTGCCCACTTATTGAAAGCAACTAATTTAACATTTTGTTGTTTAAACAAACAACCTATCGCCGTGAAGAGATGTTACCAAACTTTATCCTGCTTTCTATTTGATTTGAATTGCTACTTCAAATGCAAATTGACTAAGTCGTCAATTATAATCTATTTTTAATAATTAATGACCAAGGCAGATGATTCTGATCAATATCAATACTAATAATAAAACTGTAAGGGTCGGTCATGGAGTAATTTACTTTGTTTTCAGAAATATCGTGTATATATAGGCTCTATACATGATACTGAAACTAAATTGTCGATTTTTAGAATTTTTTTCTGTATGTATGTATGTATGTTCCTCAACGAATTAACTAATTTTCTTGAAACGGGACACGTGATAGGCTACTTTTTATCTTTTTTAACGCGGTCAAAGTCGCGGGCAACAGCTCTAGTATTCAATAAGATTAGATAATAATAAATACCTAACATTGATAATTCATATTACCAAACTTCATTTAATGCTTTTATTTGAATTGAACCGCTGCTCAATTGATCCCACTGACGAAGTTGCGGGGGAAAACTAATTAAATATTTAAGTATCCAGGTAAATTTGTGTATGTATACAATTTGCAGATAAAAAATTATCCGGTAATATCTATTCTAGCACGGAAACTAGCTAGCTAGTATAAAATATATTTACACAGTAAACACAACATCATGACAATACTGCTTATTATATTGATTATATAAAAAAAACTAATTTAAAAATTGCATGCACATTTTCAGCTTTTGAAAAGGTGCAATCCGCCGATATTAAGTGATAAAATCACATTACAAAAGTGGATCACGAATATAGATCGTTAAAGGTCGTTATTTTAATTTAACAACACACCAATAAATGGCAGAAGCGCGTGCATCGATTTGTTTAATAAAATCATATCACAATTACCTAGAACTGCGTAGTTTTGTAGATACTACCTATAGTGGATAGAAACAATTTACAAAATATGTACCACCTTAGAATAATACCGATAATTGTCTGACCCTACTATGGCTTTATGGCTTCCCTATATCCCAACAGGATAGATAGTACATATACCTATTAGCATCCTATGTAGTCTGTCTTTTCTTAGCCACCCTGCCTGCTATACCCTTTCAATAGAAACATGTGTTGCTATTACTTATACCAAGAGCTTATAACAAAACTTTCACAGTTATTATAGCGTTATTTATCAAGGCTATAGGCACGCATATATCAAAGAGGTAATAAGGAAGATATAATTTGCAAAAAAAGTACATCCATGTAAAGTCGGGAATAAATGAAAATGCGTGCAATGTATCTTGTTTTGTTTCACACCGAGGAAAAAAGCCCTCATAATCGTATAGGCGTTACAATCGATCGGCCAAATGTGAAATTCAGTGTAATATCAGAATATTAAGACATGGATGTTGTCACGCAAATGTCAGAGCACGTCAAAACAACCGTCGTCACAACAACGCCAGATTTCTGCAAAAGATAAAAACACATGATATTTTGCCTTGTCTTGTCGTGCGCTAAATTGCCGTGCTAATGCGATGTGATTTTTCTCTTTTAGTAGCGTCTTTTTTTTTAATACTATTATAAAGGTTTTTAATTCTGTGGTCATTACCACAGAATTAAAAACCTTGTTGTAGATTTGTCGGTAGATTGTTTAAACTACTTGGTGGGGATTAGGGGCAGACACAATAAAGGTTTGATTCTTTTACGAATACTTAGATAGATATGTTCAATGTTGTTAGATTTGTAGATTGGCACTTGGTGGGAATTGGGCACTAAGAGACAAATACTTGATTATTTTCCTAATATGTTGACGTGTAGACTTTGTTACCGAACCGAATTAGTCTTGGAGTAAGTGTGGATGGTTTATGTGTTGGGCAGCGGGTACTAGAGCGTGAGCAACAATCTAGCGGCGGCATCGACTCGCGCGCAATCAACGATTCGTTCCGGTGAGGAGTCCGAGGGGGTGAAGCCCAGGTGCGGGGAGGGAGGAAGGCTCTCGGTCCATTCTCACGTAAATAATTACCGGCGAGTCTCAAATTACAAGGCGCCGCTGCAGCCTGCCGATACATATGCATCACATGTTCGCGCCGCGCGTGACAGCTTCCTCAGGGCAGTCCGATGGTCCTCGCATCGCCGCGTTTCTCGTCGATCCATGGACGACGCTTCATATTTTACATTAATTTACCTTCCTCCTAAAATAATGAATAATTGCAGGTCCTTCCTTTCCCAGAAAGAGTTAAAAAAAAAATTAATAACATATTTGAAATTTTAAAATGTTACTATTATATGTAGATGCTCATTTTAACGTTCAGCTAGCGATTCGTCCCCGGCTTTTTCCGTAAATTATATACCTACATAAGCCTTCCTCGTTTATCGCTCTTTCTATTAGTAAGAACTGTATCAAAATCAGTTGGGTTGTTTAGAATAATTTAGCAGAGAAACAGACAGAAGCGCATTTAAGCGGACAGAAAAAGTAAATTAAAATAATTCGTCACACGATAATTTGGTTTGTTTCATTTTGGCTTCATTTTATTTCTATAATCTAAGTTTTAGTGACCAATCACTAAAATTTCTCTAACTAAGCGTTCACTCTTCGTTTCCGAAGTACGCAACGAAGTGTTTGCATCTTGGCTAGGCATGTTTTTTTTCTTAGTCGGATTGATTAAAACGGATTGCTATGTTTCCGAATGGTCTATCAACACCACCGAAGTTCTAATTAGAAACAACGCAACATACCGGATGAAGTCTAAACGATAAATTATGCACCCTGGAGTACTAATTTCGGAGCCGACAAATTTTCTACAATCGCGAATTTAATGTGTTTCAAATAATGTCTGTAGGCAACGCTAAATGATAAATCGTCAAAGGAACGCCCACGAGACGAGTTTAGTATAAATGAGCTGAGCTCCCTCTCGTGAGGGCCGAGAAGGAAGGAGACGGATGCGTCTCGTAAAAAAGGAATATTTTAGGTGAGAGCGCGATGGTGTTGAGATAATAACAGTGCCGGCGCACACCGGTCAGCGTTCGGCTTTGATTTGAGCCGCGCCTCACTGCCGAATATTACCATTAGTCGCAATTTCAATATTGCTGTCTACGTATATCGTCATCGCTGCCTGACGGCTGGACAGTAAGCCTTTTTTAATGTTAAGGTCGTCAGACAAACTGACGGTCCACTTGATGGTATCCTATACAGCACGAGCAACGTCACAGGTGCTGCAAGTTTGCCGCTGACCATGTTAGATAAGGGATTAGGAAAAAAAATGAGATGTAGCGAGTCAGGTACAAAGTGGGTACGTTTTTGAAAATTTAAACTTAGTTTATAGAGTATATACGTACATATTAGGTATATTAATGTCTGTTTCCACCAACAGTCATCTAGAGTTACGAACACTGTAACGTCACTAACACCGGCCATTCACTTAATTATTAGTAGTTAGGTGTTCCCTAAAGGTGTTTGTTTATGAAAAGTCTCCTAATTTAAACTAGGTGAAGCCGAAGAATCCCTATGGATAGAGACACTTTGACATCCCTATTACTCACTCACTGAAACCTTAACAGCACACATGATTTTATTTCTTGGTCGGTGGTCGGTCGGTTGGTCGGTTTATTCGGTGGTCTTCTGTAAGAGGGTTGATAATGCCGCCAATCGAGCTGTCCTGCCGCTACTTGACAGTTACAGACAGAGCCGACTATGAAAAGTTCATTTCCAAATCTGTTCCCATCAGGGACCTCAGACATAGAGCGTAAAAGCAAGCACCTTAACCACTCATTTAACGGGCTCGTCAAGTCTTACCGATAGATGGCGTTATCATCTTCGTGAGCACTTGGGTAAAGTAAGAATGAATAACGGATAATTCAGTAGTATAACCGGGCCCATAAGAGGTGAGAAACGAAATGCAGTGTGCCCTGCCATTTCTTTACAAATCCAGACCAGACCCCTGAAATAGTACAGTAAAGCAAGCACTCGACCAAGGGGCTCGTATCGTTTAACGTGGGGTAGAATAGAAAAGGCGTGGCGAGGATGCGATGCGGTCGCACAAGGTGGCTTCAAGGAATGTGAGGTTCATTGCCGCACCGGGGCATATCGGCACTCGGGGCCGAGTAAAACAAACAAGTTAATTGTATTTATTCAAATGTGGAAGACAGGGGCTGCGAGTTCGAGCACAGCCGTCGCTCAGCTACTCATGAATAGACATGCGTCGCTCGCCCGACCTTTCTCGCTATGTGCTGCGTCATCTCTTCTCACTGCTGTGACATTGTTTATGCAAATTCCAAGTTCCACGGATACGCCCTTTTGTTCAGAGATTAGAATACTTTTGTAAGTGCTTTGGTTAGGTATACGTACCTACAGTGATATACGATAGGTTACATATCCGTGTAGCATGACACTTTGAATGTTACCTGAATGTTTTGATATGAAATGAGATCAGGAAGTCCGCCTGTCTCTCTTGGTGTTATCTGTGATTAATAACGCGGATATCCTCAGCTTCGAACAAATGCAATTGACTGGACATTTTTTTCGATTTTCCTCTCCCTCAGACGAATATTATAAAAAAGGAATATTACAATAGTAGATGCGTGTGCAAAGAAAAACAGGTCTGTTGATAATAAAGTTGAAGTTAAAAATACATTACAGATATAAGAAATATCTAAATTATTCTTAAATTTAGTAGTAGTGGATTTATGTTTAAGCAGAAAATGTCAGAATATTCTACATACCTAGTATTTAGTATGAAGTAGACCTAGGTATCCGATATCTATAAATTATAAGTGTTAAATAATTCTCCACTATGTTAAGTGTGTTAAGATCAGAGGATCATTTTTATGTTAAGGGTCGTTACTTCGTTAGACAGGTTGTCGATCCAATTGATGGTTGGCGACTACCGTCGTCTATTAACAGAGGGATATGGATTAGAAAGATATAAGTAGGGAAATGGGGTCTGGCGTCTCACCGCTTGGACTCACTCACCGAAACACAACTGCACATAACAGCATACATGCTGTTATTTCGAGGAGGTCTTCTATAAGGAGGTGTTTACGCCATACGCGTTGACTGCAACTAAGTACTAATAAGTCAGAAAATGAAAAAGTGTAAAATGATGACAATTTGTTTAGTGTTGTTAAAAACAAACAGGATGTAAATTCATTGTGTTTGCTGCTATTCATAGCTATTTACATACTGTATATTGTATCTACTCGAGTGGCACGTTAGCCTCTCTGCTTGCTTGGGCGGAGACCTGTCTCTTAACGTTGCCACCTTATATTGTTATATTGATCAGGATCCTATTGTTAAAGGCAGTCTGAAAATATTATCGGTTATTGTTAAATGGTAGTTCAACGGAGTGCTATCTGAGATTACAACTGTCAAAGTATACATATCATTATGCTTGAGGGATCGTTAGAATTCAGTTTTGACAAAAGCTAATAGTAGTATTTGTTTGTATTGAAGGTATATAATTTAATTTTATGAAGAATTGCGATCAGTATCTAAATATTACTTACCAAGACATTCACTAAGAAAATGTAGTGTTAAGAATTTTTTTTTATGATAGATTCTATGTAGATTTCTGCCTACGAAAATTTCAACAAAATAGTTTCAGTATAGTTTAGCTGTCAAAACATTTCCTTAATTAATTTACCTTATTAATATCGATATGGATTTTGACTAACATAATAAACATATGTTTCTACTAATTAGTACAAGTATGTAGCATTGTAGCCTATATTAGCGTCACCTTGCGCCACATAATCCGATTAGCTGCAGCTACGCTATCATCCCTTGACAATAGAACAAGCCAAATGTTTATTTGCACAAGATATTTAGCCACTTCCCCAACGGATTAGTTGCGGACAAAGACGAGGGGCAACATTTGAACAGATAAAGTAAGCGAAGCTAATAGAAGGGGCGGTCCCTTCTCCCTATCTTTGTTAGTTGAACAATAATTGTGTGATTTAGATGGGATTGCAGGAAACGTAAACTAGACGAATGTAATGGGAGAGTATATTATTATCTTTACTTATTTTAAAGGAGCTAGGTATATGTTGTTAGCCTGCATTCGTTCTTAGCTAAGAACTACGAGATATGTTAAGATTCAAGAAATTTTAACATAATATTTTTTATTTAAGATTTTTTTTTTTATATTTCTTGGGGGTTTCAGGTTAGTTCTGGCAGGACAAAGTAATTGTTTTGATAAGACAAGCTATTTTGATAAGTTAAATAAGTCTAATAAGACACTTATTTAAAATTCTTATATTTTAAAATAATTTCTAAGTAAATGAATATTTAAACAGTTATGGCCTACAAAAATCTACCATAATAATTTCGAAGTTTCTTTCGACCTGTAACTTTTCCATGATTTTTATAAATATTTTAAAACTCGTTAACAGGTTTTAAATAAAAAAAGACAAGAATATGGTAGGTAACTAAGTGTTGACTTTTGAAAACTACTTAATCTATATAAGTATAGGTTTACCTAGATGTTAGTGGACGATGTTATAAGATTATGGGCTCTGATTTGGCTCCGATACAAATAAGCATGTCACAAGTTAAATCTTCAAGATGCTTAGCCTTAAATTATCTCCCTTTGTAATTCGATTCATTACTTGATTTATTAATAATACTGAGTAATATTAATGAGCAACGTTGCTTCTGGACAAGGTGAGTTTTATTCCAGACTTTTATATCTCCATCAATCATCATCAATCAATACCTAGTAATAATAAATCTGTAAGTGTTGGTCATGGAGTAAGTTACTTTGTTTTCAGAGATACTGAAACTAAATTGACCATTATTAGAATTTTTTTATGTATGTTTGTATGTTCCTCCATAACTATTAAACGAATTAACTGATTTTCATGAAACTTGATAGATAAACATTTAGACGTACAGGACACAGGATAGGCTACTTTTTCTTTTTCAACGCGGACGAAGTCGCCGGCATCAGCTATCAGCTAGTACAAAATATGTTTGAACAACATTCCAGCTGTGCCGTTATAAACTTATTATATTCTTTTATTTAATTTGTCGTTACATTGTGTCCCCTACGATCCCCTATTCGCGCGGGTAATGCTTCCGTATTTATGACTTACATGCAGAATATGCACAGAAGTCAAATTCTGACAATGTCAACATGTCACGCTGACAATGGCTATCACATGTCACTCGCTGTCAATCGAAAAACATGAGAAGCGACCGCCCGGACCCAAGGGACTGTCGTTCGTGGGATCAGTGGTTGATAACAATTAAAAGATTCGTTCAAATATAAAAGCTCGTTGTTTAGCCGATGAAGGATTTGTCCCTAGACGTATGCTTAAAATTCTTAGAAAGATGATCTGTAATTTTCATGAATTTTCTGTAGATTCGTTACGATTAGGTAATGTAGGACAATAACTTTCGGGGCTATAATCTCAGAAAGGCAGAGGCTGGTGCAAAGTGGCAGTAGTTAATTCTTGCATATTTGTACTAATATTATAAATGCGAAAGTTTTAATTCTTTCACGCGAAAACTACTCAGTTAAATTTTGCATACACGTTGTCTGAGACATCAGAAAGGACATAGGGTGGGTACCTTTCATCCAGAACGCGGACGAAGTCGAGGGCACCTGCTAGTATACACATAAGACTAAGTTTTATTTTTCGAAATTGATCCAAGTAAATGAGAATGAACACCGCACCTAAAAATCAATATGAGAATCAAGAATCATCAGAGCACTCACACAGGAATAATTAATTTAATGAATATATTTTAGAGGGCTCATTCCAAAATTATAAATGCCCACAAAAATAAAAAATAATATTATGTGTTGTTCAATTTTAAATTAAAATACATACCTGTCAATAAAACAGAAAGTTGTTCGCAACAGAGCGATTAATTATAACAATTTATTATATTTGTACACGCGTATGACAATTTCTGTGGGCAATAACGAGCAAAGTAAACGGTTTATATTTGTTGTAGTCCTTTTTTTGTGTGATCACACCCAGTTAGTTTGGAATAATTTATCCTGTGAATGATGGTACGAAACGGGCCGAGTCCGCAAACAAAGCGGGATGTTTCACCGTCGTCACACAATGAGAGATTAATGGCTCTCTTTTTGTTATCGCTTGCTGGTCTTTACGCATTTTGTGGTCTCGTTTCACGGTTTATTTATCTGGTTAAATAATCAATGAGCAGTAATATATGGTGTTATTATGCGTTAAATGAAAAATAAAAACACTTGTAAATCACTTTTTTTAAAGAGGACTTGTTAAAAAGTTTTTGCTCCGTGTCTGTGGATATTCTGATTGCAATTGTCTTTTTTTATAAAATGCCAATAATGGTCACCTATGACTGACATAGTGAGAAATTGAAATATCTTTATCATCTCAGCCGTAGGACGTCCACAGCTGGACATAGGCCTCCAAAATAATTGTACTGTAGTACTAGGAACTAGCGATAAGCAGCCTATAGATGCGCAGCCCTTATTAGGTCTTATTTTGTCCATCTTGTGAATGGACGTCCTATACTATGTTAAGCGGTTATCACACTATTCCATTTGAAGTAACGTAAGTAGTGAACTAAGTGAACCTAAGTAGTAACTACGATTACATGCTTCCAATTCCAATTTCCTAAATTGGTTTCCTTCAAATTGAATAAGTGACGGGCTAATACCCAGACTTACTACTAAAAAATAAAATAAGTATAATAGTGAAAATAAAAATACTTATTTTTACTATGGTTTTATTTGAATGAGTGCTCTTTTGAAATCCAGGATGCAGAGCCTGGCAAAATTGCCAGTCTATGTGTCTTTTATAAGATGTACTTCGGAAAGTGTGCTCAGGAGCTGCATGAGCTCATACCGCCTTCCCCTTTCTTCCATCGGACATACAGACGTACGGCTTGTTACCATCCTCATCTTGTCGAAATCCCTCCTTTTCTGACCAAGCGCTTTGAAACTGCTTTATAATACGCACTGCCAAGGTTTGGAACTCCCTGCTGGTGTCTGTATTTTCGAGCTCATATTAACCCTATTAATCTTTTCAAAAAGTTCGAGTGAATAGGCATAATATTCTGGGTGAGCTCGCTCCTATCATAGGCCTCATACCTTGCTACTCAGCTGGTTGTTGGCCAAGAGCAAACCCATTTCTAATAAAAAAAAAGAGTTCTTGCGACACTGTCAAATCTTAGTTACAAGTTCAAAACTTTCACAACTTTGTCATTTTATAACTATTAATAATATCGGAGGGATACTTAAAATATTAACGATGCCCCATAACCTTGGGCTTCATGGAAACTCGTAAAGTGAAGTGTATTGTGATGTAAGGAATCCACATAAAAGCGTAGGTAGGTACAAAATTTGGTGGTGCGGCACTAGGTCGGGCAGCCAGCAGTGTTCGCTGCGTGAGAGTCCCTTTTTGGCCGTAAAATCTTTTTTTTGTAGCACGTTAACTGTCGCCTTATCATCGTGTCGAGTTGTCGACGCCTCCAGCCAGCCGCAATCAAAACACCATTCGAAGCAGTCATTAAAAATGATATAAAGTTAAATTTACAGCAGTGGCCGCGTCTCCGGGTCAGGATTTAACGGTTCGGGAATGTTGTGTCCATAGTCGCAGCGTGTAAATTGTTTTCTTTCTTAAATAACATTATTAATTGCTTAATATCTTTCCTTTTTAAATATTACATTTTAATTGATTTCTCAGTAAATTTATACTGTTGTTGAGTTAAGTGATTTTACTCAATCAGAGCAGGCAAATTAGCCCTCTCTACCTACAATGATGTAATGTAGCCATATTACTTGAACCTTGAGCTGACGAAAATATCTTGGTTTTTACTTTTCCTTTTCCTGGCTTGAGAAGGAATATTTGCTGCTAGTGATAGAGTCATACAATAACTACTAAATCCAAAACTTCCCAACAACAGTATCTTTCTTAACTTACACAACCTGTAGCTCCCTAAAGTTTTAGTTGATCGTAGAGTAAAAATGAATAGGTACATCCAAATTTGTAGAAAAATTTATGTAGAAACTTTTGTCAAAAGTCTCAGAAGTAATCATAATGATATTCGTACAAAAATTTTGTTTTGAGGCACTGAGGAATTTTGGACGAGAAGACGTCTCGGAGTTTCCTTGATGTTGCTCATACGAGCTGGGATTCCAATGGTTTTTTATATAAAAATAACATTTTAAAAAAGAGCGGACAGTTGCAGGCAAAATCAATTTTTAAATGAAGTGTTAAATGATGTAGAACAATCTTTTACACATGTCTAAATCGACATATAGCACGAGTGAAATTGGCTATTATCAACAACACATTGGCATGTTGTGGTGTTGGAGGCGAGCACCATGAATAGAGGTGGCCTCATGGGCCTGCAACGCGGATGGCTCCCCGTCGTGGGACGCATATTGTTTACGAGTGTACACCTATTCCAGCACAATGATTTACGAACCGTGTGCTTCCATAAAAGCGGGGACACAACACACTAAAAGACATAAAAGGTGGAGTAAAAGTTGGAGTGAACGGATATAAAAGTTTGGTGAAATATATCAGTTTTAGTGTTGGGCGCGAGTGTTTGTTTATAAGTCGACGATTATTCACGCTCCTTCGCGCCTTTATTCGACTCTGTTGATCCTGTTGATCGTATAGAGGAGTCAATGAAATTCATTCGTTACAACGGTCTCACGGATCACTTTGTGTTAAGCTAGTTTTGCGAGGTTAAAACATGTGCCACTTTTATAAGTTTGCCAACACTTTGAAATGAAACTCTTTGTGTATGTGTCTTAAGATATGTTTTAACTCAAATTTTGGAATCGCAATAAGTAATTGATGCAAAGTAAAGGGTTTTATCAAGTTTTTTTACAGCTCATGAAAACCATCTAAGCTTTTTCAGAATAGGTAAATTTTTAATGTTACGACTATAAGAATGTACACAGATAACCATGTAACATACTTACATGTTATAGGTACGTACTTAGTTATGCTCTATTTTTCGTTAATCAAAATTATCTTCTTTATTTATTTCATGAAAATCTTGAACAAATCACAAGTTTAAAGCAAAGAGACATGTATTTTGAGCGTCTTTTAATATTAAACTCGTTGTGCCCTGCAGTTACAACTGCTTTGTTAATTTGCATTTATAGAAATATATTTTAAAATATAAAAAGATTCATTATTATCCATAGATTTATCAAAATCATGGTGGCAGTAAAAATACTATGGTTCCTACTTCCACCTCAATAATTTGAGCAACAGTCGTAATATACATAAACCACATCTAAAGGCAATATGACACCTCGCTCTGATTGCGTCTCTGCTGCGTTTATTTTTTCAGGAGACCTTTCACCGGCTGTGAACTTTCGGGTGTCGACGGGTGACTACCGCCTTACACACAAAAAATGAGTCGCATTCGTATGCAATAATCTCCAAGGATTTATTCCGACCGCGGCCCACCCACGTGGCGTCCGTATTTCTTCTGGAACGAGCTAACTTCATTATTGTGGCGTAAGATACAATAGTTAAGCGCACGATTTATAAGTCCAACACGTTGACTTCTGTTTATAGCTAGCGGCGTCCGCGGAGCGGGGTGAGGTCGAGGCGGGCGGGGATTACTTGCGTCTGCGCAGCGATTTATGGCTGCTCCTCGATAAAAGCTTAAATACTCTCAACTGGGAATTATTGAATAATAAACCGCAATTGTAGAGGTGGTATTGTGTAGTCGCAACGCGACCGAGACTGCCTCAACTCGCACACAGGTTGTCCGAGCATTCACACGTGGGGGTGGCCATTAACGAGCACTTTAAATCAATGAGTGTTTGTTTGCCTTCAGAAGACTGCATCAATACATTATGATTTCTTTTCCAATACTAAGAGTTATTATCGTCTTATTAGCACTACACGAAGAAATCAGTGCGCATGTGTGGGCTTATTGTGAATCTTAATCTTCCTCCATTTCTGACAGAACCTACCACTCCTACCAGTGGGGATACTAAGCAGGGATATCTATAATGTAATAATGGGGATGTAAATAATCTTTTATTTTTTTAATATATGGCCATACAATTAATTATGGTCTCTGGAAATTAACTGACAGTGAATCATGTTGTAATTAAAATCTTTATAATACTTACACCCATCTGAAGTTTAATTCTAGTAGGTATTTTTATTGTAACAGAGAAGCGCCGTCCATAACACAATAAAGGTGTTGTGAAATAATAGGATAAACATTAAAATACAGGGTAATGACTTTTGCTCAAACTCCGAACAACACAATAGGTCTATTCTCTTATTTTGTGATCTCTTGTGCGCGGTTGTTGTGTAGTAAAAATTTGTATGAGTAGCAAAAAATATAGATACGTACCTCAAATAGCCTTCAATAAAGAGTAAATTACCTAACCTACATTAGGTTGCTCAAAAAGTGGCATGTGGCAAGTTTTCGTCTTATATTCCTATAGTGACCTAAGTCAAACTGTTCCCGCTGGTTTTAACAAAATAATGTTACACTATGTATATGTTGCGCTATTTAAAATGTTTCAGCCTATGTATGTGGATGATGTTATACAGTACCTAATATTTTCACTTGAATTTATGGGTTATGTGAATGAGCATCCAGTGTGTTCGATGGAATCATTTTTTTTTAACTGGAATCCCTCCAGCACTATGCTGAAGCCTATTTTTACACTATTTCTTCCATTCCAGTTCTCGCTTGCTTACCTCTCGCACTTTCATTCTACATACTTTGTCTTTCTTTCATTCCACTACGGGTAGGATAGAATCAAATATTGATGTATTCATTATATCAGATTAGATTCTAGATTTGTAATCTAGACTGTGACTTCCGGTAGCTGTAATGATTAGGTATTTCTTTTACAAATGATGAATAGGTGTATTTCTGTCCTTGCCCGTATTATTAGAGTATTGATGGCAGTATAGGGTGATGTCAAGGGCGCAGGGCGCAGGGCGCAATGCTATTTCTGTGCACCAGGGAACGGGAGCCGGGAGCTAAACGGAAAGTAAGTTGAAACTAATCCGGACGGCGGCGCGGGTGGGCGCAACCCGACACCGCGTGCGCTCAGCTTACATTTGTCATTTATAATGCGCGCGATTTGTTGCTCCTCACCTCAACCCACAACGCAGCCTTTTTATGCTCACTTATACTTTATTCAAATATTCAAAACGCACGATGTTCGCAATATTTTTTATGAAAGTTTATGGCAACAGTTCTGTCGTACGAGTACCTATAATACATACGGTGGCAGTATCTATATACTTTTGTGGTGATGGATTAAAATGTATTATGGCGAGGTGTATAAAGCTACCTCCTAGATGTAAAAAGACAGTTTTGTAAAAAAAGAATGAAAGATTGAACAATAAACTTATCATTTATTGTTTAGTTGATTTTACATTTTGAGAAAACTAACTAAAGCTCGTACGAAGTCGCGCGCACAGCTAGGTGTTTATATGGCAAAGGTCATTGAAATGAGCTAAGATGGAGTAGGAATAATCGCATTGATTAACGAGATAATTACGAAAACAAATTGATACAATTCAACAATCAATCAAAGTCTGAAATGATGTGGAAAGGAATTTAAAGTACATAAATACAATATGATAATTGGTATGAAAACTCAATCAGATTCATGATTGTTTATAATTTTTAGCAACGTTATTTATTCATTGTACCGAATTGATTTCCAAACGTCCCACATGCAGTTAAACACTTCATTTCACGGTTGATGTGTGACTGATGTACGATTTTTGATTGCATTAACTTTTTAGGCGAAAAGTCATAACTCTGCGACGCCTTCAGCTAATATTTCTCAATATGGTCATGTGGCGTCCTGTGTGGCCCTGTCGCCATGTGTGTTCCTTTTGACAAATATTTGCCTGACATTTAGAGGTTCATTGACGTTTTGACGAACGCTTTTGAAATAATAAAAGTCACAGTTGCGCGGTCGCTGTACAAAGAGTGTTACGGAGATTGCACAATACAATAAACATTTTTTTTTTCAATTGCTTCTTGGATTTTGCAAACATTTCCCGAGGTATAAGCCGTTTGTGGTGTTGACTTAAGATGATTTATGAGTTCCGACACGCTACATTTGTTACAACGATGTTTTGACTGATGTTATAGGATTAGCTGTTCGCTTTGAATCATTCGAACACGAATTCGAGAGTGCACCACTTTTGTTTCAGTGCGTGAGGAAGGATTGCTAGAGTCTACCTATTTGTCCCTTAAAGTGGGATTATAATATTATGTCTTTTTCCTTCTTATACGTTTTGAATTTCTCAAGATCCACCTTACTCCTGCGACCTTAATACGTACATACCTAATAAAGGTGATAATACATTGAATGGAACGTAAGACTGTCCATACATTATCAGAAGAGTACCTATATATTTTTTTATAAGTGAACGCGTATTAAAATTCTTACAGAAACAATTATGTAAAAAAATTATTATTTTTAAAAGTTTTGTTCCTACTCGCAGTTGTACCAGTACCTACGACGTCTTCTTAAGCACACGTCTTTCTTTCAGCAAAATATCCTATCTACGATTTTTAAGGTATAGTCGGCCGCATAAGTCGATTAACACTTTCAAAAATGCAAAACAACTGAACACTCAATTTACTTATTTACTTACTTACTTACTGAAGTTTTTTACGATCGTTTGTAGGTCTTTATTTTGTTCTCTAGTCATGACAACGACTTATGGTGCGTGAAGTGTTTAGTTGTTTTGCACTTTTGAATGTGTTAATCGACTTATACGGCCGACTGTACTTTCCCTTCATGTCGCATAGTTTTGGGACGCCCTGTATATTATACTTATTGTTATGTATAATATTTTTGCTCTTATTACTTAAGTTCAAACGTACTAAACGCCATAAAGACAAAGTTCGCAGACGCCATTCAAGCAAATTGAAAAAAACGTGGGGGTTCGTCGTAACGTCTCTTAATGGTTCACCAAGAGAGTTATAACTCTTTAAGAGCGCAATATTTTTCATATTTTCACGAATAATGTTCATTCGGCGAGAGCGCCTCGTAAGAGGAGGAGTTTTTGTAGATGGATTCGCACCTATGCGGTGTGAGTATGCGGAGTTGTCTCTGGTGTCTGTTCGTTTCGCGTTGTGGGTGAGATATGGAAAGTATTTTGTGTCTGGCCTCGTAATGCAGCATAATGGTTAGGCGGCGAGGAACGCGATATTTCACAATTTATACGTAAATACATGAACACTGCGAGACTTGGACGTCTGAATAGGTTTCTCTGTGTTGTTCCCTTCTCTCATTTCGTTTAAAGGGGTATGAATTACTAAGAGCCCGTTACGGATGTTGAGCCAATATACTTAGACCCTAAAGTCGTACAAACGGAAAAAGATAATAGCAGAAACATTCTAGAGTTTAACACGACATTTTTTTAAGTAATTAGATATTCATGCGACATTGATATTTAATTGAAGTTAAAATGGAATCTTGAGTTAAGTAAATCTTAAGATGTTCTTCATTGTCGGTTGAACTGGGATTTTTTTCGACAGACGCTGCTGACGCAGTCTGTTGATCTTAATATCTTGTTACGTATAATATTTTTGAAAATAATTTTGAATACGCATAATTTTGAATTTGATTAGATTTTAAGATGTTTTCGACTATAATTTTGATAATTCTACCTAGTAGAATTGGTAGCTACCAACAAAAAATGATGGAAAAACATACTTAGCTATATCTTTTTAGATAATAATTAAATATCTACTTACTTAGTTCATGTTACAACTGTTACCAGGAATGTTTCAAAACTTTTTAGCTTCTGAGTTCAAAACTGGTTGAGTAGGTTGGTGAATTTCCGAAGAAGGAAATCTTACTGAACTAAGTATTACATATGTTAATTTTAAGAATTAGATTGTAATAGCTGGTGCCCGCGACTTCCGTCCGCGTTCTCTATAGCCTATGGCATTCCTCGATAAACAAACAAACTCTTCAGCTTTATATAATAGTAATAGTATAGATTTATCTTTTCGAGTTTCAACTTACAGATTTGGAATTTTTTGTAAAAAAATTTTTCATACTTAACACGATTTCTTATTTTCAACACAAATAGTTTATTCTCCCGGTAGGTATACTCGCCCGATATAGATAATTACGAAGGTTTTGTTATTATTAAACAAATATTAACTCTTTTATGTTAATAGGTTATGATGAAGCAAACAATTCCCGCCATTGTAAACACGCTGCGCAAAGCGTTCGGCGACAACGACCGATATCTATAATGTGGCGTTGTCTCGCTCTAACTTCTCAGCAATCACATTAAAACGTTATGCTCTCTCTCACTCTTTAATCTAGTTGTCTGTTTTTATGGGCGGCGCATTCGGACGGGGACTGCGCGCGCGTTTTCCTTTTACAGTTTACAAAATAAATTCATATTTTGTTTTTAATTATTTTTTACATTATGTTTAGATATTTAATCTATTTTTTTATAATAAACTAGCGACACCTTTTATTCAAATTAGGTGGATATTTAATAAAAAAAACCTTCCTGGTTGAACGCTCTTTGCATTAGTGAAATCCGCATTAAAATCCGTTGCGTAGATGAAAAAGAGGGACAGAAGGCGGGAAGCGACTTTGTTTTTAGAATATATGTAAGAGATATTTACACTATCTACCGTACCTATATTTTTAAATTTTTAATATGCATATTAAAACGTAGGTATTAATTATTTTTAAACCTATTGTATTAAATAATTGATAACAAATAAAACAAAAATGTTCAAATAGAATTTCTTAATAATAAAAGTACACTGCTTTTGTAGGGGTAACGTTAGCTAAGTATGAACGTATGAAGTTAGTAGGGGAGGGGGGGATATTGGCAACAGCGGGTACAACTGCCAGTGGTTGAACTGGGGAGGCGGCCCCGCCTGCCCGCCCCGCCCCCTCTCTCACCCCGCTGCTCCCGCGCGTTCAGTCCGCGCCCGACCGTCCGTAATATCGTCGTCTGTGTGCATTCACGGACAGTTGCACCTAAGACACGCGGTTACCGGTTTCATAATATATATTTTCTGAACGACAATCGTTCTGTGATTTATTATATATCGCCAATGCAGTGCGCCTTGTCATTTAAATACTTAAAGTAATTAATAAAAAAAAATGTTAACAAAACGTTTAACGGATATAAGAAACTGATTGAATTACTGTAGAAAAGGTTGTAGAGTACGATGATGCGAAAACAAGTTAACGATTGGTCGCGGTGAAATGGGTTGTGTTGTAGTTGAACTGAGGTAACTGAGTTGTTTGATGGATGTGGAAAACTCGGAGTGTTGGAGGTCGGAGTCCGGCGAGAGGATGGTGGCGGAGGACAGCAAGACGAGGGCGACTGACTTCTCGATTGCGGCCATCATGGCGCGCGGCGCTACCGAGCCGCGCAGTCCGATCGCGCGAACTCCGCCACGCAATGGTAAACAATATAGGCCTAATTATTTTAAACCTAAATTATAAAAACACTTTGTATATTAAAGTTTTATAAATTTTTTAATCTGAGTTAAGTCAGTGTTAATTTTTCTTAAAGAGCCATTTCCAAATGGCTTACAGATACTTACCTACTGACTTCAGATTTAGGTATAGTAAGAATTTTACCAAAACTTTTGTAGTACCTCTTGCTCTGTGTTTTTTTTTGTACAGGCACGTAATCTTTTTATAAATAGGTAAAAACAATTCAAGCCTACTCTTTTTTTCTCTGTCTGTCAACCGATTTTCTTTTTTTGTTTAGTGGTTATTAAGAAGAAGTTATTAGTAAGAAGAAGCCGTCTTCTTACATTCTATAGCGTCAGCTTTTATTAAGTAAAATGGGACTAGAGATTAACCTTTTTTTTAAATATAAAAGCATTTAGCAAATGCAAAACAAACGTCATCAATTTATGTGTAAGTATCAAATATCAAATATGATATACCTATACTTCATGATTAAGATGGCATTATTTAGTAGAACATATTAATTATTAGTAGAGATTTAGTTAAGTTAGGTGTTCTACCAAGGTAGTTAGTTAGTTAATCTATCTATATGCATGCACTCCCAGAATACCTACTGAAAAGAGCAGAAGAATCGAGTGGTACTACTACTTTTATTTACTTAAAATAATTTTCTTACAAGTGAACAGTCACGTTTTGAATAAGGCCGGCCATACCTACATACATAGGTAAACGGGCAGCTTGAAGCAGTCAGCTTCAAGTTGCGACTGCATAGTGAAATTCTACTTATGTGTGTAAGTACTAGTCTTCTACTTACACACATACACGCACCGTTTACTATGTAGTCATTGTAGTCGCAGCTTAAAGCAGTCTGTCCTGGCTAAAATATGTAAAAATGCCCTTAGACATGCTGAAAAAAATAGAATTGTATTAGGTATCTGCATACCTTCTTAATCTTAAGCACATTTCATTTAATAAGTTATTCGTTAATAAGTTTATTTACCTAACACAAATCAATATTATTTTAAATGAGGCATCCATCTTGTTTTTGGGCACTGTGTAAGGCCTGTAATTTTTGTTTGAACGTCCTTTCTAGTTAGTTATGTATTCTGAGGGTGCTCTTAAAACTTTATAATGTTATAAAGTAGAAATAGTGTAGAATTCAATTTGATTTCCTCGGAAATGAATCTAGAATCTCGATGCGATTTCTTTTTTTTAAATATTAATTAGTAAGAGTGGCAATAGTGTAGATATATGATGTGCCATTAGTTGGATTAACTTCCTAATCCCTAAAATTTCATTGATTTTGTAAATTAATTCCCAATTATTCTAAAAATTTACCATTTTACTTAACTAGTTACCGAGTAAGTAGCAAGTAGATATTATGTCCACTATAAGACGTGTGCATATGAAATTTTAAACTTGACATGAATATATCGTATGATATTCTTGTGTCTGTTTGAAAATTTAGTACAGCTAATAAAAGTCAACTCGAAGCAGCTCACAAGGGTTTATAGTATCTAAGTAATAATTGGTGTGCGCGCCGGAGTCGTATCGCCGTTCGTTATTTCCGATTAATTGTGTGGAACCGAGCGGGGCACGGCCAGCTATGTCCCGACACGCAAATTACTACAAATATACTTACTTTTATTACCTTAATTTGACACCCGTCTACTGTAACAGCTTCACTTAAATTTATGTCTAACGGAACACGGCTTATTTAAGGCAAATCACATGTAACTCACCGATAGATTTGTGTGATCGTGTTAAAGTGGGGTAGAGGAGGCAAAATAGAACACTTATTTTAACTATATAGGCATATACTACATCAATCAATCATCTTTGATCAAATGGTAGTAAAATTTGGTACATTAGTTATGCAATTAGAATATTTATTTATTTATTTATTATTTAATTCAAAGTTTAAAACATTAACAAGTTATCTTTACTAGTAGGTACTAGTAAAGATAAAAGTAGTAAGTAGTAGTAAGTAAAGATAAAACTAGTAAAATACCTATAAAAAAATTAAAAATTGTAAAATATGAGAAGCATAGGTAAGCATAGTACCTACCTAATTGTAAAAAAGTAAGTTTATATAACTTGTAAGTAATTTTGAAAATTGTAGGTATTTTGTAACTAAGTATAGTTATTGTGATTATGTTCTAATATTTTATATTAAATTAATTCTTTTAAAGCTGGATATTCTAACAATCATTATGAAGTAACATTTACTTATGAACATCATTATGAACAAGATTGTAGTGTGAGTTTACTCTATGTAGAGTTTATAGAGAGATAGATTACCTACTTAAAATTAGGTAAGCATAATAATATAAAGAAAACAATATCAAGCAACAACTTTATATCCTACTTGAATCAATTTTCGTTTAATATTTTACTTTTGTTTAAATAAAAAATGCAGCTGTCAATATGCCGAAGCCGAAGCCGAAGGTTTTTCTAAAAATCCGAAGTCTAAAAATTTTGTTCAAACAATTAATAACATAAATTATTTTTAAACTTAATTTCATAATATGGAAAGGTAATTTAAATAATCTTTAGAAATTGATCTAGAGATGATAAAACATTACATTGCAATTTATTTGTCAAACATATGTAATAACAATATTGACATGTAGTCATATAATATATATATAATTATAACATTTATTTATATATAGAAGTAATTTAACAATCACAATCAGATCAATTCCGACACTTGCAATACTTCGGCTCCGGCCGAAGGTGGTTTTTTGGCCGAAGGTGGCCGAAGCCTAAGCTTCGGTCGGACACTAAAACATTTTTGCACCTAGTCGTTGAGCGATAGGGATCTTTTTTAAACTCCTAATTGAATTTAAATGTCGAGTTGGCAATAAAAATTGCAATCTTTGAAAAATATACGTTTGTAGATGTTTTTGTTGAAGGAAATGCTTAGGTATTTACATGTGTTTAAGCGATTAGCATAAGTTAAGTAGTGCAGTAACGAAGCTTCAACATCGTTATAGAATGCGTATAGGCAATGAACGCCAGCCTGCTACACTGCCACTTAAGAAAAGGCCAAATGCACACATAGTATAAATTATTTATAACTTATTGAAATGTCTGATGTTAGAAACACACTTGCAACTAATTTGTAAACAATCGTTTCTGTCAAGTAAAGCTGTTAGCATCGAAGACAATATTTTTCTTTTTACATCTTTTCTTCCATTTGTTTTCCATTAGCCAAACATGTGTCTTTTCTGTTATAAGTAAATTATTCTTAACTTAACATGAATATAATATCTTCCACCTACATCCTACATCACCATATTTTTGTGAAGATACCTAACTTATGATTCTTGTTTCTAACATAACATATAAAAACAATGTAGGTAAGTAAAATCCATGTACAACACATGAAAAGTACCTATGTTGTACCATTTCGAAATCTTGCAAATTTACCATATTTTAAATAATTCTTTTTTTTTTAAAATATATTTTTTTAAGTTCGGTGAAAAAATATTTTTAACTGTATTAAATTATTTAAACAATTAAACTTAATTATTGAATTTATAACTGCAATCCAAAGCAAATTTAGGAATACACAACAAAATTAATAACTGCAAAATTTAAAAATTTGTGATCACAATACCCAAAAATGTCGTCTTCCCATTTTGTCCCATTTTTAAAATATTATCACTACATCATCGCCTAACCACACACAAGGCATAAACCTATATAAAATATCAAAACATGTAGGTCCCGCGAGTCCAATGTTTTTCTCCATAGGTATAAAAAGTGCCCAAGCGCTTAAAGAAAATTCCACTTCAAAAAAATTGGCCTGGTTTTGAATAATGTACTTTGTGTGTTATAGGTTCAGTGTCGAGACAAAGTTCCCCGGCTACCCTCAGCTCGCCGGCGTCCAGTTGCCGGTCTCCACCTCCCGAAGAAGATGTGGAGGTGGATGTCGAACAGTGTTCGGATGGTGAGGGAGATGTGTCGGATCACGCGGCCCCTTCACCTGCACCGTCATCAGGTAAAATTACTTTACAAATTAGTTTCGTAATTTAAATCAATAAATTAATTTTATGAAAATTATTTAGTAATCTGGGAAATAAATCGATGGATTTTAGTTACCTAAACATTAGGTTAGGTTTTTGATACCTACCTATAACCAAGTATTTTGACGTACCCGTTGGATGAGTGGTGAGGATGCTTGCCATCTCAGATCTCAGAGGCCCCGGGTTCGATTCCCGGCTGGGTCAACTTTGGAAAAGTACTTTTCAAAGTTGACTTTGCAAGTAGTGGCAGGGGCACAAAGTTGACTTTTGTCTGGATTTTGAAAGTAATGGCACATTAGCCTTTCGCAGTGTTACAGAAAACAAGATTACAGAAACAGAAAGATTACAGAAGATGCTCTTATTACAGAAACAATAAGAGCATATGTGATTAGGTGTTTCGGTGAGTGAGTAAGGGATGCCATAGCCTTACTTGTCACCTTCCTTGTTCCTTATCCTTAATCCTTCTATGGTCGGCAGCGCCTGTAACGTTGCTTGTGTTATAGGCGACGGTAGCCATCTACCATCAGGTGTTCTACCATCAAGCCATCTACCATTAATAACCATTTATCCAGGAGATTAAGCAATGAATTTTATTAGTAGTAATGAAGAGTTTGGTTGTATGTAGATAGGTATCTAACTATCTATCTAAAGACAGGACCTACCTTTATTTCACTAGATACTTATGATGCTTAGGTAGGTACCTACTTATCCATGAATGATTTACTTAGTGAACGTCGTTTTGAATTCACCATTTTGTTGTCACTTTTTTGCAAAACTTGTTTAGTTAACATTAAAATTGTAATTAAGCAAAAAACATGTACGGAGGTGTTTGAGCAATAAATAAAATTTTCTCATACAAATACAATTTGGTTCTCACAACAGTTGATTAAGAGCGTGTAATAAAAATGATGATATTGCTTTGTAGACGTCGCCAATAATGCGGTCTGATATAAAAATGCCACCGCGCTTGCATTGTTTTCTTGACATAACACCTCTCGGAACGTATGCACAATGTTATTGTTTAACATATACCTAAGTATACTCTCTTGCTGCTTCTGACACCTTTTTTCGTTAAGAGAATAGATATCAAAGGCAACGAGATCTATAACAGTCTCTGATTTCTATTTTTACTGCAGATATTTTGTTAGAATTTCCATTTTCGGTTACTATTATGTAGTTATCTACTTAGTACTCAAGGGATAGCTTTTTAGATAAGTGATTTATGCTCCAAATTCTAAGTGATGTATAAAAGTAACAATTATCATACAATAAGTTCAAAAGGTCCTAAAGCAAGATGAATAGGTGTTCTTTTATTGGACAAAATGTTTTTCATAAATGAACGTTTTTGGAAATGAATCTGTAAACCTTGAATCGAGAACTTAAATTATTATTCAATTTATTATAACTTATATTCATATTTTCATTCATACTCTTTTAGTATTAATTTTAATTCACCAACCATCCACATCCTTGCCACAACTTGCCTTTACCGCATGGAAAGTCGAACGTTAGCTTTCGTCAGATGCGTCCTTACAAATTTTTAAATATTGATATAGAGAAATATTTTTTTTTAGAACTTGGCGAGCGCGATACACCTTCGCCAGCGAGGCCGTTGCCAGCGACATCATGTAATTGTGAAGAATTGCTTAGCGTCGACTGTCAACTCGAGACGAAGGAACTCTGGGATAAGTTCCACGATCTCGGCACAGAAATGATCATAACCAAGACAGGAAGGTGAGTACTTTTTGATTATTTATAATTACTTTTATCATAGTGTTCTCAGTTATATTTCGCACAATCGAATTTGTTATAATTATAACATTAAAAAGTGTTAAGAAGTTAATTGAACGCCAAAAGAAGATTCTGTTGAAGACAATCCTTTTAAATTAATTCCCTAGCTCATCAACGTAATGCAATCTTTCACTCCGCCAAGATCGAAGTCAAAAACAAATTAATTCACTCCACAGTCACCCCCAAACAAAGGGCTCAACAGAATGGATTCATCAGCTAAAGTGGCCAATTCCGGAATAATTACTTCGCGAACCCGCTCGTCCTTCAACCCTTTAACGAGATAAATTAAAAGTACATTTTTTCCTAACCGTCGGTGTAATGTCGGGCTATAAATTTACAAAGCCCCAAAGACAACAAACAGCGGCATGGGGCAGGGGGAAGATGTTTTTATAGTCACGCCGAGAGGTTTATCTAAATAATTGCAAAGTCGGCGGCGGTGAGCGGAAAATTGGCATTTTGTCGGTCCCCGGTTTCTCCGCTCCCCGGACTGTGAGAGATCACTCTACTCTGAGTTACACTTCACTCGGGGGAGACATACGGCTCGCCGTAGTCCTGCTCCTGCTGACTAACTTAGAATGCTCAACAATTGCTTATGTATCATAAGCTAAAAAGCCAACTGTGCCAACGAAATGAACAAAGTATCTAGTTCCTCAACTCGCTTCTAACGAAAAATTGTAACACAAGATACCATGTTACTAAAGACTTATTATATATCGATAAACAGAATTGATTATGATGATTATGACATGTCATTGATATTATTAGAACTTACACTTGAATTGGTGATAAATTCATTTATTTGTGATTTAATTCTTATAAAACTTCTAAAACTGACAAAAATCTTTTGGTAATTCTGAAATTTGTCATAATTATATTATTATACCTTATGAAAGAAAAAGGATTATAGATTTTTTATATTACCCAAAATAATGTTTCTATACACACTTGTTCTATAACAATAACACAATTTATCAAAACAAAAATACTAAAATCTGGTTAAATGAAAGACACGACAAAGAGGCTGACGTTATGTTTTAAAATACTATTAATTATTCATATTAATTATTACATTTCTTTAGATACAATTAGATCATAAAAGGCATAAGGGTTTTGATTTTATATGCTACCATGGAAATACACATACAAAATTTCAACCCAATAGGTTCAGCCGTTTAGAAGTTATGTGAAAAAGAAGTTAAGTACGGAAGGATAATTCTTACTACCCGTTGTCCTTTTACCCGTTTTCCCGTAGGAATGAAACATTTTCCCGTGGTAAAAAGTATACTATGTTCATCACAGATAATGTCGGCTTCTAATGGTAAAATAATTTTTCGAATCGGTCCAGTAGTTTCGGAGCCTATTCAACAAACAATCAAATCTTTCCTCTTTATAATATTACTATAGATTTTTTTGGTAACAAAGCCAAATCAACCAATTACTTTAAATATATCTTTTACACAGCACCAGCTATCATTTACATAAGTTTCCTCTATAAAACTACTCTGCAAGGATGTGAAGATACATTGCTGAGATTATGGTTCGAGACAACAAGGCTAATAAATCATTTTTAACGCAATCCTAGCTTTGAGCTTGTTTTTGCTCGGTTGGAGATGTAGGTGTAATGTTTTTTTAGCTAGATTCATTTATCTAACTAAAATTAGATTACAGTTTCAAATACTTATTGATTTAGACTTATCTACTATCATAAAACTGTGACTAAATCAGTCGGAAATTATCTGTGCCATGCCACGATGCTTTAGTTGCCAGAGTCAGGTTCAATTTAAAATGTGATGATATTGATTCCCTGTGAATGGTCGTATTAGTGTGACGTCATATGTTATTTTGTCCGCTCGGGAAGACCCTCGCAACAAGTGCAGTTAGTCTAAATCACCGTATCGCACTCGCCCGGAGAGGATTTCAATCTCGGGGGATTAAGTGGAAGGTATTGTTGTTACATTCATTGCCTGTGATGCGACTGTTGCATCTTGACAATTGGCTAACAATATTATTTTTTATATTCGTACCTAATTGTGGATGGTTTGCTCAACGCAAATATGCAAATCAAAATCATAATCACTGAGTTCAAATTCATACACTGGATTGGATTGTTGGCCAAGAGCAAACCCATCTCTAATAAAAAAAAAATCACAGACATAACCCAAAATCTTAATTTCTTTAGTACTTGATCTGATTTACGAACCTAATTGGTTAAAAATATATAAAATTCAAACATTTAAAAAAATGTGATAGAATATGTATGGAATATTCAATCACATTCAGATGTATATCATTAGGGTAATTAACCTAACTTTAATGACAGTTATAGCTCGTAAACTAGCAACATGAAGTGAGATAAAATCTGATGACAGAATATTAAATTTTGATTGGAGGTATTCGAGAAGTAGCCTCTCTGATTATAAAACAACAAATGATTTTGAAGACTTAAGGATAATATGATACCTACTCTTTTAGTAGAAATACTTATGCTTTGCTGTTGTGTTTCGGTGAGCGAGTAATACTTATCCTTAATCCTTCTATGGTCGGCAGCGCACTTGATATAAGATATAACATTAACATATAAAGATTTGCCCCTAGCGGAATTCGAACCCACAATCCTTGGATTAAACGTGTAACATAAAAAAAAACAAAACATATAGGAATCACGCCAAATAATGGACAGATTATAATATATAATATTATAATCAGACGATATTTGATTAAAAGTTAAATAGATTAATTAACATATAAAAAATACGATAAGTAATGAAAATTTTTAAAGTATCAATGTGTATTGTTCGCTGTATAGTTGGCTAAACAAGAGATAAATCAACCCGGCCAATCAAAACGGGATATCAGAGACAAATTTTGTCGGGGGAGGGTGTTGGAGCGTGTTTTTAAATTGCTTTACAATGCGTGTCTATTAATTTTTGCGTAGCGCATTTTGAATGTCTTTATATGCGGAACTGGTACAAGTTTTACTCATTTTTTGATTTGCCTAATTTTTCAGATGTACAATTTTATTGATTTAGAATTGATTTTTTCATATTGTTTTGATTGATATAAATTGATCCAGGCTTGATCACAAACCCAACAGCAAAACAAAAAATAACATAAACAGATACAATTCACTACATATATTGCCAATTATAGGGTTTTACTGTGTAAGACAGGTTTGGTAAATAAAATTAATATTTTTTTCATAAACTTGTATGTGTAACATAATTAATTTCTTTTCACGTCTACGTGTCAATATTTAATGTTTAACATCGATATGAATTAGACATATTAAAAAAAAATGAAGAAATATATTAATCATCTTAATTATCAATTATAATTAATTAATTTTATTAAGTAAGTATAATTATCCTTACTAATATTATAAATGCGAAAGTAACTCTGTCTGTCTGTCTGTCTCGCTTTCACGCCAAAACTACTAAACCGATTTAAACGAAATTTGGTACACAGGTAGTCTAGAACCTCAGAAAGGACATAGGCTACTTTTTAATGCGGAAAAAGGGTTGTAAGAGGTTGAAAAAGGAGATAAAAGTTTGTATGGAAGTATCGTCATTTGTATGAAAACTCTTTGCGCTCGGGGTTTTGAAAGATGATTAGTGTCACGGATGACATACGACTATTGTCGGCTTTAGAATGTTCTTTTTAGAGTTAATAAGTATAATTTGTAAAATTAAAAGCCTAAATAATTAAAAATGCTACCCATAGTCACTATTTCACGCGGACGCGTCACAGCTAGTATAGTAATATATATTTACATATAACGAAACTCCGATGGTTTGTAGAATGCGCAATAATAAATATAGTGCCCAAGCAATGCGCAAGGGATTTTCTTGGTAATTAATTGATATAGATAGAGTTAATAGTTAACACATAGCTCTCAAATAGTTAACTTGTTTATTTCACTTTTATATTTAGTTTGACATATGTGTTAAAATGCAAATATTAAAGCTGCTTGAGCACCTAAAAGTTTTAAGTAAGGACCAGGCAAACCAATAGCACTAAAATATGTTGGTTCGCTTATTTTTATGACGAAGTTAATATGAAAACATAAAGTGGCCTCTTATCTCCGGACATCCCGTAATACGCTTTATCTTTTTTTATTGCGAAGCGCAAGCCGTTCGTTTCCATGTCGCCTTTCGCTGTTCACCGTTCTATTTCTTTCATGTCGATAACTTGTTACAACCTTATAAGGCTAAAATATTTAACAGTATTTTTTAAGTTGTTAGTTTTAATCACATTCTCGTTTAAGGCAGTTACAATTTTGTTTTATTTTTTATGTTAAGGTCGACAGACAGGCTGACGGTCCACTTGATGGTAGGTGACTACCGTCGCCTATAACACAAGCAACGCCATAAGTGCCATAAGTTACAATGACATGGAATGGGCCAAATGACGCCTATAATCTGCTAAGTTGCTGAAGTTGGGTAACCACAGAAAAAATTGGGAATCAATAATAGGAACGTCTAATAGGAAATGAGTAGTTATAACTTCAAATGCTGAACAAATATTTTCATAAATAATAACAAAGAATCATCTCGATCACGTCAGCATTAAAAATAAAAGATAAATCAAAATAAAATCAAACAAAAGTCAGCTTTAGAAGAAGTTAGCGGAGAATCAGATTTTATAATATATGTACAGTCGGGGTAAGAAATGGTTCGTCACCTTAAAGTCGACATTTGCTTGTATCAGTCATGCCAAAATTTAATTTTAAATCTGTTAGTTGTCTGCTTAGTGCTTTAGTTTCAAAAGATACCTAAGAGCCTGCGACTTGATATAGGAATTAATTTGAAAATTGACGAAGCTTTTCGTGCCTCGATTCTTGTAGAAGTTAATAGGAGTTTGATGGATATCTTGTTAGAAAGACTAATTTTATTGATGTCAAATCGATACACATCGATGTCCGCCAACAGTCCCATCACTACGGTTGCTGGTTCAAGAGAAATGTCGGCTTGTTTCGATATTATTTATTTTTTCATTTTTTCCGATTCGTCGTTTTGATTTACAAGCGGCCACTTTACTGCCGAGTTGACTTTGTTAGAAGGAACTAACTGGTTGACGATTTATGTCGGACTGGCCGGACAATACGATTGTCCAAAATATTTGGATGTTAAGTCATAACGTATCCTTTTTATGTTTCGAGGCGTTTATAAAATGTTAACAACATTATTGCGTCCATATAAGATGTTTTTTTAATGAATTTGGATCTGTGTGAAATGTTTTATAACTGAACCTTTTATACTTGGAAATTGTATAAAATATTTTAAAAGGCAACTAAATTTTCAACTTCTACGAGCACCGAAAATTTGCAAATCTAGCCACCTAAGTAGACTTTAAAAAAATAAATTACGATTAAAAATCTCTGCGGCTTACACTGTTGAATATTTTTTCCCATTCGTCACCATCTGGGATTATTTTTCCCAGTCGCCATTTACTACCATTAAGGTGGTGGTTATGTTATAAATAGGTCTTGAAGTTATTTTCTTATTTCCTATTTTACATTATTAAATGAAAGAAATTTTTGAATTTTTCTAAATTTTTCTTTATAATCAAACCACACCCTTTCTGGTGTACCAGGTACCATACAACGTGTATGCAAAATTTCATGCTGATCGGTTCAATATTTGTGTGAAAACGTAACAAACAAACAAACTCACATTCACATTTATAATATTAGTAAGGATTAATTCCACACTAGTGCATGTTTCGTCTACTCTCTCTCTCTCTCTCTAAATTGAAACCTCCCTAAATCGTTCATATCCGCCATATACAAGAGAGCAATCACTATTAGCTCTTTTTATGGTGTTTTAATACGTCTACGATTACACATCTTGGTCGACGGACGCGGTGCTTATAATAAGTAAGACGTGCAAGTTATACACCACCATTCATTATTTAATTCTATAGACAACGCTAAAGGTACACCGAGTAGGTGCAAACTTACATCGTTTTGTGATATTATAAACCCATCTATTACCATAAATGTCAATGTTGACACGTGTAGTGAGTGTACATATATGTCAAATGTATTGTAGGCATCAAAAATATTCTAGATATCACACTGAATACTTTGTCGTTGTCATTGAGTTTAGTATTCACTAGCGACCCGCCCCCGGCTTCGTACGAATCCGTATTTCTCGTTTATCGCTTATTCCGTTTAAAACCGTATCAAAATCTTTTGAATGGTTTACTTAGAACAAGTTAGCGGAGAAACAGACAGTTAATAATTTCTAATTATTTAGTTTTTTAGATCATTGTAAACATACATACAGACATACAGACGTGGCGGGAGACTTTTTTTTAATATTAATATATAATATGTAATTATAATAACTATAATATAATGTATTTCAATTTATATTTATATGAAGTAAACAAATAAAGGGCGCTCATCTTTAAAATAATAAATTAATACCTAGTGGTAAATGACGTCTTTACCATTAAGTCAAGATGACAAAAGATGTTATCAGCCTGTGCAGTTAATTAAGTAAATTAAAAGTTTAACCTGACAGCTAATTATAAAGTGGTAAACTTGTACTTAGACCATAAAAAACAAAGACATTGTCACCTGGCTTACATTATTAGATTGACACTATACTATAACTATGTATTCACCGAATAAATAGTTCTTCACATAGTGCAAACTAAAAATGGCCGCCATTAAATGCTTAATAACATACAAAATTTAGTGTTACTTTGACAGTTATGGTACCTGAAGATTACTGCCTATTAGTTGTTATGATGCATTTTGTAAATTACAAAGGACTTCCCGTTGAACAGGTGATTCGTTATTATATAAGAAGGATTATGACCAAGGCAGTTTAACGGTTTGCTTTTGTTAATTATAATCTTAAAATGAGAGTTTCATAATATTTAAATATATAGATTTATCGATTGACTGAAGGGGTAGGTACAGTCGGCTGCATAAGTCGATTAACACATTCAAAAGTGCAAAACAACTGAACACTCAATTTACTTACTTACATACTTACTTACTGAAGCTTTTTACGATCGTTTGTACGTGAAGGTTATTTTGTTCTCTAGTCGTGACACAACTTATGGCGCGTTGAGTGTTCAGTTGTTTTGCACTTTTGACTGTGTTAATCGACTTATGCGGCCGACTGTACATATTAAAATGAGATTAAAAATATATTTTTACGAATTATATTGAATTTGGAAATAAACTAATAAAATTTAAAGTTACTAGAATAAGGGCCTCTTTCATCATCTGTCAAGTAGGCTAACCGTCATTTAAAGTCACATGTCACAGGGAATAATTTAGCTTATATACCTTTGTTTGTACTGTAAAAGTCCCAAACATTAAAAAGAAAATAATAAATAAAAAATAATAAAATTTCTTATTATTAATTATTATAAATTATTTCTTAAAGTAACTAATCAACACTTGTAGTTGGTGAAAGAGGCGCTAAAACTAATTTAAGCTAGTAGGTAATACTTCAATTTTTTTTAAAGGAATTTTTTTTAAATTATTTACGAGTAAATCCATAACGCTATGCCAAAAATGCAAATAAAAAGCGACCTTATCGTGTAGCACTTAAAGACCAATAATCTATAAATGTATAAAAATTTAATTTTCTTTTGTTAACAATGGCAAATCGCCGAAAATGTTTATCACCATGAAAATGTATAGAGCCTTATATCCTCATCTTATGAAACAGTCTTATGATGAAGATGTTACTATGTATTTTCAAAATTTTAAAAGAGAGAATACTCGTCGAAGATTGTTTTAGGTCTCTCCTAAATTACAAAAGGACACCATGTGCGTTTCGTTTACAGAAGCTGAAATAATTGACTCAAAAAGAATAATGCCATTGTGTACTACTTCGCTTTAAGAGACCCTAAATGCAGATAGTTTAACAATTTCACGATTATTAATGGTGAACGAACAGTGTGGCTACTGGTTATTGTGGCTTCAATGAGAGAGAACGAAGTGCTCTGAGCACAATGAGGGAGGCGCCCACGCATTGCGCGCCCGATTCGCGCCGGAGCTCTATGACCTGTCAGCTACTGTTCTGATACTTATCGTATTCACCGTCTATGCTTCACGTTGTATCATTTTGAAGTATATAAATTGAATGTTAAAATGATTTATTTTATTGCCAGAAAATGCTAGAAAAGCTCTGTACTAGCGAAATGGACACGAAACAAAATAAAAAATAAAATGGCGGCTAATAGTACGGGAGATAGCGACACTGATTTTTGACATATTTGCGCAACATTTATAGCCCTTGTTAAACATAAAATCGACTCCTGCCGGCGCACCAGCGGGACAACCCTTATTAGCAAAAATGAGTGAATGTCAAAAGTGCGCAGAGCTGAAACTTTAAATATTGTTTATTGGCAGTCCATTATAGAAAATAAACACTTCCTGCCACCTCTAACCTCGAACAATAAGCACCTGCCATCGACATAATAATGTTAAAAATAAAATAAAATTGACTTATATGCGCAAAGCTGAATTTTTTTAAATCATTAGTTTAATAATTAAGAATGTGAAAAAAATTATGCTGCCAGCCATTTGACAGAACATGGCGTCGGCAGGAGCAAAATAGTCATACACAAAAATCCATGATACATTCCATTATGTGGATAGCAGGAGTTTGTTGTTCCACATTACAGGTGGCAGGAGGTGTTTTTTTTCCTTAATAGACTGCCAATAAACAATATGTAAAGTTTCAGCTTTGCGCATTTTTGACATTCAGTCAATTTTTTTTAACACAATTGACATATCACAGCCACTTGTTGTCCCGCGATTGAGATGGCAGGAGTTAATTTTTTGATAGGCGACAAATAAAAAAAAAAACAGGCTTGCGCAAATATAGCAGCCAATAGTGTCGCTATCTCCCGGATGATAAAGGGTACAACCCAATTAAAATTGTGCCGCAACCTCTGTCACAACATCGACGTATGTAGGTTAGGTTACAACAGTCTTATGAAATATACTAGCTGGCGTCTGCGTTGAAAAATAAAAAAAAATTACATGTGTCCTATACGTCTAAATGTTTATCTACCAAGTTTCATGAAAATTAGTTAATTCGTTTAAGAGTTATGGAGTTAAGGAACATGCATACATACAATACCTACACTTACAGATGTATTATTAGTATTGATGATAAAAAAATGGGGTGTAACTGTGTCGTGGTGTGTTTTATGTATTAAAAACCAAGTAATTGATCATCAGACTGTTGTGTTTCGGTGAGTGAGTAAGGAATGCCAAACCCTATTTCTCTATACATCTCCAATTCCTTATCCTTAATCCTTACTCTTACTGTAGTCAGCAGTGCACGTGCAGTATCTATGAAGTTGCTTCTATTCACATAAAATCATTATTAAATATGTATTAAAGAGTACCTATATTTAGCTTCCGCGTTGTCGGTTTTTACGCTAACTTATAATTGTTCTTGATAATATTTTTTATATTAAAATAACACCATTTATTGACTAATCAATTTAATTGATTCAATAAATTGATCCAATCAGGTAAAAATAGTTAATTGAATAAACTACTTAATTAAGCTTTCATGTAATTTAACAAGACATTAAATTAATTAAAAAAAATTTGAGTAAAAAATTTAATTTGATTTTTTTATGAGAAAGCAATTTAATTTAATGTTTGGTAATAATTTGCTATTGAAAACTAAAATATTGTTTTCTGTCGTTTACATGGTGTTCGTTGATAATACCTTAATTAGTACGGACGGACACTACTTAATGTCGATTAAAATTGCCCTTTAGTCAATTGCAGTGCGGGGCCGGGTCGCTTACTCTTAAATAATTTAAAGTCAATTTGGGCATGCAAAATCTGATGCAATTTGCTTTTAATGAGGATGAATACGGAGGAGCTATCGCGAGGGAGGAAGGTGGTCGTTTAAGAGCCATTAACGCCTAAACATAATAAGCAGCTTAAGTAATTATGAAAAAAGTGAAAAAAAGCCAATTGAAAGCAGACAAGAGTGATGCGCGCGCGCAGCCCGATGAAAGGCCCGATGTAATGGCGGACGGAGATTGATTACGTAATCACGGCCACGAGGCGATTTCGGGAATCTCATAGAGAGTAATCACCATCCATCTCGTGTCTCGTTCATATTACAATGAAGGAATGTTTCCGACATATGAAAATTTGTATGTCTAAGTGATAATTAAATGTATATTAGCGCTTTGACCTCCTTAATGTGACAAGAGAAGTGTCTTCGTACAAAACGTAATTAGATCATACTATAGTCTTATTGACTAAAGTAGGTGGTTAGGGTGGATGGATGGTTAGGGGTCTCAGGGGTCCCAGGTTCGATACCCAACACGGTCAACATTTGAAATTAACTTTTCGAAGTTGGCTCTGGTCTTTAATGGGACCATCAGCTTGTCTATCGACCTTAACATAGAGAAAGGTCTTATGTAATATTTGATTAAAAATGTAATAATAAATGTAAATTAGATCCAAAAGTAATGTTAACCGAGAGATTACCATTTAACATGATAGTTTTAATAAGGTCCAAGACAAGTTGGTATTGGTGTGTCGATGCACAATTAGCCTCCTATTGTGCAGTGTGCGCGGGCGCTTAATCGTCGTAACCGAGTATTACTCCTACGACAAGGGACAATCGTTGATTCAATCGCTCCGCCATTACTTACACTATCCATATGCAATGAGATATTATCAACACTATTAGCTAAATATTCACTATTTAAATGAATTATGATATTTTACTATTGAAAAACATCTTATTTTTTAAATTCTACAAATAATTTCCGACGAAGCTATTTTATTGTTTGTTGTCCTGAATAAAATAAAGAAAAATAAATAAAATATCATGCAAATACTTAATTAATATTGCTTCGGAAACCTAATGTTTTTTTCATAAAAGAAAGAATGCAAAAGTTAACATCAAATAATTGTTTTATTTTGATCGTTATAATTTTGGGACACTGTGTTCAATAGAGCCGCCGAAGTTTTGTGTTAGAACCACTTTGATGTGCCGTTTGAAACAAAAGCTTTAGCGGCATGTTTCAGCAAGCGAACAGCTGTGGTGGGTCACACAGAGCCGGAGCCGCACGATCGCGCGTGCCTTGTGCAGTACAATACCTGCGTAATGAAGTGGGCCACGAGGGGGCGGCATTGTGTGGCCAAACGAGCCATTGTAAGAGGCAGCCTTCGGCCGCGACCCGCGACCTGCCACTCGTTACCCCGGAACTCGGACCTACTCTTGTTAGCCGGCTACGGCGACCTCAATCTTTATACCTATTACTTTGATAGTGCTCGGTAGGTAGGTACTGGTGCAGTTTTCAAGCGAAAGCGATTACCTCAACTTAAAAAACTCGCCTTAACAAGTCTCTACAAAACCGTTAAAATGATTTAATTAATTGTGTTCCTTAATAAATTCAATAATCGATTTTTATTATAAGTAATTGATTCAATACACTTCCTTAAAATTGACTCAAAGTTTCTTTGGAGTGGAGGATTTCTTTTGCTACAAAATAGAAGATCACAAAATGGAGCGAAGTTTTTGGTTGCTTTACGTTTTTAATGTTTAACCTATTTCGGGTTTTTGAATTAAAAAAAAATTAAAATTAAAAAGATTCTCTACAGGATTTCTTTTGTTACAAATTTTTTGGCTGCTTCAAGTTTCCCAAGTTTTAACTAACTTCACTTCAGACGTGATTGCAACAGTGTCTTTGTTGAATAACTTATGATGTAACAAGATAACAAGATATAAGTAGTTTCATACCATCGATTTAGATATGTTTTCTTTTTAGATTATCATAATTCCCTACATAAAACATTTTTAGCTGACAAAATCACAATCTGTTATAAGAGAACTTCAATTCAATGCTATGTGTAGATAGGTATTTCCTTTGATAACTTCTTAAGTCTTAACCCACAAGTTAAATTTTCTTGACTTAAATTGGTGTTATTTCTTTATCTGATGTTTTACATTCATGTCTGTAAATAATATTTCTGGCATTTGATCGGGGAAGTTATATACAATTCTTCTGTCGAACAACTAATAATGGTGTTTACATGTGACACACCCACGGGATCGGTGAACGCTAACGACGCACACGGAAGTAATCTGCCAGTTGCACCATGAACTTTTTAATCTAATGGCTTCAGGCGACACGATAAAAAACGTGACAATCTCCCTTTCACCCTCACACAAAGCGGGAGAGTAAAGGACAGAAACTGTATTATACTCAGTCATGTGGTGTCACTTTTTCACGTTGAGCGTTAAATTTTCACGGCTACCCTACGAATACATTATTTTTATGTCGATTCCGGGTGGCCGAGTCAGTCGCTGTTGTAACAAAAACGTTATCGTAACTCTTGTCGGGGAAGTAAGGGTTGGTTAAGACGTGCTCAAGTCTTACGAAGGATCGGCAGATGCGAACGTGAAATTAAAACTGGCTTCCGCTATTAATTTAATTGTTACAAGGCCCGCGCCGCTAAAAATCATAAAAAAATATTTATTGCAACGATTATTGCCGTTCGACTTTTATTTGTTGCTCTACTTTTATGTTAATGTCGGAAGACCGGCTGACGGTCCACTTGATGGTAGGTGGCTACCATTGCCTATAACACAAGCCACGCTACAGATGCTAGAAGTGCGCTACCGACTACAGTAGAATTAAGGATAAGGAATTGGGTAAATGGGCGCTGGCAAACCCTACTCACTCACCGGAACACGACAGCACAAGTGCTGTTATTTTACAGTGATAATCTATAAAGGGGTGGTTACAGTCAGGCTGCCCAAATGAAAGCGAAACGCAGTGTGCTCTGAAATTGTCAACGTTTCATTGGGCATCCATTTAGTTGTAATGAGTGGGTCGGTGTCGTACGAATACGTTTCTAATGCGACCAAATTATATTTGTCGTCGCCACCCGACGATGAAGTCATTATTTTCCATTTCCGCGGCGGTGTTAAGTCGATAACTCGAAAATGACTGCCATTCGGACCGACTAGTTCACAATCCGCCTTCACCTGCTCATTACCAAATCATGGAACCTTCGAGTTAAGTCGTATGTCGACATGACTAACTAATGTGTAATGACCAGGATATATTGAATTTTAGAACAACGCCTACTAGTGTGCCACAAACGTCTTATTTCGTCGGACTAATCTCAAGGAATATCGTTTAGTTAGGTAATTAAATACATTTTTGTATCATAAGACTTTGGTTAGGTTAGGTTAGGTTACTTACTTTAAAAAATTTCAAAAGAATTTTTACTGTATTTTTTTACTGTTTTTAGTGTTGGATATGAAATATAAAAATGTGAGCAGTTGAGTAAAGAATTAACAAATGTAAATACACTTTACAAAAGAACTAACAGTGTATCGTTGTTTTGTTTCCTTAAGTTACTACTTAACTAAGGGATGGCAAGGCCTTATCCTGTATCCTAAATCAAGACAAACGCACTTTCATTCTTTCTTTTCGTTGCTTGAGTTAATAACGAAACCAAGCGGTACGTCAGGATATCTCCGGTCTTGACATTTGGATATAACCTTCATTTATTTAACGTTTGCAAAATCATCTTTTCTTAATATGCATTAAAATTTGTTCAGATCAACATATTGATCTAGTTCTGTCTTTCAATCATAATTATATTAAACGTTGAAGCCAGTAAAAGTCTCGCATTGAAATCATTTCAACGTCCCTACGGAAAATTAGAGAAATTGTGTTCTATTTAGTAACCGTTGCATGATTGGGCGACAATATTGAATTTGGTGACGTCACGCAAAACGCTCGTCAGCTTTGTTCCGTTGATGTTTATTGTCGGTTTACAGCTTACTTCGGGGCTGACAAGCTGCGGGGAAAGTCCACGCGTGCGGACAAATTGTATCCGTTACCATTCAAGCTGAATTAACATGTTATGCGTTGCCAACATGAACTCGTACAGATTTAAAGGCGTATTACGTGTAATACTGTAATCGTAAACTTTTATAATTACTGCCTACTCACGTGACAACGACTTCGACAGAGTTTGTTTATAAAATATTTTTGTCCTGACTGATTCTAAAATTGATTCTAAGCTGAAATTTGGAAAATAGTTTTATTATATAAAGTAAGCGTCAAAGATTTTTGAAAATTTCAACTCCGTACAAAGCCAATGTTTAGCTAGTCTTATCGCTAGTATTTTATACATACGTAACAATATATTATTGATTCGTCCCTAAAAAGATGTTCATACTTTTTGTATTTTCAGCCTTTCCCGACTTATGCAATTACAACCTATTTCGTTCCTAATTGTGTATAGGGAGGGAGTCTACATAAGTAAATTGACCTGTTATTATAACCAGGACGCAAAAATTACCGCACATTTTTGGCTGTAAAATGCTCTTTCCACATCTCTCTCCTAAAATGCTCAGTTTGAAAATATCTGACATGTCTTCTTCTTAAAGTGCCGCTTCTCGCTCACAATAAACCACTCTTTCAAATTCTGCAACCAGGATGTCTTTCTTCTAACTCTTCTACGTTTTCCTTGTATTTTGCTTTGGATCACTAGTTGAACTACCTACCGTATCTTTAGTACATAGTTATTTCAAATTATATTTGTATTTATAAATCAACGGCACCATAACCTGACAATTTTGCATCAAATTGTGGAAAATTCTTTGAGGAATTATACAAAATTACCTACACTGTGTCTTACATTACCCGGTTGTTTAGCTTACTGGAACATTACGAGAAATGGTCGAGTAAATTCCAAATTGTAAAAGATAAAACGATTTCACGTGAACAAATACCGCGTGCATAACAAATAATGACTGCTCCGTGTTATGTTATGCCATGAGTTACAAACGTGAATTGACGGCTGCGCGATATACCTATACATACTTCCACGTTTTTATTCGTAACCGGTTCCGAAATAACGGAACAAAAATGCACAAAAAATATTGATGGTGTAAACCTAGTTGCATGCAACGCTGCTTATAAATTTTGCAAATGTTCGGGTCCATTGCGTTCGCGCTTTGCAAATGTGTCATGTTTAATTTCATGACAGTTTTATGTCAGGCTTTTTTTATTAAAACAAGTTAGCGTGTATTGTTGTCGTGTTCTATGTTTGTATAATGTGATTTTCTGTATCATAATTCACAACACTTTCTGCTTGAAGTTAAACACTTCACTGAATAATTTTGCTTCGTAAAGTACATAGTATAGTAGGTTTTATAAAAAAATACAGAAAAGCATCGTTACATTGTTAGTCACAAGGTATTTGTTTTTACACTTTATGCTACTATGCTTATTGGCAGCGCAGTTGCAACCCCCTATAGTTGATAATTGCTTGTATTGAAAAGTGCCACTTACACGTCATTATCTTTTTTTATAATATCCATATCATCAGCCGAGGACAAGCTGGATAAGTGACCAGCCCAAAGACCGAGTGGTTTAGGTACTTGCCTTAGCGCTCTGACTCAGGGGTTCCTGGTTTGATTCCCGGCAGTGCAAACTTTGCAATTAATATTTCAAAGTTGACTCTAGTCTGAGTGTGCAGGGTTTCGTCCCATGTCTGTTGTAAGGTTATTTATTCCATAACACAAGCGTAAAAGTGCTTACCTATTTTTGGGGCCATACAATTGGTGTCTTATACATTAGTCTTGGCGATTTATACATTATTTATTGTGTATATAGTACCTATAGCCTATACACATATAAAAAAACTAATCTTGAAACTGTAGCTATAAGAGAATGTAATAAAGGGACTTATTAAATAAAATCAAAATAATGTACTATAAATAATCAAGACAACGTTAAAAAAAACCAACTAAGTATGAAAGAGCTTTGAGCTTTACATCTAAAAGGTATGATATTCGGTAGGTTCAGCGTTGTAGCTAGAATACAGAGAATCTAGAAGCATATGACGTGAAAGTTCACGTAGGCGACCCCAGTTTTCCGAGTGGCGTGGAAATATGGCGGGCTGTGAGTGCGAGCGGGAGGCACTAAGGCACGTCCGCAGCGGTTTCGTATACATCGCCACCCGTCCGCGCCAGTAAGCTCGTAATTTGCCTTTCTATTAGAGCTAGGGCGTGAAAAAAGGAAAGCGTTTACGGTGTGTTTAATGTGAGCGAAAGGGAAGAAATATGGCCGCCGGTCGGGAGACGGGAAAATTTTGGTTTTCAAAAGTTTTTGCAGAGATGTGCATCGGCTTGCGAAGTGCGAGGGGGAACGCAGTATTTGCGGAAGCGCTTCACGAAATAATTAGCGGAAGTCGTGGCTTAGTTTTCCCCCAAGTCACCCAAGCGGAGGGTGCGGGACTGCGGGAAGGGAGTTCCTCTATTTGTCGTTTGAGTTAATCGGACGAGCGATTCGTCACCCTTGGGGAGCACGCCATCGGCGATATTATATCTTTATTAGGAGCCTCGCTGTCTATACGAGTCCTCCGGGCGATAAACGAAATGATAATTATAGATAACTTTGTTTGCAACTTGTTAGACGCCATTGACCTTTCCTAATGATGTAAATATTAAGTTGTTCGTGATATTAATGTTGGATTAGCAAATAATTTATTTTTAGATAATATAAACAATGTCATAGACTGTAAACATTAGTGTAGATAGTAAATCATTTAAAAAATTTACTAAAATTCAATATTATGTACACATACTTACTAAGTATCTAGTACCTATTATAAAGATTTTTTTTACTTTAACTCCAAAACTACTGGACTGATTTTAAAAGTTATTTCAATTATAGAAAGTTACATTATCAGCGAGTAACTCAGGTTTATATTTTATGAAGGTATTATATTTTATAAGGTATAAGAATATAATTTTATTGAATATTAATTAAATTTAATATTTACTTATTCAGATAATATATAGATATTTGCTTCTTCTTTTAAACTACCTAATAGATTTCTATATAGTTTTCACTAGTGGAAGGAGCGATAAACGAGGAAGGCTTGCAGAAAAAATTGTATCTCTGCGAAGTCGGGTCGCAATTCGCATGAATATTTATAGAAAACACGTAAACCTTAAGTGCGTATGCTTACATTCTCTGGCGTTAATATTAATAATTTACAAATTACTACAGTAAAAACGAAATTCCCTTTGAAATGTTTGTCAGTTCAATTTCTTCGCCGCATTGGCAGATAGTAAACGCGAGTACCTACTATCCCAGCTCCAGCTGTCAATTACAAGTAATAGAATCGGTATTGCTTACCTCTCGCTTTTGTATTTGTTATCCATTTTACTGCACAAAATTATACAACATTGGCGCAACACCGGCTACAAACCACTTCTTATTAAATGTTTTATGGTTACTGCAAAAAAAACATATTAGTTTTGTCTGCAAATAAGTAGGTACAATACAAATTTACTGCAATGCGCGGTCAGCTCTATGTTAAAAATATTGGAAAGAATTAACTAAACACCTAAATATGATGATTGTAAAATAAATACTTACACAGGATAGTATAATATGCAATTAGTTTTCGATGTGTTTTACAGGGCTTTTACAGGTATATTCGTCTCTACTTCCTTCTCGTGTCAATTAAACTTGTTTTATTAGGATCAGCAAGTAGAAGGCTATAGTGTGTTATAGCCTTCTACTTGTGTTTCTTGTTTTTAGACGACAATGTCTTTTTATAATAAAAAAATACCTTTGTTACTATAGTTGCTGTGGTCATAGTGTAGGTAGAGAATGTATGTCTCGCTGGTTAGTAATTAAAACGGATCGTTTTACGTACCTAAATCAATAAACTCGCGTTAAGCTAATTAATTGAACAAGCTACTGGCTCCTTGAGACCGATTTGAATGATTTAGCGTTGAATTGCACAGTATAATGTGTTTGCCAATTAAATATTACTATTTACTCATGGACAGGAAGCAGTAATTTGGAATCATGATTTGAGATATTTTTTTTATTGCTGATATTCAAGATACAGGACCTAAATGAATATATGCAATAAAAATGTGTCTATATAAAAAATGGGTTAACAAATTTGTATTAAAGTACCTAACAACCAATAATGGATCTTTTGACACTTGATTGTTCAAAAAATTCCATTTTGTAAACTTCCTTAAATAATATTTGATTAACATGGACTTGTAGGTACATAACTAAGTGCACAAAATGTATTAATGTATATTTTTAATGTATTATATTGGACATGCATATTATATTTACAAAATAAAATGTATGAAAATCTGCTAATTATGTAATTATGTTAACTATTTGACTATTAAATCAATGTGTTTCACTAACAGCTGATCAACAGTTAACGCCTAGTCATCTTAAAACGAGCCCATTTCTAAACTCAAAGATTTAAGTGCACAATTTTGACATAAAAATATTTATGTGTCGACTCCGTGTGAGGTCACTGTTGTAGTTGCACCTTATAAAGAGCGTCTAACCATTTACAGCGTTTTAAAATTTGACTTGATGTTTGGATCGCGACGGGAGATGTTCTTAGAATTTGCGTTCAACTTGCAGCGGGTGAGGTGCAGACATAGTCATTAATTTTACTAGGACAATGGCAATGTCGTGGTCGTTGAAAAGGTTTCGCCAATAGAAACGCACAATGGACTTTTTGCATATGTGTTTACTATTAAAATTCGGTTCCATTCTTAACCATTACTTTCTAATTAGACCTTTTATCTTGAAATACACTCTTCTATTGTGTACTCTCTTCCTGTTTGCGCACATTACCTATACATTTTTAAGCATTAACTATAGCGTATTTTTTAAATGACCATCAAAGAATACCTACCTGTTTATAATACTGGCTAGATCTAGACAAGCACTTACTAGAAGCAGACAAAATATAGAAGAATAGGTATAGTTTGAAATTTTGATTTATATAAAGTTAACTTATTGTAATAATTCGTCATAATATTAAACGAATTCTTTAGTGTTATACATATTTTGCTTCATTCGTTATGTAATTTTTAATTTTCTCTTAATACAATACCTAAGCTAGTTACCTTTTAAGTTATCAAATTAAAGTTACCAAAATTAATGTGAATTTGACTTTTGTTGTCAAGTTTTTATAAAAACTTAACTAATTATTCACATGAACTACTTAATATAAACAAGCTTATATAACGATATTTTATCTCGAAAACAAATACAAAACGAGGCTTTCAAATTTACTTAAATTATTTTATTAATTTAACGATAAATGTCATTAGAAGCGTTAGGTAAATTAGAAATTGTCTTACCAAAGTAAAATTGACTCGCATAATGGTTTCGCAAATAAAGATCAATGTGGGAGGTATCGTTGACAATGGTGTTTGAGTTGGCATGTCGTCTCGTCACGGGGCGCCTGAGGTGCGGGGTCGCGGCGGACGCGAAACTGGCCGCACAGTGATTGATGACCCTCCTCAACACCACCTCTACGCCATGAGAAACCTTCGCCCAATATATCTCTGTGGAATTTGCTCATTAGGCGAAATACCACTCTCTATAAATCGGAGCGCACATAAATTCACACAAAGGCTTCTGGAGAAGGCATCGGATGAAAATAATATTTCACTGAAACGCAAATCTTAGGGCCTTTCCACACGACGTCTTTTAAACGAGCTGACGACGCGCGTTAAACGCAATCAGAGGACGCTCATCAAACGCAAGGCAGTCGATAAGTTATGACCTTTGCACACGATCCTCGCGTTTGTATAGCTACAAACGTACAGGAGTTGAGGAGAGATACGCAACACCCCTTCCTCCGCTTTCGGCTATTTGAAACATTACGTTTGTATCGAGATTTCATGGTATGAAAATTTATGTAGACTTCATAAGATTTGCTGTTTTCAAGGATTCCTTCTGTTAAACTAAATTAAGTATATTAAGTATTTTTTTTTTTAATTTCAGTGATATACCTACATAAATATACTATATATACTATTATACTTAGATGCAAATCAAAGTCAATTCATATGGTATCGATACAAAAGCGCAGATAGGTAACTCTCCTCAACATCCCTTTCCCCGCTTTCGGTTGTTTGTAACTCGTTCCACTTTGTCGATATAAACGCGCTTTTGAAGGAGTTTTATTTGCGATCACGTTCTTTTGTAATACTGCTTCTACGCGCTACGCGCAAAGAACGCGATAATCAAAAACGCCCGTCGTAAAAAAAGTCGTGTACATAGGCCCTAACTGCGTCTACGTCTGTAAATTATGGATCGTCATAGTTTTACTCCGCGCCCGTAACATAATATGCGGTTCGATGTTGGAAGCGATAGCACAAAGAAATATTCATAATCTGTGGAGGGCTTCGTAAATAAAAATTATTTCATACGGAGACAGGTGAAGCGTCGGGTTACGCGGGCCGGTGCTCATTAACATTCGGACGAATTAGATCGTCCATTCGAAGTACAGGTGCAGCCTGTCCTATCAAACGATTAACTACAAACATATTATGACATTATCTCACCGATAACCCCGTCGTTTAGTGGATAATAAGTTTTATAAACATTTAAATAAGTAGTTTCTGACACCGTCAAACATTCTTGACAGCGTCTTTGAAGAAGCTTTGAATTTATAGAACTAGTGAATTATTCATAATTTAATATTAACTAATGACTGCCCCAACTTGGGACGATGGCAATTAAATATGAAAAGGTCGAAAGCAGATTTTTTGACTGTTTCACTAATATTAACTTGTTTAATTGGGTTTCAGTGGTAAATTACTCTACATTTTGCTTGTATAACATCGCTAAATAACTATGAGTTTATTGAGAGTAAAGTTATGTCTAGTCTACTCCAACAAAATAATGCTTAGTCCAAAACTATAATAATCTTTTGCCTCTCCGCTAACTTCTTGTAAACCAACCAACTCATTTTGGTAATGGAAAGAGTGACAAACGAGTAAGGTTGGTTTATTATACGGAGTATACCTAAAATTTAGGTATAGGTATAATTGTAGATTAGGCATACATTTGTGAAAAGTATATACTTAAGTGAAAGTATAAAGTTTCTATATATTAGTAAATAATTACTGATTTTAAAATAAGATTTCGCAATATCAGAAATTTCAATAAATCTTTGTTACTTTATATTTAAAATTACCACTACAATAGACTTGATAAGTTATAAATTGTGTGTCCTACGACAGTTCACGACAATATAGCCATGTGAAAGACAGCCATTAATTTATATTTTGTAAATAACAGTGGCATATTTTGTGGCCCCACAACATTCTTGGCTTGCCTTTCACACACACTAATGAACGTTTTCCTTGTACTCACTACACACAAGGAACCCACTCCCTTTTCGAACGTAACTATATTGTGAACTCGACCGGAACTATATGTTTAAGTAAGTAGTTATGCAACGTGAAATTGTACATACATTCTGCCCACATTCATTGGGGTTCATAAGGTTTAAGTAGCTACTTATGTAGGTAGGTAGGTACATCGTTGAAATTAAGGTTCGGTTCCAGGCAGGGTCAAATTTAGAAATAAACTTTCCAAAGTTAGCTCTGGGGCCCTAGACAAAGTGACATGACGAAGACGATAACGAAGTTCGCCAAAAATAAAATGTATGGGATTGACATTTATCACGTGGTACGTCGTATTCGATAACGAAGTTGGTAGACAAAGTTACATTTCGAATCGAAATGATTAGCGAACGAATGGGTTCTAGCGCTATTCCCATACATATGCGTAGCCAAACAGCACTTTTGCCGATCGTTTTCGATTTCGTTTTCGTTTTCGTCTTCGACAATGTAACGAAGTCCAAGATGCTGTAGATATCGACACAATTCAATTCGTTAAGTGTTATTTTTCGTGTTAAAGTTATTAAAAATGCATTTTCTACGTTTATTGTGAGCTGCAAAAAATAAAACTGCCTGGTTGAGGCGCCAAAGGCTTAAATTGTGACGACAAATGGAAAAAATACATGATATGCCGGAACTCATTGACTTATATATTCCTCCGGAACTAATTATTTATACAATATTTTAAGGACTTAGAAATTTATGTGATGACCTAAAAGCTCATAGCGGTTTAAAAGGTCTGAAGAAATTCCCCTTGAAACAAAGGTAAGAAATTTCACATTATTATACCTACCTATATTACAGACAGCTAAAGTGATAATGTCATAACCAAAGCAGTGCCAGCTTATATAAAACATAGTCGTCTTTTTAACCTGTTATAAGAATGTTAATTTTATTGTAATGATAGGTAATTAGGTACGTATTATTATGATATTATTAACTGCAACAAATTAAGTAATAAACTATCATCAATACTAATAATAAATCTGTAAGTGTAGGTAAGTATTGTATGTATGTATGTTCCTCCATAACTCTTAAACGAATTAACAGATTTTCATGAAACTTGATAAATTTTAGACATACGGGACACACATAGGATAGGCTACTTTTTTCTTTTTCAAAGCAGACGAAGTCGCGGGCGCCAGCTAGTAACATATAAACTTAGTTTTAGTGCCTATTAAATTTTGCCTTTTGTATTTTTCAGGGCCCAATGTCTTACGCAAAGGACAACAAGTCTCTGCATCAGAGAGGTTGTTAACGCCCTCAACCATAATTGTACGGGTAGCAGGTGGATAGTGTTTCCACAAACACCACTAGAGAGATCCCAAATCAAGGAGAATCGGTTATCAAACTTGGAGATATTATGACTTGCAGACCCATGTGTGTGTCATGTGTAATGAAATGTGAAGTTCACAATTTTATATTATTGTTACATATTTGTACATTTTCTTTGCATTTTAATAAAAATATTTAAAAAATGTTATTTGTTTTTGTGTACAATTTAAAACAAAACTATATAGGTATAGAGGGAATCATCAATCAATCAATACAAATAACAAATCTGTAAGTGTAGCTATTGTGTGTAATGTATGTATGTTCCTCGGTGCCCCCATAACTCAAATTAACTGATTTTCATGAAACTTGATAAATAAACATTTAGCAGGACACAGGATAGGCGCCAGCTAGTGTAATTATAAGAGCCAGGGTAAATAAAATTATGATATAAGTATAGACAAATTTTTATTACTTGAAACATACAATTTTCATGGTGAAAATCACTTCTCAATTATAATATTTAAGATATTAATCAGTTAGTAAGTATTTGCTAAATACATTGACAGGGCTAAATATAAGTCTAAATAACTATCTATCATTGAAATAAATCTCAGTCAATACTACCTTTGGTTAATCTACCTTTGTTAAATGTGTGCAAAACTTGAAAAGAACATAATCCTGTCGTAACATTGTCAGTCTTAATGGATTAAAAGGTATGAGGTAAAGTATATCCCTACATATTATTATATTAGCAACTCATTACACACAACACCAAGCTGCCAAATAAAAACAGGAGATATTTCCATGAATATTTGGCTTAGAGCTTTAGATGTTTTGGAATTTTGAGTCATTCTAAACGATGGGACGGATGGGATAGTGTTTTTTGTTTGTTTTGTTCTTTTAAAATTTTAAAAACAAGTCCGCTTATGGGCACATTTGACACTGACAGCTAAATTTGACTTCGCGACCATAGCCAATTTTCGATATTTAGAACGAATGAAACGAATGACCCATTCGTCACAACGATAACGAACATAGTGACACTTTGGCTAGGAAATTGTTTTCGCTATCGCACAAACGATTGACGAACGACTTAGCGAATCGCTACTTAGCGAATGCAACTTGTCTAGAGCCCCTGATCTACATCTGGAAAGTACTTAGTGGCGTGGCACACTGCATTTCGCAGTCATTTTTGGGCAGCAGTATAAAACATCACCTTATAAAATACAATTTCTTATAATGAGTAAGGGATGCCATGGCCCATTTCTTTATCTCATATCTTTAATCATACTATAGTCGACAGCGCACCTCCTTCATGGTAGGTTCTTCTTCTTGTTGCAACCTTAACATAAAAAAAAAACTTTTGCACACTGTTCACTGTTTTACACCGTGATTCCATCACGTTAAAACAATGGATTTTTCAAATAAACAAATTCGCATCGGTATTTACACTTCATCTGATGGAACCATCCACCTTTGTGTAGATAAAAAGACCTCAAAAATATACATGGTCCTTCGAGTTAAAACAAATCATATCGACAAATTATTATCTCAAAATGAACAGCGATTTTAAAATTCAAAATGACATAAGAAGTGTCGGACAATTAGATGCATTTTTTTAATCCGTCAGATTACAAGTGGACAACTTTCTTGTCACCAAACGCTGCTGTTAAGTGCCTTATCGGTGACGGATCAGTGTCCTCTGGAATTCAAATTGTTCTGAGCTTATAGGTTAGCCGAGTGTATTGGTATTTTTGAAAATTATACTCTAATGGTAAGGTGTTAGGGTCGAGTGTTCGTCGTCTGATATTGCTTATTGGTTTGTCTCTTATAATAGCTACATATCACCTTCAGATCCGGGATCGACTTTGTGACGCGTCTCTCGTTTTGTGCTTCTCACCTAAACCCCGCTTAGCTTAAACGCCTTGACAATATTTTAGTTAGATTATCGATAAAGGAGTTGTACTTGTACATATATTGAAATTGTAAAAATTAAAACGAATTTTTAGGCTGCACTGAGAAAGTGATACAAAGTTTTTTTTTTTTTAAGATTTGCAAACGAACTTTAAGGATATCTTTGATGTAAATATTTGTGTATATATTGAGGTACAGTATGTGATAGTTAATTTTGTTCTCGTTGTTAGTTCTTGTTGGTTTAGGTATGAGAACGCATTATTTTCCAAAACGTTATTTTACATTTTATTTCTACGTAAAAACGAAGATATGATTAGCACTTATTACTGTGGTTTGGTTGCTTTAAATAAATATATAAGTATAAAATGAAAAAAAAAAAAAAAAGTTTCAAAGTTTTTATGGGAAACCAAATTGATCACCCATTTGAAAAGTTGTATGATTATACAAAATGTCGTTAACAAAATTAAACGTTACTTCTTTTGTAGAAACTCGAAATTTTGGGGGGGCCACTAAAATATAAATAAATTGTTATTGTCAAAAAAAAATGTTCACTCTAAGAAATAAAGCTTCCTAGTTCTAAGACGAGATATTATCGACGTGTCAAGAGTGTTTGAGAAAAGACACCGGCCGCTGGACTGACAGCAATTTACAATACAGTCGTTTAATACGCTCATCGCATTTGGATGATCTCTTGACAGCTTACATGTTTAAACGCATTACAAGTTTTGGACCGTTCGCGTTGTGGTGAGGACCTTGTACCGACAACGGCTACCTTTACCTACTAGTATAGAAGCCGATTCATATATATTCTAGTTTTTAAGTTTTGATTGCGTCACATTCTTATGTAAAAGTCATCAAACAGGCTGATAAACTAAAATAAATATAGATCTGTGGTACCTATACTCTATCACATTATTTTATACAAGATTGCTATTATGATTATTTAAACCTAGGGTCTTTTCAGGCATTTAGGAAAAATATTCTTTTAGGAGAATTTCTAAACCTTTCTAAACGCTTGTTGAAAATTCATAACTTTATGAAATTATTGGCTTAAAAAGCTTAAAATAGGAGTTCGCTTCCTACTGTTAAAGCGTTAGTAGCACATCTAGTAAGAGTAGACTATTGGCTCAGTAGGTAGCTTTTGAGAAGTAGTAACAGCTCGTAGAAGTTGCTAACAATAAGAACCAGGTGTAGAAAATTTGATAATAATAAATAAACAATCAAAATAAAATATTTCTTCAGCTTTCGCCAGTTCAGAAATGAATAAGAATGCTTACCTCCTTCAAGAAACCTCATAGACGTTCTTTGCAAACATGAATTTGTATCGTAACGTTTCGTATATAGTCACTTTTAGTGAATTTGTAGGCACATACAAGGTATTAATTAACTTAGCTTTGCTTATATATGTAAATTAAGCAAGCATTTTGACATTTAATCAACATTTGATGTGAAATTCAAGACTAAACGTTTCATTCAAATTAGGTTATTTTGTTTTATAAACTACCTAACCCTTTAAAAAGGACCTTTCATTACCGTTGGCTGCTTAGTCTGGTAGGTATGTGTGATGAGTTGTGTGCATGTTAGGGCAAACAGAGGAGGTGTCGGTTGAATCAACAATGAGCGTAGGTTAGGTTGCGGGTAGCGGGTAGCGCGAGGCGTGTCCGCGCTTCATCGATCGCAGCCTCCGACGCTTCTCGACGACGTCTGCTCCCCAGCGCCCCGCCGCACACAACTCCCCCCCGCACCCTGCCCGCACCCCCGCGTTTTCCCCGCGCACGTTAGCGCCCCGACCGAGTGCATTTACCACCCCCCAGTCATACACACATCTACATAGCGCCCCCAACCCTACCTGGCTACGTCGAGACGTCTGTTCTAACGGTAAACAACTTTTCTCAACATATTTTGCATTGCTCCTTCTGTGGAATAAGAGTTTAGAGGCAAAGTTAGTAGCTGATAGGTGAAGACTAACTACTGGCAGTATTGTGTTCCGACAGAATACCTACTATATTACTATAGAGAGGCGAATCAATAAATAAAACTGATGCAATTTAATGAATAATATTTGATGCTGATAGACGGATACAGAAGTCCACCGTAAACTTGAAATAACATTTAAATGGATGAATTTTATTGTAAGCATCAACCTTAAGTTTAGTTATCGCTTGTAACTATACTTAATTTATAAAGAATACTAACAATTGTTTTGCTAATATACAACTATACAGGATGCACTAAATATTACTCAAAGAAAAAATACGTACATACTTAAGAATAAACATTATCATTATAAAATAAATTAAGAATTATTAGTAGGGAATGCATGGACCACACTCTACTTAACCTGAAAAGATTGCCTGTCTCCGCTACCAAGGCATGTTAGTAGCATTGACAGGCGTGTTTAGTAGGTACGCGCTGTTTTTTTTAAGTAGACTTTAAATAATACCAAATAAACGCCTTCTTTCATTGGTATCATTAAGTGTATAAGTGTATTAATAAAGAGTGTAACTTTCTTCCAAATTCTTTAAAGATTACAATAGATAAGTTTGAACAGTGAGTGTAGATTCATAATGTAGATGGCGCTGAATAAATTATAGCACTACTTCTAAGTTTGTAGATATTACTTCCACAATGGGCAATTAGTGATATTGTGCGTTTTTGTTGCGCTAAAATAATGAAAATATAAAAATAATGCACACTTTCCGAGACTATCTCGTACAATGTTCGTTCAGGCAATGTAGTACGGATTTTAAATATTACCGCGTTTACTGCTCTGTTTTATACAATAATTAGAAGGGAAGGTGTTGATTGGACGTCTCGCCGGTAGCAGTTCGAACAGCGCAATAAAATGTTTATATAACTTCGCGAGTTATCTGTAAATGTTATTTGCGTTCATTAAAATAAAGTTAGGTTATAAATTTTATGGGAGCAGCCTGTAGCTGTGTTAATGTGCTCGAGAAATTGTCGTAACATTGTATTGGCTTAATTTCATTTTATTACTGGAGAACATGGAAAAAGTATATAGAGGTGCATAGAAAAAAATGACTTAATTATATCTGTATGGTAAATAAAAACTACCCACCTAATACAACATTGCGTGTTACTGGAAACGGAAATCGTAAAGGTGAATTACGTGTTGCATACAAGTGGCCGGCGTGGAATGTCTGCTGTTTTAGAAATACTATATTTTATTTTAGACATACTAGGCAATATTTAATATGAAGTTACGTAAAGCTTCTCAATAATAGCATGCCTAGACCTTTAATCAAACTTGGTTCTTGCAGCAAAGCACACAAGCGTAATTGGAAAGTAAATTTTCTGAGTTCATCAGAGCTAAGAATTGATTTGATTGTCATTTTACTAATATTATACTCTATACTTTACTAATATTATAAAGAGAAAATATTTGTTTGTTTGTAGTGAATGAAATCAAGAAGTACTGGACCAATTTTGAAAATTCTTTCACCTATAGAAAACTACTTTATTAGCGAGTAACATAGACTATATTTGTAAATATTTTGACACAATATATTTTATCATTGCCATATTTCGACCTGATAATTTCGACATGAGACATAATAATCAATTATCAATCAATCAATACTCATAATAAATCTGTAAGTGTAGGTATTGTATGTATAATTGTATATGTATGTTTCCTCCATAACTCGGGACACAGGATATAGGCTACTTTTTCCATTTTCAAAGCGGACGTCGCGCGACGAAAGTCGCGGAGAATTTTTTTGGAGAAAGCTTAGCAAAGCTTCGTAAATTGGAGCAGTAACATTATAAATGCTGGTCCAGCAATTCAATAGATTCGCGTCAGTACACCTCGACACTCGACACATTAGTGGTCTAAATTAAATTTGTCGGATCGTCGTCGGACGCGGGCGGGCTCACGGTGATCGATCATCGGTAATGGTGCGGCCACACTAACGAGTATTGAGTCAGCCGGCCTCACTGACCCGCCGTCACTAAACTCACGACACCGCACGATACACCGATGTGCTTTTTTATTTATTAAAAAAAAAACTTTTCAACACTTTTTGGGATGAAATAACCACGTAAATAGTGATTCTTTAATATACATTACCTAAGTTGTTTCGTGATAATTTTATTTATCTTTAACGGCGCTTTGTTTTACTTGTAAAAATTAATGATATTTTTTTTACAATTATATTTAAAAAAAGTTTCGACCATCGACCATATTGCATAATTTTTCAAGTAACATACAACTTATCAAACAAAAAAGTATTCAATTCAAGGCGCCAGCTAGTACTTCAATAAGTTTCTCATTGCTAAATTTTTTTGATTGATTATTTAAATCAATCGTATATTAACCGATATTCCTTGAAATTTGATCCAATAAAACCTGTACAGAAACAGGGTTGCACTTTTAACTTATAATGGAAACATTTTATCTGGTCAGCAGCTGTTCAAGCGAGTTATTATTCTAATTAAAGAAATAATGAGCGTGTGAAGTAGACTCTTACAATTATTATCAGTTTACGTAAATGTTGAAAGAAATAAACAAATGATTAACTAAAGGAAACCTTAAAGAAGTAGCCTTAAATGTACTCCTTCAGGCAACGACATTATAAGTATGTAGAAATTATTTTTCAATTACACAGTAGAGGATTATGTCTACAAGATATTCATAAGAATGATAAAGTTTTGTTTATTGCAATGCTTACACCAAATGACTTCGATTAAGTGGTGATATTTATCTTCCACTTGTAATGACAACTACATAAAACGGTACATTTTTCATCATTCATTAAATGTTGCATTAACTTTAATTATTTGTTTTTAAACGACTGTTATGTACTTAAGAGGGAAGAATAGCACGCACTCGTCCATACAAAAAGAGAAAACGTTATTCCACTTCTAAATATTTTCCAATCTCCATGATTTTATTGCATGTTATTGACATAGTGAAAGACTAAGTTTATACGTTTTCCTGTTTTCAAAATTTTCAATAGATTCAAACTTATTTAACCTCAACTTAATTAACTTAATTTTTGTGATTAAAAATTTGTCGAATTAAATCGTTTGTTTTATAAAAACAATCAAATTTAAAAAAAAAGCGAAGGCTATAAACCTAGAATATATTATGCTGAAACGATCGACATGAAAATCAAAGTGATTTGTTAAGATTTAGTTAGTGGAAACTGTTTTCTCCCGAAATGAAATTTCATCAAAAAAAGTACTATTGTCAGTCGGAAGCTGCAACGCTCTCTATCGCACGACTGCCCCGGAGCTAAAGCGCACAAGCGATAGCATGTGTTTTCCTAAATACCTATCGCAAAGCTATACTTCCCTCTTAAAGTAGTTTTATATCAGGGTTTCTTTAGAGCGATCAGGGTGATGGTTAACTTAATGGTTAAACTGTATTGTTCTCCTGCGTTCTTACCGAAATCTGAACTTTTAGATTTTAAATATAAGAATAAAATATAAGGAGGATATCATAGAAATACAATAGCATAAGTGTGTAATATCTACTGTAGTGTCAAGCCACTACTACATCCATCAGTGCAGTGCAGTGCTTTTTTAGAATTTTTTTGTGTTTTTAACTAAAAACATTTGTGTTTTCAAAAAAGTATAAAAAAGTGGGTCAGAAAATAAAACATGACTAGACTAGGTATTAGGTTTTCCTTGTCCTATAATTAAACTATTTGACTATAACTATAATTTGAACGCCAAAAACTTTTTCTCAACTTTTTATGTGATATCATATCGTAAAACTAAAGCTTTCGTTTATAATTTTCATGCAAGCGACCGACTCCATTCCAGTGATAAAGTTTTTACAACATAAAAACTCCATAACGTAAGACTGTGTACAAGATAAGTTAGAATGTAAATTGCAGTGTAAATTAACCTTTTCGCGAGTGCAATGAAAAGTGTGCAATAAATTTGTAGTTAAAATATGCAAATGCAATGATATAATTTTATCGGTGTTTTAATGGTTAACAATAATCGAGCCAGTTTATCTGTCACGCTGGTGGTCATAGCAACACCTGCGTCACGGTTTATTTGCGTTTAATAGCGGTTCGCGGTTCATTTCACTTTGACTTAGGCCCTATTCAATAACATCGGTATCATCTTTCGCTATCAGTTTTACAATACATTGTATATCTTATTGATTACAATATTTGGTTATTACATGAAGTGACAAGTTTCTTTTTCGAGTTTATATAATATAATTTATCTTTCAGTAACTTTCCATTCAGTAAATACACGATTTATGTAGATAGATGTATTCTGCTCGATAGGGAACGAAAGAATTAAGTTGACTTTGATCCTGGCTGCTTCCGATTAATTACGAAGATCCTGTTAAATAATGGCATGGTATACCTAGGTACAATATCCAATAGTCTAAAAATATATAATAAGAAAGAAATATCCAGGTGTTATATTTATTTATTTTTAACGCGGATGAAATCGCGGGCACCGGCTAGTATTTTTTATGGCCAAGTGCGCCACAGGTTATATAATTGACATAAATATAACATAAAATTATTTGGTTTACAAATATTCCTAAATCAATCAATACGTGAAACAGACATTGGCATGAAAAGACGGTAATTGCATGTAAGCAGCCCGTCTAATAGCGACTCGGTGTCTCACCTTGTCGCGAGTTGATTAATGTGCCACGAGTGCCCGGCAAGTAGCAATTTGTCGATGGTACTTACTCCGCTTCGGCCGTCGTACCTACTTATTGAACTTTGTATACTTGTCACGCACGCGTCAACCACGAATTGGGCCTATCTTTACTAATATTATAAAGAGGAAAGATTTGTTTGTTTGTGTGTTTGTTTGTTTGTTTGTTTGTTTGTTTGTTTGTTTGTTTGTATAGAATAGGCTCCGAAACTACTGGACCGATTTGAAAAATTCTTTTACCATTAGAAGCTGACATAGAATACTTTTTACCGCGGGAAAATGCTTCATTTTTACGGGAAATAAAAAATAAAAGATAGGCTTGGCTCGGGAGATAGCGCCATCTATCCAAAATACGGTAGATGGCGTTTTATACTTTTCTACGCGGACGAAGTCGCGAGCACCAGCTAGTTTCAAATAAACACGTTGACAAGAATGAAAATTAACGACTTTTCTGCATTACTTAAGTACAATTCAATACAGTGGCAGCATCACTTTTATTTGAGGTTCTCACAGAATGGAGAAACATACACCAGCTGAAAGAAAAGAAAATAGAATATTAAAAAAAAAAATTTGGACTAATTAATGAAAATGTCATAGGTCATTATTTACAGAAAACGACATAGGTAAACTTTCATTCAGAAACAAATTTTCCGAGAAACGTAGGTGAATTCAGTTGTAAAAGCTTAAATGTTTTGTGATACACGCGTACAGCATGCATTTTTCTATTTCTATTCTTGTATCAATACTCATACATTCAATTAAGTACCTTTCATACTAACGCATCTGCAAATTCAACTGACAATAAAAAGGCTGTTTTTCTTTATTATTTGTTTCCAGCAGGATTGTATCGCGTGTGCAAAGTCTTTTAGATATCATAATCATGTACTGTATAGTAGTAACAAGATGAATACGTGGATGATTTAAGTTACGATTTCGCTCGTTTGCATCTACGGATAATGCGGTAATAATTGTGCATGATATCACCAGCAGACAGCAAGGTATATGATGATGGGATAATTGTAGGAATGAGCACATTATGTTTGTTTGTATTAATATTATAAAGAGATGTTTAAATAACTAAAGATTGTTACATTAATGAGTCTCGCCATATGGAAAATTTTATCTAATACATAAGAAAGGACATAGGGTTTCATCGTTTAACGCGGACGAAGTCACGGGCACCAGCTAGTATAATATACCTAAACGTAACGTCGAAAGTGTATGTAATAAAATTTAAGTTAGTTCATTAAATTGTCAATTGATAAAATGATGTTTCAATGTTCACACTCAATTTTCAATTGTATCTTTAACGTTTTAAAGTAGAAATTAGCTAATGTAGATGATTGTAAGGAGCGTAGGCACTGAGATAGGAGCAAAAGGACGAGATGAGACGGTCATTAGCGAAATGAAGCCATTAGGAGCGTGTAAAACAGTTAATTACAAGTGCGCAATCTCGAGCCGAGATGTTTACGACGTCCGATGGTTTATAATGAACACGGAGTAATGACGAAATATAATTCGGTTCTCCTATTTTAAATAACTTGTGATGAAATGAGACGAATTGTAAGAAATCTTCATTATTTTTCGACCGACGAAAACGAAAAAACAAAAAACGGAGGAGGTACTCAATTCGACGCGTATATATTGGATAGGTTGATCTTGTATAAATTTGAAAAAAAAAAATCCTACCCTAAGGGTGGGAAAATGGGGGTAGGAAAATTAAAAATATAGCCACAAAAAAATATAAAATAACACTTTTTAACAAAAAATAAAACCGCCGAAAAAACTGAAAAGCATAAAATAATCTTATTATCATTTTACCTAACTAATTTTGAGTTGGTGCCAAACAAGCAAAAATTACGTATCTAAAGAGTGATGCGCGGCGGCGACTCAAAATTACTTAGGTAAAATGATAATAAGATTCTTTTATGCTTTTCAGTTTTTTCGGCGGTTTTATTTTTTGTTATGTCTAATAGGAATAAGCAGGAAAAATGTTGTTTTGTCTAAGCATCACATAACTTAATTCAAAAGCGCCTCTAAGTAAGTAATTGTCACATGATAGTCAAATGAAATGAAGCTCAGATACTGAAGAGGCTGGTTCTAATCTCTACACCTAACTATAAAAGGTTTTACATTATTCTTCAGTCTATATTTTCAGTCTTCAGCTAATATTTTTATGTGAACCCCACCCATCTTCACACAAGCATCACAAGCAATTTTGCGACACATTCTGCATATTAAATATTAAATGTAAATAACACTGCAATCGTTAGACACTTACAAGAAGATGTTCGATTAGAAGACGAAACAACACGTACAAAGTTAATTAGCACAGACATAAAATGGCCGTTCATGCTCGTGCAATCAAAAATTACACCTAATTGTTATATTGCACGGTTTTAATCACAAGTCGACCTATCACGTAGAGCTGCAGGTTGGCGCGGTAGGACGTCGTATAACTATCAGCAACTAATAACTGAGGATGTAGTCGTTTCGTTCCACATATTGCTAATAATTTCCTTGAATGTGCTATGAATTTCTAATAGTGCCATGAACGGGCACACTGTTACTCTTTCTTATTATTTATATGTTTTAGGCACACAGTAGACATACAGTAATAATACGAAAACAATAAATAAAAAAGTATATCAACAATTTTTATGTATCAATTTTCACTTTTACTCGGCATTTAAATAAAATAAAATGGAAGGCGAATCTAGTGGAAGCGCCTTGTCCTCGCGATAATGTGCGGTCAGAGTCAGTCAGCTGAAGTCAGCTCTTAGGGAAATTGCGGAAATATCGCGCGACAAATTAATACGCAGAACATGTCGCGAGGAGTTTCCTATTACTAAGTAACAATGGTTTGTATTTTACATGTAGATGTGACTTATCCTGTGTCCCGTACGTCTAAATTTTTATCTCACAAGTTTCATAAAAAATCAGATAATTCATAAGAGAACCTACATATATTAATTACCTAGATACACTTACAGATTCATTATTAGTAAGTTAATACTTAATTAATTGCAATTACAATACTTAATTGATGGTGATATCTTACGCGGGAGTTTTCGACTTAGGGAACTTTAGTCAGTACCTTTATGTAAGTACCAAATCAAGACTGAGCTTCACTTTTATCAGAAACGGGCGATGTTATTGGTGCATTAACGCGGCGTGATAATATCAAATCAATGCTTGGAACACAGCACACACGATCACATACCTATAAGCGAGACATTGTTTAATTATATGTCAGTAAGCGATTATCGCGGGATCTCGACATACACGCAACATAGACACGGTATATCGACACGTTGTACTCATCGAAATAATATATCTCTGGTTGTACTAGTATATCGCGTGATATCTATGATAGTCGTTGTTTTCATGTTTGCCCATTCATAGTTTTTGCGTGAAAGAGTAGGGTAACATCCATACATGCATACAAACTTTCGCATTTATAATATTAGTAGGTACCTACGGATTCGAATTAATATAATTTAAATGTAGTTTTATTGCTTAAAAGTGAGATTGCGAACAAAGAGTCGAACGATAATAGTGTCGGAATGTAGCCACGTCGGGTGATGATGGGCGGGTCGGTCGGATTATCGCCGCCCGCCCAATTGTCGCCGTGTCGGCGCGGTACTTCCACTCTGATCGATAGCGACGCGAATGCGAAATGGGGAATGTCAATCTTCATTTATCTGTATGGATATTTCTTTACAGGCACCTATTTTACAATGTCACAATTTTTGTAAACATTCATTGCAATTGTTTGCAATTACAATAAATTCGGGAACTACCATTCGAATTTACAAATATTTATTTTTGTTGGCACGCCTTTGTTAATTTAAATTATAAGGACAGCGGGTCCGCGAGAAAGCTAGTGTTTTAAAAGAATTAAACAGGAACATTGCAACATACCTAATACAAACCTAATCTTATTATACTCTCGGCACAAGAAGACTTTTCTATAGGTTTTGCCATCTTGCCATTTTGTACGACTTTTTAAGAAAAGTATTTAAGAAAAAATATAAGTATTTTTTGAACGTATAGCATACAATACCGTCTTACCTACTTTTATAAATTCAAGACAGTACTTATCGACATAAGTTACGTACATAATTTATTGTAACAAGTTGAAGTATTTGAAAAAGTTTTATAATAATACGAAAACAATGTTAATGAATGAGAATGTGCAATGAAACTTTTAATGACTTATAAAAGTTGGATGGAATCGCTCAATATTTTGTCGGTGGCCACGCCGTTTTGATTACGACGACTCACTAATTTACTGTCGAACAGTGTTGCCCGCTAACAATACCTACTTATGGGTAAAAGTGTGTTGTTAAAGGTTTATGGCAAGGAGGGTTAAACCGGAAGTGTCGTAAACCGACATCATCGTCAGATTCTAACGATAAATATAAAGGGCACCTTGTTAATGTTAACTGTTTTATAATTGCCCCCCGATATTAATTAGCGTCTCGGTCAGAGTAATTATTGCAACGCCCGGCTTAAACTCAGCTATTTTATTTACTTTATTATTCTAAGATGCAAATTAATAATCTAAGTGAATATTTTCACATTGAATAGAAGTCACGTGTAGTCAAAAAAAAAATCATTTCTGTTTTTATTTTAAACTAGCTGGCGCCCGCGACTTCGTCCGCGTTGAAAAAAAAATAGCCTATCATGTGTCCTGTACGTCTAAATGTTTATTTACCAAGTTTCATGAAAATCAGTTAATTCGTTTAAGAGTTATGGAGGGACATACATACATACAATACCTACACTTACAGATTTATTATTATTATTATTTTTATTTTAAATAATTATAATTAGAAGAAGAAGAAAAAAAAAACATTTTAGACAGCTGCCTAAGTTATTTAAGGAGTTCTTTTAATTTATTTCAATTGAATTAATTGTTAAAGTAGATACAACAAAACTTTGAATGATAAATTACATTTGGTATTTTATTAATAAAATTTGCGTTCCGCAAACCGTATCAAAATACTTTGGACGGTTAAGAAGATGTTAGCGAAAAAACATATATTACAGAGGCAGACAGCTACTTTGTTCATAGAAAATTATCTTAAAAATTAATTAAATATTAGCGATATAGACCTTATTCATTTTTGAATAGAGACTATTGAATTCTATATATATGAGCAAATTGTAGATAAGCAAACAAGAATCTAAATGCTAACAATTTAAAATTTAATTAACATTTTAACATAATGCACGGACTTTAAAATTAAAGACTCATAATAATATAATCATAAAATTTTGATTACTTAGTAATTAATATAGTTATTACTCAGGCAAGTAGTAACTTTATTAATTCCTACAATGTTATAAAAAAAAATTACAACCATTTAATATTAAAAACGTTAAGCGCTCATAAATACCAATTAGATTAGGAATTTAACACAAACGTTGTATGTATATTAAATAAGGAAATATTTTACAAATAATTACGTCGTGAAAGCAAAAACAAAGAGGAATTTTTAATTAGCAAAAGTGTTTGCCTGTAGTGCCGGCGCCCCGTGGAGCGTCTCTGCTTTATGTAAGTAGCTTTGTGGTCGTTAACAAAATGTCAGTTTTCATGTAATTAATGTTCATAACGTACACGATTTTAATATTAAAAATGCTAACAGAGACATATTAATGTTTTAGTATGAAAATGTCTTTTATTTTGTAAAAAAATCATTTTGTATTAGACTATGTATAATCATAGTGAATCTAGTTCAGATGCGAGCTTGGTGTGGGTCACATATTCATATAGAAATATTGAAAAAAAAAAATAAACAAAATATAATTAAAATAGTAGTTAAAAGTAGAAAAAAAGAGGTTATGGATTGCAATAAAATATTTGAATTTGAACTTGAATTTGAATTTGAGGTAAAATGATAAAATCTTGCAATAAGATGGCTGAAACAACAGTCAGATCATAGTTTACGTTCAACATAAACCGTGAGATTAAAAAAAAATGTTTGAGTAGTGGCGGCGTCGCCGATTTCGTGACAAGAGTATAATATAACCCGTATGTTTTCATTTACCTATCGACGCGTATGAAATCGCGAACACTGCTAATATTTGCAGTTGGAACTATTTTGTAATACAATATAAAATCGTTTGCATACCTAGCTAATACCTACTTATATACTAAAACATGAAATTTGAAACATAACTTTATTCCATTTCATAACTTAAACATCCGCTAAGAAAGGAATTTTGAAATTTTTAACACCGTGCGAAAAAGAAGGCACCCGTTATAGGTAATAAATAAACGACTCGTGGGGTGGTTAATACTTGGTAGAAAACAAAGAAAAAATATAGTGTCCAATCGTATTATGTTATTTAAAAAAAAGGAAAAAAGAAAAAGTGATGTTCGTCTTGGTAGCTAACAAAAGGGACAGCTTAAAACACGATCGAATGACAAGATAACGAGATGAAGTGAAGACCCTCCTTCACAGTGCAAGTAATAAAATGAGAGTTCCACTTCGCACGATTACCCGGGAGACGACAAAACATGTCAAGTGTCAATTTGTTTAATTTTCACAAGAATTAAAATGGCGGTCTGACAGATGACAGTTCGCGTTGCGCTCGCCTCCCGCGACTATACCAACATTTGTGACTTTATGTCTCCTGTTTAACACGTTGACTGGTGTGTTTACTTACTTACACACTTGATACCTTCCTTTTTTTAAAAAAACAAGATTAGTAATCGTATATTATGTTTGGAATTGTGAGATTATCCGGACGCGGCGCTGTGCCGCGTGGCGACGGGACGCCCATAACTAGACGTTTGAGTGACAGTTGACACCACGCACGCGACTCTATCAAATGACTATGCTGTCACACTAAACGCATGTGTTGTATACCTCTAAAAGTTCTTAACTCTATTATTAATAACTTATGTATGCATAATATGGTCTATAAAGCAACTATGACTATCATAGTTAGTTACTCATTACTAAGAATTACTCAGAGAAAACTTGTAAAGAATAAAATTGAAAAAATTGGGTGAAAATTGCACGCGTGCGAATCCGAAGGCGGTTCATTAGTTTTACGAATAAAAAACTTATAGAGATTTTAGTTTTTCTTATTTGCTTACTATTGAGATATTTTCTTATCAATCATACATCACATTAAAAAATACAGGTTTTGTTAAAGACGTTTCTTTTTAAACAAATTTAAAAATATTTATGTAATGTGCTCTTTTTATATTGTACATGAATTACACTATAATAGCAATTTGTACAGCTGATGTAAGGCGGTAAGTACCTATACGAAGGGCGGTAGCGTATTGAGGGCAACTTTCGCGCCTCTCCGCGGAAGTGGTTTTCAATAATTGTTGTATTCGCAAAACCAAAATTACCCCTTCTTTCAACCGTGTGTACTTGTCACAAAATTGTGGTTTCTTGGCCGCAAAGATATATTTAAATGACAGTTGATATTGTTTGTTTTTTTGTTTTGCAATACACGTTTTATCGCTTTGTAATTCCAATGCGGTGGTAGCGATGTAATTGTTCGGCATACAAGAAACATACAATGATAAATTGTACGTCTCTAGTCGGCCTCCATGACATTTTATGAACGGTTTTGTTTATCCTTATAATTAATTTCTGACAAGAATTAGGATAATGTCAGGTTTGCAGGTTACATTTTATGTAAGCATAGTAAAGTCACACACTTTACAAATGAATTTATGAAATGAATTTACAAAATTTATGAATGAATTATGTAAATGCGTCGGATTAGAAATTTCAAAATGCGATTTTTTTTAATTCGAATTTTTATTAAAAAGCTTAAAATTTAATTTTAAACACTAAATTAGTTTTAAATTTGGCATTTATATCTATTTCAAAAATCATTATACTTTTGCATGTAAGTATGCAATTGACGTCAGAAAATAATACCTACTTATACTAAGAGTATATTCTCGTACTTATAGCATCGAACTTACTTAGTAGGTAAATAATTCTGCTTGTTCTACAATTAGCATTTGTGTGTTTGTTTCTAGTGGGTCAACAGTTTGTGTACATATGTGGCTACATTTTCATTCTGTATATTTGTTAATCTTATCTGAAGGCATCGCGAGTCGACATTTATTAATGAATTATGTAAATGCGTCGGACCGACCGCCGACGATTCTACCAGCTTTATTACTCGTGAAATGCCGTTTTAATATTGTAAATTGTTACCTTTGTTTCTGCAAGGACTGGCTTAATTGTACGCTGAAATTAATGGCATCGAATTATTCTTTCTTGACGCCCCCGTCAAAGTCTTTCAACGGCATGTTCGAGAAATAAATGTTTACGTAAATATTACTTTATTTGTAATGAAGCTCTACTGTTTTAAGAGCCAACGTTTTATACTGTTCTTACTCAAACTTAATTTAGACAAGTTCATTGATCGAGAGTGCTGTATGACAAGTACCCTAATACTATAATCTATTCTGTACCTCTGACTGTTGAGTAGTTAATTGGGGAAAGCGTAATAAACTACTCACTTTATTAATATACTTAATATATACTTAGGATGAATTATCCTTACGGTTGTCCTTGCTGATCTATCCATTCTTACAAAACGTTTGATTACACTTCATCTATAGTTAATAATCACAGCTAATTGCGTATTTAGATTCAATTGGTTTGCGTCAGAAGTTAGGTAAGGAAGGTCGCGTCAATAATGATATGCGCCCACGGTGACATGGCAGTGGCGATGTTTATCCGTGATGGATGCGGCGTCATTACTCGGCCGCACTGGGTGGCTTTGCTCGTATACGAGTATGTACCGTGTGTCGTCCACCTTAACGACATACTCGTAAACGCGTTTGACATTTACGTACTTATTGTCGAACTCGACGAGAGATCTCGCACGACCGATACGCCACATCCATTCAAATACAAGCCTTAATACGATTTATTTATGACCAGTGCTTAAACTCTCAATGCGCCTGCTTTATCGTCCTACAGTTGAAGTCGTGCGTTCAGACTCCCGACTATTTTATAGTTCTCCCTATTCATTATAACTATTAGGATACTTTTCTTACAGGTTGACACGGCTGCGTCCGTGTTTATGGATGCCAATAATTCTTTCTTTCACTCCTGGATTTTATTACACGGCAATCGAAGAATTTTATAGTAAACATCGGGTGTTCGTTATGTGTAATTGATCTATGATTTAAACGACATTAAAACAATAATAGTCGCTAAGGAATGTATAACTATGTTTCGTAAAAGGCACTATTACATCCTAATCCCGATATAACAATACTAGCGATCAGCTTCCGGCTTCGCACGTGTGTATGTTTGAATATTTGTTCCTCAATAAGACAAAAACTGCTGGACTGATTTTAATGTAATTTGTCACATAAATAGTTTAGTAGCTGGATTAACATATAGCATAGGTACTTTCATCCTAGAGAAAAATTGGGAACCACAAATGTCAGGCGTTATAACCGTTTAACGTTTTAATCTTTTATCATGTGTTATATTTTATATTTTTCAACGCGGGAGATGTCGCGGGCACCAGCTAGTATTGTCTAAATAATCGATTAGTTGTAAAAGAACCTGTAGTGTCGTTTTAAATTAGCAAAAAAAATGTTGTTAAGAAAGCAACGTCATAAATAAACGGGAGGTGAGATGTTATCGGTGGCCCGGCAGACAGGAAGCGCCTCTTTTCCATTTAAGGGTGCATTAAATTCGAATACATCATATTTTGTTTGATTTCCTAGTTCGCGTTACACCCCATAATTACACAAGTCACCCGGCCGTGGTCAGATCTCTAGCGGTTTTTGTGGAGATGCATTAATCATCTTTTTTTTTTATTATAGCGAGCATATGTTTTGGTTGCGTAAAACACTTTTAAACTTTATAAGCTTTTTGTATTCTTAATGTCTAATTTAGTTTTCGGTCGGTTCCTGTGAGGTCATTAGCGTTGTGCTTGTAAGGCTCGAGCGAGACTTCAAAATTTATAGTCAAAAGGTTTTAATGTCGTCGTAATTTAAAAGAAATATTATTTCGGAAATTTAATGTTTAAGTATGAGCTTCGTTTAGGAGAGTAATTAGAAATTCATAGTTTAGAACAAAACGTTAGACTATTTATTGTTTGTAAGGGCACAGAAGCGAGGCAATAAATTATTTGGACACCAATGCTCTTTTATGTGTGTAGGCAATATAATTAATTTATTATACTGTAAATTTTTAAAATTGTTAATTTTTAATTTAACTAATTTAATTTATAAAAAGAATAAATATTCACTCAGCTTTTTTCATAAATTATAGGGGGTTTGTTTGTAAATTTGCCACAATTAGGTACAATTGAACTAAAACGCGTCACTAGCAAAGAGATGTGGGAACTTCTGAAAGGTGTAGATTAGATACTTAAAAACTGATTGTGTATAATGTGTATTTATAGTTAGCAGAAAAATCAAATAAATAGCTGTAGAGTGTAGAGATAGGTATAAAAAAAACTTGGCATTTAGGTATGTCCATACATACTATTAACGCTGCTGGATCCAGGCTTCTGCTTCTGACCGGTCCTATTGGAAAATTATGGGAAAATTTACATCCAGAAGCGGACGTCCTACGGCTAAGATAATTATAATAATTATTATTTATTTATTTTCGGATTACACAGATCCATAATGGTTATTAACAATTAACTTAACACTATGTTAGTAAATACACAATAACACACAATACAATTATTATTATACAAAGTAAGTACGAAAGTAATCCCTATAACTAAATTGGACCTAAAATGATGATGATGTTAAAAGAAAATATAGAATATTATTTTTTAACAGAAATATTTAGCTAACTATAAACCTATGACACTCCTGATCGATTGCCTGCCATTCTCTTCAGCACATCTGTATTCTATATTCTATAGTTATATCATCTATAAATCCTTCGTTTTTTTTATTTTTTTATTTGCCCGTGTTACCACTAACTGCTCTGGTAGTAAATTTTAATAAAATATTCTAGAACCAGAAAGAAATTAAAATGAAAGCTCCTGTTTGAAGAATAACACAAGAAAGGTGAATTATATGAAACTAGCTGCTGCTCGCGACTTCGCAGCGTAACTTTTAAAATTATATGCTAAAACCTTCCTCGTAAACCACTCTATCCATTAGTGAAAACAGCATAAAAGTCAGTGCAATAGCAATAAGGATTGATGTTTGTCGCAGACGCATGTTCCCAACGGTGCGCGTGTCCTTCGCCGGGTGCCGGGCGGAGGCGCGGTACGCGGTGCTGCTGGACGTGGTGCCGGTGGACGGCAAGCGCTACCGGTACGCGTACCACCGCTCCTCGTGGTTGGTGGCCGGCAAAGCCGACCCGCCCGCCCCCGCGCGCCTCTACCCGCACCCCGACTCGCCCTTCTCCGGCGACCAGCTACGCAAGCAGGTCGTCTCCTTCGAGAAGGTCAAGCTCACCAACAACGAGATGGACAAGAACGGACAGGTCAGTTTGATGTAGTCTCATTCGATTTCTTAACCTGATTGCGGACATTGCGGTGCTTGTCACCTGAAAATGTACTAGCAAAAAGGAAAGAAAATTAATTACATTACCTTTAAATTGCAATTCTCTTTTTTTACTTATGGAAAAATACAATTTTACTTATATAATAATCTTTAAAGGGGTATAACATTCCTATACTCGTTCAATTTCTATAGACACCAAAAAGTTTGCCGATTCGGGTGTAAGTGTTTCGTCCCTACTACATAATAACATTAGTCAATTGCTTTATTGGGGGCTATGGCATTTAATTTCTTGATATACATTTTCACTTTCCACTTTCTATTTGCGCATATTAATATTACACACATTTAATAATGTAGGAAGGCACTGATTAGATCTCGATTAATAGACATAGAGCCGTGAAGTCAGAACGCAATTAATATCTAATGGTTTATTATTTACTTGGCTGGCCTACTAGTGCTCTAGTAGTGCGTGTTTCACGGCGTATCGAGGTTTATAAATTATCCGTCAACATTTAATTATACACCAGCCACCTTAGCAATTCAATGAAACGGGGTTTTTACTACTTATAACAACTATAAAATACTTTAGTACGTTGAGTTTAAATGAGCAAACACACTAAAGAGCTGTGTGATTGATCACTCGCGAAGGGTCCTGTACTCACACGAGTGATTCAAATTACGGATCTACGTTTAAGTTTTTATTTTTATGATCATTCAAAATTGAGTTCGTAATGATATTGTAATAAGGTATCTTATCCGTCGGATTTACCTAGTCTATACTCAGTGAAAGGAAAGGATGTGAAAATGCGTGTATGAGGCGGTTTCAAATGATGATCTTTAGTAAGTAAGTAGTTAAGTCATCATTTGAAATATGTAAATAAGTTGCTTTTCACGACACTGGTACAGCGCTGTCCGCTTTAACAGGCCGACGACGGTTCACCGAGTGTATAAATTAAATGTTAAAAATAAAATCATATTCTAAAAAGTTACAAAACTCTCGATATAGTAAAACGACTAGGTTTGAACTACATATTTGGCTGGTCTTAGCATGAACTCGCGAACCATGGAATACATGGCAGTGGCATGTGATTATCTGGTTCTAATTTGACTACGTGTGTTATATTCGGTAATTGATAAATAAAAGTTATGCGTTGTGTTTTGTATGGACAAATCTGCCTACCATTAAGCACCTGGCCTCACATGCATCGAAAACCTCGTACAAAACCGGGTTGTCTAACTAGGTGTACACCTAGTTGCCTACTTTAAAATAACAGTGAATGAACATTGTAATAGTTAACACTGCGTATAGATAGGTAATGTTTGGTCCGTCGAGATGAGGTCGTGTCGCCCGGACAACTTCCTCGTGCGTGTGGCAATTTATAGAATTACTGGTGAAATTGCCGTTGTCGGCGACACCTCGGGCGCCCGGGTGGCTGTAATGAGCGCGTTGCCTACAAATTAGTCGCACATGTCGCGCCGTGACAGCCGGCAATGCGTCGCTACTGCGACCGCGCAGGTGCCCGCCGATAGCAAATGTCACGATACCGACTCACTTTGTAAAACACCTTATAAACTCGTGTATTGACAACACCGACCGAGATACGAAGCGATCTTATCTTAACCGTTTTGTTTTTCACCGCAAAACCATATAGACAAGCATTTAACTTGTTTATGAATATTTTTAGTTCTATTAGTTCCATTGCATAAAATTCATCTTAACAAATTTTGCCACTGATTTGTCATTATCAGCATTTTAGACAAACTTTTCACCAATATCATAAAGTTGAGTGAAATGAGAGCATTTATTTACTGTTGTGTTTCGGTAAGTGAGTAAGCGATGTCACAGCCCAATTTCCTATCAATACTTCCTAATCATTTATCCTTAATCCAACTGTAGTTTGCAGCGCATTTTCAGCACATATGTATGACATTGCTTGTGTTACAGGTGACGGTAGCCATCTACTTTCAATTAGATCGTTAATCTGTGTGACAACCTTAACATATACATAATAAATACTTTTGTTACCAGCGATGTTACCCATTAACTATCGATCTATTTTCTTTGACTTCTGCTTGTCTGCTGTCTTTTATCTTAAATAAAACTGTACATAACAATGTAAAACTAGAGAACGGTTCTAATTAGCAATAAATTGTTTATCAAACACGGAACTGTTTCGGGTCAATCGTTAACAACGATTTGGGCACGCAACTCACGCGTGCCGCACTCCGCTCAGCTCCTACCGTCTAATTGTGAAACAAAAACTCCATGAAACCGACGAATTAATCATCAAATCGCGGCTTAACTACCTGTATTCGAATAATACTGAAATAACTACTGCATTCATGAAGCTTGTAATTTCCAAGCCGAGCCAACGTTGACGTGACCGCTTGACACAAATATGTAGATTTATTACTACACGAAAACAGTTTCAGCATTTTCGTAACTGACTTCCATTTGGGCCTTATTTATTGAAATACTAGTGACCCGCCCCCGACTTCGCGTTGATACATTTTAACATTGGAAATATCTTTTCGTTCACTTCACGAAAAAGTGCGATCCTCTTATATCTCGGACAGTTGTAAAGATATGATATTCAAAAAGGACTCAAAAGACGCATATTCAAGAAAGAATTTTTAGAAAAAGTTATGGCCGAAATAGTGAAAAAAAAATCAATTTTTTTCCGAATTTTTTGATTTTGGCGCTCGATACTTTGGAAACGAAGAATGATATCAAAAATTTGAGAAAGGAGTACCTCTGGACAATTTAGTCAGCTACAATTTGAGCCTAAAGTAAAGACAATCGGGTAACTTTGCCCTGCAGCTTAACCTTTTTGAAAGAAGTCAACAAGTCAGAGCATCATATTTATTCGAATTTCGTAGATTCATTTCCAATGTGCACGAAATCTGTGAAATTTTTTTTTGCAAATTATATACGCAATTCTCCATTAGATGTCCATTAGAGATCAATTGGGTAGCTTAGAAGAAGTTAGCGAAGAAACAGACAGGAGGCGGATAACACTTTATTTTGTAAATGTATTTTTTTTAGAAAATATTACGGATTCGCCCCGTCTTTGCACGCTTGATATTTTTATGCAATATTTTCTTTAAATTTTATACTTACTCAAATTTTTCGCTGTTGCCTTAAGAGGAAACCGTATCAAAATCTGCGACTTCCTTTTTTAATATGTAAGTAGGTATAATATAGATTGTTTTCATACACGATATTTTATTGGGAAAAGAATCCGTCCTATGAGCAAAATCCTTAAATCCAAGTTCCAAGGTGTAGGATAATAATGATATTAAAAAAATGCACCTGCTTTGAAGGTAAGGCATAAGGGCATAGGGCATAATAACATGACAATTAAAATTTTAATATCGTGTTTTGATGATATTAACAGATTTTTTGAAAATACAAAAGACCAAAAATAATTTTATTGTCCTTTATTAAATAGGTATTCACATTAACTTTTTAATAGTATTTACAATAAATTTAAATTGTCCGAATTCCTCTGCTTATTTAAAACTAATAAAATAATTTTAAAATGGTAGAACATATAACTTGTCCCTGAACTTTTATCAGAATTGGCAGAGCGTCGCATTCCTTTTGATTTTATTTGTGTTGCTATAAAATGCGATAAAACCATCTAGGTACACATCTAGGTACTGTAATGTCAAGTAAATCAAGAAACCAGATAAGTAGATAAACCTAACAATATAAATAGCTAGGCAAAGATCTCGCATCGATTCTTGGTGTTTGTTACTTATTGGGTTGGATAAGGGATGCCAGAGTTATTTTCCTTATCCCTTCCTCAGAGAATTACCTTATCCTATAAGGGATTTAATTTCCTTGTGTTAATTAATTTATTTGTTAAATTAATTTCAACTGCCACAGTTCAAAACTTTTTGACAGAGCGGTGTCTGTCGGTTCAGAATGTCTAATTATACAAGCACTGAACTAAATACACAATACACAATTATTCAAAATTTCAAGCAGCTCCATAGAAAATAGTAATAATATTGTGGCCTAACTTCTACATTGTCAATATCAGTCAGGTTACAGATCTAAAGGAGAGAAAAGTTAAGTTACCACAACTTGTTGGCAATATTATCTGCAAGTTATAAGTGTGTTGTCAACGCCCGAGGTGTTAGACCGATAGACCGGGTGCAACGTTTAGATGGTGCAATGTCTTCTATTTGTACGCCCACTTTGTTTACCGTTGTAGTGGGTCTATTCCTGACTATCGACACTTTATTATTATTAGTAAATTCTAAACCTAAATTTAATATTCCCTCACTACATAATTCTGTGTCTCCGTCTTTTAGTCGGACACTATATGTTATTCATCAATTACACTTGTAATTTTAATAGAGACTGTACCAAATATGACTATTTGAAAGTCTGACCTTTTGAAAATAAAGGATAATTTTTAAACATATATATTTATTTTACTAGCAGATCTCTCTCGCCTTCCTTCGGATGCATTTTTTACTGCAAATTGCATAATTATGCAAGCTTTACAGACAGAACAGTGTGTGCTACACGTTAGCCACTAGGTGGCGTTGCTTCATTCTAATACAAATTCACGTTTACGGTTCGATGCGTTTGATCGAGTAAAACTCGCACTCAGGCAGAAGCTTACAGCGACTTTATTTTTGATATTGGTTGCTATAGCATTATATTTGTTTGAGATTTAATTTTAATTTATTTAATAGTATGTATGTATGTATGTATTGATATTAAAAGATTATCTAGTAGGTATATATATACCTACCTAAATCTTAATCGGAGAAACTACTTAGGTAACAAACAGATATTTTTTTATTTTTTTTTTCAGAACACAACCCATATTTTTATATTCGTATTAATATTGGCTACATATTATTATCTATATTAAAATTTATAACGAAAACACTCCATTGGGGGCAGTGACATAAAATAGTATACACGCATAGTTGATAGGGCAGAGAACCCGTTGTCCCTAAGCGAGTCAAAAAAGGGGTTAGCATCGGGAATACCGAATACACCAGACAGTTATAAGTATGTCGGCAAACCACCGGCCGCCGCGGGCCCACACACGTCCATATATCCAGTAATCGTTACCATATATTCCATTTATTGCACTAGAAATTATGTCGTTATGCATACTATAGCAGTGTTTATTTTATGCAATGTTGAACTTAACTAGGCCGAGCAATTATAATGCACTTAAGATGCGCACCGCGTTTTTATCTCATTTGTTATTTTTTTTTCTCGCTTATAACGAGGTGATTATGTGTTACATTCAGCTACAGCAGTTAGCGCGATATTTTACGCTACAAATAGAGGCTGGATGACTTAAACCGCGATCGTTATCCAAAAAGCTCCGTGTCATTAGTGAGGTTGTCGTACTCTCGCCAGTATACCGGACTGTGAACTGGACTGGACATGACATAATATAATAATATCACCATAATTATTATGATTCTTGTTAATATTGCTAAGAGCTGAAACTTTACTGACACGAACACTCAATAAGGCTATCGTTAGAAATACAGAAGATTATATGCTTCTTGACTCAGCGCTATTATATGGTACTTGTTAGTTTAGACTTTAGTCTCATTACCAGCTCGAATCCTCTATAATATTACAATATAAGAGTACCAAATAAAGTGCACGAAAATGAAAGATTACTTCTAAAACAAGTTAAATAAATATAAGGACTTCGCATTTCACAGAGAACGAGACCCAATACTTACATTCAAATCAAAGAAAGCTTTGAAAGATTTATGTCCATTATGTTGTCAAAGAACTTAATACAACTGTTAATGCTGTAACTAAGTAGATCGACCCGCATCGAGGTAGTCCTGGTAACTTTGCGATTCTTAGCATTAGGTATATAAAATTCTCAAAAAATAATTTTCAAATATGGTTCATATTAAAAGAACTAACAAATTCCATTCTCTCTCTCTAGTTTAGACAGGTAAGTATGTAAGTACTAAGTCCGGCTGTATACTACAAGTATATCGAAATCTTGCCCGCTGAACACTCGTTAATAATATCCTTTTAATTTATACTTTTATAGCGAAGTTTTACTCGCTGCCAAGTATATACGAGCCAATAAAATTTAATAAAAACTTCACCGCCACCCCAAGAGTCATCTTAATGAATAACGACATTTTGCTGATAGCTCGGTCATTTTGCCGTATTAATTATCAACATTTTCACGTCATTAACCGTTTTCGACAATAAAACGATTATAAAAGCAAACACGTTGGCCAGGTGATTTGAGCAGATCGTGAAAGCGGATATAAATAAATGTTATAATATAAATTAATAAGTTTTACTGCCGCCTCGTCTCTAACTGGCCTCCCGTGGCGCACTTCGCGCTGGTTCCCTGAATGTCGCCCGTACCGTTGCTTCTTACCATATTCTAACTTTTACTCTCCATAATTACTTGAATATATGTATATTTAATATCGACTCGTCAACATAAATCATGTTACATATTCAAGTAACGTAATACACCATAATTATGAATGTTTGTAGATGATTGAAAAAAATAAGGAGAAAATCATTTGATTATTAGGTCTTTGTGTTGGTTGGAACTTATTGTCAATTCTGGATTACATATGCTCTACTGATAATTTCTTAGCTGTCACAAATATAATTATGGATTCTGTCATGTACTGAAAACACAAGTATTTAATATTTAATCGGCGACAGCTTTATGTGACGTAAGTATTTTTCATAAATCCTAATTTTAATATACAGTACAGTACAACGTACACTGCCTTTGCCTATTATATATGTATGATGTGTAGAAGTTGTTTGTCAAACCCACTTATCCAACGGTTGGATCTGACAAATCTATCAGTCAGTAATAATATCCGTAATGTTTGTAATAATGCCCTTCACGATAAACACGAAACACTATTATATCTATTTTAACATTTCGTATGCACGATGTCAATATTAGCTTCTACATTATGCCTTCGGTTCGTAATATGTATATTATGTACTTAAATTGGTGCTTCATAAGGTCTAAATTTGATTAGATGTTGTGTAAAGTAGAATGTAGTTTCACTTGAGCTGAATATTGTTTTCAATACTACAAAATTCAAGGAATATTAGCTGCAGATAAAATAAAAAGACTAATATAAAAAAAAATCATGTATTGGGAACTCTTCCAAGTTTAGATCTTTTGTCTAATCTAATGTGTACTTAAAATGTTGACGAGTTAAGTCTAAATTTGATTACACACTGTATAAATTTGAATAAGATTTCACAAGCTTTTCGCAACATGAAGCCTACAGACTAGTGAGCGGGTGTTTTAAATAGGTAAAAAATGAAAGTAAACATTAACAAAACCTTTAATGAAATCAATAAAAAATAATTAAATAAACTTAATTAACATTCAGTAAGTAAATCGAGATTATAACTGTCTTTGAGAGCGTGAAATAATCAGATACTACGATAACTGTTTGACTAGAGTGCCCACAACAAAGTAAAGTTTATGATGGAGCAATAAGTAATTATGAACCGGTGAAGTCAGTTAGCTCTTTCTCCACGTTCATAAACAAAAATATATCTTTCGTGTATTGTAATAACTCAAATGCAGATAACGGCCGTTAATATAACATTGTGGCGATGTTAACCGGGTGTAATGCGAGTAACTTTTATGTCATAATAAGGCCAATCGAAATAAAAGTGTGGGGCGTGTATGAGCCGCGTAGCGGAAACGTTGGCTGAGGCCTTTGCATGTATTGTCTCGACGTACTCACTCGCCTTTATTGCTCATAATTGATCGTTTACTTGTGATCTAAAACACTTTATCAACTTTTACGGACTTGTGCGAAACTTGATAAAGATAATACCTACGATGATCATACAACACGGTCTTTTAATTTCAAAATCTCATTAGGTTACTTAGATTAGACATTATTTAATATTATTATTATAACCTATATATATTATTAGCTACAATATGGGCTACTTCAAGCGAGCTGTAAATAAACTCCTGCAGGGTAGAAAGCGCACTAGCACTGCCCTTGGTGTTGCTTGTGTCCTTAGGCGGCTGTAACCACCTACCATCAAGTGAGCCGCCAGCCTGTCTGCCACCTCTATATTATAAAAAAAGGACATTATTGTTTAAACAATTATGTACATTTTTCTAACTTATACCTACTGACACTGAGTGATAAATTTAAGGATCGTATTACGTCCATAGACACCAAGGCTTGAAAGGCTAACTCGATACGAATAATTCTTCTGAGACTAAGCTCATAATAGGCTTAAGAAAGTCGTTAGTCGCTTGCTTAATTTCAGTAGATTCTAACACTGTGCACTTTACACTTCACAGAGGCTTAAGACACCTACACATTAGGAATAGAAATTTGTCTTAATTATTTTGTGTGAAAGATAACATTATCATTTATCTTTTACATGTTATTTTTTATTTGAAAATATATTTATTTATTTAGTAAATTTTAGCCTTATTCTGTAGCTCTCAGTATGATGATTGTCTGCTGCTAATTACTAAAATTATGTTAGCAATTGTTTTTTTTTATTTTTGTAATAAGTAAATATAAAATTTTAAAACAATACTATGTGTTCAATATGAGATAATGTTAGGAATGCGTAACCGCTGTCAGCGAAGGACGCCACAAGACATCTCGTACAACGTATTGTATGCAAATACACTTATAGTTAGATGTTCTTGACACGGCGCAGACCCATTTAGCAGAGTTATGATTCCGTGGCTGCGTCACGACGTGATGCCAACCGATGATACGATTTTGAGTATTAATCAAATAAAGATAGTTGAAAGAATCAGAGATCCGTAACCGTGGGCCGCGTCGCGGGGGGTGTCCTCAACGACATTACATTTCTCACTTCAATTTGTAAGGTATATTTGTTTTTCTCGTTCCATCGTCTCACTTCATTTCGATCGGAGGTCGTTTTTTAATAATCCTTTTTTTTTCATTCCGAGGTGACGTTTATCGTGACTCCCCGGGTGACGGTGGAACGCGCCTCGCCTCTAGTTAAATGACGATTTACCAGTTATTCATTCGACTCCCGATGCCAGTCTCTTTACGAGCCACTTTTTTATTTGGACATATTTTACAAGCACAGATGTTATGATGGACGTTTACGGGCCCCGGTTTATATAAAACTTATTTTATTCCTAGATGTTTAGTTTCTTAGGTTTATATTTGATTTATCTATCTCTAGATTGACTAATGTTTAAGATTGTACAGTGACTAGATGCTAAAACTAGACTGAATGTCTAAATATGTGAACAAAAATAAAAATAATCTTCGGGTGAACGTCGTTAGAGTAAAACTCCCTTGGTTATATAAAAGGAATAAATTGATCAAATAGTACCTAATTGATATTGTAAATTCGAAAGTTGATTTGTTTGTTTTCAATTTACAAGCCATATAGTATAATTACTCAATCAATTATCATGACATGCAAATAATGAATGTTGAAAAATTATTGTGAAAACATTATAATGTTGAATTTGAAAAATGAAAGTTTAATCACTCAAAAAAGTTATCGCAAGTTCGTTATTAAAAAAACAATGTTAATGAATGTTGTATTTTAAAGAAAGACAAATAATAAGGTATGATGATAATTTTTATCATAAACATGACTCGTCCGCGGTGAAGATAACTAATGCAGGGGCAGCGAGAAATCCTCTACTTTAAACAGTCGTTTCTCATCGCTTATTCCGTTCATCTTTGGATATTCGCGGAAAAAATACATATTGAAGAACATGTAACAATTTTATAAAATATTTTTGACACTGGAAATGTCTTTTCGTTCGCTTCCAGTATAGGTTCCGATTTCACGAAAAAGTGCGATATGATATTTAAAAAGAAAAAGTTATGTCCGAAATAGTAAATATTTTTCCGAATTTTTGATTTTGACGCTTGATATTTTGAAAACGAAGAATGATATCAAAAATTTGAGAAAAACTCCTCTGGGCAATTTAGTCAGCTATAATTTCTGCCTAAAATAAAGACGATCGGATTAAGGGTTTGCCCTGTAGCTAACCTTTCTGAAAGAAGTCAACAAGTCAGAACATAATTTCGAATTCCGTAGATACATTTCCAATGTGCTCGTTAGTCGTGTGAGGCACGAAATCTGTGAATTTTATCATAAGTGTTAGTTTAAGAAGATATTTGTTCGTTTATCCTAACATTTTGTTTGAAGAAAAAAATTAAGGCAATCTCCACAAGCAGCAGAAAAGAAGTTTTTAGTTTCCATTTTAGGTTCCAGCATATTTATTTTGCGCAAAGTAAAAAATGTATCCATTAGGTATATATTACAACTAGCTGATGCCTGCGACTTCGTCCGCGTTGAAAAAGTAGCCTAAGTATCCTGTGTCCCGTACGTCTAAATGTTTATCTACCAAGTTTTGTGAAAATCAGTTAATTCGTTTAAGAGTTATGGAGGAACATACTTACATACATACAATACCTACACTTACAGTTTTATTATTAGTATTGATTGATGATATTGATAACTTGACATTAAATTACTTCACGTTGAAATCAAAAGTAGGATAAGTAATAGTCCTTGATGTCTTATTTCAAACTACTTGGAAATCAAATTAAAATAATTTTTATGTTTTTTTTTATGTGGCAGACAGGCTAACGGCCCACTTAATGGTAGGTGGTTACCGTCACCTAAACACACAAACAATACCAGAAACATGTCGTTCCTGTAGAAATATGCGTATGAAATTTAATAGTAAAATTAAAAAATGTTTCGACATTTTGAACGCGACTGTCCACATCCACGCCCACGTTAAATTCAATCTGTTGACACATCTTATGTTGAATGACCACACTCCTTATTATTTGCATAATTTTTTTTTCCATTAGGTAGAAATACAGCTATCCACTTTTACTTAAAGGCTACCGCATTTCCGGTGCTAACTTTACGAGAAGACTACACTCGTTTCAAAAGGTTGCTATTTTAATTTTTACACAGTTAATTCAAAAACGAATTAGCAAGAATGGTTCGTGTTAACAGGTCCTTATTATTTTAATTGTGAAGAAGTAATGAAGCGTTCGAAACTCATTAAATTACCTTCGACTTGCTACTTAACTTTTAAAGGTAACAGTCGCACCTGAGGGCCTAGTGCGAGTTTTACTCTATCAAACTCGTCGAACGCGTAAATGTCAATTTGTATGGGAATGAGGCAGCGCCACCTACTGGCTAAAATGTACACTTAAATTTGTGAGTGGGAGTTTACAAAGGTAACTTTTACCCGATCGAGCAGTGACGGCTATCGACAAATGAACACGATTATGGACGTAAACGTCATTGAACGCCATTTTGCGAGTGCGAGACGTAAGTTTGACAGTTCTACGGCAAACATTAGGTAAAACTTTACCCGCGTTGAAAGTAAATTTGTCACTTAGAATTTATTGGTGAGAGAAGCTTCCGTTAAGAAAAATTTAGAGTTTCAGTGTTAATTCTCTTCAAAAAGTACCTAAATCGAAGATGTCGGCATATAATTATTTTGCATGGAAGATGTTCGAGACAGCTAGAGCACGAGATGACTCTAATTATATATCGTGCCTTAGTAGTAAAGCTAGAAGTGTTAGCTAGAACAGACTTTTTTTATTAGAGATAGGTTTGCTCTTGTTATATTGTAATTGTAAATTTAAATGAATTTTAATTAAACAGCACACCAAATAACACAGAAATGAGCTAATATTATAAAAGTGTATTCATTGTTGGCCTATGATATTAATTAAAAACAAAACATATTTAACCCTCTTTAATTACCTCTACGATAATTATTAGCAATAGTTTCTAGTACATCTAAACCCCTTGTAGTTACCACTTGCCACTCCCTTTGAGTCAGCAACTCCATCTCTCTAATTCTAAGTTGCTTTCTCTTCAATTCTATATAATCCCGATGTTGCTCTCACATCGAGCAACATCGGGTAACACGCATTTAGTTGTAAAAATAAAATTTTCTATGTCTTCATATTATTAATTTAATTTCTTAATTTTTTCTACATATTTATATTAAACAAAACATTTCAATACAAAATACAATATCTTCTCAAAATCTTAAAACAACTGACTTCTATAATTTTTTCCTGTGAGCTCTTTAAAACATTACACTCTCATTTTTCTTTTTATTCTTTATAAAAACTGCCAGTATTAAATTCTATTAAAAAAACTTCCAACAGTAAAAACACTAAAAACTGGAAGCACACGCAATATTTACAAACAGACCAAAGAAACAGACTATTATTAACAATTCAAATTATAAGCACGTCTGACGTCATATTATAATCCGCTTAAATGTGATACACAACTCTAGTCAGTGAAAAAGCAACTGTTAACTACGTCCTCAGTTTGGCCAGTTTATTGTTGGACTTCACAGAGCTACCAAATTACAGATAAAAATTATCGACAATTGCCCACTATTGTCTGTGAGGAGACGTCAATCGCAAGTCATACTCGATTGGAACTGACACTCGCATTTACTCGATGCTCTCTGTGCATAGAGTTTCTTCGATTGACTCGATGGTGACGTATTTTGATGTCATTTGTAAAACTCGCACTAGACACTCTGATGTTGTATACTTAGTAGACGCGAGAAATAAGGTTTCTTTGTATGGAGTTGCAACGTATTGTAATATTTATTAAAAGATAAAACGCCATCTACCGCATTTTGGGTAGATAGCGCTATCTCCCGGGCCAAGCCGCTACTATTTACTTTTATTTTAGATTTCCCGTAAGAATTAAGCATTATCCCGCGGTAAAAAGTATCCTATGTTCATCACGGATAATGTCGGCTTCTAATGGTAAAATAATTTTTCAAATCGGTCCAGTAGTTTCGGAGCCTATTCTATACAAACAAACAAACAATCAAATCTTTCCTCTTTATAATATTAGTATAGACTAGCTTAGAACTTGTATTAATTTATCTGACGATAAAGAAATTTATACATATTAGCAAGGAAGATGAGAATACATTCGGTCGAGTTATTTTTTCTTATTTTTTATAATAACAGTAAACAATTTTGATTATAATTTGTTAATTTTTTTTTGCTTATGTGATTTGATTTTATCATCATCATAATCACGATTTAAATATAAATAAAGTTTAGAAGTGGAAAACCATTTTAAGTTTAGAAATTTTAAGAAAATAAAAGTTGTATAAGCCAAACAAAGGTATAATTACAATACATAGATGAACTTTCCAGTGGTTTATTAATGGTAGCCCCATTATCCCTAATTTACTATAATTATACTTATTACAAACTAGCTGGTGCTCGCGACTTCGTCCACGTAGAAAAGTATAAAACGCTATCTACCGTATTTTGGATAGATGGCGCTATCTCCCGGGCCAAGCCGCTAGTATTTACTTTTATTTTAGATTTCCCGTAGGAATGAAGCATTTTTCCGCGGTAAAAAGTAGACTATGTTCATCACGGATAATGTCGGCTTTTAATGGTAAAATAATTTTTCAAATCGGTCCTGTAGTTTCGGAGCCTATTCTATACAAACAAACAAACAAACAAACAATCAAATCTTTCCTCTTTATAATATTATAATATAGATAGGTAGCAGCTACTACGTAGATATATTTGAAATACAATTTTTCGGTGTATTTTTTTTTACTTACTCCTTACTTACTTCTGAATTGCGATGATTCTAACATTAGCTTTATTTTAGGCACAAAATCAAACGATTTTGTAAAATAGTTTGCGTAAACGAGTCGGTGTTTCAGTTTGTTAAATGTTAGGCAGGTATAAGCCGGTCGACGTGGTAGAAGGTACAAATGGGGTAATTTGTCGGTGCGGTGCGGCGCGGAGGCGAAAATCCGATATAATCCGTCGACTCGGCGCTAATCGAAATATTGGCGCAGATTATATTGACGAGACAAATCTACGCGTTCCCTTGTCAAGCGGGCATTAACCTGATTTCCTAAACAATGTATTTTTGTTAGGACCCACATAAATAAATCGCTTAATCCAGTTTGCTGTTACGAATTATTTATTAGCGACTAACAATTCTCTGTGGTTTCACCCGTTAATCGCCGTGGCGTTTTATCGTATAGGTACCTACTTTGGTACAATTTTGACAGTTTCTAATAGGTATAAGTAAATAGTTTCCAAATTGGAAGTCAATTGGGACTTGATTTTTATTGTTACCATTTTTTTAAATTCAATTATAAAAAAAAACTGTCCAATAACACTAAAACAAGAGTGTGATCTGATCAATCAATTTATCTGATCAAATTAGTTATACAATTATATCAAATTTAATGTATATTAACTAAATTATGATAATATTATGATTCTAGCCTATAAACTTGAATCAAAGCAAAGTAGGTAATGTTTAATGTTAAAATCAGCATGTAGGATGACTGTTCACTCGATGGTATGTTACCGTTGCTTATTAAAAATGTCGTAAGTACATGCTGTTATTTCACGGTGACCTTAAACTGGCACAAAAATAAAAAATATATATGTGTAATATATGTAAAAATATAAAATAATATAAAGATATGAAAGATCTTTACAATAGACTTGTTATGTGCAACATATAAAATTATTTTATTTCATTTTATCTTAATAATCCTTTTTAAGGATTTAGATAAAATAAATTACTTTATTTTATCTAAATCCTTCAAATCTGTCACAATATTAAATTGTAATAGACGGGAGCGATTGAAATATCTATTTAAAATCGTATTGGATTAAAACATAATAATTAAGAATCTTTAGCTATTTTTTTAAATATTTTAAAAAACACTCAAATTCACACTCAAATACTGTAGTCGTCACAAATTTATTATTGTCATTCAAAACAACAATGAAAAATCCGATATAAGAAGACTTGCGCGTTGTTCAACGGCTCGAAGCTATCTGACCCCCACCGTCCGCCATATTCCGCTCCACCTCGCGCCCCTCCCACCGCCCCCCACCCTAATTAGAGCTTTCGGGCCCTTTCACCATCAAACGATACATTTCCTTACACTTAAGACATTAAAGATTAATATTGCATGGCGGTTTGAGGTAGGGGCGCTCGGTGGGTTGAACCGCATCCCCTCAGAACGGCTGTGTCGTCGCCTACGTAATACGTGATACCATCTCGCACTCTATGCTTAAGTAATGTTTGGCTTTACAGAATATATTACGGATCATATTGACAATTTATATTGTTACTTGCTTGCTTAACTGTTATTTATTATTGGAGAAATATATTTTACGAGGTACTACTATATTGATATATTATTATGTCGAATGCGTTACTTTTTAATGAAAGTCTCATACAAGATTACCTACTGTCAATCTTTACTTATGACATTTACTAAGTTAAAAATAATAAACATGTTATAATACTTAATACAAAAAATATATATTTATAATTTTAGTTTTTATTTGTGATATTATATTTATAATACAAAATATTGTAATTTATTACCTATAACTAGTGATACTTAATAGGTTTTTTTAATCATAATTTTTTACATTATTTAACATTCCTATTGTTAAGTATTTTACACTTTAAACGTTAAAACTTTAATCACTTCCTACTAAGTAATTATATTATTACTATTACTAACCACCCACTTAGGTATTCATATCTAGGTTTTTATTCAGTTTCTTTCTTTTCGTATTTTTGGGAAAATACTAATATACTGACTATAATATATTATAGAAAATATAATGGGGAAAATCGTGTGGGTTACCTACATAAATATAGGATTCTTGACCACTAAAAAAAATCCCCCTCAAGATTATGTAGGTAACTATTAAAAAATTAATATAATAGAAGACAACAGGTATTAAATAATTATCTAAGAGCTTAATTAAAAAGTTCATAAATAAATTTAAAAAAAAAATGAAAGTAATTTTTTTAACTTAAAAGATGGATATGTAATATTTTTTTGTAGCGAATTAATATGGATGATGGATGTAATATCTGAAATAAATTATTACTATTATTATTAAAAATTAAAATAAATATATCATATCAATCATAATATCAATTCGGCTGTCAGTCGATAGCATGACAACAATGACTGAAAGATCTTGTACGTTTCAATATAGGGAAGTAGTATCCACTATTAATCTTGGGCGGCTATTATCGACGGACTTTATTGAAAACTAATCAGTGTCGGCGGTGACTCGGGGCGGGGGCGATAATTCATTATAGCCGCAGGTGTGGAAATTAGAAGCGCCCCTAATGACATCCCACCACGCCCATTGCACTCCAAAGCACTGTGTCAGCAGACAAAGCCGCTATTCATATCATGTATAGGTAAATAGTTATAAGTAGGTACCTACACAATCAAACAAGTTACATATCAAGATATTTCAATTATTTTTTTGTAAAGACATATTACATATTTTTTTTTAGATTTCTATTAAGAAATCGATGTATAATTTTATTATCCAATAAACACATAATTTATTTTATTTTATTTAAGGCAAAAAATATAAAAAATAAGACCTATATTACTATAGACTAATATAAATATTTACAAGCGGTGGTACAAAACGATACTAAAAATTAAAATTAATTAATTAATTAATTATATAAATAACATTAAAAATAGCTTAAAAAGGTCTATGTCATATGCCTACCTAGGCATTTATCATTTGTCTTGGACTGACTAAAAATACACAGTCAAAACAAAACTAAGTTAAACGCTTAAATTTGGAACACGGGTTTTTTGTAACGTAAATATCCTGAAAAAAAAAACTATTTTTAAAAATTTCATCTCCGTGCGAAGGCGGGAGCGGGTCGCTAGTTTCGTTAGGTTATATCTAGGTACTATTCATCCAGGAAAAAGTATCTAAAAATAAAAATTCAACTCATGCCTAAAGTATCAGGCATAACATCAGGCCCGTTATATCGCTTAATTTTTTTTTTCAACGCGGAAAAAGTCGCGGGCACTAACTAGTATATCATATATTGTGGTAGTTATATAGATTGGCAACTCACGCTACGAATGCACTCCATCAATCTTACAATGTGGTTACTTCGCTTATAACACTCCGACCACAATGAATCGGCATTTCTCACTCCCCCATTAATTACAATTTCATAATGAAAATAACTAGACAGTCCAATTAATTAATTTACAGACGTTAATTATTTCATCAGAGCAGTAAACTCATGATCGTGAACAATTTGCCAGTTATCGGGCCGTCACATCAACACCCTGGTACTATCTATCTACATTATATTTTATCTACACAGCCAACTTTAGGCTAATGACCAATTAAACTATACAATGTTCTGATAAGGAATCACCTAACTGAATGTGGGTTATACTATACATAAGGTGGTATAATAGTAGATACCTATTATACGTATATAAGTAGGTACCTAATATAATAGTAGTAGGCATCAAAAATATTAATTGTCCTTAAAAACATGCAAGAATAAGGCTTTTTGTCCCCCCATAAATATATAATAGATAATCTAATACTACTACTAGATAATTTTTTTGATTAGGTTTTTTTTTATTATAATGGAAATTCGAATGTAAGTCAACCCTTCATGTTAAGTCGGCAACATTTTAAAATTCTATTATTTTATTTTACTTTAAGTATTTGAAAAACGTGACTTTTTTATTCATTAATCCTTAGTATTAATTATTATAATAATTTAAACAACAATCACACGTTTCCGCATATATAGAATTTATATTATCTATAAAAAAATAAAACCTGTTTGAAACTAACATTATCAATTAAAATTTAACATTTACCAAAATATAATTGATTATGGAATTATATGAAGAACTTAAGACCAAACCAAATATCTAAACCAAGATTTAGATAATAATTCTCTACTTTAACATACCAATTTTCAAATTGAACAAATCAACCTCTTGATGACCGGATCTAAGAAAGAAAGAGTTTTTTCAAAAATATCTACTTAGACTGTGAGCAGTAGCTACTCAATTAACTTCATAGGTTCATAGGTATAATATAAACTGTACCTTTCTGGGGGGAACGAAAAGTATTAAAAATCCATTTATATTTTACTTATAGGTGTATTTTGAACCCTAGGTTCAAATACATTGCTATACTATACCCACAAAAATTTACATTTGTTAGCAAAAACAATGCCTTTTTAAACATTTTAACAGAGATGTCGCAGTGACATTGTTTGAGTTGTACAATGACGTGGATAATTGAGTAGCATTAATTCAACGCGACAGTTGTAGAATCGTCGCATTTGCATATTCGCGCGGGAGTCGACGGCCGTTCCGAACATCTGTCTTCCGATATTAATTAGTTGTTTTACATAATTTCGACGGCTCCTCACTTCAATATGCGTATCACTGATTACTCCGTTGTTTTACATATGACTTCATTGTTTCATTTACATCCTAATAATATCAGAGACAAGTTTTATATTGCGGCCACTGCAGTATTCTGACGCTAAGATATACAAGTAGGTAGAGAGATCAATTTTTGCTTGTTATTGTGGTCAAATTAAGATCAATTTTTTTTAATATAGACGAGAGATAAAATACTAAAATACAGTTTTTTACTCTAAAGTTGACTTTAAAAGCAAGCAGACTGACATCACCTATTGATGAGTGATTCACTCACTTTTATTCACTCACTGACACAAAACAGCACCCATACTGTTTTTTTACAAAGTTGTTTCATTAATCCCTAAATAATTATTGCTTTACTTGTGTCTCTTACTCGTATATAAAAGACACTTGATGGTAGTTGATGACTACCGTCGCCTATTAACACAAGTAACACCACAAGGATTTCCAAAGCACCGCTGGTTTTGAAAAGGATTAACGTCGATAAACTATAATACCTATCGACGAGGATTAAAGATTAAGTAAAGGAGAAGATTCTATGTTATACTGCTCAGTATAACTATTCGGAATTTTTGTTTTTGTTATATCGTACAACTAAGCGGTAGTATAACTAGGTGAACTAGCCGCCCCTTACTCACTCATCATTAGTCATTAAGGCAGAAAAGCACATGTTCTATTGGGTTCTCTTCTATTTAATTACTATTGATCTAACAAATAATCAAAATTATTAATGATATCCCTTTGTTTCACAGATAGTGCTAAATTCAATGCACCGATACCAGCCTCGAATCCACTTGGTGAAAATGCGTGAAGGTGGAGGGCCTATCACTGACTTGACCAGGGAACAACATCGCACATTCGTCTTCCCAGAAACAGTTTTCACGGCTGTGACTGCCTACCAAAACCAGCTCATCACAAAACTGAAGATAGATTCGAATCCTTTCGCCAAAGGGTTCCGGGATTCGTCAAGGCTGACTGATTTTGATAGGTAAGTTGTGTCTTTTTTAATTAAACTACATATCGCACCTTCGGTAAGACAAGGACATAACTTACAATTTTTTTTAATGAGTTAAACTTGAACTTGACATGCAGAGATGTGCATTATTAAATTAAAAAATATTTACAAGACTATGGGGCTTATTTGATGAAGAATTGTTTAAAAGCAATATAAGCAGAAGAATACGATATTGAAAGCAAAAAAAATATCTCCTGTAAATTAAATGGCTCTCCTGTAAAATTACAAAAAGTGCAGTTATGCCCTTGTCTTGCCGAAGGTGCGATATCTATATTCAATTGGGATTTTGAAGAATTTAGAATGTCTTTTATGATGATATTAAAATATGACAACCAGTTTTTATAGACAAAAAAGGTAGGAAGGTAAGTAAAAGTTTTTCAATAAAAAAATTCCAATTGAAAAGTGTGAAAGTTTTAAAAATCATTCGGTTGCTAATGCTAATTTTTGCTTGGCACGAATAGACTCGAAAATAAAACAAAACAGCTTTAACCACTCGACTATCAAGACAAGTGTCTCACATCAATTTATTAGTGGACCGTCAGTCTGCCTCGCGATCTACATATATAAAATAATATAGATATAGAAGGAATATATGTATGTAAACAAAAGAACATCGATCTATGTAGAACCAGGCACCTATACAGAAAGAGGCTTGAGTTAAAATTATATAATTTCCTTCTGCGACAAGTACTATTTTCTACCTGAACAAAAAATGTTTTAAGGCTCATGTAACTCGTATAACCAGTGTAAAACGCGTTTAAATATATCGAGTGAGTCAAATTACGATTTTGCCACTAAGCTATTACTAACGCGAATAAATGCATGCTTTCAAAAGCACACCTGACACTTAACGGCTTCACACACAATCACGTGAAGAAATAGAGAAATTTAAAACTTACCAGTTACTAGGTATACTCAGCGCCTGGTAATAGCTGTTAGGATTTCTCTCACGCGAACTTACGAAACTGCAAAACATATCCGCTGTTTCTAGAACAGACAGGTGACGTAAAGGAAAACTGGCAACATGAAACATAAGGTGGCAAGAACATTTTTTGAGATTTTTTTAAATTAAAAGGTGGTCTCTAGATTCGCCCAAATTTAATTGGAGGACATAAATACACCTAATATATTATAATGTATGTTTAAATTTCCAAGAAATTGTTTTTTCCTAGTCTCTTATTCTTAACTCTGCCATAGTCAGCAGCACATGTGGCGTTTCTTGAGTTATAGGCGACGGTAGAAACGTACCGTCAAGTGGATCAATCTATTTAATATCATATCAATCATCATCAATACTAATAATAAATCTGTAAGTGTAGGTAATGTATGTATGTATGTATGTTCCTCCATAACTCTTAAACCAATTAACTCATTTTTATGAAACTTGGTAGATAAACATTTATATGTACATCAATAAAATTCTTTTTCAACTCAAACGAAGTTGCAGGCACCAGTTAGTTTGAAATATAATTATTATTATATTAAACGTAACTTATTTATTTAATATTAAAAGAATTTATAATTTTAACATTATTTATCAATTTGATACTACCTAAACAATATCTTAATAAAATTTATATTATACTAGCTAGTTGCTGCTAGCGACTTCGCCCACCTAACTTAGTAAATTATATTCTGAATTATAATACTAACTAAAACCTTCCTCGAGAACCACTCTATCCATTGGTGAAAAACATGAAAATCGATGCAGTAGTTTTTGAGTTTATTGCGAACAAATAGACAGACGCGGGGGAGGACATTGTTTTATAATATGTAAGGATGTGCGTAATTGAGTATAGTATATGAAATATAGTTATACTTATATGATGCACAGGTATACGTTGAGATTGATACGATATTAACATGTGCGATAATGTCCTTGAAATGAGCAATGTCATCGCAAGGATACAACAGAATCGGACGTTTTAACGCGTCCAGCACGTAGCGAAGCGCTAAAGTGGTTCGAATCAATGTAGCGGCGCTCGAGGCGAGTTTGATAAATTGGCAGGTTATTAGCAACAGTTGAAAGGCATTAGGTCGGCCGCCCTGCAATTTGTGCGGCGAGCGGCTTTAACATGAATAAAAGATTAAAAACGCGCCTTCTCGCCTGATTGCGACTGATACCAGACCGCATACTGATCACAGCGATACCATCACGCCGTTTTTTCTTATCTCCTTAATCGCACCTAAACGTTCCTGCTTATTTCGGACAAAAAAACAATAGATTTCACACTTCGCAATCTTGTATCATCTACATTCTTACATTGGTTGCTTTGGGCTGCTCGTTGGCTGCCTATATTTTAACAGACAATTGTTTATCTACCTATATTATTATCTAAAAATAGTTATTCTTATAAATATTACAAATAAAACTGTTACTCTAGATAAATGATTGGTCTCGCTACGCTCGACTAGATACGGCCCTACCTAAAAGCAATAGTTCCGTGAATGCGGCAACTGTTTATTGTAGTGTGTGTAAAACATTGTCATTATTTATCACTTTTTACACAGTTTAATTATTATATTTTTACACAGTGTCACTACGCAAATTGGCATTTTATCATGTCCGAAAAACAGCCGGAATGTAGGATATCACAGATAGTTTGCAGTGTGACCTAGCTTGGGTACGCCGAATTTGGCGTAGTATTTGTTGCCGCATTTTTCAAGTACGACGGCTGTATCTAGTCTAGCGTAGCGAGACCAATCAACTATCTTTGCTGTAACTTTTTTAAGTCGCTGAACATTTGCAGGTTATTAAAAAATAAAAATAATATGATATAATTGATAATATCAATAAATTCACAAATTCCAAAAAGGGCGAATTCCGCATCGATTTATAAAAATTAAATATTTAGCAATAAAATGTATTTGTATGGAACTAGTCCTCTTTTTAACGTTGAGAAATCCTCTTTTTAATTTGATTTGTTTCAATTTTCTACTAAATACTTGAATATTTAATAAAAATATATTAAAATTATAATTTTCAATTATTTACTTCTGCATTAAAAAATAAATTTATTAAAAAAAAAGTTTTTTTTTATCTTGAAAATTCTGCATCCGCAACAACACTGCAAGAGAGCTCACTTAAAAAGATTATTCGAGGCAGATAATTTCAAATAAAGTTTTATGTTATAAGTAACCGTTGAGGTGTTCGTGTACAATATTCTCTTACAAGTTAGTTAAACGAAACAACATCGTTGCAAAAAAAGAAAAGAGTCGGTTGCTTCTGATGAAATGAATCCAACCACAATCAAGCGTTGCAACTCATACAGATACCGTGGGAACATTGACGCAATAAAATTTAATCGAGATTTATGTTAAATCAATGGAAAAAAGTTTCTTTTATAAAATCGAATAAATCGAGGTTAAAGTTTTACTTTAAATTTTTGACATAAGTTGCCACGGAACTGATTTTTGTACTAAATTATGATGCCAAATTGTGTAAACAACCTAAAATATTAATGTATGATACCAATTAAACACTCCCTCTTTCATTAACAAAAGTAAACTTTTTTGCACTTTTTGCTTTTTAAAATTAACTGTACTACATAATATCTTTTTCAACTTTTTATTTTCCAAAAATGTCTTAAATCGACGCTCTTGAGGTCTGCAATCATTTATATTGGCATATTACCTTTCACCCAATCACGTCTTCAACTTTATTATTACTACCTGAAATTTAAGTATCACTATATCAACAGAAATTAATATCTTTTTGTCCGCTTAGTACTTCTAAAACCTACTCTTCTCTGCATACTCTTGCAGTATGCAGTATGCAGTATGCTTAACCATTTTTATAGGGAAAAATGTATTTAAATTCATGGTAGCACGGCAAACTCCGTTCTGCAGCGTGAATTGGGCTTTGGGCCGCGAAATGTGTGCCCTATATTTCACGGTGAGTAAAAGATGCCAGGCCCACTTTCCTATTTTCTACCATATCTAATCAATATCAAAAGTGTTGCACCTCATAGGCAACGGTTGCAACCTGTCATCAAGCCAAAGATGGAGAGGAGAGCGGCTTGGTTCTGCAGTATATAACTTGGTATAATATTTTCTTATGGTACACTTCATGGAAAACGTCTATCTTCCTATGGAAGTTACCCAAGAAGGGTGCAAGTGCGCTTACACAGGATAAAGGATAAGGATGACATTTAATAGGAGATAGAGGCATGGCTTTATCACGTCGCGTTTTGAAACATAATAATTGGTTTCCTATTTGGTTTTTGTGTACGAGGGTTAGCGCAGTGAAACAATTTTATTGATTGGTGGGCAAATCAGATACCTTTACTCGTTGTAGGATTGACTAGTCACATGTTTATATTATAAAGGAAAGAATTAGATTAGGTACACCGTACACCCAACAAAACGAGAAAAACTTCAAGCATTATAACTTAAGCCATGGTCAACGTACAATAAAAATGTGGGGATACAGACAATTATCATTGTCACAACAGTTTTCGTCGTTTTTGTCGGCTGTATGTCTGTCCGTAAGGCGTGACATAAAAAGTTACCGTCACAAAACGTAAACCGTGTGCTTACTTAAGTATCCTTTTCTTCAAGCTGCCGAGACAGACCTTCGCAATTCAGTAGGTGTTATTATTTCTCTGTTATGTTAAACGTATCCGAGCGCGCGTAATTACCACAAATTTTGGCATAATAGTATTATCGCGAGTCGAACAAGCAATATATTTACCTGAACTCCGAGATTGCAACGGAGGCGTGAATAGTGTGGAAACAGATGAGTGCCTGGGGCGTCGGCGCACCGTAATCACAGGCCTCGCTCCTCATTATACCCTAAACGACAAATTAAACTGAGTTTCTATTATCTGACCATCGGTGTGATGCACATTCGTCGACGGACCGGTTCACTGGAGGCGTGTTCTTCTCTCAGCTGTTCGTCCGCTCCTCACCTTATACGGAAAAGGGCTGATTTATGCAAAAAACAATTACCGATTCACTTTAAAGCTTATCGCTGCTTACATTAATTATGCTATCGTCGATTGGTTTCCAAGGAAAACTTTTAATAATTCATCTAAAGTTAAATCTATTGAAAAGTTTCTCACAGTATTTTTTGTGCGTTGAAACTAATAGCATCTAATAGCTAATGGAGCCACCGGCGTGCTTAGTTCTTGTACAGTGACCAGCGGATGCACAGTATATGCATAAAACTAACCAGTATGTGGACTATTCTATTCTATATGTGTAGGTATGTAGTCCATTAAGTGACAGGTTACAATAAACAATAAACTAAAAATTAAAATAAATAAAATAATAATAATAATAAATAATAAATTAAGTGACTGACTACAATAAACAAAATTTACCTACTTAAGAAATATTTAAATATATGTAAATAAACAGGAAAAAGTGATTAAACTACTTTATTTTAAATTTCTCTATGTATAGGTTATATCTTTAAGCATTTTATTATGGTCTTCTCGGTCACTTTCTTCAATCAGTCCGATAATATTATTCATTGAATTCAGACAAAATCTAGTGAACTGATTTGATATTATATAATTATATACATTTTAGATAATTATTAACTAATTTTGACAAATATACTTTTAAGTGCTTTTTCTCTTTATTTCCATTTAAAGTTTCTGTTGATCTAATGTCTCATATGAATATTAAATTGTTAGCTAAACAAACAAATTTATTATTGTGTTGTTAATAGCCTGGCAACTTGCGTCGAGTGTGTCTGTGTGAGTATCAATTTGAGCGTTCACATCTACAGATATTCTACCGTTTAAAGTTCAAAGTACTGTGGCAGAAGCGTTGTATCTGTTAATAATAATCTAATCTGTAAGCGCGTCAGTACGTGGCTACCGATTTGGATTAATTGATAGAGCAGTTTGGGCGCGTTGAGAGTTCACCACCGTTGATTGACGGCTAATTCCAGATGTTATCTCTACAATTGCTGGGCTACCTTCTCTCGCATTACAATTTAAAAATTGCTACTGACATTTAGTAAGAGTCATTATTTAAATTATATATTTCAATTCAAGAAGATGTACTGACTATATGTATTGAAATTATAAAGAGTTTGTCAAAACCAAAGTTTTGTCATTTAAAAAGCTATTAGCAATAATTGCTTTATAGTTATAACTTTAACTTAACTTATAAAGTTAACTTAAGTTTAACTTTATAGTTGTGCGAGTAAAATGATTGAATACTTTTCTTAATTATTTCTTTATTGTATAAAATCATTTAACATTTAAAGTACATAGACATAAATATGTCTATGTACTGTTTAACAAAACAGTAAAAACTTTTTGTGCATAAAATTTATAACAACCTTAACCACATAACTTTATTTTACCTTTACCTTAATTAAAATTCGTTAGTAGGTACCTACAGTGATAACTTAATAAAGTGTAGTTTATTGTCGGTTTACCGAAATCGTTCGTTTTTTTTTTGTTTACGTCTAGGAGGCGCGAACAGTGTCCTTATATGGCCTATGATAATATTTTCAAAGTTCTCTAAATGTTAGCTTATACATTTAAGGTTTTAAAACTTTGTGTAGTTTCTTCCGATCATTATCTTAATAGATTGAACACGTTTTCTTTTAAGTAACAACCTTGTTCGTCAATACAGTTTCGTGTGAGAGCTATTTCACTTCCTGTCACCTGTTCCCACAATCTCAATTATCCCACGTACAGTGGAATGAAAGGCCGAATAATTAAAGACATCGCGTATCAGATGTGTCTGACACGTCGAGCGGTGCGCCGCCGATCGGCTACTGTGCGCCCGCGCACAACACAATCAGCTAATTTGGTTCGGCGCGTAGGAGCGCTGATAATATCACCGCGCAAATTGCCACTCCACCGGCTGTCACTTATACTTGACACGACGATTGTGGGTTGACTTTTAAAAGCGTTCCAAGCACTTCCGCGATCTATTGTTTATCGCGACGCCTGACGTTTCACATAAACGCAATCGCCGAATTTACACCAGCATTAAAATAAATGTTTAATAAGGCCCACTAACGGCACATACACGCTTAATGACTTCCTCCGCTGACGTCTGAAATCGTCAGACAATAAGTGTGATGGATTGCCATTGTGTGAGAATCGGGCGCGAGTAGATTGGCATGGTGGCCGAGCCGGCGTTTCATCCATTAATTAATACGGCACGCCCCCCGCTCAATCAAAGCCGATATTTAGTTGGCGAGCTGTTTTATTTATGCTCGGACGCACCTCTTCGTTAATTGCGCGCGTATTCACTTACCACCTAGAAATATTCTTTAACGACACTTGCGTGCACAAATTATAAAGTACCTACGTATCATTATTCAAATTGGATTTTACATTTTCTTTAAAGGTGTATACGCATTATAGTTATAGCTTTTCGTTAAGCATCTTCCTATAGACTCTTGTATTTACCTATACGAGCAAAGCCACTAGTTTCATCGTCAAGACCAAGATTCTTCTAATATTACAGTTTTATCCAATTCAAAGCTGATTTGCGACTCCATCTAGTGATGACCCGCGGTCGCAAGTTGATCCGTTTTATTTTTCGGACCTAGTAGCGAATTCATTAAAAGGAGCAAATTAACAGTATTTATTCACTCAGTGACTACCTGAAATTCCCAAGTAAAGAGTCTAGCCATGAGCCACTGATCCGGTGAAAGCACCGGGTAGTGACTAGAATCTTATTATGAAATGTAATTTACTGATTGAGAAATCAAATCCTTGAAAATAGCTGACCTTTTTAAAAAACTATTAAAGATTAATATTTTCTTTAGTACCTTTTAGCAATACGTGTAGGTATAACCTAAATGTATGTATATCTATTTCAGAAATCCTTGACCTTAATACTCGTAACTCAATGGTTTATTAGACACCTATTACGTATAACAGGTATATGACACACGAGCTATCGAGTGTAATATCTTGTATTGCCTATAAGTTAAGATAGATAAGTAGGCAGATATGTTCCGGTAATGCGAAGTATCGTAACGAAAGGAAATAATATTTCATTTGGTATCAGATTGGTACATTATGCGTTCGTGAGCACATATCGGCGAGATATCGATAAGTGCATTCGCGAGCTTGGCCCGTCCCTAGCGGCGGCCCTCTAAGAACCGCCGCCCTGTAATTTGCCGCCGGAGAGTGTTGGCTATTACTGTTGATACCGAGATCATAATAAATACGCCATTAACGCCCCCACAGCACCCGAAACGACATAACCACCCGGCACGACTCGCTCCGTGTAACACTGACTAACACCATTCCGCTTGCGTCATTTTCATTACGAGCCGAGAACGTGTAAATTTAAAAACATTAGTGCTCACTGAGGAATACGTTAGTTAAAAATTAACTAATTTATCTCACTATAAATATAAGCGTACAGCTCTCTAACAGTAACTTGTAATAATAAGTATTGTGGCCATGCGATGTTTTTTGTAATGCTTTTAAGTATTTATTGTGGTAAGCTATTTGAGTAACAGTAAGCTAGTTGGTTATGTATACAGAATTAGTTGAATACGTATAAAATTTAACATTACGGGAATTCAATATTTTATCAAAATCAAAATAAAATATCAAAAATCAATAGTATAACTAAAATAGAATCTGTAGCAGGGGTCCAGGGATTGATTCCCGGCAGGACCAACTTTGGAAATGAACTTTTCATAGAAGGCTCTGTTCTAGATGTGGCAAGTAGTGGCAGGGCACAGTGCGGTTCGCATTCATCTGGGCAGCCCCCAGATCCCTTCCTTAATTTCCATATCCCTCCGGCGACCTACTGTGATTGCCGATCACAGTATGTCGCTGTCGCACAGTTAAAACTGTTTTTTGTCATCAGCGCACTTACAGAATCTTTTTATAATAATAAAACCCAAATGATACACAAAAGAATTGTTCAATAGAACAAGAGATGAAAATATACTTATGTCAAAATTTGTGATTTGCTTTTTTTTAAGTGAAATTGAACAAGAGTAATACTATATGTCAAACATAAATGATTGTGAGTAAAAACTTAAACTGTGAGAAATTTCCTTAACCTGGGGGTAACGCTATCACCCATCATTAACGCTTTTTTTTAGTAATTGGAGTGTTTAAGAAAGAGAAAAAATGTATAAATTCGCTGGCGTGTGTGGCACTACCTGTTTTTAATTCCCGGGTGGAGCGCGCCGGCGCCCGAGGCCGTTCAGCAGTGATAGATTAAATTCGACACGGCATCTCGTGATGTCATGCCAATTTTGAGGCTCGCCGTGTCGTCACGCTCATTTGCAGCTCACAGAATACTGCACGTAGCTTTAAACGCTTCGCTAAACATTCATAACTACACGGCCGTATCTAGAACCACGATCAACTTTAAGGGGCTCCGTTGTACCTGTTCACATGAACTTTAAAGCACAAGTGAAGCTTATTATGTATGTATACAATTTATATCATTTACCTAACTAAGGGCTTTCCTAAAACTCATTAAAGTAATAATATGATTGTGAAAAATAATAAATTATATGTAATCTCCAGTTACTGCTCTACAAATAGACTTCTTAATCAATATACATTGTAAATATCTCTGCAGAATAAGCCCAACGTAGTATGCATAGTAACAGTACTAAAATTTCCTCTAAACATCGAGTCGAGGAAACAAAACATTACTCGTCTATTTGTACCGAGTGAAAATTATTTAATGTACGCTCTTAAGTGGTTTCGCTGATAGTTCGTAGAGTGGCGAAAATAGCAAGTTAGCTGGAACCGTGCTCGGTGGCGGTCGCGACAACCTCCTGGAACTAATAAAGGGCCGTTCGTGTCTGCGCCCGCGCACTCTACGCAACTGATGCGAGCCCACTCCCCAGACTACGGCTCGTTAACACCGAACGCACTCGTAAAGGCGCTTCGACGAAACTCGGCTATTATACCTTTTGAACATTGCTGATATGTACACGTGTTTTAATCTCTTACATCAAACACTCTCACTTCAATGAATGTTACAAAGTTAATATAAATTTTAGTGGCGTCTGGAAGTGTTTGCCACAAAATATTAGATTTTTAGAATAAATGCATGTAGATGAATTTCCAAAGCATTCGAACCGATTAATTATATTCATAAAATAAGGTAACAAAAAATATATAGGTACAGTTAATAAAATATTATCGGTGTGGCGTTGCTTGTTATTGGCGACGATGGCTACCTATAGGCTATGTCCACACTATCCTTTTCATCTTTAATTTTCATCTTCATCATTCAATGTCATTTTCGTCTAACGCATTCAACTGTTGCATGCATTACAAAGCATGCAACTAACTGCACACATTCCTTCAGTTTGACGACCTTTCTAAAATCCAAGCCATCTAAAGCAATGATACTGTTGTCTCAATCACTTTTTTGTCTTCTTATTAAATGCCGTTTAATGTTTATTCACAGAGATCCCATGGAGCTGATGTTGATGGAGCAACAATTGTTGCGATCACCGTTGCGTCTGTACGCGGGCAGTGTCGAAGATGAGGCTGACAAACGAGCTGCCTGGGCGAGAACGCCACCTGCTCTTCAGTTATTGGCTTTGGGAGGGAGGTCTTGGCCTTCAGCGTGGCCTCAGCCTTTGGCTTTGCCGCCAGATCTTTGGCTGCAGAAACCACCAGGGGCTCTTAGGTACTGTCCTTACCCGCCACCTGCACACCCTTCAGCGTCAGCACCACGCGCTGATCACGCCTCATCGCCAAGACACCCCCTGTGAACTGTAAAAATTGATACCAAACTTTCAACAGAACGTGCTGTGACTGTAGAGTATGATGAACTGTGAAATCGTAGAGTAACTGATCGATAGTTGATATCTAGTGTACCAATAGAGAATGTATAAGTACGAGTATTGTAGAGTTGTAATGTTACTATATTATAGGTATTGTAGGTAAGTTATGATAAATAAATTTTAATGTAATTCCAAGGTTCCTACCGATATATACCTACTTGAACTGTAATGTTATTGTAGATTTCAGATGAATTTAAAAATGAAATAGTTACCTGCAAAGATTACAAATTTAATAATTACTTACATATTACTTACTTAATTGTGTAGAAGGATTTTTAATACAGTCGAATTTTTGTAGACATCAAAACGGTCTTTCAGGTGTTTCTGATAAAAATAAAAAATGCAATGAAAATTGTTTAACCAAAGATTTATTTAAATTGCACAAACTGAAAATTAAAAATAAAATAAAACTATATATTTGATAAGTTTAAAAAATATAAACAATTGTAAGAATTTTGTTGTATATTTTTTTAAAATAGTGCATTGTATATCTACTTACATTCCATAAATTTTTGTTTATTTTATGTCGATTTTATGCTAACGAAGAAAAACTGTTTAATAAAAGTTTTAATTTTCTATGATAAAATTTGTTATACGAGTGAGTAGTTAGGGTAAAGGTCTGCCTCATGTCTTAATATGTTATAACTATTTTACTTCGCTTTCCGAGAAACTCATACTAAAGTATCATTTACACGCAAGCTCCGAGGAATCTTTGTAATGTTGGAGTAAACATCTAGTGCAGTTATATTATATTATCGGTGATTATCGATGTTAAGTAATAATAAAATTAAATTTACTTTCAAAATGTCAGATTTTCAAAAGGTCAGACTTTCAAATGGTCAGTTTTTCAAATCGTCAAGACTTTCAAATGGTCAGAGTACAATCAAAAATAAAAAATCAAATTGTATGTAATTATTATACAAGCTATTTTTTTAATGCTATCCTGAATTAAATAAAAAAATGTTTTAAAAGTCTCAAAATAATATACTCAAAATCTGAGGTGACTTTTACCATGTCATAGCTGTCTTACTTACAACGTATCTTGTGAAAAAATCACATGATTTTCTAATTTAGTTCTAATTTGATACAAAAAAAACCAAGACTTAAATTGCAGCGGTTTTAAAATGAATTAAAAATATTAAAAATAAAAACCGATAATTAAATTCACAAAAATAATTAAACCTACTTGTTATTTTTATGAAAATTGATAATTTAAAATTCTCGAAAATCAAAGTAATACGAAAATAGCCCAATTGAACTTTCTTCTTTGTTTCTTTTTTCTTTTTTTCTTTCTTATTATTTTTGTTTTTATAAGTTGAAATTTAAAATTTCAGTCTTTAGGTATTATTAATAAATATTAAGATTTTCAATTTCAAGTAGCATGTCGCTTTTTAAATTAGTGACATTGTGTTAACTGTTTGCAGAAGTATTAAAATATAATATCAGAGAAATAACTTTTAAGCTCTTAAAAATAGGGCTCTAATTTAAATGATTTTAAGTTGACTTTCTTAATACTGTACACATTATAAAATGTAAATTTTGTAATTTTTAAAGTATTATAATATGTTGTATTTTAAAGTGTATGAGGTATATATTTGTATGTAATGTATAATTGTTTAATTAAATTATTTTTGTAGATTAAGCACTGTATATAGCAACACAATAGGTGTATGTAATAAATAAAATAAAATTAGTATGGCGAAATAATGTTTTAGTAGAAAATTATGTCGCGAATACTGCTCACATTCGTTACTCACTTGCCTATCTTTTAATAGATATTTCCTGTTTAATAATAACTATAAAGTTACATAAAATATATATGAACTAATTAACTGTCAATGAAAATGTTAAAAGATTGGATTGATTAGATTATTAAAAACTGATTTCAAATAAATTTAATTTAATTTAAAAATAAATAGCGAGTTTCGTGTGAACTCATTTCTGGTTAATAGGTTCATATTGTTATTTTTTTATAAGTTAATAAATACAATGTAAATAAATATTCCAATATTTTTATTATAATATGATAACCTAAAAACTTGGACTGGAGAGCTAAGTATTTAATTTATTCTTTAAATATAATTACTTCTATGAAGTTTCAATTTTTGGAATATTCTATAGTACCTACTAACACTCACATGTATATAATATCATTATCATGTAACAGAAGTAGGTAATGATTAAAAAATAACAAACTAAACCCCACCCATTATTTTGATATTACCTATAGTTTCTAAATACCTATTGCATTTACTATTGGACTTTTATTGCTAACTGTTAAGATTTTTTCCTATTTGCCTTTCACATTTCTAACACATTTTCTAAAAAACCAGTTAACAATAATTTACATATTTATTTTTCATTATTTATTGAGAATATTTAAAATATTTGTTATTGAATCACTACGAAACCTAAACAAGTACATAAATTGCTTCATTTAGTATTTAATGCGACGAATGTTCATTTGAATACCTATTGTTTCAAAGTGTGAGCAGTTCGCGAGAGTAGCGACACATATCAGGGGTCAACCCTAAGTGTTAATAAACTATAAAACAAAAATATGTTGTTTTATTCATTGCTTAGAAACAAATACTTTATTACTTTGAGCAAGTAAACAAATATACTTGAAAATTTAACAAAAAATGAACCTTAAACTTATTAATGAATGACCGTAATTAATACCCAAAGTATCAATACTCAATATACCTACTAATGATAAATCTGTAGGGGTTGGTCATGGAGTAATTTACTTTGTTCTCAGAAATATCGTGTATATAGGCTCTATACATGATACTGAATCTAAATTGACCATTTTTAATTTTTTTTCTGTATGTATGTTCCTCCACGAATGAATTGATTTTCACGAAACTTGGTAGATAAATATTTAGAAGTACGGGACACGTGATAGGCTACTTTTTTATCTTTTTTAACGCGGACGAAGTCGCGGGCAACAGCTAGTAGGTATTTCATATATCTAAAAAATAAACGGTTTCTTTTTGTAAGTTTTTTGTACTAACTCAAACATTCATGACTACATATTGAAAATTATTTCTGTAAATAAAATTATAGAAACGAAAGCATTTAAGAAGGGAGAGATGTTCTTTTCTGAAACCTTCGGAGTTTGGGTAGGTACGTACCTACATACTATTTTTTTAATCCTTTTGCTGTCGCAAAATTGGTTATTACCTAACTTTTAATTCGATTTAATAAGGTTTTTTATTCAATTAAAGCAATGAAAACATGCATATGGTATTCACATTTCGTTTTTAGGTATCAGTCCTAAGCGAGCACACAATGTATTTTCTTTCAAGCATTTAATTGTAAGCTGTTTTATTCGTACTCGAACACTCGAGCCTAACTAATAGTGGGAAAGAGAAATAATGTTACGACTTTGATACCTACCTATATAATACATGTGGAAATAGAATGGGCACAAATTTACAATGCATTATCTACATTTTCTTTAAGTTTTACAATAGAAAATAAAGACTACATAACATTAAACCTGGGTAACTATTTAAAATAACTATGTTACCTGAATTTCAGCTAAAATATTGATATTTTAATTTTGTACTTCATAATTAATTAATTCTTGATTTCATAAATTGATAATACACACACACAAGGTATACCTTGTAAAGGGTAAGAATTTAAGTAATACATTTACGTACATATTATAGGTACAGGTAATATGTATAATTTCCTGATTTCTGTTAGTCTATTCAATGAGAAGGTAAATATTTATTTGGTCACTAGGTGGCGGTAGTCATAGCACATTTGTTTACACAATAAATCGGGCCACTCTATAGCGGGCTCGCTTCCAACACATTTAAGTACATCAAGCTGCAGAGATTTGGTGTGAGCATTGTGTGTAAAAAGTATTAGAAGAAAACCAACTACGCTATTGTTTGGAGAATAGTTTCATATACATACATATTGGCATGTTTTTCACTCGACTTTATTTTTTATAACTTTGTTATTAACAATTTTATGCAAAAATATGCAAATGCTTTTTTTTTAGTTTTTTGCTTATAAAATTGAAACTATCAGGATAATCATGATAGTATGAATATGAAACTATTCTCCAAACAATAGGCGCTTGGTTTTCTGCTAATACTTTTTACATGACAAAATCTCTGTAACAAGCTATTAGACAATTACACCTTGGTGTAATTGAAGTTTCAGAATTTCGCACTGTAGAATAAGTATGTTTTCTCATTAGTCACATAATGTAAAAAAATTATAAATATCAAAAATTATTATAAAAGTACATGAAACTCCTAGGCTGACAAAGTTAATTGCGTTCAAAAAAAATATAGTTTTTAAACAAATTCTGATAAATCAAAAAAAAAAAACTAACTTCTTAGTTTTCTTAGCGGTAAATTTTATTTATTATTCAGAGAGGTACTTAGAGGCTGGCAGGCAGAATCTGCTAGGTGTAAGGTATATAGCTATCGTAAATAATTGTCCACTGCAGCTGTAAGCAATTTTCCTATAAAATATGGACATAAAACACCGACATTAATCAAGGATGACTGTTATTAGCATTTCCCTGAATGTCTCCATCTACCTCGAAGAAAAGAACTGTTGATAAAACACTATACATTACACTAGAAATTAATACAGGGGAAATTAATACACGGGGAATATTCGCTCCGTGAATTAATTTAATTGTTTGCAATTACTTGATGTGTCATTAAAAACAGTGAAATGATTGGAAAAATATGTAAAAAAAATTGTCCCCAATAATCACACTGTCCATTGGAGAGTTTGAATTTTTTATTTCTCGATATGAACTGCTATTAGATCGGTACAAACCGTTACAATTTGCAAGACAGATAATAAATAATCATCACACTTTTATTTTCTGTCTTTATTAAGTGTCATTAGGCATTATTAAGCGCATATATCGATGATGATCGGCCTTCCGTCCGTCCGGTAATTGCTGTCGATGTAAGGCGGCCTACAAATTGAAAGCGGCCGTGGCCCGAGGCGAGTATTGATGGATCTGCTGCCATCGTGAAATTATAGCCGGCCCTTGCGACAGCTTCGCAAATTATGCGTATAATGCTAGTAAATAATACTACGTTCGCTATAAATTCATAAAAGCCTATGGTCCCACGTATCGCTCGCGTGGAATTCGTGTGCGTTTTTCGCAAACTGTTCGCGATGACAGCTAGGGGCCTGTCCAACTCGAGAAGCTTACCAATTCCATACCACGTAATTCCATGATTACCATTTAGTTATTAGTCGTAGCAATAGGTAAGGTACATAAAAAGAACATTACATTTCTGAGACATAATTATAGTCCATTACAAATTATAGTCCAGTATCCCTCCCCTGGATTATTTTTCCAATTATTAACAGGCTGAAACTCCATGAGTAGCTTTGGTTTGCCGAGACGTCCACTTTTTTCCATTGCGAAAATTCTCGATAGAGGTAGCTAAGTAGTTAGCAGCCGTAAACAACTTCCAAGCGTATTACTTGGAAAACGTACCACTAAATTTTTAGAACTATGCCGCCATTTTATTATACAAATACAAAAAAAAAAAAACAGCTGGTTAGTAAAATCCCATCCCTCCCAAAAAACCACTCCCAATATATCAAAATATCGAGGTCATAAAAAATATTACTAACCAGCTGATTTTTTGTCTGTAGCTTAGTAAACATTGAGTGGCAAGTTTTCCTAGTCCTACGCTTGGAAGCCTGTTAGTAATTGAAAAAAAAATCCAGGTGAGGGATACTGGACTATTACAATAAGTTGAGACAACAAATTCTCCCAAAATATCTATTACTGAGCTCCCACGCTCGTACAGTGCCACTTTAAGGGCACTCCGTACTTAAGCTGAAGCTGAAAAGTTCCCTTTAGGGACGAAATAATTTAATGTATTATTAACCAATTTGTTTTATAATAATATTTTTTTTTTAATATTTTAATATTTGGACAATGATTAGGTATACAAATTGTGATAACTTGCGTAAGTATAATATCAACAGACAAGCGTAAATTGTAACTGACAATGTTAATTGTGCAGTTTACATGTTTAAAAAACAAACAATGTAATTCAACGCATAAGTATTTTTCTAAAATTTAGTATTCATTCTATTTTAAGTATAGGTAGGTCACAAGACAGGCTGACGATCCATTTGATGGTAGGTGGCGACCGTCGCTATAAGCGTAAGTAAAGCCAAAAAATATAATAAAATCTAAAATTAGGTATCTCTTAAAATTAAGTAAATAATTAAATAACTTGTGCGACATATTTCACAAAATCATTTTTTCATAGTAGCGAATTTTCACATCGCGTTCTTTCATGATCGCAAATTTAATTATTCGTCTTTAGCGATTATTCATGAAGCGTTTTATAGGTATCGATTGCACATCAACACCTAAAATATTGCTAAACAAACTTCTAAACTTAAAAACTTATACCAATATTTGAAGTACTTAAATGCAATAAAAGGTGTTACTTGTTACGGTTTTATCGTTCATTGTGCCCGCGAAAGGCGAAGGGAGCATCGAATGACTGGCAACGCCAGCCAGCGACTCGACGGCGCATAAATTAGCACGGGTACATTTCGCAGACACCAACTGATTGACTCCTTTCATTACCGTTTCGCATTGTTCGCTGGGAGAGAAAAATTACACATCCTTTACAAAAATATCCTACAACACATTTCATAATTATGGACTATTGTGGTGTTGTCGAGCTAATTCTTCGGGGAAGTGTGCTCAGTGCCCGAGGAGTCACAGAGATATATCGACGCGCTTAAAGACTTTGCTCGATTCTGTAATGGCTCGCGCTGATTAGTTTCCGAGGGAAACACTGGTACGAAGAAAGGTTTTAAACGTTTAATGTCCTGTCAGAGATATATGACGGGCATTGTATGATTAAAATACTTTCCCATTCACGTGACTCGTGTACTAAGAGATTTGAAAGATGCAAATACGGTTTCAGAGATAATCGAATTTCACCCATTGGAGTGTGCAATAAAATGTTGCTAGTATTATTGCGGGCATTAATTACGTTCGTTTATCGGTGCGGCAGTATTGTTCTTGGTGCAGCAGATTATCAGTGATTAAGGGCGATAGACGTCTCGAAGCCCACGTGCGGGTTTATGCCCGGTCGTGCCCCGTACCAGATTGCAATCTGCCCATATCGCGCCTGTGGGAACACATTTTATCAATACTGAGATTTAGGTACCTACTAAAAGCTCAGATAAAATAAGAACTAAAGATAGAGCTAGTAAAACTACGCCTTCGCCGTGGACATACACTCCAATCAACTACTATGCAATCAAAATAGGCCTCGTCTTATTAAAATATTGCTAGTATTTATATGCCGAATTGCGTAGTAAAAGGATGTAAAAATACCTAAGGTTTCAAGAAATAAAAAGCACGAAGGAATTTCATTTCATACAGAAATAAACTTGAAAACCAACATTTTTAAAACAAACAAAAATTGAGGTTATAGCTCAATACACAATACACATAATCTCAATACAGTAAACGGTTTACGCACACATTATAAAACTGACTAAATTGACTTCACTATGTTGTCCACGAAATTCAGTCTATAGTTATTATTTGGTCTGAGACTAAAAGCGGAAAATCATTGTTTTAAATGCACCGCGTTTCTGCTAAAAGCGATTTGTTCTAACGAGATACCGTCTGTCGCGGATAGAAATTGAAGACAAAAGCATGTCAGGTGAGCCAATTTGCGCGTTGAATGCTTTCGAAGTGAATCGAGGCGCTAGACGTGTACCTTTGTCGATCAAGCTCGTGTATAGACAGATCGGGTTGTCTGTGCCAAACGTTTTTCTAAGTCGATTTTGTAACGGTGCCCGTCTGTCGATCGCGTCCGGCGTCAGCTGCCAGCTTCGTCGATGCAATAGACAAGTAAATAGTTCTGGGCTAATCGTCGCGTCCAGCAAAGGGAAACGACGAATTACTCCGTCACGGAGTTCCCAACAATTGCTTTGTGTTGCCAATAGACACAAAATCGATTGAATCGTCTCTTGGCGATTGTGTGAGTGAACTTTCTAAGCATCTCAAGTATTTGCATAATAGTCTTAATCAAAATAACACAATTTCAAAATACTTTTTTGTAGTAGGTATAGGAATCAGTTTTGTATGCAGATAAGCAAATCAGTTTATTTTCGTTTTAACGGTTGAAACATACCATATTGTACGTACCATTAGGTGAGAAGAAATTATTTATACCTAAATTTTATTGGGAAAAAATATTAGGTGTAATTTCGAAATGGGGTTTGATATATTATTATTACGTTTTCTATGTTTTAAATTATTAAAACACCGTGTATTTTTAATACAAGTCAACATTTAAAAAAAACTATGCCAAGTTCTGAATGATGTCATTAAATGCAGTAATAGTAAGGCATGCATACTTACTATACGTTTTCACTACTTTAATGAAAGTCCCTTGAAATAACAGTACCTACGTGTGCTGTCTTGAGTGAGAAATGCCAGAGCTTATGGCCTAACCTCACCATGATTTCTAGCCCTTTATCCTATTACAGTCGGCAGTAGGTACATTTGAATTTACTATGATGTTTTCCTGTTCCTAGGCGACTATAGCCTCCTACTATGTCAGTATAGCAAATTAAACTATTCTCCACACAATAGCGCAGTTGGTTTTCTTCTAAGACTTTTTACATGTCAAAACCTAGGTTGATTGGCCTATACAATCAATTCGGCCGTTAGCCTCACAGTTTCTTTTAATCATTTTTATGATAAATAAGAAGGTACCTAATCACAACACAAGAGATAGATGTAATTAGACGTAAATACCTACAGTTATTCAGTTCTAAATCATAATCCGAAGTCACGAAAGGTACTAAAGAAGTTTTATATGGACATTAAAATGTTTACTTTATTGCTTGTACTGTGTTGGTTAATAACTCGTTTCGTGCACATGGCGTTTGCAATTAATATTATTTGACTATTAATTTTGTCAACAGTTGAAACATTTCCGTAATTTACAAATGGACATTAAAAGTACTGTCTTTCATTTTTTCACTTAACCACATTACTTATTTTACTTTACACTTTTTAAGACAGTCAATAAATCGCAAGGCAATCACACCAATCCTCTGAGAAAGCTAAACTTTAAAAATTCGTTACCACCATTAAATACAACAATTTTAAATATTATCGATAAAGCATATTTTAATAACGTTCATATAAAAGTAAGTAATTTTGAGAGCTACTTAGACTTAGCCCATAATATGACTGTCGTTATCTAGTCCAGAGGAATCTGTGAAATAGGCAATTTGACTAAGTACTAAAACGCAGCCAGTTGTTTCGATCGTGGCATCGATGGCTGGTGTAAATGATAATGATTATGTTGATCGCTAATACGTACGGTGTGTTGTGTACAGGACTCGTGAGTGACGCGGTGAGAGGTGCCGTCGTTACGTTGTGTTCTGATAGACACGAGACAGCCTAACAGCTTATTGCCTTCGGTGCAGAAAGCACACAACGATAAAATGCATGTCTTGCGCCTACAGGTTTCAACATCGTACTTAAGCAACTAGGTTTGAATATTTGTATGAATCTGTTAGTATTAAAGGAAATATATATGTTTTTGACGAGCCCATTTGATGAGTGACTAGGGTGGGTACGATTCTCGGCAGGGGAAATTATGGAAATAAACTTTCCAAAGATACCTCTGGTCTGTCTGGATTTGGAAAGTACGTTTCACAATTATTTGAAGTAATCCTACAAATAGTTACTATGGAACTTAACATAAAAAACATTAATTTTTAATTTATCGAAACATTATTTTTTAATTTTATTTTATTACATGGATTTATCGAAATGTCAAATTTGACATTCTATTACATGATACTAACAGAATTGTATTATTAGAGCTGAGAGTAATAAAGTGCATAATTCAGTTACTGGTCTAGTACCTACCCCATTTCGCATAACATAAGGTTTTACGGTCAGTGAGAAAGTCTTGAACTATATTTTAGTTGTCTGGTAAAGTGATTTTTTGCAAGAAACAAACAACAGGTAACCTGAGGCGATAAGAAAGTTCAGACACGGCAACATCGCGAATGATCCTAGAGCTGTAATTACGCGAATAAAGCAAACCCACTTTAGCCCTATTTGCACATCACATTTCCACCAGCCGGCTATTAAGTATATTCCATTTCATTCTTATAAAACTACTTTGTATGTAACATTAAACAATCATAGGATTTAATTGATTTTGAGAAATAGAGACACACAGAGAGACTACTTTGGACTTTATCGTAAATGGGAAATGGATTTGCATTTTCGAATTAAAGCGAGGAGCGCGTTAACCAATAAATTATCTAACCCCCCCCCCTCCCTTTTTTTTTAAAGAGGAATCCATCATGGGTATCTCATCCGCTATATTCAAAGTTATTGCGAGGTCAAACAAACACTTTCTCAACTCGCCCTTGTTAAAATTAAAAAATAAATTTAACTTTTTTTTTCTAAAGTAAAAAATGGACATTAAGTTAAGTTTTAAACCTTTCGCTAAGTTTTTGGTTAGCTATTATTTGTTAAAAAATTACAATTCAACCCCTATCCCTATTTTCTACAATATATTATGACCTAACCCATTTTCTTCTAACTCTTACCATTTTTGTATAACTTAGAAAAAAAACATAATTATGCTTTTGTCTTTTTCCAACTCTTCTACAGGTATATTCGAAAATTCTTTTCATCCATCGACATTATACAATATCAAAATATCTTTAGAAAATTCAGAAAAAATATCAAAAATGCCCCTGAGGGCCTCAAATTATGATTTGTTAGTAAATTTTCCTGGATCATATCTTTTCCTCGATAATACCCATAATTGCAATAAACACACCGTTGTGTCGAAAGGTCATAAGAACTATTAACGGATGCTTTGCAACGCAATTAATAAGTAATGAAACCGTGTTTACAATGAGAAATCCATCTTTACGATACATTGCTCTTTAATAACCTTTACATGATCTCACGGAAACAGTGACTTCTATAAATCTATCAACGTTTTAATTCTGTAGTTCGTATCAATCAAATGTTTTTTTATCATTTTAAATTATATCACTTTATTATAAGAGTTAGTAATTTATTACGCTATTACATAGAAATCGTAATAACATAGATAAGAAACGTGTAAAAATAGAGTAGGTAGCTATAGCACAGAATAAGTAACAGTATAGGTACTACAAGTAGGTGAAGTAGGCTTTACGCATCTTCATTTATGTTAAGATTGTCAGACAACTTGTCCATCAAGTGAACTCTCAGCTTGTTTGTCGATCTTAACATTAAAAAAAAATAGCTACCGAGTTGTGGTTATATGCCACATTATCATTAATAATATGTTTTCAAATCTAATGCTAATTATATTAGATCAAGTTGTGGTCATTGGAGTAATGATGTCGAAGTGGCGCTCGCGCATTTGCGACCGGGAGACGCGGAGACCGTCCGTGGTCGGGCAGGCGAGGCCGAGGCGCGAGGTGATCCCTCAGGTGCGCCCTCGGAACCCGCCCCCTTGTTTATTGCTTATTAGCGGACTGCGCGGCGGCACGTTTGAACTGCCGCTCTTTGTTCTCGCCGACATCGGCCCGCCCCCGCCCCGCACACACCCCGCGGCCGGTCACGACCAGTACGCTACGCGAATCATAAATTCCTGCTATTTGACGTTAGCCTGTGTAGGTGATATTGATCTTAGCGCAATGATATCTGCTCGTAGGAAGGAAATGTACCTATTGGCATCGTAAATTATAATCGTTTCATATATTACTGGCGCGTTTAGATTCCAGTTATTCTTAAGATGTAGTTTCCTTTTGTAATATTTCTGAAAGTTGTTATTGACGCGCCATTTTAAAGAAAATCAACTAACAAATTATTCTCACAAAATTTTCCAATTTATTTTATTTTTAAAAGCAAATAATGCTTATCTACTTCTTGCAGTTTCGGAATCATAACTGGGTTATATGTCCAATCCTCCTGGCCGCAGTGACCACCCCATTGCATAGTAACAGTATATTCCTATACGCTTGCCTTCAACCTTTATCCAATAAGAGTAGCATTTAATTCCCTTTGGTGTTCGATGACCACACAAACCACCGTAAACTTACCTGTCGTCCTCTATCATAAAAAAGAAATATTATGTTTTCTGTAGTATTCAATTCAGTTCGGTGATTTCTAGGGGAGTGTTGTACCAACAGTGGAGAGTGGGAAGTGCGCTGTATTGTTTATTATATAGTTAGATTAGATGCCAGATCTAGAGCAAAGTTTCCGAGGATTACTTGCAGTGGAATTTGGGAATTTTCAAATGCTAAATTATTTATAGGTGACCGTAGCCTTCTTGCTTTCAAACCTTCCATAAACAAACATGCGACCACTCACAATAAATGCTTCAATATTTTTATCATCGCTTTGAAAAGGCCTCCGTTTAGATAACAATCAATTCTGTCTAACGGAAAGTTGACATGAGCATAGGTGGTAAAGGAATATCTTGCGAAATAAAAAAGTTCCCTGAACACGGGGTGGTCAGATAACAAAAGAACTTTAACAAAAAGCTAGTGTTACGAGGTATGCGCGGAATGCACTTGAGGTGAGTTGTGGTATAGTTGGCATACGTTAATATGTCAGCAATTAACACGCTTGCTCGCGGACGGTTTACAAGTATTCATTATGAGAATGCATTTATTAACATCTACTCGTGCAGTTTGGTACGTTACGATAATATGAAATAGTAAAAGATGGTATCATAGGTATGTGAATATTTTTTATAGATAAAGTGAGACGGATGATTCCATATTGTATCAGGTGGGAATGAAGTAGCCTAATTTTGCATTTAATGTGTCCGTGGTACTCAAATTTGTGTTGTGGGGACGACAGCGACTGTAATAAATAATTTTAAATGAACATTATTGAAATACACGTTACGTACGGTGCGTTACGTATTAAATTCGTATTGATAAAAATCAATAGAAAAAGGAATAAGTTAGTATGAGTTTGAATATTTGTCAGTTGTATCAGTTATCAACTATTTAGTATTCAAAAAGATCGAGATAAAATTTGGCAATGACTTTGACAAATAAGATAATTTTATTTCCGGTAAAAAGTTCTGGGCTAGAAACATTTTGGAATAAAATGTGTAGTTTCAACCATAGTTTCTAAATGACCCAAAAATATCATACATTTGCAACGCACTTAAACTATAAAAGTGGGCTTTTGCTGAATTAGGCCAACAAAAGTAACCTAATATTTCAAAATTACTATGCAATATAGATTGCATTTGATACTTTAACTAACGTTTACATTATTAAATATGGATATACGTAATTCTTATAAATAAATCATAAAATAAACATTAATCCAAGGTCAATAAAAAATTACACAGATGACACGAGACAACGAATAAAGTTAATTTATGATAATAATTTTTCTTACGACAACACCGTCGAAGTTCCTGGAACCAGATCGGTATCAAAATGTTGTTCAATAGCAGAAACGCATTAGGCACCTACATGGAGTGCGGGGCGTGGGTGATATAAATTCTACGAACATTCATCTAACAAGGGAACGACAGAATTCCTGACGGAGCCTTTCCATTATTACACAACACAGCTATCATCATTGAAAACAGCTGCATCATGCAAATTATGTATGCGATATTAATCACGATAGAGCCTACACAAAAATCTACTAAAGCGGAAAAATGTTGCCGCTCAATATATTGTACTATGAATCTGAGCGAAGAAAGATGAGGCTCGTTCAGTATTGCTTATCCTTTGCTTTGTATGTAACAAGCGGTTGTCGTTCTAAATGCAACCGTAAAGTCGGTGCAGTGGAGATGAAGATCGTGTGCGTTGATTGTGGATTATGATGTTTCAATTTGTATTCAAGTGTTGGCGATGCGGCAGATAGTGGCCAGAGTGGCTGGGCGCGGCGCTCGCTAATGGGTGTGATAAGATCGCGCGACCACGCCTCGACCCTGGTAAAGCACCGTGTGACCGCGGCTCACTGCACCACTGACTATTTTGCAAACATATGATAAATAATACAAAAAAACACTAACGACCTAAAAAGTAATGTATTTTGACAGTCAAAATTTGATAGCATTTAAAAACTTTACATATTATGACAAGTATACCCACAGGATGTGTGATAAAAGAAAATGTTCCTGCATTGCTAAGTAGTACATCTCTGCTTTATAAATTAGATGTCCAATAGGTTTAATTTAATATCTTCATCTGTTCGCGAATGTCGCCCACTATTTCTAGTGTTACCTAGATACAGTCGAGGTAAAAAAAGGTTCACTTTATAGTCGACATTTGCTTGCACGAGGGCAAATATCAGACATGCTAAAATTTCATTTTTTTTTCAAAAGGTGACTTGATAAATGAATGAATTTGAAATTTGACGAAGGTTTCCGTACCCCAACTGTACATACTTAGTAACTATAATCACATAGTAGGAAGTAAATACTATTCTGAGTAACTGTTCTAAGGTCAAGTTTCATAATGATACTACTAAGTAATTGCCTTGCATATCTGGCAAACTATCTACGTTTCCTTATAATATTATGTCTCATTAATATATTATTCTTGTGTACAGAAAATATTTTCCGACATAATATCAGGCCGATGATAACCGAGGAACAATATATAGTAATAAATAAAGTAACGCTTTACTGCCGATCATATCGCCTTTCACATTAAAGCAAGCTGCCACTTTTTGCGTGCAATTATACATAAAGAATGTTTAATTTACGAGTTGATTGCGTTAAAGTGGATGAGTGAGAAATTACGGTGAATGGTACGTGATCCTGTATAGCAGACGTTATTTTCAATAATAACTAAATAATAACTTTATGACGTATATATTCTGTGCACCTTTATATCAAAGTGTTCTTATCATCTATCAGATGAGAACAGTTTATATACGAAATTACGTTTGTGAAGCATGCTATTTCAAGACTGTAAAGACTATCTATGGTCAGGATAAGCTCTTTCCATAAGAAGTTATAATTGGTATATGTAAGTAAAGTCAGGGTACGAAAACCTTCGCCAGTTTTCAAATTCATTCCTTTATCAAAATCGTAGACTCTTAGTACCTTTTGAAACTAAAGCACAAAGCAGACAACTGAAATACGTTTGAAATGAAATTTTGGCATGACTGACATTGCCCTGGTGCAAGCAAATTTTGACTTTATGGTGACGAACCTTTTCTTACCCCGACTGTACCTAATATAATCCATAAAAGAACTAAAATTAACCTTATACTGATATCTAGAAAAGTAGCACTCGCAGACCTCTCCATATGAAAAGCAATAAGCATTTGTGGGCTCCACTGTAGAATACTGGCCATACGTAAGTATGGACTGTAGATACGTTGTCCTTGTGGTGATAATATAATTTCTTAATTTAGGTATAGATTATCTATATATAATTATGACAGTGACAGTATGTACTTAGTCTGTGGTGCTGAGTGCAATAAACACTAGTATTTTAATGGTCTGTTCGCTTAACCAGACACTATAATACTTAATTTGAATTTATCGTATCATTCTTACAATACCAATTTCCGTTACTTATATAATTGAAAATATAGACCTACATGGTTTTGAGCTTCACGAATCTTTAAAGGGTCTATAGAATAGTATCTGAAAAATACTAAAGAAGTTAGGAAGTTTCGAAGACTTTGGCATAGTTAGTTGGCAGGTTTGGCGAGGCAGTACGATCTTGGCCATTAAAAACAATCTACAAACGCAAATAGATCTAAGTAAATCGTTTAAGTATAAGTTGAATGTTTCTTTATTATTTTGACATTCTTAAGGATGAGATTCATTTGTGTAGTTCCTCAGCAAATATTACTTCACATACCCAAGTAATTATTGTTAACTTGTGGGCGTCCGTCGTCGGATGTTGGTTATGAATTATTTGTTCACTTTACAATCATGACGATATAACTAGGTAATTGAATGAGAATACATACGTTATTTCAACGCTACTCACTTCTTATTTAAAGTTGCTAATAACATGACTATAGTTACAAAGCGTTCACTAATAACAAATGTTTCTGGACAATGTTGCGACGCGTTTACTGGTCATGTGGTCATGCTACTTGGGTCTCAATTTATATTTTATGTTGTACCTAGCAATTTTATTAAGTTAAAACCCATGAGAATAACGACACCGAAAACAAAATGCCTAGTTTTTTTTCTTATGAATAAGAAACGAACTTTTTTCTGTATTTAATCAATACTATCTCTATACCTACTCGTATTTACACAAGAAGAGATACGTAATTATGAATATATTTTAGGATATATTTTTTGATCATCTCTCGGGAATAGTATTTTTTTGGGTGAAAGGCACCCTGACGTGCAAAATGTCATGGTGATCGGTTACGTAATATTAGTGAAGGCGTCAAAAGCTAACAGACAGATAGATATTCTTTATATATTAGTATGGGTGGATACATAATTCTAAAGATCGGTCCCTATGTAATTTATTTTAAATTTTTAAGGACTATACCCGTATTTTTGTCTAACAAAGTCCACTTACCCTACATTAAAAAAAAATATTTTCATCATAGAAGTAATAATTTTCATTTTATTGGCTCCTATGGCGTTACGATTAGTGAAGTGAACCCCATTATGACAAAATATGAATTAGTGTCAATGAAGGGCAACGCATTCGTTCATCATAAAATCGTATAACGATAATATATGCTATCATAGTGTAATTTAGACTTCCGGTTAATATCACCTTTGAAGTTATTCGACATTTTACGGGAGCTATTGCCCACTCACATAATTTGCCAAGTTGTCTAATATTTTTTTCAATGAGATTTTGATTGGGAGTTTTCGTAAAAATTTCATGATAATTCCATGTCATCCGATACCTAATACTTATCCGACCAGGAAGATGATATCACATCATCGAGCTGACAAAATCCACATTTTAGGTAGGTATGTATACCTAATGTTTTATTTGTTACTCTGTAAGAGGTTGATAATATGTATAATAAGAGTCTTATTTACTTATAAATCTTATACATAATACTTTATCTTAGTTTTCTTAACAAAATTCTGTTTTCTCCACAAAAACATGCAAAAAAGTCGCTTTGTAAGAAAAAATAAGAAAAGCTATACTTTTATTTTATAAATATCTAGGCTAGATATATAATATTTACCAATATGAGTAGGTACAAATTTATGAATACAATGCATACTTACCCATACAAAGGTAAATATGCAAAATAATAACTACTCGTTGTGAAACGTATCCGAATATCCGTACATTATAATATCATTGTATGCAATCGATGATAAAAACGATAATTAGTTGAAGTACGTTACATTTCCGCGAGACTATAAAGAAGCAATTATTGGAGGTCGTGACTAAAGTTCCATTAAACGGTTTACGATCTTATGAAACACGTGAGAAATGTAATAACTTATTAATGCATTTATAGTGCCTATTCCTCAGTAACTTTTTCCGTTCAACGGATACAGTTAAGGATATAATAAAAAAAATAAAAAAATAATTGAGATGGGTTTCCAGCCGTACGTCTGAATGTCCAATGGAAGAAAGGGGAAGGCACATTCTCCAAAACTACACCAGCAATTATTGATGCACTCATCAAAATGCTATAGGTATTAAATTCACTCCTAGATTCTCAATTTTTCTACAAAATATTGAAGCGCTAACTGAATAAAGGTCGCTGATAACATCTGTTCGGTATCCCAGACGCGATGACTACAAATTTTTTACAAAACACTTAACAAGTTCTCGAAATCGTCATTAGTGCAATCCCGAGTGACTAGCGTCTTGTCACATCGTACGATCGATACGATCGGCTGCGAGGTGGCAGCTTCCTATCGCGGTTGGTATCTTCACTCCATTGTGCATGGGAGTCGGCCGCGTTGATCCTTACCTGCCATCCATCAAACGATAAACCCACAAGGCGAGACCGCCGCGGGCCGCCGCTAACAAACATTGAAAAGAAAACTCTAAGGCAACCATAAGAAGCGATCGCGAGTCAGTTTTCCTCCATACAAACGTAGAACCCTAATTACTCCGCTGTTTTATGTTTTATTTACAAAAGTAAGCATGATACCGATTTATCTTGTCGTTAACTAGGTTCGAATGCATACAAACTTAAAAAAAAAGTGTTAATTTAAAAGATGTGATCCTTGAAAGATCCATATTTTAACACAAGTTTTAATGCAACTTTGAGGTTGAATAGGTCACTCTAGTTTACAAAAACTCCAAAATACTTTACATATAAACATTGATTAGTTATTCAAGAGTTCAAATAACTTTACACGAAATAGATATATGCAGTAATTTTGTCAAAAAAAGCGTTGGCCCAAGGGTCTGTTTGTGATTTTATTTTTGGTGTGAATCATTGTGCATCTCACTCGAGTGCTCTTCCCGCGCTTTGTGCTGTGTGAGACAGGACGCATTTTAGCCATGAGACCGATGAGTTCGGGCCGCCGACTTGTTTCATCTTAAGGGCACCATGTCATGTACGAACGATGAAGTCAGTAATCTAGCTAGCTACCTAGCTATTTGTTGTGTTAACCGCTTTTCTGCCAACTTCTTCTGTGTCTCAATTTACTATAATGCCAATAACCGAAGACAGAACGCGACGCAAGTCATTCGCGGAACTAATTGAATAACTAGCTGGCGCCCGCGACTTTGTCCGCGTTGAAAAAGTAAAGAGTAGTCTATCCTGTGACCTGTACGTCTAAATGTTTATCTACCAAGTTTCATGAAAATCAGTTAATTCGTTTAAAAGTTATGGAGGAACATACATACATACAATACCTACATTTATAGATTTATTATTAGTATTGATGGTAAAACATATATCTAGTAGTAGGAATGTGTGTAGTCTATACTAATATTATAAAGAGGAATGATTTGATTGTTTGTTTGTTTGTATTGAATAGGCTCCGAAACTACTGGACCGATTTGAAAAATTCTTTTACCATTAGAAGCCAACACTATCCGTGATGAACATAGGCTACTTTTTACCGCGGGAAAAATGCTTCATTCCTACGGGAAATCTAAAATAAAAGTATATGCTAGCGACTTGGCCCGGGAGATAGCGCCATCTCTCCAAAATACGGTAGTTGGCGTTTTATACTTTTCTACGCGGACGAAGTCGCGAGCACCAGCTAGTAATATATGATTTTTTTACTAAAATTGCATAGTATTTTAAAAGTTTTATTTTAATGAAACATACACACGCTTTTGGGTCACCGTTGGCCTTTGGAGGTCCATAATTTATTACTTAATTGCCACATCGTTGCAGAAGAAACATTAATTCAATATTTGCATTGAATTTATCATCACGCTAGCACCCACTTTTTCATCGCGAAATTCCAATTAACGCAATGAAATTCGCTTAATTATAAAAGTAATTAGTTTCTTTAAGTTGGTTGAACGAATCGTATAATTTATATAGGACCACACCCACCGCGTCTTAGCCGTTGAAAAAGGTTACCAATTGAACGGGCTTTTCGATTATCACAACTTTAATGATACAGTTTCAGCACATTAACGTAAATTCTTCGTTTCAATATTATAAATATCGAAATGACAACTCGTTGTTTTGGATTTTTGGTTTCTCCAAAACCATTAACTGTTGCCAAACATTGGCAATCAAATGTAGCTTATTTGTAAAAATCTGTATATTTTTGTAGAATTATCTGCTCGTGTATTTAACGATTATGAAATCTTCTTTTAATTAAAAGAATCCAGATAAATTTAATCTTAAAATCATCCATCATCTAGATTGTGAGTTTTATTTTTTATTTTCTGTAACTGTAATTTAGTGTTTTGTTTATGAATTCTAAATACATTCCCTACTATTAGCGTGGAATAGAAATTTATTAAACAAAAAATTTAAATTTTTCTAAACTACATAATTTCATTTTCCAGAATTTTCTAAACTAGTTTTGCCGATTTTTCAAAAGGATTAGGTATACGTGTTGTGTTATACTAAAAGCGTTTATTTCTGCAATCAAACATTGTGCCTGTTCAAATTGCTAACATTTAATCGGTACTTTTTTTGCCAAAGTAACATTAAATTTAAATGTTTTCTATAGGTCGCCTTATAAAGGCACCGAACAAAGTAGAGCTATAAAAACATTATTATTTTAAAGTGTGTTGTTCAGTGTAGAGACTGCTCACATTCCGAAACGGGCTTGGGTTTTACGAGCGATGCATGGTCGATCACGACAGCGTACTTCGCTTCGTACAGAGTAGGTATACATTGCGATTCTTTTTCTTATTAAAATTATTTAATGTTGTCTTATGAAAAATTGAGAATTTATACATATTGAAAACTTGATTTAAAAATTATTTAATCAGAATCGAAATCTTGCCACTCAAATGCTACAATTCGAAGCATTAGATTGGTTCAAACAAATTATTTAAATAGTTTTAAAATTATATGTAAGTACAGTCGGCCGCATAAGTCTATTAACACATTCAAAAGTGCAAAATAACTGAACACTCAACTTACTTACTTACTGAAGCTTTTTATGATCGTTTGTGAAGTTTATTTTGTTCTATACTCGTGTAAATAATTTATGGTGCGTTAGGTGTTCAGTTGTTTTGCACTTTTTTTGAATGTGTTAATCAACTTTTGCGGCCGACTGTACATATTGAAGAAAGTTTTAAAATATAATGTATTAACGATTCAAAAAAACGCATTCCCTGAGATGGTAGATAAATGGCAGTAACATTGAGCTTTAAAGCTTCGACACACATTTGACGGGTGGAGGTGGGATGGCGTTGAGGTCTGACATTATAGTTTCTTATGTAGGTACCACAATGTAAGAGCAGAACAAACTATTACCTACTTATTGTTATTAGGCATAATTCTCATTGTGTGCTCAACCACTTATCTTTGTGGCGTTGTGTTTTTAGATATTACTTAAACGAGTAAAAGACGCGAAGAGAATGTGCTAAAATATTTTTTATTACACTGTGTTTAGTGAAATGTAGTGAAATGCGATATGTATTGATAGCTGGAAGAATGCGACGGCAACAAAGTGGTCGCTCCCGCGGCACTATGTCTTCGCGGTTATTGCTCACATATTCTAAGAAGTCGGCCGATGTCTTACAGATTATGCAAGTTCAAAACCCCGCACCGTTAACAACAAGTAGAAGTGTTGACAATAAGGACTTATCTATACATTAAAAATTGCACACATATGTATATATTAGTACTAGCTGAAGCGGCGAAGCCGGAGATGGTCGCTAGTCTATACTAATATTATAAAGGGGAAAGATTTGATTATTTGTTTGTTTGTATTGAATAGGCTCCGAAACTAGTGGACCGATTTGAAAAATTCTTTTACCATTAGAAGCCGACATTATCCCTGATGAACATAGGCTACTTTTTACACCGGGAAAATGCTTCATTCCTACGGGAAATCTAAAATAAAAGTAAATACTAGCGGCTTGGCCCCGGATACACTTGACAGCGCCATCTATCTAGAATCAGGTGAAGCGACTAACATGACAACTGCTTGGTGATATTTTTAGCGATCCGCTCCACGATAGATGGCGTTTTATACTTTTCAACGCGGACAAAGTCGCGAGCACCAGCTAGTGATTAATAAAAGTCAATTCTTAGTTTTTTAAAGGGGTTGTCTCGAATAAACTTCTTAATAAAAACGGCTTCGCTGTCATTAGCAACTATATAAGCTTGTAACTAGGTACTATTTGTACATATAGGTTATACATCAGTAGGATATAAAACAAGAGTTTCTATATATATATTTTAATTTAGTATGACATTGTTAATAATAATTGCAAAGCGACGCTTAAGCTTTCTACCAAAGAAGTATCCCTTTATTAATAAAGTTAATTATACTAACAACGCGGTTGACTTTTGACTTTACAAGTCAGTTATATAGTAAACCAGACTGTGAAGATCTCTTTTAGCATAATAGTTACATTAATATAAGAGATCAATTTACAGTAGATAACAAAGTTAGGGGGTGGATTGAGTCGATTCAATCGCGCAGATGGCGCAATAATTCGATTGTAGTTAACCGGCACCCTTCAAAGACGTGTTCAACTTGTATCATCATAGACGAGTCTATTACTCATGAATTTATAACCTAATATATGTTTTTTTTAATATTAAAATAAACACACTCATTTATTTATATTTCTTGAATCTCGTAATATTGCTCATTTTATGCCCAATGCACGATAGCAAGGAGGCTCAACTGCCTATATATATTTTCCTGTAAAACGCGTAATGTCAAATTAATATTGTCCATTTGAGTCCAGATGACGAATTATTTGTTTACAGTAATTGCTTATTTCTACAGCTTCAGCCACTAAAACGTTCTTAGAGTTTTCCAAAACTCATCAAAATCGGTTTCCAGTTTGACCGTGAACCGAAACAAACAGCATTTTGTGATAACAATTTTATAGTACAGTATTAAAATTACATATTATATTGGTGTATAAGTGAAATTCGTATTCACCCCATCCCAAATGATATTACAAGACTGTAAGTGTTATTGCTCGCGATTAGTGATTGATTTAGTTCACACCGAATCACCCTTAGTCATTGCTACAAACCTTGTATTGTCATTATGTGTATTTGGTACGACTTAATTATAATTATTCTTCCACTCTTCAACATCTTCTAGTATATTATTGTGATATTTATATTTATTTATACTCTTAATAGTTGTATTTATGTATTTATTATCATCCTATTTGTGGGTATGCTTTGTGCAATCAGCGGAGTGGGACCTGGTGACCTGTAACACAGGTATTTCTCAATACCTACCACGGGCACCAGGCTCTCATACAGTTACGACCATTGTTTGTGTATATTACAATTTAGCTTAACATTGTCTGTATATTATGTGGTTTGTGATTGTGTGGAGCTAATAAATGCATTATTATTATTATTATTATTAATTAAAAATATTTTCTTTTTATAATATTAGTATAGACATGCAGTAGTGAGACTGCGAGTGTTTAAGAAAATATGCTTTCTTTGATACTAAAAATCTTATAGGGAGGTAAGTATTATGAATTCATATGGAATGCTAACCAACTCACTACTTTTTCAAATGAAAATATTTTTATACTATGTAAAGATTCTACATTTTACTGACTGGCAAAAAGGCTAATGTCTAGACAAATTGTTTTAATCAATCAGATTAGACCAAGGCAAGACAAAGTTATCCTCATTTCACCACTCATATTTTTGATGTCTGGAAGTACCTACATTTCTCAATCCTGGTGTTAATAAGTATGTACTAAGTTCATAAGAATTATTCAATTTAGTTACAATTTATCATAAAAAAATATTTGATCGATGAGTTTGAATGCATTATTATTTTTGCTGTTACCCATAATATCTACAGCTCAATAAAAGCGTCATAAATATTTAATAGACATTTTCCCACAATGGGGTGGCCATTCACACCCGTTAACCCTCAAGAGCGCCGTAAAACCGGGACGATCGGAATCATATAAATTCTATTCGTACCCTCTGAGAGCTTACTAAGCGAAATTATTTGCTTGTCTCACTTACTGCTAACTTTCAATCCAATTACATGTTACATGCCATCACACATAAAAACAGGAGAGAAATTTGTTTTGAAATTTATTGTGACCTTTTTAAAAAAATATTTTTAAATATTTCCGCTTTACGTTTATTGTTTACATTATATAAAATATAAAACTCAGTTATATAAAACTCGATAAAGATCATTAGACAGACTGTTAGATAGTTATCATAAAATTATCTCAATGTTTTTTATTTCACACAGTGCACAGATTCGACTCACTGGTCAAAAAATTATTGGTCAAATTACCAATATGTCAAAGGTATTGGTAAAGTTTGGAAAATTACCAATATTGGTAAAATTGATAAAAAAAATTGTATTTACAGAAATTTTAGTAAGTAGATTTATTTGAATAAATCGTACCTACAATACTATCATTTTTGTAAGTCCAATGAATGTAATTATTTTTAAAATATTAATTTTACAATTACTCTTGTAAGAGGTACTTAGATGTCGCGTATTTGTAACCTATTGTTTGTGCTTTAATTTTTTTCTAAAGTTCCGCCTCTCACCGCTAATTGAACCGCCCACATGCTTCACAATAAACTCACTCTGGTCATATCTGTCCAGTAAATCGATTTGCATGTTGGAAACATAACTAGACACCGTTTCGGTCAATCTTAATCGATGCTAAACAACGCACACCCACGCAGCAATACGTTTATATATTTCGTAATTATGTCTACAACATTTTGTACAAGATCACTTAGGATAATTATTGTTGGGTACATATACGTATTTTTTATATAATATATTGTTACGTAAATGCTCTTGATTTTTGGTAAGTTTAAAAGTATGTCATTTTAAAAGCGTATACAAATGTTTAAGAGGTTAGTTTAATTAAATTAAAAGGTTAATTAAATTAAGACATTTTTTAATAATGTGAAATTAAATATTGGTTATATAAATAGGTATTTAACTGACACGATTATAAGCTCATAAATTTTATTATACCTAGAATTAGTTAACGATAGATTTTGATATTTAAATCCAAGAACATATTTATTTAAACACAAAAATGTTTTTCGTATGTAATTAAAAATTATTCATAATTTTTAATTAATTTTTTATCTACAAGTTTCAACTTGTAGATAACTAAGAAACTAAGTAACTAGATGAACTAAGTAGTTCATAAATACTTTTATTAAATCAATACCAATGAAATTTGTCTTACAATCATGCTTATTAGCTATGTTTTTTTTAATATACGTACTTATCTTACCTATTTAGTATTTAATTTTTATGTACAGCCGTGTGTGTAGGTATTAACATAATAAGTTACCCACATTTATTTATGACATAAAAAATAGATATGCATATATTATCTACAATAAAGAAATAAATATTAAAGAAATAATTCAATTCAGAATGTTATTGGTCGGGTGAATTCCGCTTGTTGGACTAAGTTCTTTTCAATTTTCCTCCTATCGAATTTGGCTGTATCATCAATCGAGTTCCCACATTTTCCGGGCGCACTTACACAATATCAATCAGGTTTTATTGGTGTTGGCGGGGTGTGGGGAGTGAGCCGGGGCACATGGTAGTGCACGGTGCGAGGGCAGGGTGGTACTATTTGTATCAATAACCTGTCAATGGTCTCGCGCCCCTCAGGGACCTCTGCCCGCAAATCCGTTGCTTGCTCCTCTCTGTGACCGCACGGATTTGATTAGAACCCACCGATTGGCGTGTGAATACTAACTTATCGTTTTTATGTAAACGTTAAATTAAATTAATATTATTATTTAAGTAGTCATTTGGCTAGCTCGTATGACAACACTAAGGGAGTGGCCCCTTAGAGAAAGGTAACCGTGAAATAATAGGATATGTGGAAAATCTGTGGAAAAGTAAACCAAACTACCGAAAGATAAAGTACTAATATTATAGCGTAATATGATATTATTGAATGCTAGCTGGTGCCCGCGAATTCGTCCGCGTTGAACGATGAAAGGTACCCTATGTCTTTTCTGGTGTCCCAGACAACGTGTATGCAAAATTTCACGGTTACCGGTTCAGTAATTTTTCGTGAAAGAATAACAAACATCCATACAAACATTAATAATATGATTACTTACATTATTATTAAAATAATTAAAGAATATTATATATTTTACTGTCGGCAACACAACTGCACCAAGTAGCACCCATTTTTCAGTATTGAAATACCTACAGCTACAGGTTTTAGGTTTTAGTAGGTAATTAGGATGCATCAAGCAAAACACTATCCAGTTTGCCTGGACTTACCAGAGGATTTATGTAATACCTAATACATAATGGATCACGATAATTTAAATTTTGGGTTAACGATCAATTATTCAATTCTTTAAAATTCTCCAAATTACCATAATTCCCTCTGCAAGCTTCCATTTATAAAGTTCCCCCGTAACTGTACATTATCTGCTATCAGCGGCGGTCGACAAAAGTAAAATTGGGGACACCTTATTTCCCTGGCTGGCTTGCAAAACACGTTCACGCTTCCCACCTATCCCCACATCTCAACACCTATAGATACTATCAGTTGTGATATGAGAGCCCCTACGCATCGGCAAATCGCTTTCCATTGCTTGGCGTTGGGGGCCAACGAGTGAAATAGGCGGACGAAATGCAGCAATGAATTGTCGGTATATCAATATTTTTGTGATTACAATGTTGCGCAAGGTACGGATGGTGGCGATTCAGGTGGGCGGCGTCTTCACGCCACTACCGCCGATAACACGCTAATGCCCTCAACTTTGCACCGCAATGGGTGCCAGGGAGACAAGCAGGGGTGGGGGTAGCCAGGGAGATCGCAGGCAATTCGTGGAGGAAAAACGAGAAAAGTCAGATCTTTCGCGTTATTGAACGCAAATAACTTTATCAAGTTGCTATGTAATGCTCAAGGTACGGTACAAGTTGATACCTTCAACGTTACTTTATATTGATAGGTATGATATAAAATTATTGATACAAATTCTGTGGAGTATGCATGATTTATATTGGCATACTTTATACACCATGTATCTAAAATTTGACTAGCGAATAAATCAAACTAATATGAGATCTTGGACGAAATAAATTTATCTGATAATTATAACATATCAGATGTTTTAAAATTCAATGTTTGTATTATTAAAAACTAAATCCGATATAAAATACCTACATGGTTTGACTAATCACTAAATAATAATCAATAGACAAGAATATATTTCGGATATTATGACGAAAGACGTTGGTCAAATCCAACTAAATTTAAAGAAGTTTCATTCTAGTTCAAAGTCATCAAAGAATCTAGTTCAAAGTCATCTAGTTCATCAAAGAAGTTGATATTTCATTATAGGAAGGATATTTAAAGAGAATTTTTAAACTTTTTAATCAATTGTCTGCTTTTGTACACAAATGTAGTTGCTGTGTCCAAATAAACAATTAAATATCGGATGAAATCAATTAGAGAAGATATATGTGCCTTTAGCAGTTGCTTGAAGCAATTATAAAAGGCATGTCGTGTTACGAGCCCGAAACGACGTGCAGCAATATGTGGCAATAAATAAAAACGTTCAATTCCATTAGCGAAACCATTCTGATAATGTGCCCACCTTAGCGGTGAGGGCTCGTGGCCTACTCTTTATGCATTGTTTCAGCGTAACGCGTGCGTAAACGTTAATTTTTCATAACACACGTTCTACGCGTTCTGCGTAAACGGTGGGCCGCCGATTTGTTCCGGTAGCGACTACGCCGGTAAGAGTAGGTACTTATATTTGCGGCAATAAACGTGAATTTATTACCCTGTTACGTTTGCAGTTTTACTGAAATGTGGAGATGTGTGTGCTTGAAACGACGACATTAGCGCCGGCTGCCTCCTTCTCTCCTCCGCTCCTCCCTGCTAAAGTTAAACAATAAACTTTACAATTTTTGCTCCACTCTTTGATACTTAGCTAATTGTCAATTTTTTTTATTGGAGTTTACTCCTTAAGAATCAATTTGCATATATAGTATACTTAATACCTATACCTATAAGCTCGTGGTATGAAAATTTATGGGAGTAAAAATCAAAATTGTTACACGAATGCGTTATGTTATGCGAATTTTAGAATATCTGAAGTTTCAGAGATATTGCGCCATTTACACTACACAATATTATTTTTTCTTTTAAATAAATGATCAATTTATGTAATATAAATGGGTAAGGTTTGGTCCGCGAAAATCATAATCTTACACGTTTTAAAGTTAGTAACATTAAAAATGTGTAGTACCTGAAAACACCTCCTTGGAATGAAAGGGATGAAAATGGCGGATACATATGTGTACTTAAATACATAAGTCCTCTGGCAAGTCGGCAGCTCGGCTGAGAATGTTCACGAACAGAAGAATCAAGGCGTAAATATTCAGAGCACGTTCGACGACTCGCGAGATCTGCAGTTAAAAGGGGATTATGAGCGTAGTGGCCAATAACAGAGCTTACGTGCGGCCCTCCTCGGACAAGCGAGTAATCTACCTCGGATAATGTTGTTTTCGTAACATTCGGCGTCTAAATGACACAATAAAAGGTCTTTTGTAAGACACACTAGATATGCGCTTGCAAATAATTATGATAGACAAAGCAGTGAACAAAAGAAACTCGAGGATCCAAAAGATCGTTTAAAAATATAAAAATTCTGCATTTTTTAAAAATAAAAAATTAATACATATGTACCTAAGGCGTTATTAAGGTGTTACTATATTTTTCATTTTTCGTAGTAGTTGAAATATCAAGTAGTAGTTGAATATAGATGAGCAAGTAAGTACCTACCATACTTTAAAATAACTCGCTGTTCTTCTATATACTTATGTTTCTCTTTTAATTTCTTCTAAACTAGTCAGCGGATTTTTAAACAGTTTTTTGTGTACATAATTAAAAAAAAAATATTGCATCCGTGCAAAGTGGGAGGCTGGTCGAATACGTTCACAATTATAAATTTGAATCGACGATGATTTGGAAAGAGCTTCGCAACAAATGCGAAATTCGTTCGCACGTAAAATTCAATCAGCGTTTATCGCGGGCCGAGTCGCCGGGACAATATCTGCGATTGGTAACAGTTTTACAAGCAATAAATTCGTGCAACCCGCGTCACAGCTACAACATTTATTAGCTACAATCCAGATTAGATTAGCGTTGCATCGGTACAGCCGGCGCTTTACCCTTGGGACGTGAAATTTGTCCCAGTAATGTGGCCACGCGCCGAACTAATTCGATGGAGTCGTCCCGACCCTTCGCCTGACGCCAATGTCTCGCCACTGTTTCATTATAATTGAATAGTTTGCGTGGGGTGACGCCCGTTGTTTTCCTAGAGATAACTTTGTACTCGCTTTGCATAATTGCCGTCCGTGACGCTTTAATTTGTAACAATTTCGCAATCTGTCACACCGTGTCGGCGAAATATAAATCGTTGTAAACAAAGAATACAAAACGATAATAACATATTACAATAAAACAATTCCGGATGAAATTATACGTAATTAAATTTATACTTAATTATAATATAACATATTTGTCGCATGAGGTCAGACACACGCTTACTCTCATTACCTATACCAGCGGCTGCAGCTATAGCTAATAGCATTTAGTATGACAATTGGTAACGTGCTTCTATTAGCGATATCTATTTTAATCAGTGGTAAACTCAGATCATAGAAACAAGATTTTATATAGATTATAATGCAGTATAAAGATCTTACAATTTTTGAATAAAATATTTCGAATGATTGCAGTTTGAAAATTATTGACCAGTTGACTAGCTCGCGACTTCGTCCGCGCATCTTTTAAGCTAGACTCCTAAATAGCTAAATATGTATGTTTAAGCAACAGGGTTTTGAAGCTGCGTATCTCAAATTGACTGATGGGAGGTCACTACCGTCATCTTTATGAAATACAAGAGTGACTATTATAAATAGAAATAACAATGGTGAAATTACTCCCTTACGTATGCACTTATTCTTCTTTACATTATTTGATTTTGACAGTTATAATGTAATCAGGTATGTTCCTCTCTAAAACTGAGTAGGTACTGTAATTACCTAATTATGGATATAATTAAGAATTTAAGATTATAAAGCTATATTTATGTTGTAGAGAAGTCATTCTATAAACTACATACTAGTCTATTTTAATTTATATTTCGTTACACAACAGTCAGATAACGAGAACATTTCGCTTCGTGGAATTTGTATCGTGACAGGAAAAGTCTCATTTTTTTACTATCACGTCACTGGCAGTGACATCTAGCGGCGTTTAGGTGAACCAACAAGAAATTCGTAGAGGCCACCGCATAATGGTAACGTATTATTCAGTGGAAACGATGGGAGGACGTTTAATATTACCTACAAAATATAGTGTGATATTTTCTTTGCCATTAAGTACCTATTAGAAGTAAAATTTATTTGCGCCTAAAGGGCAATCTCTGAAACAGCTCTCTCTCTCTCTACATCAACTTTAAAAATTATACTAGATAGTTCTATATATTCCCGTAATTACCTAGTTACATGAGCTAATCATTAATATTTATAAAAGAAAATATATATTTTCAATAATCTTAATATTTGTTAAAAGTTGCATTAGCCGGGGCTGCGGTGATCAAATTTTAATGATTTAATCTGTTAAAAGTGCAATTATTTGCTAATTTACAGACTTCATAACTCAAGAGTCTACAGATCTACAAAAAGTAGGATTTTTTTTTCAAATATATTAATCATTTTAATTACGACTAATAATCAGATTAATCTCCTAACCTGGTAAGAGGTTTAGGCAAATTTGGATTTAGTATAACACTTGTATCATTTCACTTATTTTGTGGTTTTATTTAACAAATGGGGTAAAAGTATCCAGAAATAACAGGTTACCTTATTCCATTTTTAAATTATGAACTTCATTCATACGTTTTACAAGAGAGAACCTTTCAGCTTGTTTTATTGTTAAATCACCCCTCATGAAGCGTACCTACTTTCGTTTAGGTAGGCAGGGAGGCGTGAGCTATACGACCCTATCATTTTATGTCGCGGGTGGCCATTTATACGTACAATGTATATCAGCCATGACAAATGCATATCCGTTTTGCCATTCACGACTGTTGTTCATCATTCGCATGTGTAATCAACTCGATTCAAATTACAACATAGGGCTCTACATACAGTACACGTTAGCTCTATAACGGCTGTAGGTAGGTATTAGATAGGTATTTACGTCTTGCTTAGGTAATGTTTTTTCTGTGCAGTAATGTTTTAACTATTATCAATATCATCAATATCATTAACATCATCAATAATGAGTGTAGGTATTGTATGCATGTATGTTCCTCCATAACTTTTAAACGAATTAAGGTGTAAACAAAGGCCAATCTTAAAAATTTGCATTGTTAAAAAAAATTACAAGAAAGTATCACCGCAAAAAATATATGTTATACTTAAACACGTGAAGAACAAATTCTATTGTTTAGAATTTCCATCGAAGTAATAGAAACCCCACAATAAAAGTTAGAACATAAGAAGAACTTGACTTATATTGAAAAATATTTCGAAAACGGCTTATTGCGCGCAAATGATTCCTGCACCTATTAATAAGAAAGAAAGAAAGAAGACCTTTTAAAGGTCAAATCGTCAATGTCGTTGGTGTATGTAAATCCCTTAACTGATTTTCATGAAATTTGATAGATAAACATTTACACATACTTATACTTACAGGACAGAGGATAGGCGACTTATTTATTTTTCAACGCGGACGAAGTCGCGGGCGCCAGCTAGTTATACATACATATATTGAGTCCCACTACTAGGAATAGATGCTTCTGTTCCAGATGGTAAATAAATGAGTTATTATTCCTTACAGTGCCTAATGTGAGTTTGCACTTAAAGTGTCTTCGCAAATTACCTAAACATCTACTGTAATATTCTGACATACTGGCTACCGATATTTTCTTTATCATTTCAGTAAATGATTTGGCGACCATTGGATAAGTGGTTACAAGGGGCTTGGGTTCGGCTCCCGGCAGGGTCAACTTTGGAAATGAATTTTTCAAAGTTGGCTCTGGTCTGGAACTGAAACAATAAGTGTGCTGTTGTGTTTCAATGAGTCAGTAAGGGATGCCTGAGCCCCAATCAACCTTACGATGAGTCAGTAAGGTCGACAGTGCATTTGCAGCACTTGTGTTATAGTGACGGTTATAGCGACGGTAGCCAGTTAGCCACATATAATCAAATAAGTGAACGATCAAACTTAACATAAAAAATAGATATTCACGCCCAGACTGGGAATGGAAAATTCATCTGATGTGGCGGCAAGTAGGTAATGATCAATCATTAATAATTATCAGATTAGGCGATCAATTAAGTACCGCTACATTTTTTTGGAAAATTATATAATATAATGAAATTGCTTTCGTAAGTCCTTTGCTTTGTCCTTCTTATATCGTGAAATAACTTGCGTTATGAGGCCTGCATAGACTTCTGTCGATAGGTATGTATACTACACATTGCGAATTAACTTATCAGAGATGTAAGAATAAAAGATAAGATTTTGATTCTTCAATTTATTTCAAAAATTAAAATCTCGGATTAAAACATCGTAATTTATTAAAAAAAAATTAGCTTTGCCTCGAGGCATGCATACGGTTCCAGGAAAATATAATTACTGTAAATGTATTCGTTTCTTTTTTCGTTTAAATTGTTAAAGTGAAATTATCGTGTTTTTAATATAACTAGTGCACTTTCCAATTTGGCTCGGACAAGTTTTTCTCCACTTAGCCTCAAAATATCAGTTGTAACTTACCTTCAACCAATACGTATCAACAAATGAGCATCCAAGATAACAATGCTTTCTAAGCATTCTTTTAGGAAATGTCAAATTTAAGAGAATTATTATTAACTTCAAAAAATTTAAGAACATTAAATCCTGATAATGTTAGTAGTTGCTGTTTCGTCGCGGTGCGGATTCACAGTCGTAAACTGGGCAACCTGTCTGGAAGTAATCACACCACAGATCTTCGGAAACGCGCGCGGCCCCAGTAGAGATATGGCACCACTAAAGAATAAAGCGTGCCACGGAATTGTCTACATCGACAATTTAATCACGTGTTTCGTCACAAACAACAAGCGACCGAACAAATGCTATTGGTCTGGCAGTTGTGTGCGTGTAAGTGAATACGCTGGGTCGGTTGTCATTGTGGGCTATTTGTACGTGAGTGTGCGTAATTTTAGTGACACTGTTGTTTGTTCTAATATGCCATATAATATCTCTAGCGTGGCATTGTCCGTCCGCGCGCATTTCCTAAGATCTGTGACTCACACCCTTACTGAAGACCACTATGAAATAACAGCATGTATGCTGTTGCGTTTCGGTGGTGAGGATAAAAGAGAAAATTTTCCTTAACCCCTCCCTATTTTATTTAGTTCAGCAGCGCAATTGCAGAATTGGGTTGTTTGTGTTATAACGACCTTGTAATAACACCTTTTGAATTTGACCCCTGCTGCGATGGTGGTACACGGCTGCTACGATTCTACTATTTCAGAATAGTTTGGTGTTTTAATAATCCTCAAAAAACATAAAAAATAAAATAAAAATGTATCCAATGTGTTAACAAACATTTAATTATTCCTTTTTAGCAATATATTATTTATAATAACTATAATTTAACTATAAAGTAATTAAGGTACATATACATCTACGTGTGTCCGTTTGAATTTACTTGCACATCTGAAATTTGTACCTAAATATAGACATAGCAAATAATAAATTTCTACAATCAGTTTACATCTAATTCTTACTAAGAACGTCTTAGTTTCTAAAACAATTTATTTTTTATAATTTGTATTGCACAATTTAATTACCGAATTAACATCAGGTGCGACCGGGTAGCGAACACAACCAAATTTGTGACATCTATAAAACCCAACTCCTCTCACAAACATTACTACTATAGTAAATCCAAGGAGACAACGCAGATAATGTAAACAAACTCGGGCCTCTGTCTTTTTCCTTCACACGAAGCGGCCAACGCTATCTGTTTCATCTTAACAATCTTTGAAAGTTTGTTTACATCCTTTGCGTTGTCTCGTTGGCCTTGCTTTAGACATTTCGCTAGCTCTAAACATGAATTCAGAGGAAACAACCACTACTAGACGAAACTATTAGGAACATAATTATTATATAACAATTACCTATACACAATATAAGTTATGTTTAAATACTATTCAGATATATATTACATTATAATACAGAACAATGCAAATGCGACTGCATTTGAAATGATGACGTAATTTGCATTAAATAAAGAGTCTTTTAGGAATGCGCACGTATTGCACAACAGTTCGCAACATTTCACACATGACATTCAACACACGACATCAACGTACGAGATCTGGATTACGGTCACTAAGTGGGACTGTGAGGGGGGTGGGGTGTGTGAGGAGCATGCGGGATGTGGTGAGGGGGTAGTGGGCTGGAATCCGGTGAGGAACCAGGGGACGAGCGGCGAGGTGGATATGGGGAGAATCGGTGCTGTGCTAACGCTGATATGGCGCCCGCATTGCCCGCGTAGACCGGCCGCGGTAGCTGCAAGCCGGAACCTGACGCAGCTAAATGTTGCTGCGCCAGTAACTGTGGTGCCAAACAGGCCCATTGTCCCCACAGTGCTGCCGCAGGCACACCGTACAAAGGATACGCAGCCCGTAGAAACAGCTGGGAGCGAGCAGCCAGTATGGCTTTCTCTTCTAACGTGAGGTTATTGTTGTGTTGATCGAGGTCGAACGGTCGTAAAGGTGAACGAAGGTAATGCTGCTCAGCCAACATCGACTCCATTGTCTCCCTGGAAGATTCAAAAGAAAACCATTGATACAAAGATCTTAAACTAAAGTCATTTCATAACTATGAAACTGGGGTTAGCAATAATAAAATAGGCATCTCTAGGTACTTTTTTAACTTGCAATAATAACCTTTTTTATTTTAGTTTATGTTTTTTATATACTTCAAACCTCAGACTGTTTCAATGAAAAAATAATAATAATAATTCTGGTGTGCAATAGTGACTATGCTCTTGTGCCCAACCAGAATACGTTCTTCTTATTATTTTAGTGTGAAAGAAAACAAACAGTCTGGCGGTCCACTCGATTATTGATGACTACTATTTGCCTAAAGACACAGGCGACAGTGATAGAAATGCGTTGCTTTACTAATAGTTCCATTGAAGAGTCGACAGTTCTATTTTACAAGTTATGTTACTGTATGTAAGACCACAGGATCTACATAAGGTGGTCAGATAATATGATAATAAATCTCATGCATTTATACAGGCCTATTTCTATCAGGATTTTTCTAGAGATCAATAACGCATTAGAATTGATATATGTGCATGATAAATCGTAAATTAATTGACAGTTTTGGCATACCTATTAGATTGAGCAAGATTCGCATATCAAACAACTGAACATTAAATGACACAGACACGTAATCTCAGCTTGATAGTTGATATGTAATAAAGAAGAAAACTTAATTGAACACAAGGAGACATCAATCAGTGTCTCGTCATTTCGTGTTTTGTCGCTGAGAGCGTGTCCAATGAGCGTTTAGAGACCAAACTGAATTCTGTCATATGCGTAATGAGATTTAATGAATGTTCGTGAATGAATAATATGGCGACCGCTCACCCTGTGTACAACCTACACGACGTAATTATTATCCGTTATTACAAAATAACTGTTTCATCGGCTTTCTGTGTGTCCCGTGTTGTGATTTTTTAATTATACAATTCTTTTTAATGACAGACCTGCCGCACGGCAATTACAACAGCTACTATACAACCCTTTAATTCTCACGCCAGTTTTGTAAACGTATAAATGTTTTAGTGAATATATTTTTTACCTTTCAAATTCAGTGAGACGCGATGAGTCGCGAAAGCCTTTCGCGAATGGATTACTGTCGATTTTCAGCTTCGTGATCTGAAACAAAAGTGACAAATTTATTTATACGTAACGACGCAATTCGTCAGCCCTCTATCCTACAACTCTTATACAACTTTTATGCAAATTATCATCATCATCATCTACAGCGTTTTTCTCTCCACTGCTGGATGTAAGCCTCTCCCAAACCACTATCTTCTGCTCTTCGCATCCAGCCGCTTCCTGCGAAGCCTCGGAGGTCATGTGTCCATTTCCAATACGCGGTCTCCATTAGAGAACTCTTTTGCCCTATCGGCTTTGCAACAGATGTGACCGGCCCATTGTCACTTAAACTTACTATTCTTAAAGTATTCTTATTCTTATCCCTGGTTCTTCGGTTTCAGAATTTCTCATTCTATCCACCAAACTCCGAGTAATGGCTCACTCCACACTCCACAGCTCAGTGAGGACCCTAACTTGTGGATCAGTAGAGAGGCCACGTTTCGACATTATACGTCATCACATCACTGACATATTATTATTTATGCAATATGCATAATATAGGTATTTATGCAAATAAAATAATCAATTAAGAAAAGTTTACATTGGTAATGTAATGGAGACCGATTCAATTGGATGCATGTGGTGCCCTAGAGAAGGGTCGACGATTAGCATATGTGGTTGTTCAAATAGAGAGAGGTCGTTTTAATTGTGTTAGTTTTGTGCGGAGAGTTGCGTGGTTCGGAGTTGGCGTCGTCCAGTGTAAACACGGTGGCGTGGTCGCACCACCCGCGGCGAGGTGTGCACCAACTAATAAGGTTAACTTATTGACGACATTTCAAGTCTCTTCATCATTCCAGTTTTACGCTACGACACTAGGCCATCTACCTTCTGGATGTATACTAAAACACGCGATTAGATTGACGGTTAAAATGGTTTCTTTTTAATATCTATAGTTTGAAGATTCTTTTTAATAATAAAATACAAAGATTAAATTTATGAATTAATTTATTGGATAGGTACTACTGAACAAAATGTGATATAATTTATTCATGTATATTTTATAGTTTATGGATCAAAATAACATTATAAAAGCTATAATTTAGGTTCGATACTAAATAATATTCTCAATATAATATACCTAATGTAATAATTATATAATATGTGTATACCTACATAATTACTTACAAATTTTATTATTATAAAAAATTCTACTAAATTATTGATATTTTTTTTTTCACTAAGATCGAAATTCGACCGGACTTATTATTAGTTCACTCGCAATTAATATTGTCAACGATTTTAAATGTAGATATACTCCTATATTTTATAAAATTATGTACTTACGCAGACTCTTTATTGTAGTGACTTAGTGAGCCTTGTTGACAAGATGATATTAATTGTTAACCAGATTCTGCTTATACATAAGTCGATGCCCCCATTAAGAAAAAGTTTGATTTAAACGCGAATCGAGGTGTTAAGAAATGTGTATGGCAGAGCGGAGGCAGCGTGTCGATGAGAAATCGCCCCCTCGCTGAGTGGAGTCGCTCCCGCTGTGGCCGGCCACAATTTGTAAAAAATATTTACGAGAAACCTTCCAACGAAGCCACTCACCGGCGAGTACCGCGATTCACTAATATTCAAACGAATCAAACCAATAATTTAATATTAATTTCATAACATAATTTCGACGGTTATGTGGGAGGTGTGAAAAAATATTGTTTTTAATGGCTCGCAATAAACAAGTCATCGGAAAGCTCTCGTTTCTTGTCCACGTCAATCTTTCAGCGAAGTATGTTGCCGACGGTAATTATCCGCCGATTGAGGGACTCTCGCATTTACCTGGAACACCTACGCGACGGTTAATTGCATCGCGTGTTTTGACAACTCCACACTAATCAGGTGTTTTAGGACGATGAATTCGCCAAAAACTAGATACTTGCTTATTTCGCTGCTCGTTTCATCGTTTCATCGATATCATAATGTCCACTCGTGATTAGCATATTAATATGTTTGCAATCCTTATTATATTACCATATTATGTTTAGTGAATATGATGATAATATATATTTCTTAGTAACACGTGATTACAAAATATAGACATTATCTATTACTAAAATTGAACTGAATAATTTTCTTTGAAATAATAGATTATACAAATGTAAGTTGACATTATATAATCTATTAATTCTACAAAATCTTTGCATTTCTCTTTTCTTAATACAGTTTCAGCCGAGGAATTGTATTTTATGTGTGTCTGTGTTTCGTTCTCCGAGCATGTAACTATGTAGTAGAAAATGAAAACTTCCAAGATAAATGTTTCTAGACACATTGTCTTTTGGATCAAAGAGAAATAATAAAGTGTACGAAATATTGAGCTTTGCGTGACAAGTCTTCGGTTCGTGGTGAGTAATTTCAGAAACATATTCATGTTCAGTCAGACTAATGATTTCGAAAATAGAATCGAGAATGTAAGACAAAAATTTATGTAAATCGTTCTCGACACTATGGGTATACAGTATAGCCAAATATTTGGGTGTTGTTACATTGACACATAAGGTTTTTTTTTACTTCGAAAGTAAGTATGAAGACAGCACAGATTGCTTAAGTAATAACAGACGTGACACAAACACGGACATTTTTGAATGCATTTTGTTCTCGATTATTTATTTAATACCTTAAGGCAAACCTGGGGTGTCATTTTTTTTAATGAACAACGACGTTTAATTTTTACTAATTTCATCATTAATTTGATGAGGTCACGGCTGTTCTTGTATTGTAGCTATATACTTTTAAGACATAAAGCGTTTGAAAATGGAGAAAGTATTCTACCTAACCCTAACCCAACCTTTTTATATAAAAATACCATCTAAATTTCAGACTTTACAAGTGTTGTTTTTTTTTTTCAAAAATATAAACCTGCACTACGAGCAGAACAAAAAAAAATTAACAAAATCTTTCGTGATGTTTTCAAGTGATACTCCAAAGGTACGAAGCCTCCGTCATTCATATGTGGCATTTGATTTTTATTTGTTTTTAAACATTTAATTTATCATATTATTATTATTTTAATGAGTCAATATAATTTTTTTAAAGGATGCGAAAATTATGCTTGTTGAATGAATGACTGGTAGAGAGTCAGCAATGCTCACAATAATCTTATTGGTGTATTTAGTCTGCTGTTCTTATGAAGTCTATGGGACCGACCGCTGCCCGCCGAATGAGCGACACGAACAAGACAGACACAAGTGTTCGAAATTGAATGTCGAGGGTCACCGTCACGTCACCGCAGCTACTTACAATTGCACACCCATCTGGCGAACGCCATTGACTACAATGGCTGGCCTCTCGCGTCTCTGACGTAATGAGTGCGCCCACAATGGGACTAGTAGCTGACAATATTGACGTATTATAAATTATTTATGCGACGTATGCTCTTAGCTGTCGAGCCCGGTGTAATTGTGTTCTTTTCCAAATAGCTTACGTACTCTATACGTAAATTAGTGAATGCTGTACAGTCAGTTTGTGTTGTTGTTTCGATACGGCGACAATAGGTTGGTTAAATGGTTTTACAAAGCGCTTCACGCACATATATCATTGAAAGAACACGGCGGAATAATGAATGGGTCGCTTTCTCGCTACCGACGTTTATTAGATTTAGTACAAACATAAGAACGAGGCGTGTCAAAACAACCTAATTTAAGTATCAACAAACGTTCGCCTTGGGCGGCGGCGCTCACTGACAACATTAAAGGCGCCATAATGACATTATTCCCGAGAGAGAAACAAAAAAATGTTACAAAAAGGCGTCAAGAGGAGAGAAATGATCGCTCGCTCGAGCACTGCTTGCTACATCTGCAGCTACGATCTAATTATTGTCTATTATTAGAGGAATGCTCCAAGACAATAATAAAAAAAGAAGTAAGGAAGTTAGTTACATGTAGTTAAATATTTCTAAAAGAAATATAATTAGCGAAATTTATGATAGTTAAGATGTTGCCAATTTAGAATCTACAATTACAAAAATAAAATCTTGACTAACAATAAAACAGAAACATTCTGTTTTAGTATATGGCGTTAGTAATCAATACTGTAAAGTGTAGGTATTTTATGTATGTTTGTATATGTATGACACAGGATAGGCTACTTTTTTCTTTTTCAACGCGGACGAAGTCGCGGGCGCCAGCTAGTTCATTATATAAAAGAGTTAAAGACTTAAGATGCAAAAGAAATTGGTAAATTTGTTTTTCACTGTTTTTCGTTGACTAAATAGGTACATATTATTGTCGAACGTGCCTAAAGAGGGTCATAAGCGGTCATTTTTTTATGAACAATGTCGCTGATTTTCGTTCTTCTAGTGAAATTAGGATTCCCTATATAGCAGGAAAACGTTGAGCATAGTTTTTTCTATAGCCTATTTGCTGCAGAATCTCGCTACTGAGGTAACTGCTCTAAGAATAATAATTATTATAAAGTAGAGAAACGGTTTATATTTGAAACGAAAAAGAAACAAACTCATTTGGTGTCATGTAAACATGCGAAGAGCGGTGTACGACAGAAACATTCTATAAATGTCAAGTTAAAACAATCTGCGATCATTCGTCTTCTCGCTCCACGGAGTATTCCAACCTCTGAGCACTGTAAGGGACAATTTAATAATTATATTTCATTGATACTGTCACAAATAGGCAGTTTCTTCATATGACTGTAAATAAATACCATTAAGACAAACTTTTAACAGCAATACAAAGTCGTCTTTTCCGTCGGTTAAAAGAAAATCTATACGGTGTTAAGGGGAACGTAAGAAAAATACCGTTTTGATTTAATATGGTTGGAATATCGCTGGACTTGTGTAATATTAGGAAGGTCATAGTTACTTTGTTAATCACTGAGAATGTATAAATTTACAGATGCCAGATGAAGTGCCAACTGAATAACAGTTTATGTCTGTACCAGTTCATATTTTCTTTCGGCATCAACAGGCAGGCTGATGATCCACTGGTGTTTGAATCGTGGTCCTTACTGATCTAGTCCCACCGGGACTCGTGTTCTAATGCTTCAAACATGGGTCCCACTACTTGGTGGGACCACCAATCCTAATCATTAACTGTGACTCATGGTCCCACTCCCACTGTCTTTCGTGGTGATACTCAAGTTACCATGGCCTATTACTTATTACCACAAGAAAACGCCATAGGTGCTGCAAGTGTGTTGAGATATAAAATTATAAAGGGTAAGTGATTAAAAGGTAAAGTAGGTAATGTGTTTTGGCATCGTTTACTCACTCATCGAAAGTTCTTATTTGACGAAGTTGTTGGTCTTCTGAAAGGAGGTAGACTGCCGAAAGATTGGGCGCCCAACTTATGATACGAAACGCAGTGTGCCACTACTAAATTTACTTTCTAGTAAATAATAATAATCGTAATAGGTGTAAGTAGATGCTAGATGGACACATATAATACACAAAGATTATCACACTGTTGAAATACTCAAGCCTCACTGTTGTAAATGCAAAGCAAGGCGGTGTGCAGTGATTGTGGAAATTTAGCGGAGTCACCTCACAGTAAATCTTAAACGACTTACAGCTGTGAGTTGTAACGTTGCTTTCCAGAAAACGGATGCTTTATCGACAATAATTTGCGTATGTTTCGAAATGATGTACGCTGCATGTGGCATCGTCAAATAACCGGTCCTATAACGCTTAATAATTTGATGAAACTACAATACACCATGGATAAAAAAAGGATATATAAAGGAATTCTTCCACATGAATCAGTAATTATATTACTGTTATCTAGAAATTAGAATGGATAAGCAGGAATCAATATTAGTCAACACTAGCTGACCTGTTCTGGCGTCGTTCTTCAAAAACTATTGATCTGTGTGGCAGCTAATGTGTAATTTAATTATCTGTTTGACCAACACCAAATTTGATGTAATTATTTGATTGAAAATGTATGAATTGTCAGCAAGGAATTTTTGATGGAAAAATGTAAAATGGGGTATTTATTTACATTTTACGGGCATTTTTTCCAGAATTTCTCTTCATGAGAATGTTCCTCGGACTTCAACAAATATTTATTTAGGTCCAGTCGTTCTTGAGTTTTGTGCTCATCAACATATTATTTTTTTATTATTATACATACTTAGATAGATGGAATAAACATATAAATTATCAACTTTAAAACTTTTATTAGTGCTTCTTTATACAAAATCATTTTCAACATCAAACCGAAGGTTGGAAGAAATTACAGCTTAAAATTTTTACATGCCTTCTTCGTCGTCTAGTAAATCAATTAGCAGTAGGCTGTCTCTAATGGATCCCACTGAAAGAACTAGCGTTATCTCGTGAAGGTTATATATGTCCTGTGTGAGTTCTGTCACTATTCTTATTAGCATCCTGCACATCCACATAGCTTGCGCTTAAGAAGATACTCTCCAGTGTACGCTTTTATCATATCGATTCACTCTTCTGTTTAGTACAAAGGCAATTGTTCGAGAGCTTCTCTGTTAGATCTATCGATAAGGTCTCTCAAAGGGCCTCCGGTAACTATTATCTCAACTATGTACGAGTTACCGATGTCTCGGGTGATATATGCTCGATATATCACCGAGAAAAATATTCGCCACATTTCAATAACTATAAATTTATTTTAAATGCATTAAGCTGTATAGGTTAGGTATGTTTATGGATATTTTGATAGGTGTCACGATTTTGACATTTTTTATAAAACTTATAGTGCGGTTCATAGTGTTCAACTCATCATTTTAATTTTTTAAAACAAAACGAATGCCGCCTATTTATCGTTGCCAACAATTCATTTATTATATCTATCCACAAATTTATGTATTTTACAACTACTATTTTTTATTGGTATAAAAAGTGGATATGCTAGCTAGTCATAGCGGTGGTCTAGGGTCACACTAACTGAGGTCATAAGGTCATCTTAGTAGTATATTATAGTCACCTAATTAGTAAATTAGCTTGAAAGGAGTGTAAGTATGTAAGTACTAAACTAATTAAAAAGTGCCTTGTACAACAAATGCATAGTTTTTCCGTTGGGCACAGTGCGCAGACGCAATAAATTCAAACAGGCCGCACACGACGGCTCTGCGTGACGTCACACCTCGCGTGATCGATGACGAGAGGAAGCAGGACCCAATACACACCTCCCGCACAAGTTACGACGAGCGGAAAAGAGATGCAGAACCAATAAATAATTTCCTCTTAAATTATTTTAAATCCACTCATAAGCAAGTACGTTGACTTCTTGTATTTTTGAATTATGACGGTTTCGTGTTATCGGGCTGTTATTTGTTAAGAAACGAACAGATGCAATGTCATTAACGTTTTATAGATAATTTAAACTTTACTTTAAACGAAAAGTTTTTACTCTTATAAAAATGTAATATTTACTTATTTTAAAATTATTTATTTTGTCGCATTAGACTTGCATCCAACTTATTAGACACTAGGGGCTTTACTTGACTGTTTGTCGTTTTATTTATGAAGCAAAAATATCAATCGCTCCGAAGACGATACGGCGATCATTTCGTTCCTGACAAATGCCTACTTCTTCATGAACTATTTAATTTAAATGCCAAGTAGCTACCGATCGATATTTATTAAGTCTTCAGTGGGTATGAATCAACATCCGACGAAACTAGACGAATCTGTGGAATTGTGGTTATTTCCTGTATATTGCTGTAGAATGCAATTTTCAGCGCTGCTTACCTACTGAAAACTGCACTTTTAGCAGAACCCTTTAACTGTGTTTTTGAATCCACATTGTTTCCTCGTTGCTAAAGGGTTATTATAAAGCATCCTGCTAAGAAATTAAAATATCTTGTCATGACTGATAAGTCCAATATCATCAATACTAATAATAAATCTGGGTCGGGAGTAATTTACTTTGTTTTCAAAAATATCGTGTTTATAGGCTCTATACATGATACTGAAACTAAATTGACCATTTTTAGAATCTTTTCTGTACCTATTGTATGTTCCTTCATAACTCTTAAACGAATTAACCATTTTCATGAAACTTGGTAGATAAATATTTAGAAGTACGGGACACATGATAGGATACTTTTTATCTTTTTTAACGCGAACGAAATCGCGGGCAACAGCTAATATTTCATATATTAAAAAAATAAACGGTTTAATTTTATGTATGTATGTATGTATGTATGTATGTATGTATGTATGTATGTATGTATGTATGTATGTATGCATGTATATATGTCCTTCCATCACTCTTAAATGAATTAACGAATTTTAATGAAACTTGGTAGATAAACATTTAGAAGTACGGGACACGTGATAGGCTGCTTTTTATCTTTTTTAACGCGGACGAAGTCGCGGGCAACAGTTAGTCACCAATAAAATGGAACCAAGAAGACCAGATTCAAAGAAGCGAGTGCGGACAGCGGGAAGAGGCGGGGCGCGCGGAGCGAAGCGACACCGCGTTCGTGTGCTCATGACACCTGACCGCAGCCATTTTGGCCCATGAAATATGTTTATTTGTCATGGCTGTCCTTTGTTATTGAAATTGTGTTTGCCTTTAACTCTTTCATTATATTGTTCGATTATGCTCAAGAGAAACTCGTTTGTGGATGTTCAATGTGAGAATAGCGTCAAAGATTTTAGAATATTGATTGTTGATACTGAGAAATGAGAAATAAATTTCAATTAAGCTGCTATTGAGCGCCTTTACACTGCATAGAGCAAACGTAACGACGTAACTACACAAAATAATCTGACCAGTCACTACTACTTATTTCTATGATTATCTTTAATTCCCCAATGGTCTAAAGTACGTTGACGATATAAACTACAACCGACAATATTTAATAGACGAAGCATTTTTTATCTAATATCTAATGTCAATAAGTATATACTGCATTCGTAGTCATTGTTGCCGAAGTAAGTTTGATTGTGAGGTTTTGACGCACCAAAATATTGACAATTTTGTGTTCACATACATACCTATACGATGGCCTGTTAAAACAAATGTGGCACTATTTACATTTATTATTGCACCTAAAATACAAGAGCCACGCCACCTCAGTGCCTATTACTTATTATTAATTGTCATTACTAATTCATTGTTTATTATTATAATAATTAAAAATTTAATATTAATATTATAATATTTTTTTATTATTATTATTATTAATAATAAAAAAAAATCAATAAATAAATATTAAAAGTTAAACATAGTGACTTCATGTGAGAGAGGCATGAGATTACAACACGTTAACATTTTCCTTAACGGCGTTATTTTTGATTATTTGTACCGCTACTATCAGACTGCCTTCTTTTTTGTTTCCTCTACTACAGTGGAAGGTGTCTGTGTTGACTTCTCAATATAAACATCGCTTTCTAAACTATTCAAGTTTCTAGCGATCCAAGTTGTATTCAGCGAACATTGTGCCCAAATTCACTTAGAAAATATTCAACACTGTCTAAGCGCGTCAAAAAATAAAATACACTTGCTGTTAAGTAAAAAAAAAAAAGTAAACATTATTGATAGATAAAACGTTTTTTCTGTGACAGGCTACACCAAATCCTCTAAAGAGCAATCGATCATAACAAATTCACAAGTCATCGACTTTTAGAAAAAAATGTTACAGTGTCTATTTAGAATGCGAACGCTAACTCCACCTCGCTGCGACTCAAATTCCTAACAAAGGCTTCCACGGAAAAAGAATAACTCAACAATAGTGCGGTGGGTGTAAAAATGTATAAATATTGGTCACAAGTCTGAGCGAGGTTCGAATCGCGGCCGAGCTTTCCCGGGAAACCTCCCCGCGGCGATACCACGGCGACGCACAGTCTTACAGTGCTGTATACCTACAAAAAATACAATTCACATTTTTTTTATACTCAGCTTTATCTCAACTTACATCAGAGTTCCAGTATGATAAAGCACCAATAATGATGTTTCATTTCGGATCGATTTAACAAAGTCGCGGCCCGTTAAAATTCCGGTGACACTGCGCACCTCTCGCGAGATTTTTTCAAACCCGACGACGGCACTGTCGCTGACAAAATATTAATATACAGCATAAATATTATTATATATGGAAAATTGTTAAAATGATTTAGTGTCGATATTTAACGTGTTCGTGGACTTTTGTCGTTGTAACGAACTGTTTAAGGGATTCACTTGGGCGAATGATATTGACGTTTGCTTTGACTTTCATCGTTTATGTTTTTTTTATGGAAATAAAAATTAATATTTCTTTTAATAAAAATAAAATTATTTTAGTGTTTTAATTTCTTTCTTTTACATACTTTCTTTTTCTTTATAATTTCTATTCTATTACTTACTTTAATTAAAATTCTAAACAATATATTTTCTCTTTCGCGTGTTTAAGTAGGCACATATACTATTATTATTTTTCAATTAAGTGCCCTCTTCATTCACCAATGGACAAAGTATTTATTTAGCCTTTGTTTACCACCTTAACTGGATTCTTTTTTATGTAATCTCAAAGTTATGTGAGCCTGCCTCAAGTATATGGAGATTCGACGGCGCGCAGGTGCAAACATGCTAAGTGTATTCTTATTGTTGTAAGGGATTCGGTTATCAGTGACACTATCTTCGCTGTTCGACAAATGCTTTAGCTGTCAAAAATGACGTCAGGCAAAATCGGGCCGCCCGCGTCTCGAATACCCCGATGCGATCGAAACGTTTGATATCAACTTATTTACTTTGTCGATTAGCGCTCAATTCAGTGCCTTACCTATTAAAAATATGTGTAGCAATAATTTAATTCCAATCTGATATACTCACGAGTAGCGGGGTTTATTATTTCACTGATTACAACATTAAATTAGCGTTGTCGCCAGACTCTAGATTTATTATCTAGGCAGCGCTTTAGAATCAATTCCAATCAATATATTTAGGTCTTTAGGGAGCCGTAAACATTTAGCTGCTTTAGGCTAGTAAATAGGTAAGTGTTGTGAGTACTTACGTAGATAGAAGCTAGTTAGTGCCTAATTAGGATTTACAAGATACCTAATTAGGATTTATATTTGTAGATTTTTGGAATTAATTTAATTTTTTAGACACATACCTAACGGTTACTAACTAACTTATTGTTAACTAACCTGAAACAAATATCAGAATACATAGAGTATCAAAACCATAATATGATAATAAACGGCTTTATTTAACGCAAAATCCGTAATATAAATTATGACGGAGAACTCGAAATAGTTCATTAACGAACGAATGAAGATTTATGTACCGCGTTGTCGATATAAAGTAACGCTTCCTTTACGAACCTCAAAACGTCCTAATTATTTTACTACACGGGATGAAACAAAAGGAGAAGCGTAGAGACGCCCAAACGCTCTTGTGACAGAGAATTAATTGTGCGTGGCGACACATGCGTCGCTGCCGCCGATCAGCGGCGGTGGTACACGCCATAAGCGGAAGCGGGAGCGTGCCAGGCGAATCTCTTATTTTTACAACCAATCAGCCAATAAAATATAATGCGGGAAAAGGAGTTCGGTTTAATCTTAATTAATTCTTAATTAATTAGTGTGTGACCTACGTCAAAAAAATACCATTTGACACAGCGTACATATAGGCGCGTATTTTGAAGACAAAACAATGGCTGTACCCCAAACCGGAATCAACAACGGAAGCTGCGTTTGGCTAACTAATTGATTCTGTTGAGACTCTCATCCTACACATTTACCTATGTATCAGTAGATATTTCAATCATTTTCTTACATAGTCCGGTAGGTACTTAGCATAACTTTAATTTCTTTAGAGATATCTATTAGATACATATTTAAGTTTTTATATACTTTTAAGTTTCCAACTTAGTAAAGCATCGGGTTTTTCTATCTTAACAAGTTATTTGTTAGTTCTTGGTTGTCTGTTTTTGCCACATCGCTGTTAGTTCATGGTAGACGTCCATTGCGGCACCTAAAACCCCTTAAGTTTACTTAGACAAACAGTTTGCTGTTTAAATTGTGTATACATTTGTTTGAAGACACATATTGCACAACGCCTTCAATAAATAAAAAAAATGTTTCACCAAATTAAAATCAAAATTCGTAGCAGGTGTTTCAGTTCTAACAATTCAACCAAATGAGACATGATATTTTGTCACCTATTATTCACACAGCAGCTGATTCACTAACGATCGACGACGGAACAATTTCACACGAGCAACTTCTAGGAAAACACTTTGCAACAAATTAACAGTGAATAGTTTCAGGCATTGGCAATATTGTTGCGAGTGACACGGACACAATCGAGACGGGAATGCTACGGCTTTATATTTAGCTCGGGTGAAAACTTTAATCGTCACCGACGTGGACACGTCAGCCGGCGTTGTCCATCCGTCATCACGATAGTCGCCCGCGTGTGGCCGACCGATACACAAAAAATTATGTGCCACCTCCCTTTGTTCGGACTGGACATACCTTTCAACGAGATGCAATTAGTGGAACTAGAATAGAAATCTGTCGATAGTCAACCGACATCGACGTTGCGACGCGATTTCAAACGTTTAAGCTCTTGATCTATTTTAGAAATCGAACGTCGGTTTCGGCATAACGTTTAAAAGTACTCACGAGTTGATTCTGGTATGCGGTGACCGCTGTGAACACGCACTCCGGAAATATGAAAGTCTTGAACTCCTCCTGTTCGAGATCTGTGATTGGAGCGTTGACGGCACCTTCTCGCCTCAACACCAGGTGGATGCGTGGTTGGTATTTGTGCATCGAATTCAGAACTAACTGTTGGGCAAAAATAAAATAGAAATTAATATTTCGATCAGCAAAATAACTATTTGGTCAGCAACTTTTTTTGATGGCAATGATTACATACTTTGGTTTATCAGAAGAGTGGAATAACTATTCAGGAAGATAGGCTATGAAATGCACACAGAGCAAAAATCAATATGTTAGTTACTAAACAAAAAAGAGGAATTAGGTTCAAAAGTGACTTTCAAATACAAAACAAATAAAGGGACTGAATTGTAGATATATGTCTTTACCTACATAATTATTATGTCTTTACCTAGGTGTTATAATATCCATTAACCTACCATGTTAGGTCAGCGCTTTCGTTTAACCTTTAACGATTTGATTACAAAATACCAAGTTTTTTTAAATAATTATTTATAAAATTAATTAAAACATTTATATACATTCCGTCTAGTTGGTAATCCGTCCAGTTGCGAATCATTCCATTTGAGAATCTATCCATTTGCTACGGAGCCTAAGCGACAGTGGTGTAAGTGGAATTATCAGACTTAAACTCCTTCTCAACTGACCTGTCCGTTTTTGTCCATCTCATTGTTGGTGAGCTTGACCTTCTCGAAGGAGACGACCTGCTTGCGCAGCTGGTCACCGGAGAAGGGCGAGTCGGGGTGCGGGTAGAGGCGAGCGGGGGCGGGCGGGTCAGCCTTGCCAGCTACCAACCACGAGGAGCGGTGGTACGCGTACCGGTAGCGCTTGCCGTCCACCGGCACCACGTCCAGCAGCACCGCGTACCGCGCCTCCGCCCGGCACCCGGCGAAGGACACGCGCACCGTTGGGAACATGCGTCTGCGACAGCCAATAAGACAATATTACAACATAATGAAGAGTATATAAAAAGAAAATCAGTGGAAAATTTTATTAATATTTTTAAACATTTAACGTTAACGAAGCCGGGAGCGGGCTTTAGTAGGTAAAAAATAAGTTAAAAAATGTTATACCTTTTATCTTAAAAAATATTAAACTAACAATTATATCAATTTATAAATTGTGGAAATTGTGCCACAGTTTCGCAAAATAATAAGATGTGGTTTAAAAATAAATATTATTTTTACGATAATATTATACGTACAAGGTCCATTTCTCAATTTGCACAAATGCATTGTTTTGTTAAAGCGTAAACTTTCACATTAACGCAATTATTCGTCGATTAGCTGCTTGGAGTGCTATTATCGTTTTTAAAACCGTGACAAATATTATTTTTGCTCATTAAAGCCTAATTAGTTACATTAAAACCTATACAGGTTAGTATCAAACTAATTAGGGCGCTCTGTACCTATATATGTTTGCTTGAAGTCTGTACCCATTTCTAGGCATACAAGAATTCTAATTGTTTAAAAGTAGAATTGACTTATCTCAATATTTTATACTCATAAAACCAAGAAGACCTTAGCTCATAATTTCCAAATAAAATTGGATCGCAACCCCCAATAAGTACCTACTTCTACTTAAGAGGGTCGACCTGCTTATATTTACTCTCCCCTCCGCACAAACACAGTCAGCAGTAAATGTACAGAATAAAAAAGGTATAGCAATAAAAGGTGACAATATGGTTGAAAACCGCATGTCAATTTTCTTTCTCCAGTATAGAAATGTAAGCCTTTAGTTTAAATTGTTGTAATAGATCTTCAACTCTAAGCGAGTTCCCCCTAATCTTAACGGAGACATTCTTTAATGTCTCCCTTTGGTGAAAGATGAATGGGTAGACATTTTGAAAAGGTGTATGTTTCTGTTTACTATTAAAATTGTCTGTGGTCGGACGACATAATGGTCCTTATTACGCTTCTCCATTCCTGTGGTTTCCTGTCGTTCTTACATTTTAAACAAGGGGAGCTGTATATCCAAAAGGCATTTAATAAAGGCAATGTACTTAATAAGACAGTTAACAGGGGGAACTGAACAAACGGTGAATTGAAATAGAATTATATAAAAAAAGTTCAACAAAAAACCGCTATCTATAATGGAGACGTTGTATCTAAAAAGGCGTGTCACAAAAACTAGTGTCGGTTCGGTAGCGAGTGTAACACTATCTCCTAATCGACATAAAATGGTAGCCATTGAGGCGACGAGAACGGAAACAACAAATCTTAAATTGTTTGTAAGTCGATACTCGACTTGGGCTAGCTGCTTCATGCCTCTCACTTTTTGTACGGAGCCGCGGGCGACGGGGCCTATTGCCAACAAGAGTCACAAGTCAAACTGGCCACAATATCGCCTACTTAAACATCATAAAGTAGCCAATGGACAAATGAATAAAGAGAACTTAATTGTCTTTTTACAATTGAATTTTAATGCTAAATAAAACTAATTTAAAAATAAATCAGACATACATTAATCATTGTAATGGATGAATTAGCAATTGGAAACTACATTTCATGAAGCGACTGTATGATGTAGACACTAAACAGCATCACTTTGCCGCGATTTGGTTACAGGAGAGCTTAAGGAAAATTGTTTCTAATGGCACAATAGGCTGTAGTCTAAGTACAGTATAAATTTGTAAACAGTCTCTGTCTGCTATGTTTTCATAATAATCCAATAATGTTCATGAAATTTGACTTGGTGAAAGTTTTAATCGAGAATCACTCTTCGCTGGTGGTGAATTCGCGAAATTTTAGTACATTTTCTTTAACTTTCAAATTCGAATCTTTGAGTCTAGTTGCCGATGTATTTTGCACGATAATTCGGTGAATGCGATGCACTATAGTTCTACAATAATTTCTAACCATCTAATTCCAATAAAATTTTCAGGGTTTGAAAGACCTCGCAGTTTCAGCTGTTTTACTCTTTTTAGTACCGCAATTTATGTCGCAAGTATCTTAAACGGCTACGAATCTTCTAAGCTGGTAACACTTGTGGTATTCAGCGTGTTCACTTGACATTCGCCATGGAGTGTTGCGCAACACGAAAACGGAATGCGGCTTCTGACCCGCGAACCATCATGAGCAGATTCAACAACGATCAGCGACCACCCAAGTAGCTTACACGTACCTACCTATTCATCTATTTATAAATACACAATAAGTTTCTGATTATGGGGATTACATAGGCCAATGACTTTGAAGATTTGACCTCAACTTTTAAATGTTTTGTAGAATTTCAAATGATTTGCAAGCTCTCGAGCGATAAGTACTTCCGGCGCGTCATGATTTTTTGGTTTCTTTGTAGCTACCAAATATAACATACACATTTTTAGTGCCTATAATACATTATAGCATATTTTTAAATTAAATTAATTTTGAATTTTGATAACGCAAAACATTACAATTTAAATGGTAGGTATAACTTTGATTTTTTTTTGTTCAAATGCCTAAAATGATTGACTTTTTTTATGTTAAGGTGGATAAAGCTGACGGTCAACTTTATGGTAGATGGCTACCGTTGCCCTAACACAAGCAACGCCACATGTTAACATTAACATTAACACAAACCAGATCAAAACGAACTACGAAAGGTTCATTTGAAAAGTTGACGCTGCCAAGAATAAAACCTGGGTCCTTTGAGACGGAGCGTTAAGGCAAGCAAAGCACCCTAAACCACTCATACAAGGCGCTCGTCTAATATAAATAAATAATGCGCTTTTTAGATTTTATTTAGCTTTCGTATCGGATGTAAGCTTGATTTCTTTATAACGCTCCTAAAGAAATATATCTATATACGTATCTATATATTTAAATGGCACATTCGCTCAGATATTTAACAAAGCGAAGGCAATGCACGGTTCTAACGATTTTACAAGATCGAGGCAGGACGAAAATAAGAAAAGCATTAATAAGATTTATGCACGTTTAGCTGTGGTCGCGCGCGTCGATTTGTGTGACGCTTCTTATAGCATTCATGGAGCAACGCTTGAGCACGGGCAATTGCGAGCATGCGTTAATGGCGACACTCGGCGCACTGCGCGATATATTACTGCAATGATATATTACCACCGACGTCGTCCATCATCCTACCACCCAAAAGTTAGCGGAAAAGCGTACCAGAGCAAAAGGACACTGCGTACGAGCTCCTTTAATGAGCAAACGCTGAAGACAGAAATAAGGGGAAGCCGTTTACAGCGCTTTATTGTTATGACATTGTTAAAGCGCTCGCCTATGTCTGGAATGCAGCGATAAATCAGCTAGAGAGTATTCGTAGAAGATCAGACTGATCGATAATTTATTGTTTGGGCTTTAAGCGAACGGAGTCCAATGCATTTATTGACATTAATTAAAGTAATTAACAACACGATGTAAAATTAGTAGGTCTGTGAGTTGAGCGCGAAGAACTGCATCGGTGCGCGAAGGCATGTCGTCTTAATTAGAAATGCACGAGGCGAGGTGCGATGTCGTCAATCATTGTTTCCCTCGCCTGCATCTTGTTTGACGGACTATTGAAACTTGGTAACCGCAGATCCTTTTAATTGCAAACGTATTTCAATTTACTGTTTGATTTTCAGAATGTGGGAGATACGTTTTTAGGAATTTCTAGTCTGGGGAATCTGAGTAAGACTGTGTGTATGTTTGCGATTATCTCAAAAACTACGGAGCGGACTGAAAGGAAATTTGATGTCACTGCTTTAAACGCTGTTTTTCGCCCTTTCAAATGAGCAAATTGAATTCAGGTTCTGTAATGGTGTAATGGTATTGTGTTTCAATTGATGATTCAATAGTCCCCGGGTACGCCATTAGCGCAATGTTATCACGTCGTGATTAGAGCCCGTCGCGCAACCAATCCGCGCACGCGGCATCTAATTATACAGGAAAGCGCTTTTAATAGCAATTACAACGCCGCCATATTGCCAACGCGATTTAATTAACTCGATTCGATGATTAGAGACAGATGGCGCACGATTGCACATTTTCACCGAGCCTCATTAGCGCACTTTTGATGCTAATTGTAAGTATCTAACTCTTTGATTATGTATTGTGTTCTCTATAATATTTTGTTTAATTTTTTTAAATGTAGTTTTGCTTAAAAATAAACTTACGAAAATACTTGCGTTTGCTAGCGACTTCGTCCGCGCCCGTTTTTTAGGTGTTAAAATAATATTCTTTTTAATTTTTTTAAATGTAATTTTGCTTAAATACTAGTTTTTGCTAGCGACTTCGGCCCCGCCCCTTTTTTTTAGGTGTTAAAATAATATTTTTTTTATTTTTTCAATGTAAGTAGCTGAATAGGTCATTATATTTTTTTTAAATCTTTACTAATATTATAAATGTGAATGTGAGTTTAATAATACAAATAATAACAATAAATAAAATTATTAAAATTTTATTTTAATGCTAACCACAAATGGTAATTTAGTATTTTAAATATACAAATAAGTATAGGCACATAATATATAATTAATATACAATTTTATCAATCAATATATCTTGAATTTTCATGAGAATTTAAAATCAATTATAGTATAGGGCATTATTAATATCAAACTATCTCATATCGGCCTCGAGTTTTACAACAAATTACTCATAATATTGTAAGAACGAGTTTCGCATATTAACTATTAACGGTTATTACCGCAAACAAGTGCTATTAATGTAAGCTCTAAGTGATATTCTGTCACAAATATCAGTGACAATAATCTGTAACTGTGACTCATGAATATTTCATGACGGTTAATCGTCTACTTATCTATTGCACACGTTATCAAGATATCGAAGTATTAACGTGGAACTTGTTGCTTAAGGTGTCGCTAAGTAAAAACTACTATTACTATAGACTAGAAAATTAATTATAATGATTTGTATTATATTGAATATATATTTAGCTAAAAATTAAATAGATTCAAGCTCTTTTGTTATATGTATTAACATGTTGGCAGTCAGGGTGGCAGTTCGCTGCCAAATGACTGCGAAAGGCAGTATGCCTTCTCACAACTTTCCAACTCCAGACCAGAGTTAAGTTTGAAATGCTAATTTCCAAAGTTAACCCTGCCGGGAATTGAACCAGGGACTCCTGACTCAGACCGTTAAGACAGGCACCCTGACCACTCATCTAAGGGACTCGTCTAAATATTAGTATAAGATTAAATTTTAAAATATTGGCGTAGTCACTAGGTAAATAGGTATACGTTACACCCGTCAGCACAAAAATTTCCCAAATGAAGGAACAACAGTTGGTAATTGGAGAGCAAGCTAAGCATTGGTTTCAGAAGAGTATTACGGACATTCCGATATCGCGTTCTCGATTCGGTCACGGTCGTCGTATTGTGATGGATGTTCGAACGCAAGGTGTCGCCTTTAAAAGCCACTTACATTGACGCGAATTGACGCAGTCACGACTCGTCGCCTCCGCGCGTCCGTCAATGCATTTGAAATGAAACCTCTGCGAACACTACACCTAAACATATCCACTTTGTCACTGACACAAACCTAGAAACGTTTCCTTTAGTTTTCTTTTTTTGTACACAATATATAATATTTTTGTATTCTATATTATTTTTTAATTCCACATTTTACCTCCTCAATTAAACTATTTATTGCGTAAGTAACATAACATTATGGATATTTTGTGACTAAGAATGGAAAATGGAAGCCATATTATCCAATGAGCCAATAATGAGCCTAATATTTTAAGCTAAATAACGAATTTCGTCAATGTATGACGATTGCACAAAATTCGTCTAACAGCAAGATCCAGTTGCCAGAATGTCGTCAATGTTAAGGTCTCTTAGTCCACCAAACATCAACAGGATCCAGTTTTTTTTTTGTCCTACCGGCTAGGGTTCCTCTAACACAGGTCAGAGTTCTTTTATAGCTGGCAGAGTAGAAAACATGGTGTTTACTTAATATGTGATGTACATATGGTACAGAGTACTGTAGCACTACCATGAGTTTATGACGACCGAAATCGCTATTGAGAGATGAGCGAGAACGTAAAATATTTGTATGAAAAATTGTATAGCGCCTCTAGCGGTCACTCAAAGAACTAAAACCGGTACCATGAGTTACAAATTTGACTGATGCTCTCGAGAAATACCGTAACGTTAGTAGTTAAACCATTCACGTGCACATTGAAAGGTTCGTTATCGACAGAAGTAAACTAACGTAAGATTTCGATAGCAACTCATGGTAGTGCTACTGATCGGGTACTTTTTTTTTTTTTAACTAGATGGTCAAGACTAGAATGGGAACAAGGGACAAGATAGTATAAGCCGAGCAGGATCCAGTTACTACCAACCACCGACGTAAGAATTTCAATTTGAGATCATGCATTTTTCTGGAAATATTCCAATGACTATCTATACTAATATTATAAAGAGGAAAGATTTGTTTGTTTGTTTGTTTCTATAGAATAGGCTCCGAAACTACTGGACCGATTTGAAAAATTCTTTTACCATTAGAAGCCGACATTATCCGTGATGAACATAGGATACTTTTTACCGCGGGAAAATTCATTCCTACGGGAATTCTAAAATAAAAGTAAATACTAGAAGCTTGGCCTGGGAGATAGCGCCATCTATCCAAAATACGATAGGTGGCGTTTTATACTTTTCTACGCGGACGAAGTCGAGAGCACCAGCCAGTAATATATAAAAGGCAATGTGTGTATGTGTATTATTATGTCTGTTCCCTATGGAGTCCAAAACAGCTGAACCGATTTTGATGAAATTTTCAGACAATCTTCAGATTACGTAGTCCAGCGGGAAATCCTGTGAAGTTTGGTAGCGATCGGACGCGGTTGAAGTCGCGGGCAAAACTTGGTTATTTTATAAATCCATTACGTTTTTAGTAGACAGTAAAGTATTTGTATTTGGAATCTGTGTGCGATTATGTCTGAAAAGGGCGTATCAGCGGCGTTGACGTATGACTCGGATGAGCGACGCAATGACAAATGATCGCGTGTCAGGCCATGTGATTATCATTCAACTCAATATTATTAATACTTTACGGAACACTTGCGTTGTGTTATAATTATAGAGTGACATTATCATTTGCGTAAATGATAATTTCTATTGTCTATAACGGGTTATAAACTCATTTATTCGTTTGTTAGCCGACGCTACGCTTATAACATTTGCGGTTTTTTTCACGCAATCTGCCTGCTAAGTCAAGGTTAGCCCTTTTTCAGCTCGCCTGACATAAAATTACAAGATAATTATGAAATTTTTTAGTAGATAAATATTCTATTGCATATATTATGATCTAAAAAAGTGACACTTTTACCATTGTGATATTATTGTCATAATGTTATTTTTATTTTTTAAGAGTATACATTTCTTTAATAGTTGGGGTTTTTTTGATAAGAGTCATTTATCTTTTATATTTTCTGTAATTTTTTTTTTTAGGCTTGTTTATTTTTTAAAATTTATTTTTATAACAAACAGACACCCCAATGTGATGTACTTAACAACAGTTATGCTGCTAGAATAAAATAGGCTCATTCACCTATTTACCTTATCCCTTATTTTTTTTTTTTTGGTAGCTCACTTAATTTGATCTTCCCTGGCGTTGCTTAATTTATACCTAAGGGATGGAAGGTGGCCACCACCACCTAAATTCAAAAAAATCCGAATAACAAAAATATAAATATTTTTTATTTATTTTTTATCTAATAAAATAATATATGTATAAATATATAATATCTTTACTAATATTATAAATGTGAATGTGAGTTGGTTTGTTTGTTTGTTTATTACGCTTTCATCGTTAAACGCGGACGAAGTCGTGGGCACCAGCTAGTATATATAATAACTACTAAGTAATTAAACTATAAGTGTAAATTACATTACGATTTAAATCGTATTTATTCGATCTTTTCGGCTTTGGTTCTATGTAGCAAAGCCCTTAAGTTCCTCTATAAGTTTGCTAACGCGTCTCCACGAGATAAGTAATTCTTTTATGGGTCAATGTATACGATTTTATAATAAACTACCTGAATAAATAAACCACAATACAAAAATAATAAAAACTAATAAAAATAATAATTAATTCTTAGCTTGTTTTTTCTTGCACTCCGTATACATCACTAATGAAGTTCGTGAGATATGCGAAGCAAAATGCGAATTTCCAGTCCTATTCTCATTTGACACGCATAGTAGGTATGACTTTAAAGAAAAACATTCTATTTGGACTGACAAAATGTCACAACGACCAGTAATCAGTAAATCGGAATTCTCGGGCATTCATTTATGCTCTAGTTTTTTTTTCGCATTTTTAAAGTGAACATGCGCAAGAAAGCTCGAGCTGAGTATATTAGAGGCGCTTAATGAGCAACAGGGCGTGGTTGGGCGGCGGCTATGGCACAGTGGATGAAATATCGCTCGACCTGGGAGGTCTGGGTTTGAGGCCGCGTCAAATTTTCGACACTCGCACGATTTTGTCAATCCCATTGATTAATATCTCTGTCAGGCATAGACGCCGCGTCGAGATCTCAGATAACTGACTACCACGCCGGTGAACGCACTGCGCTTCTACTGTGGTTTGCCAACAAAAAGTTACCTTCAAATAATAATACTAGGCAAGGAAGGCTGATAAAATATTGTATTTAACCATTTGAAAGGTGTTAAGGCTGACGTTTGCATACCTTAATAATAATAATTAATTTGGATTTATTATTCGAATCAATGCTAACATAATAATACTCGTATCAATTACCTACATACCGGTTAATTTATATGACTTTTATAATTAAATAATTATGTTAACATATTAATTTGGATTGCTATTTTACCGTCACTCATGTACCTAGATTTATTACCACCTTTATTTTAAGTAACTCGAGGTTTATTTTGTATGACATTCAATAATAATAATTTAAAATTGTTTAATAAATAAGTACTATAACAAAATATCATAAGAGCGCCCATCTCTAGTGTTTCAAGAGAGCGTTTATTTTTTTTTAAATTTCATATGATAAAAAGCTTCATACTTCACTTTTTTAAATCTGTTGGGTGTTGTAGAAGAAGTTATTAGTTAGGGGAGAAACAAACATCTATAGTGACATTAGTTTATTTTATAATACTAGCTGGCGCCCGCGACTTTGTCTGCGTTGAAAAAGAAAAAATAGCCTATCCTGTGTCCTGTACGTCTAAATGTTTATCTACCAAATTTCATGAAAATCGGTTAATTCGTTTAAGAGTTATTGAGGAACATACATACATGCAATACCTACACTTACAGATATTATTAGTATTAATAATGATTAATGTATTAGATCCTATAGTTCTTGAAGAGTCTTATAATTCGAGATAATCAAATCTAATTCCGATACAATTCTGCAAGCACGTCCGCTTAGTTTTTTTTAATTCCTCTATAAGTCGTGTTCACACGATCAGAAAATTATAAGGTTGTGCCGCGAATGCACGTAGCTAATAAAACATTTCCACAATGCAGTACGGCAGCCATTAAGGGCGCAGCAGATGTTGTGTGCAAGTATTTATTAGTGGCAACTTAATTAGTGAATTTAAACAAATATTACTTCAGCGTACAATTTTAATTGAGGCCACTGAGTATTGAAGTAATGATATTGTTGCATAGAGCGAATTCACAAACAAGTATCGGAACAACCTTCGGAACCGGTAACGATTTTTTCACGTTTTATGTTTACATTGTAATACCCTTTTTAACTAGCGAATCGATCCCGGCTTCTCATGAAAATCCACCAAGGAATTCAAGGAATATTTCAATAAATTATTCCCAAATGGTCCGACCATAGATTTAATATTATATTCCTATCTTTTAATAATATTATATATATCTACTAACTGGCGCCCGCGACTTCGTCCGCGTTAAAAAAGAAAAAAGTTCTAAATTTTTATCTACCAAGTTTAATGAATTCATTTAAGAGTTATGGAGGAACATACATACATTACAATACCTTCACTTAAAGATTTATTATTAGTATTGATATGTTTTAATTTACTCAAACATCAAATAATATGGATTGCGGAAAATAACATTACTTGACCATCGCCATTTTACTCCAACATAGAAATTAAATCTTCAAAGAATTTGTCGTGTGTAATCCCCTTAAACACAATTTAACAAACCAATCAGAAAACACGAACCAACAATATACTGACGCGCATGCCTAAATGAAGAAGAACGACAGGATTGCGATGTTGACGGATCGCGAGGCATCTTTGCAGAGAGAATGTATCGCTAAGCTCGCGACAACGCTAATAGTTGATCGACGACATAATATATCCCGCCCATATCTAATGCGTCATCAACTGCAGGAATTGTAGACTCGTAGCACGGGGAAACAAAAGCATGAGAGGCTCAATTTGCAAGCAAATCATTGCGTGTCTATTTTGAAATGTTTACGCGACACGAGAAAAGAGGCGATTGGGGGCGTGCGGTATCCGCAGTCCGCTCGCCGTCGCGTCGAGTCGAAAGTCGGCGCGTCGACTCAGTCGCGCGAAATTCCGACACCTCGTTTTGCTTGTATTGTTCGCGCGGTTTACTGCGCTAATGGTGTCACATTGCATAGCGAACGACGTTAGAACAGACTCATGTTTTTCTCATTGTTAAATTATTTTTGTCCCTTCAAAGTTTCAAGTGACTGCCACATTATACTTAGTATAGCTATACTTCCTAATCTATACTCGTAATTCAACGAGATTATCCTGATCTATCTTCGATCAACGACTGTTTGTTTTAATAAATTTATTTATTTCCTGTAATTTTAAGCTTCTCCATTATAATTTTGCCGAAAAACATATTGTTTTAATAGCAGGCAGGCTGACGGTAGGTGGCTAACGTCTTCTATAAACAAAGCCGATCCTATTAGAAGTTAGAAAAATAGTTATAGTGGGGACAGGGAAATGGGCTCTGGCAGGTATCCCAGACTTATTTCATGATTTCATGATGGTCTAATATGAGTGAATAAAAACTGTCAACTAAAACTTGATCATTTAAAATTAACTTTTTCTGTAAGTTAAGATAATTAATGTTTAAAAGGAACTAACAAACGATTCTTAAATGCAAGCAAGCAGCTTACAAATGCTAGAATGTCATTATTATACCACAAATTACAATACGCCTATTTGCTTTTTTTAAGGCTGCTTGTTATAAGCTATAGCTTATAACCGCTTTTATAGCCTTAATCCTTTGGATGGCTTATAAGAAGATTGTGAGGATACCGATTGCGTCTGTGACGCACTTGTCAAATTATAACTAGCTGAAGCCTGCGACTTCGTCCGCGTTGAAAAAGAAAACAGTAGCCTATCCTGTGTCCTGTACATCTAAACGTTTATCTACCAAGTTTCATGAAAATCAGTTAAATTGTTTAAGAGTTATGGAGGAACATACATACATACATAGAATACCTATTTACAGATTTATTATTAGTATTGATTGATGATATTGTATAAGTACTTAATTTTTTCTGTACGAAGTTGTAGATATTCAATAATTTCAGTTATGCTGCATTGTTAAAGAACATAGAGTAGGTACTTTAGAAACGAGTAACTAATAACCGGTATCTTTTGTGCTTACATGTCGGCATTACAGATTTTGTGGAAAGTGCGCTTTGCAAATCCTTTGCTAATTTCTGTAAAGCCCTCAATTTGGAGTCGCGTTCGTAGTACAGACGCCGTTCTATACTTAATGCACCTTTCAGGTGTTACCACCACCGGTACGTGTCATGTGTACGTACACAAACAAACCCACAGGTGCGTCTGTGTGCTCCGTTTGTGGAACACGGCGAGGAGTTTCGCAAGTCGACACCGAAATTTGGAACTTTAGCGACAATATTTCCAAAACTGTCTCCAGGAACTCTCTTTATTAGTTAAGTAAGGTACGAGATATTTGTACGACGTAGCTGTAGCAGGATTTAAATGTCATTTGTTTGTTCATATCAATAAATGTTTACATTTAAAAAAAAAACAATTCTACACACACGAAATAATATATTATGGCATAAGATATTGTGTTTATATGTCATAATTTGACTTTGACATTGATTATTTAACGAGTCCATTTGTCGAGTTGCTAAGGTGCTTGCCTGAGGGCTCTGTCTCAGGGGTCCCAGGTTCAATCCCCAATCTATCTTAAACCTATATCAGCAGCGCACTTGCAGCACCTTTATCTTTGCTTATTTTATAGGGCATCAAGTGGACGGCCAGCCATAATATATATTAAAAAAAATGTTTGTGCTTTAAAAATCCTACGTAATATTTGGTTTCATTTCCGTTTTACTATAGGCACATAATAAAGTAATAGGTGTTAGAGAAAAGATTACCTATATTTATATTTATATAAGTACATTATACCTAATTCGTAACAAGACTCGTAAGTGTAAATTAGATTATAGAAAATCTACGTACCTATAATAAAATTAATAGGTATTATGTAAGGGAAACATTTCTAGATTTTATGTCACGGTGAGATATGTTATCGTCTGGTCGACGACATACCTATGTCTGTGGTTGCTAATGTCGTCAGTTCCGGGGTTACAAACTGGGCGGTTACGGGGGTATGAGATCGGAGTATTGCGAATGGGAGGGGTATGGAGGAGCACGTACTGACTGTTAAAACTCTGTATGTCAACGAAAAGCGGGATGAAAGTCGTAGCCCTTCTATTATAATCACCACTGGTCCCTGCGTTATCATGGAAGATAAATTAAAAATAAAATAACTTAAGGCGATAAAGTGCCATAATAAATTCATTAAGTCAGCTATGAGTAAGAGAGACAAATATTGAAATATTTAATTAGACCACATTTATTTTTTTATTTTTATAAAATTTCAGATCAACGGTAAAATTTTGCTTTCAACAATGAACTGTTGTAAATTATAACAATTATGTTATTAGATATTTCTTATTAGTCTTATTAGACTTACGCCTTTAATTTAGAAAATATTAAGCTCTCCTACAAATTATCCATGGGACTTGGTAACTGATCAATTTATGACAATACTTCACTATTCTGTGTAAGATTTTGTTTATTCCTTCTCTATACTACTAATATTATTAAGACTTAAGTTTTTGTATGTTTGTTTGAATAGCTATGTAAGGATCCAATGCTTGCCAACATTATAAATTTAATGTCAGGCTTCAATGTTCATATTTTTTCAGGCGTTTTATCTTTTATTTTTTCAACGCAGACGAAGTCACGGGCGTCAGCGAGATTTTAAATAAATTTGTAGATTTTATAATGATAAAAAGCTTTCCTATAGCTGTTCTCTTTTTAAAAATAATCGAGTCACAAAACTGTGGCACAGCCAGTGACTAAATTAGGATGAGTAATATAACAGAGGCGTCAATCGTCACGACACTCAGGGACGCTCTTCGCACGTTTGCATCAAAGGAACTAACTGCTTGCGACCATGTCATCCCAAAAACTCACTCGGTGGTCGCCCCTCATTTTATTCTGTGTTTGGTATGCAATGAAAGATATATTGTCCTTCTCATTTTTTTTGTGCTCGATTTCCAAGGCAGGGTTTTGCAGTTTTAATTGCAATCAGACAATGCAAGTATAACTTGTTAGATTAAATTTAGACAATTAAACTTATCAGTAGATATCATAGAGTCGTATTAAATAGTAATTAAAATAAATAGTATAAAATATATATTTCTTTCTTGCTAATAAGTTTGACTATGTTAATCTGTTGTATAAAGTATTTTTTACAAACCTTCAGTGGATTTAAAAGAATATTTATTAAATAATGTAACTGAATCATTATAAATTCTTTTATTTGGTCCATACGTCTCATAAACCTATATCCGATAGGACCTTGATTCCTTGTTGAATAAAGAAGTTACCGGATGTCAACAACGTAAGACGATCGTTCTCAACTCGAATGCCTAACATAAACATTTTCCGCGTACTTACTTCCATAAATTAGTTCCCGCGAAGGCGCGGTATAAATACCCGCGAAACGCCGACCCATTCGCTCATTACCTCCTAATAGTTTTACTTACTGGCTTCCTGTAAACTCCTAAACAATCGTAACATTAATAAACTGTTCTCTTTTTGCTAACCAGTAATCACATTTCAACCCTTTTTGAATAACCGGATCGATTCTCAATAAAAGAGTCGAAGACGGTCATCAAAATAATAAGCACCTCGACACCCGTCAGACAACAGCCGTCACGACATGTCACGGCGAAAATTACAAATTACAACCTTTCCTAAATAAAACGTTTATCCGAAAAAAAGTTGTTCAATAATCACCCGTCATTAGTATCGGGAGGCGTTGGTCTAATATGTACACAAAGGGTGGGGGGGGGTTTGGTTTCACGAAAGAAAATGACGAAAATTAAAAGTTTCCTCCAAACAAACCAACAGCTGTCACATTAAACCGTCAAAGTAAAGATTACAAATGAAATATTCACGGTGAAAGCGGGGTTCAGTCCGTGGTTATGTAAATAAGTGGCTACGAAAATGTACATAATTAGTTTACACGTTTTCTCCGAGACACCCCTAACTCCCATGGCGTGGGCGGTGTGGGCCTACGCCCATGGCTCGCATTTAAAGGGACTTCGCACTTAAGTCGACCGCCATCCACTATGCTATGGTATTGGTAGTCTATGCATGTTACAACTTAGTGCATAACATATCTAGTCATTTATATAGCCTACCTGTTGTGAAGCTTAATCATTAGGTACTCGGTAAAACCGCATTACTTTAAAACCACAATAAAAAAATGTTTCACATATTCGAGTTTGTAGTTATAGTTAGTTAAAAAAAAACTAAAATACACAGAACCACAGGCCTCTTAGTTTCTAAGTTAATAAATTATTTCGAGCTTTTGTGAAACGACATTACTGAAGAAATCTTAATTGTAATTGTAATTTGTTACTTGGGCTAACTTAGCCTCCAGCTTAGGTCAACTTAGATTTCTTATAAACCAATTATTTAATAAGAATATTGACTAACAAAAATTTTTAATCTATAGAAGATTCATAAAGGAATGAATTTGAAAACTGACGAAGGTTTTCGTACCCCGATTTTACCTATCTGGGGATTCCCCGACTACACAGCTGCGTTTGCTCTCAAAAACTTTCCTAGTCTGATTCAGTATCACCTGTTGTGTGCACAAAATTCGCTATGTTTCTGTGGCTAAAAAAAGCTACGCAAAACCAACTTCTCCCACGTCTAGATTAGTCCTCGCTACACCATTGCCCCCGCGGCATATTGGCATGCCTACGGGATGGGCAGGGGGGTGCGGGTGCGAGATTAGCTCGCGATACACTCGCTAAGGGTACATTTACATGAATCACACATCTATTACACGCTGTATTCAAATAGCCTGCATGTGTTCTCTTCACACAACCTAGATAACAACAGATAGGGTTGAGTGAGTGAATTATTAATGAGAGGGAAATTAATAACAGACTTCGTGCTGCCACTGAAACTTTCCTTCTTTATGTTTCATATTTTTAATCAAAGAAAAATAAACTATTTGTGTTACTTATTATAGGTATCAGTATTTACCTCCTGAATTATTGATTACGACTTACATAAAGTTGGTCACTCAGTTTTTAATTTTTTGTCAGTAAGTAGTTATACTTTTAATATTTCTAGATAGAAAGTCAGTTTATAAACTATAAAGCTAACTTGTTCTACAACTATTTTATTAAAAATTCTGAAAAGTATCCCGAATGTGGACTAACAAAAAAATCTGAAATAATAGACTAAACGACACGTTTTTTAATGTGATTTGCATGTGCAAAAGAAAATTTAGACAATCATAAAGATATCATAAAGATAAGATAAGATCCATTAAGGATATATAATGGATTATCTTTAGTAGGTATATATAATGATAGAATATGATATTTTATCAGATTTTAACACGAATCGTTCTATGCTATTACAGATGATTATCATCCCTAAAACAACACAGGAAAGATTGAAGGTTAAAGTTGAAGAAATAAAGGAAACAAAAAATGTATAAATGTTTTAACACCTAAGAACAAAGTCGCGGGAAAAGGCCAGTGAGAGGTATATTTTATTGATCAGTGAGGTAAGTGGCGGTTGGAACAATGACATGGAGAAGCTAAAGTGAATTCGCGATGTGACAGTCGCGACGCAAAGCGTTGTCGCCGTGTCAACGTAGCTTCCACCCCGACGGGGTAAGGGCACGCTTGGGGTGTTAGGGGTTGAGACCTCCTTAATTCTTTTGTCGTTTTCGGCTCCGTCAAATATCGGGTTTCCCGTTCGCATACATTTTCACCCACCGACGCAACTCAGCCGTCTCTCACGAATAAAATTAGTGTCGGCAGTGTGACACCAACTGAATTTGGGCTTAATAAGATATTTATAAAGAAATTTCCGATTCAGCAGCGGCAAAGTTCAAAATTTGACTCAGCTCCACAAAGAGTTCGGTGGCGTTTTCAATTTAAACTTTGAACAAGTTAAATAATGTGCAAGCTCCGGCCCAACTCGATTCATTTAAGGTTTTAGCGAAATTAGCTTTTGAATTAGAATGCCATTAGAATATTGTTTGTAAGTTTTGATCCTTTGTTAGCGGTGCTAAGATATGCTTTCTCAAAGTATAATTAGGTACATTATTTCACCTTTTTTTTACAAGAAGAATCCATCATGGATACTCACCGGCCTTTTTTTTCTACTGTGAAAATACTAAATCACCTTGCCATCATATGAGATTTTTTGTAAATGTGCCTATAACAGCTAAGTGGAAACACCTTAGGAAGGAGAGTCATTTATATAAAAATCATATAATATATATATATAATAGTTATAAAATCAGTATAACTCTATTTATGTTCAATATGTAGATAAGTATGTTTTAGATGTTCTGACATTATTAAATGGAAATCTTTATCCTACTCATGATACCATAGAAATTTTAATGTCTTTTTGGCTGTTCAAAGTATGTATTGATATATAAATTCAAAACCTATGAGTAACTTCCACATGGAAATTCTGAGATAAAAACACAAAAATGAATAAACTGTACCTACGCACCCTTTTTTTGATGCACATATAAAAGCTAGTAGACAGACTGGGGGCGGTTTATTTGTAGGACATAAAGAATTTTCACTCAAAATTTATGTTGTGATTAATTTAACAGTATCAGTAGGAAACTACTAATAAATTAACATTCAGTATTGCGAAAACATTTAATACGCAACGCATTCAGTTTCGCTAGAAAATTCCATATTGCTTGATTGTACAAGATAATCAGCTTTACGTTCATGAAGGCTAACGATATCATGTGTAAATAAATCCATCCGCGTAACTTCATAAAATTTATAGCCTATGTTACTCGTTGATAATGTACCTTTCTATAGGTAGATAAAAGAATTTTTAAAATTCGTCCAGTAGTTTTTGAGTTTATTTATTACAAAAAAATATTAGTATACAGCTATAGACTAGGTTTTTCCAGTGGCTTTGTTAGTGTAAAATTTAAAAGGCAACCTTTGTATCATCAATCATCATCAATACTAATAATAAATCTGTAAGTGTATGTATGCATGTATGTATGTTCCTCCATAACTCTTAAACGAATGAACTGATTTTCATGAAACTTGGTAGATAAACATTTAGACGTACAGGACACAGGATAGGCTTTTTTCTTTTTCAATGTGGACGAAGTCGCGGGCGCCAGCTAGTATTTACCTAAAGTTGAAGTGTTATACCTACACTAATTGTTATAAGAATATACATGTTTATTGGTTTTGCTGTAAAAACGTAACACACGAAGTTAGTAGTAGAGTTGATTTTACATTTATTAATATCGGTCAAGTATTTTAATAGCTTCACACAAAGGATTTATAGATTTCGTTATCAGTCATATTGTTTTAAACACTATAGGTACGGTACCTACTTTGTTATACATTTAATTCAGCTACAAATCTATATAAATCACTTGTTTAATACATAAACCGACATTGAATTAGCTTTTAGTATAACGGTATTAAACCTTTTTAATATATCTAGAATTATCTACTTATAAAATTGTTTGTTCTGACTGATTATTCAACGCATAGCCATAACTAAAATATCTAGAAAGCTGACATCCGCTAAGAGAGGGTTTTAGAAAATTCCGAAATTTGATGAGGAAAAATCGTGAAGGTAAGTAAGTGGCAATGGTGTTGGCATCGTGTGTGCATTTTGCGAGTTTTGCCCACATCGTGCCTAATGTCCGAACATAAATCACAGGTAACGCAACCCCCCCCCCCCCTCCCCTCCTCAATTCCCCTCTCTCCCACGAATGCCACCGATAAAATTGGAAATTGTTTTCTCGCCCCCGGCGGGCGCCGCCCTGAGTTTGCTCTTAAACGCCGTCTCGAGTTGCACTTGTGAATCGCACTTTTTACTGTTTTCAAAATTGGCGTTGCGAATCGCTTTCCTCTCAATGTTGATACGCAATTTCGTGTAGCCATTATAAAGTGAACAATATGACCACTTCTTTCTTCTTCTTTTAAGAGGGAAAACTCCGCAATTAGTTTTTTTTTTGCATACTTACATGCATGTCACCGCCGATTATTACAACTATAGAAGTTCTATAGAATAGTCTTTAAATATTACTATAGAATAGAATAGGCAGATTATATTCGAAGGTTCCCTTGACGTACTTAGTTTGCCTTTGGGGTTAGAGTAGTCATAATAATTGTTCTAAATTTACACATGAAATCTAAAAGAAATTCACGTTAAAGTCCGAACCTCCGTCTGCCTGTCGGCAACTGAGCGCGCCTCCCACTGAGCTATCATAGTGCTCCAATGGCGGCCACGCTGTCCGAATATTGTTAAACTAAAACTGGAGTGAGTTTTTCGCATGCCAACTGTCGCAGCTACCCACTGGCATTGGTAAATGCGAGCCAATTAGAAGATTAAGCGTTGACAATTACGGTGTCGCATCGCGATCGTATATCAACAATTATCGCGCGAGTGCGACAAATGGCCGAACTGGCATCGTACACCTGTAAACACGCCCGCCTCGCCAATATTATTATCACGGTAGCGAAACGGTGCGAAGCGTACAACCGCTTTACATAACAATGCTTTCTCGAAAGTTTATTTTTCTTAAAAATTTTCTGAATAATCTAAGGAATAAATAAGAGAAAAACCGTTTCCAAAAAAATAATGATTACTTACATGAACTTTGGATAAAATATTTCACAAATGTCAAGAATCCCTTGATATTTGTGAAATAATTGAAATACTTAGTCCACAACACATAAGTAGACACCTTCAGAATTTCCCAGTTGTGGCATGTAACCACCATTGGTCGGCCGCGCACTTGCAGTACCGATGGCGTTGTGATGCCATTTGACTTATGCCTATTTGTGGAATTAACAATAAAAATCTGCACTGCTGAATCCAATGTCTATGAAGATGTAGCAAATGTTAAACAATATCAAATAGATTTGATGGCTTGTCTTCAAAACTAAACATATTTTCATACAATTAAAATAATTTACAGGTCGTTCTTGTCAATAGCTATGATTGTCTAATCATCGGGAGGTTCGTAATTATAGTTTAATATTATGCAGACAAGACGTATTATATGTATAGAGATGTTGAGAAGTAAATCAAAGAGGTCGGTCGCTGCCAAGTCGCGGTGGGGCGATTAAAGTGTTGGCAAGGCTCGTGTCGGAAAACATCTTCACTGTGAGACGAACGATCGAATAACAACATTTTCCTTTACGAAAACGACTTAATATAAAAACTGATGAGCGGGCCAGTGACATTTATGAATCGCATTGAATAAATAATCTGTACTAATAAAGAGGGAAGATTTGTATTTTTGTTTGTAGTGAATAAACTCAAAAACTACTGGACCGATTTTGAAAATTCTTTCACCTATAAAAAGCTAAATTTTACACTGAGTAACATAGGTTATATTGTTAATACAGTTAAATTAGAAATCCCTACGAAAACTCTAATAATTTAACCCAAGGTATAGAAAAACATTACTAATATTATAAAGAGAAATTGTATTTTTATAACAACAGCTAGTAACAAATAAAATTGATGTCTTCTTAGAGAAAAAATATAAAAAAAAATAGATAATAAATTATCTCCTCCTTATGCTAAGTACATAATTATGTCCTTGATAGGTGACGGTAGTCATCTGCCATCAAATGGACCGTCAGCTTGTCTGTCGAGCTTATTATAAAAAAAATGGTCTGAATTTTTTCCACAAAAAAATAAATACATAGTAGTTCAAGTAGCATATTAGTAACCGACTCAGCTGTACTTAATGTCAAAATATTTGCACGGAGGATAAAAATTGTGTCCCCTCCGAATAAAATTAAACCATGCAGTGCACAATGTGAGTTTTTAAATTGGGGTTTAACGTATTAGCTCTGCCTTGCGATTAGGCATCTAAAAGCCGACGTACTGATATTGTTTGTATTAGTCTATTACTTACACCTTTCATGATAATCTCTGGGGGTGAATTCAGCTAATGTGTTTAGATTTAACGGCGTCATATTTTTATCTTTTCGTTACATTGTGCATGCAAATTTAATCAGAAGGTTTGTTAGCCAAATCTCTTTTTTGGTATGATTTTGGTTTGTCGGAGAGCATTTTTCTGTGATAATACAAAAGAAGTTTATGTATTTTTGTAACTTATACCTACTTAGATATACTTTATTTAATTAATTTTATTTATATTTTATTTCTAAATAAAGATCAAGGTGAAATGTTTTTATTATTTTCTTTGCTAAAAAAAATAAAATAAAAAATAGTATAAATGAATTGTCATTGTCGTTTTTAAAAACTTTTAAGTGTAGCTTTTGGTTGTGTATTTTTTTCATTTTGGTTATATTATAAAAAAATAAATAAAACCTTATTTTTTCACACGAAACGGGAAATTCAGGAGTGGCAGATTTTGATAGTACCTACCTAGTGTTCTTATATCAGACATTATGATTTTTTATTGTCGTGTATAAAAAAATATTTTAGCTTATGTATATGAAAATGCAAGCATTACTTAATATAAAATCAATTTGATGAAATATAATGTAACATTTTCGGTCTGATGCACGAGTATCGGCATCACGTACTTGCCATACTAAGCGACAATTCGGCCGATCTCTGCGGAGCAATTCAATTACAGTGAAAGATCCCTCATAAGCGAATCGTTTTTCCGAGTCATTAATTTTTTCGAACGACACGGGGCTCCGCGTGATACGGCGGGGTGGGTCCAGGCGCACGGCTATCTCGCCAGATAATGCTGATTTATGCTGGCGGGCGACGGTCGCGATTCGTCGCGCATCGTCGCTGGAACATGCGAATGTCGCGCGATCGCCGCTCGCGCCCTATTTACTTAGTCGCGTCATTTGTGACGGTTAGTTGGCGAGATTTATGCTAATCGACGAGGCCGACTCGGATCAGCTCACGTGACGGCCATGTGGCAAATTGTCTCCCATTGAGACTTCCCAAAGCACATCGCTTATTTGGCTAATTCTTTATTGACGTGAAACTTCTCTCATTTCAATAAAGCTGTCACACACTGCGGTCGTACTTGGCCTTTTTTGTCAAATTTGTTCTATCGTAGAACAAACTATATTAGAAATAGTTACTAAAGACTAGAGTAAAGTTTCAAGGTCGATGTGTGACGCTTCTTGTAACTTCTCTTGTAAGGATTCTTGTAACTTTTCTTCGTGACATTCACCGCTTACTTATATTTATTGATCAGCATAGAAATTTCACTTGTGATACATTATACATGCTTGTTTTTTTTTCGTGCGACAATGACCTTCATATATACCAAAAAGAACAAGGGAACATCTTAGGAGATTATTCGCAATATGAAGAGTTTGAGTTCTTTCGTAGTTTTCAAAAATGTAACACCGCGTTGCGATGTCCTATTGTTGCCATCCTTAATTCCGTGCCGAAAATATTGCCATTAAAAAAATATGGAAGTATCTAAGAAGACAAACGACCTGCAAAGTGACTATAAAGCGAAGATGGTCGCATCTAAACCAGCTCTAATTCGACATTTACGCCATTAAAATTGAATTATTGCGTATCAACAATACAATATAAAACAAGCGAATCATTGTTACGGGCCGCTTATTTGGATATAAATATGAGTCCACTGCATTTCCAGATGTCGTATTTTATGGTGCGTAGTGGAAAAAAACTGAATGCTCGGGGCGTCGTTAACTCGAGAACATTAGAAGGAATAAATAAGTGAGGTATTAATACGGCTTTATAGTCCGTGAAAGAGCCTTCATTGTATCGAGTGCTGTTCTCGGTCTTTGTTCGCATTTATTTGTTAAAATGCCATGTATTTAGCATTAAACAATACAGTGCGACATGAACTGCAACGCGATAATAAAGTGGTGTTGCGAAACATTGCCGAATTATGTGGTTTTTTGAATTGTTAACGAGTCTATGAACATTTTTATGTGAAGTATAAGTACATTACTTATACTTCACACTTTTACTTATATTTGACAGAATTTGTTACTTTAACTAGCTTACTTGTAATAACCGAAGAAAGAAAGATATTCGCAGCACTTATTGAACTCGCAACCATATGAAAACATCCTAGCTATAAAGCTTAGGATAGCTATATGATGTTTTTTGGCTTTCACTTGGCTTTAAGTCAGTTGGCTGACTTAAGAATATAATCCGCGAAAGTGTCTTAATATCTTCACATTTTAGAAAATATTTGTACTAGTTATGAAATAAATTTTAGTTTACCTAGATAGCATGCAAAACTTCATATTGATACGCAGAAACGTAATTTTTTTAATGAATTGTTACTACCAATAACTAAGAAGTAATCATGAAATTACGTAGTACCTATGTAGGTAAGTAATTGGTAAGCTACTCCGATTGCATGACAAGTAATTTTTTTGTTTTCGACACTAGGCGAAGTTACTATTTAATTTATTTAACTAGAAAATAAATCTAGAATCCTAAGCAAAACGTTCTGAAAAATATTAGGCGTTATCAAAACATTAGGTCAGCGAAGTGGTTACGATTTTCGAACTGTCATGAGTGTTGATTTACAGTGGGCACGATAAGCATTGCTGAACAAAATAACACGGACTTTATGTATGGAAAACTTGATACTAACATTGCATGTAAATGTATACCTATAGCTGTATTAAAAATTTTATAATAAAATAAAAACCCCGGTCTAATATATTTTTTTGGCATTAAGGTTAAGCGTTAATTAGATAATATACAATAACTTTACCGAAAGATAAGTAATAAGATAAAGTCTTTTTTCCGCTAACTTCTCCTAAACCAACTAACGAATTTTGACACGGTTTTTATTAAAGAAAAGTGGCGGCGCCACCGTCGTTAAAGCGATGAAGATGTCAGGCGTTATAATACATACATATTATGTATTTTTCAACGCGTATGTACCAAGTCGCTCGCGGGCACAAATAGTTAACGTTTGCACTATAAACTTTTTTAGTTATGTTTTTGTCGCTTATTGTCTTATAATTTTTCTGGTTATCATCAAGGTAATCATTCTTGTAAATTAGGTATAAATTTTTGCGGAATTTCTTTTAATATACTCGCCTAAAATTTATTTATTATTGATTAGGTAGGTTTTCAATAGGTACTGGTTTAAGATCAAGTTAAGCTAATTATTGTGATTTTTCTTAATAAATGAAGCGAATTGTAAGCTGTCTATTGAAAGTTGAATGGGTAATTGGTAAACGGTTTGATGATTATTTAATAATAGTCCGAACGGGGCCACCTTGGGTTCTGCGGTGGCAAGCGAGCATGGGCCAACGATTGTCCATTGTTCGGTCGCGCAGTGCAACCGACACGCCTCGCGCCACCGACCAATGTGCCACCTACTTTATCGTCTTAAACGCGCCTCAATATTAACGTACTTTGATCGACTTACGATTACCTACCACAGTTTTCATTTTAAGCCAACACTAAGAGAAGTTTTAGACGTGTTCCTTAGCACGACCTTCTTACGCATTGCCTTAAATATGTGTAAAAAAACAATAATAGTCAATACCTACATACTGTTTATGTAACTAAAGTAATATGACTAACTTAATTAAAGTAAATTGTAAATAACTAGTAACTAAGTAAACTGTAACACTTTTCAAATCAAACATTTTACTGTAAATGTGTTTAAAAAATTGTGTGTCTCTGATGTTCCCCGAGAATGGAACGGAACATCAAGAACATCAGAGACATTGGATACAAACTGTAACTGTGTCATTCTTCACTGGTTAGGAGGCACCGCATGAAGAAACATTCATTTTAAATAAAATATTAAAACTCACCTTCCAGTCTTGGTGATAATCATTTCTGTCCCTAGCTCGTTGAATTTGTCCCACAGATCCTTTGTTTCGAGATGGCACTGTATATGTCTCATTTCCTCACTAGACCAACGTTCTACTAATTGTGGGTTTCTCGGAGGAGGTGTCGCGGTTCTAGAGCCGCTTGGCGCGCCGCTCGCTGAGCCGGCCTCCGAAGTAGACGACACATCGACGGGAGAGTCTCTTTCGAATTCTACTAGCGGAGGCGACGGAGATCCCGAGCCTGATGCAGTGGCATCAACGAACTTTTCTAAAAAATAAAAAACAGAACACTTATTATTTCATGTTCGACAGATCGATTAGTCAACCTTTTGACAAGTGGATATTGTCGCCTATAACACAAGCGACGCCACAGGCGCCGCAAGTGCGCTGAATATCATAGTATTAGGTACTTATAAGATTCAGGATAAGCGATTAGGACTGTGTAAAATTACTGTAAAATTGATATTATCAATTTACTATTAGCTGGTGCCCACGACTTTTTACGTGTTGTAGTTAGTTTTTTGAAAATCCTAAAGAATCCTAGCAATTTTTCAGATATGTTAATCCAGGTAATAAACTATATGTGTGCCAAATGTTATACATATCCGTTAATGGCATTTCTGAGATTAGCGTACCACAGTCAAGCAGACAAAAATTCTACCAACTATTTTCTTGACCTAGGTCAAATTGTGTAGGTACAACGTGTACCTACGAATTGTGTTTTTAATAAAAAAATAATTTTATATGTTTATTTTGTAATTATTCTATTCTTCAGTTTCTCTATTTTTCTGGGTAATCTATTTTTTTTAATCAAGTTACGTCTTTGACTGCCTACACTAATTCGTCTTATAATTATATCTTATTAAAAATTGGTAAAATCTATACAGTAGTATTAATTCCTATACCTATAATATAAAATCAGTAGGTACCTACTTACCTACTCCAAATGAAATGCGCTTATTAATATATAACAGAAATATAATTTTTTATTAATTGGCAAAACGTTTAAATGAAACCGACATTAAATATTAGCTTCTGTATAATTCGTTATTGTTCTTCTAACACAGGAAAGATATCGTTAACAAAGGCAATACTACAAAGGAAAACAAGCAGCTAACCAAAAATTTTACTACATAAATAATAAGCGATAAACATTTTAAGCTATAGCCGATAGTTTATATTTCAAATCATAACCGATTCCTATCATAAAAAAATAATACCTATATCAAGTTGGATATAGCGTTTACTATGCGTTTGAAATGAGAATAGGATCGCGCTTGCTGCAAACTTCACATGATCCGAGTCATCATAGTAATGTCGTCAAAAAAATCCGAATAACAAAAATATAAATATTTTTTTATTTATATTTTATGTAATAAATTTATATATGTTTAAATAATATATCCTTATGCTTTCATGCAAAAACTACTGAACCGATCACCATTAAATTTTACATACACGTTGTCTGGGACACCAGAAAGGACATAGGGTACCTTTCATCGTTCAACGCAGACGAAATCGCGGACACCAGCTAGTATATAATAACTATTAAGTAATTAAACTATAAGTGTAAATTACAGTACGATTTAAATCGTATTTTTACGATATTTTCGACTTTGGTTCTATGTAGCAAAGCCCTTAAGTTTGCTAACGAAATAAGTAATTCTTTTATGGGTCAATGTATACGATTTTATAATAAACTTATGTACACGCATAGTACATAAGTTAAGGTTTTACAAAAAAAAAATATAAATTAATAACAAATACTCTGGCTCGTCTTAATTTACTAGATTTATCTAGTTTACTAACTGTACATTATACTAGCGGGCGAGTTGTCTATAAAATAATAGGTACAAAAATCATGAGCGCGCGAGTTGTCCATTAACTCCTTAATAATAATTATACTTTGATTTAACTTGTCAGTGAATATTATATAGGACTTGTGATACCTATTCTATGTAGCTAAATTAATTAATTTCATTTGCCTATGTAATAATTGTAAAGAACTGTACCTATATTTACATACATTTTTCTATTGTCCAATTAAAAACAGTATTATACATAATTTTTTTAAATTATGTTCCAATTGTAGAAAAAAATGATTCTTTTGTGTAAATATTTATTATATGCAATGATTAGTCCAAATATTAAATGCTATGCTCCAGTTAATCTAAGTATACTATATTATAAAGAGAGGAGATTTGTATGTTTGTAATGGATAAACTCAAAAACTACTGGACCTATTTTGAAAATTCTTTCACCCATATAAAGCCCCAATATATTTTATAAAAAGTTACGTGGGCGAAGTCGCATGCAACTGCTTAGTATTACATACATTTTAAAATAACTTGGTATAAAACATTTTATAGTTAAACGAATTCTTTTGTCTGCGACCATTTGACCGTCAACATTATGATTGATGGTTATAAATGACGGCGGCAAAATAACGAAACCACCAAACAATTATTGTCAACCAACAAACATCAATACATTTTTTTGTATGTTGTAGATATTTATATATTATTTAGTCAACATTTTAACATCTGTTAGGTGATGTTGCTGTAATAAAATACTGATACAGGTATTTAATTACATATGTTTGCTTTAAATCAATCACCTTCATCATTAGTATCTACTTTGTTATTAATTTTTTTTGTTATTTTTAGCTATATTTTTTTAACCATTTCAATGAAAATAAACTATAGTTATATGGTGTAAGCAAATTGTTTAATATAAGAAGTAATATTAAACCTACTATTATTAAATAGGTAAGATTTGTAACCACAACTTTAAACCTTTCTACCTCTTGAATTAATTAACTTAAACTGTGGTTTTTTTAGTTAACTATAACAACAGTAACCTAATTAACAGTAGGTAAATATAGTTTTGAAATTTTTTGGTATGTGGTTCAATGTTGGTTCAAAATAAAAATAAAATCGCCGAGGTGATTTGTTGTCTACTCTTACAAGTACCTACTTAGGTATGTAATTAAACTTATTTCAATTAGAAATTTAATTAACTTATATAAAACCAAAAAATAAATTATCTCTAAAATACTTGAACGTGTAGTTTGTTGCACTTGAATTATTATTTAGGTAAGCTATGTTATTTATACCATACTTAGCTCTGTTAAAGTATTTACCAACTTTGATATTACCCTATGTACCTACTCTCTATGTAATATTAGGTGTTATTTTTGTTTTACTTTTCCTTAGTGGATACCTATATATTTATATAATTAATTTTCCTAAATATATCAAATTAATAAACTTAATATAGGTTTGCATTTTTTGCAATTTTTTTAATTGTTCATTTGTTGTTGACTAACTTTATAAAATATGTTACTGGCTATGTTATAAACAAACATGCCTATTATAATGTAGCTTTTTACAGGTGAAAGAATTTATAAAATAGGTACAACCTACTTTTGTGTAATTTTTTTGTGTTTATTCATTACAAACAAAAATACAAATATCTTCTCTTTATAATATCAGTATATATTTAAGATTTTTATACATTAAAAATATATTACCTATTGCTTATCAAATGATAGGTAAGCATTTCCTACTACAAAATCTGATAAATCTGGTGAATTGCTCCGAAGGGTTTTAACTAGAATCTGTTTACAATTAAAAATACCAACCTAGTGGTGTGAGAGTATCTTCTCTCTGGTCTCTGTGCCTCCGTCTTTCCCGCCTCTCTTGTCGATCTCTAGCCATGATGGCGGCGATGGAGAAATCGGTTGCGCAGGGGCGCGCGGAGCATTCCTCCTCCATGGCGGGCCCCTGGCGCTCCCGACCTTCGCCTTGCAAAAGCATCAAGTTGACTGCCTCCGTGCCAACCCTTCCACCTGCTGACCACACGCTGTCACCGTCTGAACATCCCATCGATGACGCAGAACATAATCTTTGTAACCTCAACTTCGATATGTCTCTCTTTGATTCGATCTTCGTTACACTCCGCAAATAACACCTTTAAGTTTTTAAATTGTATGCAATTATTAATTTAAAATGTCAATTAACTAGTAAAGACAAAGAGAGTATAGTAAAGGAGTTAGTTTTTTTTTATTTGGGCGTGTTGTCACAGCGGACGTTAGTTACGGAATAGTTGTCAAACTTTTTACGCGTTAGTAGCCGCGGAGAGAGCGGACCGCCGTAGCTCAGCGCGATGTCGACTCGACTCACGACCGAGGCGTCGGTTAAACGCAAGGCGGCCCGCCGCAGGGAGGGGCCTACATCACCGCCCCACGCTAGCCACCACGCACACACCATTACTTTTTTTTTATTATTTCTTTGTTAGTACATCCGTCCCTCTCTAGCTACCGACATTCATCGCTCTCTATCCCCCTCGTAGACAGAGTTTTTCTCGACGCGATAACTATTGAAATTCGCTAAATGGCTCACCGCCGCGCGGAAAAGGCTCTCGTTAAACAGTGAACCGATCGTATCTGACTATTTATTTATTCGCATTACTCGCTGCGCCGACGCCTTTTAACACTATTTATGTATTGTAAGTGCTCACATTCGCCTTGATGTGGTACAGCCCGCCTATTAACGCATGAGAATATTCGCACTCGTATTATTATAAATAAATAAATAAGCTCTTAGTTTATTAAGCGACGCGGATAGCTCGAAGCAGATGGGTTATTACGGGGTAAAACGATAATAGATTGTGTTGTGATTAAATGGGTATAATGTGCGTCGAGATAGCCAATTAGTTTACCATCATAAATGCATCAAATGCCATCACAATAACCTACTTGTTTTGAATGTTAGAAATTAATTTTTTTTGTCACGTTTCATGTTTGTCAATTTTTCACATTTAACCTACTTGATTTATGAAGTTTATTAAAAAATAAACTGAATTGTCCTCAAGTACCTAGGCACAATAAGAAAACCACGCTGCTGTAGGTACATAGGTAGGGTACGTACCTAAAATATAGGAAAAATTTATATAAAAGGTGAAAAATTTATAGGTACATAAAATAGTGAGTACTACCCATCTAACTAACGGGTGATTTTATAAGCGTTTGGTTTTTAATTTGCAAAACAAACACTAGAAAATTGTAAAAAATATACAGTTTACATTGGCAATTAAAAATCATTACTTACCATTTATTTTTTAAAGATTATTTCATGTAAATGTTGGCTACTATGTCTTAGGTAGGTGATCCATACGTGAAGTTCAATTTTGTGTTACTTTTTCAAGCATAGGTATCGGCTCGTATATCACCTACAACACGTGTGATGTTGTTTTCAAGTGCTTGAATCGTTGCTGGTTCATCTGCATAAACAAGAGATTTTACGTACAAAAAATAGTCCAAAGGCGTTAAAACGCATGATCTAGGCAGCTAACTAACTGGTCCAAAACGAGAGATGAATTGCTCATTAAATTCTTTGTGAAATAAGTCCATCGTTTCATGTGCTGTATGGCAGGGCACCGTCTTGTCTTGTCTTGAAACTACATTTCAAGCAGATTTAGCTCGAAAAAGTTGAAAATCATTTTACGATAGCGATGACCATTGACAGTAACGTTGTGCGCGTAACAGAGCGCTTATTGTTAGGTATAGTATAATTCAACAATCTTTAAGCGTTGTTCGCTTGTAAGTCTTTCCATATGAAATGGCAAAGAAAACTACATAACTTTAATTTTAACACATGGCACAAATCACGCGTGAACTGTTAAAAACAGTGCGATGAAAAAGAAACTGTAAAAAATCACCCTTTACCTACTCTTACACAAATCTATTACGGTATAGATACTTAGTAGGTAGATATGTGTTTAATTGACAAAAAATTATATTTAACTAATATAATAATAATATAATGTCGAATCCCTGTAGACATAAACATTCCATCACTCGTCAAGTTTTGAAAATCTTAATTGCATAAGTTTCAATAAGTTCAATGTACTAGATGTAGTATGAGTGCAATGAAAGGTGTAATAATTACATTGTTCACTAACCTTATTAAAAGCAACGCTCAATTAGAGAACCGAGTAAACATGATTACACAGCGCCTTTAGCAATGGCAGCTCGTCAACTAGAAGCCACCGCAATCAACATTCGACCGGGCTCACACCTCAGACCAAATAAGAACTAAGTATAGTACACAATTTTGTACATAATGAACCCGGTTTTATTAACATGCTGCGTGGCCCGCTTATCTACTAGGTATATTGAGATTTTGTGTTTCAAGCTACATCCTCATTTTCATTTTTATTTTTAGTGAGAATATTGGTTTCCAAGTTTAGACACTTGAAAGTTTAGACGTGTGAAATGTGATTTAAAGACTGGTTTTTTACACAATTTCACTACGAATTTGGCAGTTTTACTAGGTACTACCTATATTTTAATAAGGCCTAATATTTTAATAAGGCGAGGAGTAGTTTATTAAATGTTTTATTATTTATTTATTTATTTCAACACACATACATCATCACAGAGCGACCCCATTTCTATGCATCAGTTCCACATTTAATTTTTGTATGCGTTGAGTGCGTTTCATTGCAGTTTACACCTATACACGGCAAACGCGTAGTTTTACTGGCTTCACTCTGCCGTGCACAGGGCTCCATCTTTAATTCTTATTTTATCTAAGGCTCACACATTTATAGCGCTGAATCAAATTTGCGGAAAATTAAACTTTGAAACTTTCGCCTAGTTTAGTATTTATAATAATTTATTACGTGCGAGGAGTTCAAACTAACCATGTCGTTTGGCAGTTAAGCTTATCGCCGGCAAACCGGTAATAGCCGCACAAATGGCCTCCGATACGCGAATTGAGATGAATTGCAATCATTTCTTACCATTTTTAGACAATATTTTATATAGGTTTATAATTGTAGGTATATCATGTTTGTCAAACCAAAACCTGCAAAAACTATACTTACTAAGATATTGACAACAAAAGATTTTCCTGAATTTTTTTTTACTAAAGTTTATTTTAGAAAAATTATTTTATTTGAAACTTAAATTTAATATTTTACGTGAAAACACTTTCTTGTTTTATTCTGTTTTAAGAATTCATTATTTTTACATAATATATTTTCCAATAAAATATAACAGAAGCCTCAATTTGTTGACGCCTTAAAAACGATAGTTAAAAAAACACGCTATTCTTATTTTTAAATATCGAGCTTACCTTTACTGTATCATTTTACAAATGAGTTCAAATAAAATCTAATTAGGTCCAATGACTTGTGTAATGTAAAAAGTAAAAAGTTTATCTTTTACCTACCTACAGTAGGTACCTACATAATACCTACATAATCATTAACATTTATCATAATCATATTCCTAATTATTATTATAAATACGAGTTTAATTTGTGCCAATGTTTGGATATTTGGATGTTTGTTGGTCAATAACGGTTGAACGGATTTGTATGAAATTTGGCACACGGTATATTTTATACTTAGTATATTTATTATCCTGAAAAAATAAAAAATACAAAAAATACTAAAAAGATAAAAATACTAAAAAGATAAAAAATACTAAAACAGTACACTACTTAAAAAAGTATAAGTTATCTATTAAGATACTTATACTTTTTTAAGTAAGTATAAGTATATCTAAGTAGTAAGTAAGTAATAAGTTTTTTAAGTATAAGTATACTTTTTTTAAGTAGGTACGTAATAATTGTTACGACTGGTGCTAACTAAATAATACTCATTATGTTATTAATTAATTAATTAGTAAGTCATGAATAAGTTCATATATGTACATATATAATACAATATTATTGTAAATCAATTCGGTATCGGCCGATAAGAAATAAGTCTAACGGATGACTTTGAACTGAATCATCGGCAAACTACTTTTACGCTGAGAGATAAAATCGTGTGATATCTAGCCAATTCAGAAAAAAAGGTGACACGTTACTTTTTAGTAATATTGAATGTGACGTTATTTTTCTAGATGTACCTAGCGCATAACTTCGTTTTACTTAGTGATAAACAATGGACATTATTTAGGATTTAAATATAAGTAATTTAGTGAAACATACGTGCATGTGCATCTTAAGATTATTATTAGCTATGCGAGAGCTTTGGCTTTATAGGTAGGTACTTGTTGAATAGAATAGGCTACAAAAAATTTGATAAAATAAAATATTATCAAAGCAACGACTAATTGACGATTGGTTTGGCTACTTCTTCTACCACCAACCAGACTGTTTGTTGGCTTAGTATTCGTGAATCCAACCCAACTTAACTATCGGCCGATATAAATTCTGTTTGTAGGTGCTCCTATATATAGGTAGGATATATTTGTGTATGTATTTGTGCTCTAAAAATATATTTGACATAAGAAAAAAAAAGAAAAAAAAAATCTAAATATAGGTAATTATGAATCATTATAAATAGGTACGTATAACTCACCTATAAACATTCCTATGTAACCGTAATAAACCCTTTCTTTCTTTAAAAATGTCCATCAATTTCGCTTTTTGTCCGAATCAACGGGGTCTTGTTATTATTAAATTTTAAAGTAAGCAAGTCGTGTGAACGCACTCGCAGGCAAGTGTTACGACTCACGAAGAGGGGGGAGCGACGCCCCTTAGAGGCGGGACATCTAAACAACAAACGAATTAGTACTTTATCGCGATCGCTTTACGATTGACATTAGCGTCGGCATTTGCAAATGCATTTAGTGCAAGACCGCATGGGAGTGTGGGCAATTCTGTGCTAAGTATCGTTCGAGTCTGCGACGTGCTTCGAGTTTTTCCAGCCGAGCGTATGAGGAGTCCTGCTACGGTATGCAACTTTTTCTTTCCAATCGATTTGACTTTGCAAATAAGTATATCTACTATTTGCAAATAAGTTATCTAAGTAGTATACTGTCTTCAAACTTCTTCGTCTAAACTTTTCTGACTAGGTAGATAATATGTTTTGCATGTCCTCAGCGATTTATCTAGGTAAAGCTTTTAAATTCATAACTCAAAATACCCATAGACTAAACTTTTTTATATAGGTATATTACCAAAAACCAAAAAACGCATAATTATTAAATAAGTAAGTAAATATAACTAATTACATACTTATTATTTTCCTACTTAGTATGTATTATAAAAAACTAACGAAGTACGTAAGTTATGGATATGGTACCTAACTAACCTAAGTAAATAGATGCCAATAGTTTTAATTTTGTAAATAATTTATTTTACTCAATGTCGAAAAGGAATTTGAATTTGAAGAAATTTGCATACATTACGGTCCCACATGACGAAAACGAGGATTTGTTCAGGATAAATTTCAAATTACAAATGATGTAAGTAGGTACCTACTTACCTACATATCAAAACAAAATCAAATAATTTACAAATTACTTTCACATTTATAACATTCCCAAAGTGTGTTTAGATAGATACTTGTACCTAGAAGTGTTACGATAAGCAGATAATCGCAAAAAGTAAATTTACTCCGACACGAAACGGTAGGAGGGGCAACGAATTGTTCAAAATTCCCCGGTCTGCAGATGCAAAGGTAAAAGGTAACAAAAATGCTATGTGTTACCACAAGCTCGGTGAGACACAGTAACATCCATCTTCTTTGCTTGTTTCTTTTTGCGATACGACACCCGGGGAAGCTCGGGGAGGCCGGCTTGCTATCTTGTAAAACCAGATAAGTGCGACATTAGGTACATTTTCAACCTCTATTCGATTCGATGTAAGTTATTATAAATATTTCATCGGCATCACATTTCATGTAATATTTAGTTTAGGTATAATACTATCTAAAATCAACAAGATACCTCTACATTGATATTTGTTATCCCCGACGCACGACGCAAAAGCGGGGTGTTATAATTTTGACGTTTGTGTCTGTGTATTTGTGTTGCCATAGAACATCGTAGTTCCCAAAGTTATATTTTATCCGGTTTTGTTGTGTTTCTAGCATCGATGGTTTCTAGCTATAGTTAGAAAGAGCATCAGCCTATTATTTCTTGGTTGACGAGGGGGTTTCATAAACTCCTACAGATTCGATTGATGTGAGAGTTGGGAGGTATACCTGCTGTTATTTCGGTGGTATTCTTGCGACACGGTAACCTTGACCTGATTCTGCAACATAAAGTATTCTGCGGGATGCCCAACTCCTTACAAACTTACAACAGATTTAGCGTGTTTGGGCTTAATAGAAATTCGGGGATAGATTATAATTTAAAATTATTTAATAAAATAACTTTTGCAGTGTGAACTTTTAACCATTGGTACTTACCGCGTTTTGCGAATGTGGCATGTCGCGACAGTAGTGGCTGAGCGACGCGAACGTGGCAACCTGCGACCCTCCGACACGACACGAGGCGACGCGCGACGGCGACAATACGTCGCTGTGGCGGTCGCCCCATGTCACCTCAGTAAATTAGGACGGTCCGTTCTTAATTAATGTGCGACATACAGCACTAGTACTTTTATTGTGATTAACAACTGTATCTACAACCTTACTTGGGAAATCTTGCTAATGAGCTGTTTATTTCATTAATGAAAATGTTTTATTGTATCTACATATAATTACTATTTTATTTATGTACATTATTCACTGAAAGTTCAATATGATTCGCATTACTTAAAAAGTTCAAAGACAAAGGATATAATAGTCCAGTATCCCTCACCTGGATTTTTTTTAATCACTAACAACGTAACAACGTAACTAATTTTGAAAACGTCCACCTTTTTCCCCTGCGAAAATTCTCCAAAAGAGGTAGCTAAAGGAGTTAGCAGCCGTAAAAAACTTCCATGCGTAGGACTAGGAAACGTACCACTTAATTTGTAGGACTATGCGGCCATTTTATTATACAAAATAATGTTTACTAAGCTGCAGAAAAAAATCAGCTGGTTAGTAGTTAGTAATCCCATTCCTCCCAAAAAACCACTCCCAATATGTCACAATAAATAGGTCATAAAAATTATTAATAACCAGCTGATTTTTTGTTTGCAGCTTAGTAAACATTATTGTATAATAAAATGGGCGCATACATAGTCCTACAAATTGGGTGGTAAGTTTTCCCAGTTCTACGCATGGAAGTTTTTTACGGCTGCTAACTCCTTTAGCTACCTCTATCGAGAATTTTCACAGAGGAAAAAGCTAGACGTCTCGGCAAACCGAAGCTACTCACGGAGTTTCAGCCTGTTAGTAATCAGAAAAAATCAGGTGAGGGATACTGGACTACAAAGGGCTGCTTGTCGCCAATCTTGCTACAAATATAGTCTTGTTTTACCGATACTAGGATAGAATTTGAATTAGGAATTTAAAAATTCACATTATTATTTTAAACCAATTTTCAACCAATAAAATTTCTTTCAGTGAAGCCGTTACGGTTTTAATAGTCATATAAGATTAACATGAGTAATAGTCTTTTTTTACACAATTATTGTATAACTACAATCTCAAAGGCTAAGGTTTAATACGATTTGGGATTGTGCAGTACCCTATGTATTGATATAATTTAATGTAATTTTTATTCTCAACATGACTAGGAAATTAGATGGAATTATTTCAAAATGGGATAAAAATTAAAAAGTTCGTTGTCGTGTGTATACATAAAATATTTGAAATGATAAATACGAAATAACACCATCGTCCACATAGTCATAATGTGCAAATGTCGAGCTCTCCGCGTTTGGCTGACGCTGTTCTAGGTAGGGCATGTTTCCTTTGATAGCGTCATTCTTATACCAAGAAGTCGTTTTAAATTTAAGTCGATGGTAAATTGGTATATTGGTAATTTCATATTGATCGGTCAGACGATATACATATGCATATATAAAAATATAGATACACATACAGAGAAAGATATTATGTTTGTATTTAAAACATTATTTAATTAACTATAACCACAGATTAAAATAAAATTAAAAATGTAGTAAACGTACAACATATTATATATACTATAAAAAAAATATAATTAACCTAAGGTTGAACTTAAAGACTTATTTATATACTAGCTGGCGCCGGCGACTTCGTCCGCGTTGAAAAAGAAAAAGATAGCCTATCCTGTGTCCTATACGTCTAAATGTTTATCTACCAAGTTTCATGAAAATCACTTAATTCTTTTAAGAGTTATCGAGGAACATACATACATACAATACCTACACTTACAGATTTATTATTAGTATTGATGATTGATAATCTTTTGTCTGAAAAGGACAACTTTCATTTGTGCAAATTTACTCACCACTATTATTAAGTAATTATACCTGTAAATTTCCCTAAAATAAAATAAATAAATAAAATAAATAAAATAAATAAAATAAATAAAATAAATAAAATAAATAAAATAAATAAATAAATTGTAAATTAGATGTGTATAAGAAAAGAAGAACTCGCTGTCACTGTGACCACACTGTGACCCAACGGTAGTGCATTGTAGGCAGTGAGGCGCGAGCTTGCTTTATCTGCGCTGGCCCTGCTCGAAACAATATATTTATTGGACAGTGGTGGCGCGACCGGCGCAGCGCACTCCGGTCTGGAGGATGATCTATTCACTGTGCAACTTACACTTAGCTTCTGAATTCATACTACAAAAACGTTTTGCTTATAGTGCTTTCTTTTATAGCACCACACTTCCAATAATGTAGTAATTGACCACATATCCACAATGTTTTAAACACGTATTTCACGTAGTTTATTGATATATAAGTAAAAAATATAGGAATACCTACCTACCTATGAATACAGCAATTCAATATGCTGAAAAAATTATCAGTTAAAATAATAATTCTTCTTCTTACTATTATTATTTAGGGTCTAAGTTATTTAAAAAGCGTATTTCTAGCATTATTAATAATAATGACGTTATTAACGTCTACGCATCTTTATAAAATACTAGCTGGGATACGTAGCCTGTGTCCTGTAAGTAATCCTGAAATTCTACTCTAACTACTGGTGAAAGATTTTTTAAATCGGATGAGTTGTTTAGAAAATCACGTCCTACATACATACAAACAAACAAACATAGAAAGTTTTTCGGTAAATTTTCTAAAAATTTTCTCTCAAACATGGCAAAAACAAAAAAATAACTCCATTATACTTGTGCAAATTGATATTTATTAATATCAGATATATTTATATTAATTTAGAATGTTAGGTACCTATAATTGATTGTTAGTCTCATTTAAGTAAAAAATAAACAAACAATAATTTTTTTACCGTAACACGTTAGTAGATTGTGTTAGTTAAAATAAAGTAGCCTCGAGTGTTTCTCAATCACGGCTCCATCTATCCAGGGTGTGGCCTCCGGAGAGACGAACAAGATGGATTGTGGTGTCAACACGAATTTGCATCCCTTGTTTGTCTCCGCGGAGCCTCGCCTGGAAAAAACACCGCAATCTCATTGAGTCGGCTGAGCGAGCGGATCACATCAGTTATTCGGCCGGTACCGGTGTGCCGCTACTGCCGTTGCAACTGGCTAACACGATTATCTGTCGTTTCGACCGAGACGCTCTTTTTTCAATTCCCTTGTTTTCCAACTTTGCGTCCGCCCCGTGTTTTTCTGAATAGGAAATGGGATATGTCAGACGAAAAATTGACAAAAATACGGCCGAATCGGATGGAAATAGTGGGGTTTGCGATAGGATCTGTCAGATGCCGAGTCCGCCGGGCTTATATCAAATTCTGTTTGGAAGATGTTTTTCATGTTTGTTATGTTGAATATACGTATTTTATTAAATCTAGTGTATCCATAAATTAAACTAGAGTTATCTCTATCAATTGGCTAGGCTAGGCTTGAAATAAGCAGAAAAAGTAAAACTTTCTTAAAGAATGGAGCAAGATTGAATTTAATGGGATAACCCCGGTGATTCTTCAAGATAGACCAATATGAAAATAAATATATACCATTTCGGAATCACACCTAATCTTGTCTCTCCTGTCTGCTCCTTTGTCTTCGTTTCCTCTATCTAATTTCGTTAATAAATATTTTTTGATACCTCATCGATTTCTTCAAACGAATGATTCGATTTTCATGAAACTTGGTAGATAGGCTATTTTTTTCTTATTCAACACGGACGAAGTCGCGGGCTCTATCTAGTTTTATAATATGTAGGTAAGGATAATTCATTGTCTGTGGAAAATTGTGATTCAAAACACTGCGATTGTCAATGGGCATGGGGTAAGTTGCAAGTCGTGAAACACCGGTTTTAAGTTACCGACTAGGCGTGAGGCGGCGTGAGGTGTGGACCACGCTGACTCGTGGCCATATTCTTTAGAAGCACGTGGGTGGCCGTGGGGTCACGACCCGCCTCATGTCTAGTAGGTGTGTGCCTTCAATGAACGTACACAGATATTGCGTTTCTAAGGTCTGATTTAGGCATATTTTTTTTATTGTCATCGATTTTTGGTTCTATTCTGGTGCGAAATTCCAACTTTAGCAAATTCTTCAATTGGTACTTACCTATGCATAAAAAAACCTATGCGTCTGTCTATTTCTCATACTAATTCTTTTTGTATTACGTGCCTGACTTTCACGAGGTTTTTCATTAATATTAAAGGATATTTTTTCAGAATTGGGTTAACTTGAAAATGAAAAAATAATTTGAAGGTCAATGAGCTAGAATAAATTGTAAATATAAAATTAACTGTTACTGTCAAATAAACATTAAGAACACTTAAATAACTATAATTTTGGTTTAACGAACACGAATGTGTAATTATAAAAAAATACATTATTACTTATACATTAATTTTAACCTCAGAAAATTACACATTTTAAAAATATATGTAAAAAAACAGATAGAGTTCCCTTCAGCAACACCTCATTAGCACTGGCTGTTACGAAGGTAGTGCAAAAAGGTTAGCAAAACAAAAACTCCAACTTTCGTTACGTAGATGACAGACGATTTAAAATATTTAAACAATGTGGCTGTTCCTTTGGAAACAAGATGCCTGCCCATATGTGATTTATTACCGAAACCGTAATAAAATATTACAAATTGTTTTTGAAAGCAAGGTGTCACACAATTTATTACTCTTAATGTCGTTGTTACGGTAGCTTCCTGATCAACCAAAAACAAAACACATGTTCACATCAATACTAGAACATTATTAATGAACTAGCTTTTGCTCGCGACATTGTCAGCATTAAAAGTAATTTATGAGCGCAGGGTTCAAGCTATTCCAGTAACAAATTTCATTAAAATTTATCCGTTCAGTATATATCATTATCAGACTGTATTTGGTGAATGTAGGCCTCAGCAAAACTATCAAAACGCATAACGCAGTCGACTAGCCTCGGCTTGCTTCCACTGAATTCTCGATATAGTCGAGCCATCTGAAAGGGTATACTTACTCTGTCCACTTATTGACTCTCAGTACGTACGTAGGTACTTATTAAATTTCAACATACGATCAGCGGAAAAACAGAAACCTAGATAACCAAAATAGTCACCTAGACGTCCTTAGACTGCCAGAAAACTCAACTCAACCTAGCTTGTGCATGCTCGCGACTTCAACATTTAATCCTCTTAATTTTATATCATAATTATACTTACATTATCTCTCAAACCAGTACTTTTTTCTAAGGTAGGTACTCTGTGTCCTTCTGTAGGTATTCCTGCCAACTTGTATGCGATACCGGTCGAGTAAGTTAAGGCGTGAAAGTGTAGTAAACAAACTCACCTTCCCATTTATAATATTAGTAGATAAGTCAAGATATCCACACAGACTTAAAAAAAATACTACTTCATTCAGACAAATAGAAAGTAAAAGAGCAATTCAACTAGACGACACCCAGATAGGCAAATAAATAAACAGACATGCAGACTAAGACAGAGTTACTTTCGCATTCAAAGTACTTGAATGAATTAACCAGAGGTATTATCTAACGTATAACAACCATCATAAATTGATGCGGGACGAGATTTGTGATTACACAGGGAACCACACGCAACGGACCATAAAGATCTATCTAATGTCTTCATACGTTCGTCACAAAGTATACCTAACCAAGAAACCAGAGCGGTAATTTCCTAACTGTGAGTTCGTTCTCTCACACGCTCTCTATCCAAAACCGCTGATTACGAGCGTTGATTACACACTACAAAAAGTTTCAAAACCCGGAACTTACGTCGCCATTAGGTGGCTTAAAAAAAACAATTATTGACGCCTCATGATAGCAATTAGCACCCATCTGTTATTACACACAACCGAATCTTTACTTTCAAACTCAAACCAACTATCATGTTTAATGAGTTGCTTTTGTCCAATTTAGAAAAGGTAACAAGCCCATCGTTTTTGTATTGTGGGAAACTGTGTTTTGTAATCATAGAAATAGAGGGTATTCCATATGTTTTGGACGCGTTCTAGTAATGTGTTGATGTAGACGTGTGAAGCTGACAGGTCTGCGAACGAACGGGCGCTTGCTAAGACCACCCGCGTTCGACCCACCGCCCGTCCAAGCAACGCTCTACGTAACTGCCTGGAACCTCGAATATAAATTCATTTAGACTTCACTGCTGACATGTGTTTGCGAAATCTTATAAAAAAATCAACTCATTAATATAACATCAACTTGGTCATTTCATCGTGATACGATTTTGTCAGCAAAAACTATCGCAGCGCTTGCTCAACATTTTTAAAAGGATTTTTTTTATGTTAAGGTCATCAAAAGTGGCAGTCCACTTGATGTGTAGTTGTGGCTACCGTCGCCTATTAACTTTGACGCCTATTAACGCCTTAATAGGATTTAGGAATTAGGAAGGGATATGAAAATCCTTAACTCCCTCACTGAAAGAAGACAAACCATGCTGTTATTTCACAGGGGCCTTCTCTAAGGGGCTGGTTACTACCCCTTATTTAGAAGACTTTCTGAAAAATTCCCATTTTATTAAATTTATTTAATGAACAGACCACATTTCATATTTATAAAAAATATAGAATGTCTCTTTAAAAACATTATTATTGAAGTGAAACTTCTTTGGGCTCGATAAGAGTATAATTTCAAGATCGTATATTATATGTGACGCTTCAGTGTAACGATCACGTGACGCTTCTTGTAACAATGTTGTAACATTATTGCATAACATCTACCGCTTACCTACTTTATATTTGATCGCCAAAGAAGTTCAGTTCTGATACGCGTAGTTATACCTTTCCTATATGAAAACTTTCGTTTTTAAATAGGTACTTTGACATTTAGATAATTATCTGGCCAGTAAGTAATATGAATATGTCTATGAAAGTACATAATATAAAAACTATGATCCTTACATATTATAAAACAAAGTTACTCAGCGTCTGTCTGTCTGTTCGCGATAAACTCAAAAACTACTGCACCGATTTTCACGCTGTTTTCACCTGTTTGTTTCAATGGGTAGAGTGGTTCTCGAGGATATATAATTTACAAAGTTACGCGGGCGAAGTCGCGGGCAGCAGCTAGTATAATATACCTATATGAAACTTTCGTTTTTTAAATACTTTGACATTCAGATAATTATCTGGCCAGTGATTAAGATGCGTCAACAGTCCTGACCCAGAAGCGAAGAATCGGCACGACCACGTCAAGAGTCTGTTTAGAGAGAGGTGTTTGTGTGGTCCGGCGTCGTACGGCGCTGTCGGCGCATGCAGGCTGGCACGCGCGCTATGCGGCCACTTCGTGCTCCTAACCGTTTAATAAATGACCAGCACACGGCATTAGGCGGATCGCATACATCATTTATGTAAATTGTGACGAAGACATATCTAGCTCGGTCGACCGATGCCTTCACTCCGTGAGACACGCATTCCGCCTTTCATAATATTTGTATCGTGTTGTAAATACTGACTGGCATAAAATAAGAGATCTTGACAAGTATTAGTTACAAGGATTTTCCCAAGAGCAATGCAAAAAAATAAGACGCCGCTGAGAAGACCGCCTATAGGTTGTAGGTCGGCTAGATAAATAATTCCACAAGTAAGTTAGCGATAGATATTCGAGATTTTTTTTAGGTATTCTTTAGAGTAAGTATATGTTATAAATAAAACCATTATACTAGCATGAGTTAAGTACCTGCCTACTTATAATACTAACTAAGTACTAGATATTTAAGAAAATATAATATAATTATAATTCTATAATAAGATAAAAACGAAATTATAAGATTACAATAAATTACAAAAAATATATCTATACTTACTCTACTTTATTACATGTATTTTCAGATCTTAAACCACACACAGGCTACAGTGTGCAACAAGAATTCATCTTTAAATGGTCTACTTACATGTCAAAATTACAAAAGTATTAAATCGACATCGAGTTGTCGTAGGATGAGAACCAAACAACCCATACTTACACTACGATGACAATTTTTTTTATATTAGGTAATACAAAAACTAATTATAATATTCTGTGACATTATAGCTTTTTGGATACCTACTTACAGAAGCAGTACAAGTCAAGTAGGCTTGCAATCAGGTCATAGCTTGAAGATGTCAGCAGTAAGGTTACTTTGATTCCAAGATTCGAACTCGCTATCTCCTTATAAAACAAGTGAAATTTGTAACTTTTTAAGGTTTATATAGGTTTGTTTTTTAGGTTTCTATATGTGGTTTATATATATTAAAAATAGATAAATTCTTATATATACCTAATATAACTACATACCTATAAAACAAAGTCCTCCGCCGCGTCTGTCTTGTCTGTCTGTTCGCGATAAACTCAAAAACTACTGCACCGATTTTCATGCTGTTTTCACCAATGGATAGTGTGGTTCTCGAAGAAGTTTTTACTATAAAATTTACAAAGTTACGCGTGCGAAGTGGCGGGCAGCAGCTAGTAATAATTATATGTGAAAGTAAGTTTCACGTATAACTCACTGGTAGTTATAACGGCTCAATCGCAAAATACCAGATACTAATCCATTAATATAATTTTATTGTATAAAACGTAACATGTACTGTACTATTTATGTCCGCAGGTGAACCACAATATACCGTAGTGACGAACATCTGCAGTTGTCATACAACACTCGTTAACTCCAACCGCGAGTCATACGTCACTTCAAGTAACCCCCGAGTCACTCGCGACACTATTAAGACGTTTTCACTCGAGCCATTGTGCAAAAGAAATATTTGTGGGCGTTCCTAGTTCACTAAACGACGGGTTACCCACAATAAAGTATGTTTTTGCGGTTCCATGTGGTTTCACACTGTGTGGCCTTTTTGTATGAGCTTTTCGAATGTATTTATCATTAAAACCATTCAGACAGAATAAAGACTTAAATAAAATATATATACTCAATACTGCAAAAATTACCCCAGAAAACAGATTCATCTTATTCATACTGTATTGTTGGGACATGTGTGTGATCGTTCATATTATTGTATAAATTTCAATCAAATCAAATATTTTATTTAAAATTAAATATAACTATAGGGATCCGTTCCCGGCTTCGCCCGGGTTCAATAGAAAAAAACTTAGTTGGACCAAATTACACATACTTAGTTACCAAGTTTTATCAAAATCAGTTCAGTAGTTTAGGAGTCCATTGGCCTCAAACAACGTTATAAATTCGTTACAAATTAATGTAACTGTAACATAGTTCCTCATATTTTTTATGAGATTTCAAGCGAAAGAAAAAACCCGATAATAACCCGCATCCAACACAATATAAACGATGTGTCTTCTAAGACCACGTGTCCACCGATGTAGGTCTTGTTTGGACACATCATCGGCACCCCTGCGGTTTCGCGAAACTCATTTTTTTTACAACTCCTACTTCGGTTTGTCAACTGACACATTAACCAAGGTGTTTTCGACTGCGGTGGTCCATTTTTTTGCTGGCCCCGAGACTGTTAATTGGTGACAATTGTGATCATCAAGCGTTCTGGCGAAGAGAGATGTTTCCGTACAACAGATGTGTTAAAATCAACCTCGCCATACACTGAACACACATATTTCATAATGAAATTTTTTTTTATATAATTAGTGTAGGATTAATAAGAATACAGAAAGGCATATGTGAACTTGACAGGTAGCAATGATAATTAAGTGGAACAAATGCTCAGCTGTGGACATGGAGGACCTAGAATCGAATCCTAGTAGGTTATTTTCATTCATTTATTAATAAGATTACTCAGTCATGAACAGAAGACCTATCATTAAATTTGTATACTTTGTATTCTTAGTATAGTTGTATACTACTTAGTATACTTACTTTGTTTATACTTATGTACATACATTTATACATATACTTATGTACATACATATATACAAAGTATAAAAAGTCGCTGTTCTTCCGTCTTTCTGTTTACTACTAACTTCTTGTAAACCACCCAACGGATTTTGATACGGTTTTAAATAGGTAACGGAAAGAGCGATAAATGAAGATCAGATAAAATTGCGAAGCTGGGGGCGGGTCACTAGTGTTTTTATATTAAGTATGTATATACTGATATTAACCTATTTGTGGTTTTTAGCTACCGTTGCCTATGCCAGACGTATTGTAAGGCAACAGTCCTTACGAGTACTTACCTAAATGCGCTGCCAACTCTGATTTGGGTAGAGGGATACCTAAGGATGGTACTGGTTTACCTATCTAGGTAATCTTATCTTATCGGAGGTAATCTTATCGGGAAAGAGAGAGAGTTTGTATTATAAATGTATTATAATTACTTATTTGTTTGTATCCTTGAATCATTTTTATTATTTGAAAAACTATTTCATTACTTGATGCCTACATTGTACGTTGTTGCAAATGGACATAGGCTATATATTATATAAATAAATGACAAGATGGAAATAAATATGGTATATACTAATATATTTACTAATATGAAAAATTGTATTAGTATACTATACTCATATGAAAGATATATTTGTTTGTTTGTTTGCATTGAATAGGCTTCGAAACTACTGGACCAATTTGAAAAATCCTTTCACTGTTGGGAAGCTATCAGCGAGTAACATATTAGGCTATATTTTACGCGGACGAAGTCGCGTGCAACAGCCAGTATTATATAACATAACATCTCGTTTAATTGCAATTAAGGCGAAGCCATGATCGGTCATATCTATATTTTACATATCATTATAGGTTATAGGTGATACCTACAAAGAAATACAATTTATATATAACTTTTTTACAGATAAAAAAACGAAAGAAGCTTTTTCTGTTCCACTAAAAATAGGTATATTATTATGAAAATATAAAAAAGTACACTTACGTACTCTTAAGCAGCGGCTCGTGGTGTAAGATAGCAGGGCCATATGTAATTTTTCTGTGCATCTATTTTTGTACGAGAGTTATGTCTCGGCGGCTTCTGAAGAGATTACAAACACTTTCATGATGGCCGTCTTCAGGTCTGTTAAGAGTTAAAAGATTCGGCGCCAGACACCCGATACTATAAAGTTAAGGGATTATAATATGAACAATTAACCTCTTGCTTTTGTATCGCCTTATTTTATTCTAAATATTAAATGTTAATATAGATCTCAACCAACTTTGTTCGCACACAATTTTAAAATTAGCAGCAGTCGTTATGTTTTTTCTTAGTTGTCCTATGGAAAAAAAATCGTCAATATCACATCAGCGGTTTCAGATACTGACATTTGACAGCAAACAGATGTGTTTTTATGCACGTATTTTTGTTAATATTTGATGTTACGGCTCGTTTATGATTTTATTATATGTAGATACATATATATTATATCAACAACTTTGACAAAGAGAAACTACGTCATCTGTTCTCGTCACCATTGCCGCAATGTCTGAAGACTAAGTTATAATATAACCAGTGCATCCTACCATGTCATTGAAATACCACACCAGCTATGATCGTAGTGGCGAGCCTTGGGGAGGCCTACAACCAGCAGTGGAGAGACACAGGCTGATGATGATGTATGTATAGGTCTCTCAAGACTAACTTCGTTTTAAATTTAGTACATATTTGAATCACATTTAAAAGTGTATAAAAAAGAGGCAGCTAAAGTATAGTATTGCACGTAATCGCCGCCAGTGTTGCGTTTTTGTATATCTCTTTTGTATTAAACGGTGCGGTTATGATAATGCATAATGGGTACATAAAAGTTGATTACGCGAGGTGGGAAACACATCCGAGCGGCAATATGCTCACCCCGATTATGTTTGATCGCAATTAAGCCACCTGTAACATCTTATAGTCCTCGCTTCTGTGCGAACCGATCGTTTTTAATGCAAGGTACCGATAGCAAAAACACTATATTAAATGCTAAGGTTAATAAAAAAGACTACATATAATTTTGACAAAAAAGTCTTTTGTCTCGAAAGTACAATATTGCATTATTGTTTGTCAAATAGGAAATAAATTTTTAAATATGAGATATAGAAAATCTATTTAAGGCTCTTTTTAATGTTGCAATTACCGATAACAAAAACATTATAACATGCTAAGTAATAGTTAGTAAAAGAAAGGTAAAATAAATAGAAAATCTATTTAAAGTTTTTTTTTTAAATTACATCCACGAGTTTCTTTATAAAAAAAGAGTGAAATATTTGTAAAATGGTGTAAACTTTTTTTATAAACTTGCCTTTTCTGGGCTCTTCTTTAATATGGTAAATTTTCCTAACATTACAATATGGTGGTTATAAAAGTTACTACTATAGATAATAAATAATATAATAGGTATATTATTGTTTAATTATATTCCACAAATTTTTATATCTGTAATGCTAGCTAATATTACTAAGTGTATATATCGTTTAAAAATCCATATTATGAAAGTAGGTATTTAAATTATTACGAAAATGTAACACATTATAAAAATATTCTTTTACAATCTTTATTTTACTGACGTTACTCCTTCTGGAATATGTTTTTGCTAATTGGACCGACATTGTCTGGCTTATTATTGTTGCTAAAATGGTCACAATATTATGTGCTACATTCATCAATATCTGCATACATTTAATAGTATAGAACTAAATCGCTTGATTGGAACACAAGCGATCTTACTCGTTCAGTAGTAATCTGTCGATGAAAAAAGACGTTTAGCCCAAGAGGTTCGCGGTAGTCGCTTTATAATAGGGCATAACATAAACGATACGCCTCTTTAATGACGCTAAAAATATTGCTCGCGAGAACCACGTTTCTCCTTAAAACGCTCAAACTCATAATATTTAGTACTGTTTGCACAGTAAACTGACGGTTAAGTATTTAAACTTTAATTCGTGACCTTTTTCACTTCTTTAACTTAAAGATTAACAGACAAGTATGATTGAAGAAAGTAATTTCTGTTCCAGGGTTCGATTACAGCAAGAAAAATTGCCTGCCCTCGGGATGCTTGTGTTATAGGCGACGACAACCACCTATAATTAATTATTAAACAATGAATACCTACATTGAAATGTTGCATACATGTTATCAGGGTTTCAGAAAAGGGCAATAAGGCACGCGGACCAAAGCTAGTATGTATCTAATATTTATATTAAATAAAATTTGGACAAGTGAAATATCCTTTTCAATGACTAGAATAGCTATTACGCAATACAGTTATTGATTGAAGAGGAGTAATAAAACAGGTCGGTGGTCGTAAACTGGTACTCAAAACTGCTGCTACTGGGCGCCCGCGCCGATCAAAGAACAACGCCGACAAAGAGACGCCGCTACCGCTCTGTCAACGCAGTTACGGTACACACTAAATGCCCTCGCCCCCGGGCTAAAATTACGAGCGATGAGCGTTATCGATAATTGAATATTTAAACTCATATTTAGAACACATTTTTATGCTAATGCCTTTACTTTTTGTGTTCATTGAATGCATGTAACTTTTTACATAAACTTTCTGCAAGACACTGTCTTAATCCATCTGGAACGTGCCCAAAAACTGCAGTGTCTTAAGATGGGAGTCGCCGTTTTAATTGGTCGCATTAGAGTTGAGCCTCTTATTAATAGGTTGATTACTTGCGGGCGTCTAGTGCGGGTGCCGGACGACCGGCGGGGGACGCTGCCATCCGCCAGATTGTCGTCTTAGCTACGAAGCGGCATTCGTTAAGAAAAGCTTTGTGCATAACAAAGTTAGTCTGTGCATCCGCTTAAGTACTTCCTCGTTCCTTTTATTTAGGACTAGCTGGTGTCCGCGACTTTGTTCCGCCCGCTTTGAAAAATAGTAACGCCTGAAAAAATACACGATCAATAAATTAATTCAATCGTGTCTATCTGTATGGCCGCTAACTCCTCTTTAATTACGCAACGGATTTTGATGTGATTTTCTCCATCAGTCTGATAATTTTTCACGGAATTTTTATATTTAAAATGAAAGTTAATTAAGTTCATCCAGGATGAAGCCAGGATGAATTTATATACCGAGTCAGAATATGACTATAGTAGGTATATCTGCCTACAAACATACGTGTATAGGCTACATTACAGTCGAATGGGTGCTGTTTTCTTCATAACCTTTTATCTACCCGTCTTTATGAAACGCGTCGAAGATTGTCGATGAATAGTTAAATACAAAGATTATACGCCTAATAGCGTTTATAAAGAACTCAACGAGTTTGATGCCCGTACAGCGATCTGTTAGTAGCGAGCTGAAAATATCAATATTGTCTGGAAATACTCGCGATATCTGCATAACGGTAATAAATTGCGAGTTGTCGGCTGCTATCGGCCGCTTACTCCGCGTCTGATGGTTTCTATCATTTGCGAAGCAGCTAAAGACCAAGTATAAGTATTTCAAGTACCACCGAATTATAAAGCATTTATCCATATAATATTCCTACCTACTGTTACTGAATTGAATATTAGACTCAAATTAAGTTTTTTTACAGTTTATTTTTTTTTTCTGAATGTGTATTATACGATTGCAGTAACAGCTGCAAATATCCTCTAGAACCTTAAGTAGATGATGTATTTTTTAATGTAATATTTTTGTGACAAGCTGACAGGTCTTCTTGATAGTAGGTGGTCCAAGTCTTAGTGCTCGCGCCACAGATGCTCCAAGTGCACTGCCGACCATATTAGGATTAATATAACGGGCTGCCCAATCTATAACTGCAAAAGGCAGTGTGCCCTGGTCTGTGCCCTGCCACTACTTGCCAAATTTAAATCACAGCTTACTTTGAAAAATTCCTTTCTAAACTCAGCTCTGTCCGCAATCGAACCCACAAAAGTGGCTGAAAAAAGTCATAAGTCATACAACACTCCTTAATGCCCTATGAGCAAAGTGTCGCATTTGTAGAATCTGTGTTTATATATACCATTGTTTAAATTGTTTCCAATTGGTAAATATAATGTATTAATAATAAGAATTCTTTCTTTAAATGAAAATACGAGAAATGAGTTAGACATACGCCTAAAGTGCATCTCAATAGGTGGCACGTGCTGTTTGAGTCAGCGAGGTAAGTGCTGTGCTCAATTAAGATTGCGCCGATGAAGACACAGCGCTGAAGTGTTTTCTAATTACGTACGCCATCAATCACGGCCCAGCCAGAGCCAGAACACGGCCAATCAAGTAATTGCATCGCGTGCATCGGCTTTTCGGCCCTCGATAATAATAGGCATTTTATTGCCAGTAATGTAGTCTCTAGGGCCGTCCGGTTAATGCTGATCCGTACCCGCTTTTAATTTGGACTAATATTAAGCAGGAAACCACGTACGTGCTGAGTTAATATTGTTTTTGTAATCAATTAAGGCGATCGGCAATGATCGTTGAGTGGGGCGCTTCGTGCTCGATTGATTTCTGAACACGCAACGTATAAATAAACACTTTTAAATGTTGTGGGTTTATATGTTACCTATATATTATGTCCCACTGCTGGGCTAATTCTTCTCCAGAGGAGAAGAAGGTCACTTCTCTATTCACTTCGGTATTGTACGACCAATATTGCTATTTTGTCATGACGCGCTGGCGGAAGTAGTCATTTCATAAATTGGTAATTGGTCTTCTTAGAACAATGCTTTCTCACGAGATTTTTACATGGGGAATACAAAAGCGCTGCCGACCTTGTCCCTTAAATTCATTAAGGGACAGGTTGGCTGAATTAGAACTGGCATTTTTATTCACACTATAAGCAGGGCCTGAGAGTAGCCTATATCTAATAGTGGAAAAAGACTGGGTAATGATGATGGTGTCGAATAAAATAGCATAAGTTTTATTATTTCAAGGTAGTATTTTCTATTTAGTGATGTTTACTGTGGACAAATGGGTTTCCCAGTTTCCTATTACGGAAAGCAGTGTGTCCTGTCTACAATTCTTTAAATATTGAATATAATAATGTGAGATTTATTCTGATACTCGCCATTAGTCAGCGTGTAGGTAATCCAGCGGCATTTCTATGTGTCAGCTAGTTTATTTGACGCGGCATAACGAAACCGATTTCAATTTGAGGCGGTAGGTACCCGTCAGTGAGTGACCCGCACAAAGGAAGTGATGCTAATCGGACAGTTGGGGTGACGAGGAGGCGCATTCCTGCCTCAGATCAGGACCACTACACCAAACAATACGTACCACGTTATTATTAGTGTTACGTAATATTATTACATTAATAAAGGTGGTTTTTGATCTATACATTAAGCACCTTTGAATAATGTGAACAGACCCCAGACAGACGGATTTTCATATGATTTTCATCTATCAACAGAGTGATTCCTGAAGAAGGTGTATATTCTTATACATTTTAAATGGGCTGGATTTTTATTCTGAGGCGGTACGAAGTTCTGCCTATCTGAATAAAATAATAATAACGTTTAGTATCTATACTTTTTCTTCTCTTGGTAGTTGAGGAATATTGGCAATACTTTATGTTTTTTTATGTTGAAGTTAAAACTCAATATTTAAAAAAAAATAATAAGTTTTAAATAAGTTTTTAAAAGTACCTTACTTATAAGTAATTATCATCCTGTTAATGTTACCTGTTAAATCAACAGTTAAAACTAATCGGCTTTACCGACTTCTTTTAGAATATTTTATTACTGTGATGTATAGCCAAAAAACACGAACCAAATCAATAGGCACTTTTTGCCTGTGCAATAATCAAGTATTGAATTTTAAGATATTATTGACACACTTACCATATACGAAATGTAAATCGCATTAAATAAAGCATTGTGTAACTCTTGTGTATTCTTCTGTCATAAATCATCATTCATTAGAAGCTCTGTAAACCGCATGACCTATTACAAAAGTGATTTATTTTGCGAAACAACGAGCGGGCCCTGCTAGGAAATTTCATTTAATTTTATACACTTGTTTTTCGTACAAGGACATATACTTATGAGTAGCCGATTTCGCCTTTCACTTATAGATGAGATGGTGCGACCAAACTGACATGGTTTTCAGGATTTTTCATTTTCAATTTTTCTCTTCATAAGAACCTTCCTCGGACTTCAACAAAGTTCGGACATCGAACTTGTTTTGTTCTTAGCAAAACATTTAGCGATTCATTTTTATTGGTAAGTATCGATTTTGATTTCACTGTGATCTAATGTCATAACCATGTCACAACCCTCATCTAATTTCCCTTATGTTTTTTATATTCAATTTTTTTTCAGTATCGAGAGAGAGTCATGATGTTATCTTCTTGGTCCATCACAGATCTACTCAAACTTCCCCAGGTCTACTTAAACGGGTTTCCGTTTATCATAAGTAAACTATGGAATGTCACCTCGTTTATTGTGTGCGCTGGAGAAAATATAGGTTATTTTCCCAACTTTAATTTTTATTTTTTTTTTCGGAAATGTCTACGCATACCTAATAACTTTCCAAAAAGAATCTTGTTCATGTTAAGTATTAATTATAAACTTTATACTTTAAAACTTTTAACTTTAATATATTTTAGTGCGTGACATTCAAATGTCAAGTGTAAAGTTAAAATGTCTCGAAACTCTCGAAAGCTTTAGGTTAGATAAGTTAGTTTTCGATAGGAAATTTTTGTTGTGAATTGGAAAAATATTAATGTTCCGGTCTTTAAACAGTTATGTTTTGAAGATAGGGGAGTCCATATTCTTATTCTCAATATACCTTCAGATAAAATAAGAACTAAAGATAGACCAAACTTTCTGAAATAGACCTCGCCTTATTATATTTACTAGAGAAAAAGCCGAATTATGTAGTGTATGATCGTAAGGTTTTAAAAAATGAAAAGCAGGACGGAATCACATGTTAACTTGGAAACATAATGATTTACGTTGTTTATGTTGAAAACTAATATTTTCAATAAAATGTATCATTATGACAACACCAGCTTCGCTATGATATCCGCATATTTCTATCTTTAGTTTTTATTTGGTCTGAGACCTTATGAAATCAAATTAGGTAATGGTTGCAAGAGACAATCGAAGAACTCCTTTGTGAAGAAAATCAAGTCGTATTTTGTTTCCTATGGGCTGTATTACATTATATTATGTGAGCTAGTATTGCAGCTGAACTAAAAGAGATGGATTTAGCTTTCGAACAATCAAGAATCAATTGTTCGAGGCACCTATCACCGTTCAGCGTGTTCGTAAATCATGATCGGCCGATGATCGGACACGATCCGATGCCAGATTAGGACGCTCCCAGCTTTTTGTTTGTAATTTGTGATCGCCGCCGAGATGCCTCGGATGACTTGCGCGTACTGGTGGCAGCACAGCGGTGAAAGATCACTCGAACAACATTGACGTCCAGTTAGTTAACTCACTTGGTAATTTTATCGGCTATTGTTTTTGTATCGCTCATCCTCTGACCGTGAAAAATGCGCTTTCGCTTAGTATCAACTCTAATCGAATAAATCGTTGACTGGACACTAATTCGAATCTCGTTTTGATTTTATTTTTAGGTAGGTACATTCTTATAGTAGCATATTATGCTTATAATTAGTTATAATTTTGTGGGATATAAATTTTATTATTATTATTATTGTGGGACCAGCCACTATTAGCACTGTTATGGCATTTCTATGAAATGCAACAGCAACTATTTTCATAGAAACAATTCCTCTATTTATAGCTATTTATGGCAGCCACAAAAATTGTGGATTTTGATAATTGAACTCTATAGTATTATTATTTTTAAATACCTAGGGCTATGAATATTCAAGTCTATTTATTTTAGTAATAATAATGCAATTCTTGGTTTTAACGTTATTTTATTTTTTATTTTACTTGTTTTGATAACATTTAACAAGCTTTTCATTACAATCAAACTAACCTTGTTACAGTACAAAAATCTTGTACAATAGACAACTTATATTTAATTAATATATCTTCTGTCAAAAAACCTTTGTCCTCTGTTACAGACTAGGTATAAGCAAACCTAATATTTATCAAGTTAGATCCCACAATGCTTCGTACCGCTTCTAAATATTACAAAACTAGCGGAATCAAATGAATGTTACTAAAAAGTGTTAGGCACTATATACTTATACCTATTTAGAAATCGGATTGAGGACTACTAAATAAGATCCTTGTAAGCTTACCGAGGATAGCGCCGAAACCGCAATTACTGGCGGCTTTACGTTCCAATGCTGGTGAGACCGACCCGAAGCCGACTAATCGCAAGGGTCATTGTAATGCTTAATCTACCCTACACGTGACTTCCTTTAAAATTTCATTCCAATACTACATAGTTTGGCATTCTTCTTATGTCACTGATTGCCTCTTAAAGGGAGCGTTGTTTCATAACAAAACTTAGTATAAGAAATAGTTTACAAAACTTTACTTAGGTATATCGATGATAACGGTTTTTTTATATATTATATAGATTCAATATGCGGAAAGTATTAAGTAATTAATGTATAAATATCACTGTAAGTTTTTCTTAAAAATAAATAAATAAATAAATAATAAGATGGTGAACTGCACTTTCAAGAAGTTTCAGTTCTTACACGCGTTCTCAAAAACGCGCTGTTTTCTTTTTTAATTTTCATTCTCATATCATTTTAAACCATAAATATATCAGAAAAAAAAATGTCCGTACTTGCAGAGTGTAGATTCGTTACACTATATAAAGTCAGTGATCACAAAGCGGTGTGTATCAATAAGTAGGGAATTGAACTGGGTAATCCGTCAGTGAACGCCATACGACTTCAAACAAACACAATGGGGTATTATGCTCACAAGAGGAAAACATTACACGGGAACATATAAAATATGTATACTTACTAGAAGCTGTGAAATCGTACCTAAACTCAAGCGATGATATACTGTTTAGTAAGAAAACATCAATATGCCACCATGGGATGATGGGACTCGGTTGTTTGTCGTATTCTATTCCCAATGAACCTAGTGGGTATATAATGTAAAATTGGTTTGTGTACAGTAGACGCTTCAAAAACTTAAGAATGGGTAGACCGATTTTAATCCTTTTTTCAGATAATTACGAAAAGGAGCGAGAATATTTTTACATACAAAAATTGCATCCCGGCCAAACCCGGGAGAGGGTCGCTAGTATTTTATACGATTTTCCCAATATTATATTTTCATCAAGCTATGACTCGTTTTAAATTTTTTTTACAAATAAAAACGGATAACATAAATTTAAAATTAACATTGTAAAGAATTAAAATCGTGCCATCAAAAAAATTCAAAAATTTTAAATTCATAAAATAGGACGCAGGGTATCTACACTGCATTCTCTCCCCAGTTATAAAAGACCACCGTGAAATAATAGCACATCTGCTGTTGTGTTTCAATTAATGAGTAGGTAAGGTATAGCTGACTATCTTCCTAGCCTTTCCTTTTAATATTTTGTAAACTGGTAGTTATTAGGTATCATTACAGTGGAATTAAAAAATTACGTATCAAAAAACTTTCTCTTATTTTTTTGTTAAATACAGCAACAGGTAGATTTTTTATGAGATTACGCTCTGTGATTATTATCCAACGTTTTGCAGGCCACGAGTCGAATGTCAATTGAATTTTATGAATGTCCATCACCTGCAACGCCACTGTGTGTCGATAGTCTTTTTGAGATAAATAAAAAAATATGATGAATCGCAGTGAAGTTTTAGTTTAGGGGGTCAATTATCAAATACAAGTTGGTTAGTTTACTGTGGAAATGATTTTATCTGGTGGTATATTAATAAGAACTTATATTTAATTTTGTAGAAAGGTAACAACCTTCGCTTATTCACACAAACTAGCGCTGCCGATCTCATTGGGATAAAGGATAAGAGATTATGAGAGAATTACTCAGTCAACGAAAGACAAAAAACAGAATATGTACTGTTATACTTCATAGTCACTGGACCCAAACACGCTATATCTGCTGTAAGTTGCTAAGGAGTTGGGTAATCCGCAGACTACTTGATGCTGCAGCATCAGGCCGAAGTTACGTCATAGAAACACCGCCGAAGTAATAGTATACTAAATTTCACATCAATCGAACCTTCAAGCTCTTGAACAGGGCCCTTAGCCAAGAGCACCCAGTGCAAACGGGAGCGTTGTAGATTGACGAAACGACAGAAAATAAAGCCCAGTGATTGGTTGTTGTAACGCCCATATAAAATTTTGACCAATCATCGGGCTTTATTTTCTATCATTCTCTAACTTCGTAAGGGAGTATTGGAATTGGTGTGCTCATGGCTAGGGGCCATGATCTTAATAAATTTTAGCTACGAACGATTCCGTTTACGTCAGATTTCTAATTAGAAAAAAAAAACGATTAAAATCGGTCAATCCGTTTAAGAGCTACAGACCACAGACTAGACAGACACACATAGACATAATACACAGATACACAGACACACACACCTCAAACTTAGAACACCCCGTTTATTGCGTCGAGCGTCGGGAGTTAAAAACTAATTTTGTAAAGTGAATTAATTATTATTTAATTTCTAAAATATGACAAGCGATAATTTTCGCTGAAAAATTACTAATCAGAAAAAAATCGAAATACATCCCCCAGTTGAGGTATCCCTTGAAAGGATTTTTTTCTGTAGGTACACGGGTGGCTTCACACACGGCCGAGTTTCAATGAATGTGGTGGTAGCATTTAAACGCTCATCCATCGTTCACTTTCTTTGACAGCAGATCATATTGTGTGGCCCTTTGTTTTGCTTTTTAAAAGGACAGTTCTCATATTTTAAAGTGCATTTAAAAAGTTTAATGAAGCATATTATATTTAACCCAGCGAACCTACCACGGCATAATACGTATGTATTTTTTTTGGAAATTATCCAGTAGTAGTAATCCAGTAGTAGGAAAGCATAAGGAAATCGGCTCTAGTATCTCTTAGTCACTCACTGATTTATTCCGATCATCATTCAAGTCAATATTGGAAAATTATTAAGTCATTTTTAAAAACCTAATAAAATTGCTAGGTAGTAATAATATTAATTGATGAGTTCATGGCCTATAGCTGAGTCTATATCTAATGGTTAGACATATTATATGTATGCGACGTTACATGGTACAAAAGTGATTGGTATAAAAAGAATGTTAAACATATTCGTGTAATTTCCAAATCTATGTTATAGATAGATATACGTACGATGTGCACTCGTTTTTGTTGTGTATTGTTCAGATAATAAAAGGAATTTAACAATATTATGTCGAGTTTCCGTCAGTTGTCGGTTACGCATTAATTCTTTATTGAAAGTAACTGTCACTCAAATGTCAAAACATAACTTTGTTGTGTGAATTTCGCGCCTAATTTTCCATAAAATCAGAAATATTTTGGATGCGGTCAAAGCACAATACACTCGGCCAAAGAATAGGTTTAACATTTCTCGATATTTGTGGTAACTTTTGTGTTTTTTTTTTAATAAATAAAAAAGCCCCTATACTTAGGTCTCTACTCATACATTTTGTTTTAGATAGATGCTTAAAAACCGCATAAGCTTGTGAATGTTCATTTCTGGTTGCAAATCACCAAAACTTTTGCCTGAAGCAATCTATATTTATCTAATATAAAATGATAGTATAATTTACAAAGCTACTGGATAAATAAAATTACAAAGGATCAGTAATGATTCAGCTGTTACTCGTAAGGAACTTAACATACCGAGTGCAAAAGTGCGTTATAGTTGTATAGTCTCAAATGTTTATTGTCTTTTGTGATTTTGTGTTTAATATCACTTTGGTTTAGCAACAGAATAGGAATAAGGGAGGACTTATACCAACTTAAGTTCTAAACTATAGTAAATATATACAGTGTCCCAGAAATCAACGCCAAGCGGAAACGGGCGACGGGAAGGTTTTTTGAAAAATAAGAAAAAAATTTGGTCATGTGCATAAGAAATAGTAGGGATACATTTGAATGTGTGGAAAATCGTCTCCCTGTGATCACAAATTTACCAATTTCGCACTTTTGTGTAATCCCAAATAACTGTGATATCGAATGCAATCATAAATTTAATAGTTCATTTTATAAGTTTTGTATAAAAAAAGTTTGTATATTTATTTAGCTGTATATTTGTTTATTTATTTTAATTTTATGTTTAAAAAAAACTACAAACATTTTCTCACACATAATTATGTATAAATATGACGAACGAACATTCAACAAACATTACGTGTTGCTACAACTAATTGCAGATAGTAGAATCTACATAGGAGAAATAGAGTCTTGGGACACTGCGCTCGGTGTGCCCAGCTACTTATGTTGGTAAGAGAGACGCGGTCGCGGGCGGTCGACCATACGGCAGCGGGTGGCTTGGCGTTGGCGGTCTGAGAGCGGCATCCGGCAAATTATAGACAAATCTCAGGAGGTATTATTTTTTCAACGCGCTCGGGTGAGAAATGCGTGATTGGGGGGCGGCTCGAGATTACAGGCCACGGGGACACGCCACCGGCGCTGCCCTCTCACTCACTTATAATCATTATTTTCAAACTATACTTAATAAAGTGTTAGAAAGAGTAATTACTGCCACCCAAACACAACGTTAAGAACTTTTCTAACATTTTTTTTATGAGTTAGCGATGTGGGTATTGAATTAAAACATTTCTTTGGATAATTTCTTTACCCAAAATAATTTTACGGCAGTGTTAACGGAAATTGAAGTCGTAGAACTTATGTTTCATTTCATGATATATTTTTTTGAAGATTTAGAAAGGGAAATTACTATCACCCAAATACAACATGTAATAAAAATATGTACTTACAATTTAATTAAAAAAAAAATGGATTCAATAAAAAATATAAAAATACTCTTAAAAAAATATGGAACGCAAAATAATTTTACAGCTAGGTTTTTAGAACTTCAGTAATTCAGTTAAAACCTGTAGAAATTAAGTTTCAAAATATACTTTTAAAGATTTAGAATGGGTAGGTAGGTAACCACTCGAATACAACTAACTATAACAACATGTACAATTTAAATGTTTTTAAAATAATATTTAGTTGAACCCAAAAAAAATTTACAGCGATGTTGTTAGAATTTGTAATATACATAACTGTTGAAACTCTAATAAAAGTAAGTTTTTATATACTTTTTAAAAAATTTAATCACTAGGGTTAATTACTACCGCCGAAACACAACTAAGTATAAGAACACATACAATTTATTATAAGTTTTTTCTTTTTTTTTTATAAATTATTCTCAAGATTAATGTGGAACCCAAAATAATTTTACGGCGGCGTTAATAGAATTTGTGATCAAATTAAAGCACCTAGAAGCTAATTTTGACACGTTGAACGTAGCGTAAAGCGATCATTAGTAATTTTATGCAAATTTAAATTTAGATCACAGGTTTAAAATGAGCAAATTAGGGAGGAAATTACAGGGCTGGCGCGCCGATGGCACGTTTATGTTTTGCTTAACGGGCCGCGCTATCTGCCCGAACAACGACTCCGCGCCTACTTCGTATCGCTTCCAACTTTTATTTTGCATCGTGTCTTGTTCATTACTCTTACCTACTAGTTTTTTATTTAATTATTTACAATTAGTTTAAAAGGTTGAGAAATTAAAGAATTTATTAGAAACATAACACGAACAGGAGATGCATTTATTTTTTTATACGTTTTTGAATTGAAGCTTCTTTGTCTTTTACAAAGTCGAATATTGTGTGACGCTTCATGTAACAATTCTATCCGCCCGATATATTATTATATTTGATGGAAAAATAAGTTTTACTACTGAACCGCGTTCTCTGTAATCGCTTGTTTTATTTTTTTCTTTGAATTTATATTTCAAAATTTAAAATTTAAGATAAGCATCATTTAAAAATGAAAAATCGACAAGCAAACAAGATAACTAAATTAAAGATGAATTGAACCGTAAGGAAAAAGAAAAATAGTGACCTAGAAAGGATTTAATTAAATTAGTATAATTATAATGAAGAAATGGCTAAAATAAATTTGTAGATTTTAGTCTAAAATCACAATTTCAGCTACTAAATTGAAATGTAAATTGAATGAGTTGGAAAGACATTCGCTAACACATTAATAAATGGTGTTCTCGAGTGTCCAAACGTTGGCGGACCGGCTCCGAGTCGATTACAAGGCGGCTGGTAATAGGTCCGTCGCGTCCCACCCTATACTCAGCTTAATGCTCTCGCAATTTCTCTCAAAATAATGAATACAATAAAAAAGACGTTCACGAGCGATCCCCAAATGAGAGCAGCCGCGACGTGAGTGCCGCGACTCACTGTGCCTCTTGAATTGATCCCCCGTGCTTCTCTGAGCGGGATCATGTTTTTGATCTGACGAAATTGTTCTAAGAACTTCAAAATTACTTAGTGGAAGGGAAAGTGGTTCACGTGAAATTTAATTAAGCATATCGTTCGAAAGATTTTGTCCTTTTTCACCTGACTTCTCATTGAACGGATTTCGTTTTCGCCTGATTACTGTTTCAATAGATTATTTTTCACTAGAAATGTTACTCAGATAAAAAGCGTATCACGAAGTTATTATTTTATTACAATTACATTAGCCCAAGAAGTTATTGTGCCACATTTATTAATGAATAATCATTTTGTATAATTTTGTATACACAGGTACGGTACATATTATATAAGTTATCTACTATACACACATAGGTATATAGAATATCTTCTATACGAGTAAAAGTCAATGTGTATGTACATATGGACTCCAAAGCGGCTTAACCGATCATCGAGAAATACCGGTTGTCAGGGTTTCAGAAAAGGACTTACATTCCGCACGAGCGAAGTCGCGTACAAAAGCTATACGAATGACTTTAAATAATTATTGGGAAGGTATAGGGAAATGGGCTCTGCCATCCCTTATACTCGCTTACTAAAACAAAAAAAAAACACGCATTACTCATCGATGTATACATAGCTTTAATATAATAAGTTGTTTTCTGTAAGTTCTGTGGCTGCCTAATTAAATGTAATTAATAATTTTTAATGTAGACAATTCTAAGCTGAGGTCTCAAGAGTTATACGAGCTCTTCACAACTCAAGAGAACATATTGTTCGTACCTACGAAGAATATGTTGTGTTGCACAGTGAAGTTGTTAGAACAGCGGTTTGTAGGGCACGAAGATAGGAGAGTCCCAAGAGCCCATCAGATAACACTGTAATATGACGACAGTTCGCAAGCTGCTACTTTGACTTCACAATTTGAAAGCACAATTTTATATACATATATACAATAGCTTATATGCAGTACTAGCTGTTGCTCCCGACTTCGTCCGCGTTCAAAATGTTAGCGTAAAACGCCCCATCTGGACAGGCTGTAACTGTTCTAAAAGGCTGATTTGGGAATTCTTAAAAAACTTTTCAATGTCAGCCTTTATTGTATTTTTAATGTATTTATTATTATTTAGCTTAAAGCTGCATATTTATTAGGACAATATATTTTACAACCAGTTGTGTCGAGAAGAACATGTCGTCTTCGATGTTTTATAAATATTACTGTACAGAGTTTAAAACATTGAACAAAACAAATAAATAAACAAGGTCTCTGGCTATATTATATACTAGCTTGCGCCCGTTGAAATAGAAAAAAGTAGCCTATCCTGTGTACTGTAAGTCTAAATGTTTATCTACCAAGTTTCATGAAAATCAGTTAATTCGTTTAAGAGTTATAGAGGAACATACATACATACATACAATACAATACCTACACTTACAGATTTATTATTAGTATTGATTGATGATTAAGTAGGTAAAGTGTAGTTACTTTTCTTTTAAATTACTTTAAACTAGTTTAGCTTAAAAAGTAACGAATCAACTCCTAACAGCAAATAATTTGGAGTGGTCGGGCACACTGCTTTCCTTCTTCTCTTACTTTACAGTACAGTAGTACCTAGCATCTTACTTTTTAGGTGCAAAACCGCGCCGCATCAATATTCGGTCAATCATTCCTAAAAAAGCAATAACAATGAAATTCTCTATGCAATATTATTTTAACAAACCATAAAATAATAACTAATGTCTTATACATAATACATTTAGCCAATAAATGAATATATAACAACGAAAACTTTAATGTAATGCTAAGCTAGGACCTGAGACTGTACTGCATCGAACTAACCTCAACAGAAGGTTGCAGCTGAAGATTTAAATAATATGTATATTGAGAAGAGGGTGGGAGGTGAGTTGGAACGAGGGAAAGGTGCAGGGTGAAGCGGGGTGAATAGATAACATCGAGGCTAGAGTCCCGGAGTGTCCAGCGCCCATCTGATACCGGCTAATACGACGACAATTCGCAGCCTCCCGCTTCCGAGCTCCGCTACATTCTCTTCTATATTTTTGTTTGAATGGCATAAAAATTTAAATCCATTTCTAGATTACGTTTCTATGATTTTTACGAAGTTTGATAATGTACACAATTTTATTGGCCGACACTTTATAAGTATTTCAAAAAGCCATTTCAATGATAATGGTAATTTTAGTAGAGACAAGCCACATTGTGTTCCGTAGAAATAACAACATGCCTTTGTCTGGCAACAGTAACAAAATTCTTATAGAAGACCATCATGATAATATAAAAGCACTTATGCTGTTGTGAATCGGCGCGAGAGTATACGATTCGTCTAGTTCTTAACTATTGTTAAAGTTCTTGTGCTAATTCACCCATTTTCACAATACAAGAGAAGTATCTTAAACTATAGTGATTATGCAAATTTACCGAATCACCACAAACGATATAAATAAAGCGACAACATCACATAATAATTTCAGAAAAAGCAATTATCGTTAGATAGTCAGATTGGAGGGTCGAAAGCGATCGCATTAACGTAACGAAAGGGGGCGAAGTTCGTTTTCGCCTCCGGCACACCCGTAGGCGACGAGACAGATACATATTACGCAATAAAGAGCTGTTCTCGCGAAAGGAAGTGTGAAAATGAACAACATCAAGGGGTTATCTTGAATTACTCACTAAAAACTTATTGCCGGAGCGTTGTCGGGCGACGCGGGTGTTATCGGGGTGGCGGGAGGTGGTGGATTTGCCGCGAACAGATAAGGGCGCGCTATTGGGATCGCGTCGTTCTCATCCAATTACATGGTCGAGCGAGCGCGCAGATAAAAAGGCTGCCTCCACTCGATCCTACCTCCGCGGGATTGTCGCTTGGCTAACAACTTCACCTACGTATGAATCGGTCACCAACCGCTGTTCATATGATTTTTTGAACTGAAAACTTCTTTGGGCACGTTGGGCACTTTTGGTATGGGAAAAAGGCACTGAACTCTCCTGACCGTCATGTCACGATCAGTGAGGTTTAATGTTGAAGTATTTTTTTTTAGGAGGATGGACAAGCTTGTGATGGGGAAAATGCACAGAATTCGAGTGTTCGTCACGCTCAGTGACGCTCAGTAATACTAAGAGACGCTCAGTAATACTAAGAGACGCTCAGTGGGTGTCACTATAATATATTTGAAACTAAGTTTTCACTTCTGACATGCAGTCCTACAAATGACAGGTTTTTTTTTAAATAATAATATTCATCAACATAACATATATTACATCCCACAGCAGGGTGGTGTAAGATATAATATATAATAATTTCAATGTCATTGTATTCCAAAAGATTTAATGTTACTATAAACATGTTTCGCACCAATATTACAGAAAAATGTGTTAGCTATTGTTGTATGTGCTATTGCATCTGTAAACATAATTCCCCTGTGCAACTTGAAAATGTCGAGTCAAACGAGAGGCAGATAAGCATGAAAACAGTTTTCAAGGGATGTAACGTAAGAGGAAGCAATTTAAATCAACGTGTTAAGGGAATTGTCGACTTGAGTCTTGATTCAATTAGAACAGCCGCCTACATAAGCCACAATTGCATCTTGATGCAAAATATATTCTTTGACTCACGTAAATTAGACTGAGTAGTTTTCTAAATTCTTCCACACAAATGCAACGGATTTTTCATTACAACTCTTGTCACCAAAGGAAGAATATGGAGATTTTTTTCCCGGAGTTAAAACACAAATTTATGAATTGTAAACAAATTGCAATGTTTTGCATTTAATGATTGTATCTAGTACAGTCGGCCACAAAAGTCGATTAACACATTCAAAAGTGCAAAACAACTGAACACTCAACGCACCATAAGTCGTTGTCACGGCTAGAGTACAAAATAAACTTCATGTACAAACGATCGTAAAAAGCTTCAGTAAGTAAGTAAGTTGAGTGTTCAATTGTTTTGCACTTTTGAATGTGTTAATCAACTCATGCGGCCGACTATACATATGGGTACATACAAATGGCCTAAACCTTAATAACCTCTACTAAGATAAAATTATCTCCTCTATGGAGATGTTAATCTGGAGACATTTACTTAGTATAATACAATCTCGAAGAGACAACAAATAGGTAAATCTGAATCTCACATATTGAAACTCTGATTTGAATGATAATTCCAAACTACCTACACATACTTTTTTTCTCTTGTGTTTCAATTGAGTTTGCTGTTTACTTGCGAGTTTACCCCCCAAGCCATAATTCTCGTCTTAACCTTAATAATACCGTAACCTAATAAATAACAGTGACATTTGTTTTCTGTACTAAGCCCCACCCTCTGTCACAACAGAACCCAATCCGACAGCGCGACCGCCGTCGTATGTAAATAGTTTACCGAAAGTCGCCGCTCGTCCATCACGCGTTGTCACATAAATTATGCCGCGGCGAATCCGCGGTCGAATCATTGTTTGACTTTTATCTTATTACGTACATCTCCCGATTTTGTTCGCGTCATATTTCTTGTGACTTATCGTCTTTTATCTATCGTTTTGTGGCGAGTCGCGCTATCGATCACCAGAACCCTGGCGCGAGCCGACAAATTTGTCTCCAAAGGTTTTGAGTAGATTAAGCGAACAATCCGTGTCGGCCGCCGGGCGGTCGGCCACCACGATGACTAATGCCACTGTGAGATTATTTGGAGCGTTTATCTGATGATGAGTTGCGCTCGATCAGAAATGCGTCTCCACTCGAACACATTCTCTTTGACAATACTCAGTATCGAAAGCTTTTAAGGAATATTTGGCATTGATCAAAACATTAAATTTTAGTCACGCATTTGACTCGTAAAGAATGAAGTTTGATTTTAAATGCAAATGATACGAGTTGCATGCGAAAATATCACATAGGTTAACTTTGACAAATTTATTTGGCGGCCATCCGCTTATAGAAATATGCTGTGATTTACCCCTCTGTCCTATGAAGTCATCAAGTGCACTAACAATGCTTATAATCAAAGGGGTTGTCAGTTTGCCTACTTTAGAATATATAGAATTTTCTTTTGTTGTGTTTATACCTATGCGCTATACCAGAAACCATTCCCCCAATACTAACCTTAAATGCTATTTATTTCCCTATTTCCCTATTCCCTACGTGATGGACAGCGCTAATACCTTGCCTTGTTTACAAAGTCCATGGGCGACACCCCACAGAATCTGTGAAAATTGTATAAAAGAATCAAAATTTACATAAAATATTATGAAATGAATTTGGGTTAATAGATGAGGTAGTGATAAGAAGAAAATTTAATCTTTTAATAGACCTTTTTTAATAACTATACCAATATTGTAAAGTGAGAGAGAATATAAGTATATGTTTTTTCTACTTACAGTATATTTAAAGGAGATACATATATATGGTGGGATATCACCGGAAACACTGCATTCAACCGAAAAAGAAACTTCACTTTTACCACTGCCCTTCGACAGATGAACATAGGCTATTTTTTATTCAAACTAACCTTCTTCCCTTCTCGAAGCCCGGGCTTGTAGCTATAGAAATTATAAGATAAGAATATTTCAAAGAAATATCTTTTGTAGGTATACAACTTATCCATACTAATTCTGATCAGCATGATAGCACAATCGATCAAATGTTTAGCTTAGCTCATAAACGTTTGGTTGAATGATACATACTCCAGAAGTCTTGTGTACATTGTGCATGAATAAGTACACCATGGTAATAGATTGTTACAGAAATAGGAGACAGATTCCAAATTTGGCATACTAAGAATGACGTCATTATAATCCTGCAATACGAAGGACAGGATTAAACAGTAGTCGCAGCACGAGCCTGCTATCTCGAGATCAGTGTGCAGGCACATGACACCCGACACTTCGGTGGCATGCCTCGATCCGCGTTAAATTAATGAAAACATCCATCTATAAAGACCCAAACGCCTCTGCGCTCTTATGAATGAAATTCCAACCTGTACAGGTTCGGATCCTTTTTTATGGCGATCATAAATTAAAGGACCAATTTCCAACGAGTGTCACAGCGCGGATAAAGGAATCATTTTTATAATATCCTCAGCGCTTAACAAGGGTACAAATAATGCCCACGCATATTCACGCGGCTATAAGTCGAGATCGGTCGCGCTGGCCACTGACTGCTAAACTGTTAATATAAATAATGAACTGTGTTATGGAGTGGCGTCGTGGGTAGCTGGTGTTTGCGTTAACTAACAAGCCTTTTGTTGTACGACTTATGATTCGGCTTCGGGTTGTCGCGACCTGCCACAGATTATTGCGTATTTTGGCAGCTCCCGGCGCACTTCTGACCACATTATATCTGACATGTGTTGTAGAACACTTTATTTTTAAAACAACTGCTGAGATAAACTGCTTGGAAAAAAATATTTTTGCAATCTGAGATCGTTTTTAATTTTTTTTTTAAAAAGCACGAATAAGAGATGATCTTGCAATAGTTTAAATTGTTGTCAGAGTGAAATCAAATTTTAACTTCTTAAGGTTTAAAGTGGCTATGCCAAAATATAAAACAAAGCTTAACCGAATATAATAAATCTAATGTTATAAATGCGAATGTCAGTTTGTTAGTTACGCTTTCACGACTTAACACTTAACATATTATCATCATGAAATTATGCATACAGGTTGTCAGGGAAAAGGACATAAAATACCTTTCATTCATAAAAATGTACGTACACTCCTTAGGTATCATTTAAAAGTCTTAATCCTATCAAAAACATAAAATGTAAAAAAAAAATCTTGCAACGCAGTTCATTAGGAGTACATACAATCAAGTCGGTTGTTTTGGTTAGTGTCTATGGAAGCACCATTCATCATCAACTTTTGAAAATTTACAATGACCGTATCAATATTTATTTCATTTCTATAATTATAATGAATCCGCACCATTACTATAAAAGAATTAATCTACCATGTATTTCGATTACTACGGAAGGACCAGAACAACCAACCAATATTTCATGTAAGAAATTAAACCGCGGTTCCCGTATGAATCAACGGGTCAAGGATATGCAAATATAAATGAATATGCTGTAGATAAAAATAAAACCAAATATAATATATATCAGAATATAACCATATACATACACTGGACCGCAAAGAAAAAGGGTCGGTTAGCATATCTTCAATATCTTCAAAAGTACCAGACCTAGTTTCTTACCAGAAATGCTCCAAATTTAGTTATTTTTTTGGATTGTTTTTGTTAGCAGCGTTAATAGTGCTTGATATGTTGCAGTGAACAGGTCCACTGTTTGTACTGAGTCTGGTCCAGCGGCCATTCGGTTGGTGCTCCTTACGACACTATAAAGTGTCGCGTGTAAATGATTAAGTGTTAAGTTACGACGACGTCCGCAGGCTCGCGCACAGCGGGCTACAGTCTCCATTCACTGTCCAAACGTATAAAATTACTTTACCAAATCGACAGGCGATGTTATCGCTAAGGAATGTTATAAAATTTAATATTTTCATATATTAAACACACTGACGTTTGCCCCCGCGGCGTGTCACTCCTTCCGCTCCATAATGCGTCCTTTCCGTTCTTAACTATTTTATTTTATTGAATTTGAATAAAATTGAAATGTAAAGGGATACCCTGGCTCGAAAAAAAGTAGAAGAACGTAACAAATAAAAATGTAAGTAGGTACATGTTACCAGAAATTATAAATAATAGAAATTCTACCAGCGTACCAAGAGTGCGTTCCTTAAACACAGTAGTGCTTTTCATGTCTTTACTTAAACTTTGAACACATATTAAGTCCACTTAATAGCAACTGGCTACCGTCGCCTATAACACAAGCAACGCCGCAAATGCACTAAGGACTATGTCAACCATAGTAGAATTAAAAAGGGCAAAATAGTCTCTGACATTCCTTACTCACATAATAACACATGCTGTTATTTCACCGTAGTCTTCTGTAACGGTTGCTACCGCTAGTTGGACTGCCAAGATGCAGATGCACTTTTCAGATCAAATCAGAGCAAAAGTTGACCTTGCCGGGAATTGAACCTGGGTCCCCTGAAACAGAACGTAAAAGTCAAGTCCTACCCTGACCACTCATTCAATAGAGTCGTCAATGCGGTCGCTATGAAGATTTATTTGTTTTATAAAGTGTTTTTGTTTCGGAAATTAGAATACTTAAGTTGTTTTTATTAGAAAATTGTGTCATTATCCAACCCACGTCCGTATATCGATATATAAACAAAGCAAATTAGCACACCAGGCGCCCAGCACGACACGCCTTGACACTTGACCGTGCCATTATACATGGAAACATAACATTAAAACTAATCTACAAAACAACCCACATTGAAATAAATACGCCTCTAATAGCCTATAAAGAACCACTCAAGGAGTTTAAATCGTCCATTTTATATGAACACTTGGTTTCGCATTAGATTCATAGCCTATTTATTGACTTGAGACGGTGTTTAGAAACTAACTGGTTTGTCGACTTAAAAACCTGGGCTTCATTCATTCGTGGACTCGCTGGAGGATAAATCTAGTTGGTTTATTCGATCGTCTCAAATATACAACTTGTCAGTAAAAAAAAAGGGTTTTCGCTGATTCCTAAGTATATTTTTAAGCCAGGGTGCAGTTGGAGCACCATCAATCAAGTAAGGAATAACATGAAGAAAGAGGTATAAGCAAAGAATAATAAGGGTGTGGAACTAGACCCTAGCATCCCTTACACGTTAAATTTCACTGTAGTCCTCACGGTTGATTATAGTTTCCGGACTACAGTCCTGACGTGTTGATCAGAATTACATTATTTTAAGTTAAGGTTAACAAGACAAGCTGACTGTCCGATTGATGGTAGATGGCTACGTCGCCTATAACACAACCATAGTGAGATTGAGGGATAAGGGATCGGCGGGATAGGGATAGGGAAGTGAGATCTAGCATCCCTTTCTTATACTTACCGTAATACAACAGCAGTAATCAGTAATCTGTTATTTCACGTTGGTTTTCTGTAAGCTAACATGTGAACGATATCTCCATTGGATAATGTAGTTTTAAATTATTTAAAAATAGGCGGTATGGTTGCGTTATTGGAAAAGCGGGGGAAATATCGGTAAGCGCGGCTGTCGTAGCATATATCAATTAATGGTCGTTGGTGCGCGCAGAGCTGCAAAAGTGTAAAATGCAGTGAGGCGGGGGGCGTTACGTAAATCACGCGCTACTCCACGTAAATCGACAGCGCTGAAATACAGCCTTCGCAAACATCAACTGTACGCACTTGTACGCAAAATATCTATTTATCTACATTTTTGTGTAGAAATGTGCTACACTGCCTTCCGTTGTCAATTACTGGGCTACCTTAAGAGTTTGACCACCGTGAAACTACAATAACGTCTGCTCCTGTCAAATATTATGTTACCATGAATACAGGGTAGTAGACATTTTACCAGCGCAAAGTTAATAAATGTGTGCTCAATGAGAGACTTCATAATTAACCTGTTCTTATTTCGAAATTTATTGTGTACTTTTAAGTACTAACCCCTATTTACTGTATGGTATATTTATTAAGATGAGAGATAATAAAATTGTATCAATTGGTTTGTTTTGGTAAGATTTTGGTACTTCCATTGCTTTTTTTGCAAAATCAATGGTAGCATGGTAGCACCTTAACCAGTCTACCAAGCGGCTTGTCCTAATCCAATGGGCTGTCTTACAATAGGCAAAATGTAAATTATTTTGCCGTTTGAAATGGAAAAATATTATATTTAAACGTTTCGTCCCATATCTGCCTTATTTGATTAAATTCTCTTTTATGAGGGAAGTCTTATTGGAGATAGTTGTAAATGAAAACTTATATGCTTGGTTTCAATAAATTTGAGAGAATTAAAACAAATTGAAATCTTCCCTCGTAGGTGTTATTGACTATTATTGAATGACTAAAAATGTAAGGTTTAAAAAATCGAAATTGGCATTTATATTCACTGGAAAAAAGCGTGTAGGTAACAATGTCGGAGCGGCATACACGGCCTAGCGCACTACACAACACATACGGCACGTGAAAATTATTGCCGTACGGATTTTTCGTGAGCATTAATGCAAATTTATCGAGCCGCGCAGCGCTAATTGCGAACGGCGCGCCCTCGCTGATTGTTTTCTCGTCCAATTTATGGCAACACCTATTGCCGATTTAAAGCTTTAATTGTAAACGATTCACGTGTTTTATTGGATAGTCGGGCTGCAGTATTTATTCGTGCGGCCGCACTCGGTGCGGTCACGGTTATTGATTTTCCAACAACTCTGTTTGTACTGACTCGCAGTTTTTAAGTTTCACTTGTCGTTATCGAAATGGACTCGACGCGTGACAAGATTTATTACTAGTTCGGCTGCACAAAACTTCTGTGTCCATCTACTGGATTGTGTTTTATTTCTCTTTAACTTTAAAAGGAATGACTTAATGTTTGAAAGGATGTACAGTAAAAGTTCGAATTTAATAAATATATTTGGATGAGTGTGGGGAATTTTCAGTACTTAACGTATATTCATACGAAGTGGGATGATTTTTGTATGAGAATAGTAAACATTTAAATACAACCTTCTTACTTATATACTTATCATATGATAAGTATATAATTTTAAAAAATCTTGAGGAAACCTGTAATCTGAGAAACCTTGTAACCTTAAAAGACATTCGAAGTACTACCAACCTGGAGTGGGTTAGAGTGGTAGATTAAGCCTCCTCACACATAGAAGAGGCCCGAGTCCAAGCGAAGGTATAGGGTATTTGGAAGATGGATACAATTAATGTTTTGTAGGATTGAAAAAATTGACAATAACATTTTGAGCCACATTTGTATGCCATTGGCCAAGTCTGATTATTTTTTTAAATTGCAATTGAAAGTTTTATTAAAAAAACTAGCTGGTACCTGCGACTTCGTCCGCGTTGAAAAAGAAAAAAGTAGCATATCCTGTGTCCGTACGTATCTAAATGTTTATCTACCAAGTTTCATGAAAATTAGTTAATTCGTTTTGGAGAAAAATAGTACACACAATACCAACACTTTACAGATTTATTATTACTAGGATTGATTGATTAAAAATTTGCTTTCGGCCAATTTATTGCTTTCTTAGTTATCAACTTGCTGGTAGGTGGCCACCGACACACAACCTAAGCCTCGCTCGGGGACTGCAAGTAAAAAGAAATACTGACGACTTTAAAAAAAAATAAAGTAGTTTCATAACACAAGATATGAAAAGATGACAGATACAAATCAAGAAACTTCTGTTCACATTGTCTACATGTCCTGAAAGGACATTAAAGATTACAATACACACCGGGATTATGTTATAATTATGTTTAGGAGTGGAAGTCGTACGGTTGAGATGAATGAAAAAAAAAACCTGTGTATTATTTAAAGAAAAAGCGTCTTTATAATCTCAATTAGCTCTTGGCTTTGGCGAAAATGTGTTAATAAATTAAGTGATGTCACATTTGAGCAGTTAACAAAGTTAGCGGCGTCCGTGTTGGAGCCTTTTTCGCTTAAGTTTTCCACGCCGTAGGCACCGGAAGTTCGGCCATTATTATTTTACGCGGGCAACAAGCGGCGCGATAATATCCCCCGCTTCAGCCGCATTCGCTTCTTGAGACTACCTTTAATGGTCGAACGTGTCCTCTTACTTCTCGCTTAATAGGTGCAATAACTTAAAGAAAGAAAAAAAAATCATTCAAAATTAATGTTCCGATTATAGCTTCCAGGCGGATCACGGTTTCACAAAATTAAATTACCTACTTCCTTTTAAAAACTTTGTTTTTATTTAAATATTGTTGGATAATATAAGAAAAAAATAATGGCATGATGATAACAAATATAATATCCCATTATTTGTATATTTTAAATTTTCTCAACGGGCCATTTTAGAGCTTTTATGCGAGTACATACATTATCCATTAGCTACTTGTCTACGGAACTACTTGTCGCAGTTTTTTAATCAGAAATCCCAAAATTTCTACAGCAATGTCACTGCCTACAAAATGGCAACAAGTTTAGTTATCGCACATTTTATTATTATTTTTTAAATTTGTATATAAATAAAGTACGAAAAAAAGCTTTATAATAAGCTTTTTATTATTGAACCATGATAACTCTCATCCTTATATAACCGAAAAAAATAGTTACATAAACATTACTCTATTTTCCAATAATATAAATGAATAATAAATATTCTTCTTTGCGAGAATATATCTTATTTTTTTTCTGTTATTTCAATTTTTCCGCTCCATTATTTATTTATACCGAACCGGAGTTTCGGCGTTTGTTTCCAATTCGGCACATGTCAGAGGTTCGAGTGACGTGTGTTTAGTGTGAGCTCCGAATAAGGCTTAGTTAGATCTAAGCCGGGGACGGGTTGTGGCCGGCAGCATCTCTCACTTCATCCCGTAAATCAATCCGACTACGTATCTTTCAGGCGACGCGGCAAAAATAAAAGGTCGCCGAGGGTTAGAACGCAACGTCTCCAACCCTCTTTCATATGTATAATATGTGTTCTATAACTATAACTAATATGTATAGAGCCACATAAAATTTTAAGATTTCCAAGTTCCTGAATATAATTTCCTGAATTGATCCTGCACATTTTTTTTCATATGGACCTAAATTCTTTGTTATTCGTGGTAAATACTCCATCTATTTTCTTATAAATATATGGTTATAAATTACTACCTATACCTATATATATATGGTATATAATAGAAGGACATCAACTTATAGAAGTTATTAAACTCTTGCAGGAGATCTTACAGGGATCCCTGTAAGAGCATATTAGTAATTATATTGTGAATATTTTAAAGTTACATCTACATGTACTTCGCCACTCAATGGAGCTGAAGTGCAATGACTTATGGCGACGGTAGCCACATACGATTAAATGAATCGTCAGCCTGTTTGACGGACCTTGAATCAGAAAAGTTAAGTAATTTCATACATGCCATCATGCCACACAGTGTTCTACTGTGAGTGGTTCTGTCTGCCATTAGACGAGATGCAGTTTAGGCTGTCCAATGACTGCTATACCAATTTAACTGCCACTACTTACTTAACTTTATGTGTAACTTAATTTCCAAATAACAAATAAAATAAACAAAACAAGACAATGGTTGACAAACTATTGTCTAGTAAATTTATGTAAACGAATGGGTTTCGTGAACCTATTCGTTGCTCTAGATCTCTGACGAGATGGTGCGATATGGGGAATTACACGCGTTTCCATATTTCATGGCGGGCGGAATCACTTGATGACAGTCGTGACAGGGCCATATCGACTCTTTGTTCGCTTTGCTTTCAGTTAATGATCTCGTTTTACACTAAAAGAACAAAAAGGTTGCGTCACTAGAGAGAGACTATGCTTGCTATTGTTATAAAATTGGTTTTAGGGTTCGTTTGCTTAACTTTATTTTAATATCCTGTACGTACAGTGTATGTACACTTTTCAATACGTCGAAGATAATAATTATTAATAATAAGATTAATAAATTGGCATCTACTTAGGTACAGTTAAAAAAAATTAAAGCGGACGAAGTCGCGGGCGCCAGCTAGTCCTTACTGATATTATAAATGCGAAAGTTTGTATGGGTGTATGGATGTTTGTTACTCTTTCACGCAAAAACTACTGAATGGATTTCAATGAAGCTTTACAATAATTTAGCTTATACCTACATCGGAATAAGACATAGGCTATAAAAGACATAAAACGCGGACGAAGTCGCGGGCACCAGCTATACCTATATTGCAATATTAAAAAATATAGGTATATTACTATATTTTTTAATATTAAAAGTATTTTTAAAAGTATTTGTTTCAGCTTTGTGTGTAATTTAGGAAAGTTTTACAACATTATTACAAATGGGTGAAGGAGGTCAAAATGATTAAAAGTTAATTAGACAGGTTGAGCGGGCGATAGGCATAATGCGAGGTAGCCGTTGGCTCGTATCCGTTCGCGGCGGGCTCTCATTACACAGCCGACGATTCAATTCGACACATCTTCAGTGTTTCACCTCGCCCAATAATTACCTTATACTATCATTAAGCCGCGTGCACAACAAAACGTAATAACCTTGCAATTAGACGGTGGCTGTCATTAGATTGTAATAGAGTTTCGTACAATTTGTGAGTAAAATCGTCAAGCGTGTCACATTACCGGAGTCCATTAGGGCGTTTACACAACACGGAATTGAAATGAGTAGTCCACAGATTATCGTGATAGACAAACAGACCGCTTTGTCTCGATAATAACGCCATGCAAAGGGTGTTCCACATTACTAACAAAATTTCTCTTGTTTATTTACCTCAATGTCTGTCACAATGATAGATTACCACGCAGGCGGTTATGCGATTATGCGCAATGTTCTCCGATATAGATGTATTATTATTATATCTATATACACTTTCCTAATATTTATTGTATACCTATACCAACGAAAGAGTTAGGAAGTAAGATTAAAAATTTTAGTTTGATATAAATGGTATTGTCATAGAGCACACGCGATCCGCTGTGAGGGCAGCACTTCTGAGCAGTAATCTTTAAAGAAAAAATCATAAAATTCAATGCGAGAGTAAAAGAGAGTCTTCTAAGTATTCCCTGCTATTCCCTGCTATCTCTTGTTAAAGTAAAAGAGAGTCCACCTTGTCCCTTATCCTTGCTGATATCTGATATCACGATCGTCACCCCTTGGGTAAAGCTCTAATAGTTTATAGGCGACTTTAAATATTGTACTTGCGTACTTTTGCGATTTTTGTCTGTGTAGGCATCTAACATTAAATGTATCGCCAGATTGTCTACGCCAGATGAAATTATAGTATAAAAATGTGTATATCAAAAATATTTCAATTAATTAATTACCTATTTAGTTTTATCGATTTCAGGAAACCTATGACGGGATATTGAAATAGAAAGATTCATTTGCGATTTTCTCATAGACAATTAAAAATAATAGGGACGCTTGATTTTTAATCATACTGTATATTGCATTAATACAAAGGTGAAGCCAACCATGTGTTCGATATGTGTTGTGTTCGTCCGATTTCGGCAGGTAGAACGATAATATCCACACGTCGGGAATTAGGATTGTTCCCGATAAGATCGTATCGGTACGACTTTAAATAACATGTTTCCTGCAATCATCGTTGTAATTCTAATAATATAATTCAGCGGCTTTTCAGCGCTGTAATGATGCTGAGCATAAACAGTTGAACGATTAAATTACGCAATGACTAGATGATTGTGTGGCCTTATATTATTTGTCATTTTTTTATTACCTATTTATGAGCTCACCCAGAAGATGCCTATTCACTCGAACTTTAAAAAGCTCGGAAACACAGACGCCGACAGTTTTGTATTGCCATTTTTGTATTTAGGCAGTTGGCATATTTGTATGTGTGCTTTTTTATGTAATGGCAGGCATACTGCCATGAATTAAAAAATAAAGAATAAAAAATAATCACATAATATGTAAGATCTAAAATATTATATAAAATTTAAGTATATAAAATCTAAGTAATCAGAATCTAAGTGATATATATAAATACTTATAAAAAAAGCAGGCATTAGTAAAGTCCAAAAATTTATATCTAAGGCGATGCATTATGTCCCATTACTAGAACTACGCTTCTTACCCGTGGTACTTACTACCTGTGGTACCACTGGTAGTACCAAGCGGATTATAATATAATGTGCATCTCTTCTGAGGGAGAAGATACACCTAGATGCGTAGATACTACTCTCGGGTAATATGATCCCCTTTGAATCATTTAGTGTTCTAAAAATTCCCAGTATTTTGTTTACGCAATTACACATGATATCTAAACCGCATAGAGGTGCATTACTGATTAATTTCTTAAAAACAATTTTGTCTTAATAATTAGAAGTAGGTACACTGGACTGCAAAGTATAAGGGTGTATTAGAAAATCTTCAAAAGTACCTGACCTTGCTTTTTGAAATAAAGACAAAATTAATGAATATTTTAATGTGCTTAAATAAAAATAGAATTTTGTCTTTATTTCATAAAAAGCCTGGTCAGGTATACTTTTGAAGATTTTCTAACCGACTCTTTTTCTTAGCGTCCCAGTGTATTTTCATTATTTTTAAGGTTCACACTTATAGCAACGCCTTCAAACTATCACTATAAAAAACGCTATCAAAATAATTTGATCCTTTATTACGTAATAAGTAGAAACGTATATATTAAATGTGGTCACATTAAGAAGGCGCAGCCGCAATCTGCAACGGTTGGGCTGACTAATGACGGTGTTCGCTTATTGTTTTAGATCACCGCCGCCCTCTAATTTAGTGCATCGCCTGTAATTAAGGCCGCAATCGTGCCGAAAAAAACCCAACAACTTCACCCCTTCGCGATAACTGCATCTGTGTTATGAAATATTGGGGGCGAGCTTTAAAATAACGGCCGTCGCATAAACAGACAGCAACCCCCGAATTATTTGTTTCACTTCTACGTTATCTAGTAGTACTTGTTGAAATTTGCTACAATGGGAAGCAATTCAGGAAACAAAATCGTTAAATTTACCTATTTAACTTTTTTTAAAGAATGATAGATAGGCATTCTATTCTATTCATATTCTATAAATATTTGTTTCCACGTCATACTGAAAATTTTAAAGCATAAATCTATTTAAATAAAAAATTAATCGCACAACTACAATATAGAATGATTGGTCAAAATCCAAGTGTCTTTAAATTTGCTTCCATAGTGGGAGGCAATTCAGAAGACTGATGATAACAAAATCGGGGGACACAGTTTGATTATGTAGCTACATATATATATCCATTAGCTATCGAGTTGTGTAATTTAATTTTGTATGCAGACGATATCGTCTTTTAATTTTGTATGCTGACCAAAGATGTTTTTTGGTATGTATAGTATATTTGAATTCGTTAGATATATACATATTATGATACGCTCAAAGAAAATTTGCGTAGAACACACGGCCGTGTCCACAACACAGCCTCATTCAGTTTTATCTCCTTTCAACTTGTACGCGTCCGATAAAAACCTCTTCCTCCTACTTTTGATTGCGTAAACGGTTAAAGTTAAAAAAGTTGTAACGGAACTCCAATTACAGTTTAAGAATCCGCACAGAAGCGCTTCGCCGACCCTAAATTTTTCCCAATTAAATGCAAAACTCGCCCCGGCACCGGCGGCTATATAAAATTTAACGTCCATACAATTCGCGCAACACAAATTTTTATTACCTTAGCCCTGTAAGTAAACAAAAAAGAACAAATTAGCCCGAGTCCCCGTGGAAGACGCTGTCCATGCGACGCAGCTTCATCTCATCCCACCCGGGACACAAGGGTGTAAAAAGTGAAACAATAAGGATTCCGTGCAAGGCTGCCGGGGGGATATTTATTGTTAATGAAAATGGTGGGATTTGAACAAACGTCTTGTAACTAAATACCCTCTCACGGTTAAAGCGAGCACTAATTTGGTTTTTATAGCGCGTTCTTAATTTGATTTGGCGTCGCGGTCGCACCACTATTGCCAGTAGGAGCAATTAATTTCACTGGATTATATTTTTTTTCCAGACGCCCTATGGAAGCGCTTCGCGAAACTCCCCGCGTAACGCGCCCGCAACACGATCAGAGGAAAAAATAAAATAAAACTTAAGCCCCGTTTAATTTGAAGGGTGGTTCTGGGCTATTAAAGTAACACGCTTATGTATTGCAAATTATATTGAAATTTGTCTTCCATTACTGGCCTCCTTCCTAACACAAATGTTGCCCGCATTAAGAGCGGAAGATTTTATTCCCCGCTACGCCCACCCTTGTCTCCCGCTTTTTTTTTAAAACGGAACTTTTTCGGTGCCTTTTTTCTCACTAATTAAAACTCTTCCGCGCTGTTTCCTCTCAGAAACGAGATCCGATCAATTAATTTTTGGGCAACGTAAGCCGTCTCGAAATTTACTGGCTTCAATAAAAAAAAAACAATTATGTCACAAAAAAAAAAACGCAGCAAAAAGTAATTGATCAACCGAGCTTTGCGCGTAAAACGACAACATTCAATTAGCAAACTTTTATACATCAATTATTTAAATTGCTATTTTATTACACTTTGGTACTTAAATGAGTATCTAACGTAGTCTATATTAATTTCTTTGTATTATGCTCGGATGAAGTATACTTATAGATGCACATTCTCTTATTCTGTAAGTGCAATTAATGTCCTTTAAGGATAAGGATTTGGGAAGGAATAGAGAAATGGGCTCTGGCATCTCTTACTCACTCACTGATACTGATATTGAACAGCACACATGCTGTTATTCCACTGTGGTCTTCTTTAATTGGGTGCTTTACGGGCTGCCCAAATAACTGCGAAACGCAGTGTCCCTTGCCACTAACTTTCCAGATTCAGACCAGAGACAACTTTGAAAAGTTCCTTTCCAAAACTGACGTGAACTTAAAAATCTTTCCTTATATCATATTAGTTTGCATTTTAATATTTATAAATGAAAAGAGTAATAGAAAGAGAAAAACGTATACAGTAGGTAGACGCAATTTGCTGTAGTGAAACATGATTGTGTACTACCGAACAATCTAATACGTTTCAATTATATGACGAACAAAGAAGCCAGCACAATAGAAAGAGAACATCAAACAAATAACGTAGACAAAATAACAGAATGCACCCTTCAATCAGTGGTAATGAATGTTGGATACAGCAATTTGTCGTTGATGGCGATGCCGCGGCCCCAGTGGCCAAGCACGCGCCGAATTAAATGGAAATCAATAGGTCCGTCAGTACGTGACCCGGCCAGCCTTGCATCGCGCCGACGACGGACACAGCTCACTGCGAACTAGCCGACACAAAGATCACTCGTCACTGCCACTTGCATACGAACTACAAATAAATCTTGCACAGTATTATACTCGCAACTTATTATTACACCAGCTATTGCACGCCACTGCGTCCGTAACTTTATAAATTACTTGCTAGAGCCCGCGACTTCGTCCGCGTTGGAATAGAAAAACGTTAGTCAGTCTATCCTATGTCCTACACGTCTAAATGTCTAAAATCAGATGTCTAAATAAATGTCTAAATTCGTTTAAGAGTTATGGAGGAACATACATACGTACATACAGAAAAAAATTCTAAAAATCGTCAATTTAGTTTCAGTATCATCTATAGAGCCTATACACACGATATCTCTGAAAACAAACTTAGGTACTCCATGACCAATCCTTACAATAGCCTATGTTACTCGCTGATAATGTAGCTTTCTATAGGTGAAAGAATTTTTAAAATCGTCCAATAGTTTTTTTGAGTTTATTCATTACAAACATACTAAAATACAAATCTGTTCTATTTACAATATTAGTATGAAAGTGTATATTTATTTATTTGGCAGTTATTAAATCAGTAGCAGTATAACATCTACTTACAAGCTGTTATTAGGTAATAAGTTTATATTATTTATTTTATGTTAGTTACATGTTAAGGCTACCTATCATTATTTTATGACGATAAAAATAAATAGGTACATAACCGAGACATTACTTACTCGCTACGTCAGCGTTGTAGACCTCTACGTAGATGGGCTACGATAAATACAGCAGTGGTTATTATAACCAAATGTATAGGTAGGTATTTTTTATATATAGTGTTATGTATTTGTATTACCACCACCTTACCACCATGAAATGTCTTTCGTGTTGATTATTTTTATGGCTGACTATAACCACCTAACACCAATATTACCTTCCCTTTGCCTGCAAATTCTGATTTTAAATATAAAAATAAAGGAACAGTCACTTCTATAACCGCTTTATTCTTTGTCATCGAGAAAACGTTCATGAACAATGAATCTAAGCAATTCGCTTCTTTCGATTGGCGGGGATTGATGATTGATCAATCATTGAATTAGAAATGCTGGGTTAATTGCGGCCATTCCTTACAATTATGTACGTACGATGCCAAATGGGCGTCTCGCTACAGTACCTACTCACGTTAAATACTATATTCATACGGTTACGGTAACATACATCTATATGTACCTATACTTAGTTGTATAGGTATCTATGTATTTGGTATTTGCAAGAAAACAAATAGGTACGCTTTGGTGAATAAGAATTATCAGACGAATTTCCCTTTAAATTGAGTTTAGACATCAGACAATTTTGTTTGTCCCATCCTTTACATGTTTACTTAATCACATAATTTATGTATGATGTGAAGATCTTGATCTTGACATCTCATCGAGGTAAATGTTACAATGTTTCTGTGATTTAGACAAATTAAAAATTCCCGTTCAAATTCTTCACAAATTAATTCTGTTAAAAACATTAAAAAAATATATAAAATGGCCCTCCATCAATCATTAACCGATTTTTATGAAACTTTGTAGATAAACATTTGGACGTACGGGACACATGCATAGGCTACTTATTTCTTTTTCAACGCGGACGAAGTCGCAGGCACCAGTTAGTATAAATATAAAAAGAAGTCCTCCGTGAGCACTGCATTCTCACTGCTTTACTTATGTACTTAAACATTAAGTAATTTATTAGGTAAAAATTAGGTATATAGTAAAGAATATGAAAAAAACCAAAATTATTTTTGCCTCAGAATATCTTGTATGTCTACATCCTACAGAGACACAATATTAAGTTTTATTGGTTGGTATCATATGAGAGTACATCGCTTCAGTAGTCAATACAGAATATGTAGTAAAACCAATATCTGCAAAAGGACAAAATATCGCTGCAAATAAACGTTTAAGTTTATGGACTCGAAAGATATTACCGATTCGTGATCTGCTTCTTTTTCTTTAGCTTCGCCTGGTCGGCCATCTTGGCGACATGTGGCGGTAGATTTAGGCGGGAAACGTGCCCCGCCATATTAGATTATGTCGAAATGAATTGAGCGCTACTATTGGATATGATATTGACGTAGATTTGCGATCGGAGGAACGAACTGATATTTCGTATTGTTATTAAAGGCGGTGCGCGTCCCGGCGGACGTGCGTCGGGTCGCAAGTGCCTCCCGACCCGATATGCCGCGCCACCCTTATGGACCTATCGTTTAGGCCTCTTTATATTTTTCTTATGTAAATACACTTTCATATCCGATGAGCTTTATTTATGTGGGAATCGTTTTGGCGAGATAAGTCTCCAAACGTTTCACTGTACACCTTTTTCGATCATTCTATTTTTGTTATGTTTATTTTGAAATTGAAACACTATCTAGATCTACTAAGTAGAATAATGATTATTCTAAATTTTTGTTATTTTTTACAATTTTAATTTCATAGAGAAATGTCAAATACTATTTTCAATAAAAAAGTAAATTCATTTTTTTTCGTTTAATTAGTTTCATCTAATACCAGACTAATAAGTAAGTGCGTGAAAAGTATGTAAAATATCTTGGTACATATAAAAACCCTAGTAGGTACTTATATTAAAACATCAAAGAGTTTAATGTATGTGTATGAATGCGTGTGTGTCAAGTCAAGAGCATAAGAACGTTGTTAAACAACTTAGGGTTTCAGCGCGGTAAACAGTTGCCCAGCGTGTGGTACAAAACATGAGCTTAACCGACTTTGTCAATTGATACTTATATTACCTCATTACTTGAATAAGTACCTACTATTACCTTTTTAATATGTACAATAGAAGAGCTTATAATTATTACACATATTTTTACAAGACCTAGTAAGTATCGTATGATATCAATCAATCAATATTTACCTATATTTATACTTGGTATATCTTAAAAATAAACCATTTTTATAACTTAGAATACTGTTTAAGGTATTGTTATTGTTAACATGACAAAAAAACGACAAAAAAAGTTTTCAAAATATTTAAAACTTTTTTGAAATTATTTTCTTAGTTAAAGTCATGCCCATGCGAAAATTTGCGATTTACTATTCCAGCCATCGTTCATTGACAATGCAAACCTTATCAAACGATTTATAGATAGTCAACAACTAAAAATTTAAAATTTGAACAAATATTTTTAAATATCTTTGCACACCATAAAACTGTTCATTATAGTATTTATATTTCTTGTATGTTCAATAACTCTTCCGCTAATGCATTGAGCCGTACCTATGCTGCACAAGGGCGATTCGTTCGTGGCACAGACGCAACGTGTGTATGGAGCGGTTTACTTTGATGTCGCAAAGGTAGTTATGAAAATTAATAAAGTGAACAATGTAATTGCTTCCGATAAGATGAGAGCCGCGTGTAGCGGCTGGCTGAAACAAGTGTTCTGTTTTTTTACACAACGATAAATTGAGAAGCTTCTTACATAACAATAAAGACTTAAAATGTTTGTCTTAAGAAAATATTCTTATACTACTTCTACAATATTCTAGACAAAGATATTTAATTGGTCTCGATACAAATGCTAATTTGCATAGTGAAACTGTGTAAAAATATAATGAAACTGTGTACAAAGTGATAAAAAGTGACGATGTTTTACACAGACTACAATAAAACGTTGCCGCATTCACGGAACTATTGCTTTTAGGTAGGGCCGTATCTAGTCGTGCGCAGCAAGACCAATCATTTATCTATAATTCTAGCTAAACCTACTCCACAATGTTTATTCCTGAAGAATATTTTCACTTATTTTGGTACTAATTTGCTATAAACTGTCCTATGCAAAATGATATAAAAATCAAAATTTTTATTCATCAAATAGGTTTACCAAGATGATTTACATATATATATTTACATACCTATAAATTACCAAAAAGCCAAGATATTATCTAACTACTAAAAAAGAAAAAATATTTACAATAGTCTAAAATAAACGTTTCATTGCCTGAACAATAAACGTACAATAAAAATGTAAAAATGATTGGACTTTTTATTAAAATGACAAGTAAATTTATTTTTGTGTAGCATACTTGTAAGTACAACACTTATCTGAATTTGGTAGCGGCAATATTATAAAGAACTTTGAACCCACACTCAACTTATCAATACTTTACTGACAATCGGCAAGCATACGGTAGCGTAGGTACTACTCAAAGCAAGCTGCTTCTTACACTTCAAACTTAAGATATGAATATATTTTTAGAAGATTTTTTTAATGTGAACAGTATACAAATTGAATACAAAATGGTTATTTAATTTTCATCTCAGAATCAAATTTTTTCAGAATCAAAATTTAAGGAGTTATGAGAAAGGCAGCTTCTTCCTACCCAGTTTTTACTTAACTAGATTATTTTTTGATAAAATATGATTTTGTGGAAGACTAGCTGGTGCCCTCCGACTTCGTCCGCGTTGAAAAATAAGAAATATAACGCCTGAAAAAATATATAAAGCAAAGGCAATATAAACTTTTGCCGAACGTTGGATCTTTATTTTTAGATAGCTAGTGCCCGCGGCTTCTATGGTGAAATATGTTTTACATAGAGTGAATTAGTTTCAAAGATAACTTCCAACATAAGAACTTTACCTGTTTATAATAGGTATTAGTATAGATAAGTATTAAATGCGAATCACATCTAATAACGCAATTCACAGTATCTAAAGTAGGTACTCAGTGGCAGAAAACACTGTGCTTTCCGCTAATTATAACTCACTTACGGAAGAACACCGTGGAATAACAGCACATGTGCTGTTTCAGTACCTAGCAAAGAATGCGTAAGTTCACTATCAGTAGGTAAACTGTGAGCTTATTTGCCGACCTTTATCATAAAAAAGAATATCAATTGTATGCTCATAACTTAACTATTCCAAATCCCTGCGATAATTCATGACATGCCAACATGCCAATCACAGTCAGTCGAGTAAAATAATTCGACCCCTATACAAAGAGAGAATAATGCAAAGAAACCTATCAATAAAATTTAACTTAACTTATACCGAAATAAAACACTTTATTATTAAGTTGACAAGCGACCGTAAAAATGCTCCTTTAAAATGTAAAATAAACAGATCAATCATGTTAAAGCGATCCCATCGGGCTCCGAATCCCCGAAAAGAAGCCTACGTAAGCGTCTATTATAAAGCACAGATGTTGCCACAAGACCGATTTCGTAGCACCGTCTCGCTCGCACGTACAGTGCGCGAATTGAACAGAGAGAGACAGGTGATAAAAGTGATACACATTTTTTATTCTTTTTCGAAATGAGGATTGTTCAACATTCAGTTGGAGTGATTGACATGCGGTCGCCGGCGGCGCCCCCCGACGCGCCGCAAAACGCTTCACAAGATGGCCCTTGTATTATTATCATTTTATAATTTATTACGCTAATTATGAAAGGTCCGTATTTAAAAATGAAACAAAGGTATTAAGCGGGCCATTTTTGTGCGTCAAAAGCTTTGCGGACGTGTAGCGTGTTACTTTTTAGGGCAAATAAATCTAGGAGGGCACATCAATCAAGTTGTCGGATGGAAGGGAAGTCTGGCTTCGCATTATTATGTAGATCCGTTATTAAAACATTTTAAAAGTAACGAATTCACAGTATGTACCACCGACATTAACATAACCCTTCAATGTTACATAAGTATACGAGTTAATGTATACTTATGTATACTTCTTTTTCTTTGTCACTTAGAAACAAAATTTATTGTTTAATTATGATAGAGTAGACTAGACTAGACAGTCACAGAAAACTTTATGAGACATAAAAATAGCCAGAGCTTTATACCTACAGTACCTCAGGCATATTTATGTGAAATTTGGAGCAGCGAACCTTGAAACTTATAGATACTTATTACATTTTTCTCTGCAAGGGTCGCCAATCAGGCTGATAGCCCATTTGCAACGCTATAGATGCTACAAGTGAGATGCCAATCTTAGGATAACGGATTAGGGCATTTCTCCCTCACTCCCCGAAACATTACAGCACACGTGCTGTTATTAAGGGAATGAAATCGCATTAAAAGTGTTATTTTAAACAATATAGTTTTTGCTTAGTTTTTTTCTAGTAGATTTCGTTTCACTATTAGTGAAAATTTTATACAGTTTTATAAGTAGGTATCAAAGTGACCACTATTGTCAATAACAGTCAACAGCTCATCCCATCATATCATCCCTCACTCGCTAAAAACGACAACACAAAACACAACATATAGTCTTAGTCAAATCGGTACTGACTTAAATTTAAATTTACTTAACAGAAACTTTCTCTTTTACACAAAAACCTACATATCTACCTACGCACAAATACCAAAATTGGATGAACATGTTTACAATTAGACAAACATTAAATCTATTCGTGTTAGTCATATATATTCGTATAATAAACCAATTCTGTTGCGGTCCGGTGGTCTCTAATTGAAACCGGAAAACGTGAGAAGACTACATCGCACTCGGACCCGCCTGCCCATACATATCTATGTAATTGGAGATTTCGCAAGATAACACTATGACCCCTAATTATGGAATGGGGTGTACAACTGAGGGAGTAATACCTATATAATCTTGTATAGGGATTGCAACGGAGGTAAACCTGCTGTGGGCATGATCCCGCCTCCTTTAGACACAGTTTGCTTAGGACAATTGCTTTGTTTTTGAAAAACTGAATTATTGGAATGAAACAAACACTTCATGTTACAGGAATCTCACTACAATACTCAAGTGTTATCAGTGAAAACTGTATTCAATTTAGGTTAAGCCGTTTCTAAGATTAAAAAAAATCTAAAAACATTTTTTGACAGAAAAACTGCTTTTTTGATAACATAAGTAGCTACAACGTGTGCTTGGTTTTGGTTTTTTTTAACTATTTTATGTAAAGTATAATGCATGCTCATTCGCGATTTTGTTATAGGTATGTAATATGTATGGATATTATTAACTACACGTCAAAGGCGAAGATTCGGAGAGGAAACGACAGTTAAGCAATCACACACGTTAACCCTTAGTTAATCTAATAAGAGATTATCATCGCCAAGTTAGGTTCATTCCCCAAACTCCGGCCATTTGAAACCGCCACTCGTGTGAATTTACAGTCTACTTAACAGAAGTACCAACTTAATGATACGATCGACGACTTGCTCGATGCGTGGTTTAAATTCGTTTCAGCGTTGAGCCACAATCTCACATTATATCCCCAACAGCTTTCATTCTTATCTGTTAAAATGGTAACAAATTATGAAAAATATATCAAAATATTATGTGAATGCAATTTTTATAATTAATTCAAAAGAGGTATTGAGGTCTGTGAGGTATTAAATATCTAACTAAATTAACCCATTTAATGTCCATCTTTATAAAATATTTGTGTAAATAGAATGTAGTCTAAATTGAAGTATAATTTCACAAATCTTAAATTATTTTTTTTATGTTAATGCCTATGAGTGTAAATATAAAAACTATGGAAACATAATAATTTTTGTACCCCATATTAAAATGAAATAGCTCTTGAAATGCCTATTTCAAACGAATAGATAGGTGAATAGGTAGCTTATTATAAGTTAAAAGTATACAAAAATATTTGGGCTTCCATTTCATATCAAATTTAAGACCCCCACACAAGTAATAACTAAGTAAACACGTGCTTTTAATGTTTAATCTTTACAACTTAAACTTAAACTTTTAAGAAAACTTTACTGAAAAAAGAACAATTATTTCGGAAAAACGTATACTTAGTTGACGCCAGATTTAGCACTGAGTCCAATAAGCCTCAAGCGGACTTACATGATCGTCAAACTTCAAATCTCCAAGAAGCGAAGCTTAGCGCTTCACGCATTTCGCTTTAAAGCTAAAGCACTCGCTTCTAAAGTTTGAAACTGGCGCCGAAATAACGCAAATTCACGACTCAACTAACTTTACGAGATGTGTATTAGATAGAGTCAAGTGCAAAAATATATAATACTAGCCGTTGCACGCGGCTTCACCCGCGTAATTCTATAAAATATTGCCTATATTACTCTCTGATGATGGGAAAGCTCCCAACAGTGAATGAATTTTTCAAATCGGTCCAGGTAGTTTCGGAGCCTATTCGATGCAAATAAACAAACAAATCTTTCATCTATATAATATTAGTATAGATACAATGCAAAGAATTGTTTCATAAGTATGTTTTTAAAACCATTTATTTATTTTAATTATTATAATGATATTTTTTTTCAGGGGATCATAATCAAAATATTTATTTATCAATTAGGTTTCACCAAGAAACTTATAATTTAAATTTACCAGAGTTTCGGGAAAAAAAGCCAAGATGATGAAGAATTGACGATCCTATAAGAAGAAACCCCGAAATAGTATTTTCAGGAAGAATTTTATTATGCATACGTTTTAATATAATATCTAGATGATATTGTTTATATTATTTTATATATATATATATATATATATATATATATATATATATATTTTATACTCATCGATTAAAAGGAAAAACTTCCTTGCTATTCAAAACTTATTCTCTGTTGAAGTATATTTTTGGAACATTTGCGAAGACATAATAATAACGATGAGATAAATGTAATATATAAATTTCTCGTGTCACAGTGTTAGTTGCCATACCAACTGAAATTTTATATGTACACTTGGTAGGTCTGAGTTTGGGTTTTTATTTATTTTTTATACGCGGGCGAAGTCGCGGGCAGCAGCTAGTATTATATATTTTTTGCACTTGACTCTATCTAATACACATCTCGTAAAATTAGTTGAGTCGTGAATTTGCGTTATTGTTATATTTATGTTAAAATAGCTGCTGCCCGCGACTTTGCCCGCGTAATTTTGTAAATTACCTTCCACGAGAACCACTCTAACCTTTTTTGAGTTTTTAACCAGCAGTTTTTGAGTTTATCGCGAACAAACGACATAATATGTAAGGATAGATAGATAATATATAGTAGGTACATAATATATACTGTGCTTATATAGAGAGACTGTAGCGAGGACGAGCGAAATGTTCCAATATGAGCACATAGCACAACTCGAATTGTCACAGGAAACAGTTCGCTCTGGTTCGCAAGACTGCGTGGTCAGGAACCTAATCCTTATTTATGGCAAGACGCCTTGTGACGCCTTAGCCAGACCAACTATTTGTCAGGCACTGGCGACGGGCGCCGGCATCAATCTCGACTGCTGGCTTAACGCGACCCCGGTCAAGCTGTTCATTGCTCACATCAAGGGCAGCTGACCATTCGTCTCTATTGCGAATATAATTTATCACTACTGATTCCTTGTATCAGTTACAAGGCAAAACAAACATAACTATAAATCTTCAACATGTCGGTGTAAGTTTTTCAATTATTATAAAGCAGTAAAAATCATTTCTTCCGCTCGTCCTTTTACTTATATAAAATCCTTATTAATATTATAAATGTGAATGTGAGTTTGTTTGTTTGGTGGTTACGCTTTCACGGAAAAACTACTGAAGTGATCACCATGAAATTTTGCATTCGCGTTTTCTGGGACACCAAAAAGAACATAGGGTACCTTTCATCGTTCAACGCGGACGAAGTCGCGGGCACCAGCTAGTATTTAATAAATCTTTACAGCCATTAAACAATACTTTTTTCTGGATGAAAATGTCTGGATCAAAACGTCATGATTGATTGAGTAGTTGGAGCCTGAAATCGTAACAAACATTATCACACCTGTAAGTTAGGATATGAATTTTCTAGATTCAAATAGGTATCTAACTGGTAAGAGGGTATAATCTGTGGTCACTGTTAAGCCACAATTAAGTATAACTGCTTACTGTTTCTGTTAATTATATTTATTAGCTATTTCTATACCTAATGAATTATAATTTATCGAAATATAATGTACCTATATGATAATTAATTATTTTATTTCTGTACATATATATAAAAGTCCACCTCAATAGTAAATAAATTATTTATTAGTTAGTTAGTGGTGACCACACCACTATATTGAATTCCTAACTAATAAATATAGACAACAGTCTATATACTATGTTGTGACACTCGCTTTTGTTAATTGTTCCTGCTAACAATGCTAGAGAATGGACAACGAAAATATATCGGAATCACCCCTGACCACTTAATAGAACAACTGTAGCGGCCACTGGACAAACTGCCCTGAGCGGTCGTTATGAGATCGCTCTTAAATTACGCGCAACTTACGCGGCCCATTTCTCATTATAACGACTCTATTTTGGCAAGTCAGAACAGGGCGGGCGTGGCAGCTAGCGGGCGGTCAGACTAACTACCATTATCCCTCTATTGCTCCATGCGACTTTTTTTCTCGGCCACACTGACCACTGCCCCCATGCGGGGTGCCACTCGAGATAAAATCGTAAATTATAACCCAGTTCCATGGTTGTTAAGACTTGACAGATGAAAAGGCTTACAGCAAACGCACACGGCTGGTGTCATCTTATCGACACTCTCGGACAATATATGAGGGCCCTTCATTGTAGACACATTTAATTGTTATTAAGGCGCGTCTGTTTTGTTTGTGGTCACCTAAAGGGACAGTTGTGAATAATTACAACGATCGCTTTGTTATAGTAGAGTGCCTATAACATAAACAAAACGAGGTGTAGTTGATTTAATTGTAAGTTCATGGAATTCGCAAAAGTTGGATAGTAAAAAAAGGATATTTTTTAAAACTGCCATAATCAAATTGTCATAATTAACTATTTGTACAGTAAGAGCACTTATAACTTTTTTGAGATGTCAAAAAAAAAACACAATAATCACATGAAATATATATAATCGTTTTTTAAGATATTTAATTTAGCCTTTAGTAAAATTGTCTATTAATTTTTAAATATACAATCGTGGTCATTTCTCTACAATCTTCTCTACAACAAATATAAACTGCTAAACTGTAACTTCATTGGTGTTGCAATTTATATATCAAAGGAACTGCGCCCACGCAATCTATATAGACAAGATATTTCGCTACAAACACAAATCAATCAAACTTAGTTAAGTATGCTGTTACGTGGGCCAATATGGTGTCTTTATCTTTAATAAGTAATTCAAGGCCCACGTTTATTAAGATTTGAGGTTGTATAAGAATGGTTTTATTAAATTAAATAGGTACGCATGTCGAGTGAATACGGTTCAGGACGGCACCCCACGGCGAGACTCGCACTCGCTCTACGAGCCTAATAAAATATTCTACTGCACTGGTCCAGTTTATGGATGACCCCATTTTGATACTTTATTATTGTATTTTATTTTTATTTTGTTTAATTTTATCACAGCAAATACCAACAGCAAATCAAAATTTACTAAGTCACATACATATAAGTTATACAAACACGTTTACATTTGCAAGTCAATTACTGGTATCTACAGCTACAGTTAAAAATTTAAAAAGAAATAATATAATTAGTAATACATAATTTATACCTACTCGAAATTTAAGCATTTAAAATTAAAAATAAAAATTTTGAGTAAAAAATTAAAGATCCTTTAATAACAATGGGAGAACGAATTTTTTCGTATATATTTTATTCCGTTTTCAAACTACACCCCTTTACTGGTTTTACTACTATTATTTCATATGGTTAATTATAATCTTAAAATGTAGGAGGGAAATAAATTCTGGTACTCCTCGCACAACGAGGGGCCTTGTACTTAAAATGATCTTATTAGTAAAATATTCTAATACTATTTCTATTTGTTTTTGTTAAATCATAGTAGGTATAATGTGTGTGTGTGTGCCCGCGTAACTTTATAAAATATAATCGCTGATAATATAGCTTTCTAAAGAATTTTTAAAATTGGTCAAGTACTTAGTTTGAGTTTATTTATTACAAACATACATTCTCTCTTTATAATATTAGTATCTATAGATAAAATATAAGCCTCGGATAGTTGGAATTACAGATTGCAATTATCAGACCGTTCAAGAAACATTAAATTTTGAAACGATCAAAATTATCCGAACCCCAAATGTAAAGTTAATAACTGGGGTATCATTAAATATAAGTTAAACACGAAGTGACCAACGACAAGGGACATGCGGGACAGATGGACCCCATGACAAACCTTTGTAATAATCGTCCAAAATTTTCAAATCATTAGAATGATCTCTAAATGCACCGGGAACTTAATAACCTATTGTTAGAAGGAAAACATTCGCTACATATTACCTACCCATTACTATCTGTTAACTTTTTGTTTTCATTATAAAACCTATATATATATATATATTAATGGCCTTCGACCGTCTTGTGGAGGAATGTAAAATTACACCTATATTTTTAATTAATCGTGTTTAGTGAGAAAACATATAATTTATTATCTCACTAATAGAAAGAGCTTTGTGTATTAAGTTACATTCGAGCGAAGCCGGGACAAACAGCTAGACCATCAAATAGATAAATAGAGTCGGCTTCTTCATTTCTGAAAGTCGTGCCCGGTCTGAAATGCCTTGGTTGTCCTCAGCCTTTCTCATAGCCTTCTCTGTAACTGTAAAGCCTGTAAGATGCACAACTTGGTCTGTCCATCTGCTAGGAGCCGGCCACGAGACCTCTTGACATCCACTTTTCCAACCATCACCAGCTTCTCCAAGTTTTCCGGTTCTCTGCGGGCTATGTGCCCAAAGTAATTGAGAACTCTTTGATAGTAGGTGGCATTTTTGAGGCTGTTTGAGGATCGAGCAGAAGTGTGTATAATTTGCAGAAAATAAGCCAAAGCGGGCTGCTAGTAAAAGATATACCTAATGCGGGATGGAAAACAAACATTCTTATTATCTAAGACTGATTTTATTTATTAACTTATTTCGTGGTGTTCGTTCTTTTAGAAAGTGGTTCTTTAAGAAAATCCGTTTCAAATTCTATACTAATACTTAGTATTAGATACTTAGTAAGTATCTAATACTTTTGTAATAGTAATAAAGGTTTGTTCTATGTAATGTATATATTATATTTACATTAATTATGTAAATATGTATCTACATTAGGCTGAGTATTTCTTTAAAAAAATTATTTGTTACATTCAAATGTTCAATAAACGAAACAATTCTTTACGATATATGTCAAATCAAAAGAGCCTACAATCATAACCTTTGTCCGCAGCATTCTCAACGCATTCTGAGCAATAAAATAACTCATGTCCAATTTATGTTAATACAATAAATAGTAACATAAATAATTCTCCATAAGATCCGAGAAGACAATTTAAATTTATGTAGATAAGTGTCACGTCTCTGCAGGAGCAAGTCACCGTCACAAATTGAAAGATTTGAACTTATTAGGTCATGAATTATGAACGAAACATTTCATAAATTTTGCTTCCAATAACTTTTACCAAGTCTTATTATTATATATTCTGTGCTTTTACCATATTAGTTTTCATCATTTTGTTAAGCCATTACAGATATATACATTGATATATTTGTATCAATTTATGTGCAACTTTGTAAAAAAACATAAACAAAATAACAATGAGGTTACATAATAGCAAAACAAATGAATTCGTCAATTAACATGCCTTACGGCGACTTCGTTTGGAACGAAAGTGTTCACATGGACGAACTTTAACCGCAATAACAGCGGCACCGACACCGTAAATACCTAATTGTACCGAAAATACTGTTATTGAAGAGAAAGAGCGACAAACCGACAGATGCTCGCGGCCATCTTGCGGCCGCGACGAAAGTATCGCCTGCCGGATTCGTGACTTTGTGGTTACAATGTCTCCGTTTAAAATCAAATTTCCTTCATATAAATTCTGTCCAAAATTACTTAGTAACGGACGAAAGTTGCAGCAATTATGTAAACGAAGTGACGATGAACGCGTTTCATAATTCTTAAATTAACGAACGCTTTCAATGTTGTAGTTTCATTTAATTAATTATACAGTGCCATTAAGTACTTCATTTTAAAATTTTGATTAGATAAACAACTGCCGCGTGCAATTTTGGAAATAACATTGTAAGTACAACATGTGTAAATAATAAAGATGTTTTGAGAGAACAGTATTATTAAAAACGACTTAGATTTTTAGGTAAGTATATGTTTAGGTTGTTTCCATGCATTTTCTAATGCCGGTTTCAGAGCTGGACCTACCGTAAGTACGCACGCGTTTATTGCTAAACTAGCTGGTGCCTGCGACTTCGTCCGCATTGAAAAATAAAAAGTAGCCTATCGTGTGTCCTGTACGTCTAAATGTTTATCTACCAAGTTTCATGAAAATCAGTTAATTCGTTTAAGAGTTATGGGGGAACATACATACATACAATACCTACACTTACAGCTTACAGATTTATTATTATTTTCATACAAATGACAAACGCGACCGACGACATACGGACCGACGACGGTCAGGACAGCTCTGAAATCGGCCTAAGATAATTTGCTATGTACATTCTACTATGTATTATTAGAAAGTAAAGTATGCCAAAGCCTATTATCCTATTATAGTGATACTTGTGTTACCTACAAGGCGACGGTAGCCATTTGTCATGAAGTATCGTCAGCCTGCCCGCTGACCTTCATAAAAAAGGAAAGTATACTTTAATATTTTGTACGCATTACTTTTATTAAAATACCTATAATGAGTAAATCCTTCAATTTGGGGGTAGAGGCATCGTAAAAACGAAACACGCAGAATACCTATAGAGCCCCGACTTTATTAATCAAGTGAAGTCTCGCCTGTGGGCTTAGTGGCATTTTTCTTCGAGGATGTTGTGTTCATTATTTCCCGGGAAAGCCACCAGCGTGATGAGAAATTAATCCGGGGCGGGCAGGTGGTGTCGCAGGTGTTATACGCGACCAATTTACCGCAAACAATGCTACGTCTAACGCTACAACTGCCATGCTATTGCCTCTTAAGAGTGGTAATAACTTTGATAATTCTATGAGACGTGCAACGAACAATTCATTTTATTAATTGTCTTTTAAAGAAAGTTAAAATATTCAATTATACATACAAAACATTAATTATTTAGTAACATATATCTGTAAAATGAAACATCGAATCTTATACATAATTCGTTAGAGATGAGTTGAAGAATAGTAGTAAAAAGTGAAGTAGACGAAATGGCGTCAAACTCTATGTACATAGGTAATATACCTAATATTATTATTGTATAAAGAGTAAAGATTTGATTGTTTGTGTAAAGATCCGAAACTACTGGACCGATTTGAAAAAATCTTTCACTGTTACGAAGCTATATTATCAGCGAGTAACATTATAGGATATATTTTATAAAGTTACACGGACGAATTCGCGTGCAACAGCTAGTAGGTAATAAAACACAGTGTAGGTACGATGACCAATTGTCAAAAAAAAACGGAGGCAGTCATGAGGACTGCCGACAGAAGTAAAAACTTAAAACTGAGCGTCCAACGCACACACATCCTACAATCGTGTAATATGCAATGTGTTGGCGTGACGCATACGTAGACAGCTGCGCGAGGCTAACTGTGTGCATTTGCATGTTGCTGACGCGAACCGACACATTTTTTCCCTACCCAAAGTCGTATAGCGCGGCTATAGAAATTTTCACTTCAAAAATTAGCATTTTTAAATCACACTGAAATGAAAAATAAATAGTTACGCTACTGTAATTGCTAAAAGTAATATATACGTTAATCACGTTTTGGCTGCAAAAGTTGAGAAAAGCGGTAAGCGGTAGATGTGGAAGGAAGGCGGAGGCACACGAAGCTGCGGCGCGGCGTAATCCGGACATATCTCGGTACATTGCTCAACGCGACACAGCGGGACTTAGCGGAAAGCCTCGCCGCGCAGATGCTTATCTCAATAACAGTTTTATTTATTTTTGCGAGCGGTTGATCCGCTCCCGGAGGATTGTTCTAATGAAAATAGAGAAAAGCGTGTTCAGCTCGCGAACGGATCAGCGCCCGAAGATATGTACGTTTCAGACAAATGCGTCTCAGACCGAGTGAATGTAGAAAAATATGCTACCCACTTACGAATCGTAAATGGGTTAAGAATACCTATCAGCTTTTTTAATAATATCTACAGGATATAAATAAAAATTATAAAATTATCAATTATCAATTTACTGTTGGGCCCAAACAAGCTCTAAGTTGCTGAGGAGTTGGATATCCCGCAGAGTACTTGATGCTGCAGTATCATCTCAAGTTAACCATGTCTTGAAAATACCACCTAAGTAACAGTTTACGATTCAACTAGGAAAGATCAATATAGGTTACTAAATATTTTTTCATAGAGAATGTACTTTAAATATATTAAATAAAGTCATACCTACCGATATTATTCAGTAAATTCGTGTTAACGAACAACTTCAAAGTTACCATGTGATTCACTGCCATTCACAATAGCATTTCCGAGTTCTATTTAATTTGTGTGTTGTTGAATATTTAATAAAGAGACAAATCATGAAATGGGTTTCAAACTGGGTTAGAAATAAATGTTCACTTAACATTTCCACACTGTGTTGTAGTAGTCATAAGCCTACTTATTGAAACACGTCTACGTATTTCATAAGTGTAACCATCCCTTTGTTAACCCTAAGGTAGTTCTATTGATAGTACGACGAAGTTTTATCCACGATATAAAATAGTGGTAACATGTGCTTCGGTTCCTTTTTATATCTCCTCCTTTATCTATACTAATATTATAAGTAGGAAATATTTGATTTTTTGTTTGTTTGCATTGAATAGGCCCAGAAACTACTGGACCGATTTGAATTTTTTTTTTCACTGTTGTAGCCCCCAACTGTGAAAAAAACAGTCAGCGAGTATTTATTTAATAGCTAACCTTACAGCATTTAATATTTAACAAATATATAAAACAGATTATATTTTTATATAGCCTATTACAAGGTTAGGCATCTTAAATTTTCTAAGTACAAAAAAAAAAGTGCTAGTACCTAATTAAAAAATAAAATAAAATAGAATAAATGATAACAATATACATACAATACACATCTATAAATTATATAAACATATTATACATTCATTATCATAGGCTATCAATCAATCAATACTAATAATAAATCTATAAGTGTAGGTATTGTATGTACCTATGTTCTTCCATAACTCTAAACGAATTGACTGATTTTCATGAAACTTGGTACAGGATAGACTACTTTTTTCTTTTTCATCGCGGACGAAGTCGCAGGCACCAGCTAGTATTTTATAAAATTACGCGTACGAAGTCGCCTGCAACAGCTAGTTTTAATGTCTTAAGATAAAGGACGAAAATTATATAGGACAAACAAATAGATCTTTCCGTTCAAACTTTAAATTTGACGTAAGTAACATTCATATCGTTATTCATTCATAAACACAAAACTTTTACATAATTCCATACTTACTCTTGCCTACAGTACTTAATTTATTGATTCTTACAGTTACATTGAAAATTTTTATCGACAAAGAGCGAGGTGAAAAATCTTGCGGTGGTGAATAACAACGGCGAACACCGACATCTCATTAGGTCAATTTGCCATAATTGCCGGATCCAGATTGGTTTTTTAACGTCGACAACGTCCCACGGGACGCCAGTCGAACAGAGGGAGGGAGGCACTCGTTTTAATGAACACTTTGCTGGTAGCACCAGGACCTTTGAATAAAATCCGATTACAGTACTTACTATTGCAGTTCTCTTTAAGTTCTATTTTAGATACTAAAAGATAAGAGAGTTAAATGCGAATGAAATCTATACTAATATTATAAAAAGAAAATATTTATATTTTTTTGTCCACGGATTATACTTGATATACAACTATTGATCAAATATTAGTACATAACCATTTTTATATTATTTTGGTTAGTTAAAAACTAGGGTCCCAATTTTTTATGTTTAAAAGCGATTTGACTCGAACAATATTAGTTTCTTTTTTTAATTGAACATGTTATAAGTGTTTATTTTAATAAAGAGACATGTAAGATTACAAAATAGGAAAACCTAAAAAAAAAACAGGTTATAAGTAATAGGTGTAGATTCAATACAGATCCAAGTAGGTTCTTTAGTATTACCTATATGTATAGAATAAGAATACTAACGAACCCACCATCGTTATAGCATATAAATGAAAAATCTGTATAGAAACATCATAAAGAAAATTGAATCAAACTTTTTTTTTCAATAAATTCATTATTAAAATGTAGACATGGTCCTTACCGAAATAAAAGAGCACTAAAAAAGATATTCAAATAATTTTGATAGTTAAGTGTTATAGGGGATCGATACTACTGCATTGAATGGAAGGTGGACGTTGTCGTCTCAGCTTCTCTCTTGTGTGAAGTTCATCTATTAATAGCCGAAGATTTTCATAATTTTCAGTGGCCGGGTCAAGTAACTTGGCATAAGCTCTTGTAGCGGCCGTTTGGCACTCTTGTTCTATATCTGTTGTATCTCCAATCCCCCGACTATCAAACAACACACTGTCCACCATATCATCCAACCTATATGAAAACACTTCATTAAATAAATACGTAATAAGAGTACAATTACTCAGACTATTTCTAGGACTGGTCAGAAGCAGCCTGGATCCAGCGTTGACGTACAATCCGTGTATTGGGTTGCTGGTCCCTATTGTCTCCTCTCGAGAATTTTCTAATTATTAGCTATTTTCTTGGAAGAACATTCTAAAGAACAGAATCAAAGCCTTTTTTCTATGTTAAGGCTACCCAAGCAACGCCATAGGTGCTGCTAGTGTGCTGCAGACCATAGTGGGATTGAAGATAAGATTGGGATAGGGAGAAAATGAGCTCTGGCATCCCTTACTCACTCACCGAAACACGACAGCACACATGCTTTTACTTCGCGGTTCTCTTCTGTAGGGGTGGTTACGCCACTAGACGGGCTACCCAAATGACTGCGAAACTCAGTGCGCCCTGCCACTAAAAGCTTTTCAGATCCATACCTGAGCTAACTTTGAAAAGTTCATTTTCAAAATTAACCCTGCCGGGAATCGAACCCCGGATCCTTTGAACAGAGCGTTAAGGCAAGCACCTCTACCACTCATTCTGGAAAGATGCAAGTGCTCTCCCTGGAAAGATCCAGTAGTTAAGAATACTGCATTTGTTAATCTGTTGTTAGCTCATTAACATTAATCCGGTCCGGACGTTCTATTGGAGCTTCGCAGTGACAAAACCTTCGGCATTGTGTGTGAAGAGCTTTATATTTAAACAGTACAGCAGCTAAACTTTACTGATGTTAAACTCACCGGATGAGTAATGTGAAACAGCTCATAGAATTGGCGGTCATATCTGAGAGTCGCAATGAGGTCTAACTAAACCCTATCTATATAAAAAATTATGGGTATAGTTTAAGTTACTTACTTTCGTTTCCTCATTTCTAAAAACAGATATAAGAAGACCAAAAATAAAGAGGTGATGACACCATTAAATACTTCCCACGAGAGGGTCTGACTGATGACATGATAACGAACTACGTGGACTTTAGGCACCACTGTCCACAGAGAGAAGTCTGTATACAGGAGAGTGATGGGCAACGCAAACGCTATGAAACCACATCCCGCTGCGATCAAATCACACACACTTTTCTCTGTCATAACTAATCCTAGTTTGGATTAGTTACTCAGAGAAAATGGATAATAGTTGGATATCCATCCAATTTATATAAATTTTCTTAAGTCAATGCCAAATTTACGACATATCCTAATCTCAACAGTCCGCACCTAGGTCCGCACAATCAATTACGTAAGCATAGATATATCACAGAATAAATTTATAGAATGACATTAGAAAGGAACATACATACCTAAAGAAAAATAAAATCTTAAAATCCTTTATGAAATATGTAACATATATATAAAGTAAGTTGTAAATAATATTTTTTTTTTTTTATTAGAGACGGGTTTGCTCTTGGCCAACAACCAGCTGAGTAGCAATATTTAATTTATTTATACTATCCCAAGTTACTTACGACTCCACTTACATTAATAATATGTTAATTAAATGTAACTAGTAACCTATTAGGCTATTACTAACTAGCTAGGCACAGCTAGCTAGTTAGTATATAAGTGGGTAAAAATTCCATTTACTACCTATGTATTATGTATGGTCTGTTAAATTATGTGTTTGGATGTCCAATGTAATATTGACAACGCGTCTGATACAAATACCTACGCATGCATACAAAAATACTTAATCTATTTAAAAAGATCAGTACTTAGGTAAACTTGGTAGATAAACATAGACATACAGGACACCGGATAGGCTTTTTTTTCTTTTTCAACGCGGACGAAGTCGCAGGCACCAGCTAGTAAGTATTCTCTATATTTCCTGTCCGTCTTATGTCCCAAAGCTACTATTTAAATTTCAGATTCATTTATAATATTTTACTTAAGTAATACTTGGGAGATAATAGGTAAAAGAAAAGCGTTGAGTCGGCGCATACGGACGCAGTTACGTAGGCAGAAATTAGGAGGAGCGTCACATGAGGCGGCAAGCTGGCGACGTACCACTCGTTCGGCATATCAATTTCGACTAGGTACACACAATAAAATTGGACGGTCTCTGGAGAGGGCTTAAACGATTCGCCGTTTTGTCTCGGGGCCCAGCTGCGTAATGACCGGGGCAGGAAAAAATTGTCAGCAAGAAAACGCGAGGGTAGTCGGGTTTATGTGCACGCGGCAGCTGGCAGCATCGGGCGGCGACGCGCTCCTAACGGCCTCTGCTTACCTCGCAAAACCCGCGCCAATTTTATTTATCGAAAATATAAACCGATTTGCGGAGGGCTCTCGTAAATTCTGCACGACCGATTTATGGTTGTTACAAGGCGCGCCACAAACTTGCTTCTTTTAAAACTTTCTTAGCGGCTATTTTTACCGCACTATGTCAATATCTGACAGTTTTTCATAATTTCACAGTAAATTTTCATGTAGAGTGTACCTTCCATATACTTTTTTATATAAAATACCAATCTTGTAGTCGGGTCTCTAAAATACTTGTTATTGCGCCGATAGTAATTACTAAGACCAAACCCATTTACTTTTATGAAGGGCAAATTGTTTTGGTTGGTCCCCAATCAATTTACTAAATTAATCAAAGCATTATGAGGTAGCTGATTGTTCCAATATCGGGCAATATTACGATACACTTAGGTTAATAACACGTAATTTACTTACTCGTCCATTATTACCCATCGTAAGGGGGCAATTTAAGGAGACATTGTTTCCAATAATAACTAATGTAATCAAGACCAGGAGAATAATGTTCCAAAAAGTATTTTTTGAGGGACAACTTACGAATGCTACAGTACATAGGCTATATTATAATGTTAGAATGCGGACCTACTCTGCAAAGTGAGAGCCAGCCACAATCGCGTCTTGCCTGATAAGTAAACTTAACTCTCTTTACAAGTTTGTATATAATAATATGTTTTTCTATGTTTATACTAACAATAGCTTTAGATGTTATTAATACACTGGATTTTAGTAAACTGAATAATAAAACTGTTATCACTATCATTAGAAACTATTCAGTTTATTCAGGCTCTCCTAACCCAAGGCTGTGCAAGTCGAGTAACAGCATGAGCGATGTTATCGATATGTTTGTTGATTCGTTCACCAAACTCCGCAAAACTGTTCATGAAATTAATAGTTGATAGAACGTTTTTCTTGTTTACTTTCTAGTTATTTACTTTTTTTGATTTTTTTTAATGTATATTTTCTTCCATTTTTTAATTTTGTTTGTTGTTTCCCTTAACTTTCTATATATATGTTTTGTTTTTTCTTTTTTATATAATAATTTTTTAATAAGTCGTTGGGTCGTAGGCAGTCATTGGCTTGGCTATAATAGAAAAATATGGAAAATATACAAAAACAAACAACTGATGATTTTAAAATATCTATTTATTTATTGACTAATATAGCTACAAATGTATAAAATATCAGTCGCATTAAAATGATGTTAAACGATCATAAAAGATGTATATAATATGCTTAGTCGAAAACTTGCAACAATATAATTGATCTTAGTTTAGAATAACACTTTCTTAGTAAGAAATAAAAATCATGCAATTTTTTGACTTTGGCTGTAACAGTGACTATAGTTTCGTAACCAGTTGCAAATAAACTCACTGTAATTTAATCTTTGTATGATACCAAGTTTCGATAACATTATTTTTCTATAGAACTCGTAGAGTAGTTCGACCTTAATATTTATGCATTATGGTATGCATATGATTAACAAACTCGGATTCTTCACTAAATTCTTTTTGAATTCTGACGTAGAATTAAAATAAGATTTTAGATTAAAAACAATTATTAAAGTTACATAATATTAACTATCACCCGATAGTAAAAATATTTAGTGTTGCATAAAAATAATACACACTTCTGCCATCTGCGTTTGTTTACAATTTAATAAAACGACAAGAATAATTAAAAAGGTTACTCTACAAACTAAATACAATTTAACATAAGTTACTAATAATTATTATCACAAATATTTAAAGGGGAACGAAGTATTTGAAGTTTTATTTTCGTTTATATAACTTGCTTTTTCTTTTTCTTTACGATTCACACCGTGATTTCAAATTATGTATTATATCTTAAAAAATATATGCAGATCTTAAGATGCACCATAAAAATTCAATTATGACTTAAAACTAATAAATAAAGTTTTTTATGATCATACAGTGTGATACTTTTTATATTTTCTTTGAGTAAACAATAAAATATTAGAGTACAATAAGAAATAATGTTGATTAAAATACGTGATTATTCAAACTTGTAAATACTTTTTAGGATTAATAAAAACTAATCGTTTAAAAAACATTCAACTTACTTATAAATAAACAAAATATATTTACATATTAAATAAACTAAAAAAAATCTACATCGTCTACTATGAAGTGTTGTCACATAACGACTAATAACGACAGAAATGAGCAAGCGACTAGACATAGTTTAATTAAAAGACTGAAAATATATATTTTAGGGCCTCTTTCACCAACTACAAGTAAAGTGTACTGTAGTTACTTTTAGAAATAATTCTATGTTTTATTAAATTATGCATCATTCGATAGGCAATTTTTTGTTATTATTTTCTATTATTTAATTTTTTTTAATGTTAAGGTCGACAGACAGGCTGGTAGGTGGCTACCGTCGTCTATAACACAAGCAACGCCATAAGTGCTACAAGTGCGCTGCCGACCGTAGAAGGATTAAGGATAAGGGATAAAGGAGGGATGGGGTGGTAGTGGGCTCTGGCATCCCTTACTCACTCATCGAAACACAATAGCACATAATGCTATTATTTCACGGTGGTATTCTGTAAGGTGGTGGTTACTGCCGCCAGACGGGCTGCCCAAATGACTGCGAAACGCAGTGTGCCCTACCACTGCTTTTCAAATCCAAACCAGTCAATTTTGAAAATTATATTAAAATTTCCAAAGTTGACCCGGCCGGGAATCGAACCCGGAGCCCCTGAAACGTTAGGCAAGCACCCTTGCCACTCGTCCAACGGGCTCGTCAAAAGGTATATCATCAGGTACATCATCAGATCAAAGGTATATCAGCTCCATTATCCCCGGTTACGGGTGACTTTAAATGACAGTTAGCCTACTTGACAGTTGGTGAAAGAGGAGCTTAGTGTCACTGTACTTGCACCGTTTAATACTTCATACGTGTGTAATTTTTTTTTAATATCCCATAATATTAATATGGCGAAGAACCATTTTGAGATTCTGATAATAATTTCTATGAAATAATATGCAATTGGTATTTCTTGATAAAAATGTAAGATAAGTCGTTACATTTTACATTACATATATATATATATATATATATATATATATATATATATATATATATATATATAATAAAATAAAATAAAATAAAAATAGCCTTTATTGCTGAAGTTAGTTAACAAAACTTAAATTATATTACTTATATTTATATTACTTATTTATCAATATCACCAACAACTCCAACTTGTCTTGCGACATAGGCCTCTTCCAAAGCCTTCCACTCAATGCGGTCCCTTGCCGTTTTTTGCCAAACTCCGTTAGTGGTCTTGTTTAGGTCATATATATATATATATATATAATATATATATTTAATATCTTCACACATTCCACACAACACTATCTAGTTCCACACTAACTACTGTCATATAACATGTTATCATATATTATAACAACTTTCTGTTATCCATAATACAAGAATTAGTTGCTTAATGTGAAACTAGATGGTGCTGTGTGGAATGTGTAAAGATATTTATTAATTATTAATTATTATAATAAAGATAGTTAATGTGTATATTTTTTTTATTCAATACAATGTGGCATGTAATACGTTTTTATACAAAGCAGTTTAAATATGTTTTTTTTGTTTAATACAATGTGACATGTAATAACATTTTCATTATACAAAGCAAAGTTAAAATATTTTTTTGTTTAAGTTGTTAAATTTAAGTTTAAGAGTTGCATAATGAAGCTGTATTATGCAAAATGTAATTTTAAAAAAGCTAAGCAAAATAAGATCTGTACAGCAGGATTCGAACACGCGACAGTTTGGTTAACAGCTAAGGTTACCAGCCACTAGCCGTCAAAACGTGCCGTCAAATATACATAAATAAATACTTTACCTGTACCATTGTTATTTTAAAATAGCATCATCTGTCGAGGTAGCAAAAAAATATGTTTACTCCGAATAATTAATTCATTTAAGTAAATACTAAAAATTGTCATGTTTGGAAATTTGCCTTTTCATAACAATAACTAACTTTTTTTTATTTTGACAGTGTCAAAGTATCTGATTGATTATATAGGGTTAACTAATTTCTTTAGATCAAATTGTGAACAAATTTCTCTGTGAATAATGTTGAAAATATAAGAGCTGTAAGTAAACAAGATTACATATTTCAAATGTGAAGACTCCCTCTCTTTAATATTGTATATATTGTAAAGTCCAGTGTGCACACTTCCTTAATTCTGCTCTTAACCTAAATCTGTATTCAGGGACTCGCATTTTCTACTTGAACTATATTTTACTATGTGATGTATAAATAAATAAAATGTTTAGAATCGTTTTAAATAAAAATTACACTATACCCAAAACTATGCGACATGAAGGTAGTATTTTTAATATTTTTTCTGAAAGAAGACTTTGTGTTATTTTTTAAAGTTAGTAATACTGCATTCAAAGATTTTCTAAAAATTACGTCGTCGTAGTTGGCAATAAATAATATTCTTGAAATTTGAATCAAACATTTTACGTTATTCCTTTCTTTTAAGATACTATGTTACTTAAGAAGAATTATTATTTTTTGACCACTCTTTCGATTGGCATCATAAAAATGTGTATGATTTTTATTTCACATCTAAGTTCGTTCGATTCCCAGACGAAGCAAGTACGATATTTAAGGTACTTTGCCTTCATGTTGCATAGTTTTGGGACGCCCTAACAATATTAGGTGCATATTATATAATGTAAAATATCTATACAAAGAATTAAATGACTGTAAAAATGTCATGTTACATTATATATTATAAAAAGTGAAATCGCTTTATACAACGTAAATAAGATTATAATTATGTACACTTTTATAATTTCTATATTGTAAGTAAGGCTAATAAAAATTATATTACAGTCAAATATTAATAAGGTTCACTTAGTATAATATAGTAAAATATCATCTAATTGATTGTAAAAAATTATAATATTTTTTCAAGTGAATATTTTTTGGGAATAAAATTATTTAAAAAAATAAAACTACTTTTGCATGCTGAAATACCTTAAGATATATAAAAAACCAACATTTTTAAAACAAGCAGTGAATACTAGTGTGTAAATTTTAATGACAAAAAGCACATCTTTATTAACTTTTTGCTGTAATTTTCTGCACAATATGCATTTTTGCATAGTAAACGCATCCTCAGTCATTTGAAACATATTTTCCCTGGGCCCTAAGATTAGTTAAAGCTTTTACCTGAAACAAAGCACTTAGTTTTTGGTGTCAAGATTATCAACAGACTCCATCAGACTTGGAACCGAATCCACTTTCATTCCCCTCTTACGAAGATCGTTCAGTTCTTCTACCAATTTTGATTTGTCTCGTCCCAACGTTTCCCTGTAAACAAATATCATTTCATTCAATTTAGTAATATTACTAGCTGGCGCCTGCGACTTAGCGTTGAAAAAGAAAAAAGTAGCCTATATTGTGTCCTGTACATTTATATGTTTATCTACCAAGTTTCATGAAAATCAGTTGATTCGTTTAAGAGTTATGGAGGACAAACAATACCTACACTTACAGATTTATTATAAGTATTGATTAGAAGCCATCAGACATTTTTCTGTTTTCAAAGGGAAATGAAAACTTATTTAGACGAACTTGGACAAGTTTTTAATGAGAATTTGGCAGAGGAGTAAAACAATAAATTCGACACTGTCACGGTGGTTATGTATACAAAATAAACACATGCAATACAAGAGGGTTTAAAGGGGAAAAAATTTGTATGAAAAGTGTAGTTCGTGTTGAGGAACGAAACGATAGCGCGTCATAAAATAATCTCGAAAAAATAATCTATTTGTTTTGGTTCCTATGCAGTCTATCACGTGAAAAACCAGGCAAGCAAGAAGCAGGCTGACCGTCCATGGTAAGTGACTACCGTCGCCTATACATATAATTTATTGATTGTTGGGCGGTACGAAGTTTGCCCGGTCAGTTCAGCTAGTAAAATATAAAAAGTGGTCATTAGGACAAATTTAAGTTCTGTTTAAGATAAAAAAAAAGTGTAATTACCATATCGAGATGCATGTGTGCAAGAGAGGTATGTATATTAATAAAAGATCCGAATCGCTGACAGCCTCATATCTTCTCAAAGCGAGTTGTGCCCATCGCTCGACGGGTCCGGCGAGGGAGCCGTCGCTCAGAGCCGCACATGCGACTATGCGGCACAGAGCGCTCAACACCACGCGAGACCTGTCTGTGTACACCTGCAATGGAAACACCATTTTCATCATTCAGTGATGAGCCCGTTGGATCAGTGGGTTAGGGTGCTTGCTTTAACGCTCTGTTCTAGGGTTCTATTCCCGGCAGGATCAACTTTGGAAATGAACTTTTCAAAGTTGGTTCTGTTTAGGTCTATATGTGGAAAATAATAGGAGGGCATCATCATTGTGGGGAAATAACAAAATGTGTGATATTGTGTTTTGGTGAGTTAGTAAGGGATGCCAGACCCTATTTCATTATTCCCTTATCTAGGCACCTGTAGTGTTGGTAGTGTTATAGGCGATGGTAGCCACCTACCTACAAAGAAAAAGATAATTTTTTCGACGACAGATGTTGCTGCGCCGGCAGATTATGACGCGGTAACGATTCGTTCCTCAACACCAACACTTTTCATGCAAGACTAACATTTAATTTAATAACAAATTGTTAATAGTAATACTGCTTAACTTAACATGCATAACACGTTTTATGTAAACATTAATTCTAATCGAGACCTTGAGAGCATTATTGTCATTAGCATTCCTGTTTCTTTGCTCTTAATAACTTAAATTTATATTATGTTATTCTAATTACTTGTATTTGTCAATTTTTTCAATTAACTTCTGAGCATAGTCTAAGCATTTCATTTGCCTCGTTTTAGGAACATTTTCTTAAGTATTTTGGTTTAGTCAATTCTATCACAATAAATTTAAATTCTATACCAACAAAATATATTACTAAAAATAAAGAATCTGTAAGATTCAAGGACATGCTTATTTATTGATATTTCAAACCTTTTACTTATATATACCTAATTGGCGACCTGTCCCCTTTTCGTTTATCACTCTTTCCATAATATGTGAAAATCTATTGGTTTATTTAAAAGTGAGCAGAGAAACAGACAAAAGTAGACGGCAACTTCATTTAAGAATATGTATAGACATAGACAAGGAAAAACAATATCATTATGTACCTTGTTCAGTAATTTGAAACTGGTTTCTAACACATACAATGCTTGATCAACGCAGCCCTCATTAATAAGTCTTCTGGCTTCATTCAACTCAATATCTTGGAAAAATGAAATAGCTGCAGGTGCCTCTCTCAATCTAGATTCACTTGCTAGAACACTTAATAAGTTCTCGAAGGCAACACATCTTGTTGTTATTAAGTTTGTATCAAAATTACCCATCACTATCTGAAAATAGAAAAGTTGTTCAAACAATAACTGGAAGAAGTTGGGTTACAGTTATCATAACCTATGATCTTATTTTCAACTTCCAAAAAAAGGAGGAGGTTCCCAATTTTTTTTATTATATTTGTTACCTCAGAACTTTCGGTTGAAACGGTTTGAAGTCAGGTTTCTTTTTTGTTAAAACTCTAATAATTTATTTGCAGCCCCTTAAGGGTCTCCGAAAACGTAGGCACTTTTTGTTACAGACAATTGGGGCCACAGGCCCCGGATCGAAAGGCCTCCGGCTCAAGAGCCCATGAACACAGAAGGCCCTTACATTTATTAATAACCTAGTCAGTACCTGTGACTTAACCAATATTTAAAAAAATTATGTGTGTCAGCTCTGACACACGACTGAAGATTACGAACAAATCTTCAATCAAAAACTCCTTACGAACAATTATAAAATTCAAATTTTCACAATTCAATCATGCTGAAAGAACAACATTGTTCTTTTTTAAAATAATATTGTGTAGATAGATAGCGCAATATCTCTGAAACTTCAGATGTTCTAAAATAATAAAAAAATAGAGTGTAACTATAATGTTTAACATAACATTTCAAGGTGGTTTTTGAACGAATAAGTTGTGTTTTACATTCCTAGCATTCCCAGTAATTCCTAGTATTTGTGAAGAAAAACCGATAAATAGTTTGGACTCACATAGCAAGTTCTAAGCCTAAGTTCTAAGTATGCGATTTTAGTGAACTCGCCAGGCGAGTCCTTAGCAATGAGCGGGTTAAAATAGTAAAGTTTGACAATTATCTAGCAAACTATTTAAAAAAGAAATATCCTTACACTTTGAATTCACTTAAAATACTTAATATGAACACATTCATTAGACAGAGCGATCAGCAACATTAAAATGCAATTAATTTAAATAAACTTTGTCATACCTTTCGGGGGAAGGAAACATTACTCAATATGTCGGGATAGTCTTTCTTCAGTCCATTATATAAATCTAAAAAGTGGGTGTAACGTCTCTCTACGTTGGCCGGATCAGGATCATCGAGTACGGTTGAGTCTTTGCAATTTTGACGAACCTGCATCATATACGCCACAAATTTCTTCTGATCATTTACATCCACTGTTCTAGAGGACACTATTTCAAATTTTAACATGATTATTACTAAATGCTTTCGTTTAATAGGTAACAGGGAGGATAACTTTTTATTTATTTATAAGATGATTCACCAATCAAACTATTTGTTGGTGGTTGAAGCTCTTTGTTGTTTTGTTATTTACGCGGATTACGCCACTTCATGTTCATTCTTTCATGTTCATCATCCTTATTCATCATGGTTCATGTCATGTTACAGTAAATAAATAATAATGACATTGACGTCCTTGACATGGCATTTGTCAAACATAGAACATAGCAGCTAAGTATTTAAATATCCTGTGTGATAAATTATAAGAAATTTATGTACTTTTATAAAAATATGTTGGGTATATCATGAATAGAAAAATACAAATATAATTATATCTCGAGCTTAATACTTTCACCATCATCGTCATATTTTGTGATTGATCGTGATTGAGTAAGGGAGCCCATTTCCCTATACCTTCACAATCCCTATCCCCAATCCTTCTGTAGTCAGCAGCCTACTTTCTGCACCTGACATCACTTGTATTAGTACAAGTGATGTCAGGTGCACTTGCGACAGTAACCACCTACCATCAAATGGACCGTCAGCCTGTCTGCCTTAACATATATATTTTTTAAATCATCATCTTAGCTATAGTCTATAGTGCGTCTGCTGCTGGACATAGATCTGCCTCATAATTTTCCAGTAGACCGGTCAGACCAGCCAATAAGCAGCGTGGATCCAGCGTCAACCCGCGTCCCATAATTAGATCGTCAGACCACCTTGTCGATGACGTCCTAAACTACGCTTATCGGACCGTGGTCCCGCTCGAAAACCCAACAGTCGTCAACTATCTGTACTATCCCACTTAAACTTAATAGTACCTAATAATAGAGAAAAGTCTGATTCATTTAACAAATTTAAAACAAATTTTATTACAAGTGGTAAATAAAAAGTTGCATGTGCGGTTGAATGTACAAAAAATAATGCACACTCAACGATCTACATCACCAAACACTACATCAATAGTGGCAATAATAACCGCAATATCAGCTAACATTAATCTTACTCCAATAATCGACAGTGCTAGCAAATGGGTATATGAACAAGGCCGTATGTAGACACGATACGGTTTTGAAGTGCCATCGGCTACCATGTATAAACCTAATTCACCCTTCGGAGCTTCAATAGCTGTATATGTAGCTCCAGGCGGAACAGGATAACCTTCCGTACATAACTTGAAGTGATGAATTAACGACTCCATCGATGTCTTCATTTCAGCTCGCGATGGTAGAGTAATTTTAGAATCGTCCGTTTTATATTCCCCCGCAGGCATTGTGTTTAAAATTTGATCAATAATCCTTAACGACTGCCGCATCTCTTCCAATCGAAGAAGATGTCGGTCATAGGAGTCTCCAAATGTGCCCAAAGGCACATCAAAGTCATATAAATCGTAACCGTCGTATGGGTGGTTAACTCTTATATCCCACTTTACACCAGTGCATCGCAACATTGGACCCGTGAATCCGTAAGATAAAGCTTCATGTGCACTAAAAGCGCCAATGCCAGCTGTTCTAGCATAATATAAGCGATTACCTGTAGCCACATCCTCGGTTTCATCAAAACGTTCTCCTAGCTTTGAAACGAATTCGTAAACATCATCAAGCAATCCTATGGGAATATCTTGAGATACTCCACCCGGCCTTATGTATGCGCAATGAACTCGTGCACCGCACATCCTTTCAAATAGTTCGTATATTTTTTCGCGTTCTTCGCACATCCAAAAGAAAGGCGTTATACCGCCAGCATCAAGTATCGTACCAGATACGTTGAGCAGATGATTTGCTAACCGACACAATTCAGAACTCAGTACCCGAATGGCTTTAGCTCTCGGTGGTGCCTCAATGTTCAGTAAAGTTTCTACAGCCAATGCGAAACATTGTTCGTTTGATAAGGTCGAGACATAATCAAGGCGATCCATAAATGGTAAACTTTGATTATAATGCTTATTCTCCATGAGTTTTTCAGTAGCTCTGTGGAGAAAACCTATATGAGGATCAGCTCTTACTACAGTCTCACCATCTAGCTCCAATATTAACCTGAGCACACCATGAGCGGCTGGATGTTGAGGTCCGAAATTTATCCACATATTCTTCAATTTGCGTTCGACCGGTTGCACATTTTGATTGTACCTCACTTTTATGTATTTCTCTTCGTTAGTTGTTGGGTACATTACTGGGCCACTGAATTGTTTAAGAAACTCCACATCAGGGAACCATCTATGAGCGCGTAAACAAGCTTTTATAGAAATGTGTCTAATCATGAGTGATTTCATAATTGGCGCAGCAAATCCAATTAAATTTATGGGGAACATTTTTAAAAGCATTTAGCTAATGTTTAAACATAACATAGGGACATAAGACACTCGCCTTGACAGTAGTAAAGATTTTACATTTTTAAAGCAATTTTTGGAATGCCAGTTTCCGACGTAACGATAAAAATAGTTTATAACTACAAACTAAATATAGACTACCTCATTTTTATTAAAATCTAATCTAGAATAACGGTAGAATAATGCTATAAATGGGAAAGTAAGTATGAGAAGATGGATGTATGGACGCTTGTTACTCTCAAGAAAAACAGCTCAACAGATTTGGATGGAAATTGACCACACAGATAGTTTATTACCTGGATTAAAATATAACTACAGGTATTCGTATAATATTTAAAAAAAATCTAGACCATTGTCTCCGTGGCCACTTGCCTTTTTAAAATCAATAATTGCTGCTAAAATCCGCCACACACGTAGCTAAAATATATATTAACTAGCTGACTAGCTGGTGCCTGCGACTTCGTACGCGATGATAAATTAAAAATATAAAAGCAATTATAACGCTTGACAACTTTTTGCTATAAAACATTGGCCAGGCGCTAGTTACAGTTTTATATTTTAGATAATCCCTCGGGAACAGTACTTTTAACTTGGATGAAAGGTACCCTATGTCCTTTCTGGTGTCCCAGACAACGTGTATGCAAAATTCCATGTGATCGGTTCAGTAGTTTTTGCGTGAAAGCGTAACAAACAAACAAACTCACATTCTCATTTATAATATTAGTAAGGATAGAGCTATAGCTATGTTTGTGACGGGCTTATGTTACGTATTTTACTGTAATTCATTATCTGTGAACCGTGATACATTATCACAAAAAAATAAAAACAAAATTATAATAATGAAAAAGTATATTGTCATAAGTAAGCATGTTTAATATTTCCAGTTAGATAATTTGGTTTAGTTACAATTTTTACTTAAGTTACATATAAATACTTTTACATTTATACACGTCCTCGCTAAATAAGTATTTATAGTTAGGAGATTACATTGTAATAATATTTTTGAAACTTTTCATACATTTTTGGATCTATTTTAAAAAAGACAGTAAAAAACGCGTTCTATTGGCATAAATATGCAGGTAATAACAGTAAAATATTAAAAATAAATGTGTTTTATACTTAAAACTATTACCTAGGTATTCATTTTCCGTGGACTTATTTGAATAAATGTATACTTATTTTTATTAAATAAATTTATTATAAAAATCGTTTCATTAAAATTAAATATGATTGAAATTTACAGTTTACACTGTGTTTTCCAATTTATATTACAGTAATATGTATAAACTGTGATCATCCTTACACATCTATGTTTAGAAATTAATAAAAAATCATGTATCAGTACTCTTTATTAGGAATGTTATGTTGTAATTAGGACACTTAATACCCTTCAAAATTTCCTTAGTTTATACATATTATAAAACAAAGTCATTGACTATAGAGAGGTTGCTGTACTAAGTATTATCTTCTTATGGGTTGTTCAAAGGGACGAAATATTAAGAAAATTCTTTTCACATATAATAATAATAATAGTTATGTTAGTATGAAATTTATCAGCCTAAACTTAAAAGTTTTTAATGAACACAAACTTTATTTTTCACGCCTGCTTGAAGACTTCCTTTGTGAAGATTATAGCGAATAGTTCTCTATTGACTATTGAATAGCGCACTATTGAATAGCGCACTATTGAATACCGCACTATTGAATAGCACACTATTGAATATCACACTAGATGCTATTACGATAAGGCTTTGTCCTTACTTTAATATAATTATATTAATGAATTATTGTAATAAATAAAAACGTTTGCTGCATAAATTAGAAAAGCAATAAATTGGGTAAAGAGAGCAGTTAATATATACCTATGTATGTGTATTTAATATGTTCAATGTAGGTAAATATTAATACACAAATTCAAATAAATTTGCATAGAAAATCAATTATGTGTACACTGTACATAAATGCTTAACTGCTTAATCTATTTACTTAAATAAGTTTTTAAATAAAATTATACATAGGTAAGATACCTATCCAAGGTTACTTATATAAAAATTACCTAAATCATAATATTCAAGCAGTAAAATATAGGTTCAGTTATTGTATTTAAATTAAAACGGTAATTACAATAAACAAAGTGAAACAAGTCAATAAATTATTGAGAAACATATTTTTTTAAATATATTTATTGATTTTATTGACTGAAGAATTTCGATGATCACATAAGTTTCTTTTATTTATTTTAATTTTGTATGAGACGAGTAATTAACGCAATAAGACCAAAACCGAAAAAAATACTCAATAAACAATGTAGGTACTTACAATCAAGTGTAGTATAAATGTATTAACAGGTAGAACTAAAATAATAATATTTAATAAGTACAAGATTTTTATATTAAGAAAATACTGAGCGAAAATATTTCGTGCTTAGATATTACTTTCAAACTTAATTAATAACTGTATTTTAAAAATGATATATTATTTAAGTCAGTGTATATAAGCAAATAGATTAGGTCAGGAAGGAAAGCAATAGCCTTCCTAGTTAAAAAAAGCAGTGGCACTTGGCACTCCGGGGGTGCCAAAAGAAGTGAAAACTTGAACAATTACGTGTGTATTTTTTGAATCGTCAGGAAAGTATACAGAGTATATACATTCTTATATATAAAGGTGTCGGTTACGGTAACAGGTCGCGAGTTCAATAGTTTTTTCCCATCTCAAAAATACCCAACGCGCCTGAAAAAGTTTTCACTTCAAAAAAATATTGAAATTTAGTGACCCTTTTTATCCAAAAGTAATACATATATACAGTAGGTAATAGAGTCAGAGTACGATAAAGGGGGTAAATATTTAAAATGTTATAATACAACAATTCTAAGAAATACTTAAAAAAATATTGTAAATTTTTTACAAAATAATGATCAAAATTCATTACTACAAATATTTTTATGTAAAAGATCGCATCAGTGTTTGTATAATATCTATTATTATACAAACACTTGATACAACAATATAATATTTATTATTATAGATTACAAGATCTTGTTTTGCTTAGCTTTTTTTTTTATTTAGATTTTGCAAAATGAAGCTGCCAATACAACTTGTCGAAAATTTCACAGCACTTCGTATACCAAAATATTTCAACTTTGCTTTGTATGAAAATGTTGTATTACATGCCATATTATATTAAACAAAAATAAATAATAGTAATCAATACTAATAATAAATCTGTAGGGGTCGGTCATGGAGTAATTTACTTTGTTTTCAGTAATATCGTGTTTATAGGCTCTATACATGATACTGAAACTAAATTGACGATTTTTAGAATTTTTTTCTGTATGTATGTTCCTCCATAACTCTCAAACGAATTAACTGATTTTCATGAAACTTGGTAGATAAACATTTTGAAGTACGGGACACGTGATAGGCTACTTTTTATCTTTTTTAACGCGGACGAAGTCGCGGGCAACAGCTAGTACATAAATAAATATATTTACACATTCCACACAGCACCATCTAGTTCCACACTAAACAACTAACGCTTGTATTATGGATACCAGATAGTTGATATAATACATATATTACTTAATTTTAATAACTGTAAATACATACATATTATACCTACAAAACATCCAAACATATAAAACATCAAAGGTAAAATGTTAACACATACATTTGCCCCTAGTGGGATTCGAACCCGCAACCGTTTGGTTAACAGCTGGGTTACCAGCCACTAGACCAAATGTGTCGTCAAATAGACCAAAGTATTGCATTATTTCGAGGTGCCAAGATATTTCCGACTTGTTGTAGGCATAAGTTTTAACAATAGTCTTGGACCACTTGGTACCCTGATATTATTTCTAATCAAACCAACTTGAGTCTGACGAATACAATTTTATTAAATAGATGCAAAGTTAAAGCGATTTTTCACTGGATCACGCATCTAATCGCTCGACGTTCGTGTACTATGACCTTCAATAAAGCTACATATTTGTATGGGAATAACTTAGTTTGAATCCTATTAGGAATGGATATAAACTTGTATAAGTGAACACAATTACCAATTGCATGTTGTGTGCCATAGCCCATTTTCTTATTATCCCATCTCATCCCTTATCCTTAACTCTAATAAGCCGTTGCTTGTGTTAATAGGTGTCAGTTACCTAGAATACCTAGAAAACCTTTATATTAAAAAATAAATAAACTGCAAGTCTAAAATAAAAACTACGCAATATGCACAAACTATTGAAGAAATTAAGCTTATAATGAACCAAGAAGTACGTACTAATTCGGGTAGATGGCGCTTATTTAAACAGTTAAACGTCATTGAGGGTGTCTGCACAAAGCGTAACGGCCCGAGTTAGTTTTATTTTGTCCCATATTAAAAATGCCCAATGCGCCTGAAGAACTTTTATCACTTCAAAAATGAAGATATGTTTTCACAACTACTTACTGCTATTTGCCCTAAAATTATATCAGATCATTAGCCTATCATTGTGCACAAACGTCGAACGAAATTCACGTATCGAATACGAGTATAATACGTCCCGATGTAAAAGAGAGATAAACATGAAGAACACTTTAATATTTTTAAACTTAATTAGACATTTTCTCTGAGGACTCAACGTAAATGCACGAGCAAAGTTTCTGTAGAAACCTCAATACACATCCAGAGAACCTCTGATAGCGTACAGGCTTGTCCTTCCATCGGACGCACAGGTAATACACGGGAATCCCCGAAAATAGTATCGCCAGACCAATGGCGCTGTCCTTCGGATTGTATATGGCGGGAATGATCACTAAGCAACCAATGGCGATGAGAAAGAGATAAGGGACGACAATGTTGACTTTGATAGGCCTCGCGATGTCGGGCTTAACCCTTCGCAACCACAACATCCCCACAACCGAAACGCCGACGGAAAGCCAAAGCGTTTGAGAGAAATAGTTGATCAGGTCGAACACGTTGCTCGTTGTCAGCATCAGGAGTGAAAAGAAACACTGAAAAAATGATAAAACGAAAATAGTTCTTAACATTATCAACTATTCACAATTCACAACAATAGATAGAATAATTCTCGAGTAAGGTTTTTAGTAAATAATTTACAAAGTTACGCGGGAAGCAGCTAGTCTATATCTATACTAATATTATAAAGAGGAAAGATTTGTTTGTTTGTATTGAATATGCTCCGAAACTACTGGACCGATTTGAAAAATTCTTTTACCATTAGAAGCCGACATTATCCCTGATGAAAATAGGTTACTTTTTACGGCGGGAAAATGCTTCATTCCTACAGGAAATCTAAAATAAAAGGAAATACTAGCGGCTTGGCCTGGGATACACTTGACAGCGCGATCTATCCATTTAAAATAGAATCAGGTGAAATGACTAACATGACAATTGCTTGGTGATATTTTTAGCGATCCGCACAACGGTAGATGGCGTTTTATACTTTTCAACGCGGACGAAGTCGCGAGCACCAGCTAGTAGTATATAATTTACAAAGTTACGCGGGAAGCAGCTAGTTGCTAATATAGCGAAACCGCGGGTCACATCCTGTACTAATATTATAAAGGGGTAACGTTTGTATGTAGTTAAAGAAGTTTCGAAGTACTCTTAAAATTTAAAAAAAAATCACCAATTAAAATAGAATTTCAGGCTATTTGTATATCCAATCTGCTATCTAAAAATAAAGATATCTTCTACAATCTAGTATCCATCACCTGGATTTTTTTCTGATTACTAGACTGATACTAAACCGAAGTTACTCTCGGAGTTTCAGCCTGTTAGTAATCAGAAAAAAATCCAGGTGAAGGATACTGGACTACTATCACTTGGTAAAAGTATAACTTCAGCCATTATAATATTCTGTCAGGCTTTATATCTTTTTTTTTTTCAACTAGGACGCAGTCGCAGACGCCGACTAGTCTAGTAATAATTTAAACTCTAAAGAATCGTTTAACAATTCTGAGAACATTTACTAGTTACAGTTAGGTACCTACCTAGTTATGAAAATAGCAATTGTTACGTTAAGTCTATATCTTACCGTGAATATGAGTGAAGGTATCGGCGTTTGCTTTTCGACGTGAAACAATGAGAAGAAGGCGGGCATGTGACCCTCCTGAGCTCCGGTTGCGAATAACCGCGCAGAAGTGAAAAGCACTCCATTGACACCGCCGAATGTCGAAAGAGCCACGAAAAGGGGAATTACCCAACTCCAACCGCCGAACAGACGATCACCAAACACCTGAAAATTAAAACGAAACACTTGTTGTTTAAGCATCCACAAGTTTAATTTAACCATAAGAAAAAAACGACTTTAAACAGTTTTCACATGGATGCCATTGTCAGAAATGGACCAAATTTAAATGGGATTGGGACAACACGGGAAGCAAAAGCTTTGAAATAAATAAAAAAGAATCGTCAAAATCGTTACACCCAGTCGAAAGTTATGAGGTAACAAACATTAAAAAAATACAATCGATTTGAGAACCTCCTCCTTTGTTGGAAATCGGTTGAAAAACGGTTTTTATAAAGTTCTCAACGTCGAAGCGAAAATTATATTTTTTAAATAGAAAAACAATGCTTCTATTCCTGCCGTCTGTCCCTCTGTATATGTACACTAGATCTTTTAAACTATAAGCAAACGGATTTTAATGCGGTTCCTGCGACTTCGTCCGCGTTGAAAAAAAAGTAGCCTATTTTGTGTCCCGTACGTCTAAATGTTTATCTACCAAGTTTCATGAAAATCAGTTAATTCGTAGGAACATACATACATACAATACCTACACTTACAGATTTATTATTTAGTATGTTGATGATGATATTCAGAAAAAAATTGCGAGGTTTTATAAATTACATATTATAAAACAAAGCCCTCCACCGCGTCTGTCTCTTTGTCTGTTCGTGATAAACAGAAAAACTACTGCACCGATTTTCATGCTGTTTTCACCAATGGATAGAGTAGTTTTTGAGGAAAGTATTGATCTATAATTTGCTTCCGTGCGAAGCCGGGAACAGGCCGTTAGTATTCAATAAATTAGGACTTTGTGTTACTATGTCTTCTTTGTTGTTGTCATAAAACTATGTAATTATGTAATTGTGAAATAAATATTAAATACTATATAAAGGTTAAGTAAATATTTATGATTTATCAGTGTGACAACGTTCTATAAATCCAGTCGATAACAGTTTAGTGAAGGTCAATTAAGTATATTGACCGTTAAGCAAAAACAAGTCATAGAAGAGGCTTTTCTATTTGACGCGATAACTTTCTATTTACTGATTTACTGTAATGCATATAACAGAACGATATGTCAACGACTGTAAAGCATCCCATTCTTTATATTATTCAATATTTTTATTAATAAACTAGCGACCCGCTTCCGACTTCAACCGGGTTCAATTTTGCGCAACAACACCTTTATTTTTTTACGCATAGTTTAAATTTACGATAACTCCATAGATATTGTAAACTCCTAAGATATTGTATTGTGTAAAGAGATTTTATAATTGGGAATTTGAAAAGAAATGATTGCTTTTAAATTAAATGTATAACTTTATAAAATACTAGCTGGTGCTCGCGACTTTCTTCCGATATAGACGGAAAGTATAAAACGCCGTCTACCGTATTTTGGATAGATGGCGCTATTTCCCGGGCCAAGCCGCTAGTGTTTACTTTTATTTTAGATTTCCCGTAGGAATGAAGCATTTTCCCGCGGTAAAAAGTAGTCTATGTTCATCACAGATAATGTCGGTTTCCAATTGTAAAAGGATTTTTCAAATCGATCCAGTAGTTTCAGAGCCTATTCTATACAAACAAACAAACAATCAAATCTTTCCTCTTTATAATATTAGTATAGATAGCCTATGTTAGTCGCTGATAATACCGTAATACGTAGCTTCCCAATAGTGAAAATAAATTTAAAATCGGTCCAGTAGTTAGCCTATTCAATGCAAACAAACAAACAAATCTTTTCTCTTTGTATTAGGTATTCAATACAAATTAGTATAGGTTACTATCTGGTGTCCGGGACTTCGTCCGCGTTAACTCTTTTCTGGTGTCCCAGACAACCTGTATGCAAAATTTCATGGTGATCGGTTCAGTAGTTTTTGCGTGAAAGCGTACCAAACAAACTCACATTCACATTTATAATAGTATAGGAAGGATAGGATAGGATATTAGTAAACATAAACTTACTGCGGCCACAGCTGGACTGGTCATCATTTCCATCTTCGAGACTACTGCAAAATACGCGAGATTAGCCATTGCGTAGATCGTTGTAACCATTGGCATAGCGATCCATATTGCGCGCGGTAAGTTTCTGTAATTAATTAAAATAATATTTACATATATTATTACCAAATGTGTTTAGTGCGACTCTTGTATGTATATGTATATTGTAATTTATACAAATAAAATAAGAATCACTAAATGTGTTTATTCAAGACTCAAGAACACCTTGATCAATCCGGCTATTTCATATTCAAATCGTAGTTCAAGTCCTACGAAAGTTCTTATGGAGAGAAAAAACCATGCAAGTCAAAATGAATTTTAAAAAATTTACTAGCGCTTTTTTTTCTTCCTTAATTATTAATTTTAAAAAAAATTAAAAAAACATAGCGCACGTGTGAATAAAGTGTAGACGGCATATACTTTGTGAGCGTTTGTGAGCAAATATTTTTTGCACGCAAATTCAAAATAATATTAAATTTTCCTCACAAACGCTCACAAATTAATTCATTTCTTTTCTTTAATTGATTAGGTTATAAGAATGGAATGCAACCCTGATACTATTTATTGTACGATTCCTGTGGACTTTCAGTACGAATGAAAATAGTTCATGAATATACTTAAATTAAGTACTTTCTAACTTCCTTGTTTCTATTTATTCTTACTTGCACGCAATAAATACAACGATTACGTCGAAATACATATAACCGCCTATGATATTATTAGGAATGTTGAGTCACGCTAGTCAAAATAAGATGATATCTTACTATTTCTACATTGCAATGGTCGTGAAAAAAATCTTAATGAATTTAAGAAAAACCGGGTTGGCAGTATTCCAATAGTAATTCGATAACGAGTGTATATACACACGTACATTAGCTCCACTGCATATTAAATCGCGATTCCTTCGTGTCGAGATAGAGATTGAATGACCAAATGAATAAAACATGCAATAACAGAGAAGTGGTCGGGGTGCTTTCAAGGGATACGAAAACAAAGACTTGGAAAATATATACCTTTCAGGCAACAATGAATCGAGGATTGTAGATCCTTATTATGATTTAATGATAAGAATGGACTAACCAACCAATCAATGTGCAAACAGTTGATGATATTTCTATATAAAGGGTGACTTGACGATCCAGTTGATGGGCACTGGTATCCCTTTACTCACTCACCGAAACACAACAGTACATAATATTATTATACTGGTATTTCACAGTGATCTTCTGTAAGGGTACTGCTACTCAAATGAGTGCGAAACGCAGTGAGCTCTGGAATAAAAAGCAATGCGGTGTGAAGGTGCAGTGATAATTATTATTATACACCTACAGTAGGTACTATAATATACTATTATACTCCGAGTGGAAATCCGAAGTAAAAGCGGGTAAACCGCTGGACAACCCAGTTGTACTGTAAGTAATTATATAGAAGAAAATCTGAGACGACAAATCAAACAAAGACGGAGTAGAATAGAAACGCTCTGTTTGATGAACTCTCAAGGGGACCACTTCTGAAGGATTTACGTTTCGTTTCATCCTTAAGTGTTCAACAATACCTACTTTTGCTTTCTTTTTAGCTTTTAATCGACCTACATTCAGTCGTTCAATGACTGTTGAGATTTTAACGTTGGAATATGAATTACCAAGTAACATCTGACTAATTTCTTGATAAGTATAACTGAAAACCATATCAGATTTTGTTGAAATTTTATATGAATATATGAAAATATGTATAGCAAAACTTTTTAAAATTTTAAATTAAACTAGCGACCCGCTCTCCACTTCGCCCAGAATACACTTAATTAAATATATATAAAATTTCCGAAAAATTATTAACTGATGTAGAAAACGTTACCAAAATCGGTTTAGCAGACGCGAAGAGCTATTTCAATTTGTTATGTAAAGAAGATGAATGAAGGCAATTGGTAAAATAGTATGCAGAAAACCCGACATTTTTCTCTTATCCGGTCTTGTTATCTGGTAGACTATATTATTAACGACCACGGTTAAGAGACCGATCATGACTTGCGATTCCTAGTTAGTTTAGTATACGAGTACGAACGTGCTTACAAAATAATGAGGCTTGTTGAAGGAGACAAAGATAAGAAAACTTCCAAGATGAAGCGCGATCGGAGTAAGCAGTTTGTGTGAATATTATTTTTAATTTGATATATATATTTTTCTTGGAGAATTGCTATTATCTCTGTATATATGCATTATACTCAAATTACTATAAACATCGCTTTAAAATATAATATTAGATACCTAAATGGCCTCATATAGGTATAATGTGAAAATTTAAATTCATTGTAAAGCAACAGTGTTGAAATGTTTTAACGATTTTAATTTTTAACGACGATTTTAAAGCCTCAGATGTGAGAAAAAGTAAGAAAAATCGCTCATAAAACTGAGGTACAGAACATTTATTATTATGGAGATATGTATTGTACTTACTAACTTTTGCTCCCGACTCTGTCCACTTATCTTTATAACATAATATTAATGTTATTCTAAAGGCGCAAGCACAGTCATTCACTGAAATTGGTTGGGCAATTTCAGAGAACATTGTGACACTTGATCTATTAATAAATAAATAATATTAAAAATAATTTCTCACTTACTTGTATGGATCCTGTAGTTCTTCCGTAACAAAATTAAGGTAATTCCAGCCTCCAAAAGCAAAGAGGCCAGAGTAAAAGGCGAGAGACACTCCTCCAGCGGTGTACTCGCCTTCAAAGGGATGTTGAAAGTTTTCAGTGTGACCTAGAAATATAGTATACCTATATAGATAGATACCCATTTTAAAGAAAAATAGTTAAATAAGTTTTAACAACGCTTTCAGTATTTATGCACCCATTTAAAGTAAAAAAAGAGGTCGTGTATGGATTGATGATCAGTTTCTGGAAGTTTTTAACAATCTCGTCACTTTAAGTAATATATAAATTTATACACATAAATATAATATGTATGAAAAATCAAATAATTTGATTTGCTTACACCAAAACTACAAAATGGACCATCTTTTAAATTCGGTCATATCGCAAGTATGTTAGGAAGTAAGTTTTGTTTTAGTAAGTAGACTTAATAATTAATATCAAAGTTATAATTAACCTCAAGTGACACAGTTACAATTATAAATAATGAATTATTATAATTAGCGCATTATCTACTAATAAATAAAGTTGTTCATAAAGTAAGGACCATAAGAAAGTTATACTTTATGACGTAGGTAAAGTAATTACTTTCTTACTTTACTTTTATATTATAAGTCCCATAAATAATGGTATTGTTTTCAAACAGATTAAAACGTCGTAAGAGTTCTTAAAACCGTAACTAATTTAAGTAATCAAAGCTTATCTTAGAAATCTACCGATATATAGTCTATCGTCACTACATAGTATATATAAGAAGCGTTCAAAGTCGCATCCCGTCTGTCCGTCTCTATGTATGCTTAGATATTTAAAATTACCCAATGGATTTTTATGTGGTTTTTTTTAATAGATAGACTGATTCAAGAGGAAGGTTTTATAATGTAATTTTCAACGTGGGAGAAGTCGCGGGCACCTAAAAATAAGGTTACATACAACCCCTGAAAATTTTGTAACAGCAAAGATGTCAGGCGTTATATTGCTTTACACATTTATTCAGGCGCTACACATCCCTTACTTTTAACGCGGGTGAAGTCGCGGGCATCAGCTAGTAGTTTATAAAATCAAACCAGCCAAATAAAATAATCTTGTTGTAGTGTCTCTTTATGAGAACTTATTTTACTTAATTTTTTCAATTACTTAATGTTAAAGCTAAACATGCCAAAACACTAACAAAATTAGTGTTTAGTTAAAACTTTGAGGTAGCTGGTGTCACTCATTAGGTTTTCACATCTACTTTATTAAAAATATTTCCCCAAAGATATCACTTGTACGGTACTGTACTTTTGGTTCAAGTTTTTTCATTAAAATAATATTTGTGCGAAACAAATATACCTATTTAATTTTAAAGTCACTTCTTTGCAGAAATCGTACGAAACAAAATTTTGCGAAACCCGCACTACTAATAAAACCCCTATAAACACGAGAGGGACAATATGACAAGATAACGGGTCTTGTCGTATTTTACTAACACTTGGCAAAATAACACAAAAATATATTATAGCGTGTATTACATATTGTAAGAGGGTAACATAATAATATAGTTAGGTACATAATTATTTACTTTTAATAATAGCAAAATCGATTTCATACTTTATATGACGACTTTTTCACGCAAAGCCCCGTAACTGATCGTTAAAATTTTGTATCGAAATTGATGCGACTCTAGAAAGAGCAAATATTCTCATTTTACGACGGTGACGTTCTGCACACATATATATCGAATAAAAATATTACATAAATAAACAATAAAGTAACACTCACCAATACATATGTAGTATATTCCACTGATGATGATCACCACCAACGCCAACAGTTTGGATGTAGTAAATATGTCCTGAATCCTCATCGTCCATCGTACACTGATACAATTAATTGCAGTCAACACACCTGATAAAATATTATGTCATTAAATTATTTGTATTTGAGCCCATGGTCGAAACACATAATATATGTAGGATGTATAATAAGATTCTCGCATTGTGCAGCTGCAACTATCTTAGAACTACTTTTTTCATCTCTTGTACAGTTACAGGATATAAACATATTTGTAAAGGTAGGTAATGTTTGTATAGGTCATATGGTGATGTTAATAAACTTTATTATAAACATTGTCTTATTATTTATAATTAGGTATGCAAATGTCTTGCTAAAGTAATTAGGTATACAAATACAAATAATTTATTAATAAACTGATAAATAAATATGGATAGTAATCAAAATAATAATACCAATTTAGAATCACTAATAAAAAAATGAATATTTACTTGAACTTACACATTTGAGTTAAATTAAATCCAATGAAATATGTACAAGTCTCGTGAAGTGTAATTGTAATTGAAGACCTAAGCCTGCAGTCGACATTTAAATGACTATGTTGTATTTAATACCGCTTTCTAGAAATGAATACAACTGCACTACCATTACAATTAAGTTTCTCTAATGCCAGCCTATCTGTGATACTTTCATTTATTAAAGATTTAAACGGAAATGTGTAAATACTGTAAATGCCATTAGAGGGCCATTATCATAATCATAATTTTTGCATACACGCTGTCAGAGATACAGAATAGGGTACATTTTCATCCAGAAATAACGCCTGAAAAATACTTATATGAGCAATAAATATTGCATAAATGTTTTATCATCATAGGGGGCGGACGAAGTAGTGGGCAGAACTATTTATAAAAAGAAAGTTTAGGCCCTAAGTGGAATTACGAGACTTATTCACTCACTGTGAGAAAACATCACAGTCATATATGTATTGTAATTTCACGATGGTCTTTTAATATCTGCAGTCACAGACAGATTATACAGAGCCTTATACAGAAACAAAGCTTTTACTTGATCTAACAAATCTAATAGAGTAACTTTTGAAAGCTGTATACAGTTCGTACCTTGCAACAAGTAAATAAGGAAATTAAGTTAACGAAGGAGAATCTTCGTTGTCGAGGCGAGACGCTCGGCAATTGAATTGACTTGACTTGAGGAGGGTAAATGAACCAGCGAGAAATAAGTGATGAATTGGCAATAATAAAGATGGACGCATTTTATCGCCCATTTTATAAGCAATGGAATAAATACATAACATTTTTATTTAATAACTAGAAACCCAGTGAAAAAACTACAACAATATTTAAGTGTCAGCTCCGACGCACGACTGAAGTTTACTCCTTACGAACGATAAATCAATAATTTAATAAATATAATTAAAACATATTAATATAATATATTACAAACATGTAGTATATTAATACCTACATATGTTTGCGGCATATTTTACCCTGTAACGCGTTACGTGTGACATTTGATTTTACTTCCACAAATTTTCATACTCGCGGCCTATGAAAAAACCCAAAAAACTACGACAATAAACGAATGCGATAATTTCATAAAGAACACTGCTTTAAATATTATAAATTCAAAACAATTTTCCCATTAATATGTCGTGTACGTGCCGACCCCATTACGTAGGCATATTACTTGGCCCATGTTATTAAATTGCGTATTCTAAGTTATCGTTAAGATAAATAAAATGACGTCGTGGCGCCAGACTGACACGACCAACACTCGAATACAAAACTTTATAAGGAAGAAAAAAAGTTATGCATATTTTTTCAACACTTAGCTACTGAGGTACCTATTTTATATTATTTGTCCCGCGTAACATAGGTAATGTCTTGTGAACTGTTCAATTTCACTAAAAAAATATATGATAACTAACTTGGTCCGCGTAGAAAAATGAAAACACCTGAATAACGCCTAACGTCTTTCTCGCTGTGAAGACGGTGGTGCCGCCACTGTTGCCGCGTCAAATTTTTTATATTTTTAGACGATCCCTTTGGAACCTAACTTTTTTTTTTCAGAATAGAAACTATCCTATATGTTAATCCAAGTCATAAACTATTTTGTGTCAAATTGTCAGTGATCAATGGGCTCGTCAAAACTGTAGGGGTCGGTCATGGAGTAATTTACTTTGTTTACAGAAATATCGTGTCTATAGACTCTATACATGATACTGAAACTATATTGACGATTTTTAGAATTTTTTTCTGTATGTATGTATGTATGTTCCTGCATTAACTGATTTTCATGAAACTTGGTAGATAAACATTTAGAAGTACGGGACACGTGATAGGTTACTTTTTATCTTTATTAACGCGGACGAAGTCGCGGGCAAACAGCTAGTATGTACATAATATATTCGAAGTAACAGAAAACACTACGAACGAGGCAAAGGTAGGTCAGTATACTGAGACAATAGATACGTCCGTTGATTAATGAAGATTCCGTGGTAACATGATCTTCAGCTAATGATCCATGATCCAACAAGCTCTAGAAGGTTTGATACACATATACGTGTATATGTATATCATATACGTAACTATGTGACTTACACTCAATGATGTGATGACAATATCTAATTTATTTTTATTGCGTTCAAAAGATTCGCATTGTTGACGGCTACAGGCGACATCTCTCCTATTAGTTGGTTGTTTGTATTTCGTCATACTATCATCTATCATATTAAAATATGTATATATAAAATCTATATACTAATCCCTAAATTATATAAAAATTTCGTGTCACATGTATGAGGCCAATGAACTCTAAACTACTGAATCGATTTTAATAAAACTTTATAACTATGTGAAAGGTCCAACTTAAAAGATAAGAGAGCTTTGAATGTATACGCGGTAATTTTCGAAACTATGTCGTCGGGTGTAATATTGCTTTAGATATTTTGTCTTTTATATTTCAACATCAATGTTTGGATTATTTGGATATAACTTACATTACATAGATAAGCTACATAAACCATTAAAGGGACAAGCGCTGGAATGTTACTTTCCCTTTTAAGAAACTATTCTCTAAACTTTCTTTTCTGCATGTAACGCAGCGAGATGTTAATCATCAATTAGATAGATCTGCATGTGAAAGATTTGTATTATTCAATATTTTGATTTATATAAAGTACTAATAGTATTAATTAGTTTTGACTGTTATTTAATATTTAAACGTATTTAGATAGAGATTTAATTGTTTTAAAATGATGACTGATTACTATGTATGTCTGTGTAACTGATGTTTTTACTAATAAAATTCTACTAATGATTAAAAATATAATAGTTATATACATACCTAACTATGTAATATTAACTGTTTTTAGTTAATATTTTTTATTTAAAATGTATCATTTCTTTATAATTTACTAAATGATACCAGCGACTTTAAAATAAAAAATATAAAAGCAGTATAATTCTAACTGAAATCTTCATTGCTATTATATTTTCTGGATGAAAAGTCCTCTATCTCCTTTCCTGTTTCCCTGAGCGTGTGTATAAAATTTAATTATGATCGGTTGAGTAGAAGATAACAAAGAGACAATTAGTATGGATTAGAAGCCCACAACAAAAGCGATAGAGCTTTATTCTAATTGTTTAAATTAAACGTTTTCATCTCATGAAAGACAAATTTCATTTTATTTTTAATATACCAACCTAGTTGTTTAAAGTCTAAGCTCTGGTTCTAAGTTCAATTGTATTTTAGATAGGATACCATACACAAACATATGCATTTATCAAGAAATCTTAAAACTCTTGATCTCAATAATTTGAGTAGTAGATACCTATTTAAACAACGTAGAAAGAATGAATTGTTTCCGTTCGTTCCTTTGGGGCTACGCGTGAGAGTAGCCACCCACACCATACCGTTCTTACATCAGCATTGACATACGATTGTTCGTCAAAACAACATTATTGTGCTCGTTTGTGTATCGCGGTAATGAGATAGGTACAAAACGTAAGTCGTAAATAAGTATTGAGTTGCCAATAATAACGACCTGTCGACGTATCAATGAGATGTGACTATCCTCCAATTCAGAGTCAAAAGTCAATTGCGCCAAGTATTCGCGGGAGAGCGTGTTTGGTACATTTCTTGATTTTAGTACCTAGGTACTTGCGGACTACTAAGTACTAGTGGTCATTGTTTTTAAAAAATGTTGCGTTATTTTTAAGTCGATTTTAAAGTCGTAATGAGTAGATCGTTTAGAAAATTAATAAACAAGAAAAGATTGGAGACAAAACTAAATACAGTTAAGCAACGAAAAATTCTTATTAAAGATTAATTTTATTGAAGATTTAATTTTTTAAATACAAACCTAAACTTCTGAATTATATAATTGTTATTCTTACAATACACATCAACTTTAACTTTAATAAAAAAGCAACTTTTAAATGTTATTACATTAGCTAGACGTTAATAACGTATTTTAAAATAGCCAATTTTGATATATTTTATTTCTCTTCGAAGGGATTTTTATAATCGAATTTTATGTAAGTAATATTTTTTTTTCTTAGATTGTAAATACACTGGAAGCTGTCACTGAAATATAACAGGATAGGAATCGTTAACTCACATAAGCACACGGCAGCCAAAAGTCTGACAGCATTTTGCGGAGGATCGCATTCGGGGAAGAACGGCTTCACCACGTATTGGCCGAAGGTTAACGCCACAATCGCTTGAGTCGTCGGCCGAATGATGAGTAACGCGATCCAAAGCCTCAAAAATGCTGGTAGAGGTCCGAACGCTGTGTAGATGTATGCGTAATCACCACCAGATCTTGTGATTGAGGTTCCGAGTTCTGCATAGCAGAGGGCGCCCAAAGTGGAAAGGAGACCACTCAGTATCCATATTATAAGTGATGCGGCTACAGATCTGAAACAAATGAGAAGAATATCACTACATAGTATACATAAAACAAAGTCGCTTCCCGTCTGTGTGTCCCTATGTATAAGCTTAGATCTTTTAATACGAAACGGATTTTGATACGGTTTTGTTTTAGGCGAAGCTGCGGAGACCAGCTAGTCTATACTAATAATATAAGGAGGAAAGGAAAGCTTTAAAACGCAGGTCGTCTATGGTAGCAACTTGTCTAACTGTACATATATGCTGTCTAAGTATGTATATGGTTTAAAACGCATGTGGTCTATAATAGCAACTCGTCTAACGACACTAGCTGTCTAAGATTCCATATGATTTAAAACGCAGGCGGTCTATGATAGCAACTCGTCTAAAACATTGTCTAAAACTTAAGAGGTTAAGAGGTTTGTAACCGTAGGTTAAACTCTAGAGTACCTAAATAGTTAGTCCTAAATATTAATGAAGGAATTAAAATTACTTTAAAAAATTTAAAATTAAGGAAAAATTTGTTTGCTATTGTTAAAAGGAGGAAAGATAAAAATATTCTACATTGTAAAAAGACGTATTTTATACTATAGCTGCTGAACCTGTTTTTAAATTTTTGAAGTGAATAACCCCAATGGTATTATAGATAACATAGGATAATATTTACGTAACAAGATTATGTTGGGTAACAAAAAATGAACCGAGGAGTGTTATTATTGTGTCTACTATGTTACCAGAGGCGATACAATTACGAGTAGCAGTCACCTTATACCGCTCACGATTGGCTCAAACACTGCACAGGTTTCAGGGCCACGTCCGCTTAATTTAACTAATTTATAAGTGCTCTGTGTTACATTTTAAATATTATTTAGCTGCTGAGTTAGCAATATGGTCTCTGGTCACTCTGGTATCAATAGTCTGAACTTGTAGCTCTAGACTTGCCCTATAGCTGCATCAGGTTTGTCTAGATGATAACTGCTTCCAAATATGCTGACCAGTTTTCGATAATATGATTTCCTAAGCTTCCCTTATTTGGATTACAAATTCCTTAGCCAAAGTGGCATTAGCTAAATATCCATCAGCATTGTAAACATTATTCGAATTAGTTTACGTAGTGTATACCTGTTTATTTATAATATATTTATATCTAAACATATAGAATAAAGTAGCGGTCCGTCTCTTATATTTTCTTCTAAACAACTAAACTGGTTTTGATACGGTTTTCCCTAAAGAAAGAGCGACAATCATTCCTCGTTTATCGCTCTTTCCTTCAAGGAAAACCTAAAGGCTGTGTATACATATAACTTGCAGGAAAAAAAAACATAAGTGCGAAGCCTGGTGCGGGACGCTATTGATTTATGAAAATATATAATTCCGTACAATTATGTATTATTTTTACAGACACAATAAAGCATTATACCTATAATCTGTAAGTACCTATAAGTAAAAATAGAACCTCTCGAGAAAGGCAAATAATACAAAAAAAAATATTATATTGAATAAAAATTCGATATGTTTAGACACAAAGGGAAAAAATGCAGCCTTAGGCTATAATATTACATTATTATGCGACTATCTAACAAATGTAGTTATTTACGTGGATATAAATTATAACACTTAAAAAAACTTTCGAAAATTTATAATATGAATAAATAATGAATTCATTAACATCGATTATTTTGAATCGAAGTCAATAGTTAATGAATTGAAGTCAAATTTTTCACAGTCTTTGAAAGTCAAACTTCAAGTTCACATCAGTATCTATTTATAGAAATCCTTCTGTTACTTAATAATAATGGTCCGTCAAATACCTCTGCTTATAAAACAAAATAGAAATAATATAAAGCGATTATTTTCAGAGATTTCCATAGTAAAACTGGCCACCATTCGCCATGTTGTCGCTTATAAAATACAGGCACTTATTACATTTCCAAAAAGAGTAATTTAAATATTCATAAGTGATCAACAGACTGTTCAGATCATCAGACAGCCTTGGCCCTGTTGCTATATGCTGCGAACGGCGCTCTGCGAGGCGAGGCGGGAGCATTCACCGCTCAAACCTCGACTAGCAACTTATTAGTAAAAGTTCATTTCGTCAGCAATTAGTTACAAATCCATAAAATTAACAGTGTTAACAGTTTTAACGACAAATCAATTTCTAATCTATACATATAATAAAATCGTAAACGAGCCGTGTCTGTACATAAAATATTTTAAAAAAAGTTGTACACGTTGTGTCATTTTAAATAGATATAAATGTTACTTTAATAATTCAGTAGACCTGTTTACCTGTACATACTCAAATATCATAAAGAAGAAAGAATATTTTTTTGTATTTTTATATTATTTACTTCACGGACAAACGCAAAAAAAAACTTTCTCTATATAAGAGTATAACATTATAGCAAGATACATTAGAGATCTCTACGAACATTACAAATTACAATAATGTAAGTATAACCCAAAGTATCAAAAAATTTGCTTATATGTAAGTCATTATTTGGCGTGCATTGCGAAAACTATTTGATACACAAAATAAATAAAACTTTATTACAATATGTAAATTGTAAATGTTATAATTTAACTTAGTTTTAGATAAAGATAATAAAACTTAAACATTACAACAAATACTAAAATATATTTACACATGATACCTTTGTGTAATGGTCATACGAGATAACAGTCAAATAAAAAACAACAAGGTCGATCAGTAAAACTATTTCAAGTCATAAAGTTTAGTATAACTTAACAAATAGGTACTCTGGGTTTTTGTATGATTAAGTTAGAAACTTCCATTGTAATAGATTCGTATTTATTAAATTACATATTTATTTATCGTTCGTAAGGAGTAATCTCCAGTCGTGCGTTGGAACTGACAGACATTTTTTTTGTATAAGAATAGGTAATAGGAAAAGCTAATATTAAAAATTCCAAAGTTTGTGAGGATGTCCGTTACTATATTACAGGCAAAACAAAACTGAACGGATTTTTGATGAAAATTTTCAGCCGATAATTTATAGAGATACGCGGGTGAAGTGGTATGCAATTACAAGAGCTAGTATATAGTATCTAATAAAATGGTATAATAATTTATTTTCTGATATGATATAATTTATTCACGACCCACAAACTGGTGTGAAGAGTTTCGGAAGACGGGGCAATGACCTCTAGCAATTTGACCTTAGTTCTAAGCCTAATTTGGGTGTGCTAATTAAACAAATTTTAGATATTCACACGATATAAGCAAATAGGTATTACTTATAACATGTTTCCTAATCGTAAAAAAGTACTTAAGTTGATCATTTAATAATAACACCTGCTGCATTATTTATTGAGAAGTTTCGTCATTATAAGAACCAGTTAACCTGTCGCGGTCGCATTATTTATTACAATATTGTAATAAAATTTGTTTTGAAGGCATTTACTTACATCTTCTATCAATATACTCGTACCTACTAATAATAAATCTGTAAGGATTGGTCATGGAGTTTTCAGAGATATCGTGTTTATAGGCTCTATACAATACTGAAACTAAATTGATGATTTTTAGAATTTTTTTCTGTATGTATGTCATGTATGTTCCTCCATAACTCTTAAACAAATAAACTGATTTTCATGAAACTTGGTAGATAAACATTTAGACGTAGGAAACAGGATAGGCTACTTTTTTCTTTTTCGAACGAAGTCGCGGGCGCCAACTACTCAGCTAATATAATATAAAAATGTTATGTCGGTAATGTCGGTTTCTGTATGTTTCAAAAATTTTAAAATTGGTGGACCGATTTTAATTAGGTTTTCACTTATGCAAAGAGGGATAAACGGAGATGTATAACCGGGAGTTTTATATATGAAAAATACATCCCGGGCGAAGCCGGGAGCGGGTCGCTAGTTAATTAATATGTTTTTAATCAATTCAGTAAAGAGTAGAGAAAGAGATAAAAGTCAACTTTTATATAAAAAAAATGAGAAAAGATAAGTTTTAATTGATAAATTATAGTAAGACTTATTATATTTTTTAATGTTAAGTTCGAGAGACAGATCGACGGTCCACTCGATGGTATGTGGTTACCGTACAAGCAACAAAAGTATGGTGGTCTTCTCATCTTCTGTAAGGGCTGTAAGATGTAAGAGCATGTAAGAGCTGACCAAATGACTATGAAACATAGTAATTGTATGCTTTGCCACTACTACTACTAATTTAATTTCGTTATTACATTTTATATTTTATCCATAAATAAAGGCTAGTAAAAGTCTGTACATATTAAAGTTAATATAAATCGGTTTTAAAAAAGTTAATATAAATAGGTTTTAAAAATTGTTAAGTACTTAATTTCTTAGCCACAGGAAATCTTTAATAAACTAGCAATCGTATAATGTATGAGTAATAAATAAGTTATGTTCGCGCTTATCGCTTCAATATTTTCCAAAACGACAACAAATACTCAATCGACGGTGGGCGTCCCCATTGGTCAGAAATAGGCGGGAAATTTAAACAGTTCGCTTACCCCGTGTACAAGAAAACTCCAGTTGGCGATATAAAGATTCCGGATCCTATTATAGTTCCAATTATAATGCCCACGCCGTTGAACAGTGTTATTTTGCGTTTTAAAACCACTTTCCCGTCACCGTTAGGCAATTCCTCACCCATTCCGCAAAAAATCAATCGCGTGTACCGGTAAACGAAAACACGTGGGTGAAATATTGAACGCGCGATGTTCCCGCCGCATAAGAGCAGCGCAGCGCGGTATCTCGTGTGACTACTACAAGATTCGTTTCTTACTCGACAACTCACTGCGAAACCTCTTACGCGACTGAATCACTTTCTGTTATTACCATTTTTTGTGATCTGTGTTACTGTAGTACGAGCTGACGTTGGTTAACTGACGTCAACGGCGTATAGCGGCGACAACACGAAGCTGCTAACCCGTCACTGAGGCGCATGCGTATTGCGTAGCTTCCTTCAATAGAATACAATATGTATGGTATGTCCCCAACGCAATCTAGACAGTTGAAATTCAATAGGGTAGAAAGGGACAGACATACAATTTATAATAAATATGAAAGAGACGGAATAGTTGCTTGCCGAAAGATATAGCGGCAAAATTAAAAGTTTATTATATTGCGCTTTTGATTGCGCTCAACCAGTTTTAAACCGATTGGAAGAAAGAGAAATAATAATTAGTGTTTGTAACATTTATGAATATTTATGAAATTAGTGATGAAACACTAGATAATTCTAGATTGCATCGTAGTTTTTAAGCTTTTCAAATAAATAATAATAGGTATATTCGTACCTTTTTATTGACAATCATCTTCTTCTTTTCTTTGTACTATGTATAGTAATTAATATTATATATATGTAATCATTATTATTAGTATAATTAAATATAAGTCGCTTTCCGCGTCTGTCTGTCTGTAAACCATGCAGGTGGATTTTGATGCGGTTTTCATCATCAGTTAGATAATTGCATCCCGGGCGAAGCCGGGAGCGGGTCGCAAGTTGATATTACATTATATCTTTAGATCCAATTTTTCATAGATTTATTTGTCTATTTTTTTATAATACGTCATCATCATCATCATTTCAGCCATAGGACGTCCACTGCTGGAGTAGGCCTCCCCCAAAAATTTCCAATTGGACCGGTCAGAAGTAGCCTGGATCCACCGTTGACCCGCGGCCCTTATTAGGTCGTCTGTCCACCTTGTGGGTGGACGTCCTACGCTGCGCTTCCTGATCCGTGGCCTCCACTCGAGAACCTTCCGGCTCCATCGTCCGTCGACTCTTCGTACTATGCATAGAGTAACTTATAAGTACTATGTGCCCTGCCCGCTGCCACTTCAACTTACTGATCCGACGGCTTATGTCGGTAACTTTCGTACGTCTACGGATCTCCTCACATCTGATTGTATGTATGATTCGACCTCGCAGTGTAACTCCGAGCATAGCCCTTTCCGTAGCTCGTTGAGCGACATTGAGCTTCCTTACGAGGCCCATAGTTAGAGACCACGTTTCAGCATTACAAAACGTGACGTACATATACGTGTAATACGTATATATATGAATCAAATCTGTTACCTATCCTACCTATCAGATAAGTACTCCAAATGCGCTGCTGACCATAGGATGATATCTTAATGCATAGGCATAGCCTTATCCTTATAAGGAAGGGATGGGTTAGGTAAATACCTGCTCCATCCCCTCCTCTGCTCTGCTAGCATCCTTAGTCACTCACTAAAACACAACAGCAATGTGCTGATATTTCACGGTTGTATTCTGTAACAGGGTGGTTAGCTGTTGCACGCGACTTTGTCCGCGTAACTTTATAAAATACTAAGGGTACCCTCTATGTCCCTTCTGGTGTCCCAGACGTGTATGCAAAATTTTATGGTGAACGGTTTAGTATCAAACAAACAAACTCACATTCACATTCATAATATTAGTAAGGATAAAATATATTTTATGCTATAGCGCTATAGCGCTGATAATGTAGTTTTCTATAGGTGAAACAATTTTTAAATTAGTTTTAAAGCAGTAGTTTTTGAGTCTTTTTATTACAAACATAATGTTTTACTGCCTTTTGGGTACAATTAAAAAAAAATAGGTTAAAGAGCAGTTGAAACTTTGACCAAAACGGTTGTAAGGTTTCATTATTTTGGTAAATTACCTTCCAAGTTACTCTACTATAAAAACATATTCAGAAAACTACTAAACGCAAAAAGCATAATTCTATCCAATTTTAATTAGATAATAAAAACTTAGTTGTATTTAGGGTGTTTCTCAGGCACCAAAGAAACGTTGTAGATATACAAACAAGTAACTTCGTAGTAGTCGATCGACGTTCGTAGTTAATACAAACCAGGCTAAACATCAGAGCGCAGTAATTAAACACGTTGTAATTAGCTACCCACTCCTTATAATTAATTAATAGTAAAACCATTTCGTGAAAGTCAAAAAGAGCAAATTCACCAAGTAGGTTGAATTTACTGAGCCAATGAGGTGAACAGACCACTTTGTCTATTTGCCGATGATTTTTCAGATAAGTGCCATAAGATGAAATCTACAGAAGACCGCACTTCCAGTATTCTACCAGTGACATATAAACAAGTTTTTTTAAATATATGTTTTATACCACGATAGGTGTTGTAAAAAATATTATAATGCTATGTAGAAGGTACAGAAGACTGCACTTGTAATAATGAAAAGTGTGACTATGTTAGGAGTTTCCTCTGCAACCCTATGTTTATTTATTTAAGATTTCATACAGCCATTATTTATCTATTATATATATAAATTAAATACAAATAGGCTTAAAGAATCATAAAAATATATTACATTTACCTATTAATTTAACAAAAAAGAAAAAGAATAGAATATAAGCTATGTTATAAACCAACGACCCGCTATCTTATATGCACGCATGCAATTATAGAGACGAACCTTCCTCCTTCATCGCTCTTTCCATTTGTAGCAACCGTATTAAGATTCGTTAGATGAATTAGCAAAAGTTAGCAGAGAAACAGACAGAGGCGAACAGCGACTTTATTTTTTAATAATAAATAAAGATAGGTAAAATAGTTTGGGCCATGATATTGAAAAAAATCTAAAATTTGATATGTAAATAAATAAAACTCAGAAATATTTGTTATCTTTAGAAAAATACTTCACAAATTCATTAAAACATTTGTCTAGTACTTACACGTGAAAGTCATGTTTTGAAGACATCGCGGGAGACATCCTGAAATAACATGAATTTGCAACGAAAGATGCGCCCGCGTCGAAAGTCGCGGCGGCGCTGCCGTCGCTGTCTTTCTTGTCTTGTATCGGACGCCATTTTCACACAGTCCACGAGCTTTCCCGTGTACAGGTAAGCTCGATATTTTCACTATATTTCACTAAAACACTTAGCCTTCACACACAAATTCAAAGTAACATTAATCTAATATAATATTTAGAACATAGACATCATCATTTGCAAACAACAGCATGTCTCTTCCCAAAAACAAGAACATTGACCCTCCAAGCAGCACACGTAACACTCAACATGTTTTTTGTTCGTAATGTTAATTAGTGACCACTGATTAAAAATACGTTTCAAATAATTAAAGCCCGCTAAATATATTCGCGTAAATGCCGTTGGACATATCAATTAACGCTACTATAAAGTGTGAATTAGAAATAACAATCGAAATGTGATTGAAGAATTCGACCGTCATGTTTCAGTTACATATCGATGTATAGACTACAGTGCACCGTTCAGCGGTTCGCGGTGATTAGACAGAATGCTATGCTCCGTTCAAAAGACAATCTATTTATGTCATCATGTCCTTATTTTTTTAATAGATCACCAAGCATCCCCCGCTGCGGCAGCGTGGCGAGACACGAGTCGTGTCAAGTCGTTGTGCCCTTCGCACGTGCTGTTCATACCCTGCTGCGTCGCATACCATTCCTAAAGGATTATACAAATAAGTTTTGCAATCAAATATCGCGACACTATCACTAATGTGATGACTCTTATTGAAAAAAACTGTGAGAATTCAACCGATAACATGGACAGTGTTTCGCCAAGTAAAGAAGAGCGCGGAAAATCTTCAAGACCTGTCAGAAACAGACGATATACAAGGTTAGTGGTTTATCTATATCGCCCGACTAAAACGTGACTCATTAACTTTACTGAACAAACAAACAGCTTTGTGTGTCACACGTGAAAAACATGAAGACGAATTGATAGTGTTACGCGATAATATATATGTATATTTTTTAATATATATTACATTTCAGGAGAAGCATAGTCGCTGGGCAAAGGCCACAAAAGAGGCTGTTTACACCTGAAATAAAGAGATATTTGAAGGACTGGCTGGTGAGACGGAGAGACAATCCTTATCCAAATAGAGAAGAAAAGAAATATCTCGCTCACGAAACAGGACTCACATACATACAAGTAAGAGCACCTACAATAATGTCTTCTTGCACTAAATTGCACAACCGCTTAATTGTACATTAAATAGTAATGTAAGGTAACTTATATGTATTAAGTTTGCGCCTTACATCAACCTAATTGGCAACTGGCCAGGAATTGCTATTTGTACATAAATAGGCACTATTTTTGGTCGCTGCTTTGTTAACGACAGCGTTTGTTGTTTTCTGTTTTCTGTTATTTAGTCCATGTCTTTTACCGCATCATCTATCCGGTGTTATTTTCGGAACATAAAAGAGACTAAGGAAAATGTTCAATTACAGATTTGCAACTGGTTCGCCAATTGGAGAAGGAAACTTAAAAATGTGAACGCTGACCGCAAGTTGCCGACGTGGGGTCATCTAATCCGGACCTATAATTATCGCGCTCAGGGAAACGTGGAACAATTCAGCATATGTTCGAACGACAGCATCTGGAGTGAACCTGAGTTGACGAGCACCGGCCATGACTCCTTCGAACTGGAAAGCGGGAACGGAGAGAGCCCTGATCAAACAAGAGACTGCCAAGACGACTCTAACTCATCAGGCGCTTCCAAAGAAGAATATGAGATCTTCAACAATAACTACGATGTTGGGAGCAATAAAGACACCACAATCGAAGGGTCACAGAACATAACAAGCCCTCTAATGCTGAGCAAATGGTTAGAGAGTGCAGCCCGTTTCCAGCCAAGTGAAATGAACTATTCGTGGTGGGCTGACGGACGGCGACGCAAGGAGGCAAACATTCGACGGATGACTTTAAACGCAATACCTCGTCATGGCCGCGACGAGGTAGAAGCGGCGGTAGCTTTGACTACCTTAGCGACAGCGGCGAGCAGAGTTACTGCGCCTTGAAAATTAAGGCGCCATTATATAGCCACGAGTCACGACATAATAGTGTCATACAAGGACCGCTATGATAACATGGTAAATCACATTATTATGGGTTAGGGGGGGGTATAGAATGACGAGAGTGCCAAGAGCCTGCTTTATGAAAAAAAAATGAAAATAATTCAGTAAAATCCTAGTTTTGGTTATTTAAAAAAGTAGAAAACATTATTTTACTAATGTAAAATTCCATAAATTTACAGTATGGCTTCAAGTAGACTTCAAGTAGACTCATTTATAAAGTACAAAATTATTTGGGTATTTTTAGTTCGTGCATGATTTTAATGCATTCGGCCTACTATCTATAATACATAATATAGTAGGGGTTATATATATACTCAATAAATTTTATCACTAATTGTCGGAAATATATTGGTTCACAGGTGCTCTAAAAGACCGTTGTCATACATAAAAACTTTTCGTTTTATTATGGAACTTTGTTAATATTACATATTAGACACAGCTATCATATAGCGATAAATAGAGTATAAAAAATAAATAGATATGTAATAAACTTTTCAAAACAATTGTTAGACCAAAATTTGTCTTATTATAAAAGGCAAAAGATTAAAAACATCATTGGTTTTCTGCGTAATAGTGGATCATAATGACATATCTTTAATCTATGTATCGTATGAATGAAAGTTACGACAAAACTATAAAAAAGTATCTAAAGTCGCAGAAAAATACTGGTCCATGAGCCAGCGACAGATTTTCATGACCAATTTCTTCCCAGTCGATAACTCTTAAAATGACTGAGAGAGTTGTATCATGAAGCGTTGTGAACGTCAGCTGCGGCTCCGATGGTGGGTTGAGCAGTAGAGTGGTAGCCACGCACATAATAAATTTTTTTTTATCATTTATAAAATGGTAAATTATACGTCAGCAGGTCACACGAATATATACGTGTTCAGTGATTACCTCCCAATAGAAAATTTATCAGATGATAGTTTATGTATTACTGTTAATAAATAAAAAAGTCCGCTGGCTATATCTTGGTGGAATGCTTGTCAGCTGATGCTCTGAAAGTGTAACGAGCTACCACTGCTCAACTCACCATCGGAGCCGCAGCTGACGTTCACAACGCATCATGATACAACTCTCTCAGGCATTTTACAAATCATTGACGAAATTAGTGCCTGGCTTACGGACCATACAACCATTGCTAAATAAAAGAGGGGATAAAAAACACCCAATTCCTTAGTGAAATAATAATTTTTAAGGTCCATATCAAAATATGGAATTTTTGATATGGACCTTGCAGGCCTAACCACCCGGAAGGACCTTAAGGTGGAATTTAAAGGTGTTAACTCTCAGTCACAAGGGTCTCATGTTCGATTCCTTGCAAGCTCTAGGCAACGAACATTTCAAAGAAAATCTTAGTGGCCTTTGCTCCAATCCGTTGTGTGGTTTCCCGAGCACAAACCCCAGTGTCATTAGTGCTAATTGGAGTCGTGCGATTGTTATTATTTTGATATTAACGAGTGCTAATGTTAGGTATCCACACTCTCTGTAAGACGGTATATTCCCTTTAAACATACAATACAATGAAAGTTTGCTCAAGTACCCATTATATTTGTATTACAAACTATGTTAAGTCCCAATAAAATGATCTCTGATTATAAAATAAGTAGAAAATAGATGATAATGTCTATATTATGTTAAACTTGTGTGATTCATATTTACCTAACTATGTGTTATTATGTATTTGTAAGTATCCACCAAAGATTGTTTACGTAAATATAAGTTACATTATTGAAAATTTCTTTTTAATTTTAATTGATCCAAATTAAGTTTAACTCTACACTAACATGTAGTTGGCCAAGAGCAAACCCATATCAAATAAAAAAAAGTAACAATATATTTATTACATAATTTGGACGTTCCATCATGTAAACTATAACAATTTCGAAAAACCGAAAACAGTTTCATATGTGAAAACCGAATTAAAATCGTAGTGATTCTAGATCTATGGTCTACCCATTCTCAAGTTTTTGAAGAACAAAAACTAACAACATTTTTATATATAAAAAATAATAATATTTTCTTTTTGAAAATGCTACAAACAGATATTTTAAGCAATGACAATTTTGATTTGATAAAACCCTATGATTACTAAAATAAAAACAATGAAACTAAATTTGTAGTCTTTACTTAGCTATATGTAAAGACATAAATACTGCTTTTAAATTTTCGAAATTTTCATAATTATTGATTTATTAACTGCAACTAATCAGTAAGCAGAGTGGTCAAGAGCATCCCTCAAATTCATGTGGTTTTTGCTTTTAATTAAATGAAACTATTTTTCATAAAATGTAAAGTCTTATTATTATTTAAAATCAATATCTACAATATAACATTTAGTTAAGCCACAATGTCATACCCCAAATCTTAAACAAACTTCATTGGACCACATTTTAAACATTAAAGAATATTTATTTAACATGAGGCAATAAATAGCCTTACATAGATTATGTTAAAACTATAATACTAGCACAAACAAAGGTTGTATCTACCTAATGACTATGTACTAATGTTTGGCTTAAAAGCCTTCTGCAGGATTAAAAAGTTCATACCTACTAATAAAACCAACAGTACATGATCCAATAAATTTTGCTTGAAAATTTAACTTTGCATCTTAACTGTCTGTACTTTCCTCTGAAGGTTTATTTTGTATTTCGATATGTTTGTCCAAATGGGCCACTAGTGTTTGTTGACTCTGATTCAGTTGGTTCACTAGGCAAGATCCAGCACTCTCTAGTACCGAACAGAGCTGACTTCTGGCTACATCCAAATTGGGAAGTTTACTAAACTCAAGCAACTCATTCTTAGACATGAGTTTATCATCTATTATTCCAGCTGAAAACAATTTTTAAGATTAGTGATTTTAAGTTTAAATAACATTTTGAACCTTATCTGCATTGAACAGTAAGTTTCCAATTTCTTTTAAGTATATTTCTGTACCTTTGTTGGTAGTGATAAAAAAAATTAAAAACAGTAAAAATTAACTCAATCCCTTGTTGGACCGTGATTATTCATTAGAATAAATAGAATTTGCCATAATATAATCAGTGTTTGACCATTGACTAAATCCATTAATAGAAAGAATAGATATTTATACTAATATTATAAAGAGGAAAGATTTGGCTCCAAAACTACTGGACCCATTTGAAAATTTCTTTTACCATTAGAAGCCGACATTATTCCTGATGAACATAGGCTACTTTTTACCAGGGGAAAATGCTTCACTCCTACGGGAAATCTAAAATAAAAGTAAATACGAGCCGAGAGATAGCGCCATCTATCCAAAATACGGTAGATGGCGCTTTATACTTTTCTACGCGGACGAAGTCGCGAGCAACAGCTAGTATTCAATAATATTGAATAATAATATGAATAATCATTCATGTATTATATGCATAAACCAACCTTAAAAATACCTCTTTTGAATCAGGACTGAAAATCATTGTTTTCTAAGATTAAGGCATACAGACACATACAGACAGACAGACAGAGAAAAAGATAGACTTTATTCTATGTTCTAATACATTTCTAACTATATATAGAAATATATTAATAGGCTCCGAAACTACTGGACTAATTTGAAAAATTCTTTTACTTTTGGGAAGCTATATTATCAGCGATATTTATATAGATAAGTGAACAAATATTAAAAGTGAACTCACCCATCACAACAAATTGTGGAGTTTTCCTCAATATCTTAAACAGTTTACTTGCATTTTCCGGTTGGCCAAATATGATGTTTTGTTGTGAAGTAAACAAATGATTAACAGCTTCGTAACGAGTACTCTTTGTAGCCATATTAACAATCTTCTTTCCATAAGTTCTTAAATGCATATTGTTCTTTTTCAGAGCCGCAAAAACTGGTGTTTTGTCTTCCATAGTTATTGAGTTGACATGCAAAAATACAACCATTTTGGACGTATTAAACCAATTGAGACATTCTCTAGCTAAAATCCTTTCAAATGGGTTATCAATTATTTCTTTATGCCTGACGTCTCCTTTATTACATTTCAGAACATCAGGCAGAGTGTATTTGGGTGGACCATAAAAGGGTTTGCAGAGATCAATCAAAAGTTGTTTTTCAAAATGAGGTTTACGTGGTCTCTGAATATTAACTTTTCTCGCAAATCTTTTCGTCATCATCAATGGTAGTTGAGTAGACAAAAGGCCTGAAAAAGAAATAATGTGTAATGTGTGTAATATTCATAAATTTCACGACTCGTAGGTACCGGTCAATATTTCAATTTTACCATTCTGAAGGAAAGCCATTATATGTCCCTTTATACTTATTATTAATAAGATTATTTGTATCGACGAGATTTGTTTAATTTTATTTAGTTTTCGCAGAATCAGTCAACTTAGCACTTGTTTTGTTTTCTAATCTAATATAGGTTATATTAGAAGAAGTCAGGATGCCATAGAATAATAAGAAGACAGACACCACGCCACAGGTCATGCAAATTGCAAATTGCAATGCAATGCAATATGCATGCATGTTTGACAGTAGCATGTGGTGACATGAGTGAGTGTCACATTGGCCAAACATACGGTACTCTTCTCTACGCAGTCTTCGCATCTTGGTCTGTGACAATATTGTCATCATCTTCACAAACTATAGCTGGAAAAAGTGAAGAGTTGGAACGGAACCGCATGAATGCACAATATAAATGCTCGTATGGCAATTAATTTCTCTAATTCTAGTTTTATCTAGTATTTTGTTCTGTGTCAGTGTATGTAAGTGTCTATGGTATATAATATGTATGTAACAGTGTTGTAACAGTGTAACCAAGGAGAATAGAGGTAAAGGAGCGCAAGCTCCGTGTATTAAAAGTGTCCGTTGAAAGACGACGAACTGATGGCTCTGGTTGCAGCTAGTGATAGTAAACAATTCAACTCAGCGCGCACTTCACTCCGTTTCATTTCATACTCTCAAACTCTCTAGATCACTGCCCTAGACACACCAGCGCCATCTCAATTCGACGATTTTAGTTGCCACTTTTTTAGTTTAACACCCATATAAGATTGTTCTCCTTATCTCTACGCTCCTTAAGTGTAACTCATGTCGTGTCAATGTCATTGTCATGTCGGCGGCATTGTCGACTGACGACTTTACAATACAGGAGACGTATTTTTTTAATGTATAGATATATTTAAGTTTCAATTTCCTTTTACCACATTTTACCATACCATTAAGCATTTATTATCCTCCTCATTACATTTATTTATTATTAAATTAAATCAATTATTGTACATTGTGGTCACTGATTGTCTAATCCCAGTAATTTATTTATACGTAAGTATTTTCAATAGCTATATAAATTCGTGTCCATAATGTCTTCACTTCACTTTTCAGTCGGATTAGAATTGAATTGAGGTTGTAGAACCTCAATTCTTGGTTAGGATTCTTGGTAAAACTCTTGGTTAGGATTTAAAGAATTAATGGAGAGTTGTAGTTTTGATTATTTATGTTCCTCTTTTACATGTGTTTCCATGTAATGTCAATTGAGATCCTTGATTTACCTCTATGTTTTTTTCATAGATCGTAATTGTTTTCAGATACAACAAAATGCGGGGTAATGGTGATGATACTCCACCCTCATCAATAAACGGTGACGAAATAACAGGCATGGAGGAGGATGGCGTTATATTTCTTGATGATGTGGAAGAAATACAGCTCGGTGATGAAGAGATGGATGGATGGCAATTAGATGAAGAAGAGGAACCTCCAGAGGATCTTTCAAAGTTAGTGTTTAATAAACACGATGGCTCAGTGTTCTGTTGCGATATACACCCTGATGGGAAGTTAGCGGTAACAGGAGGCGAGGATGATAAAGCCTATGTATGGTCCACAGAGGATGGTCAAATATTCATGGAGTGTACTGGCCACAGAGATTCTGTTGTTTTTGTTGGATTCAGTTTTGATGGAGCTTTTCTAGCTACAGTGGATATGAGCGGAGTAATTAAAGTTTGGAAAGTAGTGGAAAATAATCTCAAGGATCCGTGGCCCCTCGCCTTTGAGTATGAAGTAGACGACTTGTCATTTAGTCTATGGCACTTTGGAGCGAGAGTGCTTATTTGTGGAGTAGTTGATGGGGATATATATGTATTTAAAATACCATCGGGTGACACAAAAGTTCTACAAGGCAATAATTCCAGAGCAGAATGTGCTAAGGTATGATATTCCATAACATACTTTTGGTTACAATTAATATTATTTTAAATAAATAAAAATGCAAAGCCAACATTAAATAATAGATTAGCTACTCATGATGTCATAGACCCCTTAGGGTCTTTTCTGGAAGCTATTTGAATAAAATTGTTTCTTATTGAATTCATATTCTGATTGGGTTTTGGAAAAATTTTACACTGAAACAATATAAGAAAGTATATTAGATGTTTTTTTTTTTTAATTTTTAAGCTTTTATTGGGTTCAGTATGTCAGTGTACTTAACAGAACTGGTATTACAGCTTTTTAAGGATGGGGTACGATTAGCAGCTGGTTACGGAGATGGAACTGTTAAAGTATGGGATTTGAAAACAAGTAAAGTGCTATGTCAAGTTAGTGAGACCCATGAAGACAGTGTGACAGCCATAGACACACATCCTGACAACAATTTAATGGTTTCGATTTGTATGGCAAGTAAGTGTTGTTCTGCTTGTTAATATTTTTCATACAGCACTCCTTAACTATTAAAAGAAGGAGCCTTGAACACTTGAGTCAAATTAGAATTCAGACTTTCTTACAGTAAGCACCATAAAAGTAAACAAAAAATGTACAAAATTTAAAAAATATCCAAATTAAACCATTTTTAAGAATCAAGTTTAGGTATTGGCTAGAAAAAGCTTAAATTATAATGATATTAACCATTTATACCACAATTATTTTACATTTTTTAGGTATGCATTGAAGTGTTTCAAATTGCTTTTTTTTACTGAAGATTTTAGAAATATTAAACTTGACAATTTTAACTTTGTATTTTCAGACACATTAATTTTGAGCACATCAACGAATGGGAAAGTTGTTCATAAACAAGCAGTTGCTATTCCAGCAACGGAAGTAGTTGCTTTTGCCCAAGATCCAGAACTTAATTATTTTGGATTAGGTGAGTTCAAAATGTTTTTATATGTTAGGGGCGATCCAAAATGGAATAATACCTATATTTATTATGTTTGTTTATACCTGTGCGATCAATATCACAAGTTAAAAATATAAATCTTTTTCTATACCTATAACTACTCATTCATACATATTGGACATACACAGAAGTGTGGCCGTGCTCAGTTAGTAATTTATATAAGAAACTTTAAACTAACTTGAATTTTATATGACACTATCTGATGCACGCGACTTCGTCCGTGTAACTTTATAAAATACTAGCTGGTGCTCGCGACTTTGTCCGCGTTGATAAATATAAAACGCCATCTAACGTAGTGGGTCGCTAAAAATATCACCACCCAGTTGGCATGTTAGTCGCTTCACCTGATTTTGGATAGATGGCGCTATCTCCCAGGCCAAGCCGCTAGTATTTACTTTTGTTTTAGATTTCCCGTAGGAATGAAGCATTTTCCCGCGGTAAAAAGCAGCCTATGTTCATCACGGATAATGTCGGCTTCTAATGGTAAAAGAATTTTTCAAATCAGTCCAGTTTCGGAGCCTATTCAATACAAACAAACAAACAAACAATCAAATCTGTCCTCTTTATAATATTAGTATAGATAAGGATAGCAATGCAGTGAAAATGTTTAGTACATGTTTGTTAAAAAAAAACAGACTATAGTAAAAACTTTCAGTGAACTATGGAACAAGTCAATCGGTAATGAGAGTGTTGTTTTTTCAGGAACGTTGAGCGGTTCAGTCACCATCTGGGATGTGGCCAAGCAAATGGTCCGTCACGAGTGTGACAGTGAAACGGGAGTCACCAAGATGACTTGGATCAAGAACCACCTCATAACCGGCTGCACAGATGGCGCCATTCGAGGGTATGAGGGAAAATCTGGAGTCCGCAGCCTCCTTCTCACTGGCAATCGATCCGAGGTCCTCGACTATTGTTACAACGAAAAGACCAACACTATACTGACTTCATCGGATGATGGCATGTGTCGGTTGTTTACATGCGAACTCAATACAGACAATTAATTAGTATGTTTGTTATTATCCACATGAATGAATTATGTTATGTATATTTAAATATTAAAATAATATTAAACAAATTTTTTTTTTTTTTCCTTTTTTGTCTGTTTTGACGTGACACGATTGAGGGAGTTCCCCATTTAATTTATTTTAATGAAATTTAATATGACAATATAAATTGGAGCAAGCTGTATGCGGCCTATATCTACACTAATATTATGAAGTGGAAAGATTTGATTTTTTTTGTAGCTGGTATGTGTGTTTGTTAGTAATGGATAAATTAAAAAACTATAACTGTAAGAACTCCTCACCTATAAAAAACTACATTATCAGCCAGTTAAATTACATAGGCTGTATTTTTTTAGACATCATAAGAGTTCCTTTGTTTAACGTTTGTTTACAATAAGTAAATTTATGATACATTGTATTATAAATTTCCCTTTGCCTGTAAGTCATTATTTAGCGTACGCTGCGAAAACTTCATACATAAAATATTTTATCTACCTACTACATGATTAGCGCTCATCGTTAACTACCCAGTTAAAGATTGTATAAGGTAAAAAGATATATTACACAGTACTTTGTTGTGGTGTCTTACTAAATATTACCGTTTTTTGTTTAAAATAGTCAATCAAAATACGTGTACTCAAGTTGTAGACTCGAAGAGATGACTTTCGTATCATAAATTAAAATCTGGTTTCATTGTAATGTAAGTATGCTGACAGAACTGAAAACTGGAACAAATTACTTGTGTATTTTTTGAATTGTCAGGAAATATTTTACAATATTATACTTATATTTTTAAATTAATATCAGCGCCATCTCTGTTCACATTGATGTATTATTTCAATTCAGTTAGTTTTAGCAAGAATGTATTATTACGTAACATACTCTAGTTTCAGTGGTATTGTGTAGATGGCGCAATATATGAAAATATACAGATTTGTCGGTTACACGTTTGACGTTACGGTAAGGTCGCGAGTTCAACGGTTTTTTTCAACGCAAAGCCCAACGCCATGTCAAAAATGCCCAACGCGCCTGAAGAAGTTTTCACTTCAAAAATCTCATTGTAATTAGTTACAATTTGGAAATGATATGAAACAATCCACCTCAGATATTTTTATGTGAAAATTGCTTAGTATAGATAAATGAAAAAAAAAATTGTGCTGTATTACTATAGAAGTTTCAAATATTCAATATCAACAAACCGAACCGAAGTAGCTACATAGCCCTGTCATTGACCTCCATTGAATGGAATACAAATTGTTAATATCCTGCATAAAAACGACCCGTTGTCATCTTATAAAAAAATTACTATACAAAAACTTATTTGTTATCAACGTTACAGTAGTTCTATAATCAATGTTTGCTAAACCAACACGTGGTTACACACACTGGTTAAACAGACGGACGGAAGAACAAAAATGACTGCACGCACTAAACCAAACTTGGCAGTGAAATTATTTTGAAACACCAAAGTGAGCCTTTCTCTTTGCGTAATAAAGTTTAATTTAGCTCGACTCACAGTTACACCCTTGTCACATTAACATTCGACTTGCTCCACCAGGCAGATGGCCTGCGATTGTTGGGCTCGCCGTGTGTTGCTTTCGATCCTTTGAAGCGAATGAATACTTGACTTGAAAATTGAATTGTTGAAGACACGCCGCGCGACAAATACAGTTACTTTATTATACTGTACTGTAATATCGTTTCTTTTCTTTCTACCACTTACAATTTCGAACGTATTCTGCGTCTACGTTTCTTTATATTCTTTTTTTTTAATTAAATATTCAAACGTGCCAGTGACATATTAACCGTCGGTAAAGACTTGTATTTTATGAATAATTTAACCCGGGATTTAAATGTTGAGTGCCGAATGATGGAATTATGTAAATTTTAATTTTAGTGATAAGTGTTATTTATATATTATATGCGTTTTATCCGCATATGGTGTTACGGTTTCCACGTGGTGTTTCCCGCCACGGTTGTCTCGTAATTTAATGATGCAATGTTTGCATGACGGAAGCCCAGATTTTTTTTAATTATCACTCATTAGTTTGTATTATCATGAAATTAATTTTGACAATTTGAATAGATTATTATGTGCAGTTATTTTGTGTTTTAATATTTAAAAAAGGGGTACATTTTACTTATAAAATAATGGCGAAAGTAGCCGCTGTGGAAGGCCTTACGCCTAAAGCTATGGACACATCTGCTGGCGAAGGTGGAAGCGATGAGAACAGTTCAGGTGATGGTGTTCGGTTAAAAAAGGAATTGAGTCTAATGAATGGTGTTGCAATTATCGTGGGAGTTATAGTAGGGTCGGGGATCTTCGTGTCACCCAGCCTGGCGCTCAAATACTCTGGCTCGAAGGGTATGGCGCTCATCGTATGGGTCCTCTCCGGATTTCTATCTATGATTGGAGCTTTATGTTATGCAGAATTAGGTAAGTTAAATTTGACTCTAACTCTATTTTTTTTTATCAGTGTTACTAATTTTGAATTGAACCATATAAGGTGAAAGAATGAACGATAAAAAGCCTTCGACATTTTTTCATAATAACGTTCATAATTAAATTAAGGTTTTGATAACATTTTTAGTAAGTAGTGGCTGGTCATAAATTTAAAAGCCCATATGGTGGCAGTAACCACATTGCATCCTCACAGAAGACCACCGTGAAATAAAAGCATGAGTGCTATTGTGTTTCGATGAAGGGTTGTCGAGCCCATTGGCGACGGTAGCCATCTAACTTTAAGTTGACCGCCAACCTGTTTTACGTCCTTTATCAATCTGATCAGGGCTATAATCTTAAATATCTGATATTTGAGGGCATTATCATTATCATTATCATATTACTTGACGATCTTCAAAACCCTAGTTGTTTAAAAAAAATCAGTTGATTATACCTCGTCAAGTAATTCAAGTAGGTAATGAGAATTTTTCTAAAGTCTAATACAAATAAATAATTATTATAAGTATTCCAAACTCTACCCAAGTAGTACCTACTATTATCCCTTTTTTTTTAAAGAGTTAGTCAATAATTACATTCTATAATAAACAAGAAATGTTTAACAGTATCAGCTACTTTTACGGTATCATGCCTATCACATTCCCAGTACATATTTAATTATCTATTTAATTCACTCAAGTGCCGAATCAATCAATCAATACTAATAAATCTGTAAGTTTAGGTATTGTATGTATGTATATTCCTCCATAACTCTTAAACGAAATAACTGATTTTCTTGAAACTTTGTAGATAAACAAAGGCTACATTTTCTTTTTCAATAGCGGACGAAGTCGCGGGCGCCAGCTAGTAAAAAATAAAGTAACCACACGAAAAGCCAAATTTACTTGGTCAGCTGAAAAAGTTTCGTTTGTACCTAAGTACTCACCTAAGTACACCTAAGTAGTACACGTAGGTATTTATTTAACTCAGTGAACTGATTGAATTCCTTTTATAAAAAATAATTTTACTAAATTGATAAATTTTAATATTATACTGAAAAATGTAAAACCTAAGAAAATATCCGACATAATATTTAATACTGTGGCGACGGTGGCGCCACCACTAAATTTTTATATTTTTAGACAATCCCTCAGGGACCTAAAATTTTTTCAGGATAAAAAGTAGGTATCTTATTATGTTAATCCAGGTATCTAACTGTGCCAAATTCGTCAAAATCCGTTTACCTGAAAGAGTAACAAACATAATAATTGTACATCCTCAACTACATACAAACTTTCTCAATCAATAACTATACCAACATTTTAGTTATAAAAAAAAGAATGCAGTCCTTAAATTATCCATAATTATTATTCAAGAGTTAAAAACATCATTAAACTACTAGGCCCCGTGATAAGAATTACGATAATTTGTAATAAGTTCTTGGTACAAGTGATAAATGTCCTCCTGGAACTTACAGCACGACATAAATACATGCGTTCCATACTTATTAAGCACCTATGCCTTTTTGAGAATCGAACGCTTTGAAAGGCTTCGCAGACAATATTTAAAAACCGGTCTTTCCAAAACTGGATATCTGGCGATCTCGAGAAGCAGGGCACGAAAATCATTTGCACACGCATCAGAGTCGTAGTATTTTTTCTATTTGATTTTCTTGATCGCATTCAAGCGGAGTCTCAAGTTAATTCGTACGGGATATAGGTACCTACGTAAATTAGGATTATATACAATGTCCACTGCGTGACTAGCGCCTGCCACTTGCTTACTGCCGCCGAGTGTCGCCGATTATAATATTTGTCAGTATTAATATTGACTAATTTTATCAGTAGGTCTAGAATGAGTTTATACCTAATGACGGCACTCGCTTGATGAAAAATTGTTAATGGTCAATGTCAAATTTACAATTTTCATTGAAAGAATACGTTGATTTGTACAGACAACATGGAGTCGCAAGACAAATTATACGAAAATACGAGAAATTGAAAATTAACTATACTGTAAGAGAAAAGAAAAAACAGTGTCACTCCGGGAGTGTCGACAAAGGTGGAACATTTACTTAAGTGTGTATTTTGAATCTTCAGAAAAGTACATAGTTACATACCTACTTACTGTCGGTTACACGGTTACATTACCTACATGATAAGTCGCGAGTTCAATGGTTTTTTTCCTATATCAAAAAACTTCAATAAACGTAAACTATCGATTTATTTATTAATTCAAATGTGGATAGTATAAGAGTTTGATAGTTTAATAAAATGCCTCGTTCATCCTACTAATTGTGTCCCACAAAAAGAAAACCATTACGTCTCAGTTTGTAACTATGCCCCGTTTGTCCCGAAATATATTTTCTGTTTATTTACTCCCAGGTTTGTATGTTATCGAAAGACTTTGATACAGGTTCTACGTTTGATACAGGGGTCAGTACAAACATTAGTGTACTAAAACGATAACAGTCTATCGAAATGCTACTATGACTTTATGTACTGTAAAATGTAAATATTTTTTTTAACATTTTAACCATATACCTATATACTTAAACTAGAAACGACATATTGTAGAATCGCTTGACATGAAAGTGCACTAATTAAATTCTCAAAATAAATCTTACACACCTAAGTATATACATACTTAGGTACACGTAAGTATATACATATATTATATTAAATATCAAGTAACAATAAATAATTTGCCGTCTGTTCCTCTGTATGTAGGTAAGTACGCTTAGGTCTTTTAAAATACGCAACGGATTTTAATTTTAATGCGGTATTATGAAAAGAGATTTAAAAAAGGAAGGTTTTTAATATATTTGCAAAGAAGTCCGCGCGAAACCGGGGGCGGCCTATAAGTATAAAGAAACTTGGTAGATTAACATTTAGATAGGATAGGCTATTTTTTTCATTTTTCAACGCGGACGAAGCCATCTAGTAATTATTATAAAAATTATAATTCTTCGTAATATAAGACAGTAGCTTCAAAATTTTGTTTACTCATTATCAAAACCATTTTTGTAACAATCAATTTTAGAAATTGGTACCTATAGGTATTTATTTTGTTGCCTGGTATTTGTTGAGTCAATTGCTTAATTTTCAGGTACAATGATCCCTAAGTCTGGAGGTGACTACGCGTACATAGGAGAAGCCTTTGGATCGCTCCCTTCGTTTCTGTACCTATGGGTGGCGCTGTTCATTTTGGTGCCGACAGGAAACGCCATAACCGCACTCACATTCGCACAGAATATCCTCAAGCCACTGTGGCCACAGTGTGAACCACCCGGGCATGCTGTTAGTCTGATCGCCGCTGTTGTTACTTGTAAGTAACTTTATGTAATACTAGCTGGTGCTCGCGACTTCGTCCGCGTTGAAATGTATAAAATTCCATCTACCTTGGAGCGGATCGCTAAAAATATTATCAAGCAGTTGTCATGTTAGTCGCTTCACCTGATTCTGGATAGATGGTGCCGTCAAGTGTATCCCGGGCCCAGTTGCTAGTATTTATTTTCATTTTAGATTTCCCGTAGGAATGAAGCATTTTCCCGCGGTAAAAAGTAGCCTATGTTCATCAGGGATAATGTCGGCTTCTAATGGTAAAAGAATTTTTCAAATCGGTCCAGTAGTTTCGGAGCCTATTTAATACAAACAAACAAACAATCAAATCTTTCCTCTTTATAATATTAGTATAGATGAAATTTTAAGATCGCATAAAGCCGAACGACGTCTATCTCTATAGTTATGTACCAGTCGGGCTAAGAATAGGTTCATCACCTAGAAGTCGACATTTTCTTGTGTCAACTGCCAGGGCAATTATATTAGTCAAGCAGAAATTTCATTTCAATGCATTAGTTTCAAAAGGTACTAAGAGTATTGAAGAGCCTTTTGGATAAGTGGATGAGTGCATGCTTAACGTCTCAGGGGCCTCGGGTTCGATTCCCGGCAGGTTCAACTTTGGAAATGAACTTTTACCGAAATCGGCGGTTATTACACATTTACCTACCTATGTATAGTATATCTCCATAAATATCTCATATAAAGTACATAGGTATCAAAGCTCTGATCAAAACTTCCATGGATAACCCTTTCTTCGTAATAGAAATTATATGAATATTTTAAAAAATTCCATAAGAAATAGGTTGATTAATTAAATTTAGAAATAAAATAAGAATAAGAATCGTTGTTGATTTGGTTTCTTGGTACATGTAAGAAAAATTGAGCTCACAATATATTTCTTACTGAACATTTTCTCGTTTTAAGTGCCCTGAATATAAACTTGTTTTCAAAGGAACAACTTTTTAAATAACGGTGAACAACAGCCTTTAAATTGTAAACCTGCTATAAGACTTTCTTGCTATAGAAGAGCAGCTGCTAAAACTATCTAAGAAAAGAACACAACAAAAAATGGGAGTAAAGTATAAATGAAAATATATAAGTTTGTAGAAAATTTTATATAGAAACTTTTGTCAGAAGTAATCATAATGCTATTCTTTTTTTTATGTTAAGTTCGACAGACAGGCTGACGGTCCACTTGATGGTAGGTGGCTACCGTCGCCTATAACACAAGCAACGCCATAAGTGCTACAAGTGCGCTGCCGACCATAGAAGGATTAAGGATAAGGGAGGAATGGGGGGTAATGGGCTCTGGCATCCCTTCCTCAATCACCGAAACACAACAACACATAACTCTGTTATTTCACGGTGGTATTATGTAAGGTGGAGTAAGGGCTGCCCAAATGACTGCGAAACGCAGTGTGCCGTACCACTACTTTTCAAAAATATAAAATTCGTACAGATATTTGCGATATGAGCAACAACCTGAAAAAAGTACCTTCAAACCGTCCTCCCCCAACAACCTCAACACCTTGAGGACTTTTAGTATGTTCATCTGGATACCGTGGTTACAGTACTGTACCAATTTTAAAAACTACACGAATTATTTCCCCTGATTGCCCACATTCGACTTAATTTGAATGTTATGGAGGATTATGATTTATAATTATGAATGAATAGCTGTTTGTTTGAAGAATTATAAAAATAATTTGATTTTTATTCGAAACTAAGCTCGAATAAATATTGTAAAAGCAATCTGGCCCTAATCTATAGCCTTAAATGGAATATGAGGACAATCTGGTGCTTAAGGTCGTTAGGGCGATCGTAAGTCGTAACTAACTGCTTTTGTACAACTCGTGTAGTATGAACACGCCAGGCGCGGCGCGGGCGGTCCGTCGTCTCCGACTCGTGATTGCGGCTGACAGGATAATGAGAGCTTCCTCCCGCATTCATCTGACACACACTCTTGTGCGGAATCACTTGGCAAACACACATATACGTATCGTAAGGGCATTTAATGAGCGACAGTTTAAGCTGTTAGGATTTGAGCCCACATCCGCATATTGATGCCTCTTGACACCTGACTGAGATTCTACATTATGTGATACTAGCGAATGTTTAAGCGACAAGTCTAGCGTCCTGCTCCCGGCTTTGCCCGGGATGCAATGTTTTATAAACACAAAAAACTTGCATGTTTGACAATAGCAAGTTAGACCATTAAGAGCCCGTATTCTCTTACACAGAGAAGAAATCTCCTGTGGCTCAACAGTGGGGCATACCTAATGTATTATAATATATGCCAGAAAAAAACCTTTTTCGTTTATCCCTCTTTCCATTAGTGAAAACCGTATCAAAATCCGTTGAGTGGTTTATAAGTAATTACAGTGGAGAAACAGACAGTCGCGGACAGTCTCAGCGACTTGGTTGCAAAACCGCGGCACAATGTGCCTTGCACTTTCAATAAATTTTAGAAAATGTATTAAAAATGTTAAATTTTGATTTCAGGTTTTCTTACGGCGATCAACTGTTACAATGTGAAATGGGTGACACGACTACAAGACTCTTTCACAGCTGCGAAGATTCTCGCCCTTCTTCTGACGTTCTTTGCCAGTCTGTGGTACACTTTCTCGGGTCACACGGAGAATCTTGAATCTATGATGACAGGTACCATCACGTCGCCCAGCGCCCTCGCCATCGCATTCTACACTGGATTATTCTCATACTCCGGATGGAACTATCTTAACTTTGTCACGGAAGAATTGAAGGAACCTTACAAGTGAGTGATCGTTTGAATCTACCAATAATATGCACGTCTCATGTAGTTTCAAACAACAAGCAAGCCTACTTCCTTAATATTGCATGTTAGAAATAATCTTTTACATATTTAATACTCAACTGTATTATATAGCTATCAAATTCTGTTCTTCACGACCACCTCTGAGTAATATCCTAGACTCCCTATGAGGTGAAACAACATTAAAGCTATATCCAGATGTAGACATAGACATAGAGATTTAGATATAGATTTAGACCACTTAGATATAGATGGACCTCTGTAACATCATATACCTAAGTTATTACTAACAAAGGTTCATCATCAATACTAATAATAAATCAGTAAGTCTATGTATTATATGTATGTATGTTCCTCCATAACTCTTAAATGAATTAACTGATTTTCATGTAACTTGGTAGATAAACATTTAGACGTACGGGACACAGGATAGGCTACTTTTTTCTTTTTCAACGCTGACGAAGTCGCAAATACCAGCTAGTAATGTATTAAAAATTTACCTAAAATATTTCATTTTTAATTCCAGGAATCTTCCAAGAGCTATCTGCATATCTATGCCAGTAGTTACACTAGTCTACGCCTTGACTAACGTCGCATACTTCGCTGTCCTCACTGACGTTGAAATCAGAGCTTCAGAAGCCGTGGCCGTAACATTCAGTGAGAAAATTTTGGGTATGGTCTCGTGGATCATGCCCCTCTTTGTTGCGCTGTGCACTTTTGGCTCTTTGAATGGCGCCATCTATGCTTCATCCAGATTGTTCTTTGTCGGCGCAAGAAATGGACACTTACCGTTGGCGATATCGTTAATTGATATTAAAAGGATGACGCCTGTACCTTCACTCATTTTCATGGTAAGGGTTGTGGATACATTTGATCTTGTAAGAATAACGGAATTTTCATTTATCATATTAGGGATATTTACCACATGGCGAACCCATTGGACATTTGAAAGAGTCCATTGAAGTTTTTCGCCTTAACTTTCTGTCTGAGAGAATTTTTGAAAAAGTCAAAAACGAAAAAAGCTATGGCCGAATTAGTGAAAAATTATTTGAATTTTTTTCCGAATTTTTTATTTTGTCGCTCGATATTTTGGAACGAAAAAACTCCTCTGGACAATTTAGTCAGCTACAATTTGAGCGTAAAATAAAGAAGATCGGGTTAAAGGTTTGCCCTGTAGCTTAACCTTTTTGAAAGAAATCAACTAGTCAGAACAACATAATATTTTTTTCGAATTCCCTAGATTCATTTCCAATGTCGTGTGAGGCACGAAATCTGTTATTTTTTTTTTTTTGGAGTCGGTTGAAAAGTAAATTATTTCTTTATTTGTTTCAGTGTTTAGTCACCCTCGTGTTGCTAATTATAAATAACGTGGAGTCTTTAATCGTCGGCGTAACTGCAGTGGAGGCAATATTCACTCTTTGTTCGGTGACCGGCCTCCTGTGGCTGCGATACATACGGCCCGATCTCAAGCGTCCCATCCGTGTCAACTTGTTGTTGCCGGTTGCTTACATCATCATTTGCATATTTCTTATAGTGTTGTCGTGCTTCAAACATCAAGTGGAAGTCGGCATCGGTGTCGCTTTCATTACTCTAGGGGTTCCTGTCTATTTCGTATTTATTAAATGGCAAAACAAACCTAAATGGCTGCTGTCAGCCTGTGATCACTTCAACATTATGTGTTCCAAAACATTCCTCTGCTTACCAGAAGATTCAAAGGAATTATGATCAACGAACTATAATAGGTGCGTGCTTGTGTAAAAAAATACATTTCGTATAAAATTGTGTGCATTATTAGTTTATATCATCGACGACACATTCCATTAGCTGTGCAGTGTAACTTTTGTTTTTATGTATCATACTAGCTGGTGCTCGCGACTTCGTCCGCGTTGAAAAGTATAAAACGCCATCTACCGTAGCGGATCGCTAAAAATATAACCAAGCAGTTGTCATGTTAGTCGCTTCACCTGATTTTGGATAGACGGCGCTATCTCCCGGGCCAAGCCGCTAGTATTTACTTTTATTTTAGATTTCCCGTAGTAATGATCAAGGATGATGTCGGATTCTAATGGTAAAAGAATTTTTCAAATCGGTCCAGTAGTTTCGGAGCCTATTCTATACAAACAAACAATCAAATTTTTCCTCTTTATAATATTAGTATAGATATCAAAAATTAGGTATATTTTGTCAATTATATGATCCTGATTGCAAGTTAGTCCGCATTTGGAAAAATGTTTACGGTGTACGTCATTGGTTATATTATATTACATCTGTAATATGAAGCCGGTTGATTTTATTAGTTCTTTTAATCTGATGCTTAACAATACCTCCCTAGTCCTACATAAGGAGGATCAACTCTATTCTATACTATTCATAAGAAAGTGTCAGTCGGCCACCATTAAATAGTAGCATAGGGTGTGTGGCTGTGCAAGGCTGTAGTATAGCATTTTAAGGTGAAACAAGTCGGCGGCCCGAACTCATCGGTCTCACGGCTAAAATGCGTCCTCTCTCACACAGCACAAAGCGTGGGAAGAGCACTCGACTGAGATGAACTTGTGTTAAAACTTGTGTTAAAATATGTTTTTTCAAGGATCTTTTCAAGGATATCTTTTAAATTAATGCTTTTTTTTAGTTTGTATGCATACGAACCTAGTTAACGACATGATAAATCGGTATCATGTTTACTTTTGTAAATTAAACATAAAACAGCGGAGTAATAATCATTCTACATTTGTATGGAGGAAATTTGACTTGTATTGTACCTTAAGTGTTGTGGCTTCATGAACTACGCAACCAACTATCAAAAAAATGAGGAAGTCCTTCAAAAGGATTTCTTCATTTTGTTACCTTTGGCATATTTCTGTAAACATATTTAGTACAGCTTGTCCGTTTTTCAGTTTAACACCTAGTTAAACTCAGGTATAAGTTAGTCCCCCTTAATACCTCTATTCTGTCTGGAATTTCCGGAGTCTGTTGGACTGTGACGTCGATGATTAATATTATGTGAATTGGTTACTCATGATTTATTGTTTGTAATTAAATAATTATTATTTATTGGAGTGTGTAGTTTTTGACATAAAATTGGTGGCTTCTTTCGTAATCTCATATTATTTTTAATAGGTAATAAAACAATTTTATTGTTTGCCTAATAGTTGCATTGTCTTCTCTTCTGTAAAATATTTGATAATATTTGGAACTGATTGTCAACGCTTTAAATTATAAATAGTAGATATGTTTATTCACCTATTTAGAAAAATTGTAAGTGCCTTCTAATTAGTATATTATATAGGTAGATACTACCTAATTTAAAATATTTATACTAATTAGAATTTGTTGATACGAAGCTAAGTTTTAATTTGATTTGTAAAGAAATCTTTGGAAACGATCGCTAATGCTCTAAGTGAAAATGGCGGGAATTAGTATGTATGTATGTATAGGAACGTACGTAGAAAAAAAATACTACAATGGCTTTGTATATTCTACATGTATATTTTTTTTAATAGTGCCGAGTCAATATCAATATTTAATAAAGCATGTAATATTGTGTAGATTTATCGTGAAGAAATACTTGAAAGTATTTATTTACATGACACAATACTTAGGTAACATCGACACGACATACACAAATGGTTAATTTAACAAAAAAAAAACTTTTTTATTATTTTTTATGAAAAATTAATAAATGAAAAATTAAGGTAATTAAATACATTTGATTGAAATGCTTGATTTTATAGGCAACATATTTTATACAAAAAAAATTGAGAGTTATATTTTGATTCATTGATTTCATTCATGGAGAAGTTGATTTTTTATGAAAATGAAACCATATATAATGGGGATTCTTATCTATGAAAGATTATTTCTAGAGCCTCTGGTCTAATATTCCTATTATTATAAAACAAAATATTTTTCACATTCCAATAGAATTTAGAATTTCCATTAGATTTTAAGTTTTTCAATTTTACCTTTTGTACCATTGGTTCATTTTCGTACATTTTGTACATTTTCGTTAAAAGAGAGTAACTAGATATAAAATTGTGTATGAACGTCAAAAAAAATTGATCTACCTATATTTATTTTCGTTACAGCGAACAACTTTGCGTTGGTTTAATTTAAATTAAAATAAAAAATATATAAGAAATAAATGGACGTGTTTTAATTGTTTTATGTCTTTGATTTGAAGTCCTTTTGTTATCATTCGAGACTGCTTTTATTTGCTCAGATGTTAATTTTCATGATGTCACTAAGTGCATTGTAATTACATCAATATTGCATGCAACAACATCGTAACTGTATCAGGCTTACATAAAATAGGTTTTTTTTATATAATTTTTCTAAAAGACACACAAGTCCAAGTAAGCCGAAACATAAGTTCGGCTCAGCTAACTTAGTCAGGAGACTAAGTTTCTGACCTCCACTGTTTTTCAGTATGTGTCTCATCAAAATTAGTCCCAAAGCCATTGATGGGCAGTATAGCTGTCTACTTATTTCACTAAAATATTGTTTGGAAATGATATAAGTATACTTATTATAACTTTTTAATTCATATAAAAGTCATAAAAGTTAGAATCGATATTTGTCAATAAACAAAGTTCAAATATTTAACAAAAAATAACGAATTTACGCGCGTTTTATCTACACTCACAGTAGCAGATTTACTGGTGGTCAGAAAACAGAGTTTTTGTGATGAAAAACATGGTCTGCGAGGCGTGACGCTCACGTCCGTCGCCTCAATAGACGCTCACTTCATGTCACCAGTCATTGTGAACCGACTGCGGTATTATATCATCGTGCACCCGCAGACCGAGGAAATTGGTCAAATTACAGTTTTATAATCGTTACGGCAGCCGCTACGTGTTTCATTTTTGCGTACATTTAAAGAGGTAACAAAACATGGTCTAGTAGTAGCACCTAACACATAAACGGAGTTGCGTTTCCGTAAATAGGGCAGCCTAGGTCTAGACTCTAGAGTGTATATATATTGTATGTAGTTAAGTATTACATACCAATGGTACATTCCTTAACATCGAACGAGCGGATGCTTAAACTGCGACTAACATGCTGCTTGGTAATATTTTTAGCGATCTATTCCACGGTAGATGGCGTTTTATACTTTACAACGCGGACGAAGTCGCGAGCACCGGCTAGTTATATATAAAAGTGTTCTTCTTCGACCAAATTATAATAAAATTATGAAAATCTTTTTTAAAAACATCCCTGAGCATCTCGCCAACCTCCTAATTGTTGTATTTCGGTGCAGGAGTGAGGGATGCTGTTACTTCATCCCCATTATTTTTCCTTATCGTTACTTCTATTAGAATCATCAGCGTGCGTGAACAAGTGTTAATTGCTTTTGTTCCTTTTTTAATATTATTTAGAGTGGTTGACAGGCTGACGGCCCACTTGTTCGTTGGCAAAAAATATACACATCCTGCGATCTGTCAATGAAAACGAGTAACGGAGTAACGGTTGTTTACATCCGTATTAGTAAAGATTATCGCAAATCGTGCTATAACGACGACGGGAAAATTCGTTTTACCAACAATATTATTGACACAAGATATCTGCCGCAGTGGCTGGGAATGTTTGTTTTGGGCGCAGTCGATTAACAAACAGACGATTACCTAATCTACGATTTTACACACACATGGATCACATGGATTGATATTTAACAAGTAGCTAACAAATAAACAATTATTTTTATAAACAAGAATATTCAATCAAAATATAGCTACTTCCTTCATGTTTGTATATGCTTCATGTTACTATAGTCGTGGCATTTTGATTTTTCCTCCCAAAAACAAGGTGCTTTCTAGGGTAGAAAATTGCTTTAATTAAGCTCAGTAGGAAAAATGGTAAGCTGCTCTGAAGAAGCTCAATTAAACGCATAGGTAGGACTCAGCTGACCTAAGGAAACTCATTCGCTCTCAATCAACTAATTGAACGAATGCTCAGCTTGTCTCAAGGAATTTCGTGCCCAGCTTCTTTTAGAAGCTTAATTTTTTGACACCTACTCAGCTGAAATCATATAAGACAGATGTAACTGATTTAAATTTTTGGATGTGACATACAATTTGTAGTCGTTCGGATATCTGTCTGTCTACTTTATAAGATGGTTTAACTCCCTGATGTGAAAACACCACAAGGAAATTTGACAGGACTTGAAGTCTTTGTAAGACTAAAAAATTAATTGTGTAGAATGGTGGCGAATTATTTGTTTACATTAGCCGATAGTTTTACTGTATCACGACAAATTGAATTCTCGCATTCGAGAAACTCTCCTTGTGTAACTGTGAGCCCTTAAAGGTATTCTTACATAAGGAATTGTCAGACAAGCTGACGGTCCACTTGATGATTGGTGGCTAAAGTCGCCTAGTAAAGCCCGGTTTCCACGGCAAGCGAAGCGAACCCTGTAAGGATTAAACTCTATACTTGTGTTTCCACCAACAAATACGCGAGCTTAGGACTCAGCGAGCAAAATACGGAGTTAAACGGAGTCCGCTCCCGCTCCGCTCTCGGTGGAATCCGAGCTTAACACAAAAAAGCCACATGCTGCTTACATTAGTAGGATTGAGAAGACCCATTTGGTAGTAAGATGTAAGAATATAAACAACTTGAATTGGACTAATAAAATGCAAAATTAAGATTAAATTCCATAAATATATAAATTACTATTTTTTATTGGTATTTCAGCAAGTAGGTATAATTAGACACTTTGTTATTCATAAACATATAGTCCACGTAACATTGACATTGATTACAAATATTACAATTATTTATTGATAAATGTGTAATAAATTATAAATTGTAATATTATCTGTTAAGTTTATTAGTAAAGTAGCTATATCTGAGATAAAATTAAGGACAGCACGACTTAGTTGCTAGGTATACGTTAATGATAAGATTTTGTTTTCAAGTTCGAAATAAGTAGACGATTTTACGAGTAACTTCTCGAAATGATATAATCTTTATGACACAGTTGATTCTTAAAAAAACATTATACGAAAATCTTTTCAGCGCCTCTGTAGATTTATTTTATTTTATTTAATGAAAATAGCGATAGCACAACAGAATTTACCTTAATAAATTACTTTACACAAACAAAATATACAAACACATTTATATTTACAAGTCAATTATAGTCAATTGCATATTACAAGTCAATTAGTCAATTGCATATTATTATCTTTTTACTAGCTGCTGCCCGCAACTTCGCACGCGTAACTTTTTAAATTAAGTATATACTAAAACCTTCCTCGAAAACCAGTCTAATCATTGGTGAAAACAGCGTGAAAATCGGTTGAGTAGTTTTTGAATTTATTGCGAACAGACAGACATACCCACAGATAGACAGACGCGGCGGAGGACTTTGTTTTATAATATGTAAGGATAAGGATATTAGACCTAGACTGGGTGTAAAGGTTTAAAGTTTTTTACACGTAAGAAAGAAAGTCTATGAAACATTATAGAAAAAAAATCAACAATACTTGAATTAATAAATAATTAATTAATAATTCAAAATATTATAAAACGAGCAAGCGGTAGATATTGGTCTTGTAACCGTTCCATTAAAAAAACTACCAAAAACGAATTTTCTCGAAGATAAGACCCTGACAGATCGATTTTTAGACCTAAAAAACCCCTTACCCTAGATTTTCGTCAAAATCGTTAGAGCCGTTTGCGAGAACGTCGTATAAAAAATAAAAAAATACATACTTAGTCATTAAAAATTACAATATAAATTAAAAAGTACATAAAATATAAAAACGATATGGATATAGTAGCGAATAGTGTCAGTGATCATCCGATGATGTATGAGTCTTTATAAAAACAAATCATAGTACGTTATCATAGAGGAAATTCAGTTATAATTCTTTCGTAATCTTATCTAAGTAGGTACACTACTTACTTAATATTGATTCAAGAATTATTATAAAAGCTCAGCATTAATTGTATTTATCAATTTACTAGCGCTTGTATAAAATTATCAAGTGATTTGTATTTTTGTCTGTAATGAATAAACTCAAAAACTATTTACTAGACCGATTTTTAAAATTCTTTCATCTATCTATGGAAATTTGGTTTATCTAATGGTTATTTATGTTCAATAACTCAAAACAGGAATTATTTGGAACATCTGTTTTGAGTTATTTTTAATTATGAACTCGGAATTACCTTTAGATACTTGTCCCATTTCTTTCTTTAAAAATCCCTTGGAGGTATCAAATATTCATATATATATATTCATATATATTCATATATATTCAAATATATATATATATATTCGATACATAAAATTTGGCAATCCTCTGAGTCTTAAAATACAAATACTTAAAGGGAAAAAATATTTAAAGTAGATAAGATATGTTGCACTAGAAAATATGATAATTTCATAACTAGTGGCAAAGAGTATTGATAGCAAGTGAATTTTGACCAACAATACTTATATTATAATACTAGCTGGCGCCCGCGCCTTCGTCCGTTTTGGAAAAGAAAACATATCCTGTGTCCCGTACGTCTAAATAATTATCTACCAAGTTTTATGAAAATCAGGTAATTCGTTGAGTCATTGCAGTCCCGCGACCCGAGTGGTTGATGGGTTTTAGCCATCGAAATAGTAATATAATATTTTTGCAAGCAAATTCACTGGTTTTTGGCGGTAGGAGTCCTCTACGCTGCCAGGTATAGGTTGTGCCACATTATCGATCACCATGAAAATTTTTAATAAATAAATTTAACGTTTTGGAAAATAAATTTTGACCTGAAATATCCCACGACTGACTTCAGAATCTTCAGATTTACCTATAGATTGTAACGTTTGGAATCTATCCACTTCTTTATTCCTACGCGATTACGCACTAACCATTGAAGGTTAACTTTTTACCGACATCCATTCCTTAACATTCACTTTCCAATTACCTAATTTGTACCTATAACAGCCTGTATCTGTATAATTACATTGCGCTCGATTGTTGAGTCTAATTAAATGTACTTTTGGTATAATACTATTAGAACTCATTAGGGACAAGCTGTTGCAAGCGACTATGTCCGTTATTCGCTAATAATGTAGCTTTCTGTGCTCGATTGTTGGGTTTGATTATACCAAAAGTACACTTTTTGTATAATAATATTATACTCATTAAGAACAAGCTGTTGCACGCGACTTCGTCCATTATTCGGTAATAATGTAGGTGAAAAATAAATTAAAATCGACCCAGTATAGTTTTTGAATTCATTCAATACAAACAAAAATATTCTCTCTTTATAATATTAGTATAGATATAGAATATAATTTACGATTACGGCACTCTTTGTAGTAAAAAAACCTCTTTGGTCGTACATATTTTGTTTTCTCATACAAGTATCGTGAATTTGTGAGAAATTCACCAAACTGCAAACCTCGGTCAATAAATATTCCCCAAATGGCAAAGTAGGAAGTACGTGATATGTCCAACCAGACAGCTACGAATAACAATTGATATAACCACGTGACCTGCCTAACAATATTCTATTTTAATTAAGTTTAATGATATACTTAAAACACTATGAATTGTATCTTTTTTTTTTAAGATATTCGCAAATTCAAACTTTTTTTGTTAAATGAATCTAAGAGTAACATATTCTAAGATCAAAGATTTGAAATCAAAGAAGCCGGAAGATTACTTATCAAAGAAATCTCTGAATAACAAGAAAACCTATATGACCGATTTTTCCAACATAGTTTAGTAACATAGGTATAGTCACATAGTCCAACATGGCTTAGTAGCTTAGTAGGTACAGTTAAAAAAATAGTATTTTAAAACAATAATAATTCTGTTTGTGGTTTCCTTACATAATATAAAACAAAATAGTTAAAATAGATTTCAAGATGGACATAGGCTAAATATTCCACACGGGGAAGCCGCGGGCACCAGCTTTCTAAAAACAAAGATCCAACATTTGACAAAAGTATAATGTCAGGCTTCAATGTATGTTAGGAATTATAAGTATTTTGTCAAGCGTTATATCTTTTATTATTCAACTCGGACGAACTAGGGGACACCAGTTAGTTTTATACAAAATACAAGTTGCACAAAACCAAAGCAAAGTATACGAATTACACTTTAGTAACGGGCTAATAGAACCGGCCTCTTGAGCCAATCGCGTCAAGTGAAAGTAGCAGACGTACACTCCACTTCGAGACAGTAACGCGTGTGTTTCCAATTTGCATTTTGTGTGATAAAAACAAATAAACAGACAGAAGACGCGCGTGCGTTGCGAACAATCGATGCGCAGGCGCAGTCACTCAGTTTATCGTCCAGCAAAACACACTCGAAGCTGATCGGGCTGATAGTGCGTTGCGGTGGCTCGGGGCAGCCGCCCGGCGCAGCGACCGAGTCAGTCGCAACCATGCTGACATCGTGTACCGTCGTCGTGGGGCTGACGGCCGCGCTAACCGCCGTCACCATCACAGGTTTCAACATACCAACACCGGACCAAGACTTGAACAACACTCTACCCGCCGAGCAATACTTCATAGACAAAATATTCGACAAATATGGAGACAAAGGTGTCATCACGTTTGAGGTAAATATTCAACTTACATTCGCCCGCCTAACTCACAGTCACGGTTGACTAGACAAATTTCTAAATAGTTAAATTGGTGCCGACGATTTTCTAAAAAACACCTTTCCACATTTCGCCAACGGAAGTTCATCGAACTGATATAATATTTTCTTATGAAATCCAAAACAAATATATTGAACCGTTTCCTTATCTTAATCGAAAATACCTGCTTATCTGTTTATCCGTGTCAACAATAATCAATTGATAATGTGTGTGGTTCGAGGCCCGACTGTCTTGACTCCTGACACAGACAGTAGCGAATCTAATACTTACTTATTAGCCTTCTGTCTTTTATTATCTAGTTCTAGACATTCTAGACAGCTTGTTGACTAGTCAAAGTCAATAAAAATCATTATTTTAACATTTAATTAATATGTACGGTCTAAAAGCGAACGGGATTTGTCTATTACGTTGCTACATACACGTTAGTTTAAAAAAACATAACGGAAAGATCTTTGTATAACAAAAAGATGTTAGTAGAAAAAAACTAAACAAACCCGATACTATTCACACATATATATATATATATATATATATTTATATAAAGAATCTAATTCATTCACTGTGGTTAACGATGTGTGAAACATACTACAAAGAGCAGCGTCTGATAATGTAACCAACTGTCTTATTATAAACTATATACTAGCTGTTGCATGCGACTTCGTCCGCGAGACTTTAAAAATATAGGCCATGTTACTCGCTAAAGCTATAGCTTTCTATAAATGAGGTGAAAGAATTTTTAAAATCGGACCAGTAGTTTTTGAATTTGCTCGCATACAAACAAAACACAAATTTTTTATTTGTCTGATCTGTTTATTCTGTAATTATGACTTAAAACTGTTTTGATAACTGCTAATTACCTATTTAAATAGTCTTTGCTCTAAACAGTTATTAAGTTTTTCGTTTACAACAAGATTTATAAGCTAAGACAACGTCCTTACTAATATTATAAATTATGTGAATGTTAGTTTGTTTGTTACGCTTTCACGCAAAAACTACTGAACCGATCATCATGAAATTTTTCATACACTTTGTCTGCGACACCAGAAAGGACATAGACTCCTTTCGTCGTTCAACGCGGACGAAGTCGCGGGCATATGCTAGTTTTAATAATTTCTCTAAGTATATTTCACTATCTTCTTTTTAATCTTTATTAGGAGTATTTTCCTAAAAGAACATGTCACTTTACATAGGCATGTTAATTAGCTATAGGTGACACTCATTTATATCTACGAGTATATCAACTATACCTCTATATTTATGTTTAAAACTCACATACTATATGTAATGTAAAGCTCCTTGGCGTCTCTGGCACACTATTCAAATTACCTACTTAAGACATAAATTGTCCATTGGAGCCCAGCCTACGCATCTCCTTGTTTCGGACACATTGCTTCAACTGGTACACACAAATGCTATTGAGAATTATTATTGAGAACGTTTCTAAGATTAGCACAAGCAGAAGAAAATTCTAAAACCTATGTTTTTTTCAACTCTGAAACATTATAAGTACAAAGTGTAGACTTTTTTTTTCAAAGTATCGTGTCTGTACATTTCCTACATAAGTAAAATTTAACAAATTAAACAATAATAATAATAAAAGAAAGAATAGTCTAAAGATGAATTTTTACAAACGAAGCCAGATAACTAACTGGGTGACAATATAGACCATCAATTAAATGTTATAAATTAATCGCGAAACAATAGGTCTGACGAAAAAGTACATATATTTATTCGAACAGAAGTTGTTATACCACGAGTATCTAACAAAAGGCGTACGTAATAACGCTCGGATTGTATTTTGAATGATTGAAATCCATTGAAGCCACGAAAATTGAGTTCGTCGAGCATTGTTCTTGAGAAAAATAAACTAACAAATGTCAAAACATTTGCTCACAGATGTTAAGTTACAATGCAGTGCACAGCTTGAATGTAATTTTGCTATAACTTCTAAGTACTCAATTCTAATGTGAATAAAAAAATGTGTGAAAACACATTTTACGTAAATGATTTTACATGTAATGAAAAAAGAAATAGAAATCAATCAAATTGATAATCAATACTAATAATAAATCTGTAGCGGTCGGTCATGGAATAATTTACTTTGTTTTCAGAAATATCGTGTATATAGGCTCTATACATGATACTGAAACTAAATTGACGATATTTAGAATTTTTTTCTGTATGTATGTATGTATGTTCCTCAATAACTCTTAAACGAATTAACCGATTTTGACTTGGTAGATAAACATTTAGAAGTACGGGACACGTGATAGGCTTTTTATCTTACTTAACGCGGACGAAGTCGCGGGCAACAGCTAGTAAGACACTGTTGGCTTCTCCCGTAATTTTCCTATATGACCTGCGAAGGGGAAAATCCGGTGTTCAAAAATATATTTGATGATTGAATAACATACACCTTATCTAACGCTTTTTTTAAATGATATCTCTTCACTTCCGCATTAAAATCTGATATAACATTTTACAGAATAAATATTTATTACTATAGCTAAGTACATATTGGTTTTATTCATAACAAATTGTAAACTAGTGACCCGCTCCCGGCTTCCCCTCGAATGCAATTTATAATACTCTTTTAGTATTATAAAATTATAAAATAAAATAAAATAAGATATATAAACCGTCCTCGTCTATCTCTCTTTCCATCAGTAAAAATTAAATAGAATAAAAATAAAAAATAAAAACCTTTTTATTTATTTTTATTTATATGGGCATAATTATTTACCTCCCCCGTCGGAAATATGGCTAATTTCTATATATTTTTTTATGTTGAAAATACTATCTTTAAGTGCTAAAACTGGTTTGCTTTAGCTTTATTATTATTAAAAAATAATAACAAACCCATTCGACCAAGTTACCTTACTGAAATTATTTTGGTCTCCCATTTGTAGTATATTCTAGAGAAATTTAAGTTTTTTCATTTATTATTCTTAAATTATTTTCTAGCCATCTTAGAATTTATCAAACGATGTTTTTAATATTAGGCCTTTCATCTATTCCCTACATTTATTAGTTATACTTTTTAATATTTCCAATTTCTTCTTCTTCTTTTTTACATAACTACTTTTTTAGTTTTAAGTTGTCCGTAAGTAAATAGTAGATTGATAATATAATTTTGTAAGTTATGTTATTTCAAGATTATTTTCACATTACTTGATACAATTATTAATAATGATAATTTATTTGTCTTGAGTACACTATTGTATGATTTTTTTTAATTTGTCCAATACTAAATAATAAACTATTTTAGAAGTTAAGTGTCTTTAAGGAGTTAACTTAAGAAATTAAGTTATCCTTCTTTACATAAGTGAAAAACCGAATTAAAATAGGTTTGAGTTTTAGAAGCTATACTTAAAATTTTTACGTATGGTATGAATATTGTGTTTATCTATAAAATTATGTTGTGACCTGTATTCTAAAATAATCTCAAAAAATTAAAATTGATAAACTAGATTAAAATATATACGACTTGTAATGCGAAATATTGCACGCGTAAGTTGTACAATATAAATCATTATCAATCAAAAATTTATCAATATTCATATAAGGAGGTATTAAGAATCGTAGTAAGTACGTGAAAATACATATGTAATCATGTACTCATATAAACTGATAATTAAATGATTATTTAAAATTATGCTTGCTATTTTTGCATTACCGTGTCAACAAGTTCTTACTTAGTTAATTTTCTAATTAACTAGTAAATTTAATTTTCCTTAAGATTGGTGGAGTTGTAAAGAACACTCACTGATTTCTTAATCCAGCTTACCTATTTTTATATATACTTACGAGTATATATAAAATCGCTCCCGGCTTCTCCCGGCATATCTTCCTCGTTTATCGCTCTTTACATTAATGATAACCGTATCAAAACACGTTGAGTAGTTTAGAAAAAGTTAACGGAGAAACCTACAGAGGCGGTCAGTGTAAGATACTACTAGCGATCCGCTCTGTCTTCGCACGGCATTAGTATACCTAACTTTGAATAACTTTCTTCACTGTTACAACTGAATATGAATGATTTTTTACCTATGATATTTACTATCTGCATAATCGTGCCTTTTCTGAAATTAAGAAAAATGAAAAGATATATTTTAAAAAAATATCCTAGATTCTACATTTAAAAAAGACAAATGAGAACAATGACCTCTTCCCATTTCACATTCGCACAAAAATAGGAACAAAAGTAGGTAGGATAGTTTGAAAAAAAAGTTCGCTACGCGTTTTTTCTATTTTAAAGTTTCTGAATCAGTTTATTGAGCAGTTAGTTGTCAAGTGTTTATTTTATATTAAGTAGGTAAACGTATAATACCTCTACAATCCGTAAGAAACTTTTTAATGCTTGTCATTTGGCACGTTATCAATGTCACCGATACGGAGAAACATTAGGGCGTGGACAAATTTGAGCTGTCTATTTATTAATTGATTAGTTGACGTTCAATAATTATTATTAATTGTAATGATTTTAATCAATTAATAAACTGTTCTAGAAGCATTTGAAATTATTATTGATATCGCAGCTCAAGATAATGAGGGGAGAAGCTGTCTTTATATATATTACATTATCTACATGTATTACTATGAATCTTATATTTATTATATTACTAGCTTCGTCCGCGTTGAAAAAGAAAAAAAGTAGCCTATCCTGTGTCCTGTTCGTTCTAATGTTTATCTATCAAGTTTCATGAAAATCAGTTAATTAGTTTAAGAGTTATGGAGGAACATACAATACCTAACACTTACAGATTTATTATTAGTATTGACTAGCTGTTGCCCGCGACTTCGTCCGCGTCAAAGAAGATAAAAAGTAGCCTATCACGTGTCCCTTACTTCTAAATGTTTATCTACCAAGTTTCATAAAAATCAGTTAATTCGTTTAAGAGTGATGGAGGAACATACATACATACAGAAAAAATTCTAAAAATCGTCAATTTAGTTTCAGTATCATGTATATAGTTCAGCCTATATACACGATATTTCTGAAAACAAAGTAAATTACTCCATAACCGACCCTACAGATTTATTATTAGTATTGATTGATTGATGATTGATGATTAGGTACATCTAGTTATATGTAATCTATACATATATAAAAATCGTAAACGAACCGTGTCTTTACATTAAATTTCAAAAAAATTATGTTACTGATGTCAAAAAATAGTTTTTAGAAATTTTGTGTTTTTGAGTTTGTGCACGCTAAAGACGACTTAACGGATTTAGATGAAGTTTGGCACAGATATTAGTGTATCACTTGGGTTAGTTTTTTACCAGTTAGTCGTAAGTATGTACTAATGTGAACTTGCCTTAAGAACGTGTCCAGAATTTGCGCTGGCGAATTAACTACATGGACAAACATAATGAAATTTTCACGTTAATTCAAATATGTAATTTATATGTGAATAGTTATTCAGCATATATACTTACCTAATAAAAAAGGAAAAAATCTTTTCGCATTTTGTACTAGCTGATGGTGTCCACGAGTTCGACCGCAATGAAAAATTAAAATGTTATATTTTAAAATAATCCTTCTGAAACATAGCATTTCTTCAGGATAAGAAGTAACCTTATAATGTTAATCCAAGTAATAGAATAACTGTGTGTACCAAATTTCATTCAAAATCCACTAAGCCGTTTCTGAGATTAGCGTGCACGAACGCAGAGACAAATCAAAAATTCTAAAAACAATTTTATTGGCCTCGGTCACATAAGTACACCATGTACAAATTAATTTACAGATAGATACAAGCTGGTTTACGATTTTCTATAACATTTCTTTAACTCTCTAAAATCCAGATTTACTGTATATAAGTACTTATAACCAAACCGTTTAAGTCCATTAAAACCGCCTTGAAGATAAAACCTGTATATATATCAGAAAAAAATAAGTAAGTACTTATGTACTTATAAGTAATGTTGCATTTTGTCTGTGTAAAATAAAAATGTTTCCACATCAATTGAAACTTTGCGATTAGGTTGCACTTATCACCTTATCGCATAAAAGGTTTGTCACAATCACACGATATAACTCAACCTTCAACTTGACATTGCAGACCTACAAATTATTTGTATTATTATTATTGCCTCTTCCTCGCCGCAATCGTTTTTTTTAACAGACTTCAAAAAAGTAGGAGGTTCTCAATACGACCGTATATATGTTTTTTTTATGTTTGTTCGCGGATAACTTCGTCGTTTATGAACGAATTTTGATGTTTCTTTTTTTAAGAAGATATCCTAAGGGTGGTACCAGGATCTGATGGTGACATCCCAGAGAAATCGAGAGGAACTAGTGTGTTTGCTTTTTGATTTTGATGATTCATTTTTTATTTGAAATCTGATGCTTCCCGTGTGGTCCCATTTCAATTTAGTCCAGTACTGACAATGGCATCCATGAGAAAACGGTATCAACTCGGTTCTTTTTGTTAAAAAATTTATAACCCCTGAAACACGACGCAAAAACATGGTGTTATAAGTTTGACATGTGTTATGTGTCTGTCTGTGGGAATGGATGGATCGATTTTAATCCAGTTTTTTTTTGTTTGAAAGCTTGATGAAAGCATAAATTATAGCTTGGTTTTTAGCTATAATTATTGATGAAGATCTTTTTATACGTTTGAATACCATCAGCTCATGTAGTTTGGTAGCGATCGGACGCGGACGAAGTCGCGGGCAAAAACACTAGTTTTCAATAAATTACATTACTCAGTTTTCATTAATTTTACAAGCCCACAATTTTATTAGGTCTGTTGTATGAAATAACCGTTAAATATGTGAGTTGAACAGGTCTAACCAGAGGTTTTTGTAGGTGTATACCTACATAGAGTCGTTATCTTCATGGTCTAAGATTTAATTTGCACTTAACTGCTACAGTATCACGGTATTAATTAAAATCATGTAAGTATTAGTAACATTAGTAGCGCATGGCTTAGGTACAAAAAGAAATATTCATTTATTGATTTCCTATATTAACTGGGCTTTGTTTAAGTGTGAATATTTTGCGTTTCAGGGCTTCGAACATCTTTTGGACAGTCTGGGGTTAGGTGGACGTGTTTTCACTTCACCACATGATTTGGCCATCCATCGCATAAATGGTACATTTCGACAGCTGCATGATAACCAACATAGACATAGACGTTCGCCTTCTGGATTCGGTACGTATATGATATGCTAAATAATTTATGATAATTAAGTGCCAGTAAACGGTTATAGGCTGAGGAAGAAAGTTTGGTTTCATAAGACGAATATTTAAATAGTAATATATGCTGCCCGCGACTTCGCCCGTGTATAAAAAATAGATAAAAACCTATTCTCAGACCTATCGAGTGTACATATAAAATTTCATCAAAATCGGTTAAGCCGTTTTAGAGGAGTATGGCAGCTAACACTGTGACACGAGAATTTTATATGTTATATTAGATATATTTATTATTATTTTTATATATTTCTTATAAAGGTTGTCAGGCAAGCTGACGGTCTACTTGATGGTAGTTGATGGTTACCGTCGCCTATGCACACAAGTAACATTGGACCCTCTCTTAATTAATTTTGAATTAAAATTATTTCAATAGGTGTTAATTGACCATGACTGATATCTTATCAGTCATGGTGAATAACTAATTTTTTTTTGTTGCATTGGTGAAAGAAGGAAACTTTTTTAAGTCTGTTTCCAAGGTGAATTAATGTTTGAAAGGAAATAGACTCTTGTCGTCACCTCGAGTTATTGTCACGTACCTATATTCAGGCTTTTAACCCAATCGCATTGACCTTCGAGACAATCGTGAATAAAAAAATGTAATATGTATCTAACTAGGTATACGAGTCCTATGACTAACTAGCTATGTCCATCCATGCTGCTTTCAAAAGCATGCACATGTCCGCTTTTCTCGGCTAATCTCGCTAAATTATTGGGAATTCTTCTGGCCTATGACCTTCCTTAAGAATTGGGCTATAAAATGCAAAAACAATTTATCAAATCAGATTAGTAGTTTCAGAGTTAAATCTCTTCAGTGTTACTATTAGAATAGAATACGACTTTAATTTTCTTTCACAAGGAACAGTAACTCACATACAGACGACCTTGTTAAATTAGCTCTTTTAGTGGTAGATAATATAAGATAATAAATTTTTCATAAGAATCACGATCACAACCATGCAGAAACAAAAAAAGTATAATGCAGAGAAATAAAATAAAGTTTGAGGGAAAAAATAAGGATAATATTATAATTATATCTTAGTCCTGAATCCGGAAAATTATGTATGCTACTATCATTTTAGGGTACTTTTATTTGGCGAAACATTTTTTCATTTATCGAAGTTATATCAGACGACATCACAGTGACTCTTCGTTTGAAATATCGCAAAACACACTCTGTCCTTTCAAATAGTAGTCAAGGCTTTTTTTGTGGTTTCCTAGTTATTTTATTCGACCACAATATCACCGAAACTGTGACCAATCCAACAAAATTACAATTTGTATTCGTTGTCGGCGATCAGAGCCCGTCATTCGCGACGAAATTTTTATTAAATAACTCTGATTAGATAATATGAACTCTTATTTACTTTTTGCACAAGTCAAGGGCGCAACCTAATCGAATGGTGTTTTTGATGTCATTCTAAAGATAGATACGTTCTCCGGCTTCATTCCTACTCTGGTTTTATTTATTAATTGTTAGATCTTTCCAATCAAGACCGGAAAATGAATCCGGTGTGACTTGTCCCGGCATTACGTAGAAAGCGATGCGGTGGTGATATTTCTGCTTCGGCTTTCTCACATTCTTGCATTGTGACACCATCAATTATAAGTATATTCTATCTACGTCTTTCAAACCTCATTCAAGTTTGTGATTATAGCTTATGTTGCTAATACATAAACATTGTAGGTACCTATATCACTTCCCGACTAAAAAACGCTCCAATTGTATTTAAGTATCTTACTTTCAGTTTACTATGAGTAAATAATATAATAATGTGTTTCTCCGTGTATAGTAAAAATATAACCCACACATAATAAACCTATTTCATTATTTATTGGATATTTATAATGCAGTTTCTTTTATGAAATGCTTTTAATAATATCTGTTTCACTATTATATCATTTAAAATGAGATAATATTTACTTGTAAATTAGGAAAATGTTAAATAGTCGATGTAAACTAGTCGCCTCCGCAAGGAAAGCGGAGGAGCAGTCACAGTCACCGCATCTGTCATTTATAAACTGGCGATTATCCAATTACTTACGACTGCCGTTAGTGTCCGGTCATACACATCTTGCCTGTCGACCCTACTTATAATCAAGGACCTCTCACAGACGACTACATAGATGTTACAATAGAGATTAGATATAATATTAAGTGTATTTATTACACTTCATGTATGATAAATGTTCAATGCAATTCTATTATAAAACATTCATCTTGTTATTACAGCAGATCCTATACTGAAGAAGTCATGTCTTTCACCAAAAGAAATATTGGAAGTTTACGGTATGGAAAACGAACCGGGAGTCATTACCATAAATCCGAAGACATTCCTAGAGATGTGTCCGGCGCTTGTCTATCAATTGGATCAACGGTCTTGCTACAAAACAGAAGCTCCAACGCCAAAACTTGAACGACATTGGAGTAAGTAAATTTCAGGACATATCACTCCTGATATTTCGAAAAAGTTTATTTAATGCTACTCGTAATACCACCGATTCTATATTTATACCTTACTCTATTTCCTTTTCAGCATGGATTTATGCCAGTTTGAGTATACTGGTCATCAGCGCTACTGGTCTGTTGGGAGTGGCAATAGTGCCTTTGCTCAAATCTGTTATATTCAGTCACGTTTTGCATTTTCTGGTCGCCGTAGCTGTGGGCACACTTTGCGGCGACGCTTTGCTGCATTTGTTACCACACGCTCTCAAGTCTCATGGACCTCCATCGGAACCGCAAGAAGAAACCGAAGTTATACTCAAGTGCTCGGTCACTTTTCTAACTATTCTTCTCTTTTATACTGTGGAGGCAATCATGCAAACGTTACACGGCGGCCATTCTCATTCCCATGATATTTCTCAAACGAAGACTGTGGAGGAAATCAAAACTGAGTCCTCAAAGCAAATTGAGCCTATTGAACTTGGTGCTATGATGCCAGGTTCGCCACCTCCGCCTGTTGAACGACCGATGACATCCACAGCACTGATGGTGATCGTTGGTGACGGTTTACACAACCTTACTGACGGATTAGCTATCGGAGCTGCTTTCAGTGGAGATCCAGTAACCGGTTTCGCTACTGCCCTTGCAGTATTCTGTCATGAGCTACCTCACGAGCTAGGTGATTTTGCAGTTCTACTACGTTCCGGCATGAGCATTAAACGCGCTCTCTACTATAATTTACTGTCTTCTGTGCTCAGTTTCATGGGCATGGCCGGTGGCATTTGGTTAGCAGAAGACCACGAGTCTACTTCTCAGTGGATCTATGCGGCCACAGCCGGAACCTTCTTTTACATAGCTCTAGCCGATTTAGTGCCAGAAATAAATGAAAATAATCATGGCAAAGGTATTAATTTAGTCTTAGCTGTACTCGGTATTCTGACTGGTGGTGTGATTATGCTGCTCATTGCGCTACACGAAGACTCAATACAATACCTCTTTAAGAACGTGGAACAATGATCGTCTTGTAAACTAATAAGCAATAAAATGTGATAATTATCACCACTCATGGTTGTTCTTCGCTCGTGTCTTGGTCGTTTTGTGGAATCTGTTTTAGAACATTGGGTAAAGCTGTAACATTTTGAGTAAAATTTTAACTTTAACGAAAATGTTTGATATGTAATGAAAGATTTACTACCGTTTACCCAAAACTTAGTCCAAGCCCGTTTTTTTTAGTCTTTAAGACATTTATTGCATTAGATAATTTATGAACCCATTTTTACTATAGTGTCATTGTAAATTTGCGAACGATTGTATCTGTACCTAATACTTACCTACTTCTATTATTTTTGTACAGTATTAGAGTTTTTTCCAGTATTATTAAATTAAAACAACATTCCACAAGGCGATTTTCATGCGGTTAAGTCTTTGTATTTATAATTGCAGGCTGATTACTAGAATTAGTTAAACTTAAGTATGATAAGAAAGTATGAGTTTTGTCAAAAATTTAAATTTTGAGTTTTGTGTTTGTTAATTAGAAACTGACTATAGTTATTTTATAGTCGCGTTATTTACTACTATGTTTTCTATAATTTCATATTCTCTGGACAACTTTATACAATATAAATATATAATATTTAATACCAGAACATAGCTTTAAAGATTCGAACACTTATTCTTTATGCTTAATCCTTCTATGCGCACTTGCAGCACTTATGGCGTTGTTTGTGTTAGCTTAGCTTGTCTGTCGTCCTTTACATAAAAAAAAAATCTAGCTGCCTTATCATAAAATAAATATTTACCTGTAATTTCAGTTCCAAATACCTAGTTTCCCTAGAAGAAATTCAAATTCCATAAGTTGCGGTCTCAATCCAATGGTCCATGAGCCAGCGACAGATTTTCATGACCAATCATTGACGAAATTAGTGCCTGGCTTACGGACCACAACTTGAGGCTTTCGTGAACAAAGCGATTGTTTATAAAGTCTCGGAAATTATAAAGTCGAAATGCAATTTTTCTTTACCTTGCTCATTAAGCTTATAATGTTCAGACTACAACATTTTAACTTTTAAATCTTAGTGTTGAGAGTACGATACACAGGAAGGCTCCACTTTAGCAATCTTTGGGTACCTATTTAAAGCTATGTCTGGTGACAGAATAATAAATTTTATTTTATTAATATGCCATAAAGTGATAAGTACCTAACTTAATACTATTCATTTTTGTTACTCACATTTGGTTTACGTTTAAACAAAGCAAATAGTCACACATTATAACTTTGTATTATTATAACATCTTTGAATTTATTTTAGTTAAGTAGATCCTTGTTTAGCTGTAATCTGGTGTAAATATATTCATATTAATGTAAGTTGTACTATTTGATAACGTTTGGGACCAATGTTGTGTACGCTTTATAAAACATATCATTCCATTGATATTTTGTTGCTTGAAAAGCAAATTAATGGCCTTATTAAGTTATTGGTACCTGCAGTATACATGTCGGCGGCCGATCGTATAATCCGGCAGTTCGTGATGTGCCTAACAAATCGTGATATGGCGGCGCTTCATGAAATTGCAAACAAATCAAAAAAGTGCTTATCAAATTATATTTTACCAAAAACTAATGACATCTCAAAAGGCAGCCAAATCGTCAAACGATATACTTGGAACGATCTGACTGATATTAGTTACGAACATTGTGAAACGGCGCCATATCATGATCTGCCTGGGCCTGGCACATCACGAACTGCCGGATATATTATTGGCCGCCGACATACATACAAACCCAGTTAAAATAACAGGATTTTTAAGGTACCTACATACTATCAAAGTCAGTTATATTTCTCCTTCTGTTTTAATTCAATAAACTGTGAACAAAGTATTAACCATTCGAAAGTATTAACCATATCCATCCCCTCGAATAATTAGTAATTTAGGATACCTACATGGCAGTTGTATTAAAATACTAACAAGAATAATTTATTTAAGAATTTTAGATTATATGTATTAAATTAATGTCAAAATTGAATGTGTGTATTCTTCGTAAATATCAAGTAAGTACCTCCTTAAAAATATGTTAAAATATTTATACAATACTATAATTTAATTTCTACACGAATTGATTGGTTTTTTGATTACATATAGATTTATTACGATTTATGGATTATGATTGATTATTATTAATTATTATTGATTTATAGATTATACAATGTGCTCAAAAACGTTTAAGAATTTTACAATGTTTATAAAATGAGGTATCTTATCGTGTCATGTTTTATTATAGTATGTATATTTTTTTAAAGAACTTATCACAAACTTGAATAAGCAATGCTTTCTACGAGAATTTTTGATTACCTATGTATTTATTTATTGTGTTGATATAATAAAAATTGTTGTTTAAGGATAATTGTGTTTTTCTGTAAACTTTTCAAAACTGCGGCAAGAAATTTTCTTTTTAGCGCCTCGCAGCAGTTCTAAATATGTAGATATAGGGATACCTTGCGAGAGTAACAAGGTATGCAGAAAATTTGTATTGTCTATGGATTCCCTGGATACGCTTTCTGATGATTCTAATATTGATAAAGAGTTAGTGGTCGAACAGGGTCGATAGTTGTTAACGATGGACCAAGTTTATAGCAGAGTATTTAATTCCGTCTGAATTTGCTTCCATACCTATTGGGAACTGATAATAACAAAATCGGTGGATATTGTTTGATGTTGTAACCACATAGTATCTATCATCTACATCCAAAATCTAATACACCACCCGATGTGCACCCGATAGCTAAAGGATCAAAGATTTTTTTGTAATATGGTATATTTGTAGTCGTTGTATGTATATAACATACTAGCTATCTGCTACCGGCTTCACAGGGGTAAATTTTTTTTTTGGTTAAAAAATATGTATCTAGGTACTTTTTTAATTATTGTTTTTTCTGTAAAAACGCTTTTTGTAACGATGATAATAATACGCTCAAAGTAATATGTATGCTCGTATTGTATAATGTACGTAAACGTATTCACGTAAAAGACACGGCCGTGTCCACAACACAGCCAAACCCCATTTTTTAGAATAGATTTATTTAGATTCGGTTATATAACGCAACATTCCCCTTCAACGTGATCAAAATTCATGAAACTAGCGGCCTCGTGGCTTGTCGAACTCTTTGCTGTATTTTAGCTAATGACAAGAACAAATAGGTAAGTAGGTAATCAAAATCAGAAATATGTCAAAAGTAAAAATGCTAGTAATTATGTATGGAGATCATCCATGTACATATTAATTTTTATTCACGATTGATTGGTGTGAAAAATAGTTAAAATGCATAAGTTTCTGGTAAGTCCATTATTACTGCTAAATATATACCTAGGTATATATACAGGGTTGCTATACATATTGTATAGTCGAATGTTTCAATTCACAGAGATAATATAATACCTACTGGATATTAGCCACATTTAAATCTATTGTGTTAGTATTTTTATTTCCGTTTCAAATTCGAATCGTCTGCTGTCGTAGGTATTAGTTTATTTATAAAAGGCGATCTATCTATCTATCTTAATAAATAAAAGGCGATGTGTCCTTTCAATAACAAGTATTTTGGCTACTGAGCCTGAGATAAAATTATTTGTGAATTAGTAGTAAAAATTGTAATATTTTTTAGCGCGCTCATTTTTTCTTTGCGAGTTTGTAGTTGTACTGTCGTAATACTCGTAATATGCGCCATCTAGTCATGTCTTGTGTAAGTAACTGTCTTCCCCAAATGAACTCAAAGTTCTAATAAGATTTTGTGTGAAATTGAATTGTCATTCGTCATTCATTTTATTAGGGACATAGAATAATAACTGCTTTAGTTATTATTCTATGATTGGGGATAAGTAAGTAATAAATATGTATCAGTCTGTCAGAACTTCAGAAGAGTGTAAGGGCAAAACTTGAATAAATTATGGTAGGCCAAAAGCATAGAATAAGTTCAACTTCTTTGGGCAATAGCTCGGGCAATATTGTAATCACATGCATGTGTAATGTATGTAGTGTTGTCCCGTTCTAACCATGTAATACATAGATGAGAAAGAGACAACACTAGCCACTTTTAATTTCTACACTTTTTTGACAAAATGTATATTATGCACAAACTAAATAGTAGATACTAACGTATCAGACGGACATCTGCAGTACAAATGCTCTGGACATGGGCAAGCTCACCTGATTGGTCATAGCAAGATAGAACATGACATTTGACTTACCCCGCCCCTCTCACCCCTTTGTTTTTTTACGGGCTTTAATAAGGATTCTTAATTTATTTTTAAATGGATATCATCACACAATTAAAACACAGTAAATAATGGGTACATATTTATTTTTAGGATATCCACAAACATAACATGAACTTAATATACGATTTCAATACAAACTAGAAAGATTTCTTTGGAGTCACAAAACGAGTTGTGGCAGATGGGCGAATTCACTTATTCTATTCCGTAAAGAATCATTTTTCGAGTCCTTTTTTGCACATTGCATATTATCCTGGTACACAGCACTTGTAATACATACTTAGTATGTATGTATCAAAAGATTTTTGTTTATAAATGATTATAAAAATGCGGAAATTAATCTACGCGATAATAAACAACAATCATATTTCAAAACAAAATGGCTTCTCTCTCTTATTAGAAGGGTGAGAGTCAAGGTCAAATGTCATGTTCTATTTTGCTATTACCACAGGCCAATAAATTCATATGTCTAGTGATTTTTCCTTGAAGATTACCAGCCGTGCATAACATCATAATTACATATACATACTTACTTACATACAATACAAAATTACAAATAGTACTTTTTTTATTATACGAAAGAAAACAAAAATTAATTAGAATCTATTTTAACTTTATCTGTTAAATAAATTATAACTCAGATCGATTTAGTTATATCTGTAGAAGTGTTTTAACTAAGCTTTTATTGTACTTGATTAATTTCAACTTACAATGATTAAAGGAATAGTAAGTATTTTTAGAATTTATAAAATGAAACAAAGAAATTGCGAAATATATGTAACAAAGAAATGCGTGTACTTGCTGTTTATATGAACTATTTTTATGTGTGCACTGAAATTATAAAGTAACCTGGTAAGCTTGTAGGTAATGGATTGCTTTGGTCTTAACTAGTCATAAGATTAATGGGTATTAATTAAGAATGCTTTCAGTAACAAATGTACGCTTTGATAGTTGTATGTGTGAACCTATAGCTAGCTGATTATGAAGTTAAAACAAACTACCTACATGTTGGCTTTATATGCAGAATATCCAAATACTAGCTGGTGCCTGCGAATTCGTCCGCGTTCTCTATAGCCTTCCTCGATAAATGGACTATCCAACACAAAAATAATTTTTCAATTCGAACCAGTAGTTCCTGATATTAGCGCATACAACTAAACAAACAAACTCTTTAGTTTTATATAATATAATAATATATAATAGATTTTAGAATAGGTATAACTAATTAACGTTAAATACTTTCAGAGTATATTCATAGATTATCACAACAAAAATATCTAAGACTATCTAATCAAAAATCTCTGATGAAATGAATATAATATAAAGAAACATGCCCATTTTTATGTTGTTTCTAAATATTTGATGCCTGAGTCCACCTTGCTATATTAAAACCTACATGGTACAACAAACAACACAAACTTAAAAACCCAAATTAATCAAAATTAGAATGTCAACATGACAATGTGTCCTTTTTATACAAAATTGCTTAAAAATGAAATTTTTAATTATAATTACATAAACTAAAACACAATGGGTTGTTTATTTGTATGTATAAGAAATGGTGTAAGTTAATACAGCTAATGTTGATTATTATTTCAATGAGTATGTGAATTTTGTTCTTCTTAATAAGTATATGAATGACATTTCAACAATAACACTGGCCTATAGGTAACAATAACCTATAGATATATAACTTTATTATCATGCAATGTGGTGTTATTATTGTGCAAATCATATTGCAATTTTGACTTTATTATTATTTTTGAGTCTCCACATTGCCACTATCTAATCAATGTTATCTTTTCAGATAATTTTTGGTGCAGGGGTTTATGCGGGAGTTTATGCTGCTCAAAATTATCAAGTAAGTATTGTGGTGGCATAATAAATGCATCTAGATTGTTAATAGTAATTACATTTGTTACCTATATACAAGTACATATATCAGAGGATTATTTAAAAATGTTTAGTTATGAGTACTTATTTCCTGCTTAATCATTTTATCATACTCTTATAGTTAGAATAGATTATTTTAGTCACCTCTTGGTCTGTTCTCATCTACACTTAATACTACACTAGCAGAATATCTATACACCCCTTGAAAATTAATCACTTGAACACAATACACAATAGAGGCACTCTGACACAGTGGTGTAGCTTTCCATAGATGAGCCCTGTACCCTGATAGCTACGCCCCTGCTTTGTAAATAATTATTTTAATCCATGGCAATAGAGGTCTTTTTGTTTGATTTAGTAAAGGTGTATTTGTTACCTAGTTTACGTACATAGTATCTATAACTGTAACTTAAATAATGTATATAAATTAGATTTACAAAGGAGGCTATGCTTTTATAATTGACGCTTACTAATGAGAAAACGTTTAAAGTATGTTGTAAATATAATATTAGGCTTGATTGCTATCTGGTGAATTTATTTTGAGCGGCCTCTTTTGTCTGTCACATTTCTGGTAATTAATGTAGATGATAGTAAGACGTTGAGTGCTATGATTTTAAAGTTCTTACTATTTTTTCTTTTACACAGGATACAGTAGAGGTCATTTGTAAGAAAACTGTCCAGGAATGTGACAAGACAATTAGCGATAAAAAGAAATGGTTTGTTTTTTTTATTTTCATTATTTTGACGCGAGCCTCTTTAGTCTTTATATTAATTATGTTGAAATCAATGTTTTTTGGTATAACTTTTTGCATATTAACAAAACTTACACTACACAAAAAAATTAACTGTTGTAGGATGTTTCTGATATATTAGATGAATTTTATTCACATCATAGATTTATCAATTAACCATTATAGCATATTTTAGATAAAATGATTTAATTTTAATATTCTTCTTTTCAGATTGATAAAGTGGAAGACCCAAAAGTACTTTTTGAAAAGGCTCATGCGTTTATAAAAGCAAAGATGGCAGAATTCAGCGGAGGAGACAAGGGAGGGAAAAAATGTGATTAATGATGAAATCTATCTAGGAACCCATGAATTAAAATAATAGTCTTAAAAATTGTAAATACCATTTATTTCTTATTACATATTTTATTAAAAAGTAATAAATACAACTATTGTTTAAATCTTATCTCTAAATCAACGACAGACCTCCTCCAAAATGTTCCACTCTCGTAAGAGGTTCCTCAAATGCTAACCAATCGCTCGAATGTGTGGGTAAAAGACCCATACTTTGACATTTGTACAAAGCAAGCAATATGTTCACAATGTTTCCAATAATGTAGACTATCTTCTGACCAGCAGCTTGCGTACCTTCGACCATCTTGAATGTGCTCTGTGTAGAGAACAGTGCTTTGACAGGCCGGACTATCAACATACCTACCATCATGATTGGGAATATAGAAATGGAATTTCCAGCCATGTACATTATAAACAGATTCATAGGGACCTGTTTCAGTGGTCCCAAAGCGACATCCCACAATTTTTTAATAAGTAGTAGATTGGCATCCGTGTCCTTTGATGATTCCGTGTAGCTTGCATTAGTGGATTGACTGTAACCAGGCGGAGATGGCAACTCTGTTGTATTAGTGCGGTTTCTGCAATAGTTAAGAAATTTGTAAATAATCTGCAAAATATAGACGAGCCTTCATATTATGTGATAATTATATGCTTACTTCTGGTTGAAGTCCAGAGCCCATTTGAATTTCTTGGTATTTTTCATTTGAGACATATTTGGGTTACAGAATAAAACAGAGAGAACAAAACGACAATATTTAAGAATTTATAGATCAGTATTTAAGCAATATCAGAAATTTACTAAATTAATTAATTTTATATTATAATTTATAATAGATGAATATAGAATGACACAAACGATATCTTAATTCCTATCTACTCACAAGTGACAACTTGATTGTCATTGTCATATGTCAACTTGAGAAGTCACAGAACAAACTATTATAGCAAGAAAAGTCGATTGGCTATTGGTATTGGGCCTTGGTTATTAAACTTTTAAGTAAACTCGAATCGATTTATGATTTTGGTTTTAAGGAAATAACACAATAAAGAAGAGGGATAACATTTACAATAGATCTAAGATTTTTGAAAGATATAGACAGAGTAACCAATGGTAGGTTCAGTGGAGTAGTGTACGGGAACTATAAGTAATAGGTAGTTAAATTTACTCAAAAGGAGAATTTTATTTAAAGTTCACATAGGTAATATGTTTCTATAACCAAATAGTTTCCAACATATTTGGCTATCCTGGCATAGGAACTCAGGCAATTCACCCAGAACAGATTATTCGAAGCCTTAACGGACCAAGCGAACCTACATCTAAGTAGATATAATAGGTATATGTGCATCCTGCCTGTGATCCTGAACTTGATCCTGAGGGTGTATTATGTAACAAAAAGTTGAAAAAGCGCACTTAATATGTCATTAATGCTAAAGTATGAAGAAATATAATTTATAATGTCATAAAAGTTTTAAATTCTTATTTATTTAACAATAAGGATATGATTTTTAGTTTGTTATTAATTTTAGGTTTATTTAGGCCACATCTTCGTTTCACATGCATCAACTTCTCGTGGTAGAGGCACAATGTTTGTGTCAATAGCCTTCAATTTTTCCTTTGAAACTAGGTGTTCTCGACAAAAAATGGTAATTCTGTTGCAAGCTTCAAGTAGAATATCTTCTGGCACCGTCAAAACGATTCGAAAATAGTTCGGGTATTCAAAACACTGTAAAAAAAATATACTTGGTTAGAACACTGGAATAACAAAAAGCAATACCTAAATATTTTTGAAGCCGTTTATAAAATAATATTTTCATGTCTATCGGACGGCCGTCGGACATACATTAATTTGCCTTTATTATATTATATTTCACATTAGAAATAAAAGAAAAACATTCTTAAAAATTCTATTATTTCACTTTAAAACTAAGTTTTATAGTATATTGGCACGCCAATATGTATTTTTCGCGGTTTTTTACAGAAGATGTGTGTACAGAAGATGCTATTGTAGTAAGTACGCACCTGCAACTATTGAGGCAGTTGCAGGTGCGTGGTGCACGATTGGTGCGCGAATATAGTGGGTACGCAGCTTTATATAATATGTATGTACTTATTTAGGTTAATTTAAATAAATCAAAATACAAACCGTTCCCGGTAAACAGAACACGGACTGTTCAGATACCAAACGTTCCACAAAATGTAATTCATTTTTAAATTCCGGAAACAGTGGCATTTTTATTTCAATCATCATGTACATGGCGCCCTGGGGCATTATAGGATGTAGACCTGGAGCGCGACTCAATTCTTCATATGCTATTTTTGCTTGTCCCTGCAATTTAAATAAGTCAGTCAGTTAACACCATATCTAAAAAACATTAAGTACTTATTTTAACCTATCTTACAAAATACGAGTTAGGCAGGTACAATAAATCTACCTTTTTAAAATTTATTTAAATAACAATTTTTTAGTGTTACATTGTGATTTTTGAAACATGTATAGTAGATTCATACTCTTTGACAAACTGTTCTAGCGTGTGATGATCATTGAACCCGCAATAGGTTCTTAATTTTTGGGAAGAGAGGGAAATCACAAGGTGGCAATTATGGGAACTTACCTACATAGAGAATGTGTAACATGTATGAGTTTTTTAACAACTCAAATACACTTTTTGTTTCATTTTTGTGAGAGAACCTCTAATAAAAAAAAAACGAAAAATGTTCTCACCTCAATAAATAATATGACTTCGTCAAAAAAGCTTTGTGGAGTTAGCCTCAAGATCGCCGGCAACGCGCGTTGTACTAAAGTGTTTGGTCCTATGATCCTTCCTGATAAATTTCTTAGACCATCCCGAATCTCCTTGTCTAAAATATTATGGCGGTCATGAATAATGACCCAACCCATTCGCCATCCGGGAACTAGAAACCTCTTTGTAATACCACTGCAAGTGAGAACCGGAACGTCTTTAGAGATTGATGATATGGCAGTGAACTCATTTCCGGAAAACACCAATTTTTCGTATATTTCATCTGCGATAATCGGTACACGATTTCTCGATGCTATATCTAATATTTCATGTAAATGCTCCTTAGTAAATACCGAACCGCATGGGTTTGATGGATTAATTACGACTATTGCTGCCGTTTCGTCATCTATTTGATTTTCTAAATCTTCAAGATCTACTTTCCATTGTTGATCGGGCTGCAAAATACACAGATGGCTTAAGACAAAAAATAATCTAAGCATAAAATATTCAAGATCTAATTTTAATCAAGGATCTGTCTGCGCAGTGATATATTATAAAACCAGGTATACATACATATTATTGAAGAAAATACTGCGTAAACAAACAATATGGAAATGTCGTCCACAATAAACTGGAAACTTGTTATGATTCTAGAAACTTGTATGACATCGTCCGCTTATATTACACAAGTTGTATATATATGTATCAGGTTATATTAAATAAATATGCAAGAATCCTTCTCGGGAAAGCAACTTTTCGAAGGTTTAGATATGTTGGCGTTTAATATCTAATGTCAACTGAAGTTAATTAGGTAATGTATCCTGAAGTACGGATTGCTAACAGATAAAACTCACCAGTAAATTGTAATACTTAATGTCAATACCTAAACCCAAAGCTAAAGTTTTATATATCATGAAGCCGGGTCTCGGTACAAGTATATTTTGGCCTGAATCGACGACAGCTGTGATGGCCAGTTCAATTGCATGGGAACAACCGCTGCAGAGTATGACGTCTTCCGGCTTGACTGGTCCTTGGTGAGAGCTGTATTCGGCCACGGCCTGTCTTGCCTCAGGATATCCGATACTAGGTCCATATCCACGACTCGTGTGTAATTCTATGCTGTCACGAACTGCTTGGATTACTTGTTCGGGAGGATTCAAGTTTCCAAAAGTTGTTGGATCACCTAAAACATTCGCACATCAGATCACTTTAAAGTCACATGCTTTAACAACTTTTAATAAATGTTAATTATTTTTTTCCTAAATGTTGCCTTGTTGGCCTTGACTTAATTGCAAAATTGATAAACTATTCTGATTTAGTAATGAAGTTATATTTCTTCTTAAATAACACCTGCGAACAAACTTATCTACTTATAAGATATTTAGATGGTTTTATTTAATTAGGTACATAATGTAAACCAAAAAGAAGTAAAACATTTAATATAAGTAAAATAAATCTAATTATTATAATATAAATTATAATATAAATATCTACCTTTAGATTATAGCTATATTCATAGATCTAACGGTGTGTGTCATAGTAGTGTCATAGATCTATTGGGTATATTTAATTTTGTAGGCACCTTTATAATTAAAGTTATGGTTAAAAACTATGCAAAGTAATGTTAAAATACCAATGTATAAAAATGTTCAAAATATTTGCATACAGGAGAGATAAACCTTCTCATTTATAGTTTTATTATTTACTAGCTGTGGTGCCCGCGATTTCGCCCTCGTAACTTTGTAAATTATATATGTACCTACCTCCTCGAGAAACAACTATATCCATTAGTGAAAACAGCATGAAAATCGGTGCAGTAGTTTTTGAGTTTATCGCGAACAGACAGACGCGGCGGAGGACTATGTTTTATTATGTAGTGATTATGAAAGTAAATAAGTATTTCCTGAAAATATATTTTAAATATTTTTTCAGGCTCGATAATGCATTTGCATCCGCAGTAATGCTGCTTATGTTCACTAAGTACCATAGGTTAGGTTTTTAACTATTAGGTATGAAAACAACACAATGGATTTCTGACTATCCTCATGTGAAACCAGAGCACAAGTACCAAATAGATAGGTAAATCGTATCACACCGGTAATTCATCCCGAATCAGTTCATGTTCTTTGCTGACGCGTTAAATCCATTTCATTTAAATAAATCTACATATTTTTCTCTTAAAATGCATTATGACGGAAAGTTTTATTCAACGGTATTGCAACGAATGTACAGGCTTTGGCCTGTATTAATATTCAATTCACTTGGAACTTTCCGCTATGTTTAGTATTAAGATTAAGTACCTTACAGACAGAAATCAAAATGTTTATCGAAGTAATAAGAAATTCTATGTTTTTGTTCACTTTCTTTCTTGACATTTTTCCTATAAGTAACTTGAATATATAAATAACTTGAAATAATGTCCTCAATAATACGAGTACTTATAATTATAAATTTGATTTAATGTATTCATATGTATATTGAATAAATTAAATTAAATTATACAAAGTTACTCGGGCGAAGTCGCGGACAGCAGCTAGTTTCAAATAAAACACGCTACAAGTCTGAGCGGTGCGATATAATATTTCAAAAAATTTATATTAAATTTCTAAGTGAGAATTTTCTATTTTGCTTAATTTTATATTTTCTTGCTTGAGAAAGAAAACAAATAAAGGAGAAACCTCAAAATCTATTACTTTATTACTAAACTGAATCAAAATTCAAAAATATTATTTAAATGTGTTAATAAAAAAATTAATAATACCCTTGTTGTAACTAAACAAATACCTACCAAAAATTAATGTAGTCCTACTTATTTAATTTTATTAAAAAAAATGCCAACTCACCGACTGATAGAGCTATCAACTGCTTGTTAGGATTCGGCTCAACTTTGAGACGTTCTATAATATTCCTGATTAGATTTTGGGTGTTCCGAGCGAGCGCAGAAGCGCGGACCTCCCAGGTCTTTTTACCGCGTGACCTTTGCGACATGGGCACTAAACTTGTGGAGTGTTAAAGGCTGTGGCGACGACGTCCAAATTAAAACTAAGAGTAAAGGTATCCACTCGATACACCACACTTTTGTATAAGAGTGTTAAGTGTTGTTTGGCGATTATAAGCTATCGGCTCAACAGAACTGGTTTGGAAAATGTAGATGAGATGACGACAACAGTGAACAGACCCAGTTGTTTGTAGGTATATTCCACCCTTATTTTATTGAAGCACTATATTTTATTGTATTTTTTTTTTAATCCCCGACGCCCGACGCAAAAACGGTTGTTATAAAATTGACATGTTTGCTTGTGTATCTGTTTCTCTGTGTATGTGTGTTGTGTATACGTGTCTGCTTCCAAACGGATGGACCGATTTTGATTTGTTTTCTTTGAAAATTGACTGATCGCGATCGTTCTTAACTATAATTTCACTAATTTCTAATACACGTTTGATTCATGTGAATTTTGGTACCTAAGTATATTGGTTATTTTGGTGGTATTTTCATGACATGGTAACCTTGACCTGATGCTGCAGCATCAAGTAGTCTTCGGGATATCAAACTTTTTAGCAACTAAAGTTAACACCAGATATAACAACGTTTAAGTTCAGCTTGTAATAGAAACGACGTTTCAATTTTTCCACATAATGTAGTTCTGCAGACAATATCATCTTTATGTCTTTAACATATTATATTAAAGAAAAAAAAATACACGTAGTTTAGGTTGTTACTTCTAAGAACCCAAATGCGCCTTTATACTATAGCAATAAGTACTATAATATAAATATGTAGCATATAAATATTTAAAAGAACTTGTAAAAATATTTTTGAACCGGTTACTGGACTACTAATAAGGTAGAGAGCTATATAGATTGGAATTTTTGTCTTATAGGTAAGATTCAAAGGTTAAATATTAAAAGCGTATAGTATAATAATATATTCAATATTATAAAGCGTTATATAGATAGGTATATCAAAGACTTCAGCACAAGCAACTGACATCGAAACACTCACCGAAACACAACAGCACACGTGCTACTATTTCACTGTGTGTAAGGACTGCACTGTAAGGACATCCTTACAGACGACTGGTTACTGGTTACTCCTCCAGACGAGTTTCCCAAATTCTAATACATCCAACTCGTTTCCAAAGTTGATCCTGCCGGGCCCCTGCAACAGAGCTTTAGGGCAAGCGCCATAACCCAACCTTTAGGTTCATCCAACGGGCTTGTTGGACTAAAAAAATAGCGTATTTTATACATACATAATATGTATAGTGTAAATAGAAAATATATAATATCTACAGCATCGTTAGTCCTCTAACACTTGTTGTAGATAACCAGTATGGACACGCCTCCAAGCTAAGAGATAACTTCATAGAGCGACTTGTCGTGGAGGTCAAGGAGAACCGAGGAAGGTCTTCAACGCCAATGTCCTAGCAACGTCTGCAATGAGTGTTATGAAAGGCAAAGGACAAAGGATCATTATCATCTCAGCTATAGGAGTTATAGGACGTCCACTGCTGCACAAATTAAGTCTCTCCCGTAATTTTCCAATAGGACATCCAATAGATCAGATCAATAGACAAAAGTACCTACATTGTACTATAGTATATAGCAACAAAAAAGAAACCCTGTAAAATACACAATATATTTAAATTCAATGTGCGAATATACCTTATACAAGAAACTATATGAAGACGATAATAATTAATAAAGAGCCCATTAAAAAAATGTTATCAAAGAAACACCTTGTTCGTTAGGTTCGTACTATCTATAATATAATACTATTAATTATAATAAAGCTGAAGAGTTTGTTTATTTGGTTGTACACGCTAATCTCATCCTTAATACTTTATTTTTTTTTTTTTTTTTTTATGTTAAGGTCGACAGACAGGCTGACGGTCCACTTGATGGTAGGTGGCTACCGTCGCCTATAACACAAGCAACGCCATAAGTGCTACAAGTGCGCTGCCGACCATAGAAGGATTAAGGATAAGGGATAAGGGAGGGATGGGGTAATGGGCTCTGGCTTATGGCTTATGGCTTTATGGTCGGCAGCTATAGGTAATTATAATATATTGAATAAGCAGTGAAGTCGCGGGCAACACCTAGTAAAATATACACAGGCAGCTAATTTAAAGCAAATATAAACCTAATTTAAAGTTTTCCAAACTTTGTTATTAATTAATTATTCTTATCGTGTTTTTATTTATTTTTATTTATTTGTATTATGAACTTGAAATGTCTGAAATAAAATAAATAGTATGTGTAAAAATATAAATAATAAAGACAACATTATAATATACAGTCATCATCGTTTAAAATGCCGAAGTGGAAATGCGTAGAAAATCAAAACATAAAAACACGCCTGGATATACATATTGCAAATGACGACATATTTTGCGGTGTGACCACTAATATTTAATTATCTACGTATCATAATATGCATTATATACACTTAGATAGTTATGTTATGATACAGTAAATTATGTAAGAACAACAACATGTTATTTTGTTGTTGTTATTTTATTATAGTGCTCTAGCTAAAGCCTGGTGCAAGCAGACTCTTTTAATTGCTTTTAATTAAGCAGGCTCTTTAAAGGCTACGCGATGTAAGCAGGCACTTTTAATTTATTTGTAACTAGCTGCTGCCCGCGACTTCGCCCGCCTAACTTTGTAAATTATATACTAAAACCTTCCTTGAGAACCACTCTATCCATTGGTGAAAACAGCATGAAAATCAGTGTAGTAGTTTTTGAACAGACAGACAAACTGTCGCGGCGGAGGACTGTGTTTTATAATATGTAGTGATTAAATGTAGGTTAAGTAGATACCTACATATAAAAAACTTTCAATATAAAAAATATTAAAAAAAAAAAAAAAAATTATATAAATAAATAAATAAAAAGATTAATGTTATTTATTTAATATAAATGAAATTATTATTAAGTAAAAATAATTAAAGAGAGATAAATGAATTCAATATAAATAAATTATTATAGATCGCTGTAGTTATTTTAGTACCTATAATTTTTGCATTTATTAACCAACTAGTTTTTTATCTTATAAGTTAGGGAAAAATACAGGACTACTACATACTTTATTAGTGAAAAATATTTTTTTTTTATTTCTATACAAAATTTTCGAGAAGCCTACTTTTCTTAGGGGCAACCCGTCGTGGTGTTGCCAGTGCATTAATCACCGATCCACTGGCAACCCCACGAGCAACGGGGGGTCAGCTGACATGGGTCTCTTTTTTTATAATCTTCTTATAAGATTCTTATACTTAGTAAAAAGCTAAAACATCGCTTCGGCGCTCAAAGCTTGTTGCTCTGGGCCTGGCATCAATCTTGTTTTTGTCCGCACCAGACAAGACCGATGCTCTTCATATTTAGGACCTAAGTATCTGAAATCCGGGCGTCCGAAGGCGGGTGTGTAAATTAAATATGACATTTGGCGAATTTTAAATAAAGAAATAGAAAGAAATGAAAAAAGTATGGTGGAAATTACGATCTAAATATTCCTATCAATCATTTATTATATTTGTATATTATTAAGAATTTTATAGGTAAGTACTGCATTTTGTTACATTCTGTGTTTGGTTTGCTCAACAGTATATAATTCTGTGTCAACGACTGACTTTTGACGTTCCAACACATTAATCTTCTTCTTCTTCTTAGGTATAAATGGCAATTCGGCTCATTTTAAAATGGCCATTATCTAACACATTAATCCATTGATCTGTGAATTAAAAAGGTAGTGTCAGTGTCACTGTCAGGCATCTGTCAATGTCAATGTCAAGTATTGCTTTACGTAAAAAAGAAAATTCTTAAATTAAATTCCTAAATAGCCTAATTCCTAAAATGAAAACGTTTTATTTTAGGATTTTTAAATAAAAGAAATGAAACAATGAAAAATAAATTGTTTGTCTAATCTAATTGTGTTATCTCAGGAGTTTGTTTTTATTGTATTTTTAAATACAGGGACTTACGGTACAGCAATAATTAAAATGAAGGGAATCGTGCATTTCGATATTTTAAAACAGACTTTGTCTGGTCACTTACCATTTAAAAGATATATAACTAAAACTGCTACTTCGGACAAAGATGCATTAAATTACTGTGCAGATATAGTAAGGTAAATTTACACCCAACCTTCGCTTGAACGGAAGGCTGTAACTAAAGATACTATGTATATCAAAAAGTACTTAAATGTCTTCGGTTATTTATCATCTTATTTTACAGATAGGCAGCATGATTATGAAAACTTTTTAGCAACACTTCTCATGACAAAAGCCATTCGTTCTCCTGCTTTAGTAGTCAGAGCGTTTAATGTTGAAGTTGCTCGGATCCAAGACCAAACCACTGATCCGCAAACAGCCGCCTTCAGATTGCAATTCTGGCAAGATACTCTCAAAGATATTTATAGAAAGGATCAAACTCTTCTTAATGTACCAGCTAATCCAATAGCACAAGAACTATTTAAGGTAAAAAAGTAATTCAATTATTTATTTAATACTAGCTGGCACCCGCGACTTCGTCCGCGTTGAAAAAGAAAAAGTAGCCTATCACTTGCTGTGATTAACCATACTCGATTTATGTTTTCAATGTGAAAATCAATTTCAGATTTGTACTGTCTACAATTTGCCTCGAAGATATTTAGAAAACCTAATCACATCTCGAAGCAGTCTGTTGAAAACAAAACATTTTCGCAGTCTTGAGGAATTGGAGAGATATGCTGAGAATACAGTGTCCCAAATATATTATTTATTATTATGCATGGCTGGTGTAACAAATATTCATGCTGATCATGTGGCTTCACATTTGGGAAAAGCGCAGGGATTGGCTAATATGTTGAGGTTGGCAATAATCATTGGATAACTCTACCTATACCAATTTTAAAAATCCAAATAAAGTACTTTGCAAGTTTTTTTGTATTGTAGAAATTATAGCACAACTAACTGAGGTTGACAACTCAGTCAAAGCCTTGAGTCTTGAACTCCAACAATAGTTGTTAATGTGATAGAGTAATAGTTAATTGTTAATGTGATAGAATTTCTATATTATGTTTTAATTTAATTTTTATCTAAATAATACAAAAGGTTTATTAAAATCATATTTTTATATTTCAGATCAATTCATGTCTCGAGCCAACACAAAACGATATCTATACCAATGGATATTTTAATGAAAAATAACATCAGTCAAGAATCGGTTTTAAGAGGGGCTGACACTGATAATATGAGAAATGCCATATTTGAAGTAGCGACGAGAGCAAATAGTCATTTACAGAAAGTATGCCATACTTTTTTATTTTCGATTTATTTCGTTCCTGTAAAAGTAGGGCCCAGAAAAGTTATGAAATGGTAAAGTACAGCTCTTGTGATGATGATGTAATCTATATAGATGGAAATGAATCACTAAATTGCTAAGGGTAAAACTCGAGAAAGGCTGGCTTTTTTTTTAAATATTCATTCAAAGTTCTTATAAAGAGAAAAATTGAAAAAAAAAATCTCGAAAAAATTGCACCGTGCGAAGCCAAAGGCGGGATTCTAGTTTCTTAATAAAAGCGCAGTTTTTAAAAGAGCCTCCTGATTACAACTAAATTTAAAGCCATTATAGCTATTATTAAAAATGTAATTTTGTAAAGTTAGAGCATAAACCATTTTTAACAGATTTTGAAGAAACTTGACTCACAAATAGAACATTTCTTTCATTAAAACAATACCCATAGATTTCATTAAAATAAAGCATTTCCTTAGGAGAACAGTGTTCTGATCCATTAAGTGTGGACATTCAGACTGACATAAAAATATATTAATTTGTGATTTTCTCTTTCAGGCAAGAAGTATTGTTGTACCAAAAGAGACTAAACAGATATTTTTGCCAGCCGTTGCAGTTGATATGTATTTGAAGAAATTACAAAAACAACAGTTCAACGTCTTTCATAAATCATTACAGCGTGGAAATGTAATGTTACCTCTAAGTTTATATTACAACAGCAAGATTAATAGTTTTTAAAATGTAATTGCACATTGTTAGTAAAAAAATATAAATATTTACCCATTATTAGAACAGCTCTGTAAAAAGGTAGATTACCCTGAAGAGGTTTGTTATTTGAAATAATAAAATTTGTTTTCTTTTCGTTTGATTTTTTTAATCCAATATTTTTTATGTAACCAATCCTCAAGCTAAAGCGCTTGACTCAGAGATATTTCTATATTTTTTTTATTAGAAAAATATTGTAAAAGCATATTAATAAGTATGTTATAATGTTAATAAATTGTTCAAATTTGATGAAACATAAATGTTTTCGTAGTGACATCTGTTTCATTTTTTAGAAGCTCTCCGTAAGGTTAACTCGCTAAACAGTGGTCCAAAAATCATTAAAAAGTAAAGTACCTTGGTAAGTAAATAAAACAATTTTCGTATAGTGTAAAGTTTATATAGAAATTGCACTATCACGCAGAAGCTTATGCAAATAAAATACCTTGTAAGAGATTTAAGCGACATGTTTGGCAACCTGAGTAATATATTATTATGGTAAAACTACAATTAACCTTTACATTTTCCAAATTATATTTATTTTAGTACCTACCCAATACCGCACCTATCAACTAAAAAAAAAATAGCGATCAACATTTTATATTCTTATATAGTAAGTGCCTCTGTGACTTGCATTTTTAATGCATTTTTTTGTGACTTGAATTTTTTATTATAAACAAGTCAAGAAAGATACGTATGAAAAATATGTTTTACATTTCTTTGGTGAACTCTGAAGCAAAACAACAAACCATTAATAAATATACAAATTAATAATAATAGACGCGGCGAGCGTTACTACAATTATTGACTCTTACGGTACAAGCTATGCTTAGTGTAGGGGTCAAAAACAAATCTATTCTGTAAAGTGTTGAGAAAATAAATGATTATTATTATTATTAATAATGATCCGATCGAAACAATAATTACATACATATCTTAGGGGATATTATTAATAATACAATATCAACTGTGGGTCTTTTCGACACGAGCAACTACAGGCATTGCAGCAGTGCATATTTCATATAATTAATAATAATATGTTACCTACTCTAATTTCCACTAGTAATACACTGGACAAAAAAAGTGCTAATTGACGATCAAAGTGCCGGGTATAATTAACTAGAAACTAAAATATGTCCATTGAAGACCCTAAGATTTGATAATTTTTATACAAATTATACAATTTCATCAACATCCATAATGAAATTGTATTACAATCGTGGAGAATAGAGACAAGGAGGACTAACTTATTTGGGTGTTGAACTAAAAAAACTCGAACTACGCACCAATAAGTAAATAGTTCATAATTTGGACAAAATGGCGCTTGTGTAGCATTAGTGTCTTATTGTGACTGGCTGGTTGCATAGGTAGTTCATGAAACCACCGTTAATAAAATGCTACTATAGCGCCTCCTACTTAGTAACCTTAGTAGTACTTTCTCATGTATGAGTTGGTCCACTTTGCCTCTATTCTTCATGCTTGTACATATATAATCCGTACTTGTACACGTTTGCGCAGGCTTAAAATATAATTATAAGGAAGGCACGTTCCCACTATGTCGTGACGACACAGATAGTCGTAAGGCTTGTAGATTTAAATGGACATGTTCACATAAAATATAGGATGACAATCGTCTACGACTTTTTTTCGAGCCATTTAAATTTTTTTTGCATTCAATATCGTATTCTTCTGCTTATATTGCTTTTAAACAATCATCAAATAAGCCCCACAGTCTTGTAAATATGTTTTTATTTAATATTTTAAGTTTCTCATTTAAAAAAAAATTGTGCCCTTCTCTTACCGAACGCGTTCTAATTGCAAAATAATGTAAAAGCTAGTTTTCTATGAATTATGAAAATGTACAGCAAGTGACACATATTATATTGGTCATGCCCGGACTACAGTAAAACAAACTATGTCAAGTCAAGTACGGTACTTTCAAATAAATCTACAATGTCATGTCTTAATAGGTGCAGTAATAAATAGGTAATTTAAGCTCTTACATACTACTTCAAATACAAAGTCCATTACCAATGAGAAAGAGAGAGTGAGTGGGCTTAAAAATAGATTTATAGTTAAAAAAAAAATTTGTGAGTATTCAGTGAACGTGCAAATAAATGATTATTACACTCAAAACATCACACTTTGGTAAAGAACACGCATAATATCTTTGGTTGAACTCAACACTAAATCATTATAACAGTGATTGTAGTTTTAGATCATTTCCAAGTTTACAATCAAATACCTTTTTTTAAATACAACAGTCAAAAAGAAGTAATAGGTCACATAGTGTTTTGTTTTAATTTTGTTTTCAGATAGTTATGTTTTCTTACCGATCGAACGCAAAAATTTGATTAACGCCACCTAGCGTCATTTACGAATAAGCATTCAAGATGAAGAAAATATATATTTTTTGTTTTACGGTTCGTGTGTTAAAATAGTAGACACATAGTTATCTTGTTTTATTATTATAGGTCAAATGAGTTTAGTTTAAAAACAATGATAACATTTCGTAATAGTAGATTATTACATAATAGTTACATAATATGACCTATTTCTTGATTGTTTTAAATTTAATTATTTTCCACAATGAAAACAATAAAAAAGAGAAATTCACTACGAAGATTTTGAAGAAGAGAATCAGGTTCAAATCCTTATAAATTCGTATCGTAATCATTACATTACTTAATTGCAAATTTAATTTCATAGGCGTCATTCAGTTCAGAAACCATATCTCGACAATTTTTTTGTTTATTTATTTTTTCAATAATAATGCTTAAGCGTTTTTTATTAGTCAAAGTTGTGTATAAAAATAAAATCTATGAAACCACCTTAAATACTTTAGTCAAATTTACCTAATGCTTTGACAATTCCATTAACAGTTGTTTTGACGCTCCAATGCTTAAGGACCTCAAGTCGTGTAACTAATCTTATTTTATTTTGGAATAATTTTTCATCTTAATAATTAATTATTACACATAAATTACGTATAAGATGCAATTAGTTCATAACGTTTAAAAAATAACTCAGTACAAAATTAGAAAAGACAATAAATTAAGATTTTACAACAGAGGGCGCTGCTAATGCAATTAAAAATTGTCCATTCTTAAGATTTGGGTTATTGAATCTATGCAAATAGATAAAACTGAAGGTACATAGATAAGACCCATAAGCTCTTTTTAAATATCTATGAAGCGTGTGAATGCAATTTTATTTTAAACCAGTTTTGAGAACATAGTAATATATTTTTTTATAATTTAAATAAGGGCATATGATTTTATAAACTTGAATGGCGTTTAAAGCCGAAAAATAGACCACATTTTTGTATATTTCTAGCGATTTTCGCTCGTGTTTTGATGGATTATTTTAAAAACTAATCAATTAAATTGTTGGAATTAATCTCTGAGAGTACTACATCAATTTTAACCTTCATTGGTTCGTAGATTATATATTGCAACTAGCCGGTGCCTATGACTTCGTCCGCATTGAATAAGAAAAAAGTAGCTTATCCTGTGTCTCGTACGTCTAACTGTTTATCTACCAAGTTTCATGTAAATCAGTTAATTCGTTTAAGAGTTATGGAGGAACATACATACATCAATACCTACGACCTACACTTACACATTTATTATTATAATATGTAATATATTATATATATTGCAAAAAGCTTGAACAAGCGCCCCCTGTTGAGTTGAACAACACTTTAAACAACAAATGGAGCAATTAAAAAACACAGCCCAAAACGTAAGTCTAATTTGGAATGTAAAAATTGAATTATAAAAGCTTAACAATTTATTACTGTTTAGAACAGATAATTATCGTTATTATTCTTACAACTAGAGTATAAAAGCTAGTCTGCAATAATATTAAGTACAACTGTTTCATCACAATGAGCTGTGTAATATAAGCTAGACAATGTTATTCGGATGGTGTTAGGTCTCTTTCGGGCTCACCCTCAGAAAGTATCTGTTGAAGGAGATCATAGATAGGCTCAAAGGCCTTCCGACAAGCTGCATTAGTCGGTATGAGGTAATCGTGCATATCGTGATGACTTATTGTGCCGTCGGTCTGTATGAAGCCTTTGTCTATGGAGACCCATTCGACTTTATTCATGTTTGCAACTTTTTCACGCAAAAGTTGATTGATTACATTGTTTTTTTCTCTTAAAGAATTGGGATGCTGTCCACGCGGCAGCAGACTCTGAAATGTTACACGGTTAATGACAAATTATTCAATAATTTTATTGAATATCACATAGCATAAAGTTTTATTAACCATATCAGAAAATTATATTTTTGGATATTTTTAATAATATAATCAACTAGCTGCTGCCCGCGACTTCGCCCGCGTAACATTGTAAATAATATACTAAAACCTTCCTCGAGAACCACTCCATCCATTGATGAAAACAGCATGAAAATCGGTGCAGTAGTTTTTTAGTTTATTGCGAACAGAAAGACAGACAGACATGGCGGAGGACTTTGTTTTATAATATGTAAAGATGTACCTTGACTAATCACTAAATTAAGTAAACAGACTATTGATTAGTCTTTTATAAAATATAGCAGTATGTAATGACAAAAAAGATAACTGTGTTGTATGGTATTTTTTATATTTGTTTTATTGTAATTATGTATTATGTATGGCATATTATGTGTAAATTACACACTAATACGTTGTGTATTAGTGTGCAATATTATTTTCCAGTAGACGGTGTAAGGAGGCGATTACTGCAACCAGCAGACTGGATACTCCAATCATAACTGCTGAATTCACTTGAAAACTTAAATGAACACATATGACAAAACTAAAAAGCGCCTAAAATGAGTCGATGGTCCCTACATACTACATAAAATGAGAAATATGCATATTTCACTTTTTTGCTTAAATAGTCTTAATTTTATTAAATTAAACTTCAAATGCCTCTACTGAAAAATCGAACTTTTCAAGTTTCGACACTTTACTTGGGGACCATCGAAGTGTTCAAAATGAAAAAAATTAATACAACTAATTTCAAATGTTTAAACAAATTATACCATAGTACTTACAGGTAAGACTATATATGCTGAAGGATGTTTCTCTCTAATAGTTCTAACTATTTCTAAAATACCTTCGCACACTTGTTCTGCAGTATGATCAACATTATTAGTCCCAACATGCACTACAATTACCTGCAATACAAAACTTTGTAACTGAATACTAATGAAAAATCTGCAAATGTATTTTTAATGTAGATTCTAGATTAAATATACATCTATACTTTAAATAAAAGTACTTACTTTGGGCTCAACTTGATCCAGTTCCCCATTTTGTATACGCCAAAGAACATTTTGTGTTTGATCTCTATAAATACTGAAGTTAAGGCAATGCAGTGGAGCAAACCATTGGTTCCATACTTCCGTGTGTTCCAAAGCCTGTAGTATAGAATCCCCTATAAAAATTACATCACCGTCTTTTCCTTTAGCGTCGGAAAGAAATCTGTTATGCTAAAAATATATAATAGAGACAATAAGACTGAAACATATTCAACTATACACTTAACGGCTTAAAATGTATAATGATGTTTCTGAAATCTTACAATGCTGTTCCATCTTCCATCACCTTCGATGTCTTGTTGAGGAGCGGCAACAGAACACGGATTCATAATTTATAAAACAGACCTTTATTTAAGTTTGATAGTCAAAATAGAAAAATTATTGACGATATTGGTTTCCGAAAAATAATTTTTAATTTATATTATGAATGAAACATTGAATGAATATGAAATAAATAATCTGTCAAAATTTGTCAAAATATTCAAATAAGGATCAAAAGACGTAAGTCACAGAATAAAAGAGTTAAAGTATCAACTATCAATTGAAGACGGGAGTGGATGAAGGTGATATGTCGCATTATTCCAATTTCGAATAAATCGACGTTAAAGTTTTACACTGAATTTTTGAGATAAGTCGCCACGGAACTGTTTTTTGTACTAAATTATGATGAAAAGTTGTATAAACAACCTAAAATATTAATGGTATGATAGTCAGTAAACACTAATATTAATTTAATTAAAAAAAAGCGAACATAGCCCCCTCGTCCATTAACAAATGTAAACTTGTCTGCACTCTTTGCTTTTTAAAAATAGCTGTACATAACACCTTTTTCAATTTTTTATATTCCAAAAATGTCTTAAATCGACGATCTTAAGCTCTGTAATCATTCATAAGAACATAATTATTACCTTCATTAACGCAAAAAAAAAACAAAAAAACCCAAAAATGCGACATAACGCCTTCATCCACTCACGTCTTGAATTATTATCAATAGATTACCAAAGAGAAGAAAAACCTACCTAATCCGGAATAATAATAGAATAATGTTTTTAGAAGAATAAAATATGTTACTTTATTCATAGTTTTCCTTCAAAACAAAATAAAAGAGCAACTATGTATAGAGATTTATAACATTCACGAGCAGCAAAAAAAAGTGGCAATACAATACTTATCAACTACATGATTAGAACGGGACTACACATTAAATCCACTTTTTAATTTCATCATTTTTCTGACATTGTGTGTAAATGAAATGCAGGTAAGCAAGCTTATCAAAAATATCTGAAGAACATTTTTTGTTTGTAGTCTCAAGGTAGTCTCCGTAAAAATCTGTGATCCTCATCTCCTTTGTTTGTATTTTCTATTCTGTGCTGTGAGCTATGTAGTATGTAGTTCTCCTACTTCTACTAAATCTATGGTTTTATAATGAAATAAATAAAACTTAATTAAATAAATCATAACATTAAAATAACATAATTAAACCTGATTAAATCATACATACGTGTTTATATCGATAATTTGCATGTTTAGGTATTGATTACATAGATTTCAAGGAGGCACCTTCATGTTGTTAAAGTGCATTATGATTATGATTAAGTGATTGCAATTTCTTTTTGGTTCTTACATTCATTTCAAAATAAAACAATAACTTTTATTGCAATAGCCATGGAAGACGAATTAAGTGAAATATCAATGGAGGTTAGACACAAAAAAGAGAAGAAAGAGTTGCAAGCACACATTCAAGCTCTTAAGAAATCTGCTAAAAATGATAAAACTAAGAAAAAGGACTGTTTAGCTGAGATAACGAGATTAGAATTGGAACTGGAGAACCGCCATAAAGAAGAACTTGACCATGCAGATGAAGTTGATGAGGTACAAGCGACGGAAGAGACCAATGTGGAGGTTACAAAAACTAAGATATCCAAGGCTCAAAAACGCAGAGACAAGAAATCGCTAGAAGAAAAGAAGAGAGCCGAGGAAATCAAATTGCAAGAAAAAGAAAACGCAAATGGACCCAGAAACATAGAAATTCAGGTTATTGATGCAAAACTTAGAGAGAAGAATTTGAGTATTTATCATGTCCCTTCAGACGGTGATTGTCTGTACAAAGCTATTGCTCATCAAATGATAACAACAAGAAATAAATCATATTCTGTTGCTGAGCTGAGACACACTGCGTCTGTGTATATTGAACAAAATAAAAATGACTTTTTACCATTCATGAGTCACCCTGATACTTTTGAAATGTTGAGTGACACAGAATTTAAAGAGTATTGTGATAAAATCTCAAATACAAAGGCATGGGGTGGACAGTTGGAGATCAGAGCTTTGTCGAACAGTTTAAAATGTCCTATAAGCATTATTCAAGCGACTGGTCCTGAATGTATTGAACAAGGTGTTGAATTTGAAGGACCCCCTTTGGTTTTATCATACCACAGGCACATGTACCTTTTAGGAGAGCATTATAATTCAACAAAAAGTTATTGTGAATCTAGTGAAATTTCTGAGCAAAATAATGGTGTATAATTTTTTTTTGTATAATAAGTGTAAAGAAGGCTTCTTCCCACCTGTTCCATATTTCGTTCCCAGCTCCTTTAAGAGTAAAATCAAATATTTAAAAATATAAAACTGCTACAAATGTATATTTGTAGTAGTTTTGGGAAGATTTTTGTTTGGAGCTCTTGGTAATGAATGTATGTAAATTATAGTTTTAGAGAACAATAAATATAGAGCAGGTGGTAATGAGCCATATAGAGGTTGTTTAGTATAATTTTGTTGATATCAATATGTGTGACAACATATCTGGAGTTTAATAAAACATTGCCAACAATGAACAAATAAATAAATGTTTTATATTTATTATGTTTTATTTTTAACTATTAAAAATGAAACTTTTTTTGAGAAATTAACATAAGACGTAAAATAATTTAAATGAAAATGTTTAATGAAAAATCCACACATTGTATTTCATACAAAAATTGTATAGTTAGGCTCCATTCTGAACTGGTTTCTGAGTACTTTCTTCTTCCACATTGGGTTTGTTTGGATCATCTGGCTTCATTGCAGGGAACAAAAGCACCTCCTAAAAAGTAAAAAAAAATACACTTCATTATGCAAATGTTGAATTAATGGCTGCAATATATCCATTTTGATTCTTTGAAGTTGAAGATAGAGTTCGCTTGCCTGTAAGTAACCCATAATTAACTCTGTTCTTGATGAGTTTCAAGTTCTTGGACTCGAATTGCATTATTTTGTTTGGTTGAGTTTACTTTGCAGTCTAACCTGTCTGCAAAGTAAATTGAATTTGAAGAAAAATAATAGAAACCTTGATATTGTTGGAATCAGTGAGGAACATAGTGAACCGATCAACTCCTAGTCCCCAGCCAGCGGTCGGTGGAAGCCCATATTCAAGGGCCGTACAGAAGGCTTCATCGGTCGGTGGAGTTTCATCATCTCCGGCTGCTCTATCCTTTGCTTGTTGTTCGAATCTTTCCCGTTGTGTGGCCGGATCGTTTAACTCTGTATATGCATTACATATTTCCTTCTTCATCACAAACAGCTCAAATCTGAAAGATAATAAATTCAAATATATTGGAATCTTTGAATGAAAAAACAGGCAATGCCTAACTTGAGAACAGTTTACCTTTTCTAACTAGGGCCATAAAATAATGCTTTAAATTCCAAATGGATAAATTTACCTTTCAGTCAAACCTGGCACATCTCTATGGTATTTAGATAGGGGGCTCATAATTTGTGGATGGTCCAATATGAATGTTGGATTGATACATTTCTCTTCAAGAAATTCTCCCACTAACTTGTCGAGCAGTCTTGCAGTCGTTCTTGGTGGTGGACATTCAATCTAAAAAAATATTTATTGTTAGATAACATAAATTATCTGCATTAAATGTACAACATTACTTTTTAACTAACTGTCAAAACTTGATTAGATTTTGAAGACATTATAACACATCTTAACTAAATCAAAAGATATCTTACCTCATGTTTTTCACACAACTGACTAAGCAGCTGGTTTGCCTCCGGAGTGTCAAGTTCCGCTGGCGGAGGCAATTTCACGTTGAGAACTTTCTCTAAAGTTGCAATCATAGGCACACGAGCAAATGGGGGTGTAAAATCTATTTCCACCTCCTCACCTTCCGGTCCATCAGGGTGATATTTAATCTGAAAATTACATAGTAAGACATTTGACATCTATATAAAAATATGATCAATTTATTCACTGTTAACATGATAATTTATTCATGAGCTAGCAAAAATCGTAGTTATCACATGCAAAGCTAAAAAAGATATGTGCACAGTCAACCATGATACCATTAAGGGAATAAATAGGCCTAAAGACAGGCTAAAGGTCCACTTGATGGTAAGTGAGCAACGTCGCCATCAACGCCACGACTGCGCTGCCTTGTCCTATTGCAGATAAGAGATAGGGGATAATGGACTCTGGCATCCCTTATTTACCAAAACAATGACTGCAAAACGCAGTGTGCTCTGCACTACAGAATGAATAGGCTTGTCATCCATTACTCACACACAGAAACTTAATAACTTATGCACTTATACTCCCATCCAGCATAAGCAAACATAATCTTTTAATCTCTACACTTACCTTATAAGTGCCGTGAATACTTTTAACCATGCCAGATAGCATTGTCTCAGTTATAGTAATGAGATCATTGTAATCAGCATAGGCCATATAAAATTCACATGTTGTAAACTCTGGATTATGTGTCATATCAATGCCTTCATTTCTGAATTGTCTACCAATCTCGTAAACGCGATCAAGGCCACCGACAACAAGCATTTTATGATATAACTCAGGTGCAATTCTCATGAACAGATCCATGTTTAACTCATTGTGGTGAGTCACAAAGGGTTTGGCTGTTGCGCCACCAGCGATCATATTCATCATGGGAGTCTCTATCTCCAAGAATCCCATGTTGTCCAGGAAATGCCTAATGTATGATACTATTTTAGCCCTTGTGTAAAATATTTGCCGCACCTAAAAGTCACAGTTTATAAATTAGGCAATTATTAGACATTTATATAGTAAACAAATCTCAGACAACTATCTGATCCAATATGCTACTGTCTTGAATGAACTGATATGTGAACAAGTAAAATGGTCAAGTTTGGGGTGATATCAATCAAAGTGAGATAAACTAACACAACAAACCACCAACATGTTACTGTATCTTTTGCATACTTGCACTGCAAGTGCTATTTGGTGCTAATTTTACATGGTAGAACTATAAATCTGTACATTATCTACAAGAACAAGAAATAATCAGTAATGAAATTGGTATTGCCATAATCATCAGATTGTCTTCCTTTGGGACTATTTTACTCACAGGTCTAAAACATGGAAACAAACATTTTCCAGCAAATTTAGATAGATTTATGTGACAAAAAGGAAACTATTGAATACTTGTCACTAAGCAATACTGGGTGTTTTTGATGGACATTTGAGTGCCACAAATAATTATAAGATACTTAATGTACTAAAATTAAAATTTGTATTTTACCAAACATACCTTATCATTCAAAATGAGATCTAGGTATCTCTTTCTAAACCTAGTCTCCTTATCCTTAAGTCCGAAGTGTAAATGTGGCAACATATGTAGACAAGGAGACAGAAGTGTAATATTCTTTGGTATAATCGAGAGCTCTCCCTTTTTGGTCTTACCGGGATGACCTTCGCAACCAATAATATCTCCCCTCCTTAATTTGTCAGTATCTTCTATAAATTTCTCTTCTGATTTATACATTTTTGCATTAGCCATTACCTTAAAAACAAATGTAAAATTAATTAAGCCTAGTGAACAAAATATAAAGATCATTTGATACTTTAAATAGAATCAGAATTTTTTAAATTACCTGAATTTTGACACCTTCAGCTCTTAAATCATAAAATCTGAGTTTGGAACTTGACTCTCTAATCGAGTGTACCCTTCCTGCTACAGACAAAGTAATATTTTCCAATATTTCCCCGTCATTTACATTATTATATTTCTCAATGAATTCCTCCATAGATATCGTAACATGGAATTTATGGGGATAAGGATGATTCTCTTTTGGTCCTTTTTTCAGATCAGCAATGGCAGCTGATCTTAATTTATAAAATTCATTTGGATTAGTCTCATCTTCGAGCTTAGACGTTTTCTTTTCGGCCACAGAAGTTGGCTGCTGTGCGACTTTTTCTGTTTTCTCCTTTAGTTTTTGTTCGGCTTTGAGTCGCCGTTTCAACTCACTGTAAACGAAAATCTATATAAGTCCTAACGATAGAAATAACTAATTCAATAAAAGGCAAATATCACCAACCGTTTGCTTAATGTTGAGCAATTTACTATGCGGTTGACGACCAAAGATTTTCTTGCCATCTGGCTTACACTTGGCAGTGCCATGAGAGTCTTGAAGGTGAACATATTTAATGATTTTAATCACACAATACTCACTTTTTAGATATTTTTTCACCACTAGCTTCTGCCATAACTGAATATTCTTAGCGGTAAGATGTATTATTCTAGCTCAAAGGAAATTTAAAATTACAATTTCAGATTGCTTTTAGCTGTATTGCCACATATAACCTATAAGCCTGTCAGATGACACTGACATGTAGACTATAAAAATGTTTGAATTAAATCAGTGTAAATCAGTCTTTGTTACAGCCTAATAAAAAAATTTAATTTCATTATTAGAATTCATTCTACATTATAACTTTTCTGTATATAATGTATTGCGTTACTTAGAATTTTTTTAAGAATTATCAGAATAACAATTATTATTAAATTTATTATTAGACATAGATAAGTACATATAATTGCTTCAAAGTAATACCCTCTGTGGCTCTTGTCTCGGTAGAGAAAATCTGTGTAGAAAATTTTATTCTGAAAGTAAGTATTCGTTCGTCGTATTAATTGTGGTTTTATAATAGTGTTCCCTTCTATATTGAATACACCAAAAAATAAAAAAACGTCTGAAACAGTCAGGTCAGATGACATTTTGTGTCTTCATTAAATACAATTTTCTTGGAGTCGTCTATATTGCAAGTGCAGTGCAGTGAATTGCGATCTTGTATTATACACCTTCATTAACATCCACAATCTTAATTTCAGGTGCATTCTTATGTAGACAGTGTTGTTATAGACTAACAGGCTATTAATAAAGTACTATGCCTCTTTTTGGTAAATCTCAAAAGAGCCCAGCAGAGCTTGTGAGAGCATTGAAAGATGCAGTAACAGCTCTAGAAAGAGGTGATAAGAAAGCTGAAAAAGCCCAAGAAGATGTCAGTAAAAATTTGGTAAGAATACGCAACAAATACAAGTGTTATATATTTAAAGGGTGCTGCATTTTGAATTTAATAAGACACTTTTTTTCACAGGTATTGATAAAAAACATGCTTTATGGTACATCGGATGCAGAACCTCAGACAGATATAATTGTCGCTCAGTTGGCACAAGAGCTGTATAATACAAATTTGTTACTGCTTTTGATTCAGGTACAATATTCTAGAATACCTTATAGTTAAGCTATACAGTGTGAAAACTCTTTATAATGAATCTCGAAGGAATTAAGCATTTTTTTTATTATATGAGGAAAGAAAATCAAATTTTCCAAGCCAATGTTCATGCTTTAAAATCAGTTATGCCTAGCTTTTCCGTTAACTTCTCAGCCTTTGTTTTAACTATTGGCCCCAACATGGGCTCATTATTCTGGTGCTGTTTTTTAAACTATGACAACAGTTATAAATCTTCCAGGCTTCCTTAATTTTTTAGTGGCCTGTAGAATTGCTTCTTTGTCTTTCCAAATGGTAGCAATAGTAGACGTAGCCCTAAAAGTCTTCTAACATTAAATGTATTGTGTACACTTTTACGATACTTCTGTAAATATTTCCTGTTATACATGTTTCTTCATAATAGAGAATTACCATTGCACTATAAAGAGTGAATTAATGTATGGGTTTTTAAATAAACCAACAAAAATGTATTAATTACTAAGTTTTTCATTATAATGAATGGTTATTATAAAGAGTTTACTAGTTAATATAATAAACTAGTAGCTATAACTATATTATATTAACTAGTGGTTATAGTTAGTATACTAGTAGTAACAGTATTTAATGTGACTATAGTAGTACTCATTTGTATATTTAGCTATGGTAAATAATCATTTACTTTGATGAAAGTTACCTATAAGGAAAAATTAACACTAGAAATACTATTATTTCCTTCCTCACTCTCGTTTCAATATAAAATATGTATGAATGAAATGCAATTATGTTACATTTTTCAGAATTTAAACAGAATTGACTTTGAAGGTAAAAAGGATGTGGCACAAGTATTCAACAATGTGCTTCGACGTCAGATTGGAACTCGGTCACCTACTGTGGAGTATATTTGCACTAAACCTGAAATACTTTTCACATTGATGTCTGGGTAGGTTTAAAATTATTGTAGCTTTAAAATTAAAAATAAATGTCCACAGCTTAAGATAGTCTCCCATTGACATATGTTAGCTTTTCTTTTATGTTAAGGTTGATAGTCAAGCTGACAGACTCCTTGATGGTAGGTGGCTACCATTGCCTATAACACAAGCAACACCACAGGATAGAGTAATAGACTCTGCATCCCTTAACGAGCAATAATGCTTTTATTTCACAGTGGTCTTCTGTAAGGGTGTGGTTGAATTTATTAAATTACTTCAGGTTTTATTAACGACATTGGAGAAAATCAATACTAATAATAAATCTGTAAGAGTTGTTCATGGAATAAGTTTTTTGTTTTCGGAGATATTGTGTTTATAGGCTCTATACATGATACTGAAACTAAATTGACCATTTAAAAAAAAAAATCTGTATGTATGTATGTATGTATGTCCCTCCATAACTCTTAAACGAATTAACTGATTTTCATGAAAGTTGGTAGATAAACATTTAGACGTACGGGACACAGGATAGGCTATTTTTTCTTTTTCAACGCTGACGAAGACATGACATGACGGCATGTAGACAATTTTAATTAATAAACTGCCTACTAAAAATGCATTCAACTATATGTATGTATATACTGCAAATAGCAGTTATACTTTACAACACATAACTAGAAAAATAAAGAAATTAATTAGCAAACTGGTACTTTCTCATTTTTACAAACATATTTTAATCAAAGTGATTCATTTTCGTGGATGTCCAATGAATAATGAATATGATTCACACTCAACAAGGAAACAGCCACAGGTCATGCACCTAGAAATTGCAATTTGATTGCAATTCGTTAAAAAATATATAGAGCTATTAATCTTTCAATAATAATAAAAAAGATTAAGTATTTGACATTGATATATTATGATGATATTGATATGATTGATATACGGCCTTTAGTAATAATTATGTTCATGTTTTCAATGGTTTTTAAAAATAAAAAATAAATAAAAATAGTCTACCAGAAACCAGAAAGACTGTTATAGAAATCTTAAGAATCCTGCAAAAAAAAACAAAACAAACTTGTTGTGATATTTCGTTTATAAAGCAAAGATAATAAAAGCTAACATTAAAACTGTCTAACTTTTTAGACTTTTTAGTGATTGATTGTTTCCTTTTGAAACAAAACAGTCAATCAATAATTACTTAATTGTTCGCTTTAAACATATTTTAACATAAAACAAATTAAATAATAGTGTTGCATTTGATTTTATAAATTTTAGTGAACACTTGACTTAATTAAAATAAAACATTTTTGTTAATTTTCAGTTACGAACATCAAGAGATAGCGTCTAACTGTGGCACAATGTTGAGAGAGTGCGCACGATATGAAGCTTTGGCCAAGATAATGTTGTATTCGGAAGACTTTTACAATTTCTTCCGTTATGTGGAAGTTTCCAATTTTGATATTGCCTCAGATGCCTTTTCTACTTTTAAGGTAAGTTACTTAGATCTTTTAACTGACTTCAAAACCGACTTTTCCGTATTTTTTTTAAAATGTTTGTTACCTCCATAACTTTCGACTGGGTGAAACGATTTTGATGATTCTATTTTTATTTGAAAAAAAAAAAAAAAATTCCATATGGTCCCATTTCAATTTGGTCCAGTTCTGATAATGGTATCAATGAGAAAACTGTTATTATAATATGTAATAAAATTAATTGTTGACTATTTAATTAAAGTTTATGATGTGTTCTTAAACAAATATTCACACTTAGTATATAATTTTTTTACGTTAAATGAATGGAGCCGTTCAAATTGCTACCCTAGATGAGGTATGATATAAGGCTCATTTTTGTTTGGCTACTCTCATAAGTTGTTATCATTGTATTGACTATAAGTTGAATACTTGATGGAGTGTTGTATGTAATAGCTGGTGGCTATTGGTGTGTTGTTTTTAAGTTTACAAATTGGCTATAATATATTATGTATGAAAAGCCCTCTTCATTACGGGAACAGTATTTGGTCATTAGTTTCAAAATTTAATTAATACTAGCGACTTTGTTCTGAAGATTGTCTGAAAGTTCCATTAAAATCGGTTCAGCGGTTTTGGAGTCTATACATACATACACACTATCGCCTTTTATATATAAGACTAGCTGGTGCCCTCGACTTCGCCCGCGTGACTTTGTAAATTATATACTAAAAACTTTCCTATGAAAATCGGCGCAGTAGTTTTAGAGTTTATCGCGAACAAACAGACAGACAGACCCGGCGGAGGACTTTTCTATACTATACTAATATTATAAGGAGGAAAGATTTGATTGATTGTTTGTTCGTTTGTGTTGAATAGGCTCAGAAACTACTGGACCGATTTGAAAAATTCTTTTACCATTAGAAGCCGACATTATCCCTGATGAACATAGGCTACTTTTTACCGCGGGAAAATGATTCATTCCTACGGGAAATCTAAAATAAAAGTAAATACGAGCGGCTTGGCCCGGGGAGATAGCGCCATCTATCCAAAATACGGTAGATGGCGTTTTATACTTTTCAACGCGGACGAAGTCGCGAGCACCAGAGCTAGTTTTATAAATATGTAGTAATAGATTTAAATAATAAACGATGACTCAATTTCAGGAATTGTTAACGCGGCATAAAATGCTGTGCGCCGAATTTTTAGAAGCCAATTACGACAAAGTGTTCAGTCATTACCAGCGCCTGCTCAACTCTGAGAACTACGTGACTCGACGGCAGAGTCTCAAGTTGCTCGGGGAGTTGCTCCTCGATCGCCACAATTTCTCGATAATGACCCGCTACATCACCAACCCGGACAACCTCAAACTCATGATGAACATGCTCAAAGAGAAGTCGCGCAATATTCAGTTCGAAGCTTTTCACGTTTTTAAGGTATGTAGGTTGACATTACATATTTTAATCGCCACAAAGTAAACTAACTTTTTATGTGTCTCAATAAAACTCCAATAAAACTTGCACAATAATAAACAGCATAAATAAATTTAAAAGTTGTCACAAGAGAACCGTATTAAATTATGTAATACTATACTAGCTGGTGCCAGCGACTTCGTCCGCGTTGAACGATGAAAGGTATACCTTATGTCGTTTCTGGTGTCGCAAAAAAGTGTATGCAAAGTTTTTGCGTGAAAGCGTAACAAACAAACAAACAAACTCACATTCATATTTATAATATTAAAAAGGATGTATAATATGCTCCAAAGAATGATGATTTTAAACCAGTTTCTTTCTCAAAATCATCATTACGAACCATATAAAGTATGTGACATTTATATTTTTTAGCTCGTGCATCAAATTGATTTTTTTTTGTTTTGTAAAATAAAGTGACTGCGAGAGTCAAAAAATGTTACCACATTGAATATATCGTCGTTGTCTTTGATATAATATGTTAAATACGCTACTAATAAGGGCTCTGTTACACTAGAAGAGTTTCTCTAATGCGAGAATTCAATTTGTCGTGATACAGTATAACTATCGGCTAGTGTGAACAAAATGCTTCCAGTTTCGTCTCTAGAAAGAAATTATCGCACCTTTAAACTGTTCTCGTTCATTGCCTTATTTGTGTATAATATTATTTTCCACTCGCACACTGAACTCTTCTTGTGTAACTGAGCCTTAAGTTTTTTTTTTAATTTTTTTTTATCACCATTACAGGTGTTCGTGGCCAATCCAAACAAACCGAAACCAATATTGGATATATTGTTAAGGAATCAAGACAAATTAGTAGATTTCCTCACCAAGTTCCACACGGACCGTTCCGAGGATGAACAGTTCAACGACGAGAAGGCTTACCTCATAAAGCAGATCAAGGAGCTAAAGCCACAGGAGCACTAACATCCGATTCCGGTAACGCTTAAAACCACTTCCTCAGCGAAATGAACTTAGTTTATAGATGCTATTTAATAAAAAAAAAATATTTGGTCGCTTCTAAGTCAGTGGAACACCTTCACGTAAAAAAAAAATCAACGTCGGAATTCTAAATGGAATTTACCAAAATGGGTCTGTGATGTCTCAGGGAATGTAATTAATTATTGCGCTAGCGAACTTTCTAATAAAGATTGATAATATTATATTAGCTATTAGTTTTTGTTTTGATCGTTTTCACTTATTATTACATAATAATATATATTTGATATATTGTAAGTCGTTAAAAACCACACGTCTGGTAGTGACTGATGTTTTGTAGGCAGGCGATTTTTCTTACTCGTTCTTATTCAATGAACATACTCTGGGATAGATTAATTTCTTACGATTTAATTGCAATACAACAAAATATAAATATTGGAAAAATTTAATTTAAAAAAGAAGTGAAAACCCGGTCAATTATTTTTGAAAATATAATTGGTTTCTTATCTAAAATCCTATGCACTGTTAAATAAGAAAGTAGCTTTATCGCAGTGGTCGTTTACGTATGCTTAAAAAATAATAATAATAATTGTTTATGAAATAAGATGAGTAAGAAAAAAATGTGGTAATAGGTAGTGGCGATTCGCTTTGAACCAATTCTTCTTTGTTTCTGGCCATCAAAATTAGGCTTTTCGCACATTGCGATACTGAAAAGAGACTAGACTAGTAGGATATATGCATATATATATGCATATAAGTCTACTAGAGGTCTAGAGTCTCTGCAGACTCTTTCACACATATATATATACATTTGTATGGTGAAATGTCTAGTCTTGTGATACCAAATCAAGTACCAAGTATGTAAAAAAAAAGGTGTCGATGCAAGCATTAATACAAAATTTAAGCAAGAATTCGAAAAAAATTGAACTTTTTCATAATTTTCTTATGATTTTGTTGTAACTTTTGCGTGCCGACAGAAGATATTATGCAATTTTCTGTTACTATAAGGAGTTTTTTTTAAAACCTTTTTTTCATAATACAAAAATGTAGCAAGTGCCTCTTCATCACTTTAAATAATCATTCGAAACAATATTAAAAAGATGAAGGAGACAAAATGTTGTGTTTTCTGTACAATTTTGGTTCACATTCAGTCAAGTATTCTACTGGAGTAACGCAATTTGCGAAGGGCCTTATGAAGCTAACAATTTAATATTGTATAATAATAATAATTATTATGACATTTGAGAATGTATCATTTTGTATGTATGTATTTCTAGAACAATACCAGATTTATACATTGTTAATCTTAAAGAAAATATATTTTATACATCGTCAGTATTGGTTACGTAGATAACTTTCAATAATCGAATTTTAATCGTACACACAAACAACACATTGTAATTTATTATTTTACGAGCTTTAGTACATAGTGATGTTTTAATTTAATATGGACATTTTCTTTTAAATGTTTAAGTAAGTAGTTTTATTGTCCAAATTTCTGTAATATATTTTAATGTATAACAATTTTGTTGTTTATTTCGTCAACATTATAATTTTTACAGTTATATTGAAAACTGAATTAAATAAGATATTTATATCATTGGACGTATTTTTTTTTTCACTTAATCCTTAAAAAAATTCTACATATTTTTTTTTAAAAATCCTGTAATTATACTTACGGTTTCTTCTTTAGAAAATTTTATTGTTTGACTACGCTACGAGTTTGATGCGGTTTTATTGTATATAGTGTAACAAAACTGTGTTTTGACAGATGATGTTCGTATTGGACTGGCCAAAAAGTTCATGCGATATCAGTCAATTAAAAATATTTGAAAAAATAAATAAGAAAATAAAGGAAATTCGGGCTCAGAAGAATCAGTGGGCAAAGATTGAACCTGATGAACTTGACTCTAGTTTGGCATTGTAAAGAGACAATATGATAGATAGACTAGACATAATTGGGAGATCGTTATCATCATAAATATTGAAAACTAACTGTTGCTCGCGACTTGCCCGCGTAACTTTGTACATTTTATGCTACTAGCTGGTGCTCGCGACTTCGTCCGCGTCGAAAAGTACAAAACGCCATCTACCGTGGAAGCGGATCGCTAAAAATATCACCAAGCAGTTGTCGTGTTAGTCGCTACACCTGATTCTGGATAGATGGCGCTATCAAGTGTATCCAGTATTTACTTTTATTTTAGATTTCCCGTACCGTAGGAATGAAGCATTTTCCCGCGGTAAAAAGAAGCCTATGTACATCAGGGATAATGTCGGCTTCTAATGGTAAAAGAATTTTTCAAATCGGTCCAGTAGTTTCGGAGCCTATTCAATACAAACAAAGAAACAAATCTTTCCTCTTTATAATATTAGTATAGAAAACTTTCCTCGAGACTTTGTTTTTTATAATATGTAGTGAAGTTTTATATATTATAACGGAATAATCGGATATTACGAGGTTATTTCAATAAAAAACAAAACGTGGGAATGACATTTTTATTTAGACATACAATAATAAATCAGAATCGTAATTACTGTACAAATCACTGCGTGGTTTTAACTTTCAATGTATCACAATCATAATAAACATGTATTTTACAAAGTCAAAACTACATTAAGAAAACACGTGGATTAAAAACTAATGAAAAAAAATAGCAAGTAAAAACCAATAATTTAGAATATAAAAATAACCAAATTTTATTAGGAGATAATTAGAAATAGATCGAAAATAAATATTTTTTTCAAAATTTCATATTTGACTCAATAAATCTAAATAAACACCTACATACTTAAATTAAACTTTTCAGTTATCATATTTTCACAATATAATAATTGTCACATTGTCAATTATACGTGTTTTTTCATAGTAATCGCTCTCTATGTGTACATAGAATACAAAATAATACACATAAAGTATGTAATAAAGTATAATAGTGATTTTCTCGAAGAAAATTCTAGAGATTTTCATTTATTTGAGCCTTCAATTGGAATGAGATGAAATTTAAAAGACAAAACTTTGGAATTAAACATTTACTATTTACGAAAAAGCTATACCAAACCAACGCAATATAATAGAAAATTATAGGATCAAATCATTAATTTCATATTTTACTTGAAATTCTATACAAACTATACCAAAAAAGTGACGCGATCGAGTTGATATAGCCTTTCTGTAACGAGTTTTTTTTTTTAAATTTCTCTACAAAATGCGACTAGAAATTACTTTTTAAATTCTTTTTATTTTTCACACGGATCACTTAGAATTATGTAGATATTAAACGCCAGTAAACGACTACGACACGATTTCGTAATGCAATTTATACATAACAATAATTATATAACACTCCGTTAATTATAATAATAAGCTTAAAAACTTATTATTATTTCTTGAAACTAATAAATATTAGTTTCACAAGCGATTGCACGGCTCCCAAAGAGAGCACTGGGCATCGAACCAAGACCCACAATTCAGTTATAGAACGCATCTCAATCCCGCATCACATACAATAGGAGAAAATTATATTTAATTACTAAGGGAATAATTACAATAATTCGAATGATAGCATGTGTATGGTAATGGTCCACTTCCCCTCCTACAAAGTTATTATAAATAATAATTAAACGAGCACATTGAACATCAATTTAAACACATTCTAATTCATGGAAAATTTCAACTTTGTTGATCAAATCGAGGTTCTCAAACCAACATCTGCAAACGCGTGCAAAAAGTATACTTTTGAGATATTGACAAAAAATATTTTTCATGAAACATAGACTTGGGGCTACGTAAAATTATTAGTTTGCACTTTTTTGACCTTATTGAATATAGTTCATTAACTATTCTCGCTAAGGTCTAAAAAGTGAACACAGCATATTTTGGTTTGTCAACGATAATATGCAAATGTTACAATAAAGTATTTAAGATTACTAGGCCATGGAGAATAGAGGCGAGGAGGACTAACTTATTCAGGTAACTGAAAAACTGTCACGCTACATATTATAAAACAAAGTCGTCCGCCGCGCCTGTGTGTCTGTTCGTGATAAACTAAAAAACCAATGCACCGATTTTCATGCTGTATTCACGAATGGATATAGTGGTTATCGAGGAAGGTTTTAGTATATAATTTACATAGTTACGCGGGCGAAGTCGCGGGCAGCATCTAGTGGTTCTGGTATTTTGGCCAATTACAGTAAGATTAAGAAGATCGTTGCCTCTATTCTCTATACACTAGGAAAAAGACCATTCTAAACGTTCCGGTCAATCATTTCTCCAGAGAACCTACACTACCGAAAGTACCTACTCTGAATATAAAAGATTAAAAACATAAAAAGCCTCTCAATTTGTTGTATTTGCGCATTGAATATTCATCTTTTTTCGTATCAAAGTTCTTACTTTTAGTCCAGTCGGGTTAGCATTTAAGCTGACATAATTTCGTTATTTTGGACCGTACGACAAAATCATAAGGTCTAATATTGTTCTTTATGCAATTCTCTACAAAATATTTCTTACACATTTTTACGTAAAATCAATATTTTTCGAGATAAATGAAAAAAAAAAGAGGGCCAGTTTTTCGTCTAACCCGACTGTAGTATTTGGTGTGACACCGCAACAGAAAAATTCTCGACATTGAATGCAATGGAGAAATGCATGTAACGCAAAAGATTTTTTTAAAGGAAGATTTATATTTTGATGAACTGTGTTACCACAGTGAAAAAATAAATGACAAGTATCGTGTGTATTATTTCGTTTGTTCTGGGGCCCTAGACAAAGTGACATGACGAAGACGATAACGAAGTTCGAAAACAATAAAATGTATGGGATTGACATATGCTTTCGTTAAGTCACGTGATACTTCCCATACATTTTGTTGTTTTCGAACTTCGTTATCGTCTTCGTCATGTCACTTTGTCTAGGGCCCCTGATTCGATTTTCATTGTAAACTGTTGTTATGTTCGGAGGAAAAATAGAATAAAGGGTATAAGTATTATTTATTTAATATATAAAAATAATACATAATAAAAACGAAAAATAAAAAGTGCTTTGTTGGCGTCAGTAAATTACAGTGACGAGACAGTAAGTAAGGTACAGTAAGTAATTTAAATAAAATGTGATAAAATTTTGAATTAAAAAAAAAAAAAAAAGAAAAACTACACACGCACCCCGAATTGAATTTAGAAAACAATTCCTAACAACTTTTACCCTGGTTCATCCAAGTCATTGTTTATCAGTCTTTTCACTTTAAACGTTTATGCCATGCGCTCTTAAATAATTAAAAAAAAAAAAAAAAACCGGGAAAAATGTCGTCATCGATAAAATAAAAGTCTAGCTTAAAAATAAACACTAAATTATAATGCACTCAAATATTATTATACATATTATACACAAGGGAAAGTCAATTGCGATCGTTATCCAAACATCCCCATGGACCAAAAAAACTATTTAAAACCACTTTATATGTGCACCATTCAAAGGAAATTTGCAAAAAGAAGAAAGAAAGAAAGAAAGAAAAACGTTAAGAATTAATGGAGAAATTCTGAAGACAACTTTTAAATTGTAGTAGTATTTTCAATAAAGATTTCAGATTAAGCAGAGATGATTGGTTTACCAATAATTTAAATAACTAAATAGTGTATTAACATTATTAACACTTTACAAATTAAGTTACTAATAGAATTGTAATTAATTACATAGAGCGCTGTTCACCTCAAAGAAACGCTATAGTTTGACCGAAACCGTTATAATATGTACTGAAGATTAGGTATGTCCACATTATTTGTACCGGTACGTTATGTCGCAATATTGAGACAATAATAAAATTTTAAAGGGGCTTAATATTTCTATAATAAAAAAGCAGACAAGGAAAGAAAACTTTGGATATAATAGAGACGCGAATTTTGTAAAAAATGCTGTAATGTATTTTTGGGAAAAACCCAAATTAAATCGTCAATTATTGTTAATGATAATCAGTATCAAAATAAGTCATCAGAAGAAAAAAATATCAGTTTTATAAAGTTAAAAAAGTGTCCGTAAAAGTTTAAGACAAGATGATGAATTGTATTGTTTCGGTTAAACTATAGCAAGTGTTAACTTGAGCAGAATGCTATAATATAATTACCTATAACATTTTTATGAGAATGCTCAATAGTAGAACAAAATTTTAAAAAATGCACAGAAACCTACATTCATTTGAAACGCTGCGGTTAATGTTCTTTCATACAAAGCGGAGAGGAGAGCAGATTTAAAATGGTACTCGAGAGAAACTTTAATGCATTGAAATAAGGTTTCTTTTTGCATGTAGCGCATTAATGCGTGACATGCAAAAATAAGTCTTATGTCAATGCACTAAACTTCTCTTTTAAGTACTTACTTATTATAGGTTCATGACTTTTTGCATGAGTAGATAATTCATTTTAATGAATTTTACGCAATTTCAACGCACTGTGTAAAATACCATGGACTGAATTTTATAGGTTAGTTTTTGTTATGTAAACAAATGCATCTAAACTAAATGTCTTGTGCTAATTATAACAATAAATCATGATTACATACGGTTTTGTTTTCTTTAGGTTATTACATAGGTGGGTGAAAGATTTATAACAAAATATTTAATTGTTTTAGATTATTGAGCATGTAAAAAAAGTAGTCCTTGCAACGGGATTCCTGTGACTATTATGATTATTATTGTTATGTTCTTTCTGCGAGTGTTGTATATTTCAGTTAATAAGCTTTTTCAAATAAATAAATAAATAAGTGGAGCTCTAAATATGACATAATTTAAATTTCAGGCTAAGAATTTTAGGTAATATTCAAAAAGATTAACATAATCTTGGTAGATGAATAGTTCACTATTTTAACGGAAGTGCACAAGGGTCTTGGGCATGGTGGTAGGGAAAAAACCATAGATATTAAAAATATAGTCCACACTATTACCCCTCCCCTCCCCCCCCCCCCTAATCCCTTATCCTTAATAGTTCTATGGTCGTCAGCGCACTTGTAGCACTTATGGCGTTGCTTGTGTTATAGGCGACGGTAGCCACCTACCATCAAGTGGACCGTCAGCCTGTCTGTCGACCTTAACATAAAAAAAAAAAAAAAAAAAACATTTCTAAGAAGGCAATTGAAATATAGAGCTTGCGAAATGAAGAGATCATTAATCTAGTAAAAAAAAGTATCTAAACTTCATTTTACTTCGGTACGTTTACTTTGGTCACGTACATGGCCGGGAAAATCGTCAAACGTTATGCTTTGAACGATATGGCGGTTATTAGAGCGGCATATCAAGAAATGCCGCCGAATCGTGATGTGCCGAGGCAGATCTCGATCGGCCCAGTTAAAGGATCCGCCGACGACATATATTATGAATGTGTAATTAAGGTTAAAACTGGAAAATTCTAGGTCGTGAATTGTTTGTTTACCTTTCTGATCAATGAAAAAAAAAATGACCGTACATATATAGAGATGAAGTAACATTAACATGGCAGCACTTCAAAGAAGTAGGATAATTATGTGGCATAGCACATTTTTAATACATATACACACTAAAGTTTCAACATTAAGAACAACATATATTTAACTAGATCTTCAGCAGTTTTTTTTATTTTATTTATAAATACATATACAATAATGCTAAAGAGACTTGTCCACTCAATCATTTGAATCCATTAAAACGTAATAGAAATTTAAAAGGATAATGTTATATAAAACACGGTGTTTTTTTATATAATATTATATAAAAAAAAAACAACTCACAGCAGATGGGCAGTTATAGAAAAGTAGAAATAGTACAGTATGAAAGTTAATCCAACATTTGTTCCTATAAAACATAATATGGTATTGGGTTTGTGCTTTTTTAACATCAATAAAAGAAACTATTCGAATCTCTATTTCAATAGAAATCTGTGTATCTGCTGAGACAATTTTATTCCCATTATAGTTCCATTAATTAGAAAATTCCGTTTAATGGGATTTTTTCGTTTCACGACAGTAAATTTGGTGTAAATTCTGCGCTAATTTTATACTAAAAAAACTAGTACTTTTTGTAAACGGGCTTCCCCAAATAATTAATTTAACGGCGGATATAAAAAAGAACATTAAAAAGAAATTATAAAAAAATTATTTACGTCCAGTCCAATAGGACAAAAATAAAATTCCACTAGTTACATAATAACATATTAAACAGATTTTTCTAATTATAGAAATAAATTGTAATATAATTGTTCCACGTAATTCAACGCAACTTACTGGGGAGATTTTTTATTTTTATTTTTAGTCGAACTCTGGGTGGTAACAGTACTTTTTTCTGTATCCCTTGATCAATTAAGGCGTGAAGACAATTAAGACAGGATGCGAGTGAAAAGTTAAAGTGCACTTAATGTGCATTCCAAGTAAAATGAGAGAATAAAAATGTGTTAAGTATTAAAAATACTAGAATACGTTTCATGTCGCATTGGTGGCAGTATGGGTATATATATACATTCGTAATTGTGACCTCTGACATAAATTCTATTTGTATATACATACATATTTAACTTATTATAGGTCCTAGTTAACTGTTGATATGAAATATTGATCTTCACTCTGTGTTGTCAAATATATGTATATTTTTATCTATTTAAACTCCTATATATTATGGCAGACAAACAACTTTACTGTATTTAATTCATCCATAGATATTGATAATTGAATAAAATCTGACATTTCAATTCAACAGTTAACAGCAGCGTTAAGGGTTCGCGGGAAGTTGAAACTTAGCAGTAGGTACATAGAGTTGAGAATCCAATGACTGTTAAAAGGTAAGTCATACGTTATAGTGAAGTGTTAAGAGTCTTAGCTCATGATGATGAGTTGTCCGGTGTTGTTGGCGTAGACAAGCCCCTGTCCGGGTTGAGGCGCCCACCGCAGACAGTTGAGACTCGTGAAACTGTGCTCCCAGTTCTGTTCCAATTCCCTGACCGGCGTCAGTCCTGCACGGCTCTCGCTCTCTGAAATATTTATTACAATTAAATCAAAACAATGTAATAACCAAAGACATTTGATTGGTCTCGGTGCGCTCGACTAGATACAGCCGCCGTACTTGACAAATGCGGCAACAAATACTACGCCGAATTCGGCGCACCCGAGCTAGTCACACTGCAAACTGTCTGTGATGTGTACGTGCCGAATGTTTTATTAAATTTTGGGCATAATAAAATGTCAATTTGCGTAGTGAAACTGTGTTAAAAGTGATAAATAGTGACGATGTTTTACACACACTACAATAAAAAGTTACCGCATTTACGGAGCTATTGCTTTTAGGCAGGGCCGTATCTAGTCGAGCGCAGTGAGACCATTCATTTATATGGAAATAACTTACTAATAAATTGCAACTCTAAATAGTATATGTTACAAATATTGTTAGCGTCTGCTATTTATGTCGACTGAAGTTGATTGAATAGTGCTGTGTGACGTTCACAAAAGAGGTGTTTATTCGTTCAGAATATGTCGCTGGTACAACGATGTTACGACTAGAGTGTAGAACATTCTCGAAGTCTTTTTAACAAAGAGGGGACAGCTAGGGGGCGTGACCGCTTCTGATTTTTGGCGTGGCAAAATGTGTGGAACTTTCCGTGGCCGGCAGGGCTACTCTTAAGATTTCGAGAATGTTCTACACTCTATTAGTCGTAACAATATTATGTTAGTATCAAAGTAAATATATGCAGATTTACCCATCGGGTCGAGACGGTAGATGCACGCGAAGACATTGCGCTGCGGAATAGTGGAGAAGCGGCGCGAGCCGAGTCCCACCGCTAGATGGCGCGAAGTGGGCGAGAGCGCCACCGAGACCGCGCTCTGCTCCAGCACCGCCGTGTGCAGGCACTGGCCCAGTCGGCCCCACTCCAGCGAGTACACGCCTACACAGTACACCCAGTCACTGTCCACCCCATTCGATGGTACGTTTCCCGTGCCTATAAAACACAAGCAACACCGAAAGGGGTAGGGACTCGAATGCGCCATCCACATAACATCTTTTGTTGGACATGTTTGATGTCGGCAACTTTATTATATGTATTTGCACTTCTTTAAGATTTAATTAAGTATCAATTTTCCTATGTGCCATCATTTCTTGCTACAGCTGAGCTAATATTAAAATTGTAATCTAGAGTTTAAGAGGCTCGTTTTAAAAAAAAATGTTAACTACTGTGGATTAAAGTAGGGGGATGAACATACCGAACCAATGGCTGGCGGCCCTGAGACGCGACATGGGCAGCAACGCAACGAGCAGCCGTCCGTCCTTCGAAATGTCGATGCTGGCATCGTTGTGGATTTTACAACGCGAAACCACAACGTTCTTCGTGCCTGCAAACCAAAAGTTGGACCACTTTACTAATTTAGTAGCCAAAACAACTGAAAATCCAAAAAATAGTCGAATAGATGAATAACTCTTTGGTGTTCAGAACCGAAAATGTATGTAAAAGTGAAATCCCTTCATCAACTAGGAAATCCGTTGATGATCTTCAAACGCCTGAACAGATCTTAATCTTCCAAAAAAGGGATCGCAATAGGTCTATTCGTTTGGGAGTTACGATTCCACAAACAATACACACACGTAAAACATATATAAACACAACGTTTTTGCGTCGGACGTTAAAACGTATTCGCGCAAAACATGTATTATAATACGCAATCTATTTAATACCTCATTTGCCATTTTGCTTAGACCACTGCAGCTACTTCATTTTGCCATTGCCATTGTTATTAAACAAGCAATTCATCACTACATATTATAAAAAAAACTGCGTCTGCCTGTCTGTTTGTTCGCGATAAACTCAAAAAACCTGTTTTCACCAATGGATAGTACGAGTAGTTCTCGAGGAAGGTTTTAGTAACGTGGGCGAAGTCGCGGGCACCAGCTAGTGTTATATAATCTAGTACTAAAATTAAATGAAGTTTTAATAAATAAACGATGACTGACTGTCGGCGATGTTCGGAGTGGCGCCGGTGGTGAAGTCCCAGGCTTGAATGCGATGAGGGGGCGCGGGCAGCGCCTCGGAGATAATGCCCGCTTCCAGCAGTCCCGCCATTCCTGGCAGGCGGCGCGCGTCGAATATCTGCGGACCACCACCGCCGCCACCGCCACCACCACCGCCTCCGCCTCCTCCGCCACCGCCTCCGCCTCCTCCGCCACCGCCTCCGCCCCCGCCGCCGCCTAAACTCCCACCCCCTCCACCTGATCCACCCCCGCTACCGCCAACGTCTTCCTCCAACATTGCATTCTGTAACAACCGACGGTACATCTATATATAGACATAGAGAATAGACTAAGCAAGACTCGCGTGAAATCGTCACGTGTCGATTTTAATAAGAACTTTAATTAGATATTATAGGCATTTTTCGCAAATTTTCATCAAACGCGAACTCTTAGTTAAAGTATCGTCTTTACATTGTTTACACGCACGCCATGTAGAACTAACATTTTTTTTTATATCAGTAAGAAATATTAAAATTGTAATATCACAATTTTTACTTTGTGTTATTAAACTTCTATGCTTATTTGTACTTCATATTTTCAGATGTTGTAGCCATTCAGCGTTTGCAGCGCATACTGAAGTACAATTATCGAATGCAGAGAGTCAGCGAAATCGCTTTATAATGTGCTGTTTTATAAGTATAGATTATCAGTATCAAACTCGTAGGCACCACACTTAACCTAATCTCAGTAAACTCTTAATTATACAATGTAAGAGACAAGGCAGTGGAAAAAGCATGAGTTAGATAGCAACGTACTTATTGAAGATAGTTAAATGGCAGTGCATCTAGTTCTTAAAAATTGTGTGACATTAATAAATTATATTACCTGAGCTAATATTATAGGCTGCAGATATTCCGAAATTCTAGAAAATCTCGAAGGGTGAGGACGCGAAGACGGTCCCGAGCCCTCCGCTTGAGCGTCGCCCGTCTGCATCAGAGGATCGCGGAGCGGCACGTGTAATCTGACAGCTTCCTCCGAGGGTCTGTTGGCGGTCAGCGGAGTTACAATGTGGGACCTGTAAAAGCCGGTGATGGTCCTTCGGCTGCCGCCGTCCGTACTGTTCTGCATGGGCGGAGATCCACTTCCGGTGGGATTATCCACGCCACTAGGCGGCAAATTAAACATCTCGCGCACCGAAGAAGGCGTGTACAAACGAATGGTCTGCAGTCGCCTAAATCTATTCCTTGCTGCATTTCTCAATCGAACGGCTTGCATGCGAGCTATCCTCAAAGAGTTCAATCGTTGCTCAAAGTCATTTATCACTTCGTCTCTAGCTTGGTCCCGCAAATTTGTGGCGTTAGAGGAAGGGCCTGCGACTCTATCGTTGTTAGCGGATTCGTTCGCGCGAGAATCTGCTGGAGTTGGCGGTTTTCGAGGTAAGGATCTCAAAGGTGGTATCCGATGAACAGACACCGGTGGCAAGACTCGCTTTTTAATTAGGGGATGAACGAGGGGATTCGTTCTGTGCAACGCTTTTAACCGTTTGCTTTCCATGTACAGTTCCCTTCTGAATCTCGCAGTGGCCGAGTTATTTCTGTTTGCGGCCGCGATCTGTACCGCGAGACGATTACTCCACCTTTGGGCGAAGGAACTTGTAGACGGCGTAGGCGTTTCCTCCCGGTCGTTACTTTGCGTCGCTGTCTGTTGCGAAGTGGACGGTTTGGATGCCTTCTGCCGCGCCCGTCGACTGCCAGTGAGTTGGTTTAGCAACTGCTCTTCTAGATCGCCTTCACTCGACGAGGAGTAGACGGCGGCGGATGAGGCGCCACCTTCCTCCGGTCCGTCTACATTGACGGGTCCCGTGTGATCGATATTTTGTATTCGAATAACGTTAAGTGATTCTACTCGACGCTGACTGGCGGACGGCGAGGCACCGCTCGATCTCTCGGGTAAAACTCTGTTGGACATCAGCAACAAACAAGTCAATGCCAGAGCTTTTTTTAGCGTTCTCAACATCGTTATTATAAGCGGACTCAATCCTCGCTCGTCCAGGCACATCATCATCATATTGAACATCACTGAAAGTACACCCATCGCTCGCATGCGTATTTCGTGTCTAGTGGCACTAATTTCGATGGCCTGGGCGAAATACCTGCGAGATCTGTTGGAAATTCTTGGGGGAATATGAACATCAACAACCCGAGATCGTAGCCTTAATTCTTCGCCAGACCGCCACCTATAACCAACGTGCACTCTTCGTCGCAATGGGCGAGAGCTAGATCTTGTCGACGGAGATCTACCCGAAGCGGTGCTGGACGTAGAGGCCGCACCGGCTGCCCCGGAAGAATTTTCGCTGTTCCTACTGGCAGGCGACCTGCTACCACTCGATGGTGCATCGCGAGTCGTCGACGTATTTCTCTGACTGCTTCTTGAAGTTCGGGTGCTATTCCGTATGCTATTGTTCATTTCAGTCAAAATCATGCACCTTTCGAACAATGATCTAGTGTAGTAACTAGGCACGTTCCGACCAGATTCCCTGTGCAACAACAAAATCCGACGTCGTAGATTTTCCCACAGGTTGCGAAGGTCGCGCATAGACGTTCGATTACCACGAAGCCACATATTAGTGAGTTCCACGGTATGTCTTTGTAAGGCGATTACGCCCTCTTTTACTCTCCTGTAAGCTACCTCCGAAGAAAGCGTATTACGGTCACTCGGTAAATTGTCCCTACTAGTAGAGGGCCTATTGGTATCTTCGTTCCTACTTGCGGAAGGCCTACTCGGATCACTGTCCCTACTAGTAGATGGTGCACTCGGATCACTGTCCCTACTAGTAGATGGTGCACTCGGATCACTGTCCCTACTAGTAGACGGTGCACTCGGATCATTGTCCCTACTAGTGGAGGGCCTATCCGGATCGAAGACGTTAACGTCAGCAGTTTCTTCACCACTTCTCACGTTTGCGGCGAGTTCCTCATCTACAGGCATATCCGATAAGGTTTCACTTCCGGCCGGTCCGCTCTGAGTGCGCACTCTAAACCGCCTACTTCTAGTGGCTGCCACATCAAACCTACCGAGTCTACGGGCATTAGCTTCGTCAAAGCTAAAATCATCGTTCAAATCGAAGTCTATCCTGTAAGTCGGTTGCGTGGGGGCATCCGGCTGTGCGGCGGCGGCGTTCGGTTCTCGGTCCGATTCTCTCGACTCCTCGTCTCGGAACGTGGTGTTTCTCGTACGGAATATGTTCACTTCCAGCGAATGATCGCTGTCCGTATCCGAGCTCGAAATGAGCAATTCTCGGAGCGCGGTGGTGTCTTCGCGCTGTTCGTCACGTTGCATACTGCGTTCCACTATAGCTATTGTCGAAAAAGACATGTTCGTGATTAAATTAAGCAATCTGGTGCCCGAATCTCGTAGAATATCGCGAATCATGTTTAAGCTTTCAGAGATCGCCTGCGAGTCCGCATTTCTTTCGATGTCTTCGGGGCCCAGCTGCGTTGATGAGTTTGTTGTTGTCGGTGCGTGGGTAGAAGATGAGGTGGAAGGCGGGTCTCCGCGGACAGGGAGAATGGGTGTCCAGGTTTCCCGTGGCCTCGGCGTACGTATCTCGCCGAGAACGTGACTCCTGGCCGATGTGAAAATACTGGTTCGCGAAGTATTACTCGACGTAGACGGTGTCGGCTGGACGTCGTTGGAAGTGGTACTTCTCTCCGTTTGTGTAGTTTCGTTAGTGGGAGAGAAAGGATTTGGCAGTAATCTACTACTGTCTTCGTTTTGGTCACCCCTAAAGGAAGTCAAAGGGATCATTGGTTCAAACGGGGACTCGGGCCCGAATAGAACATGATTTAGGAACGACATTCGGGTTAAGTTTTGACTTCTGAAAAAAGAAAACAATTAATAATGAGAAATGAGTGCAACACGTTATTAGAATGTAAAGTTCTATTGAAATAATAAGTACCTTAATGAATTACCGCTAGATGTTGAAGCGTTTGACTGATCGTTTGTAGGGTTATTGGTTGTATCGTTGGTGGAGTCGGATTGCCTTGAGGTTCCGGGAACAGGGTTTGCTGTAAAGGGCAACTGTTTTAAAAGGCGGATTAACACAATACTGAAGCAAATATGTATTCTGATTTAATAAATAGTTGGAACATCTCATTCTTATCATTATTTAATAAATCATATTATAATATTATAATTAATATATTATGCTGTAAATTTAGCTTGGTCCATTTTGGTAACCTTTTTCATAAATCTACGAAAGGAGATTGAGTATTAAAATACATTTTTTAATATACGGTTATTAATTAAGAGCATTTTATCCACTTTTGTAGATTGCTTTCATAGCTATATATGATTTTTTTTTTCTATAAAATAGTATTCATATTAGTAACAAAAAATTACTTGGGTATGTTTTGTAATGGTAAAGGATCTGGATTGATTAAACTAAGAAATCCGATAGGTTTACAAAGTAAATTACCATCAGCAGAATTGGCCGTACTGGTTGATGGGCCAGGATTGCTTGATGAAGTCGTGGAAGGTGGAACGTCAGTTTCCATTGGGTCTGTGCCTCTATCCGTCTACAAAACAGCAATTAGATATTGTTATAGTCGGATTTCCATAGTGAATTGGCCCTTACATTAAATGGACTGTGAATTTTTTTTGAATACGACTTCTAGTGGAGCATATTTTATGCTGATTATCAAGATCAACACCTACTTATGATTTCTTTCAAATATTTTATTTTTCAAGTGATCCATCCCAAACTTTGTTCTTTATTTAGCTTTACATCACCACTAAAATCACTAATATTGGTTTTATCATAGAAAAAAAAAGAAAAAAAAATATAAATATAAAATTTTTTTTTTCTTTTCACAACACCACAATTTTTTTGTACTCTGAATAGACCGTACATTGGACTACTACTCGCCTAAATATCAAAATTTTCCAGGCGGTACTTCTTATAAAAACCTAGCAATACTGTATCTCAGCAGTTCTGTATTCTTCAACATAAAAAGAAACGAATTCCTTTCTTCGATATACCTTTATACACTGTCATTAAGGTTTAAATTACAAAGTAGCCTAAGTGTAAGTACAAGTTAAAGTAGTATGGCAGCTTGTAGAAGTAGAAGCAATAAAAAATGTTTACCGTATTTGTGGGAAGCGGCGAACTGGTGATGCCATGCCTCAACATGAGCCGTTGATAATTCCTCACTAAACCGTCGTACCTTTGTACCAGTCTTTGGTATGAGTTTATGATCAAGTCTTGTTCAGACAAATCAATCTGTTAAAGAAAACAAAACACTATTTTATTTAGTCAGTTTTTGTAACCTCGGGCCCTAGACAAAGTAACCAATCGCAAACGATAACGAAGTTCGACAGCAATAAAATGTATGGGATTGACATATGCCTTCGTTAAGTCACGTGATACTTCCCATACATTTTACTGTTTTCGAACTTCGTTATCGTATTCGATTGTTACTTTGTCTAGGGCCCCTGGTGGCTGTAATTGATAGTTACAAGCTAACCCCCTAACTTTCTATTGAGCCCAAACTGCTGCGAAGAGTTGGGTATCCTGGTTACCATGACATGAAAATACCATTGAAGTAATATCCAATTACACATCAAATCGAACCTTTTATTGTACCTATCGTCAACTAGAAAACTAGAACTTTAGAAACATTTAGCTTCATAAACTTTAGCTAAGAATTATCTTTAAAAAAAAGCTGATCATAATCGGTGCCCGTGGTGCTCCATGCTAGACAACAGACGAGGCTCTGGCGACCGAGTAAATGGCGAAATAACCATTCACCTGGCTGCGGGCAACCGGTTGGAAGAGGCTGAAACGGCCTTGGGGCTTAAATTACCCTTAAAAAGCTTAAATGCAGAAAGAAAGGGAAAACCACTGCATATCTTTTTTCCCATGAAAGTCATCATGAGGGTTCAATTGGGGGCGTGTTGTGAAGCTGCCACCAACACCTAAAATGATGACCTAAAACACCTGTCAAGAGTAAAACCGACTTAGAAGAAGAATCGGTTCATCTGTTTGGTTCCAAGACACACAGATGATACACATACAGCGACGTCAAACTTTTCACACTCCATATTTACGTCGTGCGTTAATAAAATTGTATATTGACATCAGTTTTTTACTTAAATAGACCATTAAGAATGCTTACCGAGCTAGGTGTGGTCGGGGTACTTGTGAGTCGATGCCTCACCATGAACAGTCTTTGATAGTTCCGTACCAAGCTGTCGTATCTTTGTACTAAGTTCTGGTACGAGTTCACTATAAGGTCCTGCGCTGACGAGTCTCTCAACTGATCCCTGAAACCAGTCTGTAGGGGACTTTGGTCCGGATCGTCAGTCCTGTTACCTTCTTGGTTAGTCGAAGTGTTAGTAGTAGGTGTCCTGTGCACTGACCAGGTCGTTCTGGGAGTGGGTCCATTTACTGCTCCGTCCGATGGCCACAATGAAATTCCAGTTACTAATTTAGAACCGAGAGCGTCAAACGCTACGTATCTGAAAATTTGAATGTCATCACATAAACAACATAACAAAATATTATGATAATGCTTTGGGAAACGAAAACTCCTTAGTGATGTCCCGTTCAAATCAAAAGTATACAAACCTTACTTTCTCATTATAATTATTAGTGCAAACTTTAGTGTATGGCTCTGGTTGACTCCAGTCCCAAAAATACAGTTCATTCTGTGTAGCTATTACCAATAATTGTTCCCGAGGGTGAAAAGCTAACGATGCAATTACATGTGTAGTTGATACATTCCACACTTCACTGCCACCCTGTAATGGTAAAAATAATAAAATAAATAACTGTAATTTTTGTCAGTTAATTTTCAGTAGTGGTGTACGATTATATTTTACAAGCTACATCACAAGCGCTGTTATTTATGGTCTTCTTAGCAATTTAGCAATAACAGAATATTATTTATCCTCTGGCTCAGGACAGACACAAGTTTTCAGAGCTAATGGCCAGCATTCAGTTATGGAGAGGCACTTTAATAAGAAGAATGCAAACCCCTTAATCAGATTTAATTCTACATACTTTATAATAAAAAATATTACAAGTTGGTGATTCTTTGATAAGGGCCTACTTTATTGGGTGAATCATAAAAGAGTCAGTGATCAGAATTTTAAATAACTTACATTAGTTATATCCCAAACTCGGACTTGGCCACCAAGACACCCAGAACCAATCAGCTGTGGGTGCGATGGGTGAAATGCAATACACCATGGTGTCCGAGGGTGTCCTTTCAATATCCGGACATGTTTTCCACTTGCCAACTCTGACACATATATATTGTGGTTACCATGTGTACTTGCTACTTTTGTCCTGAAAGCATTTTTCATTTTGATACACTTATTCACATAATTATAATCAAGCCATCATTATGCTGTTTTTTACTACTCATTTGACTATGTCAGAAATGACAAATTATTTGCAATTAATTATTCATATCTTAAGATGAAGTCCAGCCGAACAATGTCACGGGTGTTGTCTAGAATAAAATGAAGTCAAAGTACTCACCCATCAGGACTAAATACCATTAAGAAGGTAGAACGTGCATATCCTGGTAGGTCACAATACTGAAAATGTAAATAAATTATAACCTTTTACTGTAATAATTTGTTAAAGCTGTAAAAACATGTGAGTTGTTGCAATGCCATAATCTCATTTAATTATGCATAGAATAATTTAAGGTTTATACCTTAATGTTGAGATTTTTTTGTATTAGCAAATCCTCAGCAATATTCTCGTGTACAGTCTTATTAGACGGTGAATGGGGAGGATTGAAGCCGAGTTCCCTCCATTGCCAACTACGTACAACATTTCCTGGATTTTGTTTTTTCTCAATTGGACGATTTTTAAGGGAGAGCCACTCCAAGATTGGATCCATTATCCTGTAAATTGATTTATAAATGCATATGTTTGCATTGACAACACATATTACAAATAGTAGGTACAGATAAACACAAATACACTGACCTTATCTTTCAATACAGCTATATAGTCCGGTATGCTATATTCTAAACATTGAATCTGAAAGGTTTCATAATTCATAAATTACACTAATTCCTACTAATCCTACCGCTGAAATAATTTCTGTGTACAGTCGTCTTATGTAATCGCTTTATACGAACGAAAATAATTGCAAAATACGCAAAAATATATAACCTTAATAATCTTGTTCTCGTTTTGTACATAATTATTGATGAATGAAATTGAAATGCCCGAATTTATCGAGTCGGGTGCGGTCGAGTGAAAATTTGCGATTCAAAGGTATTATGTAAAACCTCAACTTATTTCTAATTATCATGATGCTATACAATATTTTAGATCTATTATAGACACGCCGTATGCTGTAATACACAATCTGTTTTACTCGGCGTCTAAGCTCTAGAACAAACCATTTACCTTGATCATATTGTATCATCTGGCTTATATTTTAACAAAACCGACAGTATTAAATAAGTGTTTTTTTAAAACAACAATTCGGTATTATTTATTTCATACACTTTAAAATGTTTGAAGAAACAATATTTTTCACCACGGCACACAGGCACAGCTGCGAACTGTCATTGTTTATTCCACAGTTCAGATTAAACATACTGACAAGACAACTCTGACAAGAGTGACAACAGATATTTTTAATGCATCTTATTGGACACAGAATAAAAATTGTTACATTGATTTAATACCATTTAATACACGTTTAATACGTAAAATCTTCTATTTTACAATAGTTTACCAGTTACCTATCTAACCATAATAGATATGATAATATAGCTAGCATATAAAGTCAATATCGGCAAACATTATTTAAACTTTTAATTTGCTTTTCGACTATAAGTATGATTCCTACCATAATGTTTTCTACGCACTCAAAAGATCCAAATTTTTTTAAAATAATAAAATTTAGTTTCCAATAAAAGAATATATGTGATATTTAATAGTTCTGGAACGGATACCGAAGCGAAGTTTAGAACGTCCACCCACAAGATGGTCAGACAAGTAGGCGCGGTCGCGGGTCACAGCTGGACCTACGCTGCTTTATGTTGAACAAGGTAAAATATATTGAACCTAAGTGAATTTAACATTAGGTACCTATAAATTATAGGTAATTAATATTTTCAACTCATTAAGCAACAAATAGGTACCATGAAAATAGTAGGAAACCTACATACACAAAATATACGTGTAGACACAGCTGGGCACTAATAAACGTTAACATTTCGGAAGATTTAAAGGAAGTTAACATTAACCGTTAATCCGTTAAGATGATGTGATAGAAATTGCATTTTTTATGTCGTTGCGTTAGTGATCTAATTATAAAAACTAAACAAAACACTAGTCACTCAGCGCTGTCGCTACGTTTCATATCACTTGAAACAATTTTTTTGCAGTTTTCTCACTCATTCGTTTCTTGCGTCGACAATGTCAAACACGCAGTATCTTTTTGGTAGTAGTAGGAACTGGGCCCCTAGCCATGAGCACACCAATTCCAACACTCCCTTACGAAGTTAGAGACCGACAGAAAATAAAGCCAGATGATTGGTCAAAATTTTATGCGGGCGTTACAACAACCAATCACCAGGCTTTATTTTCTGTCGTTTCGTCAATCTACAACGCTCCCGTTTGCACTGGGTGCTCTTGGCTAAGGGCCCTGGATTAACGATTAACTTGAGAATAATTAACGGAAGTTAACGAGTCTGTTAACATTTAACGATTAACATTAACGTAACGATTAACGTATTAACGGTCTTGTGGCTTGCTATGCATGTAGGTATGCAATTATATTGGTGTCACTCAAAGGTAGGAAAGGCGACAGCCTCTAATGCAAGTTTGGAGCGCGTCGTCATCTCGGCAACGATTAAATACGGAATTAATTTTGGCAAGCGTTCACTTCAAATTACATTCAACTTCTGAGCTTATAATATTACAGTCAAGTTCCGTTTATACAACATAAAATTGTACGTTGTAAATAGGTGCAAGCAAATTAATGAAAATTCTAGAGACTTTCTAAATAAAATTACCTATTTAATTATTAATATTTATCAAAAAAAATCTCCCTTAAAGATTTAAACAAGAAAAATCGTTGTACAGCCAAGCGATTAATGCAGTCCTATGTATGTACTTAATTATTTTCAATCTGTATAATTTTATTACTAAACTATATTTATTAGATACTATTTTAAGTAATCCCATTATACTTTGTAAATTATATACTTAAAAACCTTCCTCGAGAACCACTCTATCCATTGGTGAAAACAGCATGAAAATCGGTGCAGTTGTTTTTGAGTTTATCGCATAGACAAACAGACGGGAGTACTTTGTTTTTTAGTAAGGATTTTATTAACTACGAGTAAATTTTCATTTACCGAGAGCGGTTTTCACAATAATCTTGTGGTATTTTTTGCGTGAATATTATACTTAGTATGTTTGGCAGTACTTTAAGTACTACTCTAGAACATTGGGAATTAGCAGCAGGAAGAGCATCAACTCTCCCAGCCGATCCACCTCATGAGGCTCGGGTTTAGGCGTCTGGAATTCGAACCTACTTTGCCAGTTATCACGGCAACCTTTTTCCTAGTGGGCCACCACCGCTCTTAAATTTATCGTCATAAGGTAACTGCTGTATGATTTATTAGATACAATTACTAAACCTATCGGTATTATGTATTTTGTACACGATGACGTCCCTAATATTAATATTAATTTAATCATGTAAATGGAAAGGTAATATTTTGGAGGCACTTACAAAATGTTGTCAAAAATGTAGCGTAGAGAACGGCATAACGAGATTTTTTCCCAAAATTTGATTCACAGCAATTTCGCGACGGGTATAGATTATTCTTTACGGGAAGGTCGCATGTGCGAGCGATTTAATAACATAAATCGTTGAGTTTTCATTACGTATGCACTCTTGGGATATTTTTGATTAAATTACATACATAAAATCGATAGTTATAAATATTCCATTGAAATGTGAAATAATTTTGATGCCAGTATTAAATCAAAAAAGATCTCATGATTACAAAAATAAAGACCTGTGTTTGTGTTTTATTTATATTTCATACACTGAACCAAGAAAAGCTAAATAAGGATGTCTAACTGTCCATACCAGGGCAAAGCGAACTCCTGGTTAAATATTTTGCTAATAAGATTTTTTTATTACTCATAATTTAAAAAGAAATGCACAAAATCTTTAAAAAATTTATATTCCATAGATAGGTCCATATATGTGTAAGTATCATATTATGTATGGAAAGTCTTCGTGAATCTATTTCATCATTCTGTCCCGATAGGAATATGATTGAACGCGTCGAAGCGCGAAATGGCATCTTCCATCCTTTCTCAATACGAACTACACGTTTAAATTATTTATAAATGCAAAGATGTCTTTAAATTATAAATGTAGGTACAGAGAGATCAAAAACAGAAAAAAAATAGAAAATATTTTTTTACTTCGGTAACTAAACATAATAACGGTAACGTGTACATTTTGTTTCTTTTTTCAAAAAATATTTAATGTACAAACACGGTTAATTTATAATTTTATTATATTATGTAGGTATGGATAATAAGATATACCTAGAGTAAAAAGAAATAATGTTAACACAATAACAAGACACGTTTAGATACCCGAAATAGTCTCACAGAAGTCGCCGAGCACATTATTATTTCAGGATTGTTCTCCAAAAAGTTACAACATGTTACTGTTTATAGCAAAGTTAAACCTTGTTTCTGTAGGAGACGTAGCTTGCTTTCGTGTATCCCAATTTAGATATATCCCCTTCCCGTGACGTTTTATTTGATATATATACTGTTATTTCGTTATCACTTAGTTTAATATTAGAAAATGTTTATTATCTCTCGTATGAAAAAGACTAGTAGGCAGGTTATATTGCGTTGCAAACTCGGATGGGATAAAAGTCAGCTCTTTTTAACAAACAAAACCGACTTCAATCCGTTTTCTCATGGATGCCATTGTCAGAACTCGCCTTCTGAATCTTTCAACAATGCATACCTGCTAATTTAAATTAAATTTAAAAGTATCTCTGTCCGTCTGTTATCTTTTCAAAGTAACTGTGATAAATGAAAGCATGATAAGCAACAAAAGCCAAAAAGGCCGATTAAATGATATCTTTTGTGTTATTATAATTTAATTAAAATCCCTACGAAATCTCCGTCACGTGGTCTTTGGGTACTGATTAAAATGCACGGCTTCAACAATGGACATTGTTCCGGATCAAACATTTTTGTACTTTGTGTTAATATTAAACGACACGACAATGACGAGTGGACTTTCAATTTTGTTTTCTTTGCTTAAAATATATTGAAACATTACAATCAAGTAGGTATTAATGGTTAAAAATTATTTTTCTCGCAGCATTATGTAGCAATAATAATAATAATAGAGTAACTATTTATTATATAAATATGCTGATACTCTATGGTTATGTTCATACCGATAATTACCGATTAATACGGATCTATGCATTTTATTTACTTTAAAGCTTTGGTAGGTATAGTTTATTTGTTTTTCATCCTTTATAGCATCTTTTATGCTAAATAGACATCAGAGGTGTTAAATAAAAGTAAATAAGTCCTACGCAGTGCTTCCACTGTGTCTTCTTTCTCCAAGTGCTCATTGAAGAGTAAGAGGTGTCACGTTTGATGTCAGCTGACCTGACGGCCGACGACACCGGCTTGAGTGCACTAAGCACTAATTGTGAGTGAGCTCACCTCTGCTCACATCTTTCAACTTAGACTTCAAGTTTTCTCTAAGTCCGATGTAGAATTACGTCTCTGTGCCAATGCAGTGCGTGATATAGTGTCTAAGTTCAGTTCAAGTTAGCACATTATGTAAGTAACTTTAATTAATTATTTAATAAATATGTATATACACATTCTACTGTGGCCTCTTAGTAAAACTTGTAATGGATATACAGGCCGCTTGGGAGATATTTACAAGTAAGGTCAAACATGCAAAACCCGCAGCTGGCGAGTACTATATTAAATTTTGTACGCCGAGAAATAATCTTTAGTGATATATTGTAATCTCATAAATTTCGTGTACCTTTAGTAAATATATCAGACAAGATGTCTGTTGATACTGTTCTACTTACATAAATATTGTTCTTCTTTAACTTTACATATAATAGTATAATTTGAAGGTTTCATTAAAAAAAAATATTTTTATGTTTTAGTCCATTTATAGAGGAGGACTTATAGGCTATAAAGGACGCGGACGAAGTCCCGGGCACCGGCTAGTCCTTTTATATATAGTCCATTAAATTAATTCACAATTCAACGTGAATGGTATACTAGACAACCCAGATATATTGGATTAGTGAATAACGAAGCAAGAGAATGGGAGTGCACAAAGAAAAATAAAACATTAACGAAATGAAAAGGGCTCTTTCCGCATACGTACAACAACGCCTGCAATTTAAAGAGGCTTTTACGAAACGGAAGAAGTCAAAGCAATGAAAAAGGGCTGCGAAAGGATTTTAAAAGAACGGATACGAAGACCATTAAATTAAATTTATATACCATATTATGTGGTGATCTAGACTTAGACCAAACCAATATTATAAACTAACTTCAAAAAAGTAACGGTCGTCACGTGATCACGCGATCACGCGTTGCTTTTTGTTTCTGGCGCTATAGTTCGTCTTTGGAAAATCCCACAGGCAGGAGCAAGATAAAAAAGAATCCCACATGATAGGTGAACACTATCGATACACGGCTCGTTTACGATTTTATTAATGTACTAGCTGGCGCCCGCGACTTCGTCCGCATTGAAAAAGAAAAAGTAGCCTATCTATCATGAAAATCAGTTATGGAGGAACATACATACATACATACAATACCTACACTTACACATTTATTATTAGTATTGATTGATTGATGATTGATATTATACATATAGCTATAAGAATAGATGTGAAAATATCTCTTCAGTAACGTTTTAAGCGTAACAAACTTATTTTGTTGATCATGTAAATGGCTGTAATTTCATAGAACACCATTATCAATACATAGAAATATAAAATCAAATACATACACAAAGGCGCGAAAAAAATGGTTCATAAATAAGTAATGTAGCTAAGTAAATACTCACAGTGACCCTCAGTGATATAATTTCCATCAATCTTGAGCTGATGCTTTCGCTCGCTAAATGGATTGAAGCCGGGGCAAACGGGTGTCGAATATTGTCAGATCAGATGTATCCAATAACATTTACGATTCGCACGTACGTGTATCGCACCTTCGGCAAAACAAGGTCATAACTGCACTTATTGTAATTTTACAGGAGAGCCATTTAAAGTTAATTTCGTATTCTTCTGCTTATATTGCTTTTAAACAATTCTTCATCAAAAATCTCCATAGACTTGTAAATATTTTTTTAAGACATTTCTGCATATATTTTAACTTTAACTCATTTAAAAAAAAAATGTCTTACCGATGGTGCGACATGTTTGATTCTAAGAATGCGCATTCAATAAAAATTCCTTAACTGTGTCAGGCGTTGGAAAACAAAACGGATGACAATAACAGTTTTCCATGTGTAATAAAAATCCAATTAGCAAATAAACACGTATGAACTACTTACCTCCTTTTAATGTAAACGCATAATTTTTATTATTTTAATTACTAACATTTAAAACACAATTGAAATAAAAGGATGTCTTCCTATTTTTAAAAACGTCATTTTTTTACTGTTCCTGACGAGGGAGTGAAGTGGTATGCCTACTGTTTGAATATGCTCATATATTTTAGGAAAAGGTCCGATTTCAGGGGATAATGTGTTGAGACCGAGTGCCGTACGCAAATAGCTTCGACACCCGGTGATAATACGGCCTTTGGAGGTCATCAAGGCCCCTTTTCCTGTCAAACAGTAGGGCATTGTGCAGAAATAAGTTATGTCCACAACCTACACTTTATGATAGATCCTAAATACTAAGTTAAAACGGCAAGATTATTTTCAGTAACCTGCTAATACTATAAAACCGAAATTATCGCTCTCTGTTTTAAGTAAAATTTAATATGGGAAAGTTTGATCCCAATGATATGGGCTACCTGTTTTTTAATGCAGCTCATATATACGTCTAAATGTTTATCTACCAAGTATCATGAAAATCAGTTAATTCGTTAATAGTAATGGAGCAACATACATACATACAATACCTACACTTACAGATTTATTATTAGTATTGATTGATTGATTGATATTTAAATAATAATAATTAGGTGATGAAACCTACAAGAAGTTTAGTTTCTGTAACTTTTGAAGGGCATTTGATTGAAATAAAATGTTTTTGCAGTGGAGTCCTAAATTGGTAACCCATACGGCAGCAGTAACCAATTTTCTTTACAAAAGACCTTACATATATATCATTTTCTTTTGAAATCTGTAATCTGTACTAATAAGTACTAATATTATAAATGCGAAGATGCATACACGTTGTCTGGGACACCAGAAAACACATAGGGTACCTTTCATCGTTCAACGCGGACGAGGTCGCGGGCACCAGCTAGTTTAGACTATATAAGAGAAAAATAGGGGATGAAAGTAAGTAAGCCATTTACTTAATGATTCACTTGTAGGTTTTAAAAAAATTCAAGTAGACGAAAACATTTAAGTGTATAGCATAAGAATATAGCATAAGCATAGACAACTTGCACATACTGAAACATTGAATAATGAAGAAATTCATGTGGTCCTAATAAATTTCTCATGCGAGACGTAAAAGGCCCTTAACGTTAAATATGGGATGAAAATGGAGACGATACGACGCCGATGACAATAAATAATAAATATTACATAGATATCGGTAATTCTGTACAGTGATTTCATTAGCAATGCAAATATCGAATTTCTCAAATGCCCTCTAATATCAATGCGTCCAATAACTTTTTTGTGTATTAACTGTTTAGATTTGTTTTTCTATATGATATGCGGCAAGGCCCACTTTTTTACATTGATTATATTATCTAAGTTTTCATACAATAACATAAAACATAATGATATAATAAAAGAAGCCAAGTAAATAAATACTCTAAACTCCGAAAAACCGAAAAACTTATTTCGTAAACATTTTCAATCGTGCTTCAAAAAGTTACTGAAAATTTGGATTTCAATGGCCTTTAAGCTCAGGTTTGTTTTTGCTATCTTTATTTTTCAAATCCCAACCAAACAGTAGTGTCCGTTTGAAATAAACACATATCGTGCGAACTAAAAGGCTGGTTTTGAATTGAAAAATTGTCTGTAGTTTCTTACTGAAATTTTGTTACAGATATTCTATCGATAACTAAATCGAGTTTTTTTAACGAAACTTTCAGTTCGATAGTAGAATTTAATCCGCAAAAGGAATTTCAATTAACGTTGAGCACTGGTTCTATCGCCCAATCATATTTGTCAATCTACGTTGCTCCTGGAATAATGTTTGCTTTCGACATTGGTTCAACATATATGTATGGACGGACGGACAATATTTTTTTTTTGGTTAAATCAATGTATCGCGTGTTTATGTAAGTAAGTGCAAAATGTATAATGGGTTCATGTACATAAAAAACAAACGAGACCTTTACTTTGTCGAGTAACAAAACATGGGAGATAACATGTAAATTAATTGGCTGTTGACAAGCTTTAAGAATATAATTTTTAACAAATACCTATTAATACCTATTATCAAAATATAAACATCGGTATAGTTCGTGTAGCGAATAAAGACTTCTCTGCACATGTGCGCAGAACTCTATTTTTAGGTATTTGAGGGGGCAGAGGAAAGTGAGGGGCGGGTACGCGTCGGTGTGCCGACACGTTATTGGTAGACTCAGTCGCTCTTCCCCTCCCGCACTTCGTTCGCGCGTCTCGAGACTCTTAGGTACTGTTGCGTACAGATTGTTTTATCGTATTAGTAAATACGTCATGGTGAATAAATGTCTAAAAAAAACGTTCTTCTTCGACATCGCACGATGATTTTATGGAAGGAATATCAACACTGCTTGTATTTTTAAGTTAGTGAGTTGAAAAACTACGAAATAAGAAAGAAAAATGTCATTTTCCTTAGCAATTTTGTGCGCAATTGTACACATGCGCCGATTCCCCCACAAGTGTTGCCTTCAAACCTTAATATAATAATTCAACTATACAAGGCATTAAAATACGAGAACATCATACATTCAGAAAGTCAAAATTTCATATATATATATTTTTACTAATGAAAATTCGTTTGTTTGTTTGTCATCACCTATTACACCTATCACAATAACTTGTTTTATCATTGACTGAGTGCAAAAGGATATATGGTACTTAACGATGCAAGATATGAGCCTCTTCGCATTTCTTGGTACAACTTATTCTGAACTGACAAGGAAGTTTTTTGTTATGGCTTTTAGACTTCCCTATGGAAACATTCCAACGAACAACTTTGTCTATTTAATGAAAAAAGTGGTTTCCCCAAAATAAGGGATGTGGTAAATTTGATAATATATAACTTTTTTTGATGGAATGTTTAAGTAACAAGGCCAAACGAAATTCCCTCCTTGCCAATTTAGGAGAGACGAAGTGCAATTAGTGCCAAGATATTAATGGCTGCGTTAAGTAGTGCATCTAGCTAGGGCAATGTAGAGTTTTACCTTAGAATTACTTTAATATCTATAGTAGTTTTAATTAGTTACTACCCTGGCATCGCATAGATATTTTTCTGTAAGTAAAAACCTTCCTCCTTTAACGCTTTTTCCATTAGTGAAAACCGCATCGAAATCTGTAAAAGTTCTAAGCCTACATACATACATAAAGAGGTACATGGTGGGAAGGGACTTTGTTTTATACTATGTAATAATGTAAAAAATATATGTGTAAATGTCATTTAATTAGTCAAACACAACAGTCCATTTACTGTTATTTTTAAGAGTTTTTGAAGGGACTTTTTAATGCCGCCATTTAATTAATTTTATGTTAGTTAGAATTTAACGCCCAGTTTATGACTGGCGAAATTGAGTGTACCGAAAATTCGTTAAGTTATAAATGACTGAAAACCTAATTAATGACTATTATTTATTTACAGTTCAGTCGGGACATCGGTAATGGTGGCTCATTATAAATTTTCTCTAGTATTATATTTTTAATTTTTCAACGCGGACGAAGTCATTTCACATTTTATCAATAAAAGTTTGGTCTCTATGTAGATTGTAGGTATATGTTATATTAACGCATATTTAAAATTAAAAAGTTCAGCAAAATAAATCCCGAATCCCGAGATACAGGTGTCCAACCTAGTTAGGGAGTTACCTGGATAATTTAAATACTTATTTTAAAAATTGCCTTTTTATTGAAATTGTATTCAATGTGTGTAATTAAGATCCTGTAGAATATGTGTTGTAAAAACAAGGATTATTATTATTACGTATTATTAAAAAAAAGACTCAGATGCAGCTTGTACCATTAGCTTTAACAGTAGGTATACTTGTGACAGATAAAGTTTGCTATACGTATAGTGGGAATAGGTTTTATCCGTAGGAATTTAATTTGCTAGTGCAATCTGCTCGACAAACTGGACGCCGGCAATCGCAGTAATTTAATGAACACTTCCCTAATCGAGTGAAGAGATGAAAGCCGTTTGCCCGAAAAATCACATTTAAACTAACATTTTAATTTGCAGTAAATTGTAAACGTGTGAGTTTTGAAATTCAATCTGAATCTAATAAGCAAATCATATAAAAAGGAAAGGAATCAATAAGATGAAAAATCTTATTGATTCATTATGATTCACAATGAATGTTGCCAATTGCCAAGAAGGAAAAAAAAAACAATTCTGTTTCCACACTTTTTGGTATGAGTTTTATAATCTACTAGTGACCCGCTCCCGGCTTCGCCCGGGATGCAATTTATATACCGTATCCTATCTTTTAAGTTGGACTAAATTACACATACTTAGTTACGAAATTTTAGCAACATCGGTTCAGTAGTTTAGGAGTTCATCGCGAACAAACATGTGACACGTAATTTTTGTATATAATAGAGATTAAGTTTTGTAACTTTGTTTATATTAGGAAGATAATTTGCGGAACCACTTCACATTATTTCAAATGGGCATGGGATATATTCCCTACATCCATATTCATAACTGAAATTACCTAACCAGTTTTTTTTTATAGTATAGAGGTGGCAGACAGGCAGGCGGCTCACCAACCACCTAACCAGTTGCAAGAGAAGAAATTTTTTTCGTTGTATGGTAACTAGTTGTGAGAAAAGAATTATTATTCCACTTATTATATAAACTGAGTCCCCTTATAAGCACCTGGGCGAAGCCGGACCGCGTCAATCTCGAGTTCTGTATAATTTAATCATAGCACGAAAACATAGGGTGAATGGTGATCAGTAAATGCTTGCCCGCAGAATTGCGCGTTCAACTTCCCCTTAATTAAATCATAGTACTCGACCAATGTTTGAAGGGATTACAAAATTCCAAAGCACACTTTGTTTTTGCCTTCATTTTGGTGCTTACCAATCCCATGTTGAAACGATTACAGTGGCTTGAACTATCGTTTACCGAATTAGCAGGCGCAGGTTCGAATTCTGGTGGAAGATGCATCTCTGAGTATTTTTATATCGTGTCTGGATTTAGATAATTTTTGATTATGGATTAGAAGTAAGAAGTAAGATTAGAAGTAATAGGTAAATAAGAACCCACTTGAATTAATGTATTAATTAATTATTATCATACTATGTTATTATTCATTAGCAATTGATTCGAAGAAAGATTATTTTACATTAAAAATGTTACATTAGAAAAATATTAAAACAAATTTTCCGTGATATAAACGCTGATTATGTTATAGGACATGTTTTACTTAAAATACTGGTTTGTTTAATTACTTGCTTTTTTGACAAAAACAATACTTCTAACACATTCGTAGCTTTCAGAATATAAATTGCTTGTTCTACGAGCGCAGATATATCTTTCCATTAGAATAGCATTATTCTCTAACTGGGTTTTTCTATGCTGCATATGTATCCAACAGAATAAAGGATATTAATATTTGTAAACAGGTCAGAGAGACGATTTATCATTGCGTAGATATACGTTTACGGCCGATAACAGAAGATTTGTTCCAGATCAAATGCGAATCCGATATTTACGCATCGTAATGATAGGGGACGGATATTTGGAAACAAGATATTTCCTATAAAAACACAAGTTTTACTCGTCTCGGAATCATAGTTCCTAGCTTTGGAGAATTAACTAGCGATCCCTTCCCGGTTTCGTCCAGGAAAAAAAATCATTTGGTTTAAATATTATCTAACCGATTGTGAAAACTGCATCAAAAGGGTGTTAAAACATCTATTCAATCTTCATTTCTCATGTAGTTTTGTCAAGCGTTGAATTTCATATTTTTATTTTTAGATGTTCCTTTAAGAACACTATTTTTTGCTATGTAAATAAAAAATTACCCATGATCTTTTCTGTATCCCGGACAACGGGTATACAAAACAGGATGATCAGTTGAGAACTAACTAGCTTTCGTATTTTTTTTACGTGAAATTATAGATTGCAACACTGATTCTCAACAATAAACTATAGTGAAATTATAGATTCCAGCAATATTTCTCAGTGAAGGGTTATCCGTAAGGCAGTCTCGTCTATTTGCCTCGAGCTTTGTTAAGCGAGTAAACCTGTTGGCATTAGATAAGGCAGTTGCTTCCATTCTATTGTGTTAAGTTTAGCTAGCTTTGTTTTAACGCGTGCAACCCACTTTATGAGTAAGCAAAGCTTGGCTTGAATATAGCGAATCACGTGGCGCATAGACTAAGTATGTGTTGTAACGTGTATGTTGTCGACTTATTTTTTTAGTTTAAGGACTGTCACCACATGTTTAGCTGCTTTTTAGGATACTATGCACAAGCACATCAGTGCTTGTGTTATAGGCGACGCTCAATATAAAAAAACTGATCCCGTAGGATCATCTAAAAGTAAAAATATAAAAATCAACGACTGACAAAAATATGTGAGCCATAAATATTGAATAAATGTTTTAATAACTAAGAAAAAGGAGCGCGCACGAATTCGCAAAAGCAAAAGCTGTTGTTAAATAATTTCAATAAGTAATAAATAATAGATTAATTATATAGATTTTTTTTTTTTTTTTTTTTATTAGAGATGGGTTTGCTCTTGGCCAACAACCAGCTGAGTAGCAAGGATGAGGCCTATGATGGAGCGAGCTCACCCAGAATATGCCTATTCACTCGAACTTTGAAAAGATTAGGGTTATATGAGCTCGGAAACACAGACGACGCCTAAAATAATAAAATAATGTAAAATAAATTTTATGTAATAAAATACGGAAATGAGTTTTATTATGAGCATTATGTGGTGTCAAGAAGGGGCAGTGAGGGACGTGGCCTTAGTGATAATTTACTGGCGCGCCCCACGGGATCATCCGGATAAACGACTGCGATAAATCTTCACATAACTCCACATTGCTATTATTTATTTATTATTTTACACTTACTTTATGATATCCGTTTATCTTAGTTTATATATGTATCACTAGTTAGTGCCCCCGACTTTGTCCACGTGGAAAAAATTGAAAATATTTTATAACATCTGCTATAACGCCTGAATTATTTGTCGCTAAGTATGATGACGGTAGCGCGCCGCGCTTTTGGGAACCTAAAATTATAAGAAAAAAAGAATCCTAATGTTAATCCAGGTAATATATTATCTACGTGCAAAATTTCATCCAAATACGTTAACCCGTTTTACGATATGTTCTTCATGAATATATGTATACTTACTTTCTGGACGCAGCTAATCAAAATAGAAATAAAATTAATAGTGACTGTATTGGTTGGTGTTTTTTTTATAAAAGAATAGCCGCCAAGACTGGCGATGAACAAGAAAAAGTTGGAGATCAGATTCTATCTGAAAACCTTCACTAATTGAAGTGGCACTTAGACCGGGCGGTCTACGTCAAAGGTGTCACTAGACTTTATCTACGGGCCTAACTAAGCTATAAAGGCAGCCAAAGATCAAATTAAAAAGCCGTCTGCTGCTTTCAGCCAATCAATAAATCAATAACATTCAAATGGAATTTAGAGTAGGTACTGCGAATTTAAAATCTAAATTCATTTAATGTGAGTGACGTGTCTTAGTGGAATGGAAGCACGGTTGCTGCCATGTGAGAGCAGGTTAGAACTTTTAAACAATGTCTAGAATAGAAATTATAAAAGCTTTCCTATAACTGCGAGATTTTGTGAATTAGATGTATGTTTGTTATTCTTTCACGTAAAAACTATATATATAGATCTGAAACAATGTTTTTCCTAGTTAAGTTTAATTTTAAATCTTAAAAGCGTTACTCAGAAGTGATCACTCATCAAGTTACGTCTGAATTGTCGAAACTTAGTTGTTATCGGCCTGACTTGCTAACTACTTACTTGTCAACTAAGAGCGAACTACACACTATCCAATGGATGTTGTGTGTTTGACTTGTTACTTGTTATGTCGACGTACGTTTCGACGTTCTAAAACTGAATATAACATCTAATTTATACGTAATGAAGCTGCAATAATGATAATTATGATTTTTTTAAATGTATTATAAAAAAATAAGTAATTTAACTTGAAAGTGATAAAAAACATTAAGAAGCCAACTCTGGTTACATTACAAAAACTTTCCTTTATAATATTATGTATAGATAAACTATGTATGTATACCGTACTACTCTTAATATCTTATCTTATAAGTAAACGAGGAATCTCGCACGAAAATCTAGGGTTAGGGGTTTTTTAGGTCTAGAAATCGATCTGTCAGGGTCTTATCTTCGAGAAAATTCGTTTTAGATAGTTTTTTTTAATGGAACTGTTACAAAAGTAATACCGGTTTATTAATTCACATAAACTTGAATTTTATTTTCTATAATGTTTATATAGGTCTATAGGTCGCCCAGACTAGTAGATATTTAAAGTTATGTGAGCAATTTGAAGGAACATCATATGCGTTGCAAAGCGAAGCTTCAAAATTTGGAACACAAATGGTAAGATAGTACTTTAAATATATAAAAAATAAATGAACACAAATATTTTTAAAATACATTATAATATGATTTTTGTACCTATATAATCTTCTCAGCAATAGGACATCCACTGTTGGACATAGGCCTCCGCCATAGTTTTCGATAATAGGCCGAAAGAAACCTGGATCAAACGTCTTATGAGGTCGTCTTCCATCTTGTGGGTGACTCGAGAACTTTCCAGTCCCAATGGCTCCCGGCTATGTATGTGTATTTTCTATTACCATTTCAACTTATTAATCCGCCGTGATATCGCGGTGACTTTTGTTAAAGTTTACTTATAATTATAATGTTTACTTCTTTTAAATAAAATTAAAATAATATTACGCCAAGACTCTTATTAACTTATAGCCTATGATGAGTCTATACCTAAATATTTTTTCTAAAACGAATCTTACATTATGACGAGTTACCAGTGTCCTAAGTACAGGTATTTCCTTACATTTTTTTCTAAGAAAGAGACAATAAACTTTTTGGGAACATCTAAGAGGGCAGAGTTCGCGAGAGGAATATTTAACAGTTTTATTTTTTTCGACGAACCAATTGTATGAGTGGTTAGGGTGCTTGCCTTTGCGTTGTGTCTCATAAATCCCGGGTTCGATTCTTGGCACTTGGCAGTCAATTTTGAAAATGAATTTTTAAAAGTTGGCTCTGGTCTGGTCTGGTTTTAATAGTGGCAAATATTACGTTTCGTAAGTGTTCTGTTAGGGAGTGATTACAGAAGACCACCGTGAAATAACAGCACGTGTGTGTGCTGTTGTTTCGGTGAGTGAGTAAGGGACGTCATAGCTCAAATCACTATAATATAACACTTGCAGAACCTGTGACTTTGCTTGTGTCGTACGCGACGGTACTAAACAACCAGTCTATCAAACAGTTTTGTTAACCTATACTTTTACATTTTATTTACAAGTGGAATGTGTTTAAGTATAAACAAAAATAAGTTATTTTTCGCAGTAAATAGATATTATTGTGTCACAGAGGGTTAAATTTGTGTACCTGTTTTCGTAGAACAATATTTTTCCATAGACGTTCTCCTGTCGCATATATTTCAACTGGTCCTAATAAATCTCCATTTTCATTGAAAGATAAACGAGAGGGAGAAAGGAAAATTACAAAGGACTTTCTTATTAACTAACTTATTTGAATTTATATTAGGTGAATTTTTAAAAGCGTGTTTCAAATAATTTTTTTAAGAAACTTTCGACTAAACGATTTCGTTTATAATGTTGATGAGAACAATTGGCTGTTATTATTTTATCTGAAAATGTTACATTGAAAGTTTTGATTGTTTTTTACTGACCATTAAGTATTTGTATTCATTTTACTAATGTGAAATTTGTTAATTTTAACAAATAACTACATTATGTTTGAATTTGTGTACGTCAATGTTAACTTTGCCTGTTTACATAACAGTGCCTAATTAAAATCTACCAATTTTTTAGCTTTTATGAATACCATTCATTCATTTAATTTGAATTATTATTTTTTTCATTCTTCATATTTATTTACATACATTTAACTGCACTATAGCTTAATCGAAAGTAGTTTTTCCCCAAAGGAAAGTCAAAATACCTCAATTATATAAAAAGGCTTCAATTAAATTGAAATTTATGTGTAGAGTAAAAAAGTAATAGAATTTGTAATAATAATAACTAACAAACTGAACGGAATATGTATTCTATTATTAAGATGATAACATTTCGCAGGTGCGTTTGTATAAAGCCTGTTATAAGGAAGACCACCGAAATGGCCCGACGTGTATTATGTTACGTAATACCGAAAATGCCTCCGGTCGCCTCCGAGCCTTTGAGGCGTATTTTCCTTATTACATTGCTACCTAGACAGATAATGCAGCGCGTGAACATGTGCCAAAATAAATTAACAAGTAATCCCATATGAATGACGTTGAATTAATCGACAGAGAGCTTATGTTTTCTCAATGTGTTTTCAGACAAAATTTATTCATATAACTAACAACTTGGAATACTGAAAATAAAGTTTACTTTATTAAATTAGTGACATATGTGTATGTCTTTTTTAATAAACAATAAACTGTATTTAACAATACCAAACTAAGCACTGCGTCGTGTAAATTTACACTGAGTCGTATAAATTTTGTACAGACCTAGTTTTATACAATATTTGTGTAATTGTACAATATTTTGAATAGATCAATCAAAAGTAAGATCAAAAAATATTCTAATTTTTTATTAAAAGTGACAATGTAATTTGTTTTATATATTTAAAAATCTAATAAAATAAGTATAAAATCTCATAAAGTTTCATGAAGTATAAGATATGTACAACGAAAATTTATAAAATCATAAAAAATATTATATTTTACAGTTACTTAAAGTTATAATATACATATATATATTTTTCTAAAAAAAGTTTCCACATCTTTATAAGCAGAGCAGAGCTTTATTACAAATGCCATTAGGTTCCAGATTTGAATATCTAAAAACTTATCAGAAAGCCTATGACTCATAAAATTTTAAAGATTAATAAAAAAAATGAAGTACCCATATATTTTTTTAATAAATTTGAATAATGGAGTTTTAATCACATATAATTAATATGGTTGTTCGAGGGCCTGACGTCTTTTAGTCTAGTCTCGCTCGAGTCTAAAAGCTTCCTGGCTATTTTATGTTTTATAGCTTTACAAATGTTTCATTAGCATAAAGTCCCGAGATACAATATGGGTCAGCGCACTTGCGAACGTGTACTGGCTGGTGGTTGGTATTTAGTTCAGTTAGCGGCAGGACTCATACTCGTAATAAGGTTAACGAGGTAGAGGAGGCTGCTAACGAGGAAAACCTAGCGAGTTTTATTTGATTTAAAAAAATCCAGTATGTTGAAAGAAAACGCAACTATTTTATTGTTCGTGTGAAGTATTTCAGTGTATATTTTTGTACAATTGTCAGATTATGTGTAGTATAATCATTGTCGTCTATATCTATATACCTTACCTACTATATTACAAAAAATGAAAATGTATGTGGAATTTATTATCAGTTTTATCGTGATTTTTTCTTTACATTTACAATATTCCTAATCGTTAGAGTTGCTGAACAAAAACTGCTTTTGTTATACCTATCATCGTAGTGCTTTTGTATTATTTATATGAATACCATATGATACCTATATGAACTTTAAATTAAGCACTAATCTCGATATAAGATTTCTTCTATAACAATATTCTATAGACTATAGAATATTCTCAATATTAGGTCGCACAACTGACTGTATTGTTATTGGCTTCGTATCGAACTTTATCGAACCCGGAACCCCAGAGTTCAAGGAGGTAAGCTTTAACCACCACACTATAAATGTGTGATCTGAGCGCCGGCGTATCGCGTATGCGGATTGCAGAGCGTAATTTGTATTAATAATATATCGATTAAAACGGTGGTCTTCTGTAAGAGGGTGATTTCTTCCACCCCAGACAGGCTGCCCAAATGACTGCGAAATGAGTGTGTCCTGCCACGATCAAATTGTATAATTGGCATAAAACGCTCAAACATTGCTAAATGAAAGAAAAAAATCGCCTAGGACTAAGGACACCTTTAAAGACTAGTAGTTATTTCCGTCACTGGGAACACACATTGATTTGCTTTCAAACAATAACTTCGATATTACGGCTCGTTCCTCGTTGATCACTCTTTACTTTAGTGAAAACTGTATCAAAATCCTTTGGGTGGTTTGGAAGAAGTTAGCGGAAAAACAGACAGAGGCAGCGGGAAACAGAGACAGCGAATTTCACCGTTAAAAAAATATAAGTACATAGAGGTACTACTTTATTTTTACTCCTAAATACACCTCTTGTGAAAAGTCCGATGAAAAGATAAATATTATTTTCTTCCGCGTTCGTCGCGCTTCACTAGATCAATTTTATTTTAAAATTAACGAAGCCGCATGAAAAGGAAATGGCACATAGTGCATGAGTCGATGAAATTTTCATTGAATTGCAGATATGCGTTCACCGAAGAGTGCTTGGCAGATTTATTATACGCACTCCAGACCCGGTTGACTCAATAGCTGTCAGGCTTCAAGCATTACTCTTGTGTTTAAATATTAAATAGAGAGTTGCGTTCATTATTTTGTATTTATCTACATTTGTTAATTAGTTGACAATTATTTCGGCAACAGTTTTAAAAGCGCTATGCAATTAAATTAATTAACTAATAATTGTTTAAAATTTAGTTAAATTATATGATCATTATTCAATCGTATGTATCCTAAATATTCGTTACTAAATAAAAAGGTCCGAATTCTGCACTGAAAAAAAAAACAGGCGATTCTTTTAAAAACTCATGTTTTGGTTTTATTGCGTTAATACCCAGTCAATTGTGTTAATTTTGAAATAACAGACAAACTTTTTATTTTATAAATTTGGTTATACAAATATTTAGAGACATAGAATACCTATTTACTGCTAATAATAACATTAAAATTTCGTAGCGTGTATGGAGGAAATTGTTTCGCGAGTCCTTAGAGTATGACGATCAAACTTCTTGGTGTAAAGTTGATGCTTTATATACACTGCTTCGCTACAAGAAGGCAAAACTTTGTCAAATGAACCCCCTAATCCTCGAAGTGCAGCTCTGTTTACACTTAAACAATGAGATTGGACTTATTAAGATGGTTTTGATTGTGATAAACTTGGACGGGAGATTGAGTTGTCCTCTTATTCAGATGCAGATTTAGGTCAGACACCGATTGACTTCGGACATTGTAATCAAGAAAGACTTTTCAAAGTTAGATTGCATTGATAATATTCACTGAGACTTAAATTTTAATTGAGTTACCTAAAATGCTTTCTGTTCCAATAAATTAAAATGATTCGCTAAATGTGTTACTAAGCGGAAAACTCAAGGAAAGTTTGGCTTATTTTTTTTTTTTCAAATATTACTTGAAGTCCGAGGGAGGTTCTCATGAAGAAAAATGGACCTGCTTTTTTCTCATTATTTATTTGCCCATCTATATTGCTAATTAATTATAATGATAAAATCTTATTTGCATTTCTAATAAAATGTAAAAAGTTACTTGTAGCTTATGTCAGAAAAGCTAGAAGATTCAATTATTTGTCCATACTAAAAATTTTTTTTTTAATGTATTTTAAAACTTTATTATTGATAATATTGGTATTTAATGCGAAAAACTTAAAAAAAATATTTCAGTTAATTATAAATGAACAATTAAAAATTGATAAAATAAAAAAAAAACACTTGACTATAAACGCGCCAAGATGGTCACCATAGTTGTGAGTGGTTAAAGCTATTTTAGAACAGTTCAAAAGCCCAATTATCTATTGTTTTCCTAAATAAATTAAAAAGTTTGTCGGCATTGTTAAAATGGACTATCAATATCGTATACGTAGGTAGCCAATTTATTCTGTATAAACTTTTCAATAGACAGGCAATGTATCTACGTAATGAAAACAACACAATAACATACAAGTTCCAATGAAAGCAAAAAATTTATAGAGGAAGTTTACGCAACTAGTTCGATTCGAAACTAGGCCATAGTCCGCATACGAAGCGTTCTTGACGCTGTTTGAATGAAGCCATGGCTTCAATATCCTTTTGATGTGAGCTTTTGAAAAGGTGGGCTCTGTATAAACTTGTTTTAAGTGTAGGTAAATTTGGTGTATATTGGTTAGATACTCTTTAGGTATCACGCGAGGTAACGAAGCCGCGAGGGATTTGTGACTAATATAATAATTCTGCGGGGATGTTCGGTGGAGATTACCAGGAGTCTGCCGAATCGATAGACACGTTCAGTGTAAATGCAGAATTTAAATTAGCTAGCTCAGTCGATATATAAAGCCAGGTTTATCTGATCTTGCGTTAAGTACGCGATTATTATTAAAGATTGGCTTAATTAATAGATTCGCTCTTAAATTATAAGCGAATTCCTTCGAAGCACTTTATGTTCATGTTCATGCTCTTTACTTAGTTAAATATTGTTAGAAATATTTTTCGCTAGCGACCAGCTCCAGGCTTCGCCCGCGTCCGATCGCGGATTAATCTGCTGGATTAATCTGAAGATTGTTTGAAAGTTTCTTCAAAATCAGTTCAGCGGTTTTGGAGTCGTTGGAGTCACACATCTCCTTTTATATATTAAAAAGGAATAAATCTTTAAAGAAAGGTGGACAAACAAGGACAGCGATTTCATTTTGTAATATGTATTTTATAGATTTTCACACTCAACTTGTACGTACATAGAAAATTTAGTACGAATGTGAAGTATTTACTGTGCAAATTATTACAGTCAATTTGAACCATCCTTCGTCAAATGTAATTGGAAAGCGTTGTTGTAAAAGAAAGGGAGGCGCAAAACAAGGCGCCGAGTGGGGATCTTGTTGTGAAAAATGTTGACTTTATGGAAAAGTCGTGCGTGATTCGCGTATGTAATATATTCAGTGGATATGTACACTGTTCAGACTAGTCGAGACAGAGTTGTCTATGTAGTAATCTCTTGGCGTAAGTAAAGGGCCTAAAATATTTTAACTTAAAATGTAAAAACAATTTTCATCACTAAATCATCTTTTGTAATTGAAAAACATAATAATATGTACCTAATTAATTTTATATTTTATCTTGCTGGTTTCGTAATTAATGCATTGTTATATGTATTTCTTTTAAAATTTTAAATTAGAAAAACATAATAATTTTCGGTAAAACAGTCGAAGGTTTTTAAGTGAATTTACTTTTAAAATACAAGTGATGCTTGTGTTTCAGGTCTATCTTTTGCTCAATATCACTAAAGGTTGTCCAGGCATGAATTATCATATTAATTATGATTGGTGATATCGCTTAAAATGCGTCAATAAATAATTTTGCACGGTTGAGATGGGCGTAAAGAATTCGGTCCTATAGACGATAGTTATGAAACGTTTCTTTCATGCAAATTGTAGAAACTTCTCTGACTTGAGATCTATAAAAAATATGTTTAAGATCCTCATAGACCTTATGTATTTTTGAAGTTTTTATTACAATTACAATTACCATTATTACTATTATTACCGAAATTACAAGGAGGGACCCACCAGAATGGTTCGCAATGCACTACAATCAATCATCAATCAATCAATCAATCAATACTAATAATATCTCTGTAAGTGTAGCTATTGTATGTATGTATGTTCCTCCATAACTCTTAAACGAATTAACTGATTTTCATGATACCTTGGTAGATAAACATTTGGACGTACGGGACACATGCATAGGCTACTTTTTTCTTTTTCAACGCGGACGAAGTCGCGGGCGCCAGCTAGTTTTGAAATAAAAATAAGCTGCCTTCGGAGATTTTTCAGGAAAGTGGTACAGCTTTTGCATTGTATTTTTTTTTAATGTTGACCGACGGGCTTGATGGCTTGATGGTCCACTTGATGGTCGGCTACCAATGCCTGTTATAGGCCCTATAACATTAGCATAGGTGCTCCAAGAACACTGCCGACCATAGTAGGATTGAGGAAAAGGGATTAGGAATGCTTAGGAAAATTGGTTCTGTTCAAATACAATCTATGTAGATATTTTAATAGGATTGTATAACGCGTATTAATACGCAAGTTGATCGAAACCCGTAAATAGCTGCACTTGCGCTATTGTGTTTCGAGAAGTGGACGAGTGACGTCACAAGCCATTCCCCTTCAGCTCTCACAACCCTCCATCTATATGCTATGAAGTCAAAAAATTTCGTATGTGGCAAATAATCTGTATAGTATTTTACTTCAATAAGAAAATTGAGACGATAATACCTATATAATTGAAGAAAGAAAAGGATCAATTAAAATAAATTAAAGATAAAATTTGGGTAAGATAATGTTTCTGAAGAGTAAAAGTCAAAGATAACTAAGTTTGAACGTTTGATTGACGTGACGCAACTCGGGGCGATCCTTGTTGCCTCGTTTATCGGATTTTATCAGGAGAGGCGCGACACTTTATTCCATAGAGCACATAATTTTATTTTAAATACATCAACGTGCGTACTACCTTTGACTATTGGTTTCAACATCTAAATTTAATATGAAATATTAAGCAGTTCGATGCCGTCAAACTGTCTGACGAGCTTTAATAATTTATTAGAACACATTTTGCTTTATATGATGTAAAAAAGTTTATATGGAAAATATGTATATGTAGAAGTGATAACGAACACTGTTAACATTGTGTAAAACATTGATAACGAAGAGAGTATCAAATAATAAATAATATTGCAAATGAAACTGAATACAGGAAATTTTATGAAAAGGGAATTTTAAATTAACATGATAAATGGTAAAAATTGTAGATAAAATTATTTTTTACATTGTGTTTTAATACACACGAACTTTTAAGTAAATATAAAATAAAAATTCGAAACTGATTTTCATGAGAATTTTAGTATTCGTTCTATTTGACTTCAGCAGTGACAGAATATACACTGCGTTTCGCAGTCATAAATTAGGCAACCCAGTAACCATCCCCTTACATAAGAACACCGTGAAATAACAGCATGTATGTTTATAGCTACTGTTGTTTCGTTGAGTTAGTAAGTGCCAGAGTACTTTCTTCTAATCTCTTTAGTAAGAGTAAGAGTTCAGCATGCTACTGATGTTGGCAGCGCCTACCATCAAGTTACTTTTATTTTAGATTTCCCGTAGGAATGAAGCATTTTTCCGCGGTAAAAAGTAGCCTATGTTCATCACGGATAATGTCGGCTTGTAATGGTAAAATATTTTTTTAAATCGGTCCAGTAGTTTCGGAGCCTATTCTATACAAACAAACAATCAAATCTTTCCTCTTTATAATATTAGTATAGACTAGCGATTTCTTTTTCTGGAAATTATTTACAAAAAATCTTCCTCGTTTAACGCTCTTTCAATTAGTGAAATCCGTTCAGCAGTTTCATAGATACCTAAACATATATGTCGGTTCATTATGTATCTTTAGGTATAACATACCTAAAGACATACAGACAAACTGACGCGCCGGGGGACTTTGTTTTATAATATGTAAGGATAATTAATCATAGAACCCCTTTTCTTCCAACGCTAAAGATGGACTTATACAATAGAGAAAAAGAGGAAAAAAATTAATAAAGTTAAAATACAGCTCCTATTACATTGTTTGTTATTGACAGCCCCTTTCACAGCAAATAGCTACCCCTCTTTATTGTCCTTATTACACCCCCTCTTGAGGCTTTATACTGAAACAGTTATAAAAATATAAGCGACACAGTTTTATCTTACATCGCGTTAAATGGTATAAGATTTCTCGGGTCCTTTCTAAAAGGAAGTTATTTTAGGCATTTTCATTTTGAGTGGCAGGCTCAATGGAGGATAACTTTTTCAATATTTTCTATTAAGATAATTTTTTTTTAAAGTTCGTTGCGGGTTAAGAGTTACTATAGGTTAAGAGTTTCTTTGTTTTAACCTATCATCCTTGTACCTACATATAAGCAGAACCAAAAAGTCGATAAGTAAATATTATTCTTATTAAAAAGCATAAAATTTAAGTAAGTACTGTTCCAATTTAAAATTAACTTATTTTTCATCTAGCCGTTCTTGCGCTTTCGTACGCGGTGTAGTTAGTTGTTTTTTAATCCCACAGGAACCTGTGATTTTTTTCAGGTTCAAAGTATGTTAATCCAGGTAATAAACTATCTGTCTGCTAAATTTTATCCAAATCCGTTTAGCAGTTTTTGCGTGATTGAGTAACATACATCCAAACATACAAACTTTCACATTCATTAGGATGCGGCATTCGTATTGAGAATTAATTATGAATTAATCATCATATCAATGAGAATTATATAAATTGAAAATGGCTAGACCAATATTATAATTATATTACTATTTTATTCGACAGAAGTATTTAAAAATGTTCATATAATCGAAACTTTTTCGCTATGAGTCCTCCGTTCGAGGAAAACTTTCATAAAGTAGTTTAAGTTAGAGTCGAAATGTATATTTTTCGCTCCATCAGTGACAGGAATAGGCCCCTGAAGCTGAAGTGGCGCGCCGACGTGAGCGCTCCCCGGGTCGTTCACCTCTCACCGTAACACCCCGCCCCACATTTTTCTTTTCGGACACTATAGCGAGAGATACGTACAATGTACATATGGCGTACGCATCACAAAATGTGCCTTGTCCTGCTGGATACGCTACCATTGTTCCTGCGTTCGCAATCTCATGCACGCTGTGTAATCTTTTCGCGTCTGCAAAACGTATTCAAGGAAAAATTAGACGCGTAACTGGAATAAGACCACTTTCAGTTCTTTTCAACACACTGCCATAGTGTGTTGAGGAAACAGCCTTCGTCTGAATATGATATTAACAACTAACTTTTGCGTGCGACTTCGCCCGCATTGAAAAAAATTCACAGAATTCGTGCCTCATAACTTTAGGCTCAAATTGTAGCTGACTAAATTGTCCAGAGGAGTTTTTCTGACATTTTTGATATCATTCTTCGTTTCCAAAATATCGAGCGCCAAAATCAAAAATTCGGACAAAAATGATTTTTTTTTCACTATTTGGGCCATAACTTTTTTCGTTTTTGTCTTTTTCGAAAAATTCTTTTTGCATCTTCACAACTTTCCGAGATATAAGGAGATCGCACTTTTTCGTAAATCGGGGCCTTTATTGAAGCGAACTAAAAGAAATTTCCAATGTCAAAAAATAGAGCCTGACAAAATAATCATATGACCAATTATTTATTCAATGTTGTTGTTATACTTAGTTTTGGTGGCGCTGGATTTTTATTTTTATGATTCCCGGTAATAGTACTTTTTTCTGCATGAAAGGTACCGTCTGTGTCCTTTTCTGCTATGTGATGCAAAATTTCCTTATGATTAGTAAAGTGGTTAAGGCGTTAATATTGGTATGTTCGTTAAAAAGCAATAAGTCGTTAAATTTTAAGTAATTATAAGTACTTATAAGTGTAAGTAGTAAAACAATTTAACCACTTTTAGGAGTATCACCGTCCCATTACTTACGTACACGTGTGTTGAACTTTCCTTTTAGTATGTATGTTAACCGCAAGGATGACAAGCGTCGCAGGCAGCTTGGGTAATTGCTGTGAGAATTACAATAAATCATACAATATTATTATTGTACATATAAGTTAAGTTAGTTGTTAAGTGTTGTGTTGTTATAAATCTACTCGGCGACCGCAGTTTCCGACCTCTATTCGTAGTGGAAACGACCTTATCTATTACGTTCACATTCACATCTCTCGAGGAAATGTATTTTGTCGGACAACTTTATGTAACTCCGACAATATTATACATAATAAGTAAGAAATTTATTTGGAAAAAATATTGTAAACAGACATCCCAGACTTCCTTTTGACGAGAGACGAGAATCATACGAGAGACTAGTAGGATGGTAATAGGAAAATACTACAACACAGTAAACGGCTGCTACAATATTGTCGGAAGCTCAGAAGGAGATAAGTTTTGTTGAGACTAAATTAAATAATAATGCTTACATTTCCATTCTTCCTTTTTTTTAGATGGAATTTTCGCGAAATATTCTGCCATTGACAAGTATAAGTACCTACTCAAAAATGGACCACCAAAGATCCTATTTTACTATTCCTCTCATTTCCCACCCCTCCTTATTCCTTATCCTTCATTTAATTAAAAAAAGTAAATAATTATTTAGTTATTTTATAGTTTTGTTAATTATTATTTAAATAAAAAACATTCATATATATATATATAGTCCGTATATAGTCCTTCTACTACTACATCCCCATTACCATTTATACGTTAGTTTTTTTTTAATATGTCATAACTATTATCCATTTTCAGTTGTAAACTGAAAGAATTGTCATGTATTATGTATTTGTTACGACTAGGGTACCTATACAACATTCTCGAAAGCTCGAGCGTAAGCCCTGAGCGCATGGAAAGTTCCACACGCGTTCTCCACGCCCCACAATAGTAGATGGTGACCACGTCCCTTTTTGTAAGTGTCAAAGCAAAATGTTCCTTACGGTTATATCTGTATAACGAATATCTGTACCCCAGATGAGCGACCCAACGTATGATATGATATCGATTGATTATGATTACTTATTAATTATGATGGCGTTAGTTTTTTGATCAATATTTTATCTACCTAACATCAAAATTACTACATCAACCTTTCGACATATTATAAATCAATAGTCTCGATCGACAACCGAATGATTAATGTGGCAACACCCTTGCTGTCGATACCCTTGACATTTGTTTGATAATTAATAATTGGTTACGACAAGTAACTAATTAATAAAACTTTTCTTAACTATTGGGCAAATGGGAGAGCAGTTTTTGTCGGGTAAAAATTGTTAAATTTCAAATAAAATTAAATAAAACTTTTATTGAAAATACCTTGTTTAAAATGTGGCAATTTTTCATAACTGTCTGCACATCACTTGCAGGTTTGATAAATTTATCACCGTTCACACAATGACCGCGAGTCTTTCTATAATAAATATTGTTCGACGAAAATGCGGTGTAAGTTAAGGCGAGAATATTTTTCAATAGAAAATACGACTAATTGATATTAGTCGTATTTAGCCTTAGCCTTTATTAAACATTGGTTCAACTTTGGCTACATTATTTTTTAAGGTCAGACAGAAAATGGTTTTTTTATTGAAAACACTATAAGCTCGTCAATAGCTACTAAACAAAAAAAAAGTTTACTTACAAATGAGAAAAACTGGTTATTCTTTTCCTATGTATGCATACACTTTAGCTAGAATTTCCAGGAAAATAAACTGCCGGTTACACTGCTGATCATCGCCTAACCGATAAAACTACTTATAATTAAAAACTATTTTAGTTTACAACTAACAATATTTGAAATAAATTAATTTATTTAACATTAATTTAATTTGTTTTACTATAAAATTTTTAAAAATCGTAATATGGAGCAACAATCCAATAACGATTCTATAAAATTATAGACATTATAATTGAAAATTATCAATACTAATAATAAATCTGTAAGTGTAGGTATTGTACGTATGTATGTTCCTCCATAACTCCGTGATTTTCATGAAATTTGGTAGATAAACATTTAGACGTACAGGACACATAATGGTAGGCTATTTTTTCTTTTTCAAAGTAGGCGAAGTCGCGGGCGCTAGCTAGTAATTTATAAATTTATACTTGAGTCACCTAAAGTAAATAAATAAAAAAAAATACTTAAATTAATATTTCGCATTTGAAAACAATTTGTACAAAATTAATGAGTATTTCAAGCAGCAAGTTGTAGTGCATTGAATCTAAACAACTAACAGCGGTTTATAATTACGTGTCTGAATGAGCACTGAATATTCTTGTCAGGAGGGTTAAGCTAGAGAGGTCTATGTCAGAGATTTCACCAGGCGTGCTCATTTGCGAACCGACGACGACGTGGCGGTCATCAGAATAGTATAATTTTATGAAGATGCGGCCAAGTCTCAATTACTTCGTATTCAACGGTAACGAGGGAGGGTGTTGACGCCTTTCAGTTCACAGATACGCTCATCAACGAACTCTTCTATACATTTATTTACATTAAAATGAATTTTTCAATGTCTTGGATATTTTTAAATACTGTTCTTTTTTTGGGCAATTCATGAAATGTTTGTGAAGCTAAAGGAAAGTTATTTCTTTAAAAAAAAATATTTAAATTCATGCATGTTGCATGTATTCGATAATATTCGAGGCATTATGGGAGTTACATAATTTATAACCAGGCCAACTTTAAAAAGTCAGCAGTGAAATTTCTGATATTATCATAAGTAATATCTTACATTATTTCAAATTATATTAAATTTAATTATATAATATAGGTTAGACCATAAACAAACAAAAATTTCTTAAGAAGTTTATGTAAGTTATACTACCCAGAGTTTGTGGTAAAGAAAGGTGAAAACTTTTACAAATGTATAGAAGTGGAAGTTGTATTGCAAGTTTTTTGCATTTTGTTGAATTTTGTTAAAATTTTAAATGCGTTCTGTAACATAATATTTCCATCTTAAATTGCGGTTTTAATACACTTACGCATCGGCGCATCATGTGGCAGTCGTGTTAATGATGAAAGTTGGTTTTTCATACAGGTTTTATCCGCAAAATTCCAGCGCATATTTACGTAAACAGTAGAAAATTCAAGTCTCATATTTTCCTGGAAAATCGCTACATTTTCCGTACTAAAACATTTTAAATCTCGATGTGAAATTTTCTTTGAAACGCAACAAGCATTTGGTCGTAGAGAATCTGTAGTACCCTACCTACCTAAATATTAAAGCGACATTTATTTTATGAAATGGCGAGGAAGATATATTAGGAATTAGTTAGGTATTACTTTTAGGTCAGAGTTTAATCAGAAAGATAACGTGATACCATAACGAAGAAATTCTTATTAAGCCTCCTTCAAAAGACCATCGCAGAATAGCAAATACAGCATATTATGTCCATTCAGTGTATTTCATGTAATTCAGTGTTTAAGAAATGTCCCAGAGCTGATTTTCTCCACCCTATCCTATCAGGATCTACAGCGCATCCCTCGCTTTTATTGTGCTTATAGGCGAAGTTAAATAATTACAGTTACACACACAACATATGGAATCAAACTACGCCTTGCCATATTAAAATATTTAGGTACTAGTGAAAATGTCGAATTGCGTAGTGAAAGGATGTAAAAACCAGGTTTCAATAAATAACAAACAACATGGAATCACATTTCACAAATAAGTAATCTTGGAAAACAACATTTATTTTTCAATAAAAATAAACAAAAAATGAGGTTAAGTATAGCTTTACATATTTATAAAACCGACTTCACTCTGCAAAATTCTGTCCATAGTCCTTATTTGGTTTGAGTAAAAAGCTCCAATTTTTCTTCTTCAGTTAGTTATGAACTGCTTTCTGCACGTGTACCATTTTTCACACGTTCACTCCAGTAAATTAAATACTAAACTAGCTACATTTTGTGAAAGTAGGTTATTTGGCTTTATGATCGCGTATTTCTTCGCAATTAAATACTCCAGCCGCCGCTTAACAATGTCGAAAACGGGTGGCCCGTCTTACTTACAAAATGTAGAAAGAGTCTAATTATGTTTGCGAATCTTATTCTGTCAGAAGTAAAATGGAGCAATTGTATACAGTAATTGCCGCATACAGTAATACTTCAAATTAGCTAGCATATTTTAGAATTGGAAAATAATATGAATAACGACAAAGAAATCTAAATCTAAGTAACGGTCTGGATGACCATTAAAAAATACAATAAAGAAACTTTGTTGAGCCCGCAAGGTTTTTAAAAATCCCTCAGGAACATAAAAATTTTCCATGATCTTATATGTTAATCCAGGTAATAAATTATCTTCGGCGGAGTTGCGGAAGAGTGTCCGTCCGACCTCGCAGCTTCGCCTTATAGCGGACGTGGAGGACGCCAAGGGGTTTGGTCGGTAGGTCTTCCCCAATACCATCTCGGGGCAGGAGTCCGACATAACCCACCGGTCTGTCCCCAGGCCGGTGGGTATCCATGATGGATTCCTCTTGTAAAAAAAAAAGGTAATAAATTATCTTTGTGTCAATTTTATACAAATCCTTTAAGCCGTTCCTCAGATAAACGTACACAAACGCAAAGATAAACGGTTCAAAAATTCTAAAAACTATTTTTTTGACCTTTGTGCAATAAGAAAAATAGTATATTTTTCCCGCCATATATCCCTCTGTATGTACACTTAGGTCTTTTAAAAAGTGGATTTTAATGCGGTTTTTACTAATGGAAAGTGCGTTAAGTGAGGAAGGTTTCTATATATAATTTGTAGAAAAAATTGTACGCGCCGGAAGTGCGAAATTTGTTTTTTTGTTTGTAATGAATACCTATTTAATTCAAAAACTTATGGACCGATTTTAAAAATTCTTTCACCTATAGAAACGATGAACATAAATAACTGTATAAAGTTACGCGGACAAAGTCGCTGCAACAGCTAGAGTCAAATATAATGTTGTTGAAATATCTAAGTTTTTGAAGGTGTAAACGTAGCTAAGTAAAAATAAACCGGCGAAACAAATGTGGGAGGTTTGCGGGGTCGTAAAGTATTTAATTGATATAATTGGCGTTTCGGTCGGCCATTAACAGAACCTTTCGAACCGACCCAGCCGGGGCCAGGAAACGACGCCATTTTTTCCTCTTACAAATGAAATTCACTTGCGCATTTTTTTCACAAGTCCCTTTCAGAGCTGTTCATTTATTCAATTCGGACGGATCCTTTATCACAATTTTAGACAATAATATAAAGATATAAATGTTGGCTTATGCTTTATTTAACAGTGTTTTTTTACAAGTAAGCTTCTTTAAATTTAAAACAAGCTATAATTAAAATTATAAACTAATCCTCGACTTTCTATTGAGTCCAAACACGTACAGTCGGCCGCATAAGTCGATTAACACATTCAAAAGTGCAAAACAACGTAATACTCAACGCACTATAAGTCATTTGTCACAACTAGAGAACAAAATAAACTTCACGTACAAACGATCGTAAAAAGCTTCAGTAAGTAAGTAAATAAGTAATTAAGTTGAATGTTCAGTTGTTTTGCACTTTTGAATGTGTTAATCGACTTATGCGGCCGACTGTACATTGTGCTGTAAGTTGCTGATCAGCTGGATGCCCCGCAGACTACTTGATGCTGCAAACCCAGATCAAGGTTACCATTTCATGGAAATACCACCGAAGTAACAGTATATACCCAATTACATATCAATCGAACATATGCAAGTCAGTGAAGTCATATATAGATCTTCATAAATTATAGCAAAAAACAATCCCGATCCCGTTAGTCAAAAAAAAAAAAGATCAAAATCGATCCACTCGTTTGGGAGCTACGATGCCACAGACAACTACACATATATATAGACTCACACGTCAAACTTATTACAACCCGTTTTTGGGGCGGGCATCAAAGTTTTCAGATGTATGTAAATCATTATTAGCGTCAAACAGTTTTCACTTTGAGAGAAGTTTAAGTCTTTTAAAGCCTAGATCAGGATCCAAATTTGGTACCTCTAATCTCTGGCCCGGTGGCCCGAAGTACTAACTGGATTTACTTGAATCAATAAAGCGCCGAGTGTTTGTATTGTTTACGATCCAATACTCATACAACGTTAGAGCTCCTTCATATCATAAGAGATATAGTTTCTCTTTGTACTTTCTACTGGAGTGATAATAGCACCTGTTACTACACTGTCACCCTTTTATATGTGTTATTAAAATTTATTTTCTTCGAATTAAATGTGTTTTTATAATAGGAACAATGAAAAGTATTAATGGCTCTTACGAGGAAGAAATCAAGCATCATGCATACTTCTCAGTAGCCGCCTTGAGAATCTTGTTAAGCTTACTTACCTCAGACTGATTAGCCTTACCCGAAGCTACACTATGTAGAAGTTACACTAATTCTATGATACTATTTATAATTCTATTATTGATAAGACCGAAAAGTTCTGGAATGAAGGCCATAGACTTGGATGCACATCGAAGGACGTCCAAGATTTTATTTTATTTTATTTATATTAATAAAGTAAAGGACACAAGCATATTGCAATTTAATGAAAAAATAAATATTTAGAAAATATTCCATTCCCCAATTTAACAAATTTCTTTTTTATTGTTTTCTAAAATTGAAAAATATTTTTCATTGTTTAAAATAAGCAGGATACATTGTTTAAAATAGCCATTATACATTTTTTTAAAAGAGTATTTCCATTATCAGATTATTCACTCTTGTTATATTACTCCAGTAATATAATAAAGTAATATAAAATCGAATTCATTGTAAGTAGTGCTTCCCGAATTATAATTCGACGATGCGCGGCGTCGTTCCGCTCACGTGAAAATGTTATACCAAAATATAATACCGTAGGCAATACTTACGAAAAATAGTCCCTAAATCACGGTTGGCTAAAGGGAGAGCAATTTTCCTACTCAACTATAACAAAATACGAGGAGGGGCGTTCAAGGAACTACATTAAGTGTAGCCAAGTACCTTTGCAACCTTATCTTTCTTATTACCATTAAATATTACCTACGTATTTCGTATAACTACATCTTCATACGGAAAAATACGAACCAAGTATTCGGAGAACTAAAAATTCATCACTATTTTTTGAGCTGTTCCACAATTTTTTTTATTTAAAAAACAATGTTTTTACCGGTGTGGTTTTCTTTAGAAACAATATGGGGATATTTCAATACATTTTTGTTTGTGTATTGAAATATTTCCATATATCCTTCTGGAATGTTTTTGTTTTCTTTTAGCTCTTTTGAAAGCTTTTATATATTTTGTTTTGCATTGCCTAGTTTCTGTGCGATAGTTACGAGTTATTCATCACATGACATATAACATAATATCACAAAAAAATATCATAAAATTCCACTAAGTAATCATTAATAGAGCGTAGTTCTTAGTCGTAATACTTCATATATTGTACTAGCTGGTGCCCGCGACTTCGTCCGTGTTCTCTGTAGCCTACCTCTTTTTCAATTCGAACCAGTAGTTCCTGAGATTAGCGCGTACAACCAAACAAATAAAAAAACTCTCTTCTTTCACCTATAGAAAGCTACATTATCAGCGAGTAACATAATATCTTATAAACGTCAATGTGAGTTTGTTTATTTGTTACGCTTTCACGCAAAAACTACTGAACCGATCACCATGAAATTTTGCATACACGTTGTCTGGGACACCAGAAAAAACATAGTTTACCTTTCATACAGAACGCGGACGAAGTCGCGGGCACCAGCTAGTATTTTATAAAGTTACGCAGGCGAAGCTGTTTGTTTCCCCGCTAACTACATCTAAAGCACACATTTAGAATTTGATACGGTTTTCACTAATTGAAGAGCGATAAAAGAGGAAAGTTTGTGTATATAATTTCAGCTGAAGCCGGAGGCGCGTCGGTTAATATTGGTTTTTCTAAATTGTATAACGCAACAGATTTTGATTTCATTATAACAAATAACATTTAGATTTATTGAATCCACTTATATTACATGTAAAGTGGTTAAATAAAGTGGTTATAAAATTTTGAGTATACTTTCCAGTCAGCAGACAGGAAGAAAGAAAGAAAGAAAGAAAGAAAAGTCGTAAAAACTATTTTAATAAGCTCACATTGTTACAGAACACTGTTGAACCCTTTATTGTACCTGCAGCATATCCTGTCACTACTTTAAAACCCAAACCAGAGCCAAATTTTGCATTTTGCACATTTTGCACACCAAATGTGGTAATACATGCTGGGACACTGTTAATTTATGGCATCTGGTTTTTACACCCATGTACATGCAAATAAATGATTTGATTTGATTTGAAAAATTTCAAAGTTCATTTCCAAAGTTGACCCTGCCGGGAATCGAGCCTGGGACCCTTGGAACAGTGCAAGCACTCTAACCACTCATCCAACGGGTTTGAAAATAGTTTCAATTCGCGTATTATATCGACCCTATCGAAGTAAATATCATAATAATAATATTATCTAGTATTTACGACACGATAACACTAAACGTATTAACGTTAACAGACTTGTCGAGACATAAAGAGATCATAAAGTTCTACGAGCAAAAATGGATTAGAAGAAGGGAGACCTCGCGTCTGTAAAGTGGCGATAACTTGTATACAGGAAGTGAAGCAGTCGATGGAGATTAGTTGGTGTTGTTTTTTCGTACAAATAATAGTTTCTGAGGATCAATAGACCCATACCCTGTTCATTTGAGCAAGAGATTTTAGTAAACAAAGATACGTGCAAAATCAACAAAAATACACCTTACTACTTTAAACGTTATACGCAAAAGTATATATTTTCTAACAAATAAACGGTTTAAAATAGTATTTGCCGAGCATATTTGTATAAAGGATAGGTAAGGGTTAGCGAAATGGTCCCTGACATCCCTTACTCACTCACCGAGAAACAACAGCACACAATGTTGTTATTTCGTAAAGGTCTTCTGTAAGAAGGTGGTCACTGAAGTCAGACAGACTGCGAATGCAATATACCCTGATACTATTTGCTAGATCCAGACTAAAACCAACTTTAAAAAGTTCATTTCTTATATTTGTCTTGACGGAAATCAAACTGGGGACCTTTATGACAGAGCACTAAAAATAATAATACACTAAAATTTGATAATTTTTAATTACAATTGCCAAAACTAATAATACTTATAAGCGACATAACATACGTCGTGACATCAGAGAGGCATTTAATTAAGTTTCAATGTTCACAATGCTATTGTTCTGCCATATAATTCCGCTATTGCATTTCGAATTGCACCAAGACGGCTAATTTCAAAATTATACGTAACAACAAAGCTAATTAGTGAGCGTGAGCCTAACGGGTCGACAGTCGTGTGTTTTTTCGCTATGAAAGGATTATATGGTTTTAAGCAAGTTGCGGGTCTGCGTCGGTGGCAAAGCTCAGAGCTCTCTCATTATGCGGTAGCGTAACACTGGATAAATAGTGGGATCGCGGCAAGAGAACCAATGTACGAGTAAATGCACGTTTCCATGTCACTGCGACGAGACGGTCTGACGTGCGTCTGACGGTCGTCGCGTCGCATTCGTCTCGGTGGGAATTTTTAGTCTTGCAAAGGTTCAACGTGAAAAGTCTTGTGTATATTCACAATGAAACAACAATTTAGAAACTACTTATCTTTTGTATGTATAAGCGCGTAAACCATCGTAAAATAAACGTTTTGTTTGTTGACACCTTTTGTTTTGTTTTGATGACGTCAATCTTTCTATATGTCTCCAGGATGTGTCACAAGTTTTATCAATCTCAACTTTAATAATAAAGCTTGTACCAACGTAATAATAAGTATATTGTTATGTACATATTAATTATAACTTCTGTTGGCACATGCAGTCTTCTTAATATGATGAGTTCGTATAAGCTTACAGACCACAAACAACGATTATACGCTGCCAATTTTCAGGACTTCATTTGTTTTTGACATGACAAGTTTTCTCTAGAACTTTGTCTTTTTCGTTTTAGTACGATATAACGGTTCATGATTAATAATCCACTTATTAAAGAGAAAAAAAAAACTGGTTATCAATATACATAATTGTCGGATGCCTAGATCCCACTTTCACGGTTTGACGAATCAAAATAGACGAAAAATTCACAAAAACTTTCGTAAAAATTAAAAATGTAATTACGCAGTTTAATTAAATTAATATTTTTAGAAATAAAAATAAAAGAATAAATATTTAAACTTTACACTGATCATGTTTATGTTTCATTATAGGTAATACGCAATAAATACAAGTAGATAATATTACTAACCATATCGATTTTCCAATAAAATATTTAAAACGGTATTTCACCAAGCAGAACCGGCTGGCTGTGCCATGAATATTTCTCATAAAAAAAATCTACTTCATACGAACTTATGCGTATAGAGAAATGTTTTCAGTGGACGCAATGTTCAGCGCCTTAAATTCTTTACTTGAATAGCAAAAACAGACGCGCGTTCATTAAGTTAATGAAACATTTAAAAAACGCGTACGCGATTTGAAAATATTGAAATACACACCAATACGAAACGGTTAAGTAAACTGCTAATCATTAGAGTAGAACTTTAAAAAAAAATACTGATTCTGAGTGTGACGGTCACGCGAGCTCAGTGCCTTTTCCCCATCCCAGAAATGCCCAACCAGAGCGTATTGGACGGTCACATGACGGTAATGCCATGAATATTACTCATATAAATATTCAACTCATACAAAAAGTTACTGAGCGTGTCGCGACGGTCACGCGAATTCAGTACTTTTATTTTATCCCACACTAAAAGTGCCCAATGTGCCTAAAGAAGTTTTCTTATAAAAACTTCTATAGGCAATGGAACTTATAGAAAAATGGATATCAAATCAAATTAATTTGATTTAGATAAATCGCATTAAATTTTCACTATAATTAAATGAATTACTATTGAAAATTAAGCAACATAGTACCTACTCAACTGTTATAGTACTCAATTAATTGAAAGTTACGTAAACAATCAGTAATTGATTTTATTGGTGTGAATGTTTTAAATTGTGTTAAATTAACTTTATTACTTACTGATTGGTTGTATGCTTATAAATTGTGAAATCTATAAACGTGAAAGTATACCTAGTGTTAACCTAACTGTTAGAATGTGCTTATTAGTTATGTATAATTTATTTATACTGGGGGACATTAAGGATTTCTTATTATTATTAAAAGGGTAGGATATATTAAGGCTACTCATAGAATAGCCTCATAGAAAAAATGTTAGGTTCCCGAGGGGTCGTTTAGAAGTATAAAAATTGGGCGTTATATCAACTGGTATATTTTTCATTTTTCAACACGGACGAAGTCGCGGGCACCAGATAGTTTTTTTATATAATAAAAGGTTACCATCGTCGCCTTATGACAAAAGGAACATCAACGGTATGTATGTACTCTGCCAATTTTGATTTTATTTTGATTAAATATATTTTAATGTTTTTTATAAATAAATATCGTTGATAAATAATTTATCAAACTTTATCAAACTATCGCATACACATTGTGGCGGCAATTTTAAAATTCAGTTTAACTACTACTTGTAGTACTATTACTTATTTAGTGGTTTAATCAAGGTTTAAAAATATATTACTGAGTACCTGCAATGATCTATAACTATCAAGCAAAACATAACATTTGCATGCTTCTTCATCAGCTATATAAATTCCCATATTACAATATAATCTACGATTAGGTACACGCGGCGTCTGAGCCACGTCTGAACAGGAAATGGCCTCTAGATGGGCTGTGTCACTCGGAACGATTCACAGATTCACAGCTGCAAGGAATATAACAGAGATTACATTTTGTTTATATGTCTGCAAAGGTTATCGTTCTCTAAAAATATTTTGTTTTAAATTGGGTGCTATTTAAGTACACATAATGGGAAATAATGTGAAAACGACAAATTCAGTAGTAATCTATATAAATCTCTTAGACAATTGTTTGAATTCCGGAAAACAGGAATGTGGATTGATTTTACTGTTTTGCTGGTCAGAAGGCTAAGCCGCATTAATTTTATTGGTAGATAAAATACAAGGCTTACATTTTTAATTAAATAATGATTTATTTTTGGAGTTCGTTTAACTTTTGAAGGATATTGAAAAATCCTCTCAAAGTTATAACGTGTAAGTTAGTTTTCAGGACAACCATAATTTTTTTTTTTGGGATATTTACATTTACAGAGTTTGTATTATATTAAAAATTATCCCTATATCCAATATCCACATCGATAGGTTTATCTAGGATACATATTTTTTCCTTCTACTAATAAAAACCATATATAAAAACGTAGATAAAATTAACAGAATAAATTCAACAAGCGTAAATAACTTGAAAAGTAATTGGAATTAAATATTAGACATATTTCATAAGTGTTTCATGGTCTAATTAATTTGACCTCATATACCAATGAACAACTCCTATTTACTGCGTATTGCTGACATCTCATTAAAATTAGGCAATAATTAAAACTGCATAGACTCATATTACAACTACATATATTTATACCAATAAAATATGACTTTAATAATTAAACATTTAACTAAACAATATTACTAAGCCGTTGGTTATATTTAGGTTTATTTTATAAAACGTATATTAAAAAATGTTCATAATAAAAATGAATTAAGTATAAAACAGTCTCTCTTATTTACGCTTAGATCTTACTACCAACGAACTAATGGAATGAGCGCGTTACACGAGGTAGGTTTTTAGGGAAAAAAATAAAAAAAATATTTAAAAATCATCCGTGCGAAACCGGGAGCGGAGCGCTTGTTTATTATGAAGAGGCTTCGGCTAACGTGACAAGTAAGTAAGTAAGCTAACGTAAGTTGACAGGTTAACGGTCCGTTTGTCAAGTAAGTATCATCATAAAGTTAAGATAAAAATAAAATATAAGATAAAAGATAAAATTTAAGATAAAAGTTAAGATAAAAGATAAAAGTTAAGATCCTTGTATAAATTAAAAGCAGCTCACTCATTTCCAAATAAAACAAAACACGATCTCCCATCTATTGCTGAGAAGACAGGTAGCGTGTCCTATGCGACTAAACTAACATAGGAAAAATAAAAGGAAATCTTTTGCAATTGAAAGTGTGTTAATATTACAATGTCATTATTCAGCTTAGTTAGTACAATAAAATATTATGTTTGTTTAGAATAAATAACAATGTAGTTTGCATTTATTATAAACTGGTTTACTCACTTACTGATTAGTAAAAACTGATTAAAAAAACTTACTGATTAGTAAAAACAGCTTTTGTTTTTGTTTTTTTTAGACACTGATTTATTTTGGACAAGAAGATGTCTCGGAGTTTCCCGAACCTATCCGAGCTGGATTCGTTGATATTTATCTATATATTCTATACTATAATATTATAAAGAGAGTATTTGTAATTTCGTATTTTTTTAATGAATGAATAAACTCAAAAACTCTCGACTTTCTTCTTTTTCTTTCACCTATAGAGGGCTTAGGGGGAGTTTCATAAAAATTTTTTGATTACACTTTATGAAATTATTTATCAAATTTTTTAACATACGCAGACGAAGTCGCGTGAAACAGCTAGTATAATATAATATATAACAATGGATTAGTAGGCATAATTTCTATATTATATAGTCAGGCCTTACTCATTTCGAGAGAAGTTAGATTTACTTCTGTTTATCATCCATCTAGTTATTTGAACTGGTTTAACTGTGTTAAATTAGCGTTCCGAAGTTTGTTCAAATTGACAGTCAGTTTAAAGTGATTTAAACAATTAAATTAATCAGTGCTACTAGCTGGAACGTTTATTATACTTAATACTTAATATACCTATACCTACTTTAATAACAACTAGTTACATAAAATATAAAACAATAATAAAATAAAAAAACTAATTTATACCACCTATTTAAACTGGCTGGTCTCAGAAAAATTAGGGCCTTTTTCACCATCTGTCAAGTAAGCTAATAATGGAGCTGATTATACCTTTTATTTGTACGGTAAAAGTCCCAAACATTAAAAAGAAAAGAATAAAAAACATTCGCCTATCGAAGGATGCAGTAAACCGAGAGCATAATTTAATCATCATATCATCATGTATGTATGTATGTATCATACATGTATGTATGTTCCTCCACAACTCTTAAATGAATTAACTGATTTTTATGAAACTCAGTAGATAAACATTTAGACGTACAGGACACATAGGATAGGCTACTTTTTTCTTTTTCAACGCGGACGAAGTCGCGGGCACCAGCTAGTAAAACATAAAATTATTTCTAAAAGTAACTTATCAACACTACTTGTAGTTGGTGAAAGAGGCCCTTAATCGTGTAAATTAAATAGGAATATTTTCTTACTTCTAAATTCAAATTAAAAATTTCTTGATCTTTAGTACAGTAGTTAATGTGTGAATGTATAACAAACAAACTCACTTTCATATTTATAATATTATTATAGTATTAGGATTATAAAAATCGCTAAGAGAATATGTTATTCTGAAAGTACTCTTACATTAACTGTTAGGTCTTGATTAACGTTTTAAGACACAAGTCAGAAACTGGTTCGAATATCGGAACATATAATTTCATGCTTAACCGATACAACTTGAACTTTTCTCAGAAACGGATATTTAACAGTGAGGCTACTTCAAACCATCTACCTGCCTTCATTCTTTTGTATGCATACAAAAAAAGTTAACTTTTACCATCGATTTTGTTTAAGAACAGGTGATTTTAACCACAATTAAACATGTTCTAGAGACACGTCAGAACTCGGTTTGCCATGTAAAATAGTGAGTTAGGGGGACCCATGGCCCCTGAAAGCTATTTTTTATAATAAATGAATAGGAAGTGAAAGAGACATAGAGGCAGGTTGCACCCTCTGGGTTTTTGACGTCGCGATAAAGACTCAATCACCTGCTTTTGACGGGGACGAGTGACTTTCTCCGTTCTCCCCCATTTATTGAGAAAATTTCATAAAGGGAAATTATAAATGTATCATTACTATGCGAGAAGAGTGCACTTCGTTGATAAGCTTCTATTCTTATACTGTGTCAGACAGAACTTGTGTAGCAAAAATCTAAACATATTATTTAGATTTTTATTTTTATATGATCCCTGCAGTATACTGTTTTCTGTATCCCTGACAATGTTTGCAAAATTTCATGATTACCTATCGGTGGAGTAGTTAAGGCGTGAAAACGGAACAGTCACACAGATAGAGTAATTATCACTTTTATAATAATTAGTATGGATTTTTATCAAAGTATTCTAGCCTATGCTTTATGTTTGTTTTTTGAAAATTCCACAGGAACTTAAAATTTTTTCAGGACAAAAGTATCCTATAATTTAATCCAGATAATAAACTATCTGTTTGCCAAATCCCAACCAAATCCGTTCAGCCGTTTTTGCGTGTGAGAAGTTTTGCAATTATGCAATTTTTTCTATAAATTATCAAACTTTCGTTTATCGCTCAAACCACATCAAAATTGTATGTTTGGTGGTTTACAAGTAATTAGCGTAGAAACAGACAGCTGTTTGTTTTGTAATTAATTTGCACTTAATTATTTTGTTATTATTAAGAAATTTGTTATTTTTTTAATTTAATTCTTATAGTACCTATTTGAAACGTGAAATATATTCAGAAGCGCGCGCATACCTTTATATGGTCGATGCCTTGATATAAGGCTTTTTGGCAATAGCGGTGGTAGTAGGGTCTTGATGGCTTGGCTGGCATGGGAATGGCATAGAGCGGCGCGGAGCGGTGGGGCTTCGCCTGCGGTGAGGTTTGCGGGGAAGCGGGGAGAATCCTCTCGGCGCCCTCGCGAAGTCGCGACTAGCGGGCCGCGGCGGGCGGGCGGCAGTCGGTGTCTGACAACGGGAGGATGAACATCATTCCGTTCCAAGCCTCCACCAACCCGATCAACCACGGTTTCGTAAATCTAACAGACTCATTGAATTTTTCCTAACACGCCACGCCCGTGGCGATAAACCGTAAACATTTATAATATCTAAAACAGTTTTGTATAAGTTTTTCAAATTTAAATCTAAAAAAACCGGCTCCAAAGTTGACCTGTGTGATTGAGTCGGAACTGTCTGTGCGCGTGTTGTGATTCTCCTATCGATAACATAACCTATACTTCAAGGGCAGGACGTAAGACACTGCGTTTCGTGATTCTGTTGTGGAAATAAGTTGTGTGAGCTGGACCCGGGCTGGTCTTGAATGTTATTGAGGTATCCCTGTGGGCGTATTCGAAAGTTTGAACATCGATCGGGTGACGTGCGTGCGTGGGATTGCGTTTATGTAATCTTTGTTTACCTTGGGAACATGCACTGTGCTGACTAGACGTTCTAATCTGCAATTGGCGAAAAAGTCCTCTCATGCGCACTGTTTGATGTTGGTAAGAAATATTTTACTGTTATGTTAATTTTATTTTTAATGTTTCTACAGCATTCAATGAATTTCAGTCTAAACAAAGAGTGGGTTAGCCTGACAATGAGTTTAAAGGTATACCTACTTTATTGGAAATAAAAAGGTCGCCTATAAGTTACAAACAATGGAGTGTATTATTTTGATACGGTTTTCATTAATGGAAAGGGCGATAAACTAAGAATCCGGGACAGGTGGCTAGTAAAGAATGAGAAACAAGGTGGGGACACAGAATGGGGCTTAACAGCACAAGTGCTGCTTTTACAGCAGTAAGGAGGTATTTACTGCAACCAGACGGGATGGCCCATAGTCGTTAGATTACTTATAAACCGCTCTAGTAACTGTTTATTATTTTGAATAAATTTATAACTGGTTTCATCCCTTTTTTTAAGAATATAAAGGTCAATAGAAAAGGGTTTCTTTGTGCTCGTATTTTAAGTCCTTTTTTTTTATCCCAAAACATGTTTTGACTTAATGAGGGTCCAGTTTATAAAGAACTAGCGACCCGCTCACGGCTTCGCACGGGTGCAATTTTTTTTCTGCAAATTATATAGACGTTAAACCTTCCTCGTTTAACGCTCTTTCCAATAAGTGAAAACCGCGTTAAAATACCTACATAGTTACAGAGGCACAGACAGCGGAAAGCTAATTTATTTTATACTACCATATTATGCATGTTTTTACGTAAAAACCTTCCCTGATTATCCCTCTATCCATGAGTGAAGACAGAATTAAAATCGGTCTAGCCGTTCTCGAGTTTTGCGCTAGCAACACATTTAGTGATTCATTGTCATTTATAATGAAGAAGACTATGTAAAGAAGATATGAATCGATTTATAAGATAAGAAGATATGAATCGAATTTTATGTAACATATAATTCGTTGTTTCGAAGAGTATATTTTTGAATATGAAACATGTTTTGGTTGTAAGTGCACAGTGGAATGGACTCGGGTCGGCAAGGGCGGGTTTGGCGCTCTTTCAGGAAGACCTTCCATATTTCATGAGCGCCTGTCGCGGCTACAATAGCGTCGCGGTGAGGTCGTCGGCTCCCAAGATTTTTGCAACTATTTCTCATGTGTGATCTTTGCGCCTTTCATCGAAACATTATTTTTAAGACTGGACCTGAGGCGAAATTAAAATGGACTAAAATGTTAAGTATTTTTCAATTCAACTCATATCAAATTTTTTGCTTAAAAATAAGTAGATATACAAAAATAAATAGATATAATGTACTATAGTATTTTTTTAAAATAAATACATTGTATTGTTTTATTTTATATCTACATAATAACAGATATAATTATATACTGGTTTATAAAAATATACAACTAAATCGAAATATATACCTACTACAATTTCTTACCAAGCTAAATTAAAATAATATTCAAGAGAAAATTATGTACAGACAGACCTACTTAAGTAAGACCTTCTATACAGTATAGTGCCCAAAATGCGTGGAAATGAATTGTCTTTTTACACAATGTTGACATTGAATGAAGAGCCATTACGAAGATTCTTTGCCAAAAAGAGCGATTTTCTCTACATTAAGTACCTAACTTACTTTTATTATTTTATTCTCTTTGACCACTATTAAGTTTAAACTGAACTTACAAGTTGTGTATTTAAGTCTAATTTAAATTGTGCAAGTGACCTTAACACGTTATACCTATATATACAATAATAAAATCTAGAAATCGCAAGGTATTTTTTAATAAGTACTAGCTGGTGTCCGCGATTTCGTCCGCGTTGGAAAATTTAAGATGATAACGCCTGAGCTTGACAAAATTATAGAAAAAATGAATAACATGTATCATAATATTGTACCGGTGGTATAATTTAATAAGACTTTATATAGGTAAGAGAGTTTTCAAATATCTCTACACAGTCTCAATCTCAATGTCAAGTTCCGAAATAGCACTTAAGGTATCATTACACTCTGGGGAAATTAGAAGGAATTGTGGGAGGATTACCTTAGTCTTGCTTTGTTAATAAACTTACAATAAAATACATTCTACAATAAATAAATTTTACCCAATCGTAATTAAACTTGAGACGGTTGTTAAATATCCTGTTAAATTTATTCAGTTTGTAATTTTTTTATAAATAATTTGAAGGAATAATTGAAGTCTATGTGTCTTTTATAAGATGTACTTCGGTGAGTGTGCTCAGGGGCTCCATGAGCTCATACCGCCTTCCCCTTTCTTCCATCGGACATACAGACGTACGGCTGGTTACCATCCTCATCTTGTCGAAATCCCCCCTTTTCGAACCAAGCGCTTTAAAACATCCTTTATAATGCGCACCGCTAAGATTTGGAACTCCCTGCCTGCGTCTGTGTTTCCGAGTTCATATAACCCTAATCTTTTCAAAGGTGAGCTCGCTCCATCTTAGGCCTCTCCCTTGCTACCCAGCTGGTTGTTGGCCAAGAGCAAACCCATCTCTATTAAAAAAAAAAAAAAAAAAAAAGGAATGTTTGTTATCTTTTTTAAGAAAACCCCTTATTTTATAACCTGTTTAATTTCAAAAGAAATTCAGCTACCTTTTGTTATTTGTTCTCAAAATGAAATAAACAAATAAATATTTTTTTATTGAAAACAAAATTATTCGAATAGGGCTTTTTCGTTTAGAGGTTAAAATAAATTTTACATAAAAACTTGTATTGACACTTTTTTATTTAAATTATTTATAAATTTATGAATTTTTAAATAGAAATGTGTATAAATAACTATTATAATATGTCATAACTAAATCTACCAAGTAATTATTTTGCAGTGGAAAGGTGACAGGCATTTACCAATATGTAATATAAGTATAGATATGTATGGATTATTAATGTTTTCAATAAGCATGGATATCCTGAATACGTTATTAATGTCCGACCAAGCTTCCAGCCGTCAGACCACGAAATATGGTCAGATGTGTCACCAAAGGAACGGCAACTACGTTCATTCTGCATAATCGCTACTGTAGTATGTACTTTATCTCTTTATAATAGTTACTTGGTCTTATTTACTGAGTGCGGTCGTGAAGAAAGCTGCTTTTATTGCGGTTGCCCGATCTAAAACTATTTCGAAATTATACTCTGCGGTAACGCTGACGAACAGGAGCTAGTCAGTCTGTTTGTAAACAAAACACAGCCGGTCGCCTATAAGTAGCTGCGCGATCGTATGACTCATAATTAGAACTGCGATGTTGTCATCTCAGTACTAGCACGTAACGCCTTTTCGAGATCCTTTTTAATTATTAGTTCGTAAAGAATCTTTTGTTCCGAATTTGAAAACACATTTGACTCTTTCAAAGGAGTTCTCGTCAGCCAGTATTCTCATTCAGCACGTTTGATGTCTAAATTAATTCCAAACAACGCCCCCGCCCGCGTTGCCAGTCATGTCGCAGCTAATGTACGTTGAATGCATAGATTACTAACAGGCCACATTAACGCTCCCTTGGGATACGAGAGGTATCCCTAACCCCCACGCTTCCATTCCACCTACATTAGTTTAGTTTTATAGGTATATTTCGGGACTAATTCTGTTGAAACTTTTAGGTTCGTCTCACAGTCTAATCTACAACGTCTCTAGAATATTGCTTACACGTACAATTTTATTCGGTTAATTTTTTTATAGCTGTGCCGTAATTTTATTTCTTAACAATGTTTACGTGTGCTAATTACGTTTTTATGTATGTTGCGGCTTGTTTGTTTGTTATGGCTTGGTGCTAAATGTGTCACGATTTCGTAATTTTATAAATATATATTCTATTGCCAGTAGGTATTTTTTATCGTTGCTTTATTTTTGTATATTATCTCTAAATGTAATTTTTTTATTTTAAATAGAATTTAGGACTATTGGTCATTTCTGTCCATTTTAATGCATTTTTGTTTTAAATCCATCTATATACTCTTCTAATATTCTAAATGTGAAAGTAACTGTCTGTCTGTTCCTTTTCACGGTCATGAAATTTTGCAAACATATTGTCAGGGATCCTCCAAAGGACATGGAATACCTTTACATCCAGAAAAAAGTACAGTTCTCAAGGGATTATAATATCTAAAATGAAACACAAAACTAACGTCTGGCCAAAGTGTTATAGATAGCAACAAGAGGACAAGCGTTATATTGCTTGCTTATAATATATGTTTTTTATTTTTCAACACAGACGAAGTCGCGGTTTTCAGCTAGTTGAATAATAAATAAAAGTGTTGAGTGTCCATCACGTCACAATCTAGAATGAATAATTAAAATAATAAATTTAACCTTCGCCACTCTTATGAGTTGATTTGAGAATGAAGTCGCGTGAAAACTGATTAACTTCTGACCTAACCGATTTAGAACAGTTAATTAGGAATTAGACCTTGAAATTTTATTAAACGAAGTCACTCCATTAAATAGGTTGTAATTTTTATTTTTAAAGCTTAATCTATATTTATATAATCGTTTGGCCTGATTATCAACTCAAAGTCTAAAAAGCTGAAATATATTGCAACATAGGTTTATTTTATAATGTAAACATCTGCTTAGAAGGGATATTTGAAAAATTCCACTATAATATTTTAGTTTTGATATATATGTCGTCGGCACATCGTAGAATTGGGCATATCATGATATTCCTGGGCAGATCATATTTCTGTTAAAACTGAGAGGGTCGCCTCACTCCGCTCCGCTTCGCTCGGCTCCCCAAATTTATTTCCATGTAAACCTATCACCCTCCTCCTCGCTTTGCTTCGCTCTGATCCTCGTCGCACCTATTTTTGACTTTTGGTGAAAGATTTTTGATTCTACGATCTGCCCACGACATATGTCCCTGAAAGACTTGAGCCAATTGTTAAAAAAATAAGAGACATTTGGCAAAAAGAAAATGTTTTGCCTAATTCAGTGAGTAGTGTCTGTCTACTTAATAAAAAATAAAACATCTCAAGTAAGGCGAGCGAAACAAACCGGAATCTCAAGTGCAGCCGAGCGCACACTCAAGGTCGCACATTTATCTTTTAAAATACAAAATGAGTGTACCTAATAGAACGTTTCAAACCACTTTAACGAAAGCCAACTAGTTCATCGGTACAAAATTAAAAAGATCCCAAATCACTTTCTTTTAAAGCCAATGACGATAAACGACTTGTTTTATCGCAAAGTAAAAACCGAAACTGATTTATAGCCGTTCGAGATCTTACCAAGACGAACCGTGACGGGTAACGGGCAATCGATACTTTATATATATAGACTATAGTTTTTGTCCACGGTTTCAACTGTTTTCATAACTCATTATTGGGTGAAAAAAAGGTATACGTAGTTATTACTTTTTGATGTACCTAGCTACGTATAATTTTTCAGCTACAATGATATTAGTAATACCTATTTTCACTAATTTCTATATTTTATCAAAATTAATCAAAATTGACACTTTATTTATTGATTTTTTAAGTTTTAAAATTTTAATGGTTTTGTTCTTGCATTAGATGCATTGTGGACTAAATCAATCGATACACATCTAAGGCGTCTTTTCTTCCTCCTACTTCCTCTTACTCCTCCTACTCGAACTTAAATTTAAACTGCAACTTACTTTTGAGTTAATCTTAAATATAGCCTTAAATACGTGAAAATATACACTTTTTGAATAATTGCATATATAGACAAACAAATGCCTTTTATAATATTAGCTATTATGCAGACGTGGGCGTTATTTTATATTGATTCCAAAGGCTTAGTCAATATTACGCGTATCCAAAAACGCCCGCGTGTAAATTAATTATTGGATTTCTCATAATCCATTAATAATTAAGAAAACAATTAAGTATGTGCTTTCTATTTGTATAACATATTATTATATTTTTCTTTATGCTAAAGAATTAATAAAGAAGTGAGAGATGCACGTAACAAAATTACGCTGATTTGTGATGTCGCGTGACGGTCGTCGATTGCGGTGAGATTTCTCTGTTCTCTTTAGAAAACATGATTGTTCAAATCACGGGTATTACGCGATGAATGCCGAAATAATATTCTTTTTTGTTACTTCTTGGTCATCTCAGGAGAAAATGCTAGTCTGACATGCGATTTCAAACGACTAACTATGTAAACTTTCGTATGAGTTGTGTCTAGTCTAGGTCTAGTCTAACCTATTTGTTTTAATTAACTATTAAGATTGTTTCTAAAATTGGAAACGAAATAAACTACTAGTTTTAAACATTTATCATGTTCTTTTATTATTTTATGCTATAGATAATAAGTAGACAAGAAACATTGTACCTATATTTGTATAGTAATACCTACTTTGTATAAAATATATATTTTTTCTAGTTGGGGGAAAATAGATTTAAGTTCTTATGAAACAGTTTAGTTAATCAAAATTTGCTTATTTTTTTTCCAATGATTTTTTATGTACATGTAGATTTTATTAAAAAACTTAAAAATCACATACTTAAATAAATAAATTTATTTTAGCTGTGTAGTTCTAGAATTTATTTAAGCATTTTTACAGCTACAGAATGAAAAACATTATGTTAAGTATATCAAAATAATTTATGTTTACAAATTCAGTTATAATATATGAGTGCCTACGCTGAATTTGTAAACACTGCTAAAGCCACTTGAAGTACAAATAGAATCATGTTTTATTCTATTTGTGGCCACTGTTTTGATCCGTAAATATCCGTGCATCGTAACACAGTGTGTATCGACGATGGGAGAACCGAGTAAACGAGCTTGTTCGTCGCGATTGGCAACGAGCGTAAAATGTGGAGCGTCGCAGCTGAGCCGTTCACCAGATCGATACTTGATACGCACACCGCGCTCTGAATGTCGTGACCGGATTCAAAGCCTATGCCACAAGGAGCCACACTTTTCTAAAAAACGAATCAACTCTTTAAACAACCGCCTGTTAGATGCATTAGTAGTAAGCCTCCAATTACTGCTTGCCTATAAATGGAACGCCCGAACGTCAGATGTTTCGATAAGATGGTGACTCAAGTTCCTCAATATAATCATGGTAATGCGAATTTATAACAATCTATCTGATTGCGCTCAAGTGCCTGTCTAGAATGTATTTCAAAAGTCTAATCGAATGTTTATTTTTTGTAATAATTTATATTTATAACACGTCATGTGGTCGTAAAAGCAAGGAAGATTGTTAGCTTTCTCTATTAGGCGTGAGTTTGTGTGCTATGGATATGAAATGACTGACATTTGCGGTTGTGATTGTCAAAATGACTGATTAGACTTTTGATACAAGTTTTGGCAAAAGTAATACTCTGTTATTACATTCGAGGGTCGATATTATTAAAAAAAAATAAAGAGTTAAATAATTAAATACATGTCTTCCGTCATAAATTTCTTATAAATGCAGTACTTTATGAAAATGGTGGATGTTTGTTACTCTTTCACGCAAAAACTTTGCAACTTAGTTGGATTCAATTTGGCACACTGACACCCTAATTAGCCTATAGGATACTTTTTATCCTGGATAAATGTTGGGTTCCTGTGGGATTTTCAAATAACGAACTACAGCACGTACCAAGTCGGGCGCACAGCTAATCACTACATAGTATAAAACAAAGTCGCTTCCCGCTGTCTGTCTGTCCCTATGTATGCTTAGATCTTTAAAACTACGCAACGGATTTTGATGCGGTTTTTTTTTAATAGATAGAGTGATTCAAGAGGAAGGTTTTAGTATATAATTTACAAAGTGACGCGGGCGAAGTCGCTGGCAGCAGCTATCTACTAAAAATATAAATAAAACCCTCGAAAATTTTATAACAGCAAAGAAGTCAGGCGTTATATTGCTTTACACATTTAGTCAGGCGCTATACCTTACTTATAACGCGGGCGAAGTCACGGGCACCAGCTAGTATAAAATAAATATTAGAATGAAATATCTATTAGTATCATTTTATGCCCAGAGTTTTGTTGTCTTGCAATATGAAGAGTGCTACAGTAATATACATCTGCGGTTCAGTTTTGTAATTCGCATTGTATTGGTAGCGAAATGGCTTTCGTAACACGTCTAGATCACTAACTAAAAATGACTCACGCCTTCGTTGGTAGGTGTCTAGGAACATTACTCAATCTGAAACTATAATTTGAACACTTGGTAGATTCAGTGTGATAATTTTCTCTCAATTATTACATTAAGATGAATTGCCGGACCAATTTAAAAAGGTTCGAATTGAAAGTAATTGGATAAAATAGTGCCTAAATAACATTTAACACGATTAATATTTTATGCTTATTGAAGAAGTTAGGGAGAAAATAAATACGACTTTATCTTATAATAGTTACCCATGTATAGATTTAGATGGTGATTGTTTGGTTTTACTAGTTTCGTAAGTTATTCTTTTTGATGGAGCTTATATTCAACTTAGAGACCCGCTCCCGTCTTCGCCCAGGGAAAAGCTCAATTGGTTTTCTATAAAAAAATCCGTTAAAAATATGCAACTGGTGGCGAAAACCGCAATAAAAAAGAAAATCATGCAAAAAAAGAACTGGATTTGCAATAATAATGCAATAATATAATTACAAAACTTTAAAACGTTAATTTTTCATTACTTAATAGATTTTGTAGGTTAATTTTATCGTAGAGTTAGTTACGCGTAAACATACAACTTTGATCGCTCTACTTCTGTAATCCAGGATTTCCTTGTCTCTATATCTGTGGTCGTTAATTTGAGCATAAATATGTCCGATATAAAGTGAAGTTTTTATAGACATAGAATTAGCTGTGGTATTAATAGTATAGATACTAAGCGGTATAATATATTTAGCCTAAGATTCTTCTTATAACATCAGCTATCTGTTAGTGAAAGTCTCGTCAAAATCGGTCCCACCGTTTCGGAGATTAGCCTTAACTAACAGGCATTTTTTTTTGTTAAAAGTACCGTTATTTCCACATTACAAACAGACAGTACAATTATATTTATTGGTATAGATGTAGGTGCATATGGAGCCGACGCAACGACGTACCTATGTCGTGAGAAATTTTCTACACATGGAATTATTTCGTCACGCAACAAATAATAGAAGTTAAACACGCACGTTAACTTCTTTCGCGTTACGTGTAATGTACAACACAACTATCGGTTGTGAATTAATTAACCATAATAATATTCGCTTACATTCTGGGTCATCGAACTAACGGTAAGGCATTAGAAATGTAAGTACTATTCAATAAGCGTATTTGTTTTTATCATATTATAAACAAAGTCACTCTCCGCTTCTGACTTTTTCTCTGGTAACTTCTTTTGAACCCATCAACGGATTTTGTCATTGGTTTTCAAAAAGCGATAAACGGGGAAAATTTTCAGTTGGGTGTTTAATGGAGAAATCATGAAGAAACAGACATAAGCGGAGAGCGACGACCCAATTCTATCATATGCCATATACATATCTAGATATATCATATTTAGATATAAGTAAAACAAATATAAGGATATTTAATATTATAAAAAAAATATTCAGTTACATGACATAAACTGACTTCATACAAAAGATCATTCAAAGTGGTAAACTTTATAAATAAAAAAATAAAAAGTGGTTTCGTACCGAGAAAAACAATTCTTGTGACGTAACTGGTTACGTAGCGTTGGTTTCGTAGGCGGCCGAAGGGGAAATTATATTTTATTTCATTAAAGCCTCTTTCTTTATTTCCTTATTTGTTATTTACTCTTTCTTTATCTTGTTTCCTGTCTACATCTCTTTTGTGCATTTTTTTTATTAAATGTGGCGTATCATAATTGTCGCGAGTATTAGTTACGCTGCTGCGACCGTCTTGGCGTTGCATTGCTACTTGCCTGTTCATCACACATGTTCAGAAATAAAATGTTAAAAAAGTTCACATTCGTAGCTCATAAAAAACATAGACACAATTAAAAAGGTCTTAGTGAACTCGTTTCAATCAATTAATGCAAATAAAAACGACCAACTTGATCGCTATCTAAACCACGTTCGATCTAAATTAACAAAAACACACAGTAATAACATTTTTAGAACACTTATACATCATGCGAAGCGAAGATAATTTTAATAGCAGAAGTACAATAGATGATTGACTTTTTCTCACTATTATAAAAAAAAAGAATATTAAATAAAACGACTTTATACTCTTCAATTTTACAGTACACTAACTATCAGATGAATATATACAAAAGAATTTTCTTGATCATGATGTGACGTTATTACTTGGATTAACATATAGGATAATTGTTATCCTGGAAAATATTTAGGTTCTCCAGAGATTGTCTAAATATATTTGTTTTCAGAAATATCGTGTAACTATATAGGCTCTATACATGATACTGAAACTAAATTGGCTGTATGTATGTGTGTTCCTCCATAACTCTTAAACGAATTAACTGATTTTCATGAAGCTTGGTAGATAAACATTTAGATGTAGTACGGGACACGTGATAGGTTACTTTTTATCTATCGGACGAAGTCGCGGGCAACAGCTAGTATATTATAAAGAATTGGGCGCTATTGTCGCCGTGGCGTCGCGTCGTCGTAGGTGTTATATTTTTCAACGCAGACAAAGTCAGGGGCACCAGCAAGTATTACATAAATTTAACACGTAAGTATATAATTTTGACATGTAAATATGAATATAGGAACAGAAGGAAGTGCTTGCGTATGTAAATAAGTAGGTAGTCACTAAGCGTAGTTAGTTGACGCTCTGATTTAATCAGCCTTAGCGTTACTGGACCAAATATTTGTGCAAATGTTTGGGTTATTTTAATTAATATTGATCGTTCGTTACTACGCCATATCTTCATCTAACGGATTAGCGCAGACATTGTTGAGGTTACTTATGATGTTGAGGTTTGAGGAGTGTTTTGCTACGCCTCGAGAGCTCATTAGCTATTGGAAATATTATTATTACTAATTCATCTCATGTTGTGTTCGAGACAGCATTAGTTTTGGATTAATATTTCTATTTCCTGATTAAATAGGTGATTAGTAACCAATAACAAAGGAAACGTTATACATTGTGATATTATAGTGTCGTTTATTACCATTGCTATAAAAATATACCAATAAAATATTATAATAGAAACCACAACACAAAGGAAAACAAACTTTAAAAGATGTCGTTCAACGCCTTACAAGTAGTTGGTCATACTTTGTTGCACAAAAAGGTTTGAACAGCAAACAGTTCTCTTGTAACAGTGTATGCGGAGCGGAATAAGGAATTTCTTCCACAATCCCTTTAAATGCTGAGAAGCGGATCCATTGCAATGGACAACAATACACAATGAAGCTATTTACTATCACAAACATAATATTATTATGCTATAAATAAAGTATCACAATAAAACTATATTAGGTATTTACTTGGTTACAGTTTGAATCATAAACATAAATAAGTGACAATCAATTATAATGACACATTACATTCTTTATTATTATATAACTATTATTTCTTATAAAATACTAGTTTTACCCCGCGAATTCGTCCCTTTTCATAAGTGTAAAAAATTTTATTCAATCTCTAGTTATTGCTCATATTTTGTAAAAAATAATTTTTATATCTATATTTTTAAACTTTTACATAATCCCTCGGGAATATTTTTTTTGATAAAAGATAACCCTATGTCCTTTTCTGTACTCCTGATATCATGTAAGCAATTCATGAAATTTCATGATTATATCAAACGATTAATTTAACGCACGTAAACGTAACAAACAAACTCACTTTCGCATTTATTATATAATTTTAATTGGGAAGATTACCTAGAACCTAGAATATATCAAACGTATACCTCGCTAAGTATGGTAATAGATTTCATTTTAAAAGCATTACATGTAGTATTTTTTTAATATTACTAATAAATACTGTTATATATTTTTTTTGATATTTTATACGTCTAGTTACGCAGGGAAACAAAACCATCAAATTTGAATTATTCATTCGTAACCTGGTTACAAACCAAGAGAAAAAAATCCCAGTTCGTAGCTAGTTACAAAACTTAGTTACGTACGCGCACGAAGGGGTATTTTCACCTTCTTGAATATCATTGCATATATAAAATGTATTAACATGATTACGAGCTATGTGTTAAAATTGAAAATTTGCACATCTGTGTCCACTGCGTATTGTACACAAGGTGTGACAAGGTCATCAATGATATCATTCTGCCCAAGCAGCAACTAACTACGACCGTAACCCAATCGAGCGTACAATAAGAATGCGGATACAACTGTTTCATTTACTAGAATTCATCAGTTACAGTTGAAAAACGGTAACTTTGCGGTTAATGAACGTGTTTAACAATAAAAAAATGCATTTTGTCTATTTTGCTTTCTATTTGTTTTTGTTAACAAAAAAAGTTGCATACACACTGTACTGACTGACGTTTAGTTAAATAGCATTGTTTGCTGGTTTCCTGTCATACTTCTTTCTTAGTTTTTATTATATGTGCTGTACCTAAGTAGATTGTATTAATTTTTGTGTAATAATTTACTAGCGAAACTTTTTCAAAACTTTTTATGTGCATATAAAACTTTGTAAATATGTTTCAGATCACGCTAAAATATAATAATAAAATAATTTTTCACTGAACAGTCACTGAACTGAGCATTGGAATGACGTGTCAGATAATATGTATGTTTAAATTTGTTTTGCTTTTAACGTGATTTTGTTTGTAGATGACGGAACAAGACGAGTTTGTTCCGTCATCTACAAAAATAAAACTACACAGTAATTATTATGCGTTTTATCTGACATCATGTTTTGCTGTAGATATTGGATACATTCTGTCGAAACTTGTTAATAGGCTTTCTACTTTCGTCGGCAGGCGTTTATTGAAAATGTCTGTGAAGGCATTCACAATGTGATTGACAAATTGCCGCCGATCGTCGGGTGTTTGGGGCACGTCACGGGGTTCCCAACAATGATTAACCCGCGACCCGACCTCCTTCTTTTTACTATGACATTTTGTATAACATTGTGATTATCTGGTTAAAGACGATCCCTAGACACAAGCTTTAAGTGTAACGATTAAATGTAAAGGTGATAAGATAGAGAGGGCAGATATTTTCTCAACTGTCACGCGGAAGTAGTCACGGGTAACAACTAGTCTATACTAATATTATAAAAAGGAAAGATTTGTTTGTTTGTTTGTATAGAATAGGCTCCGAAACTACTGGACCGATTTGAAAAATTCTTTTACCATTAGAAGCCGAAATTATCCGTGATTAACATAGGTTACTTTTTACCGCGCGAAAATGCTTCATTCCTACGGGAAATCTAAAATAAAAGTAAAACTAGCGGCTTGGCCCGGGAGATAGCGCCATCTATACAAAATACGGTAGATGACGTTTTATACTTTTCTACGCGAACGAAGTCGCGAGCACCAACTAGTCTTAAATATATAGGGACGTGTTTCTATGTAATACAATACAAAGTATTCCGATGCTAATGTTTGCTCTCACGAGACGGACGGCGGCTAATTTGATATAAGATACGAAATGGAATGAAAACGCGAACACATAAGGCTTTTATGTTCGCGGGTTGAATAATGAACGGCTCGTTGTTGGCCATGTGAACGGAGGTCACGTATAAAACCGCCTTTGCACAGCGCACCGGTTCGATGTCCGGCCCGCGCTATGCAACAAAAACATCTCTCACAAGTGCATAATTCACATGAACCCATTCCACGGTTGCCTTATGATTGAACACTGCTATTTTTCAAGATTTTATAGATTTATATATAATGATTTATATATCTGTACTAAAGGATATTATGAGTATAAATGTCTCTGAGGATTTTCTTCTATAATTGACAATATTTCCAGTTCTTTTCAGACAATCAGTTATATAATTTTTCACGGGAGTTTTATAATAAACTCGCGTTTTAGGTCAATAAAACTTAATTACGTTTTTAAACCAAAAAATAATAAAAAAAACCATCTATCTCTATTTATTTGTTTTTATTATAAATAACTTTAAAATCACTCACTTTTATACATTGTCAAAATATTACGAGTACTATAAATCATAGTAAAAAATTATCGAAAATGTTTTATACATTAGGACAACAATGAAATGAAATCAAAGTCTCAAAATTTCGCGCATGATTTTAGTGGCATTAGTAATATTAATTAGGTATAAAATTGCCTGTGCGTTCAAAGCATACCTAACCTAAATAAGGAATCTTAAATGAATATACGGTTGAGTTAACGATATACAATGCTACTGCGATCATGAATATTGAAAGAGAAAGCACCTGAATTAAATTTAGTACGTGGGTTAATTAAATGTCAATTTACAATTGCTAATCACATTAATTATATACGTTACGGTACTGCATTAATATCCATTAGCCTGTATGTTAATCCGATAAGAATGCTCCGCTAGTTTCGATTGATTTTTGAAGTGATCTTTAAGCGTTGGGCATTTTTAAGATGGGGTAAAATTATTGAACTCGTCATGTAATGTAAGCGTTGACAACTGCATATGAAAGTAATCTTACTAGATATGATAACAAGGATCAATATGGTATACACCTCTGACCAATAAACATCAAACCTTTTTAATGGTCTGTTATTGTGAATTTGTTATTGTCATTGTGTGTCAGTTTCATATACATATATATTTTCTCTTGTATTTCTTGCGATCAATTTACCTAAATTCGATAATGCCACAAGGTTGCTATAACACAAGCAACACCACAGGTGCGACAATAATGGGATTAAGGATCAGGGAATCAGGGGAGGTCTTCTCTAAGGGGGTGGCTACTACTTCCAGACAGGGGGTGGCTACCCAAATGACTGCGAAACGCAGTGTGCCTTATGCCACTACTTTTAAGATCCAGATCAGAACCTTCATTTCCAAAGTTGAGCCTGTCGGGAACCGAACCCGTGGCCTTTGGAACAGAGCGCTAAGGTAACCTTAACCACTCATCCAAAGTTGTCAAATTGATTAAAAAAATTGAACATATTTATACATAAAAAAAATTGTTCTATATATAATAATTTACCCAATTTCTCACTTAGATACGTATATACCCATATAATGAAAAATCTCTAAAGAAATCACAAATGTATTATGTGGGATATTATATTGAACGATAGCCCCTAGCATTGTACTTTGCCTTCCCTCACAATATTCACAAGGTTCATGACTGATCGAACACAGTTTTGTTAATTAAATGGTATTGTTTTTAATCATTAATGGTACAGCTCATGGTGAGAAAGACTTAAGACCCTTTATGTTTGTCAAGCACCCGTAAGGGGCTTTGAAAATTCAATTTCGCATAAGAGGCTGTGAATTTTTTGCCATGAATTTACGCCCGACAACTTTATCGGCGTGACGACGACTGTGGCGCCCTCATTTTTATATTTTCAGGCTATCCCTCAGGAACCTCACATTTTTCAGAATAAGTATCCTATACGTTAATCCAGATAATATATTATCTATATATGCCAAATTTCATCCAAATCTGTTTTTGTGTAAAGAGTAACAAACATCTATCCATACGTCACCCTTTTGCATTATAATATTAGTAGGATAATACTAATATTATAAATATTAACTATGAAATATAGCCTATGTTACTCGCTAATAATATAGCTTCCCAACAGTGAAAGAATCTTTCATATTGATCCAGTAATTTCGTAGCCTATTCAATGCAAACAAACAATCAAATCCTTCCTCTTTATAATATTAACTAGTATAGATAATCGAAGAAAGAGCCAGTCTCCTAACTACAAGTGCTGAATACAATAACGTGGTACCTCCATTTGAACTAAAATAGAGTATGCAATCTATCAATTGCGCAGAATTCACAGACCTCCAAACTTTATCACTGTTGACAGGCAAAGTTTACTTCCGATGTTTTCATCAACCGTAACAAGAAAGCGACAATTATTTCTAATCCGCACAACATCACTTCCGAAAGACATGAGAAGACGGACCGGAGATTAAAGACATCTTCAGCTTCAAAGCCCGTGCTCTCAACTGTCTTAGCACCGATTACCTAATGTTACGAGTATGTGTTCAATAGTAGCAATCCTAATTCTTATCGTAATCATTATCAATACTAATAATAAATCTGTAGGGTTGGTCACGGAGTAATTTACTTTGTTTTCAGAGATATCGTATTTATAGGCTCTATACATGATAATGAAACTAAATTGACGAATTTTAAGAAAGAAAGAAAAAGAATGAAAACAAAATAAACAAGAAAACACAAGAAAGCAAATGCAACACATGAACAAGAAAAAAAGGTATAAAAAAATACTATACACTAACACCTGTCACATTTGCCAGTGCATGAATTTTAGAATTTTTTCTGTATGCATATGTGTGTGGGTATTTATGTATGTATGTATGTATGTATGTATGTTCGTTCCTCCATAACTCTTAAACGAATTAACTGATTACAGGAAACAGAATAGGCTACTTTTTCTTTTTCAACGCTGACGAAGTCGCAGGCACCAGCTAGTAATATTATAAATGCGAAAGTTTGTATGTTTAGATGTTTGGATGTTTGTTGGCATCCAACATGAATGAAATTTGGCACACAGTTTATTACCTGGATTAACATATAGATATAGGATGGGATACTTTTTATCCCGAAAATATGTTAGGTTCCCGAGGGATCGTCTAAAAATATAAAATGATTCGACGTCACTGTTACAGCGATAAAGATGTCAAGGCTTTGGAATGTGTTTAGGTTTTACAAATAAATTTTTTTCCAAATTTCTGTTCAGTATAAATTCTCTGACTAAATTAATTCTTAACATATCACTGTTTATATTTAGTAGCTGAGTAACAGTCGGTGTAATAGCACTTAAAACAATTCTGTTTCTCTTTATCGCTCAAGGATATCTAGAGGAAAAGTATTTATTGATACTTCTAATAAAACAATGTCTTTTGTTCTCATTCCCTTTTTGTTGTTTTGGACTATGTTATTTGAAGTAAAGACAAGAAATGAAATCACCACTGGGTAATTATCTCAGTGCATTCGATTGTTTATTGCATCCGCCGCCGGATGTTTCTATTCTCTTCTTGTTTTGTATTTAATGTTTCCTTTTTTAAAAATCGATTGCCATCAGTGAAACACATCAACATTCGTACTTCATTTCGCTAGCATAATCAAGAGAAATAATCAATATTACTGGGGATTGATACAGATCGCATCGGTCTTAATGTATGCGGTCATTTATATCTAGTCGGTATTAGTGATGTGCGGGTATCCGTATCCGTATCCGCGGATATCCGAGGGAGAAGAAAGATCCGTATCCGTATCCGTTACTTTTTGGCGGATCTTTTTACGGATCTTTTCCCTTATTAATTTTTAATTAATAACTAGCTGGAATTCTACATAGAGGTGATTAGGTAGGAATGATAAACTATTAAATTCCATTCAGATTATTTTTTATTCCTTAAAATCAAACATTTGGCACCTTTACAATGCAAGCGTCGAGTGGCGGGCGTCAACTATCGCTTCAAGGTCACGCGCACCGACACAGATTGAGTTAGGCTGGTTTCAGTGCTCTCCTGACGGTCAGTACTGACGATACACACTCCTGACCGTGCGACCGACGCGCTTGTCATTTGTATGAATATTCACAAGTCGTTACAGAGCTCGCCTGAACGTATGCACGTGTATTGCTACCGCGGTCGGTCGTGCGTATCGTCAGGTTTGACCGTCAGGAGAGCACTGAAACCGGCCTAAGAAAGTTAAGACCCGTATCCGTATCCGCGGATCTACATTTTTAACGATCCGGCACATCACTAGTCGGTATGCATGCTAGAACCATTTCGTTCTAATAAGATTTACTGCTCGGAGAGGCGCCGACCGTCTTGGTGTCTGGTATCATTGGGAGCTTTCTATAATAGTGAAATCCTGAGCCCGTCGCTCGTCCAGCCGTGACCTCGCATTGATATTTCTACACGCTTTGACGATGTAATGCGAGACTTCAAATCGCATTTAGGGATTTATTACTTTAACTGCATGTATATGGATTTACACTATTTTTAAACTGATTTTTACTGGATTCTGGCGGTGTTTTAAAACTGTGTCAGACATTGTAAAGACGTTAATGCCTCACAGCCAGACTGATTTTTTTAATTAGTCCCTTTAATAATTATATTTTTATATAATTACTAGTAACCCAAGATATATCCATAAAAAGACATGTTAAGCGGTACCACAAACAGTAATTGAGCATTCATTTTACACATAAGTACTTACTATTGTAGCATCGAAGTTTCAGTATGACATTTTTCACCGTGGCTGATTTACATGATTGAAGTTGTTTAAATAGCAACAAAGTCTGTATTAAGTCAGCACTTATATTTGTACTCCTTAAATCAGTGTATCTATTGATCTCTGTAATAAATAGTCAGCCCACTTATTTAGCGGTCCCTTCATTGTCACGAATCCGTTCGCGCACTTTCTCTCGCACGACTGTTCCATTTAAAGCTTACACTAACAAATCAAAGTTTCTTCAAACCCTTTTATCTGAACTTTCCCCGTCGGCATATATATTTTTTAGTAAACCGCTTTTATCGGGAGCTTATTAACAGTTGGCTCCCAGGACACATTAACATGTGTGAAAATTTATCACTCCGGTTGTAAACGTGTACAAATGGGAATTTTAATGTCTTCGTGTTTACTTTTGGATTTAGTCAACGTTTGCTAACAGTTTTATCTTTTTAGATAAGTGTACACCACAGACATCTCAAATAAAAGCAGACAGTGTATGATTTTTTTTTAAATTGCAGTTTCTTATTTCATTTTTTCTCTTTTTTAGCAGACAGGAATGACATCACTGGTTTTAACATTTTATTAACTGTAGCTATTTCGACTCACTAATTGTATTTTGAAATACTCATTAAGTCTATGGCAATTGTGATATGTTTTGTCTGATGCCCATGAAGTCTACGGTTATTGCTATATGTTTTGTCTGATACACAAGCTATACTAATTGTGATATAATTGTCTGATATCCATGAAGTCAATAGTAATTGTGATATGTTTTGTCTGATACCCGTAAAGTCTATGGTGTCCGCACAGTTACATTTACATGGTTTCGGTTCGTTAACCTCTCACATGAAATCGATCGATGCATCGACGTTTTGTACGATAACGATCGCAGTAAGATCGAAATTATATCACATGAAATATCGTGGAAAGCGGTATGCACCGCACGTGCATCATAGCGAAGCGGCAGTGATGCATGTTGTTCGAGTGCAGGGCGTTGGTACGGGCAGTAGGTGCATGCTCCCAGGCCTGCCACCCGTGTAATTATATGCTATTCAACCGCGCATTACTTATTGCTTTGTTATTATCTAATAAGTCGAGTTTTTGCGCCCTATACTCGCATGAGAACACTTGCGCTTTCGCTGGATATTATTAATTGCGGGTGTTGTTCAACATATGGTGCTCGGTGTGGCCATTATTTCACGCTCGGTGTGGCCGACAGTTTTCCGGTGCAGCTTGCCGGCGCGTTACCGCTTCCAAGGCAAATAAACACACGGCTTTGACATTTTTAGCTGCCGCGACCCGACCCGTAGTAAGCATAGTTCACGTCGCTCTGAAATGTTGCGCGAGTGGCGCGTGTCGCAATGCTGTTTATATTCTAACCTAACCCTATTATAGAAGGTCTGCAGACTCAAGCACGTGCTACAGCTATACATAGAAACGGACACAACAAACGTTAGATTTTATTAATAGCTCATCGTATATTCGTGGACGATTTCCTGCGTCCTTAACTTTATCATTTTCTTTTTTTATGGTCTGGCGCGCCTGGCTTCGCCTGTGTGCTATTAGAAGAATTAGTATACATGATATACATCTGGAATAAAGTACCTTTTAAATGGTAATTTTTAATATAAGTGCAGTGAAGATTACCTACCGTTCAACATATTAGCCAAATTCGATGTCTAGTCTAGATATGTACAGTATTATATGCCATGGTCACGTCTGCTTTCAAACAAAAAAGAAACTGACTGTTTCGGAGCAACGATTCCACAGACAGACGCACGCGTCAAATTTATAACACTTCGTTTTTGCGTCGGGCGTTAAAATTACTAAAAATATGATTGAAGTAAATAAAAGTCGAGAAAGCGAAAAGAGTGAGTAAAAACGAATTTATTTCTCCGTAACTGCTAAGGCCTATCAAACCAAAGTGTTTTTCTTTTAAGAACACATGTAGGAAGTAAACAGTGTACGAACGGCGCAAGTACAATAATCGTAAAAGTGACTCGATCCCCTTGTCGAAGCTGTGCGCAAACTGTCCGTACGACGATAAAGGAAAATGCATTACTTCCCATTCCAAAGACAGTTTCCCTCAAAGCTTCCCCTCAAAAGGATGGCGCAGATCATTTACGTCTAACTCCGAAACTGTTCAACTTATTAAAAAGCCTGTCTATAACTTCGTTACAAATTTAGAAATCTTCATGAAGTTCGAATAATTTTAAGCTGGAATGCCATCTAAAATTTTTATTACCAATCCCTGTCTTTTTATTTGTATTTTAGATCAACGTGGCCAGTATTTTATAGTTGAGAATTTAAAGTTTCATTTTTGAATTTAGAACAGAATTAACGTCCGTTCTCAGCGCTTGTGTGCCTCACAGTTTCCCCTCTCAAAACTTCATGCGATGGCGAGGCAATATCACTCATGCGGTCGTGTATTTCTAATTTAGCTATATCCTGAATGTGTTCTCTTTAAAGTTAGTTAACATTATGTTCAGCATCAACATTTTATTATTATTATTTATCTATACACTAGCTGATGCCCGCGACTTCGTCCGCGTTCTGGATGAAAGGTATCCTATGTCCTTTCTGGTGTCCCAGACAACGTGTATGCAAAATTTCATGGTGATCGGTTCAGTAGTTTTTGCATGAAAGCGTGACAAACAAACTCACATTCACATTTATATTATTAGTAAGGATAACACGGTATGGTTAGGCTAGTTACCATCATCCTCATCTTGTTGAAATTCTTATTTTTCGGACTAAGCACATAATATGTACAATAGTGTACAGACTTGAAACTCCCTTCCAGCGTCAGTGTTCCCGAGCTCATATTATGACCAAAATATTTTCAAAGTTCGAATAATTAGGAAACTTCTGGGTGAGCTTCATCGTCACCCTCGTCTAGATGCTGGCCAAGAGCAAATTCTTTGCTCTTGGATTGCTTATTCTCTGTAATTTATTTCTAAACCATCCATTTGTCATTGACTGCATTTTTTTTTGTGTAAAATACAAAATAATTTAATATATTAAAAATATATTTATTAAATATTTATATTAAAAATAATCATAAAAATTGGACAACATTCATCAAACTTTCGAACTCCTATTGTCAATTCTATAAAAAAACATTTTGTATAAGAGATAACGTTGCCAATAAGGCTTGAATCATAAAGAAACTAGTTACACGGCCGCGGCTTCACCCAGGTTCATAATAGAAACTAAGTTTTAAGTTTTCAAGTTGGACCAAATTACACATAGTTACGAAGTTTTATCAAAATCAGTTCAGTAGTTAGTATAGGAGTTCATTGGCGTCAAACAACGTGACACGTATTATATACAGATATATACAGAAATTTTATTAATATGTTTTCCTTTTGATTGAGTCTGTATGTGCATTGAAACATTCAACATTCATATTGTCTCACGAGTGATGCAATTTATGATGTAACGGAATCATGTCTCATACTGGTTCTCGGACGAAACCGGTTAATGACTAATGGCAACACTAACACTATGCGATTTCGCACGCAACTTGCCTCGCATTATTGTATATTTCATGGTCTGTGTTGGATTTTTCACTTGAATTATAATAATTGTCATTACGTTTTTGTACTAAAGGAAATTACTTCAAAGAATATGCTCACTTTAAAAGTCATTGCACTTTTTAACTCAATAATTTTATTGTAACTAATATGTTAAAATTATAACTACATAATAAACTCTTGTTAACGATTATATTATTTGATTTTTTGTTAACAACCTATCCTATACATATAATAAAAAAATTACAAAAACTGCAAATATGTTTAAATTAGCCATTTCGTGTAATCGACTTTACATAATGACTAAGAATATCTCTGATTAATATTACAAAATGTGAAAGTTTCTATTAATATTTTATAAGCTTGTTATTCAATCACTCATAAAAATCATTTACATTTGAATGTAACATATTGAAATAATATTTTTTTAAAGTTGTCAGAGAAGTGTACAGTCCCCTTGATGTAAGCTCTACAGCTCTATATCTCTTAAGCTTACTAGACACCAAGTTTTTATCTTTATTGGTCATATGTTTTTGTCAGACGTTGAATATTTTATTTTCAGAAGATCTTTCGGGAACATTACTTTTTACTGGATTAAATACCCTATGTCCTTTTCTACTCGTATATCCCTAACAACGAGTATACAAAATTCACGATGAACGGTTGAGTAGATAAGGCGTAAAAGCGTAACACTTAAAAAACAAATAACTTTCTCATTGAAATAGTTAAATACTAAATTTGTTTTAAGTACTAATAAAATTAATTATATTAGTTTTAAAGATACTTTCATATGTCAGCTTTTTTAAATCGTTTAGTAGAACAAAGATTTAAGATCTTACTTGAAAAACTTTAAACTATATTGTATGTATTTTACACCAGTCAAATGGATACTTAACTGAATTTTTGTAGAGAAAGCGGATAGATAAAATAATAAATCTCCCGAGATCCGTTCCGGCTGTTTCCTGAAGTTGCCCTCGTATATTGCCGCTGAGGGTGTCATACATTTAGAGTGTTGGCTATAGCTTTTTATGTGTCGTGTCCACCTGCCGCCTTTTATTTATCTCTTCTCTTCACTATCTTGTCTCTCAAAGCTCATCTATTTAAAGGATTTAATAATAAGATAATAATTAATTAATTATCTTCATTGACATTTACAAAAAGGACTCTTTTGTTCCATTTATATTAGGGTTTGCAATGAGCTTCAATTCACACTCCTGTAATTAATTGCCCCAGGTAAATTTTTAGCTTAGAGAGATATATAATTTCGATGTTTTAGCTATGATAGCGTAAGCCTGTCAAATTGAGTTACAACATATCCAGTTTATCTTTTAGTTAAAAATTTAATAAAAATCAATGCAAGCTTTTTATTGACTCAATTAGCGATTACAGCGTTGGGAATTTATGATTTAAGTAAATCGAAGGCATCGATGTACATATAATAGCAAAATTACTTAACACAGTACGATTTCTTGCCTGTAGCTGCGATCTCGCCATCTACCGACGAACTTCCGAATTCATTTTAATCATCTCGCCTCACACATACTACTGAGTTTACACTATAATATTTCTATCTAATACTAGCTGCTGCCCGCGTATAAAAACCTATTATCAGACCTATCAAGTGTACATACAAAATTTCATCAAAATCTCTTAAGCTGTTTCGGAGGAGTATGGCAACTAACATTGTGACACGATAATAGACTACAATTGTTTTTATTTTATTTTAAATAAAGCGAAGCAGGTGTCTAAAGTTGAGCGAGATAAATATATAATAATATATACACGTAGCTATGAATTTGCCTGTCCAGACAAACAGCTTCCTCACCCCAGGTACGAGCTTTTGTCTGGGGAGGCTTTCTTCGGTAGGGAGACGGGGCGGAGCTAAGGGGACGTGACGGGCTTTTATGATGAAGATAATCAGAACCTGTGGATGTGTCTTACGCTATTTACGTGCCAATTCTATCTTTACTAATATTACAAAGAGGTACAGTTTGTAGGTTTTCATACGAAACTACTCATCCGATTTAAACAATTCTTTCACCAATAGTTAGAATAGAATTTCAGGAGGAACATAGGCTAAATATCCACCGTCTATCTGAAAAAAATCCATAGCTTAGCAAAATTATAATTTCAGGAGTTACATTCTTTTATTTTTCAAAGCAGACGCAGGCATCAGCTAATGCTTAATATAACTAGAATTTGTTGCAATAATAGTTTAACGGCTGCACTGAAATTAGTGTTTGCCCTATATCGCGTATTAACGTCGTTTCATAGAATTAGAGCGTCCGGTCCTAGCTCATGTTTCATTGCGCAATCGTTTTCTGTGTTTCCTACCTATTTGGTGTATTGTATTGGCGAAATTAAGTGTCTGTTCATTAAAATCATTCGGCAAATTAAGTTGCGTGAGCCGTGGCAGTCGTCCCGTGCGAAAGTGATTAACGGTGGTACGGCCACTCGTAAAATTTCAGGTCAACGACCGACCCTTTAACACGTGCAACGTTGCATTGTTTATATTTAAACTAGCTGGAGCCTGCGATTTCGCCCGGCGTAACTTTGTAAATTATATACTAAAACCTTCCTCGAGAACCACTCTATCGATTGGTGAAAACAGCATGAAAATCGGTGCAGTAGTTTTTGAGTTTATCGCGAACAGACAGACAGACGCGGCGGAGGACTTTGTTTTATAATAAGTAAGGACTAGTTTTTGTACCTGGATTCATTCGGGTCAAATATTTAAATAAGTAAGTTAAATGTTTTTGTCTGGGATTCAAACTTCAAGCAAAACAAATTTCGTCAAACTTCAGTTCAGCAGACTCTATTATGGGAATAAAAAAGTGCCTAAATAAATAAAAACACAGAAAGCACACACAAAAAAAATATCGAAATCTTCATTAGAAGTATCGTGACCTAAATTACCTTCATAATTAATTATACCTTATAATTACCTTCATTTCAGAAAACCATATTTCTACCTAAAATACTAAAATTTCCCATTTCTATTTTTACAAACTACGAAAATCTCATATTGTACTTGCATCTTCTATAATACCCATTAGCATTGAAATTTTTAAACTAAAATGCATCTTTGCTCGGGAATGTTCCTATTTCTATTCCAAATTTCAACGAAATCATTTCATTAGTAGGTGAAGGTAGAAAGTGACGGTTTGTGACAGGGGACGTTTGTATGTGTGTGTGTTTTTCTTTTTTTATTATGTATTTATGTCCTTTGTTGCAAATAAACTGTTATTCTATTCTATTCTATTCTAAAAGTTAACTGTTAGAGATAGTTCCACACCTATAAAATAATACTAGCTGGTGCACGCGACTTTGCCCGCGTAATTTTTATAAAATAAAGCTTATGTTACTCGCAGATAATGTTTAAAATCGGTCGAGTATTCATTACAAAGATAGAAATCTTCTCTCTTTATACTATTTTTTATAATATAGATATAGATTGCTGGGATATAAATATAAAGTGCACAACCATAACATTTTGTCAACAATTTATCATTTACCCAAAAAAGTATAATTTTTCGTTACCAACTTGACCAAGTTTTATTAGTGCGATATTCATGGCTTAAACGCATAAAACTTTGTCTCGTAATGGAAACAATTCCCTCCCACTCGTTAAATAATGCAAAAAGTTTTAACGAATGGGGCGTTTATACTGAGCTCCTCTACGCAATAGATATTTGCTTTGAATCTACGGCCGCCCAGTGGTTTATGGTATAGAAATATTTCTTTACTACGTAATTGACAAAATACATATTGTATACAAAATAGTTACAAATAATTACTCGTATTTCGAAACGCGATTGAAGCGAATCTACGCCCGCGACTTCGCCCGCGTAACTTTGTAAATTATATATTAAAACCATCCTCGAGAACCACTCTATCCGTTGGTGAAAATAGCATGAAAATCGATGCAGTAATTTTTGAGTTTATCGCGAAGAGACAGACAGACGCGGCGGAGGACTTTGTTTTACAATATGTAGGTGGTGATGTTAATTTTATTATTCTGTTCATACGCGTTTTAGTTCCTTTTTGGAAAATCCCACAGGTACCTAACATTTTTCCAGGATATTATGTATCCTATAATATTGTCGGCCTAACTCGTTAACCTGCTAAGTCACATTTTGCATAGTTTTCAGGAGGAAGAAAAAACGAAATGACAAAATGTTGTGCGTCGCATCAGGCATCTGAAATGAGTGACATTATCAGTACAAAACTTGGGATTTAGCAGGTTTTCTTTGTGAATTAGTCAGAAAGCAGTTTTGCATTTATGAAATTTCTCACCTTTTTAATCTGATACTTAATCGTCGTTATTCCTTCACCAAACGGTAGATATAGTCGTCTGAACTTGTCGAAAAGTATAAAAAGTAAAATTGCCCAAAAATGGACTTAGCAGGTTAACGACTTAGGCCGACGATATGTAAATACAGGTAATAGTCCTAATCCGTTGATCCGTTTTTGCGTCATTCACTAACAAAGATAAATTTTTACTTGTCAATAAAATGCGCATCTTTTCTCTGTTAACTTCTTCTGAACCATCCAATGGATTTTGATACGGTTTTCACTATATGGAAAAGAGCGTTAAACAATGAAGGTCTGTGAAGCCGGTGGCGGTCCGCTAGATAATAAATTTAAAACACAAATTTATAGGTGAAAAGAACATTTATGAGGTTTCTGATCGGATTATTTTTCACCTAATCTATACATTGCAACACGGCGGTAATTTATTGAAATTTTATCCTATGCAATAAAGAATATTTTATATGTAAGACGATATACTTAGCTGAGCAAAATTACCGAAATCAGTCGCTCGTTAAAGCTAGATCGAAGCGTGTACTGAGAATTTATTAAGCAACCTTCGGTTAAGCTCCATTAATGTGGGTATTATTTATTCCCTTGAGACATACCACCATTTTGTACAGCTCTGCAACAAAATGAGATGTGACCACGACCTGTAACCATTTTGTTTCATTTTATTTTGTTTAATTCTTACTCAGTATAAATTGAAGTCGTTTTCCGCCCGCGATTTTCACTATAAGTTAGATCATTTTCACCGAAGGTTAATATCCTTACTTATTATAAAACAAAGTCATCCGATGCGTCTGTTTTTCTGTCTGTTCGCGCTAAATTCAAAAACTACTGCACCGATTTTCATGTTGTTTTCACTAATGGATAGAGTAGTTCTCGAGGAAGGTTTTAGTATATAACTTACAAAGTTACGGCAGCAGCTTGTTTATAATAAAACCTTAATAAGGTTTTATGTAACTGTCAGCGTCTGTCTTATTTCTCCGCTAACTACTTTTGAACCATCCAATTGATTTTAAAAAGAAAGTAAACTGCGTTTCTTCTATACTAATATTATAAAGAGGAAAGATTTGATTGTTTGTTTGTATAGAATAGGCTCCGAAACTACTGTGCCGATTTGAAAAATTCTTTTACCATTAAAAGCCGACATTATTCGTGATGTACATAGGATACTTTTTACTGCGGGAAAATGCTTCATTCCTACAGGAAATCTGAAATAAAAGTGAATCTGAAATAAAGCGGCTTGGCCCGGGAGATAGCGCCATCTATCCAAAATACGGTAGATGGCGTTTTATACTTTTCTATGCGGACGAAGTCGCGAGCACCAGCTATACTTTATAAAATGGGCTACATAACTCTATATGACTTGTATAGAGTCGACAAAATGTATTCAAAGTGTTCAATGCCCTTTGAGCGACTGAATGATACTGAGTGCAGTAGACTCAGTATCATGCGTGGATGAGTGCAGACCATGAGTGAGTCACTAAATTTTCCTTTTTGCTTCCATCTAAGTACATATACGCATTTTTATTACTTACACTTAAAAAATGTTAAATATTTTCCTTAATTTTTTTTACGTTTCAAACATCAAACTTAACACACTGAAGTCGTGCGCATTGATCGTTTTTACTGCTTGTGATAGCTAATCTGTTTTGGTAGGCATAAAACGCTGGTATAATTAGTCTGACAGTGCACATAATAAATCGTACATAAAGCGGGCATGTGCTGCACATATCTAGGTGAGCGATTATGCTGGCGTTTTGCCACCTAATAATGAACTTACTGACTTCAAGCGCTCACCGAAACCTGTCTAAACCTATTTATTATTTACGAATATTCTCTTTTTCATTTAACGCGTTCCGTACAAAAATTTTCTAGGATATTCCGGTGAGTAGTTATTTCTATCATTTTCGTTTATTCAATGCGAAAGCAGATACGCGGTCCTGAACCAATTATTTTTTAAAAATAACTTATCTGACATTTAAAAAAAATATGATATATTTTTTAATGTTATTAAATTACTTACCCATAATGTTTATTAAATTACTTCTCTGTCGCTCTATTTCGTGTGTAATTTACGATTTAATTCTTATACCTAACTTCAAAACTTTTGCTAACTTTAGTTAAATATTGACCACTGACCACTTTGCACACTAAAACTAGTAAATAAAAAAATAAACTATATATAAAAACGTTTACTTTTATTCCTTTAGAACTAGTCTTTTCAGAAGTCTTGCACCATTGGCAGCTAATCATGTTTCAGATTTATTTTTCCTTTTTATCATTATAAAAGAAAGTGTAACGCAAACACATATTAAATATTATATTTTCCCCTATTCCCAAAATAGTTTTGTCTGCCAATGAGGTCACAATATGTAACATGAAACCGAAACAGGAACAATCACGTCTATGGCGGCCATTCATAATAATTTGGCTACTCAGTACTGACTGTTGACAGATATTGATGGGATCCGTTACTACTTCGGACATAGTTCCCGCATCATATTTTGAGTGGCTGCTCCGCCAAATACAAAAACCCTTTTGTGCTAATAACATTTGCTAATATCAATATTAATAAGTTAATGTCTGTAAATTAATATTTTAATATAATAAAAAATTCTTTTTTTAAGTTGAGAAAATTTATCATTCATTTTTCATTTTATTACCACAATTTCTTCGTCAAGTCAACTCGTTGGAAGTTCTTGACGTCAGCGAAAATTTTATCTCTGCTCCTCGGGGACACGAAATAAGTTAAAAGGGCTCTGATAACAATGAAACAATTAAAGCCACGCAAAGCTGTATAGCCCTTGAACACGGACGACACAATAGACCTGCGCAGGATGTCGTCTTTTTAGTAGAAAAAAAAAATTTTTTTTTTTGGTACTTATATTTAACGGTACATCATCAATAAATCTCTAAGTGTATGTATGTATGTATGTATGTATGTATGTATGTATTTGTATGTGCTTTTTTTTAATTATTTTACATTTCGAGGTATCCGTTATACATTACGTTACATGACAGTATCGCCAGATCGCGTTTTTTCCCATTGACGATTTTTAGACATTTTTATTTAGATTTTTTGAACACTGAAACTAAATTTACGATTTTTAGAATTTTTTTCTGTATGTACATATGTATGTATGTTTCTCCATAACTCTTAAACGAATTAATTGATTTTCATGTAACTTGGTAGATAGAATTCATCAATCTATAGTAATACTAGGTGGGATTCTAAAGCACACTTCCGTCAAGTAGACCGGCAGCCATCGAGTTTAAAATAAAAAAATTATAAATAGGAATTTACAAATTAAACATGCTCGTAGGCTCTGAACAGAGATTTTAAGAATATAAATTTTACAACATAGAAAGGACCAAAGTTAATTTAAGAAGATATTATTGGTTGTTGTGGATGAATAAAGGCCGGATTACAAGGAACATTGGTTTCACGATAGTATCACGATTGCTAATTGGATACACTTGGGAGCTATTATGATAGTATATAGTTACAAGGCGGTATTCAAATGCAAACAAAGGCTCATCGACTATAATGCAAAACCAATCTATTATGTCCTCCATAACAATGCAGTTGCATGTGTCTTTTTTTAATATATTTAAATGTATCTATTGTATTTCTTATGTGAGATTTTATTGTAACCCAATCATATTGTAACAAAATCTTCAGTCGCTTTTAATAACAGTTTAATTCTATAATTAGAACTATCTTCTTTGTTAAAAAGCATAGTATATAAAAGTATTTATATAGGTGAAGAGAAAAAGATCGTAATATCGTAATTTTTTAAATGTATTTATATAGTGTTTGTTATATATAAATAAATGTTAGTATACATACAATATAAAATAGTTGACTAAGATAAGAATATTTGTTTTGTTCAACTGTTAATAATATAGTATCAATCAATACAGTATACGAGTTCAATGTTTAACCGCGAATTTAATAAGAAAAATCTCAATTGACAAATGAATAATCTGCAAAGCATCACTCTTTCTGAATGAATAAAAATTTACCTGTTTTATTTCTGTGAAGGTTTCACTGCACCCTCATTTCTGCTTCCTGTAGACGAAGCAGAAATTCCTGTTTCTTTTAATATCGAGTTATTGTATAAAAAAATATTTATTTATTACATTTCGATGAGTGAATAAGGCATGCTAAAGCCCATTTCCCTTTCCCTTCTTATCTCTTATCCTTTATACTATCAATGTTGGCAGGGCACTTGAAACTATTCCTATGTTAATAGGCAATTATTATTGAACTGCCAGCCTGTCTACAGACCTTTATTTATGTAAACGTAAAAATACTTGTAACGAATGCACACCTTTCTCTACTTTGTGTCTAAAATCCAAAATGGAAAGTCGAATATGATTTTAAAGATGCAATCGAGAAAAAATAAGTATTTAGTGTAAGCTACGTTACATAAGTAATTATTTGCTTCTTTGTTTCAGATGAAAACTGTCTTCTCAGAAAAAGGTTTGTAAAAATATTTAGTACTAGCTGGTGCCCGCAACTTCGTCCGCGTTGAACGATGAAAGGCACCCATGTCCTTTCTGGTGTCCCAGACAACGTGTATGCAAAATTTCATTGTGATCGGTTCAGTAGTTTTTGCGTGAAAGCGTAACAAACAAACATATAATATTAGTAAGGAAGGACACAACTGAAAGCGTTCCAGTTTAAACATTGGCGAGCGGACGTGAAGGATGTTATCGCACTTCCACGTGGCTGGCGTCGTACGTTTTTTGACCGTTCGGTTCATTTGTAAATTTACAACTCGTTGACAATTTAGCCACGATTCCCCTTTCCGTCCACTACACAGAACTAGGTTAGAATGAGATAAAAGCTGCTCGTTTCGCGTCCACTCCATTGTTGTACGCAGCCTCTCTTGTATGTATTGAAGGCTTGTGCAAGGTGTTCAGTGTTTTTCAATTGGAAAACATTGATTTAGGCAATTGTCCTCAATTCTTCACGAAGTTAAAAACAATATTGTCCTTATCACTATATAATATAATGCTCATAGTTTATTCAAAAAATCTGATTGAAGTAGGTACTGATTTCACTTCTATTTTTATGGTTCTTAAGAAATTTTTAAAACAATATTAATCACTTAAGGAAATTAACTCTTAAGGATTTTCTTTAAAAAAATACCTAATGTAACATAAACGAACCGCTTAGCAAAAAAAATTGTGAACAATGAATATTAGGAATGGAAATGACATGGTGTCGTTCTAACCTTTTTAGCCAAATATAATCAGCATTATAAAATGAATGTGTTCTAGACGAAATATTTATAGTTGCTATAATATAATCTGAAATGGGCATAAAATCAGCATTAAAAAAAAAAGAATATATTCTAGACGAAATATTTTATAAATTATATTACGTAGTCTTATTTCTCGTGAAACCGCGTTACGTTATATCATTATGGGTAACTTTGTGCCTACATTTTATAATATATTGTATGTATCCAATCCATTATCTGAATTATACCAATGAGCTACAGTTCATTGAATCCACAGTGCGATATACCATCAGATATTCTCAATATTTTTAGAATGAATAAAGTGCCAATTCTCCTTTAAAATTCAGTGCTCAGTTTAATTTTTTCCTGAGTTGCTAAAATAATCTCTATCAAATTTAATGTATAAGATATACTTTGAAGGCTGAAAAATTTTTTATGTGATAAATTTATTTGAAAATGTCATTTTAAAAATGTGCTCCTATGGGTATTAGATATGATTTCCTCTGCGTTCACCTCTTTCGTATCTATCTATAATATATATAAATGAAAATGATAACACTGAGTTTAGTTATAAGAAAGGAGATTATGAATAAGTAAGTATAATAAGTATTATGTTATCAGCGACCCGCTCCCGGTTTCAGCTGGGTTGCAATTTTTTTAAATACCATATCAAAATAGACATGACATGACGGCTTTATAAAATAGTAGAATTGTAGATATTTATAAAGAGTTCATCACGAAGAATGCCTCACGAAGAATCCGCAAACCTCTGTCCATTTGGTCCATATTGCCTCAGCTCTTCAAAATCAAATTACATATTTATTTATCAATTAGGTTTCTACAAGAAACTCTTATGATCGTCATTACAAATCTAAACCTTCCAGGGTTCCGAAAATCCCGTCTTAGAACATCATTTCTTCTTCTCTTGCTTCTCTTCATTTCTCTTCTTCGTCATATAAGTATATATATTTCAACGCGGGCTAAGTCGCGAACACCAGTTAATTAAACATAAATAGACTGAAGTTAAAAACGCATTTTAATGTGACATAAAGTCTGGCCGCGTTTAGAAAGCATCGCTCTTCTGAGAAAGCAGAGAGCATCAGGTCGAAGTAATGAAAGTTTGTTTGTTGTCCGGGTATGTTTGTCGGCAGGGGCGGGTAGGCTCGGGGCGCAGAGCGTTGCCTCCGCTGATTTAGGGGGAAAGTTTCCTTGTTTTGCATTTTACGCGAGTGCGGGGAAAGTCGCCCTCGAGATTTGAATATTTTACAAGTAACGCAAGTTCGCTAACGGGCGTCCCTTTACGCGTGTTCTAGACGGTGGCTCTCTTAAAATTAGAGAGATGGGAAAATGCACACAATTCCAGATGAAGGTGGAAATAGCTAAAAGTAATAACACATTCTGTAGTGTAATGGAATCGGCCGCAGTTTTTCTATTTCTCTTGGCGTTGGCGACAGTTCATTTATCCGCTTTGATCGTGTGCTTTTGTGGGAAGTGACGTGCAGGCCTTTGTCTTTCGCGAGCGAGTAAAATAAATAACATGATAGTCATTTGCAGTATTTAGATGAAATGACATTTTACTATTTTCACTTAACCGAGAAAAGCATCAGAGTTGAAATGAAAGTTTTATAATAATATGACAGAAGAATCCAGTTTATTTTACTGAAAATTCCAATATTACTACTTACAAGATTGCAAACTTTTAGAAACCAGGTCATATAACACACCTCTTTCCTCTTCCTTTGTTCGTTATCTTTTATCATGTAAGGGTGTTGACCCTTTCATGTCTCTCTGCTTTTGCTTCTATTTATAAATAACTTTTCACTTAGTTAGACCGTCAATTTAAATTGGAAACGACTAGAGACCAAGAAGAGGATAATAAAGCTTTCTTTTTTCTAATACATATTATACTCACTAGCTGCCACTCGCGGTTTTATCTGTCTCTGCTTCAAATAGACTATAACATTCCTCAATTACTGGCCTTTAAAATGCAAAAATAATTTCTTAAGTAAGTACAACTGGAACAAACAAAAAACACGTCATAACTACTCATTGGAAGTAAGTATTATTTTAGTAAAAAAAACCACGATTAAATGGTCGTGCGGCTTGGTGTATAATCAATCAATCAAGTCTTTTAACCGCACGAAATGGATTCATATCGATTTGTTTGTGTACATACCCTATGTGGGTATGTCTCTTTAAAAATGTTCGGTTACAAGTATAAAACTTTTATCTATCTATACTAATATTATAAAGGTTTGTTTGTTTGTATTGAATAGGCTCCGAAACTACTGGACCGATTTGAAAAATTCTTTTACCATTATAAGCCGACATTATCCCTGATGAACATAGGCTACTTTTTACCGCGGGAAAATGGTTCATTCCTACGGGAAAACGGGTAATAGGACAACGGATAGTGAGAATTATATTATCCTTCCGTACTTATCTTTTTCACATAACTTCTAAACGGCTGAACTGATTGGGTTGAAATTTTATATGGGTATTTCGATGGTTTCCAGAATGATTTAAAAATACAATTGGACCCGGTAGGTGGTGCTGCGTCGGTATGTCAACTACTAAACGGCTTGACAGATTGGGTTGAAATTTTATATGTGTATTTCCATGGTTTCACAGACACGAATGTATTATATTTTATAAAGTTACGCGGACGAAGTCGCGTGCAACAGCTAGTATCGAAAAATTGTACTCAATTTTTCGAAACTCACTGTCAGTATCGCAGTATCGCTCCATTTCGAAGACAGCCCATAAGGTTATTCTACAGTGATTACGGCTCTTATTTTTGCATAAGTGGCGTGCCACCTTTCCCTTTGGAAACTAAAGAGTATTTCATTGCTTTAACTATATTCATTCTATATTTATATTATATATTTAACTATAATATTCATTCTATAAAAAAAATTGAAAAATTACATGAAATTCACTAAGTATCAAATTTAATAAAATCAGAAAAAAATATTCAAATAACTTTAAAGGAGAGAAAAATTAATAATACAAAGTTATGATTAAATAGCTGGCGCCCGCGACTTCGTCCGCGTTAAAAAACAAAAAAGTATCTATCTGTCCAAATGTTTATCTACCAAGTTTCATGGAAATCAGTTAATTCGTTTAAGAGTTATATGAAGAGTTATATACACTTACAGATTTATTATTAGTATTGGTTGATTGATTAAAATACAGTTTAAGTAATTTAGAGTCTTCATAATAACCTTGCCGATCTTACGTTGCATAGATCAAATAGATATATTTGTAAATGAAGAATTTCCGACATAATAAACAAATATTTATAAAATGTAATCTGTGACGTTGGATTTGTAGAAGCGATGAGGCAATGTTTTCGGAAGCGTTCACGGAAATTTATATCGAGGTAATTCGGTTGAGGCCTCGTTATATATAGGTCATTGGAATCCTTTGAAGTTTAACAATTCAGGTTACGTTACTATGAGATAAGTAGGTATATACGTAATGTTAAGAACTCTGCGTTCAGATTAATTTTTATATGGTTTACACAGCACTAAATCTGAAATTATTTACTTTCAAATAATTTGTCATACCGGTGCTTGTAACACGGAGTTACTAGACCACTCGCCCGATTTTATCTCGGCGAGGTAATATAGGTTATATGTAAGTGTTAATCAATGCAATATGTCTAGATAACCGTAAAACTCTATCGCTCTTTATGTATTGTATATTACTAGTTGGTGCCCGCGACTTCGTCCGCGTTGAAAAAGAAAAAGTTGCCTATCCTATGTCCTGTGTCTCTAAATGCTCTACAGTTTTGAAAATCATACACACAACACATACAATACATACAGAAAAAAAATCTAAAAATCGTCAATTTAGTTTCAATAACGTGTACGTTCATTAGCCTATAAAAACGATATCTCTGAAAACAAAATAACTTACTCCATGACCCTTACGGATTTATTATTATGCTTATGTATTGATGCTAGCGAAGTAATGTAGGTAATATATCGCTGCTTATAAAATAAAAAGGGCCATAAAACAAAAAATCCAAAAATGTTTTTATTGCAAAAATACAATCACAGTCCTTCATATTGTATGTTGCAAAAAGACTCACGGTTGTTTTATTCCATATTTAGTATATTTTGATCATTTTTTATATATTCAAAAGTAACTTAACTATATGCTTATATCTCCTCTAGTATTCTGATTATTACAAAAGTACTTAAAACATTTAATGCTATTTAGAAAATACGCTTCTATAACGATGTACAATATGCTTATATTTGATACTTATTAATTTTTTTCGATTAGCTCTCCTGTAAAAAGTGTAATTTTGAATTGTGGCCCTTTAGTTTTTAAGCAGCGATATGTATTCAATGATAACCGTAAAACTCTATCGCTCTTTATGTATATATTGTTTCGGTCCCTGCAGTTGATGTACAGGTAGTAAGTCAGGCTACGCTACATCACGCCGCCGACTGCGCCATCATCCGGCGGCCAATAAATAATCCGTTTAGGGCGACCGCACGCGCCGCCGGCTCTGCCCTGATCGAAACTTAATTGGGTGTGCTTACCTGGTGACGGTGCAACGCAGAATCAAGTGGTTATCTAATAATAAACAATATGAAAGCTTAATTTTCGTACCTACTCAACAGCGGTGTGTATCTCGCTTGTGTTCTTAACTATAATTCATGAAGACCTGTTCAGGCGTTTGAAGACCATCAGCCCATTTCCTAGTTAACGAAGATATTTCACTAACTTATACACATGTTCGATTGATGTGAAATTTAGTGTACATAAATGAAATTATAAAATTAAAAAAATAAATAAATGAATGCTAACTAAACCTTATTTCATTAGTATTAATGAAATCTAGACCAATGAAATATTTATATTTATTTCCACAAAGTATTTTTTTAAACGGTTTCACGTACTCTTGAACAAACAATAACCACCATAACTATATCCTCAATAATTTAAAAATAAAATTATTGAGACTCGTGCCAACTTATTGTCCTCCACGGAAATTTTCAGTTTATGAAGTAGAAAATCGTCAGAGCTACCTGACTAGCGAGCTAAACTATATATATTGACTCTAAAAGAATAAAAAAATAAATTTCAATGGTAAATAACTAGATTATCATATAAAAGCTTTGAACAAGGATTATGTCATAAAACTCTACCACAAATGGAATTGCGTCGCTTAACTGAGATAAATGTTGTAATTAGATGGGAGGCATCGCTTACCGCTACAAGTAGTGACACATCAGTATGGGAAGTCCCGTTAGTTGGCGAAATTATAACCACATACTAAAACATCTATATTCTATACTAATATCCTCGAAGTACTACAACTATGGAATTTGCGTCACAAAAGCGGCACCTTACATGTCACTGTGAAATAACAGCATGTGTGTGTTACGGTGAGTGAGTAAGGGCCACTGTCCACGGCGGCGTAGCTTCATAGACGCGTATTCGTCATTATAAGCTTAGTGTACGCCTGCTTGCAGCTTCCATACAAAACCGTATGTGGGCCCCGGCGTATGACATGCGGTACGGCAGGCGTCATGACGCCTGCATGTAGCGACACGAGCGCGACGTTGCCTCTCCGTCGACAGAGTAGTACCGGTTTTGTATGGAAGCTGCAAGCAGGCGTACACTAAGCGTATAATGACGAACACGTGTCTATGAAGCTACGCCGCCGTGGACAGTGGCCCTAAGATATGTCAGAGCCCATTTCCCTATCCCCTCCCAAATACATATACAAATGTCACCAACCGCACTTGCAGCACCTGTGGTGATGTTTGTGTTACAGGTGACATCAAGTGGCCCGTCAGACTTAACATAAAAACGTAACATTTAGTTCTGCTTCTGACAGTTTACTTGATTTTATTAGCAATTCGAGTATACCTACTGTTCTTCACATGAACAGTACCTATGAGTAGGCGGTTTTGTGCACCAACCGCTAATGGAGAACACTAAATAATAAAGGGTGTGCGAGGATAACAAAGTACAAATCTTATTTCGTAATAAATGCTTTTTTAAGGTAACCTTCAGTAGCAAAATTTTATTTTTTTGTCACTTAAATATGGTTATTTGAATATCACGTGGAAATTATATGATTGCTGTTTGAACTCTTTACATATATCACTTATTTTTAAACTGATCTCACCACAGATAAGTACCGGAACAAAGATTATACTGTTCGGAAGTTCTTTTTTTATATTATTCGACAAAACTTTTGTTAATCTTTGCTGGGTGAAAGAAAAGCGTTCTTAATATGAATGAATTAAATTACTGAAGCAAATCATAATCCACTGCAGGCTCAGATCTCGTTAGATTGAAGGTTCTAAAAAAATCGAGATTTTGGCTTCATCAGATCGGACTCCAAATTAGTACAGTGGCACAGAATAAGTAATAGTACCTACTCAAGTAGTAACAGAGGTATAACTCGTAGGAAATTTTTTGGCCAGATTGACATCATAAATAATTAAGTCAGCATATCGTATTCTTCAATTTATTCGTTTTTGATGGGTGATTTTACATTTACATATTTTCTACATTTGATAAAAATTCAGGGGGTACTTTAAATGCCGGTTTTTCTCTTCCTGTGTTTTCACTTCCGGAATCCTTGGAGTCGTCATCTCCAAGATTATGTATAACTGGCTGCATTTTAGGAGTCGTACTTTCTGTTCATCAAAATAGATAAATTCGTTAAATTTCATTTTAACCTATTGAAAGACCATATACGTAACTGGACCACGGCCACGTTTTGCTGCTATGGCGGCGTGCGCGTTGAGCGCGTCCTGGACTGATTATAATATTATATATATTATTATTATTAATTTCTAAAATAAAAGTAGCCTAAGTTACTAATTATAACATCAGCTATCTGTCAGTTAAAGTCCTGTCAAAATCGGTCCAGTCGTTTCGGAGATTAGCCGGGCATTACAGACATTTTAATTTTATTTATTTGTATAAATTAGCCTTATTCTCATTTACAGTTCTAAATTAATCTCTAATTTATAAAATATTATTTTTTATGGTTTTTTTTTTGATTACTTACCATTTAAGTCAGCCATTGTAATTAGCTTCTGAAAATACTCTGTTAAGGTTTCCACTCGATCTGTTTCGTTATCTGAAACAAATATGTAACTACTTACTTTTGATACACTTAACTTATTATTAATGGCCATTACTCCCTTATTTTTCATATTGAATGATAAGATATGTCTAATGTTCTGTGATTATTTTTTATTGATTATACATATATTATATCTGGTTGGGCTAGGTAATAGAAAACACTAAGACAAATCATAGAAATTCTATAAATGAATGGATAAACTAAATTACCTGCATTTTGGTTAGTGTTATGTAACAACGCAACAACTTTCACTGAAACAGAAAAGGGTTTATTTACTCAAGAATGCGTATTTTTTGTAACATAACTTTGTTGTCAAAAAGGAAACTGGTAAAGTCGCTTTTTCTTATCGTTTTTTCTTCTTACTGGAATCGGCTTAAGTTTTTAATATTATAACGTTTTGGAAAAATAAACTACTTTAGTACTAAAAATAAAGTAGTTTGTAAACAGGTAAACAACATACCTTTTCTCCGATCATATACATAAATAGCCAATTTTATAACTAAATTAAAACGAGTGTAAGCCTGGTGCAAGCATAATATGTATAATATGTTTGTAGAAATGTTAATAATTTAGAGTTTTTAATCGCCTGTATTGCGGTTCTTTAAAGTTAACCAAAGATTAGCCATATCCGGTCCGGTCACCTATCCTTTTTAGCTAAATCGGTTAAACCATGGCATTTCCTATTTACTTTACATATCCCTTTCCCTTACCGATGTAGGGCTAGGTATACTATTTAGGAATCTCTGAATACACAAGCCTTTAAATCTTAGCACATTAGTTAAGAAACTACTGAAAATAAGAAAATAGAGTTTACTTACAAACTTTCTCCACCTGTTCGTCGACAGGTTCCATTTCATCTAAAAAAACATCGAAATTCGTATGTCAATAAAAAAGTGCATTACAAAATAAATCACGCAAAATATCAGAAAAATACAACTTACATTTCTTATAAAATTTTTCCTTAGTCTTATTCCGTTCTTATGTAAGTGTCTGTTTGTGTTAATTTATTTGATATTTAATTTTTTCTTACAAGAAAAGAATAATTTCCAACTTCCTTTCATTACGTTAGATATGAAGAATTGAGGATATAACGGGTAATTCAGCGAATATGTTAGGAGAAATCATTCAGCCGTTTCGAATCAAGAGCCCAAATGTGTGTTTTGAAAATTCTTTTAATTTTTTTACAACTGGCTGAAGTGTAATGGTGTTGTTGGAATCAGCTAATCGAGCTCTTTCATTTGACACCCAACTCAATAGGTTTCTGACGAAAAAAGCCTTTAGAATAAGCTTATATAATTTGCGTGGAGTGCTAAACGCATTTTTTATTTTTGTAATGTTTATTGTCATAGTAAAGTTGATCGCTTTTACTTACCTCTCTGGAGGTTCTTGTTTCTTCTTAAATTTGACTTTCGCACTGACACTGGTTTGAATTTCAAACGAGAAATTATATGGTCATTTTCTTTTTTCTTTTTCTTTAGCGCTAGACACAAAAAACTTTTTATTCAATGTTTCTTAAATTGATATTTGCTTTTATAGGTATACTATACACCCTTTTCAAAATATTTTCATATTCAAAATATCCCCTCTCACTGCATATTTTGTCCAAATTTTTAAGTCCATCGCTTTAAGTTTGGTGCTATTTTCACTTAGTCGCAGTACTTTTTTATCTTTCTATTGGCTAACCATCGGTCGATTGGCATTTTCTTTCTCCATTAATAAAACACCACTAAGCTAAACCCGACTTTGAACACACTGCTCGCATAGGCAGCTTATCTCCCATTGCTTTAATAAGAAGCAGGTGCTCAGTTAACTGTAATCTTGCTTACACGTAATTTTCTGCTAATGTTTGTCATTTCGTCACAACAACGGTTTTCTTTTCTTGTGTTGCTTGTGCTATCTACTATAAGAAGCACCGGTAGTCCGTCTACTGTTTCTACCTCCTCAGCAAACGGTGCCATCTGTCACCTTGCCTGTATTTTTAATATTTAAAAAAATATCACATTATAAAAAAAAACACTAACCTGTCTTATCGAGATCATGCTGATGATTATCATCTGGTTTCGTAAGCACTGCAAAAAATAAGAGATCACTGTACTTCCAGAGATAAGTTTTAAAAACAATTTCTACAGACTTATAATTGACCAGCTTTAGTCTGCTACTTCGCGTTCGCGTTCCTGGAGGCAAATATAAAAAAGTTTATATTTTTTTATATTTGTTACTAAAGTTCGTTGTTGTTACTACCTCATAACCATAACTTTCGACTGGGTAAAGCGATTTTGATGATTCTTTTTTTTTTATTTAAAAGCTGGTGCTTTCCGTGTGGTCCCATTTAAATTTGGTCTAGTTCTGACAATGGCATCCATGAGAAAACGGTTTGAAGTTGGTTATTTTTTTGTTTAAAAGAGTTATTATCCACCCGCCCTATAACAAATTATAGCGGCTCTATTTCACAATAAATATAAAGATTCTATAGTTTTCGCCCGCATGATAAGTTTGATTTTAGATCATGTTCGTCCCAAGGTTTTATATACTTTCTAAAACAAATTTCATCAGCTGAGATGATTATAATGATTATTAATATATTTTTTACTTACAAGTGTATTTACACTTTTTCGGTTCATCGTCATCAACATCGTTAACATCAGGTCTACCTGAAAGTTATGTTATGTATTACAGTCTATTAATTATAAGTACATAAGCACAGTATTACAATATATATAAGGCTCCACCTGAGTAGGCGCGGAATTTGACCTCCGCGCCGTGGTGGCGGACGAACTCATGTCCCCCGCTCAGCAGAGAAGCGGCACAAGCCGCCTGTTCTCACCTCTCGCAGCCGGCAGTTAGCTTCACTCCTGAAGTACCCCATAACTCATCTCTGCGGCAAAACCTACCGCAGAGTCAGAGGCTGCTTCCACTTGACACTCTTGGTTAACCCTCGCCCGCGTGGCCGCTCACTGGCCAACGCCCGCACGGACCGAGTACGGATGCTCGGCCCAGCAAGCGGTAATCGGTGAAGCTCTAACCGATAGTTGGAGCATCTAACTACACTGATGCTCCGCCACGAGCTTCGATGATCGGAGACCGCTCGCCCGGTGACCCCACCGACCCTTGCAACCGCCGTGATTAAGCCAAGATAAGGTTGTGGCACACCTAGAAGGGAATGGTATGGTCCCCTACCAACAAGGTATAACACTCGTTGGCACACAAAGCTGCCGCTACAAGGATTTATTGATTACGTCTTTCAATTTTATATTATTCACATTATTTAAATTAAATTTCTTTTATTTAATCTTCTTTCAACAACAACAACGCTGTTTTGAGTAACTAAATATTACAAGGCTGATTTTGTGAAATTAGTAGTAGTAAAATTAATAATTGATAAAAAAAATACTAATTCATATACATAATATGTTCTTAAAAACAAGTAACTTTTTGGGGTCTTGTTGACTACGATTTCGCCCGCGTAGAAAATTATTTACTAAAACCTTCCTCGAGAACCACTCTATCCATTGGTGAAAACAGCATGAAAATCGGTACAGTAGGTAGAGTTTATCGCGAACAGACAGACAGACGCGGCGGAGGACTTATAATAATTGTTTTATAATATGTAAGGATAAATTCTATCTTGGTTTGTGCATGCTTCAAAAACGCGAAAACAAGCCTACGAATTGACTTGAAATTTTGACACAACATTGCATTTAAACAGAGGAATAATTTTATATACTTTTTTCCCCGAAATTTCAACCTTGGAAAGTTGGTAAGTTAGCCACAGCGAAACGTGGCTGAGTTCAGCTGGTGATAAACTTGTGTATGTATATGTACTTACCCATCAAAGAATTTATTACGAATTTGTCTAAACCTGAAAAATAAAGACTTTTGAATTATAACCGAATATAGTTAAAATAAAAATTTTCTATAACCGAATGGTTCAAGGTAGTATTTCCTTACTGTAATAGTTTTTTTCTCTCTCTTGGATTGCAATTATTTATATTTGAAATATCGTATAAATACAATCGTATGGCTTGTACGGAGTTGGACTAAATACTAATCCGTAATAAATTTTTCTTCTGTCGACAGTCTGTGGATTGATTAATTCAAATGCTATTCTATTCTGGATTTCCTCTTCAGTTTGGATGTTTAGATCATGGTGAAATCTGTCATTGTAACGTATACCAAGCGGTTATGATTCTTAATAACTTGGACTGAAACCTTTGCAATATCTCAACGTTTGATTTTGAAGCAGTTCCAAATGAGCTTAATGGTACAATGTATAAAGAACTAATTTGTTTTCAAGCAACAGTTGTAACTTTTTATTTAGTAACCAGTACATCTTTCATCTTAATTTTTGGCCAACAGCATAACGCTTTGTGAGAATGTGTTTCGTCAAAGCCAATCGCCTGACAGACATATTCCCAGATATTTCACTTTTTCGGCCTGCGGTAAAATGCCATTTGAGGTAACCGGAGGACATGTATGCCTTCTTTTCGTGAAGGTCACCTGGACAGACTGTTTTCATTTGCACTTATTCCCCAATCCTTAAGCTTACTGAAATGCAGTCGAAACTACTCTGTAGCTTATGTGAAGATTGGGCATACAGTCAACAGAAAGAATCGCATAATTGTCAGCGATGGTACTTATTCTTTGATTCTAAGATCTGCTGTATAAAAAAAATATAGATTTGAGCCCATTATAACTTATTAATATACATACCATCGTAATAACTGAATATCCGGTTATCTAGTCTGAGATCTGAAAAATAATAAAGACTTTATACATGACATTCCATACGTTTCGTATCTATTTTTTGATTAAAAGAAAAAGTTTTATAAAGCTTAAAAAAACAGTTGACAGTTGTTTTCGAATCATCACTCGTATTAAATAATTTCTAAAACAGTATTAAAGTTGAGTGCAAAAAGTTTTACCTTTACTTATCATCACTAGTGTTCAATACACAATAAAACCATATATTGATTCTACAAAATGCTATAGTATAACGTATTTACGCTGAAAAATTATCGTTTGAGGTCAGAAAGCAAAATTATTCTCACTTTTATTGCAGTAGGAGCACAAAAGGTAATTTGATACAGGCACAGACTAGAAAAAGTGTTCCAAGGGGTTATCATTTGGTTATCATCTTAAAATAAGTGTTGCCAGCTCTGAATTGGTGTTGCCAGCTTGAATTAAGAGTTTAAAATAATACATAGAAAATTTTGCCAGAATTTGAAGAGGAGAACTTGAATGTCTGCGAGTGAAGGTTTTTTTTTATTGTCTTTTAGTGTTTCTTCTTCAATATAAGTAATTTATGTAACTATGCCAAAACTACAACGTTCTCCGCCAACAACACCTACTAATTTGAGCAGCAAGGAAGTTGATCCTCACTGTGATAGTGGACCATAACTTTTTTACATGTTTAGTAGTAATTGTAAGAATATTTGCTTACCATCCCAATCTGTACAAAAACAAATTATATATATTAATTATTGATTGTAAACATCAAATCATAATTTTTGATTTTTGTGATAGGTCTTGTATGGTTTTTGTAGTGTAAATGCAATCAGAATTAGGTATGAACAACAACAAAAACGAATACAAAAGCAAATATTTCTACCCAAAAATGTTTTCAAGTTCCACAAGATGTTAAACGTCGAAAAAAAATAGTTTAAATCCTAATCGTTTCAGCTCATCTTAAAAAAGATCAGCTCGATCGCTAGCGACCCGCCCACGTCTTCGTGCGGAGTTGACATTTTCAAAAATCCTTTCTAAGCTGATTATTCATCGTTATAAAATAAAGCTATATTCTACTTTTCAGCTTTCTAAACATAGTACTTTAGGTTGTGTAAAGAGCCACAAATAAAAATTACACCCAGGTTAATGTTAACTTTTTACATATTTTGATTTGTATTTTGGTTGCTGAGATATTGATGGTCAAAGACGAAATGATCCTTTTCCATTCGAAGACTGATATCTCAGCAAAAAATTGTCGTATCCAGAACTTAAAAAAAAAAATTGAAGCTAAATAAACATGTTACCCGGTCCATAATATGATGGTTAAGACAAAAAAAAATTCCAAGGCCGTAGATCAAAAAGAAAAACTAAAAAATTTCGAAATTTTCTTTTGTCGGTCGTCTTCTCAAGATTATTCAAAGAAAAATTTTGAAAAAAAAAATTGTAGGTCAGATTCAGAAAAACTAGACACTTGGAGCTACAATTTGCTTTTTAAAAATTTACTGTAGGGATAATTCGTCTTCAAGTTACAGCCTGTTGAAAATAACCTAAAAATTTGAAAGTTTTTTTTGCTCACGTCGCGCCGTTGCGTCACGTTAGTTTATCGTCACGCCAAATGATTAATCGTGTAATTCGTCCATATATGATATAGAATAATTGCTTACTCCATTTCCAAGGCCAGTTCCATCTATATTCTGTACAAAAACAAATTATATATATTAATTATTTATTGTTAACCTCAAATCAAAATGTTTGATTTTTGTGATAGGTGTGTGTAGGATTATCATTAAAAAAAATCTGTCTAATTCCGGTTGTCGAGATTCAAAAAGCCTTAAAAAGCAAATTCAAGGTTGATTTTAATTACTTCACATAACATAATCACTCGTATGGAGAACACCAATGATTTTTTTTCAGCATATCTACAAAATAAGTAACTCGGCAAAAATTAATCTGTTTTAATTTTTTTCCTATCTTCAAAAATGACTGAGATATTAAAAGGTAAAATTACGGCTTCCGCGGCAAAATTCGACTAGCGACCCCGCGACTTGTGACGTCATATTACGATTCGATTCTGCGTACCTCCATACTCGCTCGCTATAAACACAACACTAACACTTAAAATAATAACTGAAAACCACTTAACAAATCAAATTTTATAAAAGTAAACACTCCGCATACTCGGACAAGACAATCGCAGTATGACGTCATACTGCAAGTCCCAGTATGAACTGCGAATGAACTCAAATTTTAAAAAGCGGTGAAACTTTACAACGCCTATAACTTTGGAAATCCTGGCCCGATTTCGATGAAACAAAAACTATTATTATTTGCCACGTACGCGCATCAAATCCGGTAACTTTTATAGTAATATTTAGATGTGTTTGTGTTCTCCATTGCTTACGCGGTTTAATTGTGGTAGAAGCTTTTGGTGCAGCTGTAGTTTCTGAATATAAAGAAATCAAGTGAAATTGTATGATAATTACGAACACTGTGATATAGGTTTGTCATAGTAAAATCTTAGAGTTTCTTTTCCAAATTTATATGGGACCAACTTCGACGTATACCCCTATCCATTAAAGAAAGAATTATCAAAATCGGACTACTCTGTAAAAAGTCATACACTACAATCAGTGAGTGAACAATCAATCATCCCCTGTTTTCCTACCCTTAGGGTTAGATTTTTTGTTCCAAATTTAAATAATACACTCTTTCAAATAAAAAAAGAATTATCAAAATCGGACTACCCTGTAAAAAGTTATAAATCATACATTAAAAGAAAATATATACGCGTCGAATTGTTAACCTCCTCCGTTTTTGTTATTTTTTTCGTTTTCGTCGGTTTAAAAGCAAATGATTCTAGGTTGATTTTAACTGGTTGGTCTTGGACTGTCTAGAACACAATCTGGCTACATTTGATTTTTGCCTAGAGCTTAAATGAACTACTTAATTATTAATTAATTAGCATAATGAGTCCAGCACTCAAATCTACTATGACACAAATTGATTAGTGCATATTTTTCCTACATAGCATACCTAATGACATGAACCCAAATTATTTGGACATTCAGGCAGAAAATTTATAATCTTTTAATGTTTACCACTCTATTTCAGTTAAAAACAAATTGCATCAAACTACTTCACATAACATAATCACTCGTAAGTATAAAATGTAGAATAATTACATAAGTAAACCACTTGCGGTAGAAGCTTTTGGTGCAGCTGTAGTTTCTGAATATAAATAAATCAAGTCAAATTGTATGATAATTTTATTACGAACAGGGTGATAGGATTGTCATAGTACAAATCTGTCTTCAATTCCGGATGTCGGTTCAGACGAAGGCTTCATTGTGACGTCACAGTATTACAATATATTATATTCCCTAGTGACGTCTTCACTACGCAATCGTTTCTCTACGAGAGAAGAGAGAGAAGAATATCGAGAGAGAGAGAAGGCTTTAAGTTAATTTTAAGCATTTTTTGATATAGTCTTATTTTTTTAATTTTCCCAAAAAACTGATTTTATTGCCTTAATTATTATACAATTTATTGTAAGTATTGATACTTTACAATCTAGGTATGGCATAGCTATGGTTAATTAACCATAACTGACTCTTTTAAGATTGTCTATCCTCATTGAGTTAACTATGATTCTATGATTCTGTAAACTGTAGAATAATAGCTACTTACGATCTTTAGCTACTCCTGTTACATCTATGTATTGCGCTGGTCCTATATAAAAAGAATATGTATATTATATATCTATAGCATTGATTTAATCTAAAAATTTATCAAATTGTTATTGTATTCATGAACTTATAATTATCAAATTATAAAATAATCAGTTCCAACTTAATGTTACCTTTAACATTAAGTTGGAACTGATTTTATTATTCAAAAAATTTTTATTGAAAGCACCAGCTTTCAAATAAAAAAGAGTTATCAAAATCGTTTCACCCATTCGAAAGGTAACAAACATTAAAAAAAACATACGTGTCGAATTGAGAACCTCCTCCTTTTTGGAAGTCGGTTGAAAACATAATCATTACGCAATAATCCCCGTATGTCAAAAATCAAATAGGGATTATTGTTTGTTAGATGCATATTAAAAATGCTCACAACATAATATAACATTTCGATGATTTTGATGCGCTTCGGGTTAAAAATATTAAACTTCTTTCAAAAGAGAGGAGGAGTCTCCATAACATTTTAATGAAATGTGTAAAGGGAAGATCGAATTATTTCATAAGCGTCCATAGCGATTGGAACTGTACTTTTGTACTGAACTTTTAATGCCTTAATAGCTTTAATGTCTTGCGTGGTATCGTTATAATGTGAAATTTTTGCACATAAACGTCGACGTAATTAACATCACCTGTTTTTGTTTTACAAATTTTTGTTGCAAACCAACTTATATGAAATCAAGCGACATGACTGTTTAATATAAATTTATTTTATGATGTTCGAGGAAATATATATTATTATAATAATAAAAGAAATAAATGTTTTCGCCAAATCCTCACCTACAGACCACGTACTGTAGTGCGTCGTTTTCTTGTACTCCTCATCTGAGCTGTCGCGATCTGCGGATTTTGAACCGTAATAAATACTTGGTAAGAAAAATGTCAGTTGATTTTACATTAAGTAACATTTAAAGTTAAGGAAAAAAGCTTACATTTTTAAAGTTTTATTAGACATTTTTTACTCAAAAAAATAAATGTGAATTTAGTAGTCCTTCAATATTTTATAATTCTGTAAGCTGTAGAATAATAGATACTTACTATCTTCAGCTGCTTCTGTTTGATCTATGTGTTGCGTTGGTCCTGTATAAAAAGAGATTGTACAGTATTGATTTATTCTAAACATTACTAACATGATGTTCAAGTAAATATCTATTTTTATTGAAAGAAGTAAGTGTTTTCGCCAAATCCTCACCTACAGACCACGTACTGTAGTGCGTCGTTTTCTTGTCCTCATCTGAGCTGTCGCGATCTGCGCATGTTAGACCGTTTAAATACTTTAAAAAGTGTAGTCTAATTAATATATAAAAATAGCTATATTATTTTTATTTGCGCTGGTCCTCTATAAAAAGAGCTAATCTAAATATTAATCTAAATGTTATTCATAAAAACATATTTATTTAATTTACATTAATTTATATATTAATAAAGAAGGAGTAAGAAGCATCAATCATGTTTGATTTTGTCTCGATCTGAATCTGGACAAAAAAATACGTCAAGTCTGTCAAGTCATGTCTAAAAGTATAATAAATTATTACTATTTTTTTTATTTTGATCATATAAAAAATAAAAACTCAATATAATAATGCAAAAATTACATATTTCAGTCATATAAATGTTTACCTTTTACTGCATTTTCTGTAGTTATTTCCTGTAGAGCATCTAACGCAGGTATTAACATGTCTATAATAAAAAAGCATTTATAAATAAATAATCGACAACGTAGAACCTAAAGTTTGGGAAGTCTCTACAGTCAGTTTAAAAGTTGATAAGATAAATAAAGGCTTGATGGTGATAGAGGAATGGGCCCTAGCTTCTCTTTACTGGCTCGCCACACACACAACACACGTTGTTATTTCACGACGGTCTTCTATAAGGTCTTATGAAAATAATGTATGTAGCTATTATTTTTCATGTATTTAATTTGTTTCTTGTGTTTAATTTTTTTACAAATTATATTAAAAATAAAACGAATTCTTTACAGTATCATTTTTATTGTTACAATATCGTAAAGTTTATATACCTACCGGATATTGTCGAAATCCTTTTCGTCGTAAAAACTATAAAACCAAAAAATATTGATTAAAGTTTTGATTCCTTACTAAATAAACACACGCTTTGATATCTACTTTTAGGCCGGTTTCAGTGCTCTCCTAATGGTCAGTACTGACGATACGCACTCCTGACCGTGCGATTGACGTGCTTGTCATTTGTATGAAAATTCACAAGTCGTTAGCTCGCCTGACTGTACGCACGCGTATTGCTACCGCGGTCGGTCGTGCGTGTCGTCAGGCCTGACCGTCAGGAGAGCACTGAAACCGGCCTTAAGTTTTAATTTGGTCATAGGATGAGTGTACAATTTTTGTGTAATAATTTATCTGAAACAAAATGTTATTATTGTTTTTATTATTTACCTACTCCCATTATAAACATTTATTTGTATGCATGGCAACATAGATAGTTCTAGACAGATTTGTAGTTGAAGCAACAGAGCTTGAAGTCCAATACGCGCTCCCGTTTTTCTGCTTTTGTCTTTGTTCGAATTGAAGCCAATGATGGCTTACAGTCTGTGATGTCACGTGGTCTAGAATATATGGTATAATTACTTATGAATATTACATTACATATCAATTAGATTACTTCATACCTGCTTTCCTTGGGATGCTAATGAACTCGCGTGGATGCAAAAGCAAATAAGTATAAGTGTACAGTTAGTTACAAATTATTCAATGCAATACTTACATAATCTTTCAAATAACGTGTCACATAAATCTTGAGGACTTTTGGCTCCACTTACTATACCTTTTCCGTCTAAAAAATAATTATTATAATTATCTCTCGTTAGATCATACTATGGTAATTAATACATAATTAATAAAAATAAAAACCATTTATTCGATAACAATAAATTTATATTACATTTACATATTAAACAGTATAAAGCTTCGTATGGCAATGCAAAATTAAATAAAATTTAATTTAAAATTTAGAAATTAATATCAAACGTACTAGAGCAACTACCTCGTCATAATCGGATACGCACTGATATCCGATTAAACTCCCGAAAAAAGGAACTATCGAAATGAGAATATGATCAATGTCGTGAGATCCATTTTAGTCAGATTGATCTGATGAAAATATATGTACTGACCTTTTAGAATAGGTATATATATATAACATGCCCACTGTGTTATGTTACTAAGCAAAAAGTGCGTTAAGTTTGTAGTTAATTCAATACTTACGTCCTGGATTATTCACTGGAAGATCAAAATTATAGTATACCATCAGTTATGCCTGATAGCCATAAAATATTTACCTATGTCATAATATTATGGAACTTACAACATACATACAACATGCACAACTTAGTATACACTAAGTGCTATACAGACAGTGTCAAGTTGGTTACATTGTTAAAAAAATCGCATTAAAAATTACCGTTCAAAAGTCCACAGTAGTGACTGTTATAATAAGAATTTGTTAAAAATTAAAATTTCAAAAACTTTGATTTGAAAACTAGGATCATATTTCGTTAAAAATAAAAAATTGTAATCATTATACTTTTAATGAATGGAAGACAACTTGTTATCTTCAGTTACTAGTATTTTCAGTCATTTGTCTGTTCTTCGTATTCGAAGTACTTATATAAAATGGATTTAATAATACTGACCATTGTTAAAACGCAGACGTGGAAACAGTTAAGTACTGACCTTTTTCAAAGAGTTTTCTGCACAAAACGTACATTTCAACTGTACTTATTTTGTCACCTGCAATTTTTAATTTTAACATAGTTTCATTAAGTTTGAGAAGGAAGGGAGTATTTTTCTAGCCTTTTTTTTATTTATTTCTCCATGTAATATCCTTATATTATTACTTATTCCTATTGAATATTTATATATTACGAGCTGTTGCACGCGACGCCCGCGTAATTTTTAACTTATAACTAACTTTATAAAATATAGCTTATGTTACATCCTGATAATTTAGCATTCTATCTAATAGGTGTAAGAATTTTTAAAATCGGTTTTTGACAACAAAATACAAATCTCTCTTTATATAATACTAGCTGCTGCGCGCGACTTCGTCCGCGCAACTTTATAAAATATAGCCTATGTTAACCGCTGATAATATAGCTTCCCAACAGTGAAAGAATTTTTCAAATCGGTCCAGTAGTTTTGGAGCCTATTCAATACAAACAAACAATCAAATCTTTCCTCTTTATAATATTAGTATACATTGTATTGATTTTATATTAATATAATTTACATAACTAAGCTTAAATAAAATGTAATTTGTACAATTTCTTACTTTTTCTGATTATTTTTTTATTAAATTTATATTTTTCGAAAATATAACACAACGAATAAGTAATGTTCAGGATCTTATTTAATTAACTTAATCGGCTAATCAGGTCTTTTTAAATATTATATATTAGCCCCATTGGCGCTTCCCACACATAAAACTTCGATGCCTTTATTTCACCTTTTCTCTGAACTAATTTTCATAATAAACACTATCTAAATTTCTAGTAGAATGCCCAATTTAAGAAATCAGTTTTATTACTTATTTATTACATACATACCTGATTGTAAAGGTCTGAAACCGGTAATCACTTCCTGACTCTTGGCTGAAAGATAATTATTTATTTTAAATTTTGAAAATGCGTCGACATATTATGTACTTTATAGTTAATCAGAATCATAGTAATATACATATCCCTATTTTTTTTCTTTTGTACTTTTTCGTTAACTAAACTATTTAATCAGCGAAACTTAACTATTTAATCACAGCGTGCAATTAATTTGAGTTTATTCATTACAAACAAAAATACAAATTTTCATCTCTTTATAAAAAAAGGCGTACATAAAGATAAAAGAATCTCGTAAATCGATTATGATTCCCGTATTACTAATTCGTAAGAAATAAATAAGTAATTGATAAAAAAACACATTTAAAATAAGAATCGGAAAGTAAACATAAATCATTATCAAGACTTAATTGCAATGAAAATTGATGAAATTGCAATTCATTTCAAATCTTGTATAGAATTATAAAAATCAGTATAAATATTAATTAAACAAATGAAAATTTACCCGTAATCATCGGAATATGCCAAATAGGAAGCAAACAAATAAATAGAATCCTCCATTTCATTTTTCTTCCAGTTGAAAGAGTAACCTCAAACCGACTTTATCAGCAAGGAACTCAACTTCAATTACAATAAAGATCAGTCAGCGTACAATTTTTTAAATTGATTTTTTTTTAATAGGGGTTAGGAAATTAATTTTCTTTATAAATCAAGATTTAAATAATAAATAAAATTTTTGTCTACATAGTTGATTTCAGTGGCGGCCTTAGGGGGTGGCGAACAGGGCAATCGCCCTGGGCCTCGCTCTTGCAGGGGCCTCCCTCGCGCAACAACCCAAGCAAATTTGAAAAAATATAGATTTTTCAAGTATATCTTTTTTATTTAAAACTTTTGATTTTGATACTTAATTATTTAATGCAGGTAACATTAAAATTAATTAGGTAAATTAAAATAAAGATAGTTAACTTTCAAAACTTCATTCAAAACTTAATTGAAAAATTCATTATGTAATTGTGCTTTAATTAAAGATTAGTCTTAGGAAAAGCCGCAAACATCAATTTTAAAATTTATCATCTCAATATTTGTTAATTTTGTAAATGTAAAATATTTTAAAACTCAATATTTTTTGTATAACTTTAGTATTTCTCGTCAAACATAACAAATACCTAAACCAAACAATCAGGGCCCTGATTCTGTATGCCAAATACGATTCCACACTCTTGGTCTTACTTTTTTAAACCACGTCTAATGTTTTGCCTTGTCGTGTCATTGCATTCTTATGTCTCTATTCTGATTCCCCAAGACAAATTATATATGGCACGTATGATTTCACAGAATCCACAGTGTACTATTTTATTTATAACGTTTCTTGAAAAAGTAAGACAAGAGTGTGGAATCGTATTTGGCATACAGAATACAGGCCCAGACCTACTTTCGCATCACATACTTTTCACGAAGGACAAAGGGCCTCGCAAAGACCTGCCGCCCGTAGCCTCGCAATGGGTAAGGCCGCCTCTGGTTGATTTAATTCTTGTATAAAATCTTCAAATATGTAGTTCTAAAATATGTAACTAATTTTTAAGAAATGATTTAAACACTTTCTTGTAGGAAAATTTTACTTGTATAATATGTAATTGTTTAATCGGTCAATACTTGTAGAAATTGTAGAAAATGTATATATTAACTTTTTTTATTTTTCTTCAACAGGTAAACTACACAGCTAACAAGCATTCAAATAGTTCTCACTTATTTACTTAATAAGTAAGTATGATTTAAAACGTTGTTTATTTGTTGTAAGTAATATGTGTATTATTTACGAATTAGGCCGACGTAATGTAAATTATTAAAACTAGAACAAACTTAAAAAAAAAAAAGAAATAAGTCAAATCAAATAACAGTATAAAATTTAAAAGTAAGACTAAAATCATACTGCTATAAGAGGTGGTGGTAATCTTCCAGTAGTGGCACATTGCGTTTCAGTCATTTGGGCAACCCAGCTAGCGGCAGTTATCAGTCCATTACACGTCACTGAAATAACAGCATGTGTGTGTAGTTTTGTATTACGGTGAATGATTCCAATCACATATATAATTCCCGGCACGTAACTTGGCAAGAGTGGTGAGATGCGCAGAAGTCGCTTTTTAGATCTGTAGCACTACCATGAGTTTATGACGACCGAAATCGCTAGCGAGGGATGAGCGAGAACGTAAAATATTTGTATGAAAAATTGTATAGCGCCTCTAGCGGTCACTCAAAGAACTAAAACCGGTACCAAGAGTTACAAATTTGACTGATGCTCTCGAGAAATACCGTAACGTTACTAGTTAAATCATTCACGTGCACATTGAAAGGTTCGTTATCGACAGAAGTAAACTAACGTAAGATTTCGATAGCAACTCATGGTAGTGCTACTGGTCGGGTATCAAGCGGGGCAAAGGGGCAAAATAACATAGTTCCGACCGCGCGATTGGTTCGCCACTCGCCCCGTGCCTTTCGCACCTTGCATATGTCCTGCTCACTCCTTCGTAAACTTGCGTTAGTTCTATCTCACGTGCGTAAACTTTCTCCCACTACGGTAAAATCTTGCCAAGTTATGTGCCTGTTATTATACTATTAGTACTAAAGTCAACAGCGCACTTGCAACACCTGTGGCGATGCTTGTGTTACAGGTGACGGTAGCCACATACCATCAAGTGGCCCGTCAGACTTAACATAAAAATGTAACATTTAGTTCTGACAGTTTACTTAATTTTATTAGCAGTTTGAGTATACCTACTGTTTTTCCCGTGAAGGTGAACACCCGTAGGTGGTTTTGTGCACCAACCGCTAATGGAGAACACTAAATAATAAAGGGTGAGCGAGGATAACAAAGCACAAATCTTATTTCGTAACTAGCTTGGTGCCTGCGACTTCGTCCGCGTTGAAAAATAAAAAAGTAGCCTATCCTCTGTCCCGTTATCTACTGTCTAGTTTATCTACCAAGTTTCATGAAAATCAGTTAATTCGTTTAAGAGTTATGGAGGAACACACATACATACAATTCCTACACTTACAGATACTGTTTAAACTCTCACATAAATATCACTTCTTTTTAAACTGATCCCAGATAAGTACCGGACCAAAGACTATCCGAAAGTTATTTTTTTATATTATTCGATATAACTTTTGTTAATCTTTGCTGGGTGACAGAAAAGCGCTATAAGTAAATATAATTTCATTAAATTACAGACGCAAATCATAATTACGATAATCTACTGCAGAGCTATTCGGGCTCAGATCTCGCTAGATTAAGAGTGCTAAAAAAATCGAGATTTTTGATCACAGAGGATATCTTACATGTCGCCATCGGACTCCAACTTAGTAGATATAGAGGCACAGAATAACTAATAGAACTCAAGTAGTAACAGAGGTACAAACACCTCGTCGGAAATTTCTTGTTGAGATATTAAAGCCACATGTCGTATTCTTCAATATATTTATTTTTTAAAATTTTTGATGGATTATTTTACATTTACATATTTTCGTCACTTAATAAAAATTCAGGGGGTACTTTAAATGCTGTGTTTTCACTTCCGGAATCATTGGCGTCGTCATCTCCAAGATTATGTATAATGGGCTGCATTTTAGGAGTTGTACTTTCTGTTCATAAAAATAAATAAATTCATTAATTTTCATTCAAAAGTATTGAAATACGGACGCCGGCCACGCTTCGCTGCGATGGCGGCGTGCGCGTTGAGCGCGCTGTACTTGTTATTATAATATTACATATATTATCTTATTATTATTATTTTCTAAAATAAAAGTGGCCGAGTTACTCCTTATAACATCAGCTATCTGCCAGTTAAAGTCCAGTCAAAACCAGTCCAGTCGTTTCGGAGATTAGCCGAGTAAAAAGAAAAAATATAAAAAAAGGTTTTTTGTTTTAACTACCGTATATCTGATATACATTTAGTAAAAAGCAGTTATTTTGACATTATAGAGACCCTTAATTTTACTTATTTGTATATATATGAGCCTTATTCCCAATAAGTTTTTACAGTTCTAATTTAATCTCTAGGTTATAAAATAATATTATTTGTGTTTTTTTTTTAGAGCTTACCATTTAAGTCATCTATTATAATTAGCTTCTGAAAATACTCTGTTAAGGTTTCCACTCGATCTGTTTCATCATCTGAAACAAATATATAACTACTTACTTTTGATACACTTAACACTATATTGTTACGCTCAGGGTGAATTAAAATGCCGTTAAGGGATATAAGAACATGATTTATTTTCGCATACGAAGATGACTTCCAATATTACAAAGCTTCTCCGATTAAACCGTAAAACTTGTCAAAAGTCGTCACTAATTTACTCGATGTGTCACTAATGCACTGTCGCCCAGGGCTATGCTATCGAGAATATGCCATACCCTAGTCGTAACAATATTATTAATGGCCATTACTTTTTCCTTGTTCATATTAAATCATAATATGTCTACTGTAGTTACAACTGTGCTGTGATTAATTTTTATTGATTATTTATCTGGTTGGGTTAGGTAATAGAAAACACTACGACATAAATGATTAACTTTTAATTTTCTCATCCCCATTTTCCCACCCTTAGGGTAGGAATTTATTTTCAAAATTTATACGAGACCAACTTCGAGGTCCATTAAAAAAAGAATTATCAAAATCGGACTACTCTGTAAAAAGTTATGCGTGGCTGGTTATACGCTACAATCGGTGAGTGAACAATCAATCATCCCCTATTTTCCTACCCTTAGGGTTGGATTCTTTTTTCCAAATTAAAATGGGACCCCCTTGGGGGTGCACCCTTTCAAATAAAAAAAGAATTATCAAAATCGGACCACCCTGTCAAAAGTTATGCGTGATCATACATAATATATATATATACGCGTCGAATTGAGTACCTCCTCTGTTTTTGTTTTTTTCGTTTTCCTCGGTTGAAAATGATAATTGTATCAATGAATGGACAAACTAAGTTACCTGTGTTTTGGTTAGTGTTGTGTAACAACGCAACAACTTGCACTGAAACAGAAAAGGGTTTATTTACTCAAAAATGCGTATTTGTTGTAACATCACTTTGTTGTCACTATGAAAACTGGTAAAGTCATTTTTTATCGTTTTTTCTTTTTACTGGAGTCGTTTTAAGTTTTTAATATTTTAATACATAAATAGCTAATTATAACGAAATTAAAACGTTTGTAACCCTGGTGCAGGTTAATGTTTGTAGAAATGTTAATAATTTAGAGTTTTTATTTTTAAGTCTCTGGTTTGGCTTCTGAGACTGGTAGTTAAAGATGACATTTCCCATTTACTTTACATATCCCTCACCGCCAACACAAGCCATTAAATCTTAGCACATTAGTTAAGAAACTACTGAATATAAGAAACTAGAGAATAGCATAATTTAACTTTTTATAACTTTTTGAGTTTACTTACAAACTTTCTCCACCTGTTCGTCGACAGGTTCCATTTTATCTAAAAAAAATATCGAAATTTGTGTGTTAACAAAAAATGAAAATAAATCACGCAAAATATCTGAAAAATACAACTTACATTTCTTATAATTATAAAATTGTTCCTTTGAAGTATTCCGTGCTTGCGTAAAATTCTCTGCTATAATATAAATTGGTTTTTGTTAATTTAACTGATATTTTTTATATATTTATTTACAAGCAATCAAATCAATCAAAATATTTATTTATCAATTGGGTTACTACAAGAAACTCTTATTGTATGATCGTCATTATAAATTTAAATTTACAAGGGATTCGGAATAATAAGAAAAGAATAATTTCCAAATTCCTTTCATTACGTTTTTATTTTTATTTTTTAACTTTTAAAACTTTTTAAACAACTGGTGTAAAGCTTTTAAGTTTTTACGAAACAGTTGGCACATAAGTGCTAACCTGGTGGTGGATATCCACCCAAGTCTAAAATATTACTAAAACTCCTACTAAACTTTCCTGAAAAAAATTCTCCATACGCGAACTTCCCCATAGCCAGGTCTTGGATCATAAGGCCTAGCTGCCTCCGTTGGACCAAATAGCATTCACATAATTTTTTTAGAATAGCTTAAATTTGCCAGCATCATGTTATTGTCATAATAAAGTTGATCGCTTTCTTACCTCTCTTAAGTTTCTTGCTTCTACTTAAACTTGACTTTCGCGCTGACACAGGTTTGAATTTCAAACGAGTAAGTTCTTTTTTTTTATCCTTCTTTATATGTTCGTTTTCTTTTTGTGTTTTCTTTAGCGCTAGACACAAAAAATATATTTTTTTTGTTCAATGTTTCTTAAATTTATATTTACTTTTATAGGTATACTATATTCCCTAAGAGATTTAATTTCAAAATTTCCCCTCTCACTGCATATTTTCTCCAAATTTTTAAGTCCGCTTTAAGTTTTCTATCTTCCTATTGGCCAACCATCATTCTGTCTATTGGCACTTTCTTTCTTCATCAAAAAACGTCTATAACAAAACATTAAATCTACAAGTCGTCACAGCATCTGCTCCCGTTTAGAATTTTTTGCCTCCTACTCCTGAAGCAACCTTGTTTGTGTTTTTAATATATATGTATAAAAATTACATTATACAAAACAAACACTAACCTGTCTTATGTAGATCACGCTGACGATCATCATCATCATGTTTCGTGAGCACTGCAAAAGAATAAGAGATCACTGTACTTCCAGAAATAAAGAAAGGAATTTCTACAGTATTATAATTGACTAGCTTTCTTCTGCTACTTTACGTTCGGGTCTACACAATGCAAAATCTACAATAATGTGTCTACATAATCTCCATACGGTGAGCTGGACCTGGCTGTACTCCTGTGGTGAAAGTTTGCATAATAAAATGGAGAATTTTTTAGATCGCTTTTTTTATTTACTATGTTTCAATAAATAAAAAAAAAGTTTAGTAGAAGTGAGTATTTTAGACTTGCGTGGATTTGGTACATTTTCCAATTATGAGGTTATAAATTTATTGTATAAATAAAATAAAAAAACCAACCGGAACCTCGGAAACCAACCGAGTGAGATATCAAAGCTCCATGAGCTGATTGGTTATATATATATCACACCACATTTCAGCCACATTTATTCAGTTGTTTCGTAAAAAAATAAAAAAGATTCAAAAGACACTTTTGTGCTCTTCCTGATAGGAAACAGCTGAATGTTTTTTTTTTCTAAAATGTACGTCGAATGACTTGCTATATCTAATATGGTGAAAGCTATTTGGAAAATATAATGCTTATTATCTGTTTTTCTTTTTTTATAAGAAAAGAAAAAATATACGGTCCTAGATTACGTCCAATTAAATGAGACATTTTTATTTTATTTTAATCATAATTATAATTATTATTTCCCTGTTTGTTGCGAAGGAAACATCTTTCAAACTTTTATAGGCGTTTCAGTTTTACGCTAACCTATATTTTTTGATTAAAAAGTAAAATTAAACAGCAGTAGCTGTTAAAATTGGAATGATTTAGGGAAAGTGGGTATTTTGTAAACCAAATTAATTCTGTTACATAGAGAGATGCTTCAACGCCTGGCAAGGAGTTTGCTTCAGGAAACGGATGCACAAATTGAATGAAATATGTCCTTGTTTTGACCCCTGACTTGACTGATCTAAATATATATTTTAAATTTAACTTAAAATGACAGAATACTTCCCCAATTAATGCTTCTTTTATTAAAGAACTAGCGACGCAAACCTTGCTCGTTTATAGCTCTTCCCATTAGTTAAAATTATATTAAAATCCGTTGGGTGCTTTAGAAGAGGTTAACCGACTATTTCACAATAAGTATATTCTATAGTTTTTGCCCGCATGATAAATTTGATAGTAGATCCTGTTCATCCTAAGGTTTTGTATACTTTCTAAAATCAAATTTCATTATTTGAGTTAAAAAAATTTACCAGAGTAACTTAATGTAGAATTTTTAATATTTTTATCCGGCTCAGATATGCAGACTTTTTGGGAAGTTCCGAGACATTTTCTCGTCCAAAATTCCTCCTCTAAAACTCAAAACAAAGCGTTTTGTCATATGATAACCAGTGCTAACATATGGCGCTGAAACGTGGTTTCTATAACTATGGGCCTCGTAAGAAAGCTCTACGTCGCTCAACGAGCTAAGAAGAGGGCTATGCTCGGGGTTACACTACGAGATCGAATACGGATACTACAGGCATGAGGAATTCCGTAGACGTACGTACGTATGTTGAAGTAGCAGTAGACATATACATAGTACAGACAGACGACCGCTGGGGCCGGAAGAATCTCTAGTGGAGGCCACGGACCGGCAAGCGCAGCGCAAGACGTACACCTTGTCAGACCTTGTGGCTCAGATTCAGAGTCGACAGTGGATTCAGCCAGGCTGCTTCTGATCGGTCATTTTGGAAAATGATGTGGGAGACCTATGTCCAGCTGTGGACATCCTGCGGCTGTGATTATGACATTTTTATATGAATGTTACTTACAAGTATATCTACACCTTTTCGGTTCATCGTCAACATCGTCAACATCAGGTGTACCTGAAAGTTAATGTCATGTCATTCAGTCTATTAATTATAAGTACCTAAGAGGAGTACTTAAGGCTCCACCTCGATTAGGCGCGAAGTTTGACATCTGTGCCGTGAAGAAACGTGCTGCACAAACACAGCACATCTTCCTTTAGTTGCCCGGTGTTGTGATGGCGGCAAACGACTCCGTATTCATTTCAGGGGAAGGTTTTCGCGGATATATCCACATCAATTGCGGCAGCCCGAGAGACGGGCTCCACCTCGTATTGTCACGGAAGAATTACTACGCCGGGTGGGAAGGCCGGGTGCTCACTCTTCCGGGTGCAAAGGGTGGTTACTAGGCCGGCCAGACACTGCCGGGTCTTCACCACTTTCATTGAATTGAATTCAATGTTATTGAATTCATGAAATTACAGTTAAGAATTTTAAAAAAATCAGTTCCAACTTAATGTTACCTTTAAAAACATAGTCACTATACAAAAAGTCCGTACTTATGTCAAAAATCAAATAGGGATTATTGTTTGTTAAGAGGGGATTCACAATAAAAGGCGAGGAAATTGTGCATCTTTTTAGTTTCTAAATAACTACCATTATTTTTTTATTAAATTCAATAAAATACTACACTGCGCCGGCGAGATGCGTTCAGTCGCGCCCGAGCGCTTGTCGGGGCTTGCTCAGCGCTGAAACGTAAGAGCGCTCTTAATAGATGCAAAATACTCATGATGGTTTCGATGTTTTTGACAAGCTTCGGGTTAAAAATAATGTCGACGTAAAATATCTCCTGTTATATTTTTTTTGTTTTAGAAATTTTTGTTGCAAACCAATTTATATGTAACCATGACTGTTATTTATTTTATGATGTTCGAGGAAATATATATTTTTATTATATTAAAAGAAATAAATGTTTTCGCCAAATCCTTACCTACAGACCACGTACTGTACTGTGTCGTTTTCCTGTACTCGTCACCTGAGCTGTCGCGATCTGCGGATGTTGGGCCGTTAGTAAATACTTTAAAAAGTGTAGTCTAATTTCCTATTTTATTAAATACTAGCTGGTGCTCGCGACTTCGTCTGCGTAGAAAAGTATTAAACGCCATCTACCGTATTTTGGATTTGGATAGATGGCGCTATCTCCCGGGCCAAGCCGCTAGTATTTACTTTTATTTTAGATTTCCCGTAGGAATGAAGCATTTTCCCGCGGTAAAAAGTAGCCTATGTTCATCACGGATAATGTCAGCTTCTAATGGTAAAAGAATTTTTCAAATCGGTCCAGTAGTTACGGAGCCTATTCTATACAAACAAACAATCAAATCTTTCCTCTTTATAATATTAGTATAGATATTTTTATTGAATACAAGTAAAAATACCATACTTATGTATGGGAAATATACTTTTATTTCTTGCAACAATCTCTTCACTGGTATATGTTTTTAATTGCGAAATACAACTAAATTGATTTCGTTTCTAGAATATTCACCGCTTCTTAGGGATCTCAATTTTTTTTCGCAATTAAGATAAAGCCCATGTTACTGATAATGTACCTTTCTATTGGTAAAATAAATTTCAAAATCGGTTAATTAGTTTTTGAGTTTAAGCTTTTCATACACAAACAAAATCTTTCTTCAATTAGTGTAGATAATATCAAATAGTAAATATCTTGTTTTTAAAATGAAAAAAAAATTGTCAAATAACGTAAATGTCCCATACTTCGGCATATTAAGGCTCTTAAGACTTTAAGATTTTTTAAATGTATTACTAAACATGATATCAGTTTGAAAGCTTTTGTGTGATGAATATTGGTATTTTGCCAGTAATTAAATGCATGAATTATGTAGTTTTAGTACGAATTGTTTTTTATATTAATTTATTTGTGGGCCTCTTGTTTGAACCCTGTTTCGTGATAAAATTTTGGTCTGTTCCTAAGTTCGTGAACTCGTGGCCCCTGTTTCGGGATAAAGATTTTTACTGTTAGTTATGATAATTTATTAGTAAAAACATAAATATTTAAAGGGGTTTAATACTTAAGAACAGGATAAAGGAAATTTTTAAATAAAAAAGATGTGAATTTGGTAAATTTAACACTTTTCAAAGGGAAAGCAATAAATTTTCTTTTTCGTCATTACTAGATCGACAGAAGGTTTTTTTTGGCCTCTCCTTACCAATACACCTTTAGCTTTAGGGTACAAAAAAAAAGCTAACTCATCACTGTTGGTAATTCGAGACCGATATTATAGAATTTCCAGACCGAATCAATGAAAATGTATATGTATGTTAATGTACCAAGAAAAGGCAGTAACTGCTTCTTTATGACAGAAAACCAAATCTAATTCTTCTCCCAACTTAGTGAGAACCGTCGCATGCACAGAAGGATTTCTATGTTTAATTTCCAATTTTCTCCAATAATGTTTCGTAAAGCATCTTACCTACACAACTTTGAAGCCTTGTATGTAAGCAGTCGTTTCGCCACTCGTAACTGATACCAAATCATGGTCTAAGTTTTCGGTACTATACATTTTTATGGTATTTGATTCATTGCCTGTTTTTAGACCGACTTAATAAACACCGAGAAATAAATGAACCGACTCGTGAGTGGTCTTGCCTTACCTACTAGTATAGATTTATGTGTCACGAACTTGGGGAATTTTAACAAAATTGAGTCCCTTGATTCGTGTTATTAATTTATGAAAATTCCCGCACTCAAATTTTTAGATCATTTTTTAATTATGTGAATTAAACATTAATTACCCGATATATAATAAAAATATACAAAGTAAAATAAAATAAATAGAATAACAAACAAAATTATGAAGTTATAATGAAACAAACCTATGCGAATTTACCTTAAAAATGTAAATTTAGGTCACCTTTAAACTCGTATTATATTAATTCTAGTGAACAAAATATATACCGAATTTAGCTCATAAGGAACTTTATTAAATACGTTATTTGTTTTTTAATTTACATTTGAATTGTCTTAATTATTATAGTAATAAACAAGAAACAGAAATGTATCTAGAATGTCCCTGTTTCGGTAGTGACACGAACTAGGGGACACACGAAAAATAAAATGACCGCTATTTCGTGAGGCGATTTATTGCAATTTTAAAGGATTCTATGTTTGCATATAAGTTTTTTTTAAGTTTAACCAATTGTTAAGGAACACAAAAAAGCACCATTAAAAATTCTATTTAAATGCAGTTACCTTTGCCTGTCTGTAAGCTTAAGAAGTACGAGAGCTAACCTTACGGTGACAAGACAAGACGCACGCCGCACAGTTGTTCGTAGCCGACCGGCAGTTTTGAGCCTAATATTTCCCTCAGTTTATATGCTAAAATGTTGGTACTTCATTTCTTAGATAGTTTAAATGATAGAAAGTTAGTACTTATGTATAATTAATATAAATAGTATTTTAATTGCTTATTTTTGCGTTAAGAACAAAAACTAACGAATTAACGTACTAGCACGAACTTGGGGACATTTACCTTATATGATTAAAAATATATTAATTATTTTTTTTTACTTTTTGTTTTGATTTATCATAAAAAAATAAAAAACAAAAAAAGCAACGCAAATATCACATATTTAAGTAATATTATGTCTACCTTTTACTACAGCTATTTCCTGTAGAGCATCTAACGCAGGTATAAACATATCTATAATAAAAAAGTCCTTATAAATAAATAATCGACAACGTAGAACCTAAAGTTTGGGAAGTCTCGACAGTTTAAAAGTTGATAGGATAAATAAAGGCTTGATAGGGATAGAGGAATGGGCCCTAGCTTCTCTTTACTGGCTCGCCACACACACACCACACGTTGTTATTTCACGATGGTCTTCTATAAGGTCTTATGAAAAGAATATAGCTATTATTTTTCATGTTTATTTTGTTTCTTGTGTTTAATTTTTTTACAATATAAATATTAAAAAAATTGAACCTAGAAGGCCGCAAGTAGTTAGGGCTGCAAAGTGAGGAACCTCCTGACAGTTCGTGAAGTGTCAAGAAACGAATTCTTTACAGTATCATTTTTATTGTTACAATATCATAAAGTTTATATACCTACCGGATATTGTCGTAATCCTTTTCGTTGTAAAAACTATAAAACAAAAAATATTGATTAAAGTTTTGATTGCTTACTAAATAAATACACGCTTTGATATCTACTGTTAAGTTTTAATTTGATCATAGGATGAGTGTAGAATTTTTTGTAATAATTTATCTGAAACAAAATTTTATTATTGTTTTTATTATTTAACTACTTCCATTCGTATTTTGTATGCATGGCAACATAGATAGTTCTAGACAGATTTGTAGTTGAAGGTGGTTGAAGCAAGGAACAGAGGTTGAAGTCCAATACGCGCTGCCATTTTCTCTGCTCTTGTTCGAATTGAATCCAATGTTTTAGTAGTGGTTTTGCACAATTTTGTTTCGTGCGAATTGTGCGAAGAAGTGACTTTTAAATTAAATATATTTTTAGTCGTTGTTTATGATGGAAAAAGACAACCCCTTGTTCCCCGTATGTAACTAACTTCTACTAACTTACATAACTAGCATTGGGAGAGGACAAATAATTCCTACTTCAAAACCGGTTTTGGAGTAGCTTCATAGTTTGTGATGTCACGTGGTCTAAAATATATGGTATAATTACTTATGAATATCAATTAGATTACTTCATACCTGCTTTCCTTGGGATGCTAATGAACTCACGTGGATGCAAAAGCAAATAAGTATAAGTGTACAGTTAGTGACAAATTATTCAATGCAATACTTACATAATCGTTCAAATAACGTGTCACATAAATCTTGCGGATTCTTGGCTCCACTTACTATACCTTTTCCGTCTAAAAATTAATTATTATAATTATCTCTCGTAAGATGATAAGGTAATTAATATTATTAAAAATAAACACCCTTTATTTGTAAACAATTTTGTAGTAAGTTTGTAATTCAATACTTACGTCCTGGATTATTCACTGGAAGATCAAAATTATGGTATACAATCAGTTATGCCATAAAACAGTTATATCACAATATTGTAACACTTGTTAGAAACTGGTAATAAATAACTATACAACATGTGAGTCAACAATTATTTTAGTCTCTGATAAGTATAGAAAATGGGTATTCGGTTCTTTGTTAGCACACAGTGCTAAAATAAATATATTGTTACACGACAAAATTATCCTAAATATCGACTTTTAACTCGTACTGATTGAAGACTTACATTGCACTTTAAAGTCAACACAATTCAGACATTTATTCATATCTAAACTAGCTGGCGCCCGCGACCTCGCCCGCGTAACTTTGTAAAATATATACTAAAAACCTTCCTCAAGAACCACTATATCCATTGGTGAAAACAGCATGAAAATCAGTGCAGTAGTTTTTGAGTTTATCGCGAACATACAGACAGACAGACGCGGCGGAGGACTTTGTTTTATAATATGTAGTGATATACAATATAATTTGGGTAACATTGGTAAAAAAAAAGTGGTATTAAAAAATTACCATCCAAAAGTCCAAAGTAGTGACTGTTAATATGAATTTTTTAAAAATTAAATTTTAAGAAGCTTGAGTTAAAAATTGGGATCATATTTCGAGGAAAATAAAAAAAAATCATTAATAAGTATACTTTTAATGAATGGAGACAACTTGTTATCTTCAGTAACAAGTCTTTTCAGTAGTTTGTCCGCTCTTCGTACTTGAACACAACCATACGAGTATAAAAATGGATTTAATAATACTGGACCAATAAGTACTGACCTTTTTCAAAAAGTTTTCTGCACAAAACGTACATTTCAACTGTACTAATTTTGTCACCTGCAATTTTTAATTTTAACATAGTTTCATTAAGTTCGAGAAGGAAATGAGTATTCTTCTAAGTTTTATTGTGTTTCAACCAGTGTTCAAGTTCATTGTGTTCAATTTCAACCAGCGTGATTGAAATTTATTACCACATTCGAGCATTTTTAAATTTATTTATTTTGCAATTACGTTGTATAAATTTTAAGGTTTAATATCATATGATATTAAGATTCTCTTTAATATAGAGTTAGTTTCATGTATGTACCATTATTAATTTGCAAGATACACAGGATTTTGTCATCGATCCGTATTCTTAGTCCGCGAGTATACATATATCGGAGGTCGTCTCTGACGACTCCAGCTATGCAGACACTAGATGCACTTTCCACACATAAAACTTCGAGGCCTTTATTTCACTATTGCTCTGAATTAATTTTCATAATAAACACTATCTAAATTCTAGTAAAATTTCCAGTTTAAAAAATCGGTATTATTATTTTATTACATACATACCTGATTGTAAAGGTCTTAAACCCGTAAGCACTTCGTGACTCGTTGCTGAAAGATATATTTTCATTTTAAAAGTGCGTCGACACGTTATGTACTGTATCATTTTCCTAAACTTTTTTCTTTTGAACTTTTTCCATGGAATGCTACTAACTGTTGCACGAGACTTGGTCTGCGTAACTTTGTAAAATCTATTGCACAAATAAAGCATTGTTTCGTGCAAAACTTTGGTTCTTTTGACATTGACAGCGAATACTTACTATTTAATCACAGCGTTAAATTTTTGTTAATTCATTACAAACAAAAATACCAATCTTTGTATAATAATAATATAGACTAGTATCGATGTACTTAAACGACTTTAGACCTGCGATTCCCATATTAATTCATAAGAAACAAATAAGTAATTAATATAAAATGATGCCACATTTAAAATAGGAATCGAAAAGCAAACATAAATCATTATCAAGAATTAATTGCAATGAAATTGATGACCGTGTAATTAATTTCAAATCTTGTATGAAATTATAAAAATCAGTATTTAATATTAATTAAACAAATGAAAATTTACCCGTAATCGTCGGAATATGCCAAATAGGAAGATAACAAATAAATAGAATCCTCCATTTCATTTTTCTTCCAGTTGAAAGAGTAACCTCAAACCGACTTTATCAGCAAGGAACTCGATTCCAATTACAATAAAGATCAGTCAGCGTACAATTTTTTAAATTGTTTTTTTTTTAATCGGGGTTAGGACATATTTTTTTTACCACTACATAGTTGATTTCATTCTTGTATAAATCTCTAAATATAATAGTAGTAAACAAAAAATTTCTGTGTCGGTCTGTTTGTTTATTTTTTCTAAAATAGGCAACTAATTTTTAAGAAATTATTTAAATGTTTTCTTGTAGGAAAATTTTATTTGTATATGTTATTGTTTAATCGGTCAATACTCGTAATTAGAAAAAATCGAGGAATACGGAAAAGTCAAATGTTCTTTAATTCCAAATAATTTTATATTTATAATTATGTTTTTTTTTTCTTACAAATTAATTTGTTCCAATTGTCATTAAAGTTAAATAATAGGTAAAGTTGTTATTTCCTTACAAACCTTCCTTCCTTCCATTTTATGGAAAATATTTATTAACTTTCTTATTTTTCTTCAACAGGTAAACTCCGCAACTAACAAGTATTTAAATAGTCCACACTTATTTACTTAATAAGTAAGTATGCTTTGAAATGTCGTTTATTTGTTGTATAAAACTGTGCTTTTTTACAATTTAATAAATAATTTATTTAAAATTTTATGTTTTACATATGGAGCTGAAAGTCGATAAAATTTATTTATAGAACATTCATTTTCCACAGCCTCTACCTACATTGATTACGCAATTTATTTATACAACATTGTATCTATAAAATTACTGTAGGCGACTGTAGGACATCTCTTTTATGAAATAGATACAAACAACACGTAATAAATCTTTATAATTTTGAAACTTCATTCGTGTAAGCTCCTTCATTCATATTCATATAAACTGTCAAGTCGGTTTCATTTTTGTTAAAATTTTGATTATTCATAAACTAACTGGTGCCCGCGACTTCGTCCGCTTGCTTGGCTTGACTGCTGTGACGACTTTAATATTTTTAGATGATCCCAGTACTTTTTTATTTGACCCTATGTCCTTTCCTGTAAACGCAATATGCAAAATTTGTATGTAGCTACAATACAACAGTCTTCTTGTCTAAACTTTAGAACGAACAACTTTGTACATGCGGTGTATGTACATTGTACATAATATTGATGTTGATATATTAAGGTAAAGGCACGAGTGCCTACCGCTTACTGAATTTTGTATTACCGGCACTCGGTTAGCCGGAAATTCTCGATAAATGTGAAATATTCACATCAAACTCTATCTAATATAATATTACTAGCTGATAATGTATCTTTCTATATATAATTTTTTTTAAATCGATGCAGTTTTTTAGTTTATTCATTAGAAATATACAAAAATTCTAATCTTTATAATGTCTCCAATATTAGTATAGATTAAAACGAACAAGCACGAAGATTGCAACGTCCGACTTAACGTATTACATTGAAAATAAATAAATTGTTATATAATGAGTGATTCAATATACGGTTTATACTTAAACTGCTTACGTTTGTCAAATGTTTTGGTTAAGATAGCACAGCCGATAACTTCGACGCCCGGTGAAAGGTTGCAGCGCGATGACCCGCAAGATAGCTACAGTTGAAGACGCTTCTAGTAGCAGACGTTTGTACCATTGTCAGTCAGACAATTTCGCCACTTATCACAACTCTCTCCGGAGAGAAAAGACTCACAGTTCACTAAGTAAAACACATTGTCCGTTTTGATCTACATTCTTTTGTTATTCGTGTTCGATTTCATTGTTTCTCAAAGAACTCACCAAATATGGATCGTGGCGAAAATAGACAAATACTATGATGTAGTAAATGTGACCAACGTAATTGGCCATCTTATCAATACTAATAATAAATCTGTAAGTGTAGGTATTGTATTATGTATGTTCCTCCATAACTCTTAAGGCACAGGATAGGCTACTTTTTTCTTTTTCAACGCGGACGAAGTCGCGGGCGCCAACTAGTTCTTAATACGTATGTGTGCTAAAGACCAAGGGGCGTCTTTGGAATCCCACTGTTTTTTTGAAAAACTAAAAAAATATTTGTAAAGTTCGCTTTAAAATATCTTCTAGTATATCCAATTGTTTCTCTGATAATATTGCTTGAGGAATGAATAAAGGTCTCTTAAGAAAGCTTAAGAGCTATCATCAATGAGGAAATCCGTAGACAAACGTAAAGTCACCGACATAACTTGACGGATCAGTAAGTTGAAGGGACTATAGACACAGCACATAGTATACATTTTAGTATACATTTTAGTATACATACACACATACATTTTAGTAGTGGTAGGGCGCACTGCGTTTTGCAGCCTTTTGGGCAGCCCGTCTGGCGGCAGTAACCATCACCTTACAGAATACCACCGTGAAATAACAGCATTATGTTGTGTTTCGGTGAGTGAGTAAGGGATGCCAGAGCCCATTACCCCATCCCTTCCTTATCCCTTATCCTTAATCCTTCTACGGTCGGCAGCGCACTTGTAGCACTTATGGCGTTGCTTGTGTTATAGGCGACGGTAGCCACCTACCATCAAGTGGACCGTCAGCCTGTCTGTCGACCTTAACATAATAATAAAAAAAAAACATATTACTGCTCATAGTATAGCAGTGTAGGACGTCCACTCACAAGATGGACCAAGCTGCTTATGATTAGGTCCTATTAGGAAATTAAGTGGGAACCCTATGTCCAGCAGTGCCACGTCCTACGGCTGAAATGACAATCATTGCTTGAAGATAAACACTTAGCCATAAACACCACTAAACTCAAACGTTTCTTTTTTATGAACTTTATTAAAGTCGTAAATAAAAAATAGTTAAAAAGGCTTTTAAAACATGTAACGTGGGAGTTTACAAGTACCTATTTTCTATTTATGTCAAACTGCTTTGACTCCTCTCACTATGCTTTTACAAAGTCATAAATAACTTTTGAAAATTTCCTAAAGCGAAATAGCGGGGAAATGTTCAAACGTATGCTGAAAAGTTGTACGAGCCACTGCGGTTTAGCATCTACGAAAATATTTTAAACTCTTTACAAAAATTATGAGTGGGTGTTACCTAAATATATGAAGTATTATAATAAGTATAGAGAATGACGAAATTTAATGTTTGTGCTAAGTCTGCGTATAAAATATTGTTAGAATACTTTTAACATTTAAAAGAAATCTTAAAATCTTAATCTTTATAATGACTGCATATTAACACGATATAATTTTTTTTAATAATGTACAAAAACGTTTGGCTCACATCAATTTTACAGTGGCCGCGATAGGGACCCTAAAAACGCGACGACGCGCCGCTGTCTAGACGCAACAAACGTAGGATTTGTTTAACGACAAGTTGCATTACAACTACTTTCTTGTCTACATTTACTTGAAGCGATCGCCCAACAAATCCGTTAATCCAATGCAAATATAAATTGTGATCGGTGTACTTACTTCCATTTCGCTAATCTTCTTATCGACTATGCATAGATTTGAATGCAGTAATGTGGAAATAAATTAAAATAGGTATCAGTAGTTTCAGGTCACTGTAATAAGTTGTTATAAGAAAAGGATATTATGTAACAATGAAACGAAGTTTTTAGTGGTTTCAGTTAACTACAATAACAGGGAATCAAGTTGCGGGAATAATTATGTGAATTTCTAAATTATACTTATTCATTAATAATATTTAATAATTTCTGTATCAAAATACAGCAGATATTTTTAGAAATACTACTACGACTTGGTTAGCTTATTATTAGATTTAAAATGGGTTTTTCTTCAAGTTATTGACTGGGCAAACTGTTTGGCAGCTGTAACCACCTTATTAAATAGAAAACCACCATAAATATGTTTAAAAAAACACGAACGTTTTATAATTTCAATGCATGCATAATGTAAATGTGAACATTCACTGTTAACATAACACAAAGAATTTGCATTTTGCATAATCACTCATTAAAATTTGCCGGAAATAGAAATATGATATACAAAAAAAATTGACTTTTAGATTGATAAATGACTAAAAAATTAAAATTCGAATATATATACTTAGTATTTTTTTAAACTGTTCTTGTAACCAATTACGTTCTACGAGCTAAACAAACAATTCCTTTCACTTTAAACACACAATGCATATAATTATTTATACTTATATATATTCACTTCGCGCAACTGACGTACCGCAAAAACATGACCAAACCATTTGTTCACTTCCTTTGGCCTTTGCCTTGCCAGACCTTCAATTATTTGCAAAATGTTACCACATGCACTTTTAAAGTTTTGTAAAAAAAATGCAATGCGGCAATTAATGGTCTAATTGGGTTTAACATGGAATTTTCCATATTACATCTAAATCGACTGCCCATTTCAACCGACTTCCAAAAAGGAAGTCTCAATTCGACTGTATTTTTATTTTTTATGTTTGTTGCCTCAGAACTTTCGACTGGGTGAAACGATTTTGATGATTCTTTTTTTATTTGAAAGCTAGTTCTTCCCGTGTGGTCCCATTTCAATTTGGTCCAGTTCTGACAATGGAATCCATGAGAAAACGGTTTTTTTGTTAAAAAGATTAATTATTATATATTAAAGTCACTGACGCTGACGGTCCACTTGATGGTAGGTAACTACCGTCGACACCACAGTAGAAAGGAGATCAAGTAAATACAATTTGTAATACTTAAAAAATAGAAAAAAAAACCAGAAATCTTCATTATTTATTTATTCCTTTCACACATTCCCCTGCTGAAGTCACTAAATTAGTTTCATTCAGTTACTCGACTCTAATCAGTTCTCATATTCATTTTGTCCAATTTACTGAAGACTCCAAGGCTTTTATTTGCAGATTCACTGCCTTAACGAATACTTGTATGTAAATAATAATAAATGGGATATTAGGATATTAGGTATACTTTTGTGACGAAGGTCGTACTGTAAAAATTGCCTTCACATAATATATGTAGATCATGCTGATTGATTTCAATAACAAATTTGATTGTTTCCAAACATAGGATCAATCAAATCGTACTGAACTCTTAAAGTAAGTGGTCTTGTTGTTAATTAATTGATTAAATTAATTCAGGGTTATTTACAAAATAGATGTGATTGTAAATATTTTAAAATCAAATTTTGAAACATCAATATCCAAAATGACGGAGCGAACTTGAGCGAAATCAAATGTACGTTAGAGGTGACTAATTGCTAAGTTGACGAATAGCGAATGTGGTAAAAGATGGTAAAAGATGGTGGTTAACATGAAAGATACTGTATTCGTTCATTTCCAAACGAGGATATGTTATCAAAGAAAACGGAAAGTCATTTTGTAGATCCGCTGAATATTTACTTTCGCACATCATGACGAGCGTAAAATTAAACTCGACTGACTAAGGTAAATGATGGTCTAATGCGATTGGTCCATTCGGTTAAATTTCTTTTCCAATTTTTCGCGTACAATAAAGGTTTCTCTTTCGTTATTCGGCATTCGAGTGTGTTTCGCAGTGATAATTTGAGCAGCCCTTTACAGAAGACCACCGAATCTGCCTTTTCCAGAATAGCTGCCATTTAGTTTTCACATAGTTGTTGCGATAGACAACAATATATATAAAACAATATATAATAAACAATTTGCTTTTATTTTATATAATTATTGAAATAGGAACTGTATAGATTATAATTAAATGTATAAAAAAAAATGTAAAATATGGGTCTAGTTGCCTGCAAATAAATGAATTTGAATTTGAACTATCCTAGATCGGCAGCACGCTTGATGCCACATAAAGTGGACCTTCAGCCTACCTGCCAAATTTTACATAAAAATGTGTGGTGTGTTTTTTACTTTTTTTCATACTGTTAATATTTGTGTTAATTTCTAACATTGTAAAGATAATCTTAAGAATCAGCGGAATGGATAGTTGCGAGTCGAATAAAAAATAAACAAAGAATGTAATGTCTACCAACTTTTAAAACCATTTTACAGAAATACCTCTTCTAGCAGTTGTACAATTCGGGCGACGTACTGAAGTACTCGTACTCAAAGTGTTCTTTAAACCGATCGCCTGAAGTTGTCGTACTCTTTTGACGAAGCAAGCTTTAAACCCACAACCGTCTTAAAGATAGACGAGCCATTGAAAGTGGTATAATGTAAAACGCGTCTTTGTCAATGCACAAACCGCAAACTGCTATGAGTAACTGTAGGTATTTGAGTTGCTGAGAAAACTGTATTACTACTAAAAAACTACGTTAATACAAAATACATACAGCTCTTTACAAAATATGCTAAATGTTGTATATGCTAAAAATTATAGAAATCGAAAAATATTTTTTCGCTTTTTTGCTTTCACGGTCGTGTCACTACTAAAACATCCATCTTTGGAAAGTACATTTTCAAAGTCAGTTCTGCCGGGAATCGAATTCATATTAAACATAGTGTAAAGTGTGTAAAACAAAGTCCTTTTTGGCTGACTGTTCCTTATATGTGCGCTTAGGTTTTTAAACTACGCAACGGACTTTAATGCGGTTTTCACGGTAGTGAAAAGAGCGTTAAATGTGGAAAGACTTCATATATGTATATATACATATAATGCGAAGCTGGGAGCGGATTGCTCGTTAAAAATAAGAAAAAAACCGTTGTTTTTTTCAAGAATATTTGTAAGGCATACAATATAAAATATAGTATATTTTGTAAACAATGTTTCATTGTTTCTATTTATCTGTCTGACATTTACAATCAACAATAAAAAGTGAGTCAAGTTCATAGAGACAATTGAGAGCAGAATGCAGTGAGAGTGAAGCAGGCATTTTCCCAGGGTACCTACCTGCACATGACGGCCAAGTCCGACAGCTGTGTCCGGGCCTGTGACGTCACCAACTCGACTGCTGTGTCGGTTCCAGGATTTCCTTTATTCGCTTTCATTGAAAATGTCACTTGTGTAAACTTTAAAGCATAACTTAATTTAAATTAAACCATTTAAAAACATTTTGTTAATATAACATGTGTTTTATTTCAATCTAACCGATCGATCAACTGTTTTATCTGAATTGGTATGTCGAAAAATTCTTAGTTTTTTATTGTTTTAGATACTTTTATGAGATAACTAGCGACCCGATATAGCGAATATGAATTTTCCGAGTGAGCGGATGACATTATTTTAACTTTATTACAGTCGAGTTTGTTTGTTAGTTTGTTGCACTTTCACGGCTTTACTCTACAACCGATAACCATTAAATGAGATTATGCATACACATTGTTAGGAGTACAGAAAAAGAACGAAAGGATGTAGGAACTTTCACCCAAAATATTAATTCGAATCCCAGATCATCTAAAAAATAAAACTATTCGAGACCTTAGAAAAATAATATAAGCCATTATTTTAATTATTGAATTATTTTAACGAATTATTTTATTAGAATAACTTTTATTGCTATATTTAAAAAAGCGATGCGGACGAATTCGCAAGCACAAACTAGATAGTAAGCACTTATATAAAGTGCTTACTATCTAGTTTGTATTTCTTTTAAATTCATTTTAATTTGAACTGCTTTTAAATAAAATTTTTTGCTTTCTCACCACGATGCAGCAAAGTAGGTTTCCAAGTACGTGGCTCTCAAGAGTCCTGTCAAGGAGGCTCAACGGTTGAGTGACTGGAAGCGCTACAGAGTTTCCTGTTCGAGAGCTTCGGAAATATCGATATTCAAACTTGAACTTATACACGCGTAGGCGAACGAAGACTCGCAAGTTATGTGTATGAGTATCCTTATAATGATAAAGGACTTATAACTTGGAGTCTTCATTGAAATCATGAACGTTGAAGATGCCTGTTTTCAGGTTTTTGTTCATATCGCGAATATCTGCACGAATAGCACTATGTACTTCTGACAAAAGTTACTACATAAAATTTTCTACAAATTTGGATATATTCATTTTTACTCTACGATCAATATTTTAGGAGCCAAAGGCTGTTGTAAGTAAACAGATAGTTAAGTTGTGGAAGATGTGGATTTAGTAGTTCTTCTAATGGCTCTATCATCACCAGCAAATATTTCTTGTCAAGCCAGGAAAACGGAAAGTGGAATATTTTCGTCACAAGAACTCCCAAAAATTCTCATTTTGTTCTATTCTTAGGGGCTGGTCTAATTTGCATAGTTTTAGGAGCTGGAGGATCAGTGGTCGTAGTTGGTTCGAGGGTTCCATCAGCTTCTCGCTTCGAACTTCACATTACCGGAAACGTTCGGTTACTCAGCCACTCGTTTTATTTGGTGATATATATTTATTTATTTAAAATACAATTGCATTTAGTTCAAAATATCTAATACTAGCTGGTGCTCGCTACTTCGTCCGCGTAAAAAAGTATAAAACACCATAAAAAAGTACCGTATTTTGGATAGATGGCGCTATCTTCCGGGCCAAGCCGCTAGTTTTTACTTTTATTTTAGATTTCCCGTAGGAATGAAGCATTTTCCCGCGGTAAAAAGTATCCTATGTTCATCACGGATGATGTCGGCTTCTAATGTGTAAAAGAATTTTCAAATCGGTCCAGTAGTTTCGGAGCCTATTCTATACAAAACAAATAATCAAATCTTTCCTCTTTATAATATTATAGTATACTATAGAAAAACATTTTCTACGTCATAAAATTTCCGTTACAATACAATTTAGCTAGTAAATTTCATATGTATCAGTTTAGTAAGAAGGCGGTAGGTTGCCGGCCGCGTAAAGAACTTTGGCCGCTTGCCAGCCGGAAGCCAATCCTGGCGCGGAGTCAGGACATTTTGATACCGCCAGCTTTATGATCCTATATGTCCCTCCTAAACCTAACCAACTAGATTGGTGCGGGCTCATAAATATCTTTAAACTTGGTAATTAATATATAACACTTTTAATCCGTACACACCGATCACAGTTCTCTCGGTGTCATTGCGTTCCACAATCATAAATTGTACGAAAACCAGCTTTGAACCTGTGTTGGCCATACGTTGGCCCTAAAGTTGTATAACGCCTTATACGCATATAGTGTTTTTATTTAGGTTTAGAAGAATCTACAATATTTCTGGATGTGATAACGTTATATCCTATGTTCTCTATACATTCTTGCTGATTGCGTCTTCAACTACGAGTATTCAAAATCAGAATATTTATTTATCAATTAGGTTTTTACAAGAAACTCTTATGATCGTTATTATAAATTTAAATTTAAATTCATACCAATTTGTGATAGCAGTTGAATTGCACCTATTAATTATAGCATTCATGATAATATTATAATTTTTGACATAACTAGTTTTCCTGTTCACCACACTTCAAATTAAAAATATAATAAATTCAAATTAAAAATTAAAACTATATCAAAATATAGTAACACTATGAAAACTCTGAATTTTCATAGTGTTCCCCTTAAAATTATTTCAAATTCTCCTTCGTTTTCAACCGACTTCCAATAAAGAGGAGGTTCTCAATTCGACTGTATTTTTTATGTTTGTTACCTCAGAACTTTCGACTGGTGGTTCCCGTGTGGTCCCATTTCGGTTTGGTCCTGTTCTGATAATGGCATCCATGAGAAAACAATTTGAAGAAGATTTTTGTTGTTAAAAAGATCTATTATGTTAAAAAGACTACTATTACCATCTCTTCCACGACTATTTTATTTTCAAGAGATTTTTCCTCGTGTGTGTGTTTATTAAAAAAAAAATCTTTTTGATATATAAATATATACAAGACTAGATTGCCTCTCCTATGCGGAAAAAAATATTTGCACGTTTATCTGTGCTGTACGTTTACCTACATTGAAATTCTGTCACAAAACTCGCAGAGTTAATATAGTAGGTTTTATACATGAATGTTTTATTCAAATAAGCCTCGTAGTTTTTATTCACACGTGAAAATATTTCGAAATATACTACATATGTGGCTCTAGTATGGCTTAGAATTATTCTGAATTACCTCTTGGCTCGATGTTGCAACTTTCTTTCTCCTGATTTTACTATATTACTAACTCGGGGAGGAAAGTTGTACATTAGAGTTGTACATTAAAAAGTTAAATCTAAGTATATAAAGGTGTCATTCATACATTATAATTTTTTTGAATTTCATGGCCTGGTATCATACATTCATTATAAGATTAATAATTTCACAGAATTTATCTTCATCTTCAGACACTTCATCTTCATCACAATTTCATCTTCAGTGATGTTTTAAAATTATATATTCATAGTGTGTTAGGCTTCCATTTTTAAAATTTCCAATGTTATTTTCAGATATATGTAATTCTGTTCTATTGTTACTAGAAATAAAAATTCCAAATTATAATATTCGTTATTATCTTTTAATAAATAATCAGTTACTGAATTGTAGATGCAACACCTGGTTCTTTTATCACCTTGATTAAAGCGTATATTATTTTTGATATTATTTGTCCTTCTAGAATAACTTTTTAAATTTTATATTTTCTTCTTTTTTAAGCAACATAAGGGCTATTGATTCTCTTCCGATTGAAGTTTGAACCAGCGTGTACTCATTTGAATCATTTGAACAAAAATATCCAATATCATAAGTTTACATATTATTATCTGGTGCATATTGTTTTATATTATGAAATACTCGACAAGCCCGAACGACATGTTCATATTATTGCTGTCTATAGTGACCCATTTCTATATTTATGTTTTTATTTATTTAACCTAGTTTTATATGTCGTGAATGAATGTTTATTTCAATAACATGATACAATATTTCATTTGGGATTCGATATTGTATTATATTATGATCTTGCAAATTCTTACAAAAAATGTACTTTTAGATGAACTTTAAAGCAGCAATGTTGCTGCTTTAAATGAAAATTAAATGAAAATGATTTGCTATTTTTCATCTTGCAATCTTCATATTTACGATGTGAAGATATTACAACATCACAATATTTTACCAGTTAAGCAAATCTCTCTTTAACTAAACTATTTTTGTCGATTTATAACTAAAGGCATGGTATTAGAAAGAAGTCGTCTTAGGTGTTGCGTGTCAAATTAAGGGTATCTTAATTTTAGTTATTTTTTTTAATTAGTAGATAAATAGGAAAATGTCACCTAATGCGGCTGCCCATAATCCCTCTGGAAGTCAACGTTTACTAAACGAGCGGCCATTAGTTTTTATGAAGAGGGTGAGAAGCGGTATCGCTAGTTGAGATTCCAGTGGTACACTGCGGAAAGTTAAACTTTGGAATAACATTTCTAACTTTCTTCGTCGGATAATATATTTCAGACTTTATGAACAGATTAAACGGTGAGTTATATTAGGTATTAGATAAACTGAGACGTCCGGAGAAGCGCACGATCAACTTCCATGCCGTTTTAAAACGATCAGAAAATATTTACATAAATTATTATCGGTTACTCGTAGACTAGACAGTACCTCTGGATGGTATACATTAAACGTAAATGCAAAAGTTAGTCCCAATAATTATGTGTCTCATTAATAATCTAACATCTGTTTTAAGAAATGTTTTAAATAGTACACTGTTTTTATCACTCTTTAAAATAATATATTTAACCTAAAAACTGAATAATTTACATAATTATGTGGCTTGTAATCAATAAACAATACTACCATACATTATTTAATAATATAATTATCAGATGCAATGAGAAAATTAGCGCAATGCACGTTGTCTAGAGTCTAGACTACACTATATAGCTTAGCTTAAACAATTCAACCTTGAAATCAAAGAATTTAAGTGCCTTTAGTAACGTTACAATAAAAATAAGAATTGCATATTTAAAAATAGAATTCTTCGCATGTAATGAGAAAATGTTCGCTCACTCGTTTCCTTTACGTCGGAAATTTTAACTTCTATACGAGTGCTATAATTTTTCTTTGCGCTTATAACTCAAAAGATACGTACATTTCTAATTTTCCAGTTATTTTGTAAATAAAAGTTGTTATAAACCAAGACGGTTAACCTACTACTGAGACGTAATTCCTCAGTTTTACTGGCTACATCTATTTCTAAGAAGCCATACTAACGCGCTCCAAGCCTCCAACTTTGCTCGAGTGACATTGGGAATTATACACATTATAATACCTATTTTCTCTATATTAGTGTGTAATAGTGAAAGAATTTCTCAAATTGGTGCAGTAGTTGCGGACATTACCCGTCACTAAATAAACTTAAAAAACCTGTTCTCTGTCTTACAAGCGACATTATTTGCGTAAAAAGTTACGAAAAAAAGACTATTTACTATTCCAATTACGAAGTTATACTATTATTACGAAGTTATATGCTTTCAAATATTCTAATCGATACAAAATTTTAAAACGTGATAATAATGGTTACTTACAACATTTAAACACCAGAAATAACCCTAAATAAGAAACAAATCGCTTGTAGAATTTTATCACTTACTTAGAAAAAATGCAATTTATCTTAAAAGATCTCTCGTTGAGATTAATTAAAATCGTTTCCCAGTTCGTGTAGCACACAGACGCCGCGCCGTACGTAAGCTACTGACACTTTGTAGGAGTTGCTACGGGTTTACCTAATCGATATACTCTATCCAAGGTGCACCTCTTAATTGCCAAATTTAGCCAACGACTCACCTTCCGACACCGAAGTTACGTGTAGATCTCAGTAAAGGCGTTTAATCACGACGTTCAGCGTTCATTAACGAGGAAGCGGAGGCATTTTGTCGCACGTCTGTGAAATGCTAATTTCTTCCGGTACATACATTCAATATAGGCCTGTCATTTACCCTTTACGCCTTTTTGTATCGATCGTAACCCAAGAGACAAACTCTTCGTTGTTATTGTCACTTTAATGAATATTTTATAGTGGCAGGGCACACAACTGTACGCAGTCATAAACTGGACAGGATTGCGACATTAACCACCCACTTAGAATAAAATAGCAGTATGTATGAACATACTGTGTTGTGTTTCAGAAGTGAATAAGACATAACAAAGCCCATTTCCCAATTCCTATTACTTATCCTTTATCCAGCTAAGGTCAGTACTGCAGCTCCTATAGCGTTTAATTGTGTTATAGGCGATGGTAAGTCTCGTATCAATAAAATATTGCACTTAAAAAAGTTATGCATTATTTATGCACTACTGCTTAATGTACTAGCTCATACCCGCGACTGCGTCCGCGACTCTTTTTGAACAAAGCCTTGGCCACGAAACCAACGCTCGATATAATTTGCAGTGGCGTATTTAATTGTGGCCTCTTATTGAACTAGGAGAATTCGCTTCAAACGTTGTTTTCGTGGCCCAGGAAGTAAATAAAGTTACTTCCTTTAGTTGTACTACGAGAATCCAAATTTATAGCTTATAGCGGACCAAAGCGTTTGGCACTAAGTAAGTAAATATACTTGAAGAACTAAACACAAAGGTTTCAACATTTCAAAGATAGGTTTCTTCGACGTTCGACGTTTCTCACAAGTTTTTGTCTTGCACAAGGCGGAATTAATCGGCGATACAACGTTAAAGGCCAATACAAAGTAGGCGAAATGTATAACAATTAAAATTCCCCAAGTCGACAGCTCTCGCGGCAGTAAACTCGCGCAAATACGTATAAAATTTAAACTGAGCGAAACCCTCGTCAAATTATAAGGGGAGATTAACCCTAAACACTCGCCGCTGCCGGTTTTAGCTCTATTACGTTTAGTTTACATTTACATGAACAATATAGTGGTTCGTTATGATGTTTTCTGAAATTTTATTGTTTACTCTTTAATATTGTTTCAGATTAACCCAATTCCAGTGGTATGCTGTTGTGATTCTTAAATTGAACCTACAATTAGGTGAGGATGTTTATTGTCATGAAGTTATACATACACAGAAAATACACAACAACTGATATTCACACTGACCATCTATTTATATAATAACGTAAACGAGTCGTGTCTTTTTTTTTTTTTTATTAGAGTTGGGTTTGCTCTTGGCCAACAACCAGCTGAGTAGCAAGGATGAGGCCTATGATGGAGCGAGCTCACCCAGAATATGCCTGTGCATTTAATTAAAAAAATAATAATTTGTAAATGTTGTATTAATGATCGAGATCAAAAAAATAGTTTTTGAATTATCGTCTCTTTATCTGTGCACGATAATCTCAGAAACGGCTTAACGGAATCTAAATAGATGAAAATTTGGCACATAGATAGTTTAAAACTATAAAAAATCGCAACTCTCGTCATTGCGATAAAGATGTCAGGCGTTATTTGGGTACGATACTATATTTTTTTTATTTTTCAACGCAGACGAAGTCGTGGGCACCAACTAGTTGTCCATATATCTTACAGTGTTAAATTAGACCACAAATCTTGCACTCGACCGATGGGTCATCAAAGATCAAGTCATCAAGCTACAATTAACTAAACATAGACAAACAGAATCTAATATTTAGATTTTTTTATTAACATAATTTTAATAATTTATAACTAGACTTCAAATTCATGAAACAAAGTAGGTACTTACATTAAAATTACAAAATAGTTTATTATCTTTTATCTTATGCCTACCTAGGTAGGTTAGGTGTCGGGTCACCTAAACAGACGTAATTAACGTTGAAATTGATGAGGTGTAGGTATTGTATGTATGTGTATTATATGTTCCTCTATAACTCTTAAACGAATTAACTGATTTTCACGAAACTTGGTTGATAAACATTTAGACACATGGGCTACTTTTTCTTTTTCAACGCGGACGAAGTCGCGGGCGCCAGCTAGTTGTAAATAAAAGCTAGCGCCGTCAGAGCTTTGTTCTAGAAGCCCGGTTAGATATCACCTACATAACAAGTTAGGCTTTGTGGAGTCTGCATCCTGTTAATAGTATTAACCGCCTTTCATGCCAGGTCATCTGTGTTTCAGGTATATAGGTCATGTTGCACTCCCAGCTCATTGTTAAATCAATATGTTAACAATATCCATTCGACTGTGTGTATTGTTTAATGGAACTGCTATTCCCAATGTTTGTGCATCACTAAATGTATACAAAAATTTTACATTTATTGTTTTTATTTATATTGTTCATAATTTATTTCATTTTAACTGAAGTTGAAACAAAATAATCGATAACCTCAACTCGTCGTGATACTTTTAACTTCGTTCAATTTTGTTATTTATTTACCTGTAGAGAACTTTACCTTGTGTTAGTATTTTCCATTTACGTTCAAAAAGACTTCGAATATTCGAATTCAAGTAAGTTTAAACTTTGTTCGTCTATTGAGGATACTTTTATAGAATGAATTTTATTATTATAAATAATACTGTTGAGTTTGAATGTCTACGAGAATTTTTTTATTTTTATTTTTTAAAATATTATATATGTCATTGTACAAAATTGTACCTACAGACAAATTAGTACAGGTTCATTAGATATGAAGTCACCTGTAGACCACTCTGCCACACTAGTTGGGCTCAGTGGAGCAATTTATTGACATGTGGGTCATTTTAGACATATCCCCTTTAATAATAATTTAATAATTAGAGAGGGGAAGAGGGAAATCGCTCACTTGCTCTTATTTCGCACTAGCTATTGTACGCGATTTCGTCCGCGTAACTTTATAAAATATAGTTTATGTTACTCGCTAATAATGTAGCTTTTTATAGGTGAAAGAATTTTTAAAATCGGTTAAAAAATTTTTAAAAGTTTAGGAGTCTATTCAATGCAAACAATCAAATCTTTCCTCTTTATAATGTTAGTATAGATAACAAGAAGGTGGCTATTGCTGTCAGACAGGCTGATAGTTTAATGAGAAAGATAGTCAGTTCCAATTAAGAATTACGAAAATTTTACTCTCAATATTTCTGAACGGCGAAAATTTAATGATAGGTAACGCAATATTCGAATATTACAATCAGTGAGTACTCGTTATTATTATTGGTAATAATATTGATTTCGGAATTTAATGAGTGTCACCCGTTCCTTTGTCTGCGCGAAAGCTAAAAATAATTTAGTATTTTAGCCCTTCCCAAGTTTAGTTCTCCAATCTCCATATTTTTCACTAAAATTGATTAAGCGCTTTGATTATTTAAGCGATAATGAAGCCTGGATGTAAGCCATTTGGAGCTCATACTATGTGTACTCATATACTTTGATTTTGTTTATAATTAATTGAAATTATTGTAATTGTATTTTGTTATTTTGAAGATGACAAAGAGTATGGTATCCTGAGTTTCTTTCAGGTTCTTCTCCGGATCGTCAACATCTTAACTTTTTTGTCGAAACCCTGACTAATTTAAAATTATAATGGCGATCATATATATGGGTTTCTTGAAGAATTGATGAATAAATATTTTGATTTTGATTTGATCTCGAGAAACAGTTACAAATCTATACTAATATAGAAAGCTGAAGAGCTTGTTTGTTTGTTTGGTTGTACGCGCTTATCTCGTGTACTTCTGGTTCGAATTAAACAAATATTTTTGTGTTGGATAGTCCATTTATCGAGGAAGGCTATAGAGAACGTGGACTTAGTCGCGGGCACCAGCTAGTAATTCATAAAGTAATAATCTCACGCCAATTGCTAATTTTAATGTTGTATACTTATGGAAGAGTTGTTTCTGTAAGGAAAAAATTCGCACCGGTTACACAGCGGCGAACAAGAACAAACATTTAGAAGATAAAGCGAATCGTCGCTGCCGCGGTCGTTTTCACTTCAAGTCAAACTTGTATTTATAAAAGGAAAGTAAAATTGTAGCAGTTATTCCCTGTTATCTGCCATCGTGGCAAAGTTCAAAGCGTGGTACAGCTAAATTATAACATCCAATTTACAAGTAAACAATGCGTGCATTGTTTCCTCGCTGCAGATTTATTTGCGGACCGCTTTCTCCGTACGCTAAGCTTTCTTACGCCATGTCAATTTCAAAATTCGATCTTTATCGAAAGTTTACCATGCATTGTTTGGTTTACAAATGTTTCTTATCCGTCATAACATTCATCACCTCAGCCATTAGGGCGTCTACTGTCCCTTACAATTTTCCAGTAGGACCGGTCAGAAGCAAAAAAAAATATGACGTCCGCCCATTTTTCCATTTACAGATTCCACGCCAATCGATCAGTCGTCGGTCGATTGGATTGATACTAAAATATTGTCTAGTATTACATTACGAAGTAAAACAATAATTTTATACTAATGTTAGTTTAGTTAAACTTAGTTTTTACTTATTATTATTTTTGCAGACTTGTGATTGTTACAGACTTTTGGGGGTTTAAAATCTAACTTTGCAATTAGTTAGAACGCTTAATAAATAAAACATTTGTACAGTCCTAAATAAGCACATAACTTGATGTGTTTTCTTTATTTGTTTTCAGAAAACACAATAACTTTAGTAGGTACTGAAACGCTCATAAAATTAAAGGATTTTGATTTAAAATTGTTACTTTACAACTTTGTACGCGCTACTCTACTACCTGGTGACATACGCGCTGTAGTTCGTTTTTAAAAATCCCACAAGTACTTGACATATTTCCTGGATAAAAAGTATCTTATAGTTTAATCCAGGCAATCATGAATAAAAAACGCATTCAAATCGGTTAAGCCGTTTCTGAGATTAGCGTGCACAAACAGATGAAAATTCTAAAAATATTTTTTTTACCACGGTTACTAAGGACAACGACTGCGACATATGACGACGACCCCCACATACCCCTGCCGCCTAGCCCGTTTTTCTCCTCGATAAAAAAAAAAAAAAAAAAAAAAAGGACAACGACTGATAAATGATTTTTTTTATGAAATATTTCATTCATTTTTATGAAACGTTATTATTTTATCATATAACTAGCTGCTGCTCGCGACTTCGCCCGCGTAACTTCGTAAATTATATACTAAAACCTTCCTCGAGAACCACTCTATTCATTGGTAAAAAGAGCATGAAAATCGGTGCAGTAGTTTTTGAGTTTATCGTGACTTTGTTTTATAATATGTAGTGATGTATAGACCTGCAGAATATGACCAAATTACTATGCCAATTCCAAACACAATCATGTCTTAATTGGTGTATTTCATATTCAGACGTAGTGTAACATACGAAGATGCCCGAAGTTGCCGCGTTTCAGTGCTGGCGGCGCATATTTCATCCACAAGTTTGATCCTTCTCAAAATTCTTCATTAATTATTCAAGATGAATTACCCCGAGTTCAGCATTTTTCGCCTCCACGGAGCACTTATGTTCTTTTATTTATTCAACACGACTTCTTATTTGAGCTGTCCAATGATCGTAGGTACACTTACATAATTCATTAAAAACACTTGGGAACACTTGTCTTGTCAATATTAAATTGAATTAAATGGAAATATTTGCTGTGTGATGGACACAGTCGTGTATTTTACGCGATTACACCTATCGAAGCGAATATAGTATGTACGTTACGAGTAGTGTTCACCGAAGGTCAATTTCTAGCCGAAACCGAAGCTGAAACCGATTAATCAGCTATCGCCACAACCTTCGGCCAAAGCCGAAGCTTATAAGCTCTATTTTTATTTCTTTCGCTACAAGCTTAATTCAACCTACATAAAAACTTCAAATATCATATTTAGAATCTTTGTATATCCGCTGAAACCACGCAACGGGTTTTGATGCGGTTTTTACCGTCAAATAGATAATTTTTGCGGAAGGTTTACATACATAATAAAATCAAGTTTTTATGCAAGTAAAAAAAAAATTAGCAACCAATAAAAATAGTCGTTCGTCTGTCTATTTCTCCGCTAACTAATTCTAAAACAGCCAAGGGATTTTGATACAGTTTTCACTAATGGATAGAGAGATAAACAAGGAAAGTTTGTGTGTATAAAAAACTGCATCCAGGGCGAAGCCTAGGGCGTGTTGCTAGTACATATATTATGTATTTATAGGGTAAGTATATTGAAGAGCAAAGTTTTAAGACAGCCAACAGCGCCCTTCCAAATGTTATTTATTACTCCCCAATTCACTTGTGTTAATTAAATGAGTTACATTCCACGTATCCCGCTATCTATTGTATCTAACAAGAATCCCTTTTGCATTTCCGCAATTACTAAATCCAATCTAAAGTAGAGCGCATTGTTCACTAAGAAACTGGTAAGCAATATAAATTACAAAAAAACATGTCACTCGTTGTCACGAAACATGTCACAAATTCCAGCTAGTAGTTTAGTAGCTCTTAAAATTACTGCAACGCATGACCATGACTAAGGTGTCCAGAACCTAACCTATTTGTTTTTTTTCTAAAAACCAAAAAGTCTTATAACATCCCAAGCAACACAGAATGGCTGAATATTCTTTGAATAAATGCATTTATACAGCCGTTATTCAAGCAATTTGGGCACAAAATAAATTGCTTTAAGCTGTATAGTAGCAACATAATAGCTGAATAAGCAACAAGAAGCCCATAATAGCCCAAAAATCATTCAATGCAGCATTTGCCTATCTTGTCAGCTCTAATACCCTTATAACAAAGCTTTAAACTGAATAATTTGTGAATTTCATACTGTTATCTGGCCTATGTGTTGCCTTGGATATTTCGTAATATTTACACAGTACATAATTTTCACAGTTATATTGTTGATGAAGCCGCGTCTTTTAATCTTGTATTCAATTTAATATTACTTAAAATATTATCTTACTGAGAAGCTTATGTGGTTGAGCAGATAATTTGCAAAATTCAAATTAGCTTTCATCGCCCACATTGTAGGGTGCTACCCTACCTACTGAGCTTTCAACGCAAGCAACTCACATTTGACACGTGACCTTTCAAACTTTGTTTTCCAATAAGTAACCATGTTATATTGCCTATATACTTTGAAATATATATGTTGTCGATTACTTTAAAGTAAAAACTTTAAAATTTATTGAAAACTATAAAAGCACTGATAACCCAGTCGAATCAACACTGGATGCCGACGAGGCAAACGTAGGTTTAAATGTTGGGCCTGTACCCAACTAATACTATAAATGCGAAAATAAGTTTGTTTGTTTGTTTGTTAGTACCAAGTCTTGCCAATGCGCAGATACTTGGTAGACTTTATAATAATCCTAACTTATTACTATTAAAGCGATTGTAATTTTGTTTGTTACGATTTCACACCTTAATTACTCAGCATATCATCAAGAAATTTTACACACAGGTTGTGAGGGTTACAAAAAAGCACACAGGTTACTTTTCATCCAGAAATTAAGTGCTATTCCCGTGGTACGTGGTCAAAGTCGCGGGCAAAAGCTTGAGATTAACATTTCGGAAAATGTAACATTTCACTTTCAATAAAGTCCTCATTTACGTGTTGTATTGAAAACTAAAGTCATAATTCATGCATGAGAGTAGGAATGTGGAGGCCTGAAACGGAAGTAGGTGGTAGGTGGTACCTATATTTAAATAACGAACCAAAGACAGAATAGGGGAATAATATAGTACATAGACGTAAAACACGAGGAGATGATAAAAATAGAATACTTATTATTTACTAGTTGGTGCGCGCGACTTCGTCAGTGTTGGAAAAAAATATATAACGCCTGACATTTTTATCGCTGTGACGACAATGGCTCCCAATGTTTTATATTTTTAGGCGATACCTCTAGAACTTAACATTTTTTTATGATAAAAGTATCCTATATCCAGATAGTAAACTATGAAGGCTTTTATAAATAGGCATGAAAGAGTAACAAACATACGTCCTTAAATTAGTAAGTATAATTAATATATATTAGTACTATATTTCTTTTGTAACCAAGCAAACACTTAGTTAAAAATAAGCGGAAAAAAATTGATGTGTTTTTCTTTGTAGTGCTGTAAATTGAACGTTTACATAACTATAAGTACAATATTGATTTTCCGATCCTAAATGTCGGTGAATGTAGCAAATAAAATATTCGAATTTACCGTCAAAAAGTGAAGATGGAAATTTGAAAATAGCAATCGCACCGAAACGCGAAATCTCCAACGTAAACATTATTCTCGCTGAGCGGCAAAAATTAATTTCCTCCCTTACAAACTGAATCGAATCTGAATCAGTAGAGAAATATTTTTTGAAGAAAACAAAATAGAATTTTGTACCGACAGCCAGTCTCGCTTAGTGGACATCAGATAAGAGTTGCAGTCTGCAGCCTTCGTAAGGCAGCAGCGTTTGCATTTAAATTGGAAAGGTTTCGTCACGAAATGTTGGTAAATTATATAAATTCCGATTTTTGTTTCTAAATAAACAATCAGGTGTGGTGAGGTTTGTTATGTAAGTAGAATATTAATCATTTATTATTTCGTATACACTCTTAATCAAATTGTTTCTAATAATAATAAATCTGTAAGCGTTGGTCATGGACTTTGATTTCAGAGATATCGTGTTTATAGCCTCTATACATGATACTGAAATCAAATTGACGATTTTTACGGGACACAGGATAGGCTACTTTTTCTTTTTCAACGCAGACGAAGTCGCGGGCGCCAGCTAGTCTATACTTAAAATTATAAAGAGGAAAGATTTGTTTGTTTGTATAGAATAGGCTCCGAAACTACTGGACCGATTTGAAAAATTCTTTTACCATTAGAAGCCGACATTATCCGTGATGAACATAGGCTACTTTTTACCGCGGGAAAATGCTTCATTCCTACGGAAAAACGGTTAATAGGACAACGGGCAGTAAGAATTTATCCTTCCGTACCTACTTATCTTTTTCACATAACTTATCTAAACGGCTGAACCGATTGGATTGAAATTTTATATGGGTATTTCGATGATGAGGTCGGTAGTCGATAATTAAGTCGATGGTAACTTGCTCCAGTGTTATTCAAGTAATTAAATAGTTGAAGTGTCTAATTACATTCCGAAAAGAAGAAAATACTGTGTACTTACAATAAAAAAGTGAGATGCTAAATAAAAATCAATATTTGGCTAGTGACTTTCGTTAAATTCCGAGTTTGATTCATATTGCACTGGTGCCTAACATAAGAGTTTAGAATAACAACAATAAGAACAAATAAGTGAAGTGAAAGGATCAATATAAAAAGTATAGTGAAGAAAAAGTTGTCAATATTTTTTTCGAAGAAACAAATAGTTAATGGAAATGGAAAAGAAAAGTAATTATAAAGATAACTAAATATATGATAGTGCAATGAAATTTTAAATGCACCCTACACAAAGATTTGTTCAATACTTGATTCTAAAAAAGATATAGCGAAATTAACACACGGTACCCAGAAGGCCGATTGGCAAAGTCTTGATTAGAGCGGCTAACGTCCGAACGAACTCTGGTTCAAATCCTCTCAAGCGAATGAAAACAAATTAAAAAATCTGACTTTTTTGCAACTACAATTTACCGAACATAAGAGTAACTACGACATTGCTATTTTATAAATACATGATTATAATAATAATAAATATCGCACCTCAAAGAGCCAAAAAACCAGAATCAACACACAGAGCAACCTAAACAGTCAGCTATCACAGTATCTATACGAAACGTTACACATAGCCCCGTGTTGCTAACGTTCCATTTCACGTAAAACATGGATGAACAATTTCAATTGCTATTTGACAAGATGAAAAATGAAATGAAGAATCAAATAAAAGAATTAACAGACACGATACTAGACAAAATGGACGAAAAATTAAAACCTGTACTAGAAGAGAATAGAATATTGAAACTTAAAATTGAAAACTTGGAAAAAAAGATGGAACGTCTAGAGAGAGACAAGAAAAGCAACAATATATTAATTCATGGAATAGCAGAAAAGGAAAAGTCGACACTGGACTTAATTACAAATATAAAGAAATGCTTTTTGGATGATCTAGAATTAACTATAGAAGATTATGAAATAAACAAAATTCACCGTATTGGCGTGAGAAGTACTGGAAATGAAAAGCCGAGGCCTATACTTGTTTCTTTAGTTAATGGTTGGAAAAAACATGAAATTATGAAGAACAAGAAGAAGTTAAAGGAATTATACATAACAGAAGACTATCCAAAAGAAATACTAGAAATAAGGAAATCACTACAGCCCAAACTAGTGGAAGAAAGGGAAAAGGGAAACTTCGCTTACATAAAGTATGACAAACTCATCGTAAAGGAAGGTTCAAGGGCCATAGATAAAAGGAAGAGAGAGGTATCAACTTCACCGCAAGATGACTCACAGCCAAGAAAACAACAAATCATAAGTTCATCTAAGAATAACAGAATAAATGCATTTGACATGATGAGAGGTCGATCCCCCTCTCTTTCAACCATCTCAGCGACAACGAAGCAATAGCAACGGGCTGCCGGCGATCGGAAACAAAAACATAATGGCAAAATAATAGTAAACAAACAACCTCCCCCAAGCCGGCTGGTCCCCGTGGGGGTAAAAGACCACAACCCTTCAGCAAATGCTAAAAAAGCAACAAATAAAATAAAACAACAACAACATACTCTCAAGATAGGAACATTCAATGTGAGATCTCTGGCAACAACAGAACGATTTATAGAATTAACATATCTGCTACAAAAAATAAAAATTGATATACTCGGCCTGGCAGAGGTTAGAAGAATGGGCTGTGCCATTGAAGAACACGAAAACTACATATTTTGTTACAAGGGTGAAACACCTGGTCTATATGGAGTTGGCTTTTTGATAAAAAAAGAACATAAAAATAAAATAGTAAATTTTTCAGCATTTTCAGACAGAGTTGCTCTGTTGAAAATGAAATACGATAACCAAACTATTACTATAATACAAGTGTACGCACCAACTGAAAAGGCTACAGACGAAGAAATTGACTCGTTCTATGAAACTCTACAGATAGCTCAAGACCAAGCAGGAGAAAATGCGCTTCTTATTGGTGATTTCAATGCAAAAATTGGCCAATCAAAAGTTGAAGACAAATGTTATGTTTTGGGTAAATTTGGATACGGGAACAGAAACAAAAGAGGAGAGAAACTAATTCAATACGCATTGGAACATAGACTGTCAATTATGAATACCTTTTTCAAAGCACGAGAAAACCGCAAATGGACCTGGCTCTCTCCATGCGGCAACATAAAAAATGAAATCGATTTTATCATCTCCAAAGACCCTAAGAAGATAAGAAGAGTAGAAGTATTACATGGCTTAGGATTCAGATCTGACCATCGCTTGGTTAGAGCTACTTACATACTAGATCATACTAAAAGAAGCAGAACATCGTTCAAAACACAACCTAAGCATCTAAGGACGGAAGAGGATGTATCATCATACTTGACAAATCTCGAGACCAAAATACTGGAAACACAACATGAAGAGGAAGAAGATGTTCAAACTTTGTACAATAAACTAGTGAACATAATCAACACCAGCTTCGCATACGTATCGAAAAATAGAGAACTAAGAACCATCGATAAAGTACTAACTGAATCTACGCGAGCTCTTCTTGCAAGACGAACCGAACTCTTGAAAACGAAACAAAGAACTAAAGAAATGAAGAAAGAATTGAGCAGACTATTTAAGGTTACAAGTAAGGCAATCAACAGGGACTACAAACACCACAGGAACAAAATAATTGAGGCTAATCTAAAGGAATACGGAAGCACGAAAAAAGCCTATAAGAAGTTGAATACTCACAAAAATTGGATTCAAAACTTGAAAGGAAAATCAGGGGAAACCGGGACCAGACAAGACATTATGAATTGCGCCACAGATTTTTACAAGCAATTATACGAACGAACATCAGACTCAATTTATTGCAACACTATAACTGATGAAGCCATAGAAAATTCTCAAGACACTAATAACCTACGACCAGTGGATGACATGGAAGTCACCAAACACATCCAGAAACTCAAGACAGACAAAAGCCCTGGTCCTGATGGCATACAAAATGAAACCCTTAAAACTGGTGCTGCCCTACTAGCACGACCACTAGCGTACCTATTCAACAAGGCTCTCAACACAGGTCAGGTACCGGAACAGTGGAAAAGATCCGACATAATCCTACTTTACAAAAAGGGAGATCCTAGAGATATCGCTAATTATCGCCCTATAAGCCTGCTTTCAAGCGTTTATAAACTATTTTCATCTATCCTACTAACACGACTAAGTCCAAAAATAGATAAACACCAATCGATGGAACAGGCGGGGTTTCGCTCCGGATTTTCTACAACGGATAATATGCAAGTGATCCAGCAAGTGATAGAAAAATACAAGGAATTTAACAAACCACTATATATTGCTTTTATTGATTACGCCAAAGCGTTTGACACAATTTCTCATGATGCTATTTGGGAAGCTCTGAATAAATGTCACATAGACGAAAAATATATAAGAATACTGAAAAACATCTATAAGGGCAGCGTAAGTCAAGTCAAACTAGAGGCTCGAGGACCTGATATATCGATCTGCAGAGGAGTGAGACAAGGAGACCCTCTCTCACCCAAGTTGTTCATAACAGTACTACAACACATTTTTGATAACCTCAACTGGCAGTCAGAAGGGATCAAAGTCAACCGAGATTGTCTTACTCACCTCAGATTTGCAGACGATATTGTTTTATTTGCTGAAACGGCGGAAGGACTGGAGAAAATGATAAATACTTTAAATATAGAAAGCGAAAAAGTAGGCCTCAAAATGAATGAGAACAAAACGAAAGTGTCGACAAACAGCCACACAAAAACGATAAAACTGAACGGTAAGCCCCTTGAATATGTGAAGAACTACATATACTTAGGAAGGCAAATATCCTTTGAGGATAAAAATGATGAACAAGAGGTTGAGCGCCGTATTAACATGAGTTGGAAAAAGTTTTGGTCCTTAAAGGAAGTCCTAAAAGGGAAGTTTCCCCTTCACCTAAAGAAAACCGTCCTAGATACCTGTGTTCTGCCTACCCTCACCTATGGATGCCAAACGTGGACATATAACACAAAAATAAAATCTAAAATCGTAACTTGCCAGAAAGCAATGGAAAGAAGCGTATCAAAGATAAGAAGGATACAAAAAGTAAAAAGTGAACAGATAAGACGAAAAACGAAAGTTATAGATGCCTTACACTATGCTCTAAAGCAGAAGTGGCGGTGGACGGGACATATGGCAAGATATACAGACAAGAGATGGACACTGGAGACGACTACATGGGAAGGACCAACAGGAAAAAGGAGAATAGGGCGTCCTAAAAAGAGATGGATTGAGGATATAAAAGCGATAGCAGGAAGTGAATGGAGAAGGAGAGCATTAGACAGAGAGGCCTGGAACAAGCTGGAGGAGGCCTATACCCAAGAAGGGGTTCCGATCAATGGCAGCGAAAGCAAGTGATTAAAGCAATTAAATTTATATATTTTTTTTATCATTGTATTATATTAAAGAAAATCATTGTAATATTATTATATAATTATTTAATATGTTTGATTGATTTAAAATGCATGTAATTGTTGATTGGAAATAAAAAGGCTTTATTATTATTATTATTATTATTTCGATGATTTCCTGGATGATTTAAAAATACAATTGGCGCTGCTGTCGGTATGCCAACTACTAAACGGCTTGACCGATTGAGTTGAAATTTTTTATGTGTATTGTGTATTTCCATGGTTTCACAGACACGAATGTATTATATTTTATAAAGTTACGCGGACGAAGTCGCGTGCAACAGCTAGTCACAAATATAACTAAGATTTGGGACTTTTTAACTTCCTTTTACTTATACCTTACTTTCTCATTTACGATTTTGATTTCATTTTAAAAATGTGCATATTTTTTTTTTCAATGCAAATTTCTAAAATGTCAGTAGAAGTACTCAACAAAATCTAAAATGTCTTCACCCTGATGGGTGACGTACCTTTTAACCTTGACATAATTCCAGAAAGAAAGCCTTAGGATTGTCAACAACACAAAAATGTCGACCTTCGATATTTATTGCTCTATAAAACTCAAGGGAGATATCTCATTATTTTCAGTCATATAATTTGTATAATGATTCCTTCTTTTAGCTGAGGATTTGAATTTGAAATGCGTTCACTGTTAGATTTTTACTACAGAGGGCCTAGTGCGAGTTTTACTCTATCAAACTCGTCGAACGCGTAAATGTCAATTTGTATGGGAATGAGGCAGCGCCACCTACTGGCTAAAATGTACACTTAAATTTGTGAGTGGGAGTTTACAAAGGTAACTTTTACCCGATCGAGCAGTGACGGCTATCGACAAATGAACACGATTATGGACGTAAACGTCATTGAACGCCATTTTGCGAGTGCGAGACGTAAGTTTGACAGTTCTACGGCAAACATTAGGTAAAACTTTACCCGCGTTGAAAGTAAATTTGTCACTTAGAATTTATTGGTGAGAGAAGCTTCCGTTAAGAAAAATTTAGAGTTTCAGTGTTAATTCTCTTCAAAAAGTACCTAAATCGAAGATGTCGGCATATAATTATTTTGCATGGAAGATGTTCGAGACAGCTAGAGCACGAGATGACTCTAATTATATATCGTGCCTTAGTAGTAAAGCTAGAAGTGTTAGCTAGAACAGACTTTTTTTATTAGAGATAGGTTTGCTCTTGTTATATTGTAATTGTAAATTTAAATGAATTTTAATTAAACAGCACACCAAATAATACAGAAATGAGCTAATATTATAAAAGTGTATTCATTGTTGGCCTATGATATTAATTAAAAACAAAACATATTTAACCCTCTTTAATTACCTCTACGATAATTATTAGCAATAGTTTCTAGTACATCTAAACCCCTTGTAGTTACCACTTGCCACTCCCTTTGAGTCAGCAACTCCATCTCTCTAATTCTAAGTTGCTTTCTCTTCAATTCTATATAATCCCGATGTTGCTCTCACATCGAGCAACATCGGGTAACACGCATTTAGTTGTAAAAATAAAATTTTCTATGTCTTCATATTATTAATTTAATTTCTTCATTTTTTTTACATATTTATATTAAACAAAACATTTCAATACAAAATACAATATCTTCTCAAAATCTTAAAACAACTGACTTCTATAAATTTTTCCTGTGAGCTCTTTAAAACATTACACTCTCATTTTTCTTTTTATTCTTTATAAAAACTGCCAGTATTAAATTCCATTAAAAAAACTTCCAACAGTAAAAACACTAAAAACTGGAAGCACACGCAATATTTATAAACAGACCAAAGAAACAGACTATTATTAACAATTCAAATTATAAGCACGTCTGACGTTATATTATAATCCGCTTAAATGTGATACACAACTCTAGTCAGTGAAAAAGCAACTGTTAACTACGTCCTCAGTTTGGCCAGTTTATTGTTGGACTTCACAGAGCTACCAAATTACAGATAAAAATTATCGACAATTGCCCACTATTGTCTGTGAGGAGACGTCAATCGCAAGTCATACTCGATTGGAACTGACACTCGCATTTACTCGATGCTCTCTGTGCATAGAGTTTCTTCGATTGACTCGATGGTGACGTATTTTGATGTCATTTGTAAAACTCGCACTAGACACTCTGGTTAACATTTTTACTATGGTTAAAATGTTTAGAATAAATTATAAAGACTAAACACACCAATGTATGGCTTGTGTTTTACATATCAAGACTAGACCCAACTTTGAAATATTGGTCCTGCTGGAAATCAAACCCGGGGCCCCTGAGTCAGAGTGCTAAGGCAATCAGTTTAACCATTTCATAGAATACGTAGGCAACTTTTCAACGTTTTCAATAACATTTCTTATTAAAACTATGCAAATTTATTAACTTCGCCGCAGTAATAACTTTGGCTTAAGTAGTTTTTAGGTTTTAAATAAAATTTAAGAACTAGCTGGCGCCTGCGACTTCATCCGCATTAAAAAAGAAAAAAGTAGCCTATCCTGTACTTCTAAATGTTTATCTGCCAAGTTTCATGAAAATCTGTTAATTCGTTTAAGAGTTATGGAGGAACATACATACTTACCGAAAAAAAATCTAAAAATCGTCAATTTAGTTTCAGTATCATGTATAGAGCCTATATACACGATATTTCTGTAAACAAAGTAAATTACTCCATGACCGACCCCTACAGATTTATTATTAATATTGATTCTTACTTTACTGCAAATAATATCGTAAATAGATCGTCGGAGTATAATATGTATGTACCGTTGAAAACGAACGCGGGCGTCTGCACGGCAACTGTGGAAACCGGACATGTGCTGTGTTCCCTCCGTGGGACATCGCGATATTGTTTCCAATTCTCTTTTTTGCTTTTGTTTCGCAAACGGGAACTCGGGTGGTTAGCACACATCGGTGCCTTCGATAATTCTATATTGTCATATAGTAGGTAACTGGGACAGGACAAAAGTGGGACATTCGCAGTCTAATCAATTCGAGCCAATATTAAAACTAGAAGAGTGAACTATCCACACAATACTTTTTTTTTCATATGGATGAATTGAACATTCGCATTTCAGTATAAGATTGACACATATTGATTTTGGTTATTCAATCCGAATCCAGATTTAATAGTTTGCCTTAAATTTATTACTATTAAATAATTATAGACACAGAATTCTCAAAAATATATGTTTTTTGCCATCAAATATAGATTTCCCAGTTCCCTTTCTCTGATTTTTGTCATCAAGAGCCTGTTTCTTTTTGCATATTTATCCAGATTCTCATTAACATGATTCGATATTTTAGACAGTAATTTAACGTTACTTACTCGTACTTATTACCGAGCTTTAAAATCTTTTGAGCTTTCAACACTGGAGAAAAATCTACTTTAGTAATAAACACGAGGGGATATCGGAAGTACAAAAGTGATGCATGTTTTTGCATCGATACTTTGTACTTTCTAAAAAGAGCAGTCGTGTCAAGCTGGAATTTCAAGCTTTGAAGCTTGAAGTATTTATTATTATTATTATTATTTATTTATTATTATTAGTATTTATTATTTAGTATTTATTTGAATAGTTTAAATTTTAGTAATCCCAATTTGTACCTTAAAAGTGTAATTTTGTTATTACATTTTAAAACTTATTTACGTTTAAATACGAAGGGAAATAGGAAGATATAGTGAATTTATATATATATACTAATTCTGTACTTTATTATGCTTTAAAATGGCCTATTATCTCTCCGTTATTCTATTAAGGCGGTCAGTAGTAAAACCACTAATATCACGGGTAATGAACTAATAAATGGCCACTATAATAAATAACTAATGTTCCTAAGCCTAACCGCCTACTTAACCACGTATAATATTAAAATGACACGCCGGACTGGTAACGTACCTATTACTTTGAAAAATTCAGCGAAAGCGCGGCCGAAGTCGCTGCCAAAAGCTAGTTTTAAAATAAATATTTAGTTTAATGTCGGCAAAATACACAATATTTTAATATATATTTATCAGCTACCTGGTGCCCGCGACTTCGCCGCGTTTTATGTCTTATATAGCCTATGTCTTATTCTGATTTATAAGCTATATTATTGTAAAGTTTCATTGAAATCCATTCAGTACTTTTTGAGTGAAAAAGTAACAAACATTACATCCATCCATACAAACTTTCGCATTTATAATATAAGTAAGGAAAATAGTAAGGATTAGGCACTAATGAACCGTTATTTCATATCTATATATCGAAACAATCCATTTGTAATAACCAATTTAACACCCAATTTTGATGGAAAAGGTAAATTTATTAATATCGAATGGGGGAACTAGATGTAGGTCACGTGCTAGTCATGCCTTTGTTCAGTCTGGATACTATAAAACAATATATTATCAACATTCCTGTTCTACTTTATACCCGTATAGTACCATTTTTTTATTAAAGGCATTCTGAAACTATTTAGTGTATTACAATATTGGATTTTCGTATTTTTTGCATTGTATTTGTTTTCAACTCTACCCTTCTACCATACATTTCTAAAATATAAAACCAAAAAGTTTACATCTTACAGCTATGTAAGGGCTTCTGCAAATTGTTATTTATTTATCAATGAAATTATTTCCGAAGTATGAAATATGCTTTGACGTTTTTAAATAACAAGAGCGTAAAAAAATTATATGGGAATATTGTCAATGTCATATTATCAATCTTTTTCAACCTACTTCCAAAAAGAGGGAGTTCTCAATTCGACTGTATTTTTTTAATGTTTATTACTTCAGAACTTTCGACTGGGTGAAACGGTTTTGATGATTATTTTTTTATTTGAAAGCTTGTGCTTCCCGTGCGGTCCCATTTCAATTTGGTCCAGCGGGCCTATTCTCTATCTGTGGTTTTCAAAACGTGTCGACTTCAAAGTCGACATTATATAAGAAATAATACTTTGTCAAACTAAAAACCACACAATAACGCGCTAAGACATGTATAACTATGGAAAAAACGTCGTAGACATTTTGACATGTGCTTAGTGAATACCAAAGTAGACAATTGTCGAGTCTATAACCGCATCGAGTCGATAACCACAGCAAAACCACACTTAGAGAATACGGGCCCAGTTCCGACAATGGCATCCACGAGAAAACGGTTTGAACGCGGGCAGCAGCTAGGTCTTTAATAAAAATCTATTTTACGCTCTCGCTAGCGAGTGCATCACAGCGATAAAGATGTCAGGCGTTATACAAATAAAATATATATTTTTTCGTTATACTAATAAAGTGGCAAGCACCAGCTAATATACCCATAAAAGGAATCTAAAAAAACATCTTATCATCGAGGTGTAAAATTTTCACTTATCTAGGTTTAATATTTTTCACACACAAATGCAAAAGCTTACTTGAGGTCTAACAAAGGTTGCATAAAAATTGCTAACTTCAACACTAACCAAAGGAATTTAAAATCACACGACACGTCTGCAAAAATTTATTTGTCACTAAAATTTTCTATATCTACATCGTTCAAAATTTCGTGTCAACAATTTTGTAATCAATAAAACATTTTAGTACAGACACAGGTGTGACGTAAAAAGCCCGTAACTCTGGTTGATCGTTAAAGGGGCTTTTATGCGACGACGCTGTCGGTTACAGGGACAAAGAACTAAATATGTCAGCTGATACCGGACGATCGGTCAATTGGCTATTTGACAAGATTTAAAATATGCTACAAATTGTGGTTATCCTATCAGAAAATAGTGTAAAAAAACATAATTATGTCACTTTATTTTAAGCTAAATTATGTATAGTTTTTGCAAATTATATGAAAACAAAAATCATAACTTGAAATTTTATCTTGGCGCCGAAACGCCCTGTGATTGGTTGCAACCCTGATGACGTCATACGCTAGTAAACATATCAGACATAGAGTAATATAATGTATATAGTGTTTATTCACTTAATATTAGTTTTCTGTGTCATCATTCAGTTCTATTTGTTTACTAGGGTGTGACGTCACATGTATGAAAGACCAGCGCCATTACAGAAACAGCGTTTTTGCGCGGTTTTGGAAATTTAAACTTTAACATTGATTTTTATTAATACTACAGTAGATCTCCGGGAAATATCAATGTAGTGTGCTTATTATGTAAAATAGAATAATTTAAAACGATTTTCTAAAATTAGTCAAATAGCGGATTAACAAATCCGCTGATCGGTCAGTAAACACACTCACTCCCATAGAGATTTGAATATATTTTTTGTGTTTCTGTGGGATATTGGCATTTCAATAAAATATTGTATGGTTTTCTCTTGGGATATATAGAATCCTATTACCTATTGAAATGTTTTTAGTTCGTCTCAAGTGAAATATTCATTTTAATAATCGATAATGCAATGAAACATTCATAAATATATATTTTTTCATATAGCTGCTCTACCGTGATCTCACCGCGATATAACTAGCGAACTGACTACAACATTAAATTGCTGAGATTTATTTTCACGGGAGCAACGAATCGTAAAGCGCAAAAATAGTTTATATTTAAATAGGCTTCAATGCTTTTATTTATAATAATGAAGTGTATTTTTAATAGAGATATTTTTCATTCATAAATTACTTGTTCATTTTAATGAAAACAAAGTATTTGGCGAGGAGTGGCAAAGAGCACACTGCGTTCCGCACCATTAACTGGCAACTGTCTGGCATCAGTAGACAAGCTTCTATAGCGAAACAAAAAAATATTTTTAATGAAGTATTTAAATAAAAATATTTAAAAACCTCTACCAATTGCAGTTTTGAGAAGAATAAATTTACTTGTTTCAGATACAATGGGATATGAGGTCACTCGTTCAAATATTTAATCAGCACTACCGATCCACCGATCAAATGTCCAGGTAAATAAGTAATGCATATAAGACTAAAAAAATATATATTATAGACTAGTATTTCAGTCAAGTGATAATGATGTGTTCTCGCCATCAAATATTAAAACCCTCCCTTATAGAATTCAGTGAGTGAGTAAGGGATGTACTCGCCAAATGTCTTGTTTTAAGTACTTTTGTAGTACCTCGTACTCGTTTGTGTTAATGGGCGACGGAGCCACCTACTATCAAGTAGAATGTCAACCTGTCTGATAAACTTTTCATTAAAAAAGTTGCTGCATTGCTACTTTGCTGTTCTGCCTACTATTGGTACTATGTTCCATTTTGAACGCTAGTTTAAACTGGCCAGTAGCCAGTGAGACTAGAACTAGCCATCAGTGAAAGCCAGTGACACTTTTATCATTGATATTTAGTCCGTAATATAACCAATATCTTCTTTGTGTGGGGCCAAAGATATTTCTCAAAAATTTTCAATAGGTGCCTACTTCACACGTGTTTGTAAAATGTATTTATTTATTATACCCTCATCTTAGCAGATAAGTGTGAACAGAAATCGCTACAAATGGATCTTTCATAGAAAACTTCGCAATTATATCTAAATATCGCCTAATAAAATTATATTATGAATTTAAACAGATTTCACTTTCTATTGCAAATTAGAAATCCAATTAATGAGATAGTTTTATGTATAGGATTTTTATTCGCATTTAAATAGCTATAAATTCAATTTAATGCCTACACATATATAGACAAATGTTCGCATCGCGTGTCTTGTCGAATTATCACTTGGTTCAACACGATATTACATGCTTAAATGAAAGCTGGTGGCTAATCCACTTAAAAATTAATATGAACTGCCCTTTATTACGTATCAATGAAGACATGCGATCTTTTGTAGAAGTATTTTTCATAAATTTATTGCAGAAATAATGTCTGCTCTTCTTTATACATTTCTTAGTTACAATAATTATACTAAATTATCAGTATATGCTAATATTATTAAGAGGAATTTTTTTTTTTTGTTTTCGTTTGTTTGAAATTGAATAGGCTCCGAAACTACTGGACCGATTTGAAAAATTATTTCACTGTGTACAAGCTAATATTATCAGCAATACATAGGCTATATTTTATAAAGGTACGCGGACGAAGTCGCCTGCAACAGTTAGTTAAATATATTTAGTGACCCGCGTCTTTCAGATTATTATTTTCAGATGCTAATAAGAAGAATGTTGGTTGCCGACTAGTTTCTGAAATATAATAAAATTGAGCCTTGTGGCGAATCAACAACAATAAATTCTTATCTACCTGTTGTGAATTTACATATTTTTTAACGTGACGTAACAACTTTGTGACGAATCAACAATGACTCTATATTATAAGGACTCACGACAGTCCATCTTTAGGCGACTTTGCTGCTATTGCTTGTCCGTGGTCTGCTCTTTTCAAACTGGAAATCCCGTATAGCGACAGTAACCATACTTTTTACCCCGTTTTTACCCCGTAAGAAATTTCTTGATTTATTTAAGAAGATACATTTTAAAAAGCAATTTTAAATCTAGAATGCCTTTAAATAGATTGAGTAAAGAGCGGGTTTGGTGAGATGAATCACAGTGGAATCGACTCAAATAAATTTCCAACGTTGGCTCATTGTCTTACCTATCGCAGCAGTCGTCGCTGACGGGCTTCGACGTTGAAATATTTGCAGCAGGCCATCTATCAAGCTCCTTTACTACATAAACGTTGATTAAATTGCTCAACTACCGTTTCAGTAAAACATGAATACAAAGTAAAGGGTCAACATTTTAGTAGTCTTCCTACAAAGAAAATCTCAAGAAATATCCATTTCACTGTTAGTTTATTTCAACGCTTCGACTAGAGAGTTCAGTTATCTTAACTAATATTATGATACTGCAAATAACCATTATCTTTGTATTGGCGTTATCTAAGTTCTCAATGTACATAAAAGCTCTATTTTAAATAGACATAAAATTTTGCACTTTCCCAACACATTTTTGTTTAAGTCAATACAAGACTAGAAGTCGAATATTATTATAGGATTTCATTTGTTCCCCTCTCCTTTTTTGTTATTGCCAAATTTTCTCTGAATTAATATTTCATCCAATTAATATTCCTGGTCGGAGGACCCAGGCATGTTGTTTCTGGCCGGTCCTGTTGGAAATTATGAGGGAGGCCTATATATCCAGCAGTGGACCTCTTACAGTTGAAATGACGATGATGACCTATATTGTATAATGACCTAGACAAACAATTTAAGGTTAACAAAAAAAATTTAAAACGTGGAATCGAACTCAAACACATGTGAAGTAGGTATCCTCAAGAAAATAACACTATAATAATAAATATATTGAGCGAGCGCAAAATGCGGAAAAGGCTCGTGAACGTCTTAGCGTTAATGGATGGTCTGTTTTTTTGTAGGGCGTGGGCGTGAGATGGCACGAGCGGGCATGCTGCACAGGGGAGGAAAAAATGGAGCCGAGTAAGTATTTAATGTACCAAATTTGCGCCATAATTTGCTGTGTTCTTCCACACAGACACTTTTATAGTGTCCTCGCTGTTACTGTCAAAAAAGTGGACAAACTTATGTAAAAAGGAACCAGAATTGTCCCTTTGATGTTCATTGCTGAACACAGTGAGTGTAATTAATAGTAATTATATAATAACTAGACTGATATTAAGACAAAATAATACGCAGGTTTTAGAAGCAATAAAATCAGTGTGCCAAAGTTGGAGGAAAAGTTTAAGGACGATTGAGTTCACCTATATAGCTATTGTGTAGTTGTAGTTTCTGCTCAGAACTCGCAGATATGTTAGCTGTAGTCTAGCAGCTTATTTTAGCTTTCGAAAGTTAGTTTAGAAACTTGGATTGCAATATGGTTGGTTCTCCATTTAAGAATTGTTTTATATTTTTAGAAGCTAATCGCGGTCTAATCACTTCAGAATATTTTCGATTTCATGTGTAATTTGAAAATAATGATCACATGTTCTAAAGGCGAAGTTAATTAAGAAACTCTAATATTTGAAAAAAAAATTAAAAAAATAAAGCTCACTTGTACTAACTTAGCAACAATAGGCGATAATAGACGGTTCGTCTTACGACTAATTGCGGGGACTCCCCGAAGAAAGAAGAGACCTATCACACCTGTCCAAATTCCAGAAAACCAAATTCTAGGAATCCATTAAAAATCCACAGAAAATATTTGATGAAATATACTTCTAATGATTATAATTGCGAAACTCTTATCCTTGAAGACGGCTGACACGTTTCCCATAACTTCAAGCCGTCAACGGCTTCCGTTTCTAGACAAGATTTAGCACTTAATGATACACGAATTCACTTCTACACTCAAGTTTATTTACTTTACTAATACTTCATAGAAATCACATGGAAAAATTATTCGATCAAACTGTTATACTCCTAATAAGTTATTTCGATAAGTGTAAAGGTTACCCGCGAATTTTTATGCCTATAAAATCAAATGCTGTTTGCGTATGAACACAGCGTATATATCGCTGCTTAAATACTAAAGAGCCACAAATCAAAATTACACTTTTTTTTTATTAGATATATATATCAAATATATGCATATTAAGCGCATTTTTAAGTAGCATTAAATGTTTTAAGTGCTTTTATAATAAATTGAATACTAGAGGAGATATAAGCATATAAGTTACTTTTTAATGTATAGAAAATAATCAAAATATACTAAATCAATCATCATCAATACTAACAATAAATCTGTAACTGTAGGTATTGTATGTATATTCGTCCATAACTCTTAAACGAATTAACTAATTTTCATGAAACTACTTTTTCTTTTCCAACGCGGAAGAAGTCGCGGGCGCCAGCTGGTATTGAATAAAACAACCACAAAACAACCATAAGTCTTTTTGCTACCTACAATATGAAGGATTGTGATTGTATTTTTGAATTTTTTGTTTTATGCCGCTTTAGTTTTTAAGCAGCGATATATTAGCCCTGTTTAATTTAAACTTTATGATAGCACGATTATGACACCCTTATCGCGAAGTGTTTTATAAGGGCAGTCCGTAGCAAAGGCGGGCAGAGAGAGACAGGGCTCGCGGGTGGCAGGTGCACAGCTGATGGAGCAATTACTTACTTTAATATTTTTAATGTCGGTCTCCTGAGGCTGTAGGCTTTTTCCCATTCGCTGATAAAAGTCACTATTATTCGCAAGCCAACCGTTATTACGTTCGAAATCACTCGTGTGCATACACACATGTTTATTTTTTATTTTATCGTAGCAATTCTCTAGAAATCAGACTTTTGAGTTATTAACATTTTTTTAAAGAACCGGACAGACACATTTTGCCAGCTGTTAAGTTAAAACTGTCACCTCCTGCCTACATTTTTTTTATAATAATATTAAATTAGCCTTTTTCCCGCGACTTAGTCCACGCCCCATTTTTTCTTTGATGTTAAAACATTTACTCAATCTTTATTGCTCGTATATTTTTGCCAAGCGTTGAATTTTTTTTTTATTTCTATTTGGTCCCTCGGGAACAGTAGTTTTTCTGGATGAAAGGTGCCCTATTTCCTTTTCTGTGTCCCTGAAAATGTGTAATTTAAAATTTCCCGATGAGCATTTGAATAATTAAGACATGAAACTAACAATCACCTCCGCATTTATAATCCTTACATATTATAAAACAAAATATCCGCCGCGTCTGTCTGTCTGTTCGCGGTAAACTCAAAAACTACTGCACCTATTTTCATATTGTTTTCTCCAACGAATAAAGTGGTTCTCGAGGAAGGTTTTAGTATATAATTTAAAAATAAACGCGGGCGAAGTCTCCGGCAGCAGCTAGTATTATAGTTAAAGTTAAAATTTTTATCTTAAATGTCGTACAAGTAATTAGTTTTTATGCTCACCATTTCGGCCTCTAGTTGAGAGTTGTTAAATGGAACCCGCGAGGCTAATGAGAGAAAACTTTTAGGTGAGCAGAAACAATACCCGCGTTAGTGAGTTACACAACACAGTGCATCTGCTAGATTCTAGACGGCGAGTGCGGCGCATCTGTCTTGACGTTTTGCACCAAACTTTGTAGACGGTCTCCCACAGCAAATGTGACATCGCTGCTCCTGTGGTTGCATTTCATTATTAACAATTTTCATGACAAATTTAAATAGTAACATTTAAGTAAGTACCTTGCATTTATCATTTGTAAAATGCGGTCCTATAAGGCGCTGGCGTTCCAATTGATGTGGAGGTGTCTACCGTGGCTTGGCTACCTAGAATGAAACATATTTTATTTGAAAACTAGCTTGTGCCCGCGACTTCGTCCATAACCTATCCTGTGTCCTGTACGTCTAAATATTTATCTACCAAGTTTTATGAAAATCAGTTAATTCGTTTAAGAGTTATGGTGGAACATACATATATACATTCAGAAAAAAATTCTAAAAATGGTCAATTTAGTTTCAGTATAATTCAGTATGGAGGCTATAAACACTATCGTCTCTGAAAACAAACTAACTTACTCCATGACCAACTCTTTACAGATTTATTAAGTATTGATGACTAGCGAACCGCTTCCGGCTTCGCCCGGGTGCAATTTTTATATATAAAAATCGCCCTCGTTTATCCCTCTTTCCAAATGTAAAATCCGAATAATATTAAAAAACTGACTCTAAAATTGTTAATGCTAATAATAATGCTAATAAAACATTAATAAGTGTGCAGCAATAAAACATTTCTTCTTAAGCTAATCGTTAGTGATGATAGAAGAATGGGAAAGTCGTATCAAGGCTTTTATAAAAACGTGGTTATCTATATAATATTATAAAGAGGAAAGATTTGATTGTTTGTTTGTATTGAATAGGCTCCGAAACTACTGGACCGATTTGAAAAATTCTTTTACCATTAGAAGCCGACATTATTCCTGATGAACATAGGCTACATTTTACCGCGGGAAAATGCTTCATTCCTACGGGAAATCTAAAATAAAAGTAAATACCTAGCGGCTTGGCCCGGCATACACTTGACAGCGCCATCTATACAGAGTCAGGTGAAGCAACTAACATGGCAACTGCTTGGTGATATTTTTAACTCCACGGTAGATGGCGTTTTATACTTTTCAACGCGGACGAAGTCGCGAGCACCAGGTAGTTGAAAATATAAGGTTTCATTCTCAAATTCACTTCGCTATTAGTTCACAAAGTTGAGTTAAGTACTTACCTAGTGTCCGTCTAACCTCTACTGCCTCCCACCCGCGAAGCCTTCGCGTCCTGCCGCTGTGTCTGACCCACACCCCGCAACATTGTCTCACTTCAACTCGCCTGGACTAACTTTAAATTGTTACTTGCAACTTCGCTTCCCACTCAAATGAACTTTATTTGTTTCTTGCATACCTACCGCTTTCCGTCCATTACGACTCTTGCGAAGAAACTTTTATTGTTTATTCAAATTAAAACCATTTGTGTACCATGGTGTAAACCTTAAACTCTTTTTATTTACCTTAAAACTGGTAGCTACTGGTGACGAAGAATTATATTATATTCACTATTTGCCAATTTTTATACATTAATTTTTAACATGTTTTTTTTTTAATTAGTTCACGGGACGGATTGCGATCAAAATCATGAGTTAATAGACAAATCGCCCGAATTTATCTCGTTGGGTCGGGCGAATTGTCATGTTTTATTTTATTTATTATTTTTATGGACTGCCTCATATTGACCAAAGCCAATATTTTGCCCTAAATTGTGGAGATAGATTAGATAGCGCTAGTAGGTATGTGCTGACTAAGAGCAGACCAACGTTAAACAAACACGAGTGCTGTTGTATTCCGATTCTACATGCATAAGGGATGTCGTGTCTCTTAATTTCAATCCTCTTTCCTATCTATTATTAACGTGAGCAATGTAATAGAGTGGTACTTTACAGATGGCAAATTCGTCAAACTTAAATTACGGCAATCAGTAGGTTTATTTAGATTGAGTAAACCGCATATTGGTGCGACCATTGTTAAGATCTAATTTACGATCCACCACGTCCATCGTAAATCACTATCTTGCCTTTACGTGGTAAGGAAATAGCTCATAACTTTGATTGCCTACTCAATGTACAAGGTCTTCACCTTCTCGTGCCACCACCACCGATTCAGATTACGAGTCAACTTGCTTATATGTATAGTAAAATATACTGACCACCTTTGAACTTATGTTTTGCACACTTTTATCGCATTTGCACACTAATAGCAAGCAGCAAGCGAATTATTCTTAATTATTTTAGTCTTGAAAAAATTGCGTAGATACTGTAGGTCTAAATTTTATCAGTATATATGTCTTTCCCTAGTTTTAGCTGGCTAAAACAAGTTTTACAACCATTTTAGTTTTTGTACGTAACTTATTTAATTTAGATGTATTAATTCATGAACCATACTAAAATAATTTTGCGGTTGAGCGGAATTTGTACCTAACTGAAGTAGGAAATTTATAACATCACGACTATTATTTTGATACAAGTAAACAATATAATTTTATTATTATTTAATAGTCAGATCCGAATTTGGGTGTTAACGCATCACATTCTACGGCGCACGTTTTTAAGAGACTCGGGTCGTGTGATTTATTCTTAAGGAATATCGCATTCACTGGTCGTTCAGAAGTGGGTCACTGTCCCGTGAAAGTTTCCGCGAATGTGGTCCGTCGGGCCATTACCGGAGTCGATCAAAGCAGCCGCCATCCTCAACGAGAGCCCTTCAGAACTCTCCACGGTGCGTTTGTTTTATCCTCTAATTTTATTCCCCGGTACACGCAACTTTTATTCCAAGGGTGTTTTAATTTAGTATCAGAGAGCACTTGAATCTATTTCGCTTTGAATATAAGTACGACTTGTTTCACTTAGCCAAATTTATTTTTTAATCATCCCGTTTGATGCGCAACCGTTGACTGGATATCGAAATACCAAACTTTGAACGCAACGTGAAAATCAATCATGCAGAGTGGCTGGTTAATTATGAGGATACTTGCCTTAATATAATTAATTAACGGATGATGTACGCCATAAAAATAAATTTAAAAGCGTATTTGAGGCGGATAAATTTAAAAGACTGTGCAGGCAGCGTGTTTTAAATTTATTTTTTAATGCAGGATTTATTGATGTAATTAAGCTGTTCATTAATTACAGTTTCGAACTGTGAATCAGTTAGTCTTTTTTAAAATATAATAATCCATTTCACAGTCATAAATTACCCATTACAGTAAACCCCTTATAAGAAGACCACAGTAAAGTAACAACTGTTGTGTCTGTATGTCAGTCACACATGTTATAAAAAATCATACATTTACATGATTCCGTTACGAACATTTAAATTTCTGATAAATGGTCACAAAAGCTAATAATTTTCTATACAATAAATAACAAACTTCAGAGAATTCGTGTATAGGAGAATAGAAAGCGCTGCAAATTCTCATGTCTCGTGTGAGTATAATAAAAGTGTGTTCGCAAAATGTACGCAATTCAGCAATAAAAGAAAATAATGCGCACGTCGGGGTCCGTTCCAACAATTTGTTTAGGATCCGATATTGTGTTGGTGACTGGACTACTGTTTGGGGAGCATCACAGGAAATTCCACTGTTACAAAAATAACAGTAACTGCGAAACATCGACTTCTAAATTGAACCAGCTGTAACTGACTAATATTCTAAAAATATTCTACAATTTCTGTATAAACCTGCATATTTTATTGGGTTTTATCGCTGGACAAATGTCTCTCCTATTTTTAGTACATCACGACAACCCATTGCGGATTGACAGGACTTAACAAGGTCTGCGAAAATTTATTGTATTAGTCTAATCTGACGCGTTTATTGTCTTATATTATTTTTATTATTTTTATTGATATTTCAAAGAGTGGCAGGCAAGCTGACGGTCCACTTTATGGTAAGTGATTACCGTCGCTGAAAGGCACGATATACTCCAGAGGGATTTAAATAGTAAAAAAAACTAGGAGCATATGGAATTATGGATCGACGTTTACAGCCAAGCCATCATCGCGTTGAACTCTCACTGATTTAAAGAACTCGTAAACAAATAAATCTGGTACTTCAATGCTTGTATCTTGTTTACAATACTAAAGTCAAAAGTAAACTCGAAAATACAAAGTTACCTTTAAAGCATAAAAATATTACTTTTATGAAATTCAATTTCTCTCTAATTTAAAAATTATATTTTGCTTTTTTGCCTGTCCTTTGACAGTAAATAATAATTAAAAGATATCTAAGTTGTGTACTTGTGTATTATGTTTAGTTATTAAATAAAGTGTGGGGCATACTGTCGCACATTTTACTGATTATTTTTATAAAAAGTCACAACGAATCCTTCTCATTCTATGGGAAACAAATTAAAATTGCTTTCATTCAACCGTTATCGCCATGGTTACGCCATATTTCAATTTTGCCAAATGCAGTACAAGTGATTTCCGACGTCTGATAGCTATTTCGCCATGTCATTCACCTATGTAATAAATACATATAGTTTATACACATATTGAGTTCTTTGCAAACGAAATTTATTTTATTTTGTTTATACTAACGTTTCACATACATAATTTATACTTATACCTACATACAATACATATACTAGAAAGTATATGTATACGTATTACGCTGCCGAAGTGAAAACATTAAGAGTTCTTGGTTTAATATCACTTGAATAATCTGCAGTTAACTATGTGTAATGAACAATCTTTGATAATTAGTTAATACGTATAGATTATCTGATCGATTATCCATTTGTACATTAATTATGTAGGCGTCTAACTCAGACACAGATGGTACTAGTACCTAAGGTATGGGTTCAAGTGTTTATTGTCTAGCTAGGTGAAGTGTGATTTTATACATTGATTATCAGGCAAATGGCACTGATTTTATCTAATGCTTAGTCCAATCAATGTTTATTTGGTTGATGCTTTGAGAGGATACAGTAACTTAGATAAAATTCAAAATTTCAACCTACTTATTGTTGATGTTTGAATAGTAACAGCAACGCTTGAGTATAGGAACGTGATTAGAGTATTTTTCCTTGGCACTCTACATTTTACCTTGACAAAGTATTTATATTTTATAACAAGCTGTTGCCTGTGACTTCGCCCGCGTTGAAAAAGAAAAAGTAGCCTATTCTGTGTCCCGTACGTCTAAATGTTTCATGAAAATTAGTTAATTCGTTGAAGAGTTATGTAGGGACATACATACATACATACATACATTACATACATACATACATACATACATACATACATACATACATACATACATACATACATACATACATACATACATACATACATACATACATACATACATACATACATACATACATACATACATACATACATACATACATACATACATACATACATACATACACTTACAGATTTATTATTAGTATTGATTGATGAAAATTTTTATATTATGTTGGTTAATAAAAATTCACAATAACAACCAAATTAATTAATTTAAATAATTAATCTTAAAAGGATTTAAGATTAAGAGTTTTCACTCTTAATTTTTACATCTGTTTTATTCCTGCTTGGCTCTAATTTCAAATACAAACATTACAGTTACTTTTTTACTCAAAAACTATTTTACGTTTCTTTGTCTAAGCAAACGTATATATAGGTAGGTATGTTCGTTCCTGAAGAACGAATTGAGATAAAAACGAAGAATCAGTAAGTGAAGTAGCTCATAAATGTATGATGAAGTAGATAATAAAGAATACCTACGTAATAGAAAAAGGGCTATAAAATCTAAATATTCGCAAGCTACGAGAATTCGGTCAATTTGTTTAGGACCCGAAAATGTCTCGTTTATAAAAGCGAGCGACGTTAGTTATTTTCTAAGTAAAGACTGTTCAACATTGGCTCAGCTGTTTGTGAAGAGCAATTACTACAAAAAATTGGTTTAAATGCAAATAAACTGGAAATATCTCAGACGTAAAGTTGCGAAAGTATCTAAACCTTTCTTATGCGTACAATGTTTATTAATTTGGGCTTAGATATATAATGATATAGCACACATAGTTACTTCTAGCCACACCCCAGGCGTGTTTAGGGTGTGCTATGATTTAGTGGCCACTTCCTTAATCAGAAAAAGTGTTGTAACCGTAATGCATTTAGATAAGTTAAGCGTTCCTGTCCATATAGGTAGACATTAAATTATGCTACTAAATTATGCTAAAAATAACACAAAGTTGATTCATTATATTTATTGAAAAGAGATATTAATGTCCATAAGATGCGAACAGTTTAAGCCATGATGTGTTTGTGTATCGATTTTCATTTTACATATATTTTTTGTTTAACTATTCACAAGCTGCATTCGGTCGAATTTGGATCACTGGGCGAATAAGGATAATAAAACAACCTTGAAATAGGCTTTAACTGTTTTACACAACATTCTTTTCTTCTTTTCTATCAATTTTAATTTGAAAAGGATCAACAACACTTTTTTCACAGCAGTTTTCAATGATTTATTAGATTTTCTGTGAAATGACTTCAATCGAATATACTTTCATAATTCTCTTTTGCATACAAAATAAGCCTGAATTTTTTAAATATATAATTGGTATTACTGTCATAACAAATCTGTGGAAGTGAACGAAACAAGCTACGAGTGTGTAGGCTATTTATGTTATTATCCGCTTAAATTCCAAAACTTTTTTCACTATGAATTAGAAAATTCCTTTTTTTTAGGTTACAAGTAGTCCACATTATAACCTAAAACCATTGTGAAGGCAGTGAATTTATTCCTTGTAAACTATAGTGATGTTTTCACTGCTGAATTTCGACAACAAACCCATTTCTTGTCTACACCTATACACGTAACATGTATATATATTGTATACAACATAGGGAAACGTATTCGTGGCTACAGACGTCGTTGCCGGGGAAAGTGCTCGTGGGGGTTCCTGATGTGATGTAAATGCTATTATGAAAAATACGTAGATTTCGCGGCGACGGATATTCCTGATTACGTCTGCCTAGTTCATATTTTCCTCACGTAAATTGATATAAAATGCAGTTACATCTTGTATTCTTTCGCAAATCATATTACTTTTATTTCCACTTTTCGTAAGAACAAAATAATATTATTAGACTATCTGGTTGGTATATTTTTTTAAATTCAGTTCATTCCACTTTTTCAATTAAATTTTAGTAGTGCCACCTCTAAAGGCTCTAACCACCTCCTTACATAAGACCACCGTGAAATAATAGCATATGTGCTGTTGTGCTAAAGCTCATGTCCCTATACTAACTCCTTATACTTAATCCTATATAGTCGACAACACACTTACATCACCTGTAGCGTTGCTTGTGTTATTATAGGCAACGGTAGCCACCTACCACTATGTAAACCATAAGCCGACCTTAACGTAAAAAAATTAGATAACTGGATTTCTATATTAAATATGTAAAGATTCACTTCCCTCATTACATACTTACGAGTATATATCCTATACTTAGTACAAATTGTTACGTTTATCCCTACGTTTCTGCGAGATTTAATGTTGAATTGTTAATTTCACATTTACATTTCTACGGAGTCACAGACACAACAGGAGAACGGACTTTAGTTCTTAGTTCTGAGTTCATTCAATAGATGCTGCACGCCTTCTTTCATGGAATTAGTGACTGTGGCCACGCTTATCTTCCAATAGCTCGTGCCCGCGACTTCGCCCGCGTTAAAAATTAGTAAATGTCCTTTCTTGTATCCCTGACAACGTTGTATGCAAAATTTCATTGTAATCGGTTTAGTAGTTAAGGCGTGAAAGTGTAACAAACTGATAAAGTTACTTTCACATTTATAATATAAGTATGGATAGTTTACACAGGAACTTAGCGTCTAAGCCTGTTTCGAAATGATATTAAAAGATTATATTGGTCTTTTCATTAAGCTCTAAAATACTAGCTGCTCATAATAAACGTTTTGCGTTCCCGCGAGATGCGCGTGAAAGTCGGACTGTCCGCGCGGAAAAGTTCCATACTATTTTAAAATTAAATAGTGATAATTCACATGCCACACAAATATTCGCATAGTAGGATTTAATTTAAGTGTATTATTTAGATAAGCGTAAGCAGTTCTTTGCTGTGTTGTAGAGATTCTAAAAAAATTCTATCATATAATGATTCTATCAATTCCTAAGTGAGGTTATGCAAAACTTGGTACTAAATATCGCACCTTCGGTAAGACAAGGGCATAACTTACAATTTTTATTTTAAATAGGGGCTTATTTGATGAAGAATTGTTTAAAAGCAATATAAGCAGAAGAATACGATATTGAATGAAAAAAAAAAGTTTAAATGGCTCTCCTGTAAAATTACAAAGAGTGCAGTTGTGCCCTTGTCTTGTCGAAGGTACGTATATTGTAAGTAATGTCGACAACCTTCTACAAAGTTGCGAAACCCTAAGTATTCGCTCCACAAAACACGCTGTGACTATGGCCCTTATAAATGTTTCTCTGTGTCCTTATGTTTTCATTGTCTATGTGTTTGAAATACATATGTTGGTGTGTATATATAGCTTCAAGTAACTTTCACACGTCTGGACTGCAAAGCTTTAACACTATTACTCGTAGATAGACTAGACAAGTCCCGCCGTTAGAATATTATGCGGACTAATATGAATTTCATATATTCAATGTAATATGTTTGGTGTTAATGTAAAGTTATGTAATATATAAATAACACGATATGTTATTTATATATTATAGTCTTTTTTTTTCCAAGATGAAGTGCAAAAAGTCAATTTTTAGATTGCTTATTTAACACAAAAAGAGGTCTAATGTGAATGGTATAAATGTTAGATTATTGTACTAAAAAAAAATTGGAACTTAACAGTTTTAACGCGATTGTTCGCTTACTTATTTTAGGCTTATATTTTTATTAAGTCTTTAATAAAGTCGTGAAATAAAGTCCGTTTACGCAGACTAAAATTGAATAGTAAAATTCAAGACATGCAAGGCAGCGTTGGATCGCTAGATAATACGCGACTCAAACTAGGATATTGTTTCGTAAGAGATGTAAAATATTGCAAGTGTAGTTCTAAACATCTGTGACGATGAACATGAAGTAGACATATAAACAAACAACGACGCGGGACAAACTACGACATCACTCCAGTTCATGGCTAATTACGAGGGGAGACTACACGGGGCGGCGCGAGTCGCAGCCACCTCGCTTTCCCTGTCAACACTCGTACGAATACGCGTTACATGACTGGAGGCCACTTAAAGCCGCGTTCACACTGGTCGTTATTAAGTCGCCAACTGTAGTCGCCAACAGACCGCAACTCTAGTCGCGGTTCAGGGTACGGTCTCCTATTAAATAGAAAGAAAGAAAGACCGTACATGTTCGCTCGACGTCTGTACGCCAGGCACAGTATCATCGGTCATTACATATTATTATTGTAAGCGGATTATTCGTCACCTCGCACGATCGTGCGACTTGGCACCATACGATTTTGCCTAATATTTTTGTTATCAGCATAATGATGGCGTTTACAGGAGACACAGCTTTACTGATTTTCATGCATATTTATTTTTGGTTCACAATGTCCTGAAACTCCTGAATATTCTTCCGTAAAACATAGTTCCATTATTAACAGATACTCAAATGCTCCCAAAATAATTTGCCAATTTTCCATTTATAAACATTCGAATTCACAAGCCACCCTTCAAGCCTGTTAGTTTCTAAGTTCTTCTAAGAAACGTCGCAAGCTATAAAGCTTCTCAGAATTACAGTTTACCAACGAACGACCGATTTTCTAGGGGGGAGGAGGCAGCTGCCCCTCCCTGCCTGTACCTCGCTACGCCCATGTGTCTGTCTAGTTAAACGTTCGGCGTGAACGAGCCCTAACCCTAAATAAAACCCTTAGAAAGTCTTTTATGTTGTAATGGAAATTTAAATTTAGAATTGGACACACCAGCGTTGTGTCGTTTTATTTTACGAGCACGTCAACACTTGACGTTTTAGAGGTCGTAACGCGCGATTCCATTAGCACCTGGCTGTCAAAGCAAGTGTGATTAATCTAATTTATCCGTTTGAAGCTGGTAATTACACTCTCGGGATGTGGGTGGGTGGGGTGGTCTATTCTTTCAAGCAGTCGCTTAACGGCTAACCCCCAGTAGGTAGGCTCGACGTCGCCACTCACTTTCATAATTCACAACACATTAATTTCTTTGTCTGCTCTGCTTATGCTTTTTCAGAGCCTATTTTCTTTTCATACTTTGCATTGGCGGCCGTCACATCTCTTTTAAGTTAATGTCTGTGACATAGCAAAAAGAAGCTATAGATACCTTGAGATATCGATTCGCATTCATCCTCTGCTGCGTTTAATTAAAAGTAATTACAAGAGCTAACCATTTTGAAGGCTTCCAACAAACGTTGGGTTCCGCTAAGATTAGGGGAGAAATTGGTATTGCGATATTTCCCCCTCGTCTCTTCGCACATCCATAAATTTGTGTAGGTAATAGGTACCTACCTTCTATTCTATAGGTAGGTAGTTACACCCCTGGGATAAAGGCACGAAATTAATTTTTATTTACTGCCCTTTAAAGGCCAGCTTAAGTATGTGGTGACAATGATAGGGTTAGAACAATTCGCTGGGGTGGCTAATAGGTAAACGACCGTGATTATATTGATTTTGTCTCTCGGTAGCGAATTTAATCAAGCTAAATTTTAAAATTATTTTGAAGTAGCTTTTGTTCGCAGTTTTTATGTACTGCCTATGCTGCCTATTCAGATAAAGGTTTAACATAAAATTGTTCAAAAAGACTTGCACACTATGTTACCCCTGTGATAATTAAACTTGGTATAAATAAACTATTACACCTAACAAAATCCGCCTTCTATCTCTCTCCCTCTCTTAAACTTCAAGATATCCCTTTAATCTAAAAATAATCACAATAATTTCAAATGAATCTAAACCATTTCATATTTATACTTACTAATATATAAAGCTGAAGAGTATTTTTGTTTGGTTGTACGCGCTAATCTCAGGAACTACTGGTTCAAATTGAAAAATTATTTTTGTTTTGGATAGTCCATTTATCGATGTAAGCTAAGGCTGCAGAGAAAGCAGACGAAGCCGCGGGCACCACCTAGCTATGGCTTTTTATGAGGATTGTAATTAAGGAAAATTAGTGTAACAATCTCTTTCTTTTTCTCTTATTTTACTTTTCGACAGTTATTTAACTATTTTTTTTTTCTTTTATATAACTGCTTAAATAGAACTATATCTTATAAAAGACTTCTACATTTAATCATGTTTGTACAAGAAGTTGTATCAATTTAGATGTGCCATTTTTCTCTCTAAAATCTACATCCATGGCTATAGTGATATTAGCCATGGAAACGTAACAGATAGAGGAAGTTATGAATTCATAAATAATTTATGTATGGATTTTGTTCTAATGTTAACCATCATTTTCACTGTTACACGTTTTAAAGTGTGTTTTCATTTAATTAAGTTTGTACCGAGCGGACCGCTTTCATCATAATGCTAAAAGTTATCTATTCACATTCAAATTGTCCCATCGGAATAATCTCTTTTGATATGTTACCCTGCGTTACCTTATTTGCATTTTTATGGCTTTTTGGATGGGCAAATTTATCCATATTGGGCATGAAGACGGCTCATTCGCTCCTTCGCGACTCCCTATACCTATTTAGTGTTGTTTGCGGAATTAACACAATACCGCCAATGCAGTCGGCCGCCAGACAAATAAATCACGGAACTAATGCTTCAGCATCCGGCGAGCCTTGCGTTTATATTGTGCTCACTCAACAATTTGCTTAGGTACTTGTGTTGTATTGCGACACTGTCTCAGCTTTATTATAAACCCTGTTTGGATCAATCGATTTTGTGCAAATTTTACAAACATCCATACGAATATATCAATACTAATAATAAATCTATAAGTGTAGGTATTGTATATATGCATGTTTCTCCACAACTCTTAAACGAATTGACCGATTTTCATGAAACTTGCAAGATAAACATTTAAACGTACAGGACACAGGAAGGCTACTTTTTTCTTTTACAACGCGGATGAAGTCGCGCGCGCCAGATAGTTATAAAATAAATTGATTTACGGTCTAAAATATCTGTTTATAAACCCACGTTTAAATTATAGAGATTTGTTAAAATTAAACCTTTTTAATTTATTATGCAAAAAATTAGTAATAAAATGATAACATCAATATTGCCAGTTTGAAAAACAATTGATCTAAATTAATAAATTGCCAGGGTACCCCTTCTTCCTGTCATTCGTACATTATTACTCATTATGGCCCTCCATCGTGTCGGCTACAGGGAACGAATAGTTATATAGAATAACAAATATTAATAGAAAAGTATATAAACTACCAAGTTTCATGAAAAAATTTCATAGTATATTTTTTTATAAATCTTGAATACAGTGTGAATTGAAGCATTTGAGGATAAATTGAATAGAATTTACTGTTTTTTTTTTATGTCATTCAGTTTCATTTGGATAACGAGGGAAAAAATATTACATCAGAAGTGGTTTAGTGAATTTTTTAGTCCTCATTAAAACTCATTTGAACATATTAAGTAGTTTAAATGTTTATTACATTGAAAAACTCGTGATGTTAAATAGCAATATTTTTAATTGGAAACTTAAAATTTAAAATAAGCTAGAAACTCTAAAAAAGTATCAGTATACTAATTATACTTTGTATTCTTACAGTAGATAATTGACAACTTCAAATCAGCCATATATATATACGAGTTGGAAGAAATGTTGCTTAACAAAGAATTACTGTTACTGAACTATGTTATAAAGGCAATTCACAAATACGACCAAGTTGGTTCAAAGTTTTGAACAAAAAGCATAGTTTTTCATTGGCGCGTCGACGGTCGTCTAGCCTCAACAGGGATCGATAGAGTTCTTGCGACTCCCCAGACACGATCTTGCCTTTCTCTCTCTTAACTTAGCCGAAACCGAGATGAAATATGTATATCAAATCAAGTGTGGAATGAGATCAATACTTTCGTTTATTTTATTAATCAAAAAATTATGATACGTAACCGCAATCTGTAGCATTCGTAACTTTGGACACCGTGTAGGACATAAATTTTGTTGTGATATCTCGCCAGCCTGAATTAATTATTATTTCGCTACAGCAAAAAAATTAATTATTTTGCTACACGCCCTCCCCTCCACTGCACGTGTACGTTGGTCACGTACACGTAATACGTCGTTTTGATGATTGTCCCCAGATGATTTAGGATGAAAATTAAATGTTCCCCTCGAGCCAATAACAGGAGCTGTTAGCATGAAATATAATGTTATATTTACCAATTAACTGTATGTTAAAATATATGTAATAATATTGTAAATTTATAAAAGTTTGTGTGCAAGAGGTACCTAATTTTAACTGATAAAATTGGAGTAGATTTTTATAAATTGAATATGATTTAAAAAGTATATTTTATGGCGAATTCAGTTCATAAAAATGATAATATGTTTTTGTCTCTACGTGTTTCTGATATTAATTAATTATGTTTTTAAAGCTTCTTGTTTATTGGCTTAGTCGTACACAAAAAAATGAAGGAAAATTTAGTATTGTTAAGATGATATTGTTGCATTTTAATCATATCGACATTAATAAATTGAAAAATATTAACCAAGTCCCAACTAAAAGATTAACCGGAAAAAAGTTTAATTTAAAAACGCTCAAAAACTTAAACAAATCCTCTCTAAAACAATACTAAGAACCTGTATATAATTGCAAAACTTCCTAAATCGTAAGTTATAGTTTAGGTTGTAGTAGCTAATGTAATTTAACTCATAAATAAGTTAGTCTATAAATGCATACGTACCTATATAATATATACAAGTCGTACTCAAGAGTTGTACGATCTATGTTGACCCCTAAAATTGCTTTAAACCGCTGCGCTAGTCTAAATCGAAAAGGGAACGACAACCTTATCGGCTTGCACTAAAAATCCGAAATTGCTTGCGTGAAAAGCTATTCTGGTGGGGTGTTGTTACAGCTCGCGACATTTATTGGTAAGCTCAAGAGTTTATCTACAGTAAACTTAGAGAATTGGCTGTGCAACTAACTTATAGGGCATGTCGATGTGATACGAATTTAAATTTTATTTTTTCAATCAAAACTTCCAAAGAATTCACTGTCGATGTTCTCCCGATTTTGTATAAATTTTTCCTCACATGATACAATGTAATTTTAAATTTATTTATACACACAAACAAACAATAAATATAGTGGTTTTTTTTTGTGTGTATCTAAATATAATAAGGGACCGTCCATCTATTTTTTTCTTCATGTACCTCTCCAGTCTATTTCTCTGTCTGCAGTTTTGGTCTGCAGTCAATTTCTCAAATTTCTCCCCGTATTTCGCAAGTCGAAATAATTCTTCCAAGCTTTTAAAACCAATCCACTCTCTGATGATGTAACAACCTTCTTCTTCCAAATTTACGCTTTCCTTCTTGTTCCCTTCTACGTTTCCCGTCATTATTGAAAGCAGCCGGTATCTGTCATGTCACAAGAATAGACCCAAGTACGCTCTCTATCTAACAGATTCATCTCTATTGATTAAATATGTAGTTTTCGAATAAAAATCTAGTTAAAATTAAATACATACAAAGAAATTGAGTGCATAAAAATTGTTAATATTTTTTTGTCATATAAATAATTGTTGTTATCTATTAAGTACCTACACATGTGAAGAGTTATTAATATTCCAGTTAGCAGTAATTTTCCAGTATTTTATTTTTATTAAAAATGTTAAGAGTGATGATAAAATCAAAAATACACTACAACTCGACCCTTAAAATAATATAAGAACTGGGGATAAGGGATAACTTAACTCTCGACGTGAAAGTATTGTTATTAACAAAGTTGTTTCGGATTTCGTGTGTGTTGCCGCGAGGATAATATTAATGGTAGCAAGTTTAATGAAACAAAGTGACATGCTAAATAGTGGATTATATCATAAATGTTTTCAGAAAATATTGATAGATATGCCAGCAGTGAGGAAACGGTTATTTTTTGTATGTGATACGAATTTATATTTTATTTTTTCAATACGAGCGAATCAGTCAATAAATCAAAGTTAACTGTAAATTGTGTCTAATAATTTTTTTTTTAAATTAAGCATTGTTGCTTATGATATAACCAAACAGGCAGTTATAGGAGGACTGTAACAAAAGAAAACTCGAAAGCTAAGATTCGGTTAAAACTTCCAGACCAAACGACTTTAACGAAATAAAACTTTCAGAATCAACTAATTGGCCAAGTTTCGCTCTCTCTAAAACCAGAGATTTTAGTGGACTGAGAATTTTAAACTATACGGAAATCCCAGTTTTACTATTATTAGGTTTCAGGAACAGATTTAAGCAGAGGTCACAGATTCAAATGAAGGATCAACTTGCTAACTAAGCGCCCTACCTCACCGGGACGCCAAGGCCACATGGCCGACGACGTAGCCAACAATTTATATTGACATGTATGACAGATAACGCACTTGGCGACAGCTTGGAAGCGTTGCCACGAACGTCGGCGCTCTGCGTGAAGGCTGGAGGCTCTGGCAACGCGACGTCCCAGTAAAATGTATACGAGTAAACTGCGTCTCAGTGTCCAAACCGGTGGCCAGTTGGCCACAAGTGTTCCAAAATAAAAATATTTAAATTTTGTGTGATTTTCATTGTTGAAATTGGAGGTTCATTGTTGAAATACAAAACCGTCCATTATCTATACGAAAACTGACAGTACTGACTGACAGACGGTAGCCAAGACGTCACTGACCACTCAATTTGGCGACCGTGCCAGCGACGTGGCCGTGGCGTCCCGGTGAGGTAGCGCTCTAATAGTTTGTGCGAAAATAGAGAGCTTTTGCAACCCCAAGATTGATACTCGTAGATATGCGCCTACTTTTCCAGTGCACAAAGTCTGTATCGCTGTTAAGAGGAGTCGGTTCAGTTGTTACTGTGCGTACGTTCGGGGGTCGACGGCCGGGGGTGTTACGCTGGGGGGAAGCTTTGCACTTCCGCTTCACTGCACTCATTTCCGCATAAATAGTACCCACCTCATTGCATCAAGACGTAGCCCTATGATATTAACATGCAAAACTCTTCGCAGCACGTAGGCGTATGCTTCAATTTTTTTAAAAAAGTGTAAACTAAGAAGGTTTCAAATGAATAATTCTATATTCGGCACAAGTTTGTATGATCCTTACGAAGAAAGTAAACTCGTCTCAAAATTAAAAATAGATTTGAATCCGCCACAAGTAAATACGTGATATTGTCAACTCGTTACAAGTTTCAATTTTATATTAGTTTAGTACTATAGTTGATTTAATAAATAAGAAATATGACGCCAGACAACATATATGAAGAATAATTTATTCAGTCTTTATTGCTGTTGTAGTTTTGCCAGGCGGTGTATTTTTATTTTTATGATCCCTCGAGAACAATACTTTTTTCTGGATGAAAGTAATGTAGGTATGTCCTTTTCTGTATCTCTGACAATGTGTAAGTAATTGTGTACTTATCCAAAGTTTAATGATGATCGCTTGGGTGGTTATTCGTGAAAAGGTAACAGACGGACAGAGTTCTTTTACATCAATACTAATCTTAAATCTGTAAGGGTTGATCGTGGATTACGTTACTTTGTTTTCAGAGATATCGTGTTTATAGGCTCTATACATGATACTGAGACTATATTGACGATTTTTAGAATTTTTTTCTGTATGTATGTATGTATGTATGTTCCTCCATAAGTCTTAAACGAATTAACTGATTTTTATGAAACTTGGTAGATAAACATTTAGACGTACAGGACACAGGATACTTTTTTCTTTTTCATCGTGGATGAAGTCGCGGGCGCCAGCTAGTTTATAATATTAATATGGAGATATGATGGAGATGTGGCTGAATCGTGACGTCACTCTTCTTGACAAAATGATCATCACAACTAAACCTAACTTAATTTATTCAAGTAATACTAAATTAATGTAAAAACTTGCTTACAAAAAGCATAATTAAAAAGTCACGCGCGCTCATGTAATGAAGGTAAGATGTACTCGTACAAAGGTCGCGTTTCAAAAAGTTTGTAATGGATAAGTTTGAGTCAAAGGACAGATTTGAGTTAAAGTAGAAACGCAATAGAAGGTACTCCTTAAAAGTTTCGAAAGCGCAGTATATAAATATATATATGTATGTATAGTGTGGGTGTAATAAAACAAAGCAGGCCCGCGCCGCCCGTCGCCGCCGCGGCACTCATGCTGAGTGCTCTGCTTTGTGGCAGGCTGGGCGATACAATGCAATACGCGATACATACTTGTCTATACACGTACGTACGTATATATACATCTACACCATCTGACTACACAAATGTGCTAGATAGGCAGCGAACATGCTTACTAGACGAACGTGCCTGATGCTTAAACATTCTATTAAACTTTTCCCAGCACAACACAGCTTCATACACGCGATACATACGTAAAATGATAAGGAGTTTGTAAAAATGTCACATGAGGAAGTTTAAATTGTTTTTGGGTGTTTTAAAATTTCAGTACAGTTTTTAATGCTTAAAATAACAACCAAGGTCATTGCCAATAAATTTATACTTAAAGTTAAAAATTATATTTTTATATTCTTAACTTATATAAGTAAGTAAGTATAGACAATAAAACAAATCCGCATTAAGGTAGAGGCTTCCGAGCCGATGGAATCCCAGTGCATTGGACTTATATGTCATTAGAAGTGATTTTATTGATAGCGTATTTATTGTAAGACTAATCCGACGTTTCCCGGTCTCGCTCGCGTGCACATAGTACTTATTATGTGCATCTGTAATATAGTTTTAAAATACCTAATTATTTTCTGTATGATACAATATAATTTATAACAGCCAAATAACAGCATAAAAACGTGTTGAAACAAGAAAAAAAGCAAAGACTGTATTGACCAGATAAAAAACAAACTTACTAAATCCCTATAGGCTTATCAAGAGATGCCGTGAGCGTGCGCCCCTTCTCACGAAAGGGTTGCTTTGAACCCTTCCCTGGAACCACTTAGTACCATTGAGGAGAAGATACCTTTAAAATGACAAACCGGAGATTTATTTTATGCTGCTTAGTGCGTCAATTCAAATTTGAGTACATCTGTAATCCAATGCGGTATAATGTAGTCTATATCTTAAATTACATATCGATTTTAATCTAACAAAAGCATTAACCTCAACAAACTTTCTCAAACCCACGCTCTGACCTTTACAGAATTGTTTGGCTTGTAGCAGTTTGTGGAAAATATACCTACATTCACCTTCTCGTGGAACTTGAATAAAGTATTTTTAGTAATATTAATGTGAGTACAATGTTGAAATTGTAAAATACATATTACAGCTTGTTGTGTTGCCTGAATAGAGGAAAGTAAACGCATTTCCCATTATATGAAATAAGAACTAAAGATAGAGCCCTATGGAGGGCAGAATGACGCCGGTAAAACTACGACTTGCCTTATTAAAATCTTTACTAGTGAAAATTCCGAATTGAGTGAAAGTCTTCAAAAAATAAAAAGCAGGTTGAAATCACATTTCACACATAAGTAAACTTGGAGTATAATATTTTCAATAAAAAAAATAGCACTGAATACAAAATCTCAATACAGTAATCTGCCTAGCACACATGTTTATAAAACCGGCTTCACTGTTTTTTCGCACAATTCTCTCTATAGGTATTATTTGGTCTGAGGCATTTCCGAAGTAAATTTCAAGTGAGATAAGAAACGGGAAACAACGAGCTGCTTTAGATAAAATTAGCTTGATAGAATCACATCACTTGTGAATGATGTAACCATATCGTTACCTTCTAGTTTGGTTCTAATGGTGCAGTTAAAGGAAGTGTTCTCGAAGCAGCCAAGTGGCCCTCGTGAAGGAAATGAGTTCAATTTGCTATTATCTCGGGGAATTGACTGCGGCGACCTCGCTCGCCGCTATTTGTTCCACTGACTTATTTTGAATAAAATCAAGTAGAAAACATTGTTAATGTTAAAGCTATGGTTTCCTGGGCCCAATTTGCTCCATACTATGTGCTGTTGTGTTTCGGTGAGTGAGTAAGGGATGCCAGAGCCTATTACCCCATCCCCCCCTTATCCCTTATCCTTAATCCTTCTATGGTCGGCAGCGCACTTGTAGCACTTATGGCGTTGCTTGTGTTATAGGCGACGGTAGCTACCTACCATCAAGTGGACCGTCAGCCTGTCTGTCGACCTTAACATAAAAAAAAAAAAAATAATAAAATACGTTTTTCGGGGTACGGAACTTGCAAATATGTGTTTTTTAAGCTTTTTCGGAATATACTCGTAGATCAGACTTACTTATTTTATTATCTTAACTCGTAACAAACATCTTTGCTCGTTAATAATAAATAAGACTCTTATGTGCATCTTATTATAAATGGCTCTATCAATAGCTTATTATAACTACTAATTAGCATGATATGTATCTCAAACATGCAGTGGCTGAGTAGTTACGGCTATTCATAGTTATGGCTGAACATACCAATCTATATATTTACAAACAAACATAATTAATTGAAATAATACTCGCGTGTTAAATATGTGTCTTTTCCACTTACGTATTTTATAATTTCTGCATCAACGCAAGCCTCTTGATATTGGGACAGGATTCACATACAAAAATAGTTTCGTAACTTTAAGGAGGAAACTATTTGTGGTTACAGCGGGTGCGACGATGTACAGCGGTCGCTGGAGCTCCTGGACCAGGTGTTGAGCGAGTACGACGAAGGCGAGCCTCGATCGCTGGAAGCTCGTGCGCAGACAACGCCGGCCACGCCAGCCACGCCGGCCACGCCCGCCACTCCCGCTACACCGGCCACCGACGACGATTCGCCACTTGCGGGACACACATCCGAAGACGATGGATATATGAGCATGAACGGCAGAAGGTAATAGGACTCCAATAATAATATATTACTGCCCAGGCCGAGTAGATAGTATTGCAAGTACGAGGGGAGCGTGGCCACTAATTGCTATTTAAGCCCAGACTTATTATATTATACTGTTCTCTAACTTGCTAGGAAAAAATAGGCAAGTCCATATAATCAGAAATTATTTTTGCATTTGTCAGTCGAATTCTTCAGGAACGATGAAAAAGTCTTTATAAGGGCCGAGATTTCCTGACCAGCTACATTTAAAAAACATCACAGGGCTCTCTTATCTCAGTATTTATGTCTCCTTTTAAATTTCTAAGGGAACTTAGAGCTGTTTCTATGGGAGATATAACAGAGTTTAATGTTGTAAAATTTCAGAGCGAAATTCGCATTGGGTTTCCGTCCAACGGAAGAACGCGAGGAACCATCGCCCCCTGATCCGCCATCGCCCAACTCGCCTCCACCGCCAGAGGAAGCCGAAAGGATTATATCAACATTGCTACCAAAGTAAGTTTAAAACCTCTATACTGATTCGCCTTTCATTCAGGTTCCCCGTGCCTTAATATACCTATGTCTTCCAGTATATTCTGTCTAGGCTACTGAAATGACTAATATATCACAATGATTATATAGTGATAAAAATACAAATTCATCAAATCGACCATATTAGTACTAAGATGACTTGTTACTAAAACACTAGTATCAAAATGACTAATTTTGACTGTGATATCTAATACTGAAATGAGACCATAGATAGATATACATATCTACCTTAATCTATAAGTAAGGTACACATGTGTATAAAATTAATTAATTTTAATGATCATCATTTATATTTGACTAGATGACCCGAAATGATTGTAACTCTACATAAGCTATTAACAATCCTAATCATCGAAATAATTTATATATCCTAATCAATTTCCCAACTGAATTAGTCAAAATTAGTCATTTCAGTATTGGACATTGAAATTGATAATATTGTATAATGAACACTGTTAACGACATGAAATTATTTTCACTCATTCAAATGTGATTGAAAAGAATGCATATTTTTCGTTTCATTGTTTCAATATTCCCTTGTTTCCGTTTCCAGAGTTTCGCCAGCAAATTCAGCCAAACGGACTACGTCTATCGAACAGAGGGAAGCAGAAGAAAAACTAGACTCTATCATAAGTGCGAACGGAATCACAACCGCTACACAAACCACATTTGTTAGTACTAAAATTCATTACATTTTTAACTAGTATAATTCTACAGGCCACTCATTTAATGTGACAGTCAGTACATTTGTAACCACTCTCTTGCAGAAGACTGTCGGTCTAATGAAGGCCGATCATTCCAATAGGCAACGGAACAATAAATTACCGACACATGTGACCGGCTGATTGCCACTTCCACTTGCTAATTCTATTGGCTATGTCGACAACTTTGGTTCGCTTCGACAAATAACCTTTTAGTTGTTTTATTGAGTCACAACAATATAATGTAAGGCGTTGAAAAAATTACAATCTGCCATAAATATTTTGCTTTAAGAGAACATCTAATGAAGTGCAAATTTCTTTTAAATTTCAGCCGAAAACGAAACACCAGCGTCCTTACGGTTGGGAGAAAGATACAGAAGCAAAAGGCTTTCAATTACAACAGCCTCCTGTACCACCTTACAAATTCTCCTCACTGCAACACGGTGCGAGGCCTTTGTGCGCGGACACAGCGACGTCATGGCTCCCTCCGCGTCACAATGCTCCACCTGCTAACCAAATGAAGTCACCGACGGTTGAAAGTCCACCTATATTCCCATTCATGGGCTTCTCGAGTGAATTCTACGACAAGCCATACAATGAACACCCAGTGACAATATACCCTGGACCAAATATACAGTACAGACAAGCCCATTCGCCTACATATAACTTACAAAAGATATCGCCTTCGAACACAAAATGCTCCGATAAACGGAACAACATAAAACGTGACAGTAGATCCGATGGCGAAATACTGTCACCGAAAGGCAAAATACCTCCGCGTACTCTCGCAGGTTCTATGGAAAGGCATAGAGAAGTGTGTAGAGATTCTTCGGAGGATCTGATGGAGAGCTGCAGAATAAGAGGTTCGAGTAAAAGCAATGACGAGGATCACTTCTCGGATGATTCTCTAGAAGAATCGTTTCCGCCTCCTCCGCCCGCAGTCATCACGCCTTCGAAACGTAATTCCATAGCTTGGGAAGTGTCTCTCGATGGTGACGACCCCCTGCTTACTCCAGGAAGCACAAAGGTACCAATATAAAATTTATACACTTATTTAGCACTTTTTGAGAGTACTGAATGGTACTTTTTGAGCACTTTTTGAGGTGTGGTAGATATTTATGAATTAAGAATTAGCCAGTAACAAGGCGTAGTTGATTAACACGTACTTTGCATGATATGCATTATCTATGAGACACGTTCATCACCTGAATAAACATTTAAAGCAGCTCAAGGAGCGTGTTGACTCATTGAGAAAATTGTTAAAACACTGTCAGTGTTTTGTAGGTTATAATAATGTTTATAATTATGTACGTATAAACATATTAATAATTAGGACGCTCAAATATATTATATCTAACGTCGTGCGATTATTTAATGTCATTCACTCCATCCATACTCATTATCTCTTGTGTTACACTAAGCATTTTATTTAATTTTTAAACTTTGATATTTATATTAATCCGTGACAGTAGCTTAGTTTCTTTAATTCTAACGCCAATAAAGCAACGTTATTTATTTTTAATCCACACCTGAACACTCAAGTAAAACACTCGAGTGCAGGCCCGACCAGAATTCCAATCTGCGTCTGCTATTTCAGCAGCTCCTCGTTGGATCCACTAGCGATCACAAAATCCAACAGCGGTTCTTTTAAATCGAAGCATTCATCGTTTTACTAAATACCTACTGTATTCCTACCTGTCCCCACGATGGCATCTAATGAAGTATTTGATTTACAGGTTATTGGTAGACGAAGAAGAAAATCAGGAGATCACTCGCACTCCAGCACTAGCTCGATTCCGCAGCACGGCGACGACGATTGGGGCGAGGAGTACTGGCCGCCGCCGCCTCCAGTCCACGGCGACGCTTCGCCCATCTCGGATGCGGAGCAAGACGCACGGCGTCTGCAGGACTTGGCCACTGGAACTTACGTCATACGTAAAGGCAAGAGCCGGAAGCAATTACCAGCCTTCAACAAGAACAGTCTCAACCGAAGTCTGGATGCTGACAAATCCATAGACGGCTCTAGCGTTTCTATAAGTGGATCCGGATCGGTCGGTTCGTACAATTCCAGGCCCAGCTCCGACTTAAGTTTGCCGCAGTCTCGGTACAGTGTCGACTTAAATTCGCGATTAAGTCGCGAACTTCACACCCCGAACTCTAGATATAGTATAGATCTGTGCACCCCTAATCCTAGATTAAGCAAGGAAATGACCTCTCCCAAATCGAGACTCAGCTTAGATCTCAATAACGGTCAAGATAGATTCATAAATCAAGATTATTTCGGTCATAGTCCTAAGAGTAGAAAAGTACCTAGCGATAAAAGTGCTCATTCGTCTAAAAGCAATGTAGTTCAGAACAAATTGTCTCCACAAAATAGATTTACCGATTTTAAGAAGTATTCGTCTACGTTTGATAATTTACAATCGTTGATAAAAGAAGGGAAGGTCGAAGAGAATTTACAAATAGAATGCAATGAAACCGTGAACGAATTGACAACGGTACCTCCAAATATGGTGAGGGTTGTCTCTCTGCCCGCTTTGGGAGTCGAGGGAGACGGTAACGGCGCCAGTCGACAGGCCCTCATCACGACCGTAGAGGAAGAGGAAGACCAGGAGAGCGGAGAACGGTCCAGCGGAGAGACCTCGCCCCTTCGTAAAATCGAAAACAATATTAGCGCTATACTAAGTCAAGGTCGGGACCAAAAACATTTTACCCCTTATATACCTAAAGACTGGAATATCCATAAGGATGAATACTGTGATGAAGTGTCTAAAGATATATTAGAAAACAATTTCCGGTATAGTTCTAGGGAGAGACAAAAGAGGCACGACATTCAAAAGTCATCGAGTCATAATGAAATACAGAATCAAAGATCGATAGACCTCAGGGATCGCTCGTCCGGTCGAAGGTCGAACAGCATGCACAAGTCGACAAGCGCAAAAGACGTGCCGGTTAGTTTGATGCGGCAACCGTCTTCTTCCGACTCTGCTGTATCTAGCGGCGGTGATTTTCCCTTGAATGTCCAAATAGTGGAGCATTCCTACCGACACCATCCTCTCCCCCCTTCGCCGAGCATCGTCCACGACATGGGGCCTCTCCCGCAGACACCGGACTCTCCGAAATTCCCCCCACTGCCTCCTTCGCCGGTGCAAGAAGTCGAAGACGAGTATACCGAAATAATGCAACCCACGGAAAGGCGTCACGTTAAGAAGGCTGACACGTTGCCAACACCGACTTTAGAATCCAGAAGAAGGTAAGGTTTTTTTTAAAATTTAAAACTACACGTATGAAATCAGTTTTTGGAATACAAATTTTTGATAACTCACAAAATTAAACATTATTTAACAGACCGTCGGAGCCTCCAGCGGTACCGCCACATCGCGACACAACAAATAGTTTGAAGACGAGATCGATGGAGACCAGTTACAATAAAAACCGAAGAAGTAGTAATTTCAAGAGCGGTTCAACAGATAGAAGAACTCTACCTACAGGTTAAGAAGTTCTTTTTTAGATATTTTTTTTTGGAAATTGTATCAAATAGGCTGAGCGTTCACTCGGTTATGCATGACTACCATCACCTCCAAACACAAGCATATCCAGGCAGAAGCAAGTACGTTGGTAACATTAAATAAGTCAAAGGATAAAGGACAAGGTGTGATAGGACGAAAGTGGTATCTGGCATACCTCACATTTATGTCCTCCTCATCTTGTTAAAAACCCTCTTTTTCGGCCTAACCTTTAAAAAAAATGATAATACGCTTTGCCAAATATTGGAACTCGTTTCCTGCGTCTGTGTTTCCGAGCTCATATATTTCAAACCCAAAAACACAACAGCATGCCGGTTCTTATTTGGCAGAGATCTTCTATGCCTAGAGAACATTTTAGTGACGCCTGTTTTAAAATTATGTTTTTCGCAGATATGGGAGCTAGTGGCGCTCGACGGCGAACAATGCAGAGACAAAACCGAGAAGCATCGGCCGGTCGCGGACCTCTACAGACTTCTGCCAGTTTGCCTGAGACACCGGTGTTCGCCCGCGGGTGCGACGTCCCTCGGACTCCGCCAAGAAACTCTACGGGACCGCCCAGGAACAATACCATGAACTCTATACAGTCCATAGGAAGCAGCGTGACCCTGGGCGGTTACGGGCGAGGGTCAGTTTTGGGGCCAGGCGCGGTGTGCACAGGCGCCGATCTGCTGCGACTCGGCGGTCCCCCTCGCGGGTGGTACCCCAAGCAGAGGCAGCGGTGATTACTTCTTTAATACATTTATATACCTAGAATTTAACAAAACCATAGACATAGAGAGATGGACTAAGCATTCTCTATCCACTTGTAAAATAAATACGGGCGGAAATAGAGACGAAGCGATCGGGGAGCTTTTTTTTTTCAGAATTTGGATTTTTATCAAATTTACTATAGAGCTACAGGAAATTTCATAGTACCATTTGTAATATCTACTATATTATTTGTACTTATGTTACCGGGGTCAAAAAATATATTTTTTAAATTTTTGTTTATCTATGCGTTTGTGCACGTCTGTGCGTTTCTGATGAACGTCTCTGATGAAATTTGGCACCCATATAGATTTTTTTTATAATTAGGTAATTAACCACTTAAGAGATGCTTCTGCATTAAAATAAAGCTTCTGCTCTGCAGGCCAGCATCGATTGAGCATCTTGACCGAGTGACAGCGTCGAAAGCTACAGCTGATCATCCCGCCGCGTGGGAGGCCCCAGGGGGTCGGAAGCCCCTCACGCTACCCCCAAATCTGACGCCCAAGTTCTTCCAAAAGTCTCCAAGAGAGGCGCTACGCAGGGTCACCAGCTTATTAATAAGAAAAGGTAAGTAAATTGGGAGAAACTTCGCCCGTGTAACTTTATAAAATACTAGCTGGTGCCCGCGACGACGTCCGCGTTCTGGATGAAAGGTACCCTATGTCCCAGACAACGTATATTCAAAATTTCATGGTGATCGTTTCAGTAGTTTTTGCGTGAAACCGTAACAAACAAACTCACATTCACACTTATAATATTAGTAAGGATAACCTTTATATTACTCACTGATAATGTATTTTTCTATAGGTGAAAGAATTTACAAAATCTGTCCAGTAGTTTTTGAGTTTATTCATTACATTACAAACATACAAATCTTCTCTCTTTATAAACCTTACTAATATTATAAATGTGAATGTGAGTTTTCATGTTTGTTACGCTTTCACGCAAAATTACTGAAACGATCACCATGAAATTTTGCATACACGTTGTCTGGGACACCATAAAGAACATAGGGTACCTTTCATCGTTCAACGCGAACGAAGTCGCGTAGACCAGCTAATATTGCAATTATTTTTTTCGTACAATTCCTGCATTGTTTTTTTTTTTTAATGTGCCTAGCTAATTAATGATAGAAGTCATAAAACGTTAGTTACATCACATAAACAGTTGTATATCGTGAAATAGAAAAGTTTTGTAACAGTTTTGTGTACGACTAACCATGTTGTTGGCAACGAGCGGTGCCAAATAACTGTTTTATGTCAAAATGTTATAAGAATAAACAGGATTCTATTTGGGTCAAAAGAAGTATGTCGAATCAAGATTTAATTTCACTAGTAAATATAGTTATGCTAGTAAAATGTTACTAACAACAAACGACGCTATTAGAATCAACAACGACTGTTATTATAACTGTTCATAGTATTGCGAATTTTCCAAAAAATATGAGATACGTTCAAATGTCTAAATGAATAGTTAAATAATCTTTAGATATTTAAGATATTATGTGTATTGCTATCAAAATTGATTGATCTCTCCCTGTAATCAGAAACTTTAATGGTTTTTAATGGTCATTATATATTTTATCAGGTTTTCGAAAAAAATGTCACGGTAATGACGATCCGGAGAACAAAACCGAAAGGAATCATTCTTTTTTCATAAAATATTTAAAACTAGCTGGCGCCCGCGACTTCGTCCGTTTTGTACGTCCGTGAGGCAGATATTATAAGTACTTTATTCAACATCGAAAAGTTAATTTAACTACAATTATACTTCATTGTTTTTTTAAATGATAAATTAACAGTTAAATATGTTTCACAACTCTATTATCTCTTCTCTACATCCTGAAATTAAAGATTAATAGTGCCACCGAATGAGTTATCATTCCATGTACCATAGATTTGCTAAGATCTGTTTCTTACCGCAGTTTTTAATGGTTTTGTAGAAAAATAGTTTTTATATAACACTACATGTGACCGCAACTTGAAAAATGAAAATATTTCGCCTGACATCTTTATCGCTGTGACGACTGTGGCGCCGATTTTTTTATATTTTTAGACGATCCCTAGGGAACCTAATATTTTTTAGGATAAAAAGTTAATCTAGTTAATTTCCTATATTAAGTTAATCCAGGTATTAAACTAGCTGTGTTTCAAATTTCATCTAAATACGTTTAGCCGTTTTTGCCTTATTGAGGACATCCATCTATCCTTACAAACATTCGCATATAAAATTTTATGAATAGAATATATTAGGATTTTACTGGCAACTCTGCCCCCAGTTTCCGCACAGGCGTATATTTTTCTGCAAATTATAGTTTTTTTGTCGGCATTTATACAATTAATTACTCGTATTACAATAAGTAGGTATCATTGTTACAAAATGGGCCCACGTCCTTTAGTTGTGGCCCTAGGCCAGGATGTTATTAGAGGTCAAAAGATAATAGAGTCATTGTCGCTCTTTATCGTTCATTGTTCTAATCTACTTACATTTTAATGCAACTGCAACGAGAACACATTTTGAAACCATTACTGCAATATTATTTGGAATAGTAACTAAAATATAATATTTATAATTTATCATAAATATAGGCTGTCTAACAAAACCCCAAAGCAATTTGAATTTATTTACCTTTAACTCCATAATTTCTATTTATTTTTTTGTTTTATCGTGTAATTGTGAATTTTAAATTGTATCGAATGGTTTTTTCAATTTCTATTAGAATATTGAACAGATTTCGTTCACTACAATTTTTTTAGACGATACTAGCTGCTGCCCGCGACTTCGCCCGCGTAACTTTGTAAATTATACACTAAAACCTTTCTAGAGAACCACTCTTTTTTTTTTTTTTTTTTTTATGGAGGGGAAATGACGTTTACGCACTATCCCTCGTCGACGGGGACAGTCGACGAGGGGGAGTGTGGGACTCGCCTGACGAAGTTTTATCCCCAGGAATACCCACTAAAACCCCCCCGCGTTCCACCATCAGCGGTGAAAGTGTGGGTCCGAGAGCACAGCGAGGCCTTGTTCTCGGATCCCCACACACCGCTACGTCCTCAGCGGACTCAACTCAGGGCGAACGTTTTTCGCCTCGCTTCATTTGTTGTTTGTGGCGGCGCACTGGAACGCTGTGAGCCGCCACGCGTCTTTGTTGTGTATATCAGGACGTCAGATGTCCCTTTCTGATGCCCTGACGTAGTTCACGCAACGTGCGCCGCGGCGTATGCCCGGGCACGTCGGCCGACTCTTCGCCGCCTGATTGGGTCGGCCTGGGGGTCAACCTCGCGGGACCGCTCCCTGGCCTCTTTACCGCTCATGACTGCTTCACAATATTTCTTGACGGCATTCCAGCCGTCAAGGCTACCAATCATAACTCTGACGACAGCGGGTAAGGACAAGTCCTGTCCCACGACTGCCGTCAGAGCAGCTCTTTCTGTGTCCCATTCTGGGCACTCCGCTAACGTGTGTTGAGCCGAATCGTTCGGCGCTCCACATTCATGGCAAACGGTGGTTCGCTCCCTCCTCGCGATATTGCACAGGTACCGTCCGAAGCAACCATGCCCCGTAAGCACCTGTACAAGCCGGAAAGAGAGCGAGCCGGCCCGCCTGCTCGTCCACTCTTTGAGGACAGGCGCGATTGCAGCTATCGTGCGATGACCTGCACTTGGGTCCAGTAGCATATCGCGCCATTTGTCCAAGGCCTTGTCGTAGGCCTTTTTCCGCCATCGAGAAATTGTTTCTGGGAGTGGAGCCACGTTTCGGGCCTTTGCATTCGCAGTTTTGCGAAAAACTACTGCAAGGACCTTGGCATCCAGCTCCCAGGGGAGTGTTCCGGCTATTGCGCACGCCGCCTCCCACGAAACAGTTCGATACGCCCTGATGACTCTGGCCGCCACGACCCGCTGCGGACGCCGCAGCAAGGTCGCGTTACGAGTGGATAAGGAGTCCGCCCAGATGGGCGCTCCATACAGGGCCATCGAACGTACCACCCCCGCAAAGAGACGGCGGCATCCTCCCCTAGGTCCTCCTAAATTTGGCATTATTCTGGCTAGCGCCATAGAAGTCTTCACTAATTTGGGGGTCATTTTTGTGAAATGCTCCCTGAAGTTCCATCGGCTATCGAGAATGACGCCGAGATATTTCAGCGTCGACCCGATGCCGATGGTGACTCCGCTCACAATAATAAGAGCGTTTGGCGGTGGCGCCTTGCGAGGGCCGTGGAAGCAAATTGCTTCGGACTTTTCAAGGGCCACCGTCAAACCCAAGCGCCTGATGCGCGCCACCACTTGCGCAACTCCTGCTGTTGCCAACAGGGTAGCGTCGCGAAAAGTGCCACCGCGGGCGGTTACGAGGGTATCGTCCGCGTAGCACGTGACGTCAACCCCGTGTTGGTTGATGCCCCGCAGCACCCAATCGTATCCGATGTTCCACAGGAGCGGCCCGAGAACCGACCCCTGCGGAACACCGCACGACACTTCTCGTCGACACATGCCAGCGCTTGTGGGGTACACTACCGACCGACCCGATAGGTACTCGTCGATGATTCGACGTAAGTACACCGGGAAGTCGTGGTATCCCATGGCCTCCATAATTGTAGTATGCGGCAAGGTGTTAAAGGCGTTGGATATGTCGAGGGATACCGCTATGACAAACCCCTAGAGAACCACTCTATCCATTTGAGAAAACAGCATGAAAATCGGTGCGGTAGTTTTTGAGTTTATCGCGAACAGACAGACAGATAGATGCGGCGGAAGACTTTGTTTTATAATATGTAAGTCTAAAAAATCTAGTGAATTTGCATCTTCTGGGTAAGATCTTCCTTGCTCCATCGTCGGCCTCGTCTTTGCTGAACGACTAGATGTCTTTGCTGAAGAGCAAAACCAGTAGCAAAAACATAAAGCCTCTGGAATTTTTGTTATTAGACATTAGTCTCTTTAGTGAGTGCCTATAAAGTGAACTCCACGCGCGACCACATACCAAATTTAAATCGGACAAAGCCGCAGGTGACGGCTAGTTTCATTCGTGAATTATTTTAACCCCTTCTGACTACATTGAAGACGAGAAAACACGGTGACTAAGTCTAGATCTCAGCACCGCTGCTCTACTGAGCTCAATTTCTCGCCAGGAACGGAAGTCGTCTACAGGCTATTCCAAGCCCCGACAATCCCAACATCGCCATCATAGGATGTCATATTCATATAGTAAGAAACATAGGGCGTAGTCTACTTTTGGCCTGTTTTTCTTTTCATAATTTCGAAGTTACGCTATAATTTTTTCACAATAGTCTTTTGTTACCAGTGTTATTAGTATAATTAAATTAATTAGCGGTTAATTGATTGTGTGAAAATATAAACTTATAACTTAAATAAGGAAGTAGAGAGTTTAAAAACAGCACACTTTACTAGAACATTCAAATAACAGCGTTAAATGATTTCCTGTAACCTCGACAGATGGCGCTAGTAGGGTTAGTTTAACGTTAAGGATTTTATCTTGGATTTTATGATTCACCATTGATACTCGCAAATAATTAGGTACCTAACGCTGAATCATTAAAATACTATTATCGGTTTTGGTTCTTTTCTTACCTACTTTATCTATTTTCGTATCGTTTCGTTAGATATATGCCTATGTATATAACTAATAGAATATTAAAACAACAAAAAAGTATTTAGTCTCAAATAAGGTAATGGTATATTATCCAAATGCACTTCAAACGTTATGTTAGCAATATTCTTATTATATTAACAATATTTTCATGCATCATTTAAAGATTAATTCCATTAAGTAATAAATAAGATTGCAAAATTTCATGTACAATAAATGGACCTTCTTTACTAATAGTTGCATATTCACTTATTTAAGTAAAACGGATTATAATAATACTAAATGTATATATTGTATATGTACCTACTTACAATATATTACCCACTTACCACACATCTAATCTGCTTTATCTTCATATTGACTATTATGATGCATTATGAACTCTTAATGTCAGTCAATATTTATAATTATTTCAACCGTTATAATTTATGTTTATTTTAATATTTTTAATAAACAACTAGCTCTTGCACGCGACTTTGTCCGCGTATCTTTATAAAATATTGCCTATGTTACTCGCTGATAATGTAGCTTTCTATATGTGAAAGATTTTTTTTTAAATCTTTCCAGTAGTTTTTTAGTTTATTCATTACTAGCTGGTGCCCGGGACTTGAACGTCCACGTTGAAAAACAAAATAAGTATAAAACGATATAACGCTTGACCACTTGTTGCTAGTTTTTTATTTTATTTTAGATGATCCCTTGGGAACAGTACTTTTTTCTAGATGAAAGGAATGGATTAATGAAATTTTTATGTCCTTTCTTGTATCTCTGTCAGACAATGTCTATGCAAAATCGGTTGAATAGCTAAGGAATGAAAATAATTCTGAATTCTTAGAATTATTTTCACGTTTACAATACTAGTATTAGTACGGATAGTAGTATAAAAAAATACAAATATTTTCTCTTTATTATATTAGTATAGATTTAACGTTAACAGCAAACTGCGGCTTGAAATTCAGAACTCGCAATAATACACCCCCATAACTGCATTTTAAGTAGTATTGTTATTAAATAAACCGGTACGATCTAAATGAAAAACAATAGAGGCGTTCGATCGATGGCGGAGTCCTAAAAAGTTCGGCGTTACAATAGTGAATAGAATGAATAGCACACAATGGCGATTCGGTTACCTGCACCTTTTTGTTAGGTGACATTAATATGTGCATATAAGTTCGGTTGCTTTGCTTGTTCGTCATAGCGCGATGCAGTGATTCACTACGAACGACAGTTGTGCGACTTGTGCGTGGCAAGCGAAACGGGGTGAATGATGCGTTAGCGATGTGACTCACCGCGCGAACACTGCGAGGGTGGGCGCAAATGCTGTGCCAATACATTCGTCTTTTACATTACCTATACTACCTATACGTTCAAAGTAGATACATAATATGACATCTGTCTCAATAAACAGTTATTTATTACTGGCATTGATAAATAACACATGTTATTTAATTAATATTTCTTTATATATCGCACCTTCGGCAAGACAAGGGCATAACTGCGCTTTTTGTAATTTTACATGAGAGCCATTTAAAAATTTTAAAGTTATTTTTTTTGCATTCTATATCGTATTCTTCTGCTTATATTGCTTTTAAGCAATTCTTCATCAAATAAACCCCATAGTCTTGTCAATATTTTTCAATTTAATAATGTTTTTAAGACATTTCTGCATATATTTTAAATTTCTCATTTAAAAAAAATGTAAGTTATGCCCTTGTCTTACCGAAGGTGTGATATATTTTAAAAAACAAAAACACTTGTTACTCGTTATTAGTAGATTGTGTTCAGTACGATTTTACATAAACAAGTAATTTCATTGCAGGATATTTAGCTATACCTAAAGCTGTAAATTAGTAGCTTATACCTTATTTGTATTAGCTTTATAGTTTAGAGCTATAAAGTCTATATATCCTGATATTGTACCTACTTACTTATTTTATAAATGCATTTTTAAAAGAAGTTGTAAGTATCTTGTACTGAATTCTGAGTGTAAGCAAAAAAGGCTACACAGTTATAAACTGCGAAAAGAACTGGGTTAATACAGAGAAGTAACATTTGTTGATAAAATTTCACCGAAAGTTGAACAAATGCAAATACAGCAAGACGGTTAGATAGAATAAACTGTTAGATAAAATAATGACACAGAACCGGTCGCTGCCAAAGAAGGCAACCGGTCAGGCTTTGAGGCCAAGAACGTAGCCTGCCGCCCTACATACGACCTCACTGCGGACTGCGTATCTCTCACCGTTTACTCTCTTTTCACTAACTAAATCATTTTCTGTGCCACAGCGTGAACGAAATATGTATTTAAATAACTCTTTTTAACAAAAAAAACCGACTTCAAAGCGGACTGACATGGATGCCATTGTCAGAACTGGACCAAATTGAAATGGGACCACACAAGGAGAACCAGATTTCAAACAAAAAAAGAATAATCAAAATCATTTCACCCAGTCGAAAGTTCTGAGGTAACAAACATTTAAAAAAAAATACAGTCGAATTAAGACCCCCTTTTTTGGAAGTCGGTTGATAAAAAAGTCAGTCGTAGGACTGCAAGTCAGAAGTGAAAATTAAAGCTTCACCAAATTACATTAAATTACATTACAGTGTCGCGAGTTCAACGATTTTATCCGATCTCAAAAATTGTTCTTTTTTAAATTTATTTAAATTAAGTTTAAACACAATATCCGAAAATATACAAAGGTTTCGGTTACATTATATTACATTAGGTACATGAAAGTTTCAATGGTTTTTTCCAATTTTAAAAATGCCCAACGCGCCTAAAGAAGTTTTTACTTCAAAAATATTTGAAAAATTTCCATTTAATGAAAATTTTTACAAAGTCTATAACATAATCAAGTCTCAATCTTATATTCTCCTCAACTACTGACGATTTATTATTTATTATTTCACTAATGCATGACTGTTGAAAACAACACTATTCGTAGAAAGATTATCTCTCGTGATGACCGGACGTGTCTTTGAGATTTCACATGAATTACATTCAGCACTTTATTAAACAGAACTCGGTCGTGTACACTCTGATACCACCCTCATAGTCACAGGAACTATGCGGGCAATTACTATAAATTATTAATACGAGAAAGTTTACTGCTGCGATCGTGCAAACGACCACACAAGGTCGTTTGCAATCAAATTCTCTGGACGACTGCCAGGTTTCATTCACTTTGGATATACTTGAATCTTTTTTAAGAAAAGAAAGTTTTCAATTATTCATAAGTGTGTTGCAATAGTTTGTCAAACGGCTCATAAATTATTAACATTTAAAGAGCTTTTAAAAAATACCTTGAGAGCACAATCAAATTTATAATAAAGCAATAATATTCACAATTCCAGTTCTAAGGGCGGTTTCTGTTCTATAAAGTTAAACTACTGAGTTAGTTACAAGTTTAGTAATTTATTCTAATCTGTTTTAGAAAGTTGCTAATAAAAATACCAGCAGATTGCTATATATAATTATGTTCTTTGGGCTCTATGCATTATTTATTAATATCCTAGTATAAAATCGCTTAAATATTAAACAAAATTAAATTCAAATAAAGCAGCTTCAATTTAAATAAATAATCAGAGTAATTGAACATACAGATATTATAAAAAAAAAGTGATTGAGAAAATTCAAAAGTTTACTTTGACTTTCCTTTAAAATTGTGTAAAATTCAAGCTGATTTATGTGGAAATGAATAGTGTGGATTTTGTGGAAATAAAATTATATTTCCACAAAATCCACACGCATTCATTATCTATATCTGCGGTGTCGAAATTTTTATATCAGTCCAATATCTCACTATTTGTGATATGATATTGATAACACAATCAGAATCCGTCACATTAAACGTCCAAATCCTATTTCATATTCGATTGACTAGTCAATTTTCTTCGAGAAATGTCCAATAAAATAAAACTATAAAATATTCCAATGAAGGTTTGGCAATGAAAATATAGTTATACGAACATTAAAATAAACGCTGCTATGCGGTGAATCGCGAGTCGGGGTTCGTACCGATTTTTCGAAGCTGCTTACGATCTGTGATGCGCATACTAATAGGAAAACATCCTCTCGCGATATATAATCTACATCCGATTTTAATACAGGAACGCCTTCCAACGTGGTTGGCGTGGAAAGATTTTTTAAAGCCAATTGTATGCAAAATTAAAATTGTATAGAAAAATATAAAATAGACACGAAATACGGATTCCCTTTATGTCTGATTGTCCACTTAGTTCTTTAGATTGGACATCAGATTTCTGATTTTCATAATTATTTGGGTAATAATTTCTTCAGGGAGGTTTATAGCTAGATTGTAAATAAAATTTGAAGGACACAGTATAAAACAGTTAAATAATAGATAAATGTAATATGTTTTCAAGTTGAAATTATATTAGGGAAAGTATATTCCAAGCAAAAAATAGAAAACCTTTGTAATAGAAAACCTTGTAACCTTAAGTTAAACAAAACAAAAGTTTAATAGAAACAATATTCGGTAGATACTTATGATATTCCAATTCTTTTCTGTAGAAAACATATTATTTCCCTTGGTTTCTTTTCTTGTTTTTGATTTTTTATACTAGCAAATTGTTTTTTTTTTTTTTCATATATATAAATATTATTATAGATGATATCCGACAATATTAAACTTACGTAATACATTGAAAATTGATAAATTTAAGTTAAGTTTTATTAAAATTTCAACGTTGCGAAGCCTGATGATATCTATTAATAGTGTTCCTTCGTATGTGCGTACTCAAACCTCAACAGAATAACAAATCAATTGTTACAGAGCTTTGTCATTCTTTGTTAACCTTGAATAGCCCACGTGCTTGTATAAGTAGGGACATTACAGTCACTACATCCGTTACTAAATAGGTGTGTACAGTATATTCACATCCGATCAAAAATGTTCGGGTCGTCGACCGTCAAGGAAGACCGATGCCTATTCCACTAATAAAAGCGATCAAACCACATGCAAGGCTGAGAAACAATGTCTGCTTCTTTATGAGTTAAAGACACTCACAAATATATTTTACACAAAAACAACTACGTAAAAGCTTCATAAACCTTTTATGGTCACAGCTTCAACGACAGACATCAGCGCCATATGGCCACAGTACACTCGTGTAAACAAGTGTTTTTGAACTGTGTTAATAAATCACGATTTTTCTCATATATATTTTTACTAATTTATTAAACAAAGTTGCGTCTGTCTATATGTATTTTCGGGATAATTCAAAAACTACAAAACGGATTTTAATGCAGTTTTCACTAATAAAAAGAGGGTTAAACGAGGAATGATTCTATATATAATTTGCAGAAAAAATTGCACCCGTGCAAAGCCGGTAGCGAGTTGCTAGTACTTAATATTTACGTCAAAAGTAAACATGTGATTAACATTGATACTACAGCCAGCCACCTCATCAATCTTTATAAACTGACAAAAACACCGCTCCTAATAGTAAGGAGGCTTTTCATAATTTAATTTATTTTTTATTTTTATTTTGAGTATTTATACAATCATTCATTGTAATCTCAGCGTTGCTCGTCCACTGCTGGACTTTTCAGAAGCAGACTGAATCCAGCCTCGACTCGCGACCTTTATTAGGTTGTCAGTCTATCTCATTCGAGAACTTTTAGGGCTCCAGCTCTCCGTATCATGAGTCTTTCCCACAGCCATTTCAACTTAATAATCCGCTGCGTTATGTCTCTATCTCTAACTTTCATTTGTCTACGGATCCCTAAACTTGATTCCAAATTCGATCACATCAAATAACCTCCTGTATATCTCTGTCCTAAGCTTGTTGAGCTTCAACTACGAGTTCAATTATATGTAATTTGTAGCTAATTAATCATAGAATCATTAAAACTAACACGATCTAAAATAGGTGAGGTCTCACACTAAATTTTGGGTAACACTAAGAGCTAGACGATGAACTTCTCTTAACGGTCGATTAGTCGCCATTTTCCAAGTTTCTTTACGCTATGGTTAACCAAAATCGCCTTAGTATAATTGCGCTCAACCTTACGTGTAAGCTTAACCTTTGTTGTACCTTTAGCTCATACGCTTGACCTCGTCGTAATCCAATATGGCCGAGACGCCACGCTCGACTTATGGCATATCTACTCACTTGTGACAAATGGTTACTGGATAAATAAAACTTGTACCGATTTGCTATTGCCAGTACACAACCATTAAAGATGAGTCACAGTGAATTTAAGTCGACTTCGTCATTAACGGTCGGATAAGATAATCCTTCTACTGCACCTATCGCCTTCCATTGTGAAGCAAGACGCCACGTTTCTTAATAATTCCGTGTATTACTAACAAAAGGCACGTAGGCATCATAATAACACGTACCTCTTATGAACTTGGCATGAACTAAAATTGATTGGACTTTATCGACTAGTTCGAACTGTTGCAACATTGTAGATTTTAATACTTATAAAATTTATAATAAGGGCCATTTTCACCATCTATCAAGTAGGTTAACCGTCATTTAAAGTCACCGGTAACCGGGGATAATGGAGCTGATATTATACATTTTTTGTACGGTAATAGTTCCAAACATTAAAAAGAAAATAATAAAAAAAAGATTTAGCTTTGTAGAAGCTCTCACCATATCGCAAATTCGTAGGTTTAAAACCACTGGCTTTCGCTCGCAACTTCGTCCGCATATTCTGCAAGACCTTTCAAATCCGAAACAAACTATTCAAGTACAGTTTAGATATTTGTAGAATAGATAAGGAGAATAGATAGATATAGAAGATACTGGCACTTGAAATGTCCATCATATTAGGTTAAATGATTGGTGCTTCGAAACCGAGTATTTAGTTAAGAAAATTTCAATGAACTAGAAGTAATCAGGGAGGAGCACTTTTTTCTGCTTTTAATTGCCCGCTTCAATAAACAAAATGTTTACTATAACTGCTAAAGATCAAATTCGAATACGATTAGATTTTTGCTATAGGTATAGGTACCATTAGATTTTTGCTATCTAATCGAGGTGAGATACGTATTTAACGACTTACACGGAATTCTATCAGACCATATTCTTAAAATTCAGTGTATAAATTTTGTGTTTATCAATTTCTTACTGTATAATAAATGCTTATCGCAGGCTAGAGCTGAAAATCTGAAATACTTTGTAATTTAGTTTTTGAAAACTCTCTTCAAACTTCTTCAAATTTTTACTTTTCTTCTTTTTAGTCTAAATATTATTTTAGTTTAAGAAGAAAGGTTTTAAATTAAAAAAAAACTCATAATTAATAAGTATGTCGTGTAAAAAGTTATTATTGTGTCTGTTTACGACATAATGTTACGAAGTTAACAGAAGATAACTAAGATATAGAAAGATAACTGAAAGAGTAACTTTCCGATGAATATTTATTGTTTAAGTAAGAAAAGGTGTTTTTCAAAAGTGATATGCGACGAACAACCTTGACGGCGTCGTTTTTAGTTCGACCATCACCTACATACCGTCCACGTCGACACACCTGTTCGTACACATTATTATACTTGCCAGTATTGCAACTGCACTGTCACACACCCGTACTCTTTTTATTTTAATACAACTATAACATCTATTATAATACGACGAACGCACGAACTGTCTTGAAATATAACAATAAATGTAGTTTCGGGCAACCAATATCAAGTATAACGGTTGGTTTCTATAGAGGTTTGCCAAAAAGTCTGTGCAGTTGTTATTTCACTTTAAGATAAAAAATAAAAAAAGTATTATTGTTTATGTTGACGCTTTAAAAAGTCCCATTTATACATAATTATATTTAAATTAAGCCGCTAACTCCTCCCTCCTAAACTACCATTAGTATAATAAATCCTCATTAAGTTTTTTCCTGGACTAAGCCAGAAGCAGGTCGCCTATAATAAAAAAATGAATTCTAGAAAATGACGATAATTTTGGGATATTGGAAATATTTTAAAACTTTTGGACATGTGTCCTTGCGAATAAAGTTTGTTCCCCACGATATTTCATCTGAGTCTAGTCCCTGCCACTGAAAACGTGTATAAAAATGCATGATGAATATGAGTAGTTAAGGCGTGAAGTAAGTATCAAACAGACTCACTATCTCATTTAAAATAAGTATTATGATTTTGTTATTAAATACATTATGCATATATATAGGAAAACTTGGAGACAAGGTTGAGGTTTGAGCTATTTTTTTTAAAATCATGCTCTTTTAGCCCACTGGGAACACTACATATACATTTTGTTCGAAGATCCATTTGGAAATTGGCCAAGTAGTCAACAAAATATATTTTGTTATTTCTGTAATAACGCGATAAGAAAATAAATATATAACCGCTATGTGCGACGTTTTATATTTAGCGTATGACTTTATGATACTCATAATGTGTTTAATGAACTGGTAATTTTTGTAGGCATTGGTTTTCCTGTCGAATGAACAAGGTCAAATTCGATCGGGTCTATTGAACTCGGCATGATAAAAGGTTGTTAAGGGACGCCATTACTGATCTGATTAATATTTTTAAGTATATCTATACCTACTATACTAATTGCGAATTAATAAAAAAATAGGCGAATTTCTTGTTCCCATTAGTGTATTTATTACTGTTTTTAACGTATATTTTCCTTTACGTTGAGGAAACAGGATAAGTCTACATGTAATTGGAACATGAAATGAATTTAATAATAATAATATATTGGTTTAACACTTAATTGTACATCATTTGAATCGGTTTGTTATATTTTAATTTCACATATAATCTTAATGAAAATATTTTAAATTTTTAAAAGAACTTCAACTAGGCTGAAAACCTTTGTCTATGAAATAAGAATTTTATAAAGATATATACCAAAAAAATACTTAAAAATATTTTTATGTCTTTATGGGGAAGCTTCCAGCTCTTTATTATACAGTGACTTGGCTAGTCCTGAAAATATATTTTGCTAGGACCTAGACACCAAGGACCCGATTATTTATGTGTAAGGTTGGCTTGACTGGATGTATGATTTATTTAGAGCAGAAGCTTGTATATTCCTTTCTTTCTATTATATTACATTTATAATATTAGTATGATATACATGTAAAGCCAAATTACCTATAACGATAATTTAGGTATCAATGATTTCTTCATTTCTTATCTTTTATCGATCTTTTAACATTTAATTAAATACTTAAATGTGTGGATATGCAAGACGTTTATTATTATTAGATGTATAAGCGCGACGGTTGGTTGCGATTTGAGGCCGGCCGTGCTAAGTCAACGCCATTGCCAAGGTCGCCTCGTCCGACTTCAAGTCAAACTCAAGTCGAACGAACCGATGGCCGATCGCATGATCGTGATGCATTACTTTACTACACAAACCGATAACTTTGCTGTAACTATAGATAAAATGACATTTATCTCAAATGAATTGTTCCCTTTTAAATTATCTTTTTTATCAATACAATATGATAAGAGTTATAGATTAAGAGCATTATAATTTTTGTGTGGTTGCTATAGACTATAATTCAGAACACTGTTACCATAGGGCGTCATTTTGGGCGTCATAATTGAAAATGAAGTGTAGGTACCCTATTGCTGTTAGGAAGGTTTGGTTAGACACCAAAGAAAGATAGACACAAACGTCAAACTTATAACACCACGTTTTTTCGTCTGGTGTCGGGAGTTAAAAAATATGAATCTCCATATGAAGAAGATTATATGGGTACCATTGTAACAACTGTGTAAATAATAATTATCCTTACATAATATAAAACAAAGTCCTCCGCCGCGTCTGTCCGTTTGTCTGTTCGCGATAAACTCAAAAAATACTGCACTGATTTTCATGCTGTTTTCACCAATGGATAGAGTGGTTCTCGAGGAAAGTTTTAGTATATAATTTACAAAGTTACGCGAGCGAAGTCGCGGGTAGCAGTTAGTAATATTATAAACACTGGTCAATCCAATAAGGATTCTGTCCATACTTTCTTCCAGACAAAGTATATTGTAGTAGGTGTACATTTATATATGTAGTTAGTTTCTATTTCCCCCGCCGACTGATCTCAATCACCCCACACGACGCAGGGTAAATAAGAAAATGTATTTTTTATTAAATTTTTCTATGATAAAATATCTTTATAAGAATTTTAATTTCATTTTTTGTAGAGTAACATTTTTAATACATATGATTAGTAACATAAATGTAGTTAATTTTAGGAAAAGTGTATTTATGCTGGTAAAAGTACGTTTTACTTCGCTGGTGGTTTACGGTAAAATTACCATTTTAAACACTTAATTAGACAAAGTTTGTCTTAGCTTAATGATATTGACAAAACAAATAAACGCTTCTAGGTGCGTGTATGTTTCACTCTTAACAAATTCATAGTGGCTTTCCAATTATTGTCGCGTTGTAAATCTGCAAGTTGCCATGGGTTGAATGCTCGATATAGGATAGGAACCGGTCGGTCGGACCGCCCCACCGCGCGCCTCCCCGCGCCCTCCAGATAGGATGCTGCGACGGGTTGCCTTACACGGCCTACTTCAGCCCGATCCACACGGAAACATACTCGTCCCAGTCATGTTTCCGGTCTAGATTACAACTTTACAATTAACTAAGTTGTACACCTACTAAACATAATTTTATTTATTAATGAATTACCTACAACAATCTAGCACTGTTTTGTTTTGATATGATATTAAACTTTGAATAGTCCCACTATAAAAAACATAAAAATTATAACAATGAAAAACATGCAATACAGAACGAAACCTAGAATTTATATCGGTTTGATTCGAAACCTGTTGGTTATGAGAATTTAAAAAAATATATCCAGGTTTCATTGTAATCTTTCAAGTGTATAATTTGAAAATGGAAAATTTACTGAAAAGTTTAAATTTAGTTTAAGTTTAACTAGGAACAAGTTTGTATGGAAAAAAGAAAATTTGGGTATTTACGCTTTTCCGGGCAATTTTCCAGTTTTCATCTTCATTAAAAACCTTGCGAAAGATTGGTTCTATAAAAAAATACTTACAGACTTACTCGAAGATTTAGGTTGATAAAATAAAATCTTTTAAAAGGTTAAATTCAATATCCACAGTATCCACATTGTATAAAAACCTGATAAAAACCTGTCATGGCTAAAGTATAGATCTGACACATGTTTCTATAAGAGTTTATATTATTATTGGCTTTAAATCAAATAATAAACGTCAGTTAAATTAAGATTATTAAGATTGATACGAATTTAAGAAGCGCTCTTAATTAATTTTGAATTTCTTTGTCGCAGGGAACAATGGGAAGGAGAAAGAAAATGCACGAAGCAAAGAGGCGACATCACCGGCTGCCCGGTCCGCTAATGGTCAGTATTAAACTTAAATGTTGCAAAACACGTCTACTTTTATCCTAAGACAGGATATAATTACTAATTAGACATCCAAGGGCAAATCTCGTGTTTATTTGTATAATTATCGATCATGGATTCATTGAACGGCGTTGCTATGACGATAATTGCTTGATAGAACTTGAATGAGGGTTTATTGTGATCGAGAAGTGGTCGGAAGGCGGCGTTGCGGGGGTAACACAACGCACATGCTGCCATCCCTGGGGTCTGTCGTGTCCACGGCGCAGTCGCAGTAGCCACCCCTAATGTTGGCTCGACTTACCCCGCGCCCCGCATCTAACACCCCGTACCGCTCACCCCTCTTTGCAGAGGCGAAGCTGACTCAAGACTCCCCATCCTATTCGCTTCCTGACTGAATTTAAACCAAACATTATTATAAATACTTTGTGTTCTAATGTAATGCTTGCTAATATAAATACTAATGTAATTTGTGTCGTAATAAGAGACTGATATTTTTTTATATAAAGGCACAGTAACGTCGACTAAAATTAAAAATATATAAATAACGATAAACACGTGCCAAATGAGAAGTTTGATAATGATTGAGTATTACGTAAAATTAAGAATTTTTCCACCTGTAAAAGATATTTATAAATATAAAAATTTCTTCGCTTGCCCCTTGTTTTCTTTCTTTGTGATCAAGTATTTACATTTAATCTGATCTGCTGAATGTTTTTGAAACGTAATAAATGTTATTATTACGTACAGTACTATCTACAAAGAGGCATCTTTATACGGGCAAATCATTTCAATTGGTTTCATGTCCATTAAGACACTTATCGGGGTTAGTTTGTTGCCTCGAGTAAGTGTCGTGGTATTCCTTAGTTAACGTTCTGACTCGCTTTCATTATCCACATCGGTGATAATATCGACTTGACATTTTATAAAAAATATTATAGCTTACGTTCAAGAGTCTATGTAAACAAAATAATTGGTTTTGGGACTAAATTGATCCATTTACTTTTACCTTTTAAAAAAAGCAAAATTGTAATAGAAAACGTGGTTCTATTATATTTTTATTATTTTGATACTTGAATGCATTCGTTTAGCTTAAAAAAAACTAAGTGCCTCTTTCACCATCTGTCATTTAAAGTCACCGGTAACCGGGGATAATGTAGCTGATATACCTTTATTTGTACGGTAAAAGTCCCAAACATAAAAAAAAACGCCTATCGAAGGATGCAGTAAACCAAGTGCATAATTCAATAAAACATAAAATTATTTTTTAAAGTAACTAATCAACACGTTACTTGTAGCTGGTGAAAGAGGCCCTATATGTCTTTGTCAAATAGCAGTTCTTTTATATTTTTATTATTTTATTATATAAAATTTTTTAACTTGAAAAATGGAAAATGTGATAGAACTGCTTTGTCAGGTTTTCCTTGATATCGCGAATCTTCAAGCAGGCGTCGATGTATGTTAAACTGTCCCAAGTTTTTGCTTATTAGTCCTGACGATGTCGTGGGTCGATGTCCCGACTTGTGTGTCTTGTCTGTCAGCAATGTGTCTTTCGTTAGTTCATCAACTAACAATATTCGCCAGCTCTCCCACGTTGCTTTTTTATTATTTTCACTTAATATAAGCGATTATTTATGAACAATTTATAATAACTAGTAATTAACTAGTGTTCGCCCATTAGTCGCAATTCGATCATAATCATTTCGGGGGGTTACTAAATGCTTAAATAAATACTAAACAAAAAAGAAATCCAGTTCCTAAACATAATATGAAAAAAAAAACTGTTTCGACTTCACTATTTATATAGTTATAGTAGTTTCACACAAAAAAAGAATGTTGTCTGGTTTCTCTTAAGAATAAATTCTAGCTTTTGCTTGGGGTTTTACCTGCTTAAACCCTTTCCGAGAATCCAAGAAAGTTATTTTAATCTCGAAACTTTGGAGCAGTAACAATCAGACGAATGTTACTTTTTCACTCAATATTACTAACTATTTGTGAAAAACAGGCACATGATGATCATTAATTTTGCAAACATATTAAATTAAACTAGCGACCCGCCTCCGGCTTTGCACAGATGTATTTTTTTCTGCAAATCATATGCGCATAACCTTCCTGTTTTATCGCTTTTGCTTTTTTGCTTCCATAGTGGGAGGCAATTCAGAAAAGTGATGATAAAATAAATACAGTTTGATGTTGTAGCTAGACTATTATTAACCCGTAAAATTTAACACTCGATAGCTCAAGGGCCAAATATATATATCAAAAAATTCTTTGGCAAAAAATATATCAAAAAAATATCCAACGTAATAGCCATCTTTGGATCCAACGTAATCCAAAAAGCGTAATATTACCTGCTCGTAACGAACAAGTATTCACGGCCGTGTCCACGACAAGTCCACATTTTATTTTTTCCGTTAGTGAAAACCTGTCAAAATCCGTTTTTTAGCAGAGATGTTTAGCGGAAAGTTGTGGCGGACACCGACTTTATTTTTTACTAGCTGTTGCCCGCGACTTCGTCCGCGTTAAAAAAGATAAAAAGTAGTCTATCACGTGTCCCTTACTTCTAAATGTTTATATACCAAGATTCATGAAAATCAGTTAATTCGTTTAAGAGTTATGGAGGAACATACATACATACAGAAAAAAATTCTAAAAATGGTCTATTTAGTTTCATGTATAGAGCCTATATACACGATATTTCTGAAAACAAAGTAAATTACTCCATGACCGACCCCTACAGATTTATTATTAGTATTGATTGATTGATAATATGTATTGTATAGATATACCTAGATTTGTTTCAGTGACAAGAAGTGACGTCATTCCTTTTAACTTTGTTTAAAAAGAATGACGTCACTTCTTAGTAACTTTAATTATATTCCATTTCAGCCGAAAGTATCTAATTACCAGCTTTATGTAGTGGTTAAGGTAATATAAAAAACTATCAATAATTTAATGCAGAGAGCTCATTTAGTGTTGCAGAGTTCGTTGACCTTAACTAACATAACGTTTGTCTACAATTTAATAATTCGTTTTGATGTCTGTTTGGATTACGGACAAGTTTTATGATGAAATTTATATTCTGCATTTTTATAAGGCAACTTCTACTTAAAACGCATTCACCTTCCCAATTAACTGGGATTAGATTATTAAAGCAACGTATACCTAGACTTTAGAATGAGCGTTATTATAAAATATACTTCAAACTACCTAATTAGAAATATTCGCAAAAGGCGTGACTCGATGACGTAATCGACGAAGCATTTTATCAGTTCGATTATAATGTTTTTTAATTGTTACTGGACTTTGTATATTTTACAATAAAAAAATGTAATTTAACTCAATGCAAACCAATTTATCATTTTATATTCCAGTGTGTTAACTAAAATGTCAATAAAGGTTTACTTAGTTAGAAGAAAAATATTTCTTTTGAATAGCAGTGAGATTTTGTCCTTATGTAAAATTCGGCAGGCAGGCTGCCGTTCCACTTAATACCTATTGAAACAAGCAACGCCATTATAGGTCTGCGAGTGCGCTGCCGGCTTTAATAGAAAAGAAGTAAAGGTATTATGTATGAGTATAGAAAATTATATGAAAATAGGTTTCGGCATCCTTTACAAGACATACCACAGGAAAAAGGGTCGGTTAGAAAATCTTCAATATCTTCAAAAGAACCTGACCCAGCTTTTATGAAATAAAGACTAAATTAAAGCACATTAAAATTTTTATTTAAGCACATTAAAATATTCTTTAATTTCGTCTTTATTTCATAGAGCTAGGTCCAGGTACTTTTGAAGATATTGAAGATTTTCTAACGGACCCTTTTTCTTTGCGGCTCAGTGTATTTTACGACGGTCTTCTGTCTTTATGACTGCCCTGCCACTTTATTTACGTTGAAGCTGTTTTCATATCAAATTACGACACATTATGTATTCGCTTCGGTACCTACTTAAACTGTGTAAAACTGTCATTTATTTCGCGTTCATAACATTAGTAAGTAATAGGTAAATGCAAATATGTATAATAATCATTAGAAAGGGTTAGTTACATCGATAAAAGTAATTTGCCACGCGATCGAGCCTTGAAACTACCTCGGTTAGTTAATGTATGGACATACTAAAGAATATTGGCATAAAGTTTTCTTCAGTTGAGAAATACGGTTGTCGTTTGAAAAGAATCAAGGACAGGTTTTTATTTAAAGTATGGCAGTAAAACGTGTCTTACAGTGCCATGCAGGTTGCAATGGGATATGCGCATGAGTAGTTCTACTTTCCCAGAGTAACGGAGCTGTCAGGTCGAGTTCCGAGTACTAGTCGAGGTCAGTCGCGATGCCACATTGTCAAATTCGCGGATCTCGTCATCAACGTTGAAGACAATAGTTTTTATCTGCACTATTGTAGTCTCGGTATTGCCCACACTATCTTGTTACTTGTCTGATATGAAAATAAAGGAGATATACTTGGATTAAATAGTCAAGTTCCTAAAAATTTGATAAAATATTTTTTATTATTATTTCTTTTTTGTTTGTCAAATAATGGTCGAACACTTAAAATACTTTACTAGCGACCTGCTCCAGGCTTCGCCCAGGAAAAAATCTCATTTAATTTTAATATATTATTATAAGAAATTCATAAAAAAAAATCTATTTTATATTTTTCATTTAGTTGCGTGGTTTAGTAAAGTAGATTGTATAGACCAATTAATATAATGGAAAATATGAGCACACAATTAAACATGTAGTTATTAATAACGCCAACACACACACGCACGTTACTTACGAGAAAAAATGTATTTTCATTATAATAATTACCTATCTATAATGAAATTGCTATTTCCGTTAAAAATTTCTCATTTACGATTAACTTCTTTGTGGGGAAATTACAGATTTAATTCTTATTTTGCAGGTATATCATTGAAAAGTTATAATAGTACAAGTGATATAATATTAATAACCACATTAGGTATACGAAAGCTACATATTACCAAGGAACGCGTCGCAGGACTGTCGTGACTCGTGGTCACTGCGGCTGCCCACCAAACTTACATTTCAATTATTTTCTGTGAATGTGGTATTGTGATTGCTTAATATCTAGCCCACAATTTACTCGACTAGAAATAACAATGTGAAATTTGAGTAGCGAGGTTAAGAATCAAATTTCTCAAATGTATTGTAACATTTTCTAAATTCATCATTTTTACAAAGTTTACATACTTATTTGAGATGTTTATTTGTTTAAAATGTTCGCTTTACTTATGTTCATGTTACCAATGATGCCTAAATAAAACAATTACAATTTTAAGTTTTACATTGTGTGCAAATGGTCCAAAGCTCTTCGGTTTTATGTTTAGTTAAAAATAATGAGCGATTGTTGTATCGAAAATAAAATAAAAAAATCTTCATTTTTAGAAGATTGTGGAGTCTGCAGTGGACTAATGTGGACTAGAAGCCCGTGACCATAGGTTTTTGGTAATGGCAGCACACTTCGTTATTTACAGATCATCGTGTAATAACAGAATATGCGTTGATTGTTGATTGCTCGAAGTCAAAGCCCACTTCCTTATCCCCTATATTCTCTATAATAGCGTTGCTTGTGTAACTGGTGTGTAAGCGACGGTAGCTCTAGCTATATTATAATACATACCATCACGTGATATAGGTAAAAAGAGATGTAATATAGGCTGATCTGATACTGAATAAAATTCTATATTCTTATAAAATCATTTGTCCCGACTACTGAAATCTGACCAATGTAACATAGATTTATTTTATAACGTAATTTTCTATTTTGTAACGCTAGGAAAGGATTCTTTGAAAATATATATTCCCCGCGAAGACAGGGGCAGATTTGCAATTTTTTTTTCAATGAAAATTGTTTATCCTGACTGATTTCAACGCGCAGCCAAAACTACTAACTATACTAAGGTCAACTCTATGCGAAGCCAAGGACCAGTCGCTAGTACTAAATAAAATAGATTTCTTTCTATAAGTTACGTGATATCCAATATAAAATGTTAATAAAAACCGAAGGTCTCGCTCGGCCTGTGTCGAGGTGAAGGTTTGAGAGATATAAGTGCGGGGACGGACGGACGGTTGCGGGAGAGCGCGGAGGCTGCGATCAATATGTCGCGTCGGCACCGCCCGCCGCCCGAACGACGCGCGCCGCGCCCGACGAAAGCGAACGTACCGACCGACCCCGCTCTGCCCTTCACCGGTAGCGAGTCGACGACCCCGGATACCGGCCGCCACCCCCAGACAACCCTCTCCACGGACCCTTCACCCTTCTCACTTCTCCACTACATCTTCCTGACCTCAATTACTTCTCATTTTTGATACCATCTCTCACCGAAACACCGAATGAGATCAGCTTTCTATCGATATATCTGATTCATAGTCGTAAAAGTCACACTGGGGCCGTTTCCGGCGACATGTGTCATATTCCCGCTAAACCGTGAGTCGTGAAACAGCGCAGCATGACTACTAGACTGTACTTAACAGTTTAATTAATAAGTATTCTTCAATGTTATGAGTTTAAAGGCTATCTTGAGCGCATCGCGTTCTTCCGGTGTGCTCGCCTCTAGCACTACTCCATAGCCGACGCAATATTACGAGGACCGTTTGACAAAACCGGATCGATTGTGCCTCATTATTATTCTGTTCGACAACATAAGCTTGTATAAACGCAATCTTTTAGGAAATTCAATTTCTTACTAGTAAATATTGTATGAACAATTTAATCGGAACTTATGACGTAACTAGCTCTGCCTCGCAGCTTCGCGTGCGCGGTCGCGCGGTCAAACGGTTTCAGAGTTTATTGACTTCAAAGATATAGGCGTAGCAACATTATTTCCTTACAATTAGTATTACCATTTGTTATTATACAATATATAGTTTCGCACGGGTGCAAATTTATTTTGAAAATTGTATACAAATCCTCGTTGATCGCTCTTTCCGTTAGTGAAAACCGATCCAAATTCCGTTACGTGGTTTAGGAGATGTTAGCGGATATACAGACAGACGTAGAAAGTGACTTCAATCTATGTACAAGTATGTAAAGGATAAGAAAAATTTAGGCTAGTATCTGTACTAATCCGTAATTACTTCCTACTGAACTCACCATGAAATTTTACATACACTTTGTCTGAGACAGCAGAAAGGACATAGAACTGAGCTTGCTGCGACCATTGGATTGGACTTCTCTCTGCCGGCCGTAGTAAAAGCTATGGTTGGCAGCAGAGACGCTTGGCGTGCGACTCAATCCTTCTCAAAGAGGCGGCGGAGAGAGATCGAGAGGACGACGTCCTGTCTCATCCCCTCCGTCGCCGAAGAACTGGACGCAGGCGGCTGGCGTACGCTCGCCACCTGAATCCATGTCAGGACTAGGGCGGTAGATGGGGACTCTACCGCCCGCTTCATCCTGAGAGGTATGGCGCACTTTGGCAGTTCGGGTGCGCCGTCCCGATGAGCCAGTGTCCGATTACGGACCCCACGGCGGAGTTGCGGAAGAGTGTCCGCCCGACCTCGCAGCTTCGCCTTATAGCGGACGTGGAGGACGCCAAGGGGTTTAGTCGGTAGGTCTTCCCCAATACCATCTCGAGGCAGGAGTCCGACATAACCCACCGGTCTGTCCCCAGGCCGGTGGGTATCCATGATGGATTCCTCTTGTAAAAAAAAAAGGGTACCTTTCATCGTTCAACGCGGACGAAGTCGCGGGCACCAGCTAGTCTCTTACTATTAACATGAAGTTACAAGTTTCTTCATATTTTTTTAATTTCTTTGTTTAAAATTTTAACCTAAAACTATTTCAGGTTTAATTTACAAACAATTACTCTTTCATTTCAAGTTCAGTAATAAAGTTAAGAAGTAATTACGTTTCTCCATATTATTAAGTTTTAAATGTACAGACAATGTTTATCCTAGGCATCTAATCACTGCGGGGAGTCTAGCCGCTAGCGGTTGAACTTGAATCGGTCCGACCTCCACTGCGCACGCTATAAATAGACGCTACACGATCACTAATAGCGAACTACATTCGGATAAATATAAAGATGTCATTTAAATGAAATAATTTTAACGTTAATTTAAATTTTACAAAAAAAATGATAATTCTTTTTCAAAAAAAAGTGATTGGAAATATAATTTTCTAACTCGACCATATTTCTATTATTAATAGAAATTTAAATAATTTCTGGCCAAAAACCAAATCTGTAAGTGTAGGCATTGTATGTTCCTCTATAGCTCTTAACAGACACGAATGTATTATATTTTATAAAGTTACGCGGACGAAGTCGCGCGCAACAGCTAGTAAATAATATTTTTTGAAAAGGGACAGTCAAGATATTCGAGCAGCGGAGTCAGATGTCGGTTGAGGCTGAGACTATTTTAGGCAGCGCGTGAGCATGGCATGTGTGGGACGCGCGCTGGAATATCCACCGCTCTATTCTCGGATGCCCTACTAACTTCCACGCTCTTACTTCATCGATGAAATATCATACTTGTTTATTTACCTACTCTTCGCGTATTTAGTATAGAAAATTATTAACACTGAGCAATATAATAATGTGCACTAGGCAACCGCCGATTATATGAATGTCATGGTCTCGTAAGTTTAAAATTAATTCGTGTCTCAATTCAGCGCGGATAAGTAAAAAATGCAGCTAATTAGGTTTGGCGAAGAAATGACTGTGCAAATGAACGCACACACTCGCACACTGTATTGTCTGTGTGGAACGCAGCATGGCACACAGACAAATATAACGGTAACCGCCATTTGCGAATATATGAAACTTTTTGTGAATGTGCAATGTTATCAATTAATTAGTGTTTTCTTATAGCGATAGAGACTAGTGTTACTGTTCGCATTAATTGAAATTAATGGCATCTATAAGTATTTAGTTTGTATAGAAATTGCAGAAATGTAAAAATTTCAAATATCATCAATCATCAATACTAATAATGAATCTGTAATTGTAGGTATGTTCCTCCATAACTCTCGAATTAACTGATTTTCTAGAAACTTGGTAGATAAAAATTTAGACGTACGGTACACAGGATCGGCTACATTTTTATTTTTCAACGCGGACGAAGTCGCAGGCATCAGCTAGTTATTTTAATAAAACATTTTAAAAACGTTGTACCCGCTAACTTCATACACGCGGTTTTACACGACTCGATTAGTTTAATAGTTTGTGGGATTTTCAAAAAAAAAACATACGCGTGTGCCATTGCCATTATTACCGCAATTATGATATCATAATCAAATATTCATAAATTTGTCATGAGTAATATCCAATTATAGATATTTTGTTAATCATGTTTTTTTTTTCTTTTATACTTAAATATAATATTTCATAATATTATTGTAGCTAATTACGCACTGATAACATAAAGACATGACAGGCCGTGGCCATGACAACAGTTTGCCAAGATTTCCTCTCATAGCCGTTGATTGATCGGCTTCCATCCTTTGTGATCTTCCTCGTCGGGTTATCACCTTGTATATCATTATAATTGTCAAGTTGTTTGTTAAAATAACCATAATTACTTTCCCTCTACATCTTTATATTAAAAATTACGTGTCACGTTGTAATTCCGGGATGAACTCCTAACTACTGAACCGCTTTTTATAAAACTTCGTAACTATGTGTAATTTGGTCCAACTTAAAAGATAGGATAGTTATTATTTTGAACCCGCGCGAAGCCGGGAGCTGGCCACTAGTATTGTGTATATTAGAAAGATTGAGAAATAAGTTTAGGGTAGATAAGTATCGATCAATTTAGGGTGAGGTTGTTCTGTTAGTAGTGGCAGCGTAATATATCTTATATATCGACGGTACTCCCAACGAAACGATGCCGAGTACTTGACATTTGCATTACCTTCACCGAGTTAACAGTAAACTCCCTGCAAATTATTTAATCTCATGATTTTTATGAATCATGAGAAAACAGGCCTAATTTGGCTTACCTTACGTACTGTGGAAATTATGTTATTGCAGGTCAATAAAATTAACAATTATATTTTTTGTTGACAGGCGAAGATCATCCAGGCCAGAAGCAACGTAAAGGATTTTTCAGAAGCCTTTGGAAAAAATCTCGCCATTATTCTTTGGAACATCCATAAAATCTAAAGGTCGGATAATAGAGTTAAAAATAAATTGTTCATTAGAAAAGTCGTTTTAAGTTACAAGTTACAAAGTTAAAAAAAGGCTCACCACAAAACATTTTATCACACAAACTACACATTACGTGTACGTAATTTACGATAAGTACTATTTTATTTAGTACTATCAATTGCACTTTTACAATAACTTCGACTCGTTTATCCAATTAAAACTAATTGTTTCTTGACTTTATTGAAGAGTTGTATAAAATTACATACATTTCAATGCATTTAAAAACATATATTTGGGTCTTTAGCGTTTTGATCTGTTTTATTGTATGTAATATTTACAGTATTTATGCGAATGTATAGCGGATCCACTAATTTGACTAATCAATATATTTTATTGTAATTTATTTACTATTAAGCTAATAAGAACTGCGTTTGAGTCACGACCCCTTTTGTAATAGAATTGTAGAAATGTAGATAACCATGTAGTAAGTTAATAAGTATATACTTACTGTATTGATTTAGACTTTTCTGCGGTTATATTGTACACCTAACGTATAGGTTATTTATAAGTTTCTATATTTGTTTTTTCCTTCTATTGAACAAACATTTTTGAAATACATATTATGCAATATTATTTTTTTAATGCGTAGACTTAGTAAATAAAGAAATGGCCGTCGTGTGTTGTATTTTAATGAACCAAGATCACCTAACTAATAGGCTATTGCTAAAGTTCAACATTTTATACCAATCCTTGTATTCGATTGTACTTAACTCTTGTAGATTTTGTCAAAAGAAAATAAATTATGTTCATTAGCTATGATTTTTTTATTAATCACTGTTCCTAATCCCAGACTATCTGTGTTTAAAAGTGTGTTTAGACAACAAATGTATTTTGTAACACAGTTCGCTAGTAAGGGCGCATCTCTCGATTTAATGTTTGCCTAATCCTCTTCCAATCTTAAATATTAAGTCGAGGGATCGAATAAAAGACAAAAAATGTTTATAATACAAATCATTTATTATAAGATAGACACAGTTCCCATCGCTTATCAGAAACAATGTACAAAGCTATAGTAGTAATATCAAATATTAAACAATATGCACCCTTCATTATCTGCAAGCCTTGTATGAGGGATACAAATATAGGGGTAATTGAGCGCTTCTAGTTTCTGCAGCTAAGAGTACGGAGAAGAGAAGAAAAATGCAAAAATATTTCATTTACTACACAAGATAATAAATGCGGCGTAATAAAAAAGGGAAGCATAGCAATAATCACCTCTCACTCTTGAGTGTCAGATATTACTCGCACGATGGTTCCAGTGGGACTAGAGATTGTCAATTTAATCGTAATACTTTCCTTGGGTTACAGTGTCTTTCAATTTTAACAAGCCCTTACACAAATGCATATTTCTTGTAATTATACATATTATCAATATATAAGTATTTTGTATATTGTTACAGTAATTTCATTACGTGGTATGTTTTCTCTTCAAGCATCTGTACGTGAATCATGTTTGCTTTCCATTCAAGTTGATTTAACCATTAATGTATGTATTGCGATCGAATTTTATGTATGATTACAGTACACAACGATAGAGACAAACTATACACACAGACTAAATTAAGTCAAAAATTTGTAACGAGATGCCTGAAAAGAAATTTTAAAAAAATCTCTATACATTACGCTTTGAGACCTGTTGCAAAGCGAAATTTTTCGCCTCGTTTATATCGGTCGATAAAAGCAAAAAAAAAAAAATTTAAAATACAAATTCAATTCAATCCATTATACAGTAGCAATCACTGTGAGGAGGCGGTGAGCGTATAAAAAAAGTATCCAGACTCCTCAAAGTAATTGCATCTGTAGTCGCTAAAATCATCAAATATCAAAACAAATATTCGGTTCTTATCTTCTCATAGAATATACAAAATGCAGTTACTTATTTCCCTGTGGAAAAAATATTATCTTATAGTATCCTTAGATCACGGCGCGCTTCGATCTGTAAAAGAAAAAATATTTTCTTTTCTAAAACTGATGGGATGACATGTAAAAACTAATATACGTAGTATAGTCATAAATGTACGAAAAAAGGTTTTCTTTGAAAACTCACCTCTAATAACCACAGGTAATTAAATAGTCTCCTAACTTCTCCACTACAGATGCAGCTTGCTGGGGTTGAATGGGTTCTTCATACAGAGAAATTACGACGGCTGTAACAATGATAATATATGATTTTAGAGCTTCAGCAATTTTTTTGTTAATAATATTTAATTTGTTTACATTCAATAGTTGAAAATGAAAATAATATGTATTACATAATTTATAAAAAGTGCACGCTAATCTCAGAAAAGGGGCAACGGATTTGGATGAAATGTGGCATACAGATAGTTAACATATAAGTTCCAAGATACCTTTTATCTTGGAAAAAAATTAGGTTGCTGTAGGACTTTCCAAAAAAATGTTGCAGGCACAACTAGTTTTACAATAAAAAACATCATTTCCTTATATAATTATAAAACAAAGTCCTCCGCCGCGTCTGTCTGTTCGCGCTAAACTCAAAAACTACTGCACCGATTTTCATGCTGTTTTCGCTAATGGATAGAGTGGTTTTCGAGGAAGATTTTAGTATATAATTTACAAAATTACGCGGGCGAAGTCGCGGACAGCAGCTAGTTTATAATAAATGAAAATTGAGTTACTGTCAGCGTTTTAAGATCAGATGGATGAAAATCTGGTTTTGAAATGTCCGTGTGGTGCACTAAATTGAAATCTTTTTTAATTTCAAACCATCTCTAACTTTGACATAGTTGAAAATATGTTGGTAAAAGCTATGTTATCTGTTGACGCAATTGCCATTTTCAATATGCGTGAAAATGATTGTAGGTACGAAATGAAGATATTTTTACCTTGTTGCGTTTTCATGCAATGCACGCCAACTTTGCCGAGTTTTGCACGTATAATGCGGTCTGTGCCACTGAGGTAGATGTACCGCGTGCCCGCTATCGTCACGCCACCGCTCGTTAGGAGTGATTCGTTTTCAAAACCGGCAACTATCTTTGCTACCTCATCTTTTGAAATCTGTTGACAAAAACAATATTAAGGACATTACTACCAACACATTTATCCTTCCATTGTACATTTAAATATGTACATTATATTATAACAAGTTTTAAATCGCAAAGATTGATTTAAAAGCAATGAAATGCATTTGCATAATAGGGTTAAACGTGATAAGACACATAAATATGACATCATTATTGTGGCAAATTGTAGGCTCAGAGGAATGAGATATATGTAATTATAAACACGTGATTTATTCTACAGTGTGGCGAGTTTACAAGAACCAAGTCAAAGAATGTTCAATGTTGAGATTTCAAATTGCTGAATTATAGTTAAAAAAAAAACAAATTGTAATTTTAATTAAACATGTTTTTTATCTTTTATCCACCTGCAAATTTTTTAACTTAATTAAAATATAATGTTGTTCACTAAAGTGACTATAGAGTAAATTAATTGTCATTGAGTAAAAGCATATTAAGAGTATCTTTTTTATAACACACTAAAAACAAATATTTTTCTCGAAATATTAAAACTGTCCAATTAAAAATAAATTGAAACAAGCTATTATATCTCAATGATATTTTAATTTTATAACTAAATTAAACAGATAACAGACAAATTTTATAAAGGTAGTAGAAATGTCCTAAAAGTCTACTGTGATGTATGTAGAAAAAAATATATTATATACTATATTAAATGATATAAAATTGGTTCTAAAATTCTTAATTCAATTACAATCCTAAAAATCAACGCAACTCTCCCACATATTTTATTTTAAAACTTGCTTGGTCTTCAATTTATGGATCAAACTATATGTACTTCAAAATTTATTTAGACAAGAGTTTATATTGTTCAAAATATAAATGACCCAAACTGTAGAAAAAAATCTAGGTACAGTGATTACACTGAGAAAAACTGATATCCGCTGAAAGTTGCTGGCAGAGCAACAGTGTGGAAGATGGAGAGACTGAGAAAGAGGGCAACCAGCAGGCAGAGACAAATTGGTGATTTTGAATCACCAAAAAACTGTCTATTTACTCTATGCAAGACACATGAAGCAAACTAAGACTATTCCTGTTTAGCACTGAATGTGCAGTAAGATATTTTATGATCCTTTAGAATGCCAATGACAAAACACTACCATTTTTATGCCCCATCCACTAAAAACATCAATGAAGCTTAAATGTATTGTGTCTCTATACAAACTTGTGTAAAAATGTGTAATAATTAGCTTAGAGAAGAAAAAAGACCTCAGTTGAAATAATTATTCAAATCATAAGAAAAAATACTGATGAAAATACTTTTATTTCTATTTAATAAAAAAATCTATCAAAGTGGACAAATGCATGCAGCTTAATGGTAAGAGAATTGTCAATAAAGTAGCATAAGAAAAATATATATGTAATATGATAACCTTAAAATAGTTTCAATATAAAATATTGTTTGAAATTTAATAAGTGAATAAAATAATAGTAAGTGATTTAGTGAAATGAGGATTTAAAATAAAGAATAATTTTATTTTTAAGAATTTTTTTTTGCAATTTTTGAAAATACCAACTGTCTGTGAAGAGGTTATATAAAACGGGTTATTATGGAATACATAATGTAAAACTTATAGCTTAAGTTTAAAGGTGAAACCCTTCAAATTATTTTGCTGATATGAGTAATGAGGTAAACAGTAAACTAGATCATGACAGAGAACATTTTATAGAAATTTCCCTTGCAAATGTCCTGCTGATTTTTGGAACATCTTTGATCTGTTGATTTTTGGATTTTTGGACTTTCAAAGCGAGACAAAGAAGTTCAAAAGACAGGAGAGTGGGAAGTTGGATACATGTCAAATTATTTTTAAGTAGCTATCCAAATCCATTTGTCCTGATATGAAGGGTCAAGGTCTTATGGAGTGTGATATGGAGGAAAATAACCTAGGCTCAGGTTTTTCCAGTGTAACAGTTTGTAATGAGGGGACTGTATGAAGCCTATTTGCAATAACACAGATGCCTTACATTTACAACCAGACAAATTATATAATCTTACCAAGAGCCTCAAGCTATAAGGAATACTAATACTCTATACTAGGGCCATTGAGAAGGGATACCAAATGTAAACAAAGTTTACCGCAAGGTCATTTTTTATGCAGGGATTTAGAGCGGCGATGTCTCCCCCCCCTAGGTGGGCCATGACCTTGTCGTGGTGGGGGGGCTTACCCTCGACAATCCGATGGGGTCGCGGGGGGCCGGTGGTTCTCACCGGCCTTTTCTCGTCCCATGGGATTGTTGTTGGGGACCAACAAGGCCCACACCGGTGTGCTCCGAGCGGGCTCCGTTCAGCGGAGCTCGTGGCGGAGCGTACGTTGTAGGTCACCCCGGCGGCTGGGGCGGGACGTGTAGCCCTCCATGCATGTTCTCGCCAGCTGTCGTCGGGGTGTTCTTGGTGGAGTTCAGGGGAACAGGGAGGCCTGGGGGGGTGGCCCCTGGTCCCCTGCTCGTTGTGGTGGCCACCCCGGCGGCTGGGGCGAGACGTGTAGCCCTCCATGCATGTTCTCGCCAGCTGTCGTCGGGGTGTTTTGGTGGAGTTCAGGGGAACAGGGAGGCCTGGGGGGGTGGCCCCTGGTCCCCTGCTCGGAGATGGCTGGGTAGGAGAGGGCGGGTATCAGCCCGCCTTCAAATGCCCTCGGGGACCTGCGCACACTGCTGGCTGGCTGTGTGTGCCTGCACGGGTCCCCTCCATCTGGGGATTGCTCGGGTGTCTCCGGGCAATCCCCCCGTTGGCGTCAGCCTAGCCAGAAATGGCTAGGCTGCCCGAGGAGGGTGGGTCGGAGCAGTTGCCTCGGCAGAGCCCGTCCACCCCCCACTCAAAGGGCAAGGAGACACCGGGGAGTTTTAGTGGGTAGGGGCCAGTTCCGCCTGCACGTGCGCAAGCGGAAATACTGGTCGACCCCCACATACCCCTGCCGCCTAGCCAGCGGTAGGGGATCAATAAAAGGATTTCTCCTCGATAAAAAAAAAAAAAAAAAAAAAAAAAAGAGCGGCGATGTCTGGATGTCTGGGTTGTCCTTGAATATCCTTAAAATCGGTACAGCCGTTCTCGAGTTTTGCGCTTAGCAATACATTTAGTGATTCATTTTTATTTATAAACAAGATTTATGGATTATTTATATTCCTCATTTAGATCTCTTAAAACATTTTTTTAACTTTATTTTTGTCCACCTGTTAAATCAGATTGAATAACTAGTTGTTTTGTTTTCAATATTTGTCAATGGAAAGCCCCATCATTTTGATTAAGCTGTTTCCAGCATCTTCAACACATCTTCCAAAGCATTGGTAAACAATAATGGCGATATCACTTCTCCATTTGAACTCCTGTTCTCAGTTCTGTGTGCTGACCCTGCACTTGCAGTCATCGTCGCGGCTTTGTACAAATACATCATCACCTGGTGATTATATATTTAACACCATTTGCAAGGATACCAGAATGGCCCAGTTTTGACTGAGTCCAAAGCTTTCTCGTAGTCACCAAAGGCTATACACAGATGCTGATTACACGGGAGTTATTTTTCTGTAGAATCTGTATCAGTTGTGGATCTCTGTGGTCATAAGATTCATCAACATTCAGTGTAGGTATTGCATGCTCAGTCCCTTAATAAATTTCCATTGAAATTCTCAAACTCAATGAGAATTTTTGGTTTAGAAGAAACAATTCCATTATTGTTGATTCTCAGCTTCGTCAATTGACTTTGACCAAGCCCCTTTGAATTTGAATGGACACTTTCAAAACTTGATCACCTCTTCAATATATGACGCCATGTTATTCTACACCCATTCTCGCTTTTTTTCATAGATGCAGAGACTCATCATAAGAATTTCGATTCTATACCTTTGATCCGCCTTATAATAAATTTATAGCCCACTTGTTGTTCACCAGATTATTCAAAAGTTCTTCAACATTTGCTTTAATTTCAAAAACATTGAATCAGTTTTTAACTCCCATTGTATAGCCTTACAACTTATTTCCAAAAGTGAAGGTCAAGGTCTGGCCTTATCAGATGGAATCTTTCCAGGCGATAATTGATAGTGCCTCAAACCAAATGATGATAATTACCAGCATAAAACTTGTTGATTACTGAGACATCTCAAATGTGTGTCTTTCATAATCGAGTCACCCTGGCTTTGCACAGATTTTTCTCTGCAAATTGTAATATATAACCTTTGTCCTTTAATGCTCTATCCAGTAAAAAACGTATGCCACCTGAGTCAATACACTTGAGATCTGTTAGCAAGAACTTGACTCAAACACCACCTAATGAGGGCTGATCTCTTTGAAAGAAAAGTTAATTCTCAGATCTTAAAAGATTTTACTACTTTACATTTTTTTATTAATAAAAAAAAAAGTCAGAATTTGAAAGAAGGGTTCCGAGCATGACAAAATTATGAAGATACAAATTTATGACATGATTATACTATTATTAAAATCTGTGCAAACATTATGACTAAAACAGGATTTAAACTTATAGAATTTAATATATATATATATTAAATTGACAAAAAAGTCTTCTGAAAAATTTTACATGAAGGTTTATTTAAAAAAAAAAGTATTTGATTGAAACTTAAGGTTGCTAACTATACAACTTATTTGTCTTTAAAACATGAAAATTTTATTTATTATTATTTTGACATTAGTGTAAATTTTGCAAAAAACAGATCCTATTTAATTGCTGCAGATTCTATAAGAGATTGTAGTTCAACAAATAGTGTTTATAAGCATTTCACAGATTATTATTTATGATAGATGAGGTAAATCTAAGGGTCGAAATGTTGAAATCTCTAAAAGGTAATATCCTATAACAGCTAATATCAATTCATTACTGTTATTAATTGTCAGTACCTAAGTAAAATTTTAAATATGATATCGGACTTGACCTGGGCCTCTATTCTGTATGCCAAATATGATTCCACACTCTTGTCTTACTTTGTCAAGAAACTTCATAGATAAAATAGTACACTGTGGATTCTATGAAATCATAACGTGCCATATATAATTTGTCTTGGGGCATCAGAATAGAGACATAAGAATGCAATGACACGACAAGGCAAAACATTAGACGTGTTTTGAAAAAGTAAGACCAAGAGTGTGGAATCGTATTTGGCATACAGAATCAGGGCCTGACTGCTTTGGACTTGATGGACCTTTTTGGAAAACTAAGAAAAATTATAGACTTGACTTGACTGACTAGTCTCGGAATCTGCTATTTTTGATTTATTTCAACTTTGCCTTTTTTGTTTAAAAAAAAGGCTATTACAAATTGCTATTTTACTAATGACACTGGCAAAATCATCGGCGAAGATCTGATGGAGCCAAGACATTAAAAGAGAAGAAATATGATATCAGAAATATCCACCCTGAATAGAATATGTATCACTTGTAGGTGTTAGTCTATCTATATCACTAAATAAACTTTATTTATTGCTGCCAAGAAATCTTTTGTTAAGAAATGTGCTTTCTTTCACTCACCAGGATAATTTTCACAGTTCACTAAAATTTCAGTAATTTCAAAATGCATAATAGAAAATAGTAAAATATATACTTTTATGTGTAGATTATAAAGTTTTAGAGAATTAATGAGATGACCTGAAAATCAGGTATTTGGGCTGAAAAGTTTGAATTTTGTAAATTGATGTTCCCTTACACTTGATGTCTCTGTGTCTAAGAGACATAGAAGTATTATAGAAAATTAACTTCAGTTGATTAATCGCTTCATAGATGACATTGCAATTTGTTATGAAGCCTTTATTATATATTTGTGATTTAATAAAATAGTAAAAAAAAAAAACTTAGTAAATAACACTTACTACTACTCAAATAATTATTCAATAATCATACAAGTGCAATAAAAGAAACTAAATTTATTTACAAATTAAATGTAAAAAAAAAGGCAAGATAAGACAAGAATACAGTACATAATTGAGATTTTGTTATCTTCTATTTCAAGAATTTGTCTATAATATGGAAATAAAGGATTTTTAAATTTCTCAATTTCATTTTTTGGTTTTATAAAATTATATACGAAAAAATTTCGGTGCAATAAAAAAGAATGGACGTGAATTAAGTTGAAAAGGGATTGCTGGTCTGATATAATGAACAATAAATTAAATGTATTAAAAATTAAATAAATGTCCATGATCTGGAAGTTCCTAAATTCTAGGTTTTTTTAATACAGATTTAATTTCAATTTAATAAATGACATTAATTAAGACAATGTGTTGTAATGAGTAACAATTACGCATTAATTATCGAGCATATAATGTTATAAGTTATTTGTAAGAAACTGCTTGAAAATATTACAATCAAACCGCAACCTGCAAAAACCGGCCGGAACAGAATGGTAAAAATAAATGGTGTTACATTGTTAGTGTGTATGAAATAAGAATAGGGTAACTTATGTATAATAATGAGAATCAATATCAATCTGGAAAGTGTTGGAAAAGATTGTACACGTTTCAGATTTATAACGACAGGCACCACATGTCGCCATCTTGTCAAACTTGCCGGATAAAGTATTCGTCATCCGTTTATGGTAAAATTAGACACTTTTGTCACCAAACTAGCACTTTTGAACACATTTACACATAGGTTCATTTTTGTTGAATTCGATCACCGAAGTAAGTAACATTAACCAGAAACTTACTTCGAAGCCTTCAGACTTTGCCCAGACATTGCCGTCATGACCGGCAATCGCTGCTTTTGTTACACATCTCGATGCCATTAACTGTTTATCTACATAATCTTGCCAGCTCATTTTGACTTAGTTCGATTAAATTAGAACTACACTTATTAAAAAACACAATTACAACTTCGCAACGAGCAAACGCTCCACACGAACAAAAAGCACTGCCGTTTCAAAATGGCAGCGTACTCATAGACACGACAGGAAATGAAATACAATAATGCCAACTTGCCAATGTACAATGAAATCAGTTTTGTCGATGGACATGGCGATGTGCCCCAGACTATTAACTATACGTTCAAGGATGTCATAAAATACTTATTGATAATAAAAATAAATATTAATATTTATTTTGAAAATATAGACAGTTATTATAAATTAATTTAAATATTAATCGAATTACGTCTAATATTTTTGATTGATTTTTTTTTAAATGTCGGAGCGGTTGAACATGCAAAACAATTTGCCCACTTTAAGTTTAATTTGTCAAAGTCAAATAACATTGTTTTCTTTACGCGACCAATTGTGTAAAACTCCTGTAAAACTTCTTTAGGCGCGTTGAGGAAAAAAGCTGTTATTTATTTTTGGTGTAATCCTAAATAACTACACTTACGATTGAAGTAATAAATTCAATAACTGATTCTGAAAATTTTGTATAAAAATATTAAGTCTAAGTGAGTCATTAGTTAACAATCTTTTTGATGCCTAATTTGTCATATTAAAAAAAAAATAGATAAATCTGTCGACGACGGACGACTGCACGTCAAAAGTACACTTTTTCATTTTATTTTAGATAATCAACTTGAATTGATAATCAACTTGATTTATAATTATAGTCTGTCAAAAAGTGTAGAAATTAAAAAGTGGCAATACTACAGTGTTGTCTCTTTCTTATCGACTACATGGTTAGAACGGGACAACACTACAGTATTGCCACTTTTTAATTTCTACACTTTTTTGACAGACTGTAAGAAAAACTTGTTCTACTAAAAATGTACAACTAAAAACTATGCAATATAATATTAAATATTCTATTTGCTTGTTTTAAATATATGCATGTAGTTATAACATCTATCTACCTTGTGTACAATTATGCTAAATAATAATATGGAGAAAATATTCCAAATTTAGCTACGAAATTTAGTAATTAGACACTGGCAATACTTAATTGTATTTATCCAAATAAATTGCTCTATTATCTTCATTGCTGTACGCTGTACGTACGCATTACGGTTCTGTGGGTTATGTTGCACTCATCTCTGTCTAGTCAAGTCATTCTTTCTTTTTGTCGTTGGTCGGTAACTTGTCTCTGACGTACTTCCGTTATTAAAATTCTCAGTTTACAGTGTCTTCTTTAGATATTAACATTGTCGAGCTTAAACATCCTTGTGTAGACTCTATAAAACAAAACAAAATTTAATTTTACAAATTTTGCTTTCCAAAAGACCAAAATTAAAACATTTAAAAAAAAAGCTTTCATACAACTTGACTTGACCTTGCTAGTTCTTTTCCGTTTTGCAACCGTGATTGGAACATGTCTTATTCACCTGAAAGGAGGTAAGTCTAGTTTATGTAGTGTTTATTGCTTGTTTTAACCGAAAAGTTACTTAAGTGCTGCAGAATGTAAAGCCGAATCAAAATATCTTAAAGTTATTTTAAGAATTCTTTTATATTTAGCTAAAATTGATCTTGAATGGTCGCCGATTGCCTTTTGCCAACATGGCGGTGGGGAAGAAGTGTTATAATTGAGTCCTTGCACGTGTTTTTTGTAAAAGTGTACTTCACAGTTGTAAATTAATTTTTGCTATTGAGTTAATGTACTATATTGAGTCCTCTGAATTTCTACGCTCAAAATTATACCCAGCCAACGCCGAATTAGTAACATGAAATGCCGTTTTGACATTAGCGCAACTAAGCAAAATTTTAAGCTTATATCGTAAAAGCCTATGGTAATTGTAATTTTTAGCATATGCTCATAATTTTAACTTGTGTCTATTTAATGAGTATCTTTCGTTTTCTCAGATCAGAGGAGTGGCCGGAGGATTCCAAAAATGGACCCTCAAAGGATCAAGGCGCTTATGACGGCCCTCCGGGCATGGAGCCCGAGGGAGCATTGGACACAAATTGGCATCAAGTCGTGGAGAGTTTTGATGATATGAATTTAAAGGAGGAATTGTTGAGAGGAATTTACGCGTACGGTTTCGAGAAACCTTCGGCGATTCAGCAACGCGCCATTATGCCTTGTATTCAAGGACGCGATGTCATAGCTCAAGCCCAGTCTGGAACTGGCAAAACGGCTACTTTCTCAATCTCAATTCTTCAGCAAATCGATACTAATGTTCGTGAATGTCAAGCCCTGATCTTGGCCCCAACTAGGGAGTTGGCTCAGCAAATCCAGAAGGTATTCATTTAGCATTTGATTATGTTGTTGTTTTTCTTTGATAATTCAAATTGATGAGTTATTATTGAGTCTGTTAATTCAAGTTGTTCTACTAAAGTCTTATTTTATATTGAATTTTAGGTGGTGATAGCTCTTGGTGATCATTTAAATGCGAAATGCCATGCCTGCATTGGCGGTACTAATGTGCGCGAAGATATTCGTCAGTTGGAAAGTGGGGTTCATGTAGTTGTCGGAACTCCTGGTCGTGTCTACGACATGATCAACCGTCGTGCCCTGAGAGCTAATACCATTAAGCTCTTTGTACTTGATGAAGCTGATGAAATGTTGTCCAGAGGGTGAGTCATTAGTCCTTGAAGCCTCATTAATAAATTAGTTAATTGGTGATTAAATGTAATACCTAAGTATTATTAGTAATTTATTAATGAAGTACTTTTTTACTCTGAATGTTCCTTTACTTATCATAATTTGTTTATTCATCATTAAAAAGAGCTTTGAAAACATTTTTGCTAAATGATCTTAAGAATCTATTTCTTTTGTTTGTTCAAATGGAAGTCACAAGTAGAGTTTGTGGTCACATTTGCTTTGATTTTGTTAGTCTAATTTCTATTTGTGTTTTTGTATTATTATTATTTTTTAAATTTGTCTCGTGTACATTTTCAGTTTTAAAGACCAAATTCATGACGTCTTTAAGATGCTCTCTCCAGATGTGCAAGTTATTTTGCTATCTGCTACCATGCCTGACGATGTACTGGAAGTGTCTCGGTGCTTCATGAGGGATCCCGTTCGTATTCTTGTGCAGAAGGAAGAAGTAAGTTGTAATTATTGTCAACTAAAATTTAAAAGTTCCCAGAATTGATTGTATTTTTGCTACTTACAATTTGGCAAAGGAATTTATAGGGAACAAAACCTTTTTTTTTTAACTCAAACCTTTATTTATGATTGAAACCTGACATTCAAAGATATTAAAAAAACCTATTGTTCTCAATTACCCTTTTGTAGAAGATGTGTAGTTAAAAAATATCTGTTGTAGTTTAGATTGTTATTTTTTTTTAAATATATAATAAAATTCTAGAAATCTGTTTTTTGTTTTGTGTAGATTTAAAATAATAATGTGATATTTTAAACATTTTTATAATTCTTAACTGTTGTTGTTTACAGTTAACCCTGGAAGGTATCAAGCAATTCTTTATTGCCATTGAACAGGAAGATTGGAAATTGGAAACTCTTTGCGACTTGTATGACACTCTCTCCATCGCTCAGGCTGTTATTTTCTGCAATACCCGCCGCAAGGTAATAACTTCATTTGGCTTATAATTTTTTAATAATAATAATGAAAGTATTGATGATGATAATTACTATTACCAGTGACCTCGGCTTCACATGGTTGCAATATTTATCTGCAAATTATATATAAATACCTTCCTGGTTTTATAGGTAAAACTTGCTAATTTGACTATTCATAATGTGATTATTACATTGTGTTGGAACTTTGAATATATGAGTCATAAACAGTGTCGTTTCTAGTATTGATAATTACAGTTTTTTTTACAAAATAACAAACAATTAAGTTTTTCCTGTGGTCTATCAGTACTGGGTAGCATAATATTGGAATTTTTTATTTTATTTCGTAAGTTATTTGAATATGAAACGGTTATTTGTCTTTGAAGGACAACTTGTTTCATACATAAGTGCTCAATATGATCTGATCTGAAATTCAAATGTACATATTTCAAAATATCCAATGCTATGGTATCATGTTAAGATTCAAATTGTGATAAGTGATGCACCTCAAGAGCTATAATTTGTTTATTTCAAGTTTGTTTTATGCCTTTGATGATACAAACAGTTTTAAAAATGATTTAAGTGCAAAATTTCATCATTATAATATTATCAGTCTTGTTATGACATCAAATATGACAATTTACCAGTCATATTCAAAATATCTTTGGCTTTTGAAGAAACTCCTCCATTCATATTACTTGCATGTTTTATTGACTTGGGGCCTCTTTCACCATCTGTCAAGTAGGCTAACTGTCATTTAAAGTCACTGGTCACCAGGGATAATGGAGCTGATATACTTTTGTTGTTTGTACGGTAAAAAAAGTCCCAAACATTAAAAAAAAAAATTAAAAAAATCCCCTATCAAAGGATGCACTAAACTAAAGAGTGCATAATTTAATAAAACAAAATTGTTTCTAAAAGTAACTAATCAACACTTTATTTATAGTTGGTGAAAGAGGCCCTTAGAGGCCCTATTTTTCAAACTTACTTTTTGATGGCCACTTTAGAAAAACGTGTTGTTAATCTTTACATAGTACAATACCCACTAGGAGCTGGTTAAATGACAATGTTGGTATGTGTGTCAGGTGGACTGGCTGACGGAGTCGATGCACCAGCGCGACTTCACTGTGTCGCACATGCACGGCGACATGGACCAGCGCGAGCGCGAGATCATCATGCGCCAGTTCCGCACGGGCTCCTCGCGAGTGCTCATCACCACCGATCTGCTCGCGCGCGGCATCGACGTGCAGCAGGTCTCCTGCGTCATCAACTACGATCTGCCCACCAACCGCGAGAACTACATCCACAGGTATTATTGTACATATTACCCACTATTAGTGATGTGCCGGATATCCGACGGACAAGAAAGATCCGCATCTCTGTTCTATATCCATTACTTTTTGGCGGATCTTTTTACGGATCTTTTCCCTTATTAAGCTGAAATTCTACATATAGGTGATTAGGTAACTATGAAATTCCATTCAGATTCTTTTTTATTATTTCTTAAAATTTGGCACCTTTATAAAGCAAGTGTCAAGTAGCCTAGCGTCAATTATCGTTTCAAGGTCACTCGCACCAACACCGATTGAGTATGAAAGTTAAGATCCGTATCTGCAGATCTACATTTTTAACAATCCGGCACATCACTATTTATAGCCCACATAATTTGCTAGAAGACCATTCTAGAAAGAGATAATTATCTTAACTGATTGTAATTAAAATTTCAGAATTGGACGAGGTGGACGTTTCGGGCGTAAGGGAATCGCCATAAACTTCGTGACTGAGAACGACAAGAGAGCCTTGAAGGATATAGAGGAATTCTACCACACAACCATTACGGAAATGCCCAGCGATGTGGCCAACCTCATCTAAGCTGGCAACACTTATCCGGTTCATACTTTGTGTCCTGCATTTCTATTGCGATATTTATACGGTGTGAGTATTTGGAGGACCTCCAGTACTGTTGTGCCGAATATTTTTATTGGAACTATTTTTTTATTTGGACCGCCGCGTTGATTTTAGTTGATTGTATTCATAATAATAATTATTATTTGTAGCTTTATCTCGATAAGTCTAATATACATAGGTAGGTGTAAGGCCGGCTCGGCCGGATGGCCCCCGTTCCGCAAAGGCCACTCTGTCCCAGGCGGAGTGGCCTCATCGGGTACTGGAGAGGCTATTTCAATTACAAAAGTACTAGAAGAAAATCCTGTATTGTAACTTTTTTTCCATATGTACATATGATACTGTTTTTGTATTACGATAAATAAATATAATTGAAATATCTCATTTGTATTTGTTATTGGTATGCTTGATATTATAGCGCTCCAATCCCGATCGGAACCTTAATTTCTCTAAAGCCACTGTTTATATTGAAATTGTATTTATATTTTTTTACAGAATACCCTACATTCTGAGCCTGTTGAAATGCACTATGGACACAACTATGTGGAAATAATAAATCAAAATTTCCTTGAAATGTAGACCTTACTTTCTTTTTTTTATGGATCCTTACTTGTATCCTGTATTCCCATATTTTGCATTTTGTAAAGATTGTTTTCTACATGGTTTTTATGTTCGTTTCGAATATTTTTATTTTGCAATAAATTATATTAAAATATTTTGACTTTTGAGAAAGATGATAATTAAGGTTCCTCTAACTTAAAAGTTATACTACCTATGTATTGATCCATTGAAATATTATATTTTATTTTTTAGATAAGGGGCGGTTGGTGTTAAGTTAAATCCAAATTTATGGGGTTGCAACCCTTGTCCCGCGGCCACCATCTTGGAAAATAGGGTTAAATGGTTTTTACGGTTTATCTGCCAAACTATAGGTCTCACAAAAAAAAAAATTAACATTTTTTGTTGCAAATGAATAAATTTAAAAATGTTTATAATGAAAATTGTTCCTTAAAACAACACCATATATAAAAATGGTCTGAAGTCATTTTTTGTAAAATGATTAGAAAAGAAGTTATATCGACAAATAGAAATTTTTATTTTTATGAATTTTCGCTTTATTTATGGTTCTACGACTAAAAGTTACTGGACAAAAGTTGTAGATAATTTTATTTGCAACAAAAAATGTTAAATAATTTTTTTTGTGAGGCCTATGGTTTGGCAGATAAACCGTAAAAACCATTTAACCCTATTTTACAAGATGGCGGCCGTGGGACTAGGGTTGCAACCCCACAATTTTTTATTTAACTTAACACCAACCCCACCTTCATATCTAAAAAATAAAATTGCGTCCTCTGACAAACTCAACCCCAAATGTAACTTTTCAATGGAACATATAGGAAGACCGAGAAGGGAGAAAAACAGTTAAAAATTCTAGTTCTTCTATATAGATTTGTATGGTCTTATTATTTATAGAACGCAAAATTACCAAAAGATTTCTTGCAACAAAAAATGGTAGTTTATTATAATTTATTGACTTGAGCTTTATAGAATAAAAAAAAACAACGAACTTGAATGCTTGCAAAGTTATATTATTTCGATCTAAAACATAACTGTTACACATGAAAATCGCTTGTATAAAATTGTGTCAATAAATGGATAACCGATATCAGCATGCAATATGAATTTGCTATAGGGATCTTACCCAACTAGATCGCTATTTGATTATCGTTTTAAATATGTGGAAGCCACGGTATAAGTTTATAATGGGATTGAAAGTAAGATAAGTAATCATGAAATCAATGGAGCCAAAAGTCAAAAAAATAACCTAAAATCCCATGAGAGCCATGAGGCCCTCATTCGAACAACAGGATTTTGTAATTTACTCACCTGGACCGTCTTCACCGAAGCTGAGCGGAGCAGAGATGTGCCATAATAATTTATCTAGGATAAGAGATGGTTTAATCACTAGTCATCCTTATCCTTACATATTACTTATAAAGTCCTCCGCTGCGTCTGTTTATCTGTTCACGATAAACTTTAAAACTAAAAACTAGCGCCGATTTTCATGCTGTTTTCACAAATGGATACCAATGGAGACTCATCTTGAGGAAGGTTTTAGTATATAATTTACAAAGTCAAAGTTAGTCGCCGGCAGCAGCTAGTCAATCAATACTAATAATAAATGTGTAAGTGTAGGTATTGTATGTATGTGTGTTCCTCCATTTAAACGACTAACTGATTTTCATGAAACTTGGTAGATAAGACAGACGTACATGACAGGATAGGCTACTTTTTCTTTTTCAATGCGGACGAAGTCCAGCCAGCATATATATAAGGTGATCTCCAAAACCGCTGAACCGTTTTTGATGAAACTTTCAGACAACCTTTTTGGTAGCGATCGGACGCAGGCGAATCCGGAAGCGAGTTGCTAGTTTATACACAATGACCGAGCGATAAACTCGGAAAAACTCAAGAATGAGTAGACAAATTTTACTTCGGTTTTCACTTTTGGAAAGAGGGATAAACAGGGAAGCCTTGTATATATAAAATTCCCCGTCCCTTGTCGCGGTTCTTCCCGAGCCGCTTGTTGCAGGGCTTGGTAGCGCTTGTAGAATAATTTACTTATCCTACAAGCACTCGCCTTAAGTCCGGTAAAGCTTTCAAAGTCCTAGGACTAAAAGCTAAAGCAACCGTGAGGGGTTTTGGTGCGGTAAAAATCCCACATAACCTTGTGAATACGAACAGTCCAGAGTGCTGTTAGTCCCTTCACAGGTACTTTCTTGAAAGTTTCCCCTCTCGACAACAAAAAAAAAATAAAAAATGTATATATAAAAAAAGAACTCCGGGCGGAGCTGGGAGTGAGTCAGTAGTATTTTATTTAAAAAAATAGATATGCTTTTAAAATATTCATCGAGAAAAAAATCGTTTTTCATATTCTTCGCCATGCAAATAATCCAATTTAAAATTTAATGATTCTAAGAATTGTATTGAACATCGACAGTATTGAAAGTTAACTTTTTGTACTAAAGTGTAAGTGTAACCAACGAACTTTTTACCTTTATTACAAATAGTATGGGTAGATTGTATTGATAAAAGGGTAGGTAAATACCTGTAACTGTAGATAAGTTCTTCTCACTTCTAGATAGGTATCAGGGTTTAGTTTAGACTTTAGTCAGACCCACAGCGTCAGTTTCCCAAAATATCAAAATTACACAAAATACTTTATTGGTAAAATAATATATTTCATTATAAATAATATTAGGTATTATTATTCTTCTATTCAAGTTTGTATTGAAAGCTATTTTTTGTGTCAGTGTTACGCTTTTTTTATCTGAGTAAAAATTTTGTTTTTGTGGCATTATAAAAACCCTTTTGCTTTTGTTCAAACTGAAGTAATCGCACCTTACGGCTTTAAAAAATCAATATGCACATAGCATATTGAATTTTTATATTAGATGTCTTTTTTCCAAAAATCTTTTTCAATATTTTTTTTGTTTTGAGAAACGGATCTTTTGAACTGGATAATTTAGGTAGGTACTCAATGGAACTAATAGCTGGAAATCGATATCGGGAGTGCAATTTAAAATAAGTAATGCTACTAAAGTTACTAATTCAAATAAATATATAAAAAAGAAAAATAGTTGCTTAATATTTTCCGATTTCCTTTCATTACGTTAGATATGAGGATATATGTATAACGAATCATGCGTCGTAAATTTTAGTAAAAATATTCAGCAGTTTCCTCTAAAGAGTCCCTGTAACCTGTAACATGGTGTGTTTTATTTTGATTAAAGAAACAATTAGCTGAAATGTGATGTGGTATATTTTTGAAATTTACTCATCGAGCCCTTTTATTTGTCGGTGGGTTTTTGATTAAAAATTTTTTTCATACAAAAAACTGATCACGCGTCATAATGTCATAGGTAACTAGAACATGTACCGTGGCGGATATATACTCAAGTCAAAAATACTAAGTAAACTTTCCTGAAAAAATACGCTTCCTTACAGGACTACAACCAGAGCCTAGGACTTCATCCTGGTTCATCCCTGGGTTAAAACTCCCTCTATACCTATATAATGTTGATAATAAACTGACTGAAATGTTTAAGCTTATAAATGTATGGGCTTCTGGCCTCCAATTGTATTGCCCTGGTGTTTTATCTTTTGTTCTATATATAAGTGTTTTATACACCTATCTATTGCACATACCACATAAAAAATATTATACCACATAAAAGGAGAAGAAAATAAAAATTTTGAATCGCAACATTAATTACATTTATTGATATGTTGAATTAACAATAAATTAAAATAAAATTATATTTATTTAACTACGATCACAATTATTAAAAAATAGTTAAAGCCTTGATTCATTGGAAATAAAAACATCACATCCACATAATAATATTTCTGATTATTTTTAGTTCAATAAACCATTACAGTCTGACCAATGTTCATTTTAACTAAAACATAATAAAGACAAATTTTAAATAAGTATCATAAAAATGCAAAAAGAAGCACCAACAAGAGAACTGATATTGGAAATATTATATAAACTGCCATTCTAGGATGGCAAACCGATATCAGAATATCATCATAGTTTTTCAGACCATCTCTAGTAGGTACTTCTACAATGACTAATTCATCACTAAGAAAGCCAACATCAAACACACATTCAGTTTTATTGACACAAATTTTAGATTCAGTCATATTGGCGTATTGGAATGTTGGTTTGTAAATATCAAAAATAACATGAATGTGGTTCCTAACAAAGTCATTATCGCTATAAAAGATGTAGTAGTAATATCCATCTACTGTCACATCGTGGGTAACTTTAAGAGTTGTAGTTTTCTCTAGATAGTGTGTACTGTTACATAGGGTTGAGAAAGGAAAGAACTTATTTACTATAATATTTCCGTGATAGCATTCGTACAAATTGTTTTCAAAGCTAGACACTGAACGGTCTTCATCTTGATTTCCTGTTGCGTTGTAAGAGTTTCCTCCATGATTTATACCAGCATCTAGTACAGTATTAGGATTGTGTAATGGGGGGTTTACTTTTTCTCTTTTCTCTCTAATCTTTTCGGAGTGTATTTTATTTAGCTTATTACTATTATTATCACTAAAATTGTTAGTGAATTTTGAATTCGTAACTTCATTTTTGCTCTTGAAAATATTCGGTTTCTGAATCCATTCTTCATTGAAGCTCTTATTAAACAGTTTAGACATATTGTCTCTCTTTCTGTTTGGGTTTTCCAATGTTACCGACACACGGCCAGGGCTTGAGGCTTGTACTGGATCTTTCTTAACTGTATTAGTTTCTAAAATGTTACATGTATTTAATATTCTTTCGCCTTCAACTATGAGTATCTTTGAACCTTCATAATGAGAACAAGCCTTGAGTTCTACAGTAGCTCCTTTGAAGAGGTAAAATCCCCAATATTCTAGTGTGTCGTCGGGTAAAACCATAGATTTTTTTAATTGAATATGTTTTCTTTTATCTGACAGTTCAGGTCTCCCTTTCATTTGGAATGCATTAAATGTGCTATTCATTCTAAGGAAATGTTTTTCGCAGAAAACTGAAGATTGTCCTTTATGAATTTGTATCACGTCTGAATCCGATATTCTGTACAAAACATCAGCATACTTGATATTTCGTAAATATAAGGGTAGTATAATAAGTATTGATGGTGCAACCGTTGTCAGCAAACAAAAAGTAATAACTCTTCGAGAACCATGCATTTTATTTCCATCTGAAATTAAAATTTTATACACGTTTAATTCAATGAATAAATATTCCTCACACAGTGGGTATAAATTAACAGAAGATAATTAAAAACACTTACAAAATTATACAAAATTTATAGTAAATTGGGAAGAATGATACAGGCGCATTATAAACGAAGACATAATGAAAACAAAGTGTAGTGTTTTATAAATAAAACATTGCGTAGCCCAATTCTGTGTCGTTAAACCAATTTATTGATATGATTGCGTTTTATGTAGGTAAACTAATAACATTACACAAATAACGTCGCATATTCTTAATTCTAATTCTATTTCTAATTAGTATTATATTGATATGCCTTTGCCTCTCTAAACTGTTTGTAAAGTATATCTTCACAGTCTTCACACCTTTCACCTGTAATTTTAATTCACCCTTCACCTTTCACTTTCAACTCCCTTATCATATCAATCAAATCAATTTTAATTTTTTAAATAAACACGCCACAGACAAAGACAAAAGTTCGCTCCAAAATCTGACAAGTCCTGTCACTAGCATTCATAGCATAGAATAAAGATGATATATGTATCAACTCACACATTAGTCTGTCCATTGTATCCATAGACACTAGTATACTAACGTAATAGACGCACAGACTCACCGTTTTCCGCGTGACGAAAACTGAAATGTCTACGAGTGCGTGATTATATAAGTGTGTGAGTGAGTTTTAGAGATGTCCCTTCGTTATCGACAAGTAACAAAGAGCTAATGGGCGAGTTATAATGTTTTTTTATTTATACATGTCTATTATTTCACTAGACAACTCGTTCACAATAGGTAATTCTGTTCAGTTGAACATAAAAACTTAAAGTGGAAACTAGATATTGCTTTGAAATGAAACAAGTTGTTGGTATAAATTGCTTTATTAAAAATCAATAACATTTATATTAACAAAAATGAAATATGACATTAGACAAATATTACTTATGCCACTGTGGACAGAAGATTGAAGGTGCTGATGATGAGGACGGAGAAACGGGCGTGCGTTGACCTTGAAGATCTTGGTGTGACTATCGTAAGCGTCGCCGATCGACTGCCGCGCGCGCCGCTTACGCTAGTGTGTGTAACATATGAAGTAGGCATAGAGGTGTGCGTACGCATCGGTTAACTAGCGACGCGCGCTGGTTTGTCCGTCCAATTACAATTTATATGCAATTTAAAATATACTAAATTTATAATATACTGTACGCCACACCACCTACGGGATTTAAAAATTGAAATTTTGATAAATATTATCTAAGCCACAACATTAGTATAGGTAAACAAATGATCTGGTTTACCGTTTAAGTTATTAGGCGCCATTATATAAGTTATAGAAACAGCTTTCCGAACCAGTGGTAGCTTGTAAAGAATGTTGACGAAGATAAATGTTTTGTAAAAACTTACGTCGAATAAATGATTTATTATTATTATTATTATTATATTCATTTATCACGTAAGATGATTTTTGACAAGTATATACCCCCTCCCGCACCATATTTATTACGCAAGTCTAAAGTAAAAAACATTTACACGTTTGGATTAAAATTTTAATTTTTATGTTTCTAAAAAAAAATTTTAGGAACGATTATTTGTACAAAGGTACTAGTGATTTTTATTTTTTGGTAATAATCAAATTGTACAACAATTTAAATCTACTTGTCAAAGCTAAAAGAAAATAAACTGAAACACTATTAGTTTTTTTCTCTATAAAACAGCTAAACCAAGCATTAATCAACGACATTATAGTAAATCATCTGAGCTACGTTTATATATTAAAATTTTAAGAGATATAATTTTAGTGCGAATAATTTTATTACCTATTAATTTAATCGATATCGATGATTCAAATACTCAATCACTACGTAAATTGTGGCAATTTTCACAGACACAATATCTTTTTTTTTAATTTATGAAAGTGAGAAATATATATAAAACACAAAACTACGTGATATCTTACATTTATTACACAATTTTCCATATTCCTTAAACCTAATTTTCATTGAAAATAAGGCGTTTAAAATTGATAGTATGTGGATCATATTTCACTGTGATATGTCTCATTATTTGGATTATTCCTGTGATTCACTTCACAACAAGGCACTGAACAACACCCCATGTTGATTTTAACAATAATTTTAGGAAATTTAAAAGGATTTCTTGAGAAATTACACAAAAACTGAAGGACGCTATTCGCAGCGTTCTTATATGTTACACTAGCTCTCTCAAAACCAGTCATATTTTCTCATTGTTTCCTGTCTCTTTCGCACTCGTATTCGTGTCATAAGAGACTGCCTTCTCGCTTGCACGCTCTGTGGGTCTATTACGTAGTATCAAGGAGAATAGAGGTAAAGGAGCGCAAGCTCCGTGTATTAAAAGTGTCCGTTGAAAGACGACGAACTGATGGCGCTGGTTGCAGCTAGTGATAGTAAACAATTCAACTCAGCGCGCACTTCACTCCGTTTCATTTCATACTCTCAAACTCTCTAGATCACTGCCCTAGACACACCAGCGCCATCTCAATTCGACGATTTTAGTTGCCACTTTTTTAGTTTAACACCCATATAAGATTGTTCTCCTTATCTCTACGCTCCTTACGTAGTATACTAGTGTCTATGATTGTATCTATCTTCCAAAGAGAAGAATCGACTCGAATTCGTTTGTCGTGGACGATGAAAAGTTTGCTAATGAAACGAGTTACAAATATTTTAATTTTTACCTGGCACCACACAAAAGTAATGAAATTTGTCAGGCATTCATTATCTCTTTGTATTGTGTGTGTGTTTTCTTTTTATGGTTTTTACCTAAATAAAAATGTATCAGTAATAAAGTCCCACTATTTTTATTATTCAGCTCTTCCCAAATAATCTACGTACCTACCTGGTTTTATTATATTTTGACCATTTTAAACATATTGTACGATTAATTTAATATTATTTATGTGTCATTGAAGATCATAAAAAACAGATAAAAAAGGAACAAAAAAGTATACAGGTATATAATGACAAGTTTCGAATCATGACGGAGCCGAGCTATTGCAAAAAAACAGTGGCGCTCCGGGAGTGCCGACAGAAGTGAAAACTTTAACCATTAGGTACGCGACGTGTGTATTTTTTAAATGGTCAGGAAAGGAAGTACTTAACTACATTGGGTATTCCCCATCTCAACAATTTTTCTTTTTTAAATTAATAGCGCCATCTCTGTTGGCATTGATGCATTATTTCAATTCAATTAGTTTTCGCAAGGATGTATTATTACCCCGCCATCACACTCTCGCGAAGTTCCTCGTCGAAGTATTCAGGAAACAATCGGGAAAGTTGATATGAAATATTACGTTAAACACTCGATCGAAGTAAGACGAGGTGCCTTGCAATTTTTCTCATTTCTTTGCCTTATTTTCGGACATAATGACTAGAATTTCTATAAATTGAGTGCCTACAGTACAGCTACACTAGAGTTCTTATAACATACTGTTACTTTCACACCACATTGTTATTTATTCAAACACTGCAACTGCACCATTTTTACATAAGTATTTATCTCTAATATAATCAGTGATTAATTACTTATTGAAAACATATACTAAGGTACTCATAGATACTAAGTTATAGTAGCTACTTTAACAGTAAACAAACAAAGTGTCCACTTAGGTACTCATGACATTTGGAAGTACAGAATTTTATATACTTACTTAGTTAATGCTTAATTTCCTAATGGAAAATTAATGGATAGGTAATTAAGTAGGTACCTACAATATCTTCAGATACATAACCAATTTATAAAACTATCTTGAACATGGTTTTTTTATGACAATGTGGCACAAATAATATATTTTGTACTAGCCGGTGCCCGCCATAGATCTAGAATTACTACCGTTGTGCCCGCGACTTCGTCCGCGTTGCCAAATAAGACAACAAAACAAATGAGTAATAAATAACGCCTGACATCTTTATCGTTATAACAGCGGTGCCGCCGCCCGATTTTTTTATATTTTTAGACAATCCTTCAGAACCCAAAATTTTTACAGGATAAAAAGTGTCCTTTTGTTACTCTAGGTAATAAACTATACGTGTGCCAAATTTCATCCAAATCCGTAAAGCCGTTTTTGTGTGAAAGGGTCCGGCATTACCAATTTTCGAATTTAGAATGTTAAAAATTAGTAGGAATTAATAATTAGATATAATAAGTAGGTAAAAAAAACCGATAGCATTGAATTATCATAGAAATCTATATATTAATAATAGCTAAAAGATAAGTAAGATATATAATTTCTTCAACTTACCATTTTCCTTATTATTTTGTATATTCGAATACTGATAATTAGTTAAATGATAAGTGCTTGACCCCTTTAAATGCTTATTCATAATAATTATCTTCTTATAACTCTTCGCAGTTATTATAGTAATATTAAAACCAAAAACACAATAAACGCACGTTATACGTAGTTACTCTACCGATACAAATAGGTCGAGATATAATGTAGGTAGGTAAGTAGATATGAAAGGCCAGATAAGTATTATCTTCAATGTAAACGAAATAACATACAAAATAACAATATTAGGTACCTACCTATTTATTTTCCATACTTAGTATATTTAAGTTCACCATGTAGGAGTAGATGTTAGAAGGTTTGTTTAAAAAATTAAAGTGCTTGCAGTGTTTGTAGTTAGTTTAGTGCCCCTAAGGGGTTTCATAGGAAAGTTTTATGCTTGGTTTTTCGTGTATTGTAGTCTACTACTGCGGAAGCAGACAAGAAAATGGATAAGTATACAATAAGTGCTCGTATTTCTCATCATCATCAGCCCACAAGTGTCCACTGTTGGACCATTCTCGATCAACTGCCCACCGCATTCATCCTTGCTTGCTCTTGAAAACTAGAAAAGATTAGGTAAATAATTTTTATTTATATTACAAGCTACATATATTAAGACTAGCTGTTGCACGCGACTTCGTCCGCGTAACTCTATAAAATATAATACATTCGTCTCTGTGAAACCATGTAAATACACATACAAAATTCGAGAGAATAGCACATCACTGGGAATAAATGTTTTCTAAGTTTTTAAAGCATTTATATATCCTAACTAAAATTATATATGCAAAAGTGAGTTTGTTATGCTTTCACACCAAAAAAATTCTAATGAAAGCAAAAAAATTAATCCCTAATATCTCTCTATCCCCCCTAAAGTATACTAGCTTGCTCAGTGCTATCCCGAGATGGAGATAGTGGGATGTGCAGTTACTAATTTCTATAGGTCGTAGATTTAAGTAGGTACCTACGTACTCTTGATTACTTATCAGTGCCGTCCCTGTTATTTAATTTGATTTATATATATATACTTAGTGCTTGAGTGACTGAGTTTACAAGTGAGTGAGGTCGGAGCAGCACTCGGCACGCTCACAGCACTCGCCCGTCCAGAGTCCAGTATATAGTCTGCTCTCTGTGCCCTTTGACATGAGTTCTATTAATTTTATATTCCTTGGTCTATTGTTAACTTTATCCTGTTCTGTGACCTATTGTGTTTATTATGGTATGAAAAATTGGGAATTTATTTTAATTTTACACACCGATCTATCCGTCCGTTGTTTTGTTTGTCCGGCTGGTGTAAAAACAGAATTATATCAGATTAGTTGGAATATTTCTTTAATTTTAAATAGTACCTATTTATATTTAATTTAATCATGTTAAATATCACGCGTCCACAATTAGTATGGATAGAGGGAAGATGTTATAGAACTGATGATTCAGAGATACCTTTTGAATCTCAATATCTTGAACACGATTTGTACGAAAATGGTATGAAAAGTTGTATTGTTTTTTATGTAGTACATGGTAAAACTAACCTCGAAGTTTTGATAGATGATTGTGTAGCTTACATATGTGTGTATGTTTTTATTCATTTATGTATACTAAACATTTCACTTGTAGATACGCCTACGCAGACAGAAGAGATTGATGCCAGTGAGGACGACGTTAGTGTAACAATAACAATGGTTAATGCAACAAAATTTAAAGCCAGCTTTCATGTCTCAAAGTAAGTACATCTTGGGTTTCCTATAAAATATGAAAATACATAATTGTGACAACTTTGATTATACTTCTTTACATATTATAAAACATAGTCCTCCGCCGCGTCTGTCTGTCTATTCGCGATAAACTCAAAAACTACTGCACCGATTTTCATGCCGTTTTCACCAATGGATAGAGTGGTTATCGAGGAAGGTTTTAGTATATAATTTACAAAATTACTCGGGTGAAATCGCAGGCAGCAGCTAGTTCTCATTAATTAACATTAATTTGTTGAATCTATATACAATGTTAGTAATTAATTACTATTAAGTATACTTAAGTATTTCCATATGATTGGGTTGTCCATTTGATGGCAAGTGGCTACTGTCGTCTATAACATAAGCAACATTAAAATCATGCAAGTTTTTAATATTTCTCGATAAACATGTTATAATGAAGAAAATATTTTAAAATTTAATAATTAAGTAATGTACTTTTTACTATTAAGAATAAAGTGAAACCTGTATTCTTTTTTTTTTCTTTTTATTCCCCTAAAGGTTACACCACCCTCAGGAGTAGTTTATTTTCATTCATTTTGTTTTACAATAATAAAAAAAAAAAATTATCAAACAATTAGTATCATAAATTATTATTATTATTATTATTATTATTAATATTAATAAAAATATATATATATATTAATATACTTACCTATATATATTTACCTATATATGTTGTTGATATAAAAAAAATTGTAACTGGGAGTTGTACTTGTTCCAGGCATTATTTTGGAGCTATCATTGGAAAGAAGGGTGCAATCAAAATGCGTATAGAACGAGACACGAGAACAGATATAAAAATACCAAGAATGGGACAAAGTGGAGACATAATAGTTTTTGGGCCAAACGAGGCTGTATGTATCATTATTTTATTAAAAATTCCAAACAAATTTGTTTAAAAAAAGGACTGATTTAAAATTTTTATTGAGGTTTTCTATATTTATATCTTACATTTATTTAAATACATATTGTAAAATAAAGTCGCAGTCAGCTTTTTTTTGTTTTTCTGCTATTTTATGTTCTTCATATTATATGCTTTTAATGAAAAGCGAAAACGAGGAAGGATTGTGTTAGAATTTGTTGATAAAAATTGCATCCTGTTAGACCATTATTTTCGACCACAAGATTATCAGTTTAGAGCCGATCCTGTAGGTACAGTTTTTTACTCTAGTACTAAAAGCATTACCAAAATTATCTTTCTTACATTTCACATAAATTTATAATACCTGTCAGCATTGAAAGTAGTACCTACAATAATTGTTTAAATTATATATTTTCTATTTCAGAGCGTGAAAACCGCTTTCAGAAGAATAAATCAAATTGTTATATCGAGTCGATCAAAACAAAAACCAACACATTTTATATCAATACCGATGAATAGTATACAAATAATGGAAAGTTATAAAAAATTCAAGGTAAAATTGACTTCTCAAATGAATACTTCGATTTTATTATGTACTAGCGACTCGCTCCCGTCTTCGCCCGCGTCCGATCGCTACCAAACTTCACACGATTACCCGCTGGACTAATCTGAAGACTGTCTGACAGTTTCATCAAAATCGGTTCAGCGGTTTTGGAGTCCATGGGGAACATACATACATCGCCTTTTATATCTATACTAATATTATAAAGAAGAAAGATTTGTTTGTTTGTTTGTTTGTTTGTATAGAATAGGCTCTGAAACTACTGGACCGATTTGAAAAATTCTTTTACCATTAGAAGCCGAAATTATCCGTGATGAACATAGGATACTTTTTACCACGGGAAAATGCTTCATTCCTACGGGACATCTAAAATAAAAGTAAATACTAGCGGCTTGGCGCGGGAGATAGCGCCATCTATCCAAAATACGGTAGATGGCGTTCTATACTTTTCTACGCGGACGAAGTCGCGAGCACCAGCTAGTATTTTATATATGTATTAGCTTTTTCAGTCTCTTTGACAGCTTTAAATTTGAATTTCATTTGATTTTTTTTTCTTCGTAAAAACTTGTTTGTTACACTAATTTTCAGGAAACGGTGTTGCAAGACTTGAGCGGCCATGGCCTTGATGAAACACTTTTTATATCTCCACACAAATTGCATATAACGGTCGGTGTAATGTGTTTGATGGACCAAGAGGAAAGGTCATGTGCTTCAGAAATACTCAATGAAGCGAAGGACTCTGTTGTTATGTGAGGCACACTTACAATAAGTTATATTATAAAACACTAAGTACATATTATTATAAAACAAAGTCCTCAGCCGCGTCTCCCTGTCTGCCTGTTCGCGATAAACTCAAAAACTACGACACCGATTTTCACGCTGTTTTCACCAATGGATAGACTGATTCTCGATGAAGGTTTTTATTTTAGTATATAATTTATAAAGTGACGCAGGCGAAGTCGCGTGCAGCAGCTAGTTTAATAATAAAGCATAATTAAGTAATGTGAGGGTCAAGCAATCATTAATTTTTTTTATATATTTTTTTGTTGATTGTTGATTTCCGTTTTCAATAATTTAGTCAATATTCACACAAAAAAAATAATTAAAAAAAGCGTGTTTTGCTATGCCTTTAATTACCGTCAACTGACGACGGTACACAAATTCGATCTATTATACAGTGGGGGTGGGAATACCTCCCGTCAGTTTTCAAAATCATTCCTTTATCAAAGTCGTAGAAAGACAAGAGTCTTAATTTCAATTTCAAAAGGTACTAAGAAGTACCTTTTGAAATTAAAGCACTAAGTAAACAACTGACAAATGTTTGAAATGAATTTGTGGCATGACTGACAATTGCCCCGGTGCAAACAAATGTCGACTTTAAGGTGTGACTAACCTTTTCTTAGACTTGACCTGACTGCTCTGGACTTGACGGACTGTTTTGGAAAACTAAGAAAAATTATAGAGTTGACTTGACTGACTAGTCTCGGGATCTACTACTTTTGATTTTTAATTTCAATTTTGCCTTTTTTATTTCTTCTTCTTCCCTTTTAATGTCTTGGCTCCATCAGATCTTCTCCGATGATTTTGCCAGTGTCACTAGTAAAAATAGCAATTTGTAATAGCCTTTTTTTAAACATAAAAGGCTAAATTGAAATTAAAAATCAAAAATAGCAGATCCCGAGACTAGTCAGTCAAGTCAAGTCTCTAATTTTTCTTAGTTTTCCAAAACAGGTCCGTCAAGTCCAAAGCAGTCAGGTGAAGTCGCCTTTTTTATTTAAGAAAAAGGCTATTACAAATTGCTATTTTTACTAATGACACTGGCAAAATGTTATGTAAATATATATATTATGTAGATATTCACAAAACGCAGTCATAACGCGACATTGACATGAAATTGGCAGATAATGGCCATTCCCAAAATGAGCCGAAATGCCATTATACGTAAAGAAGAAGAACCTTTTCTTACCCCGACTTTACAAATTATTTTTTTCTCTTTGCAGGCCTATCTTAAACGGACACCTTCCTTTGAAGTTAAGATTGAAAGGATTAAATTATATGAGCGATGCGCCCAAAGAAATGAATGTTTTATATGGGAAAGTTCAGGAGGAAGGCACCGCTTCAGGTGTACTGCAAACTTTAGCCGATGAGTTAGTCAAGTTTTTTAGTGCAAAGGGTAAGTTTGTTTTGTTTATTTTATTTAAGTACTAGCTGGTGCTCGCAACTTCGTCCACGTAGAAAAATATAAAACGCCATCTACCGTATTTTGGATAGATGGCGCTATCACCCGGGCCAAGCCGCTAGTATTTACTTTCATTTTAGATTTCCCGTAGGAATGAAGCATTTTCCCGCAGTAAAAAGTATCCTATGTTTGTCACAAATAATGTCTACTTCTAATGGTAAAAGAATTTTTCAAATCGGTCCAGTAGTTTCGTAGCCTATTCTATACAAACAAACAAACAATCAAATCTTTCCTCTTTATAATATTAGTATAGATTCGTTCGTAAGGAGTAAACTCCTGTCGTTATAGTTCCTGTCGGTAAGATTTTTGTGTCGGAGCTGACAAAAAAATCTTAGTTCTGAAATGTATACACATTTCTGATACTGACTGTGCCTACTTAAATAGGTACTAATAGCTTAATAACACCAGGTTATTATTCTCAAATAATCGAAATACTGATCAAGTAATTTAATATGTAAGTTTCAAGTATACTTACATATTAAAATTTGTAAATGAGTTTCAAAAGAAGTTTTGCATTGAAAACCAGTTTAGACAACAGAATTATATTTTTCTTCATTCGAAACCAGGTTTCCAAAAAAGAAAAATAATTCTGTTTTCTAAACTGGTTTCGAACCTTTGGTTTCCAAAGCGGCCGAAGACACTTTTTTTTAAAGGTTTTATGAAGGAGAACGAATACGGAACAGAACATGTTAAGTTACACGTGACCCTCCTCAACACAAGGTACAAGAGGAAGTTTTTGGAAAGACAAAACCGCAACGAGGACTCACCAAACAGGGAAAGAATAAGTTTTGACGGCACTGAGATACTGGAGAAGTTTGGCGATCACGATTTTGGCGTTGCCGAAGTAACGAATATACACTTGTCACAGATGAACGAGTCAGGGGAACTTATAGATGAATATTATAATGCGACATGCATTATTAACCTGAAATGATCTGATAGTTTTGTCAAAAGATGTTTATTATATTAAAAAAAAATATTACTCACCTCATGTTTTTTATTTATGTTGCTTTTGCAAGGTGCTTGCAAACTTTTGCTTATCCAACATCCTCAAAGAAGTTAACCACATAAACAGACTTATCATAGGGATTCTAAAATTAATTTACAAAAGAAGAAGAAAGAATACAAAATAAATAGTAGGTAAGTAAATGTAAGAGGTAAAATTTAAATTTATAAAATAGTAATAGCTTATTTTGGAAATGAAAGAAAATGAAAAAAATATTTCCTCCCTTAGACACAATTCAGTACACGAAAATTTTTGAATACTTATAACTATTTTTAACAAAAAATAAACCGACTTCGAACCGTTTTCTCATGGATGTCATTGTCAGAACTGGACCAAATTGAAATGGGACCACACGGGAAGCACTAGCTTTCAAATGAAAAAGAATCATCAAAATCGTTTCACCCAGTCGATAGTTATGAAGTAACGAAACATTTTAAATAAATACAGTCGAATTGAGAACCTTCTTTTTTGAAAGTCGGTTGAAAATAGAATTAGGCGAGCTTTTCACCCTCAAAACGAATGAGGACGCATGAAAGAAAGATACAGTATGAAGAATGTAAGTACGAGTAGTATAAATGGGTATGAAAGAAATGTAGGCTACGGTTTAGTACCGGAGGTTATAAGGAAAAAAAAGTTGCCTAAAAATGGGAGTATGGTTGATACAAAAACGCTCCTTAGCGTGACCTACAATTTTTTTATTTTAGGTCTATAAGCCCGACAAAGAACCAATAATTATGAGTTTGTGTTTCGATGACTTCATAGCAAACGTATCTAGGTTTATATGATGGAGGTCAGTGACCTAGTTATACTCTTATTCTAGTCTATAGGTAAACAATCGTAATAATCGATATGTATAAGAAATTATAAGTACCTAAAATAGATTTAAAACCCTTGCTAAATTCGAATTCAGATTGCATTTAAAACACTTTTTTCTTTCTAATAGTAAGTATAACTATCATCTACAACTTACATAATGACGAACAACCGCCTCTGCTAGTAGGTACTCCAAGCTTTAAAAGCTCAATACAACTTTTACTGAAACATGCTTAGCAAAGTTTCAAGTTGTTAATGCTTGATTGTGGAAACCACATGTTACTGTCTGAAAATAACAAAAGATGGCACTGTTATTGGTGGTAAAAAGGCTATCGAGTTTCAAAAGTAATTTTAAAATCAGGGTTTCCGCAGGATCGCGGCCAGCGGGGGTGTTGAGGGTGGCGCGTTTGCGTCAGTAGAGAACCGCCACTCGCGCCATGTGCCCGCCCATTCATTTCCCGATAACGTATTTAAGGCTGTATTTCGCGTATTTTAATTGTATTTCCACGTAAACTGAGAATTGGTAAGTTGTCTTAATTTATACAGTACATTTAAAATCAATGCGTTTTAAAATATATCAAATTATGTAATTAGATAATATTTTGTTTAAGTTAATGTTAATAAAGAAATGATCATCTAAATAAGATAAGCGATTTGCACGACTAAGACCAACGTGAAATTAAAATCGTTCAAATGGTAATGACCATCAAAATATTTTCTAGCTGTTTATGGCGATGTAAACGCATGATATAACAGCTAGTTTTATACAACGTTAATTTGAATTATAATTTAATACAACATACTTTTAATCATTTATGACTTAATACCAGTATAAAGTAAATAAATACCTAATCTAAAAAAATATAAAATCCAATTAATTTTCATACGGAAATCTTGCAAGAAAGGTAAAACCTTCCTTGTTTGTTATACATGTTGTTATTCTCATTTTCATTGTCCAATGAATTGGACTGCTACCAAAATATCGTTCGATAGGGTCTAACTTAATGTTGGGAGCTATGGGTCAGCATTTTCTTACCTTTTTCTTTTATACCTACCTATACGAAATTCTCTCGCACAGGAGTCAAATAAGATGCAAATTATATTCACACCTACGCGAGCTCGCGTTCGTAAATTTATATCTTACTAGCTGTTGCACGCGACTTCGTCCGCGTAACTTTATAAAATATAGCCTTTGTTACTTGCCTATAATATAGTCTCCTAACAGTGAAAAAATTTTTCAAATCAGTAAAGTAGTTTCGGAGCCTATTCAATTCAAACAAACAGTAAAATTTTCCTCTTTATAGTACTTATAGCTGTAGTATTTATGGCTGTGCTCGCGACTTCGTACGCTCTGTATTTACGTTGTTATGAAAATCCCACAGGAACCTAACATATTTCCAGGATAAAATTATCCTATAAGTTAATCCGATGTAATAAACTATCTGTACAAAATTCATTGAAATTTTTAATATTAGTAAGGATTAGGGTGCCTACTTCAATTTAATTATTTTTAAATTTTAAACAGTGATTTTCTTGAATTGCTTAGGTAATTGTACTCCCATGCGTACCATTTAAACGGCAAAGTACTTACTTCTGAGAACGTAATGTTGATCCTATGATCAATATAACGTAGGCAGATGGAATCAAAAAGAAAGATGCGATACTTTCTTATTTAGGTATGTAATTAATAAATGGGCCACGTAAACTATATGACTACTTATCCCTGAAATTACAATTCAATATCGAACACGTTTATATCTAATAATAAACAGTGTCCACAAAATGTATTCAAATTTTTCCACAAAAACTGTCCATATTTTTAACGTATCACGTCTATGCAGTACATTGTCCTTTGAGCTCATTTGAGCTACTTAATGATGGTGAGTTCATTGGACTCAGTATATAGTAAAGTTCCATGAGCGGATATTAAGTCACTAATCTTTATTTTCGCTTCCGTCTACGATATCTAGCTTTTGTGCCCAAAATATTCTGCGCCAAACTTGGTAATGCGTTTCATCCGAAGACCTTGAGTTCACAAGGTTTTATTAAAATTGTGTCGTTAGGTCGTTAAAGGTTACATTTCTTTATGTGAGTAATATATGAGAACTTTTTATATATATGAGTAATATATGAGAAATTTTTCTCATATTAAAGTATATTTTGAGTATAAACGATGTTGACTATACCTACTTTGTTTTGTATTCAAAGGACAAAGCGAACTTGAAGTAAGATTTCGCTAGACATAACAAGCAGAAAGCTCGTTATATCTTGAATGTCTCCATTTCCCTTGATAGCATTTAGGTATTTCTGAGATTATTAATATTGTTTTGACGAAACTGTCACCTTTCAATAATCTTTTATTAAATCAAGTATCCATGTTATTAAATCAAGCACACCCAAATTTATGTCCCCAAATGAGCGAATTGTTATGTTTGATTTTAAGTACCTATATTATGTTAAATTTAATAGAAAAGTCGCCCATAACGATTGTTCTATCGTAGAACTAATAGTAGAACTGTTTGGAAAAACCCTTATTAAAGAACTGTATGTACCTAGGTATGTACTACCTGGTTATAGTATAATAAAAATTCCTATGTCAATATTACCTACTTAGTTTGTATTTTGAAATATTTTGTGGTGACACTAATTACCTACAGCAAATGAGAATGAAACATAAAACATTGTAACATAATACTTACTTATTTATAGCTTACTAATTAGATCCGAGGCTTCGTCCAATTTGTAATTTGAGCTCTTTCTTGAAAAATACATACATAAATACTAATATTATAAATGAAAAATTAACTCTGTGGTTTTTTTCACGTCTTAATTACTCAATCGCTCATCTTTACATAAAATTGTCAGGCACATAGAAAAGAAAATTGGGTATCTCTCATTCAGAAAAAAAATACTGTCTTGAGGGATTGTTATAGTAAAAATCCAAAAACTACAAAAAGATTGAATAAATTATTGCTCATATATTTTGTCAGATAAAAATTAGTAGTCCTGTGAGCTAATCATTACATATTATAAAACAAAGTCCTCCGTCGCTTCTGTCTGTCTGTTCGCGATAAACTCAAAAACTACTGCACCGATTTTCATGCTGTTTTCACCAATGGATAGAGTGGTTCTCGGGGAAGGTTATAGTATATAATTTACAAAATTATGCGGGCGAAGTCGCGGGCAACTGCTAGTATAAAATAAAGGAATTATTTTTATAAATTTACATTAAAAAATTCTAGAAGAAAAGGAAATTAAAATTATAAATAAAAAGCTCAACGAAGGACTAGATTCCATATTTTCAAAGAGCTTTATTGACAATACACAGAGGGATCAGCCTGATGGATTATAATTATAAACTATACCTTCACATATTGAGGAGAGGCATTATTATGTTTAACTGTACACCTTATTACAAAGGTTTATACAAAAAGCTCTAGTGTAAAGTATAAAATGACAGTGTTTATAAGCCATACCTAATTTAATTTAGGTGGAATGAATACGAAGGGGTTGCATGTCGTCGGCTGGCATCGATCCATTCATAAAGGGCAACATTCCAACAGACACTTGTCTCGGTGAAAGTCGGCAACGCATTTCGATTTTATATCTCTTTTAACAAAGTCAACATTGAATGTAGGTAACCGTTTGGTTTTTGTAGTTTACTCCTTATGAATCAATTTCATATTGAAAATTTATGGAAGTAAAATCAAATATTACATGTCACACGTTACGCGTTACAGGCTACAATATGCTTCAATACATATTAATATAATATAATACATTATAAAATATATTACATTAATATGTTTTAATCACATATATTTATTAAATGATTCATTTATTGTAAATTCCAGTCGTGCATCGGAACTGAGAAACACACTTTTCTCACTGCAGTTTTCTTTTAATTTTTATAATAACTTCTAACTCATAATACTCTGTAAATTATGCTGTTAAATATCTGCTAATATGCGATTCGGGTAAATTTCATTTATTCCTGCTTGTTCACGAAGCCGTACTTTTCAAGTTTATAGCCTATATTTTAAAGTAAATTAGGCTGAGGGCTCGTTCGAAGGGTCATAACGCCTCGACTGACGGCGCTGAGGGTATAATACTTTTCACCGAAAACTACATTTCACCTTTTGCTGATTTTTCTTTTTTGTGTATTGAATATTTGTAGAAAAAAAAAATACTTCACTTTAGGAAATAACTAAAGAAGACATGTGCAATTTCGTTGCCAAAAAGATTACACAAGTAAAAAAAAACTTAAATGGTTCTGAGATTGAATTCTTACATGGAATATCTTCCAGTTAATCCTGGACCGAGGGGAGACATTATGATTAATGTGAATAAAGCAAGCAAAGGAAAGTAGAATTAAATATTAGTAAAGGCCGGAATTCTGCTACGTACGGATTTCCATTTTTTCTAGAATTTGTTTACACAAACCTGAGTCGTCCACATTGAAGGTTTATATATGTAAACCTTTCTTATATAAGGTTTATATATGTAAAAATAGTGTATTGATTATTTAATCAATACAATATTTTGATTTGTCTAGACGGGTCGTTTACTTACCTACAATCGATAATATTATCAAAGTGAAATAAGTTAAATGTATAATTTATATATAGGTATATTGTCCACACTAAGTATTATAAAGGCACACACACATAAGGTCTTACTTCTTTATTGTGTGAAGTTGAAAATACTCTTCGAACTTTGGGGACTTTTATTGATCTTTAGAAACTTTTGTGTTACTGTACCTACATAGGTACGCACATTTTATAATAACACGATCGACTTACCTATACCTATCGAAGTCTTCTGTTTGTCTTCTTTTGTTAAACACGTTCAATAACTTCACTTAGTAATTGTCTTTTTTTTATCGTAAGGCCGATATAATATTTTTATCGTAGTGACTCAATATAAAAATTATTTATTTTAATAGACATTTCTTATTTATTAGTTTAGTTAAATTACGTTCTGTCCTTATATTTTGTGCTGTAGTTTGGCTGTAGTTCAGAATGATAGTCCGTAGGAAGCGAGAATATAATATAATATTCAATTCTTTTATTTATTTTATTTTCTACTTATTTTTTATTTTATTTTTCTGTTTCGTGTTCCCACTATATTATAATTATACTTATGTGACGAACTATGTCCTAAAACTGTTGGTCATGCTATATAACCATTCAGATTTCGTTATCTTTTATTATTTCAAAAACTTATATTACAAGAAATAGTATAGTACGCACATGTGCACATTAGATCAAACAAAAGTGCTGATTGCCAAATGCCAATAGTAGTCGTTAACTAAGGGTGGTCAATGAAAACATAATTTAATTTTTGACTCGATCGAGCCGAAGTGAACTCATTTGATGAGCTTTCATAGGGATAACGTCGCCATCTGTTTCAGGGCTAATAGAATGAAAATGTGTTTGGCATGGTTTGGCAAGTCTCGCAATGACTTCTTAGAAAATGTAGAGGGCGTAGTGTGTGCACACTGCACACCCCAAAGACACTTGTAGGTGGCGTGATTAATAAGATGTTTCTATTATACACAAATTCAGCCTTGAAAAGTGTAAAATAAATTTAGTTACGTAAAAATATATATAAAAATATTGTTAGTATATGTAAAATATTTTACAATTATTAAAATACTAGCAGGTGCCCGCGAGAAAATATCAGACATCTTTATCGCTGTGATGATGGTGGCGCCTGATTTTAATGTTTATATATTTTGACGATTTCTCGAGAACTTAACTGTTTTCATGATGAAATGTATCCTATATATTAATCCAGATAATAAACTATCTGTGTACCAAATTCCATCCAAATCTGTTCAGCCGTTTGTACGTGAAAGAGTAACAAACATCCAAAAATAAATCCTCACAAATTTTCGAATTTATAATACTAGCGTAGCGACCCGACCCCGGCTTCGCACAGCTTGAAATTTTCAAAAATCCTTTCTTAGCTTACGTCATAAAATAAACCTGTGTTCTAAATTTTATCTTTCTGAGCAGTTTTGTTGATAGTCAAGACTCACGATTTTAAAAGTATACAGATAGATCTATACAAGGTGAGGTTTGGGAATTGGGGAATACCTGTACTAGATTTATGGTTTAGAGGCATCAGTTTCTTAGGTTTTGAAAATAAATCTAGCATGCAACCGGCGCGACAGAGTACGTGGGCGCGCGGGGTGGTATTTCGGTGAGGAGGGAAGGGCGGGCGGCTCTACTGTGCGACAGGCACACGATTACTTCGCTTTCGTAGGCGGGCGGGGGTGCACGCAGCGAAGCTTCGCCCTAACCACCCAACAACATTTCTCCCACTATAACCTCGTTAGTCTAAGCGACGTGCTTTCTTATACCTACCAGTGTATAGTGATTGCGTGTGACCACCTAACTATCGGTCGACGTCACAACGCCGCAAACTGTGCGCGGATTCGAGCAAATAAAAGATAACCTTGTCCGTTGCATTTATTATTCATTCATTGTGAGCTACAATCAGGATGGCGTTCTCTAAAGGTACGATATTTTTATTATCATAGCCTTAGCTGAAAAAACATTCTATGAAAAATAACTCATTATTTGTATAAAGCACATCAGCATAACATATCCGCACATTATATGTACGGAAATCATTGATTCCGGTACGGTGCAGTAGTTTCCTACGAACCTATTTAACGGCAGTGTCTACAAACGAGAAATGTAGATCTACAAGTACCACACGCGTAGCAGATAATAATTATGTTACTTTATTATAAAGGCGGGTAATTAACTTTGTATAATAAATATTTAGAACTCAATATAACGCAAATATTATATACATATACCATCGATGACATATACATAAAGTATTTAATAAAAATAAAACAAAACAAGTCCGGTCGTGTTACTAAAAGTAAAACTATTTTGATAGTTTTGATTTTATTGTAGCAGTACGTAGCTTCGTAGCAAGACTACATTGCTACGAATGCTGCTACGACTCTTTATTACCAAAGATTATTTTCTTTTCATATTTGCTACGTGATATGGGTACAATATTGAGCTAAATGAATAGACTTGGAGTCAATGTGGATTAGTGGAACAACCGGTTAGTTGGTACAATAATTACATTGTAATTAACACTATTGGAATGAAAATGGCAATGTCTGTTAACCTTTATGCCTTACTCTCTTTACTCATAATACTATATCTTCAATTATTACATAATAAAAATTTTAACGAAAAGAAAGGCCCCAAACCGTTTTCTCGTGGATACCATTGTCAGAACTGTACCAAATTGAAATGAGACCACACGGGAAGCACCAGATTTCAAATAAAAAAATAATCATCAAAATCGTTTCACCCAGTCTAAAGTTCTGAGGTAACAAACATTAAAAAAAAAATACAGTCGAATTGAGAACCTCTTCCTTTTTTGAAGTCGGTTAAAAATCTTATTATGTTCATTATGTTCACTATTCAGTTTTGTTCGATACTGCAGAAAGTAAAAATTCCTTAATATGTGACACTTCCATTGACGCTCTATCTTCATTTTTCTAAAAAAGTATTTCATTTGCTGAAGTTAAAGTGATACATATTATATAATTAAAGAAATAAAAGTACATAATTACAGGCGTAGGTTTACGATTGCAAACAAGTTGTCGCAACCGTCGTGGTGGGAGCATTCCGTCGGCCGACGGCCTAATCTATTTACTGCAAGAACGGTTCATTTGCCACCGGTCTTTTTACTGCCTTGTCGTGAACTTTACTTAAAGCTTAGCTCCAACACCAACAATATATTGTTACTCTTATTTAACGACATATTTGCTGGTATTAACTATGCGAAATAATAAACTTTTATTACAGAAAGCAACATTTAAGTTACATAGTATACTTAACATAAACAAACCGTCGAGTTAGATGTTTAGATACTTATCTAAACCTAAATACTTTATTAGAGTAAAGGATAAGGAATAAGTAGGAAATTAGGTAATAAGCTTCGGTATCTCATTTAAGCACAGAAACACAAGAACACACGTGCTCTTATTTCGTGAAGATCTACTAAAATTAATTAATTAAGAATTAAATAATGAACAATAGTTAGGACATAGGCTAAATATTCCACGCGGGCGAATCCACGGGCACCAGCAATCTAAAAATAAAGACTTAACTCTTGGCAAAAGGCTTTAATTAATTAGGCGTTTAATTGCTTACATATTTTGTTTAAACATTTCAGCGATTTCATTGAATTTTTTTTAAACCTACACGATAGATCTCTGGGGACCTGAAATCGAGAGACTGTGTGTAGGTATTTTGTAATGCCTCTTTTTACCAAAATTTTGAAGCACATATTAGAAAATTATCCAAGTTTCCCAAAAATCGATTCAGGCCAGTTTCGGCGAGTACGGATGATGGATGGTTTTTTAACTGCAGGTCATATATAATTAAAATGGTTTCTTGAACAGTATATTATGAGTTCTTCCGCTTTTATAGAGCAATAAATTTGCCGATCGATTGACGAGCCTGTTTGCTGACTTTGCTGAGGGCTGTTTCGCTGCAAGTTTTGTCTTTATTGTTCGAAGTTCTGCACAGTAAACATCTCTTGTTATTAATTGACCGGATCCGAGGCAGAAGTAGTTCATTCATCACGACGAGGCCACCAACCACCAACCAATTATTTAATACATAATTTAATAAAATATATAATAGGTGTAAATAATATTATTTTATTATATAAAAAAACTAGTGACCGCTGTCGGCTTCGCCCGGCGACCAATTTTTTTTTCACATACAAACCTTCCCTGATTATCCCTCTATCCCCCCTGATAAGTGAAGACAGAATTAAAATCGGTCCAGCCGTTTAGGAAGAGTTCAGTGACATACTCGTACACACGCACAGAAGAAATATATAGATATATAAAGATATTAGATACATTATTAATTTTATCAAAATTACTACACGAACTAAATATTTTTCCGGTATAAAAAGTATCCTACTTGTTAATCTATGTAATAAACTATTAGTGTGCCAAATTTCATTCAAAATAGTTCAGCCGTTTTTGCGTGAATGAGTAACAACCATACTAACTTTCGCATCAATAATAATATTAGGATATAGAAAATAACCCTATCCTTTATACAAAAACATGTTTTTTTATTTTGGAAAATATCATAAAGCAAAATAGTAGGTTTTAGTTTTGAGGACCAAAATTTCGATAACAATTATTCGTTTCTTCTTGCTATATTTTCTTATTTTCTTTTATGCATAATACATAGATACATTTCTTAATCTCTTCCCCGTATGTGCACACATGTTACTTGGCTGTCTCTTCAGTTAAGAGACATTTTCTTGACCCAGTTGTCGTAGTTAGATGTTATTTGTGTATACTCATATATGTATCTCTATAAAAGTACTCTTATAAATAAGCATTGCTTGAGATCTTTCCTGTTGTTGAATAGTTTGCTTAAATACCTAAAAGTTTTTTTCAATCTTACTAAACACCACAGCGACTTCGCTCTCAAGAAAAGTTAAATTGTACTCGAGTATTTTATTATGGTTCCAGCTAATTGTTTGTCTAATTTCATCACAGACAGATAAGATAGATTTGCTTTAGTAATATATTTAAGTATTAATTCTGATTAGACATTAAACATGTTGACAAGTATTATGTTGATATAGTAAAACAATTAAACCATAAATATAGTATCGTGTATTAACTATTATAATAATAAATTATGTTCGATGCTACAATAATTAAAATTCAGATAGATTTTTCTACAGATTTTGATAAGAGTGGTTCTGATTTACAAACGGTATTGCGATTATTAAAAACTTTTACAAAAAACTTTAGTATTTATAAAAGCAATAATTGAAATGAGATTTTTAATATATTTTTTCTAGATTTTGTTCACAAGCGTAACTTCATTATTTTTGTCGGTCAAGAGCTCTTGGCTTCGTAATACCACGCAATACACACGTTGGCTAGAAATTCTCATTTAGCAAACAGCCTACGTTTTTTTTTAAATAACTGTTTATTTAGCTTACAAAATGTAAATTTTGTAATTGATCGACATGAAAATCACTTTTTTACACTTTTTACACGGAGAAGATTATTATGCCGTCAGATTTTAACTAGAAACTTAATAAGGTTATTATATTCAGTTTGTAATAACAGTAGAGTTAATTATAGAATATAAACACATAAGTAAGTTTAACGTCATCGCTCAGCGAGTTAGGGGGAGGCCTAGCTGCTCGGGTTACTCTTAGTCACCAATAAAACCCTAGTGGTAGTGGTCAGGTCAACGACGACGTACATATAGTATGGAGAGCCGACGGCCGGTGGCTGGTATGTTCTCGAGTGGAGGCTACAAACCGGCAAGCGCAGCGTAGGACGTCCATCTACTGAGATGATTAACACAATATAACATTAGGGGCCTTAGCCAAGAGCACAATGCAAACGGGAGCATTGCGTATATTTACGAAACGATAGAAAATAAAGCCTGGTGATTCTTCAAAAGTTTATACGGGCGTTACAACAACCAATCACCGGGCTTTATTTTCTATCGTTTCGTAAATACACGCAACGCTCCCGTTTGAATTGTGCTCTTGGCTAGGGCCCTAGGCCAGTTATGGTTTATGGCGCGCTTCGCCTATAGCGGACGAGGAGGAGGACGCCAAGAGGTTTAGTCGGTAGGTCTACCCCACTACCATCTCGGGGCAGGAGTCCGACATAACCCGCCAGTCTGTCCCCAGGCCGATGGGTATCCATTATGATTCCTCTTGTAAAAAAGGGCAGTTATGATTTCATATTGTTCATCAATTGCTTTGATCTCTCGGTTTAATTATTACTATAATCTTGGGGAATTGTTGAGGATTTCCTCAACAATGCCAATGAATACCAAGAACGCCCAAACGTACTGTCTTAGCCTTTATAGAACATTTCACTAAGAAATTCACTAATTGGGTTGGTTACAGTAATATTACTTACTAAGTAACTATAACTTTGATCGTAATTATGATTTCATGTAAAGCTTTACCGAAGTGTTCAGTTATTAAAACAGTTCATAATATAGTAGTTCATTAAGAGAGAGTGTTATTTAGAAATAGTTTCGTTTTATACCTACTGGGTTGAAACGGAGGACGGAGGACGGAGGCTTTTGCCAGGTCGAGTATCGAGCGAGCGACTTTCTATAGCTCATCATAGTGAAGCTTTTATTCACACAGTTATATGGAAGTTAGGCAAAGCAGAGGCTAAATGGAGCGCTCAGCAAATAAATGCAACAAATGTAAACAAAAACAGAACCTTGTTTTCCATTCTAAACTAGAAATACTTAGTTGCGCTTATTTTTAAAAGACAATTTTATTATTGGATAATGTGTTTGGAATTTATATTTGGATTTATTTGTTGTTATTGGTATATTTGTTGTTATATTTCGTATTATTTATTAATTAAAATCTTACAGAACGTTGTCTAATCTATACTTATACTGTAGAATTTTTATTGTGAGACTTACCAACGTGGGTGGTAAAATCTGTAATGATTTTTTAATACCAATATTCAATTTTAATGAGAATGGGTGGGCAGGATTTACAAAATGCTTTGAAGACCACGATAAGAAAATTAGGGACAAAATAAGGATAGAGAAATTAGTACCTACTTGCTTTTACCCACAATGGTCTGTCTGCTAAACTGTAATAATTGGTAAATAAAATTAGTTGAAAACAAATTAAAAATATACATATTTTAAGAGAAAGCCTGTTTGATGAAAGAATTCATTTATTGAATGAATTGATGAAAACCGTATTCATGAATGAATTTAGATGCATTCAGAGTTTCCAAACGCGAAGTTAATATCAGTAGAACTTTTACTAATGTCATTCATGTCATTATATATGTGTTGGGTTAAATTCAAGATCTTTTTTGGGGTCAAGCTTGTCTTGACTATTAGTTACACATGTGGCTATAAAAAAATCTTATAAGAAATTATTGTAATAAAAAAGTAATCACTGTAGAAAGTAAAGGCTCTATACGTATCAGTCTCTAATATAACCGGGCTTTGGTAAAGCTATTCATCATTTCGGTGGCCATTAACACGTATAAGTCTGAGGGCGCGGTGGCGCGGGTCACGCTACCGTCCTCAAGTACCCGACCGTTCGCCGTTTGACTCGCATACAAACCACTCACTATATTTTTACGATAAACTTATTTATTTTTATATTAAGGTCGGCAAGCTGGATGACGGTTCACGTCATGGTAGGTGGCTACCATAATTATTATCTTAATTATCGCCTATTTAATACAATACAAGCACAATCCCATGATAAGATAAGGAATAACTCGCTACTACTCTGCAAAAATCTTTCTGGTTTATCACGCTTTCTACTTATTTATTAACTAGCTGGCGCCCGCGATTTCGTCCGCATTAAAAATTAAAAAAGTATTAGCCTATCCTGTGTCCTGCACGTCTAAATCTTTATCTACCAAGTTTCATGAAAATCAGTTAATTCGTTTAAGAGCTTTTTATGGAGGAACATACATACTACATACAATACCTACACTTACAGATTCATTATTAGTATTGATATGATTGATTAATTGATTGATGACTAGCTGTAGCACGCGCGCGACTTCGTCCGCGTAACTTTATAAAATATAGTCTATTAATATATATTATATTTATAATATAATAATAAATATAATTATAATATATGTTATTACTAGCTGAAAATAAAGCTTCAAACAGTGAAAGAATTATTCAATAAATAAATGTATATTTCTTCTGTGCGTGTGTCTGTGTATGTCACTGAACTCCTCCTAAACGACTGGACCGATTTTATATCTGTCTTCTTATGGATAGAGGGATAATCAGGAATGATTTGTATGTAAAAAAAATTGGTCGCTGACGAAGTCGCGGGCACCCACTAGTAAATATAGAAAACCGTATCAATATCCGTTGGGTGGAGTTAGCGAACGGACAGACAAGAACAGACTATGACTTTAGTTTAGTTTATAATGTGTGCGAGATAAGATAAGTCTAAGGTAATATTCATCGTCCCTGATGCTGCTGTACTACAGTAAACCACTTATAGTGACCTAGATGGCGATCACAAGTTCACAAGTCTGCCTACTCCTCTTTATCATAAAAATAATACAGTCACGCCTTTTGCAGTAAATATCGAATTCATTATTTAGGCAGATCCTAAACAGTGGTCCCGAGTGGGCCGCACAATCTACACCTACGTATGTCACTAGGTAAAAAGTACGTAAATATTTGATGCGGATATGGGGATATATAGTCCTTCCGACTGCGGAAAGCGGTTGTCTTAAGAATCGATCGAACAACGAGTTTATATCCCGCCACATGTATGTAGGTAGGAAAAGTACTAATAACAACGACACTATATTCGCTCAAGCTACTCGTGCCTAAGCCTCAGAGACCTTTTACTTAACTCACGTGATCTAAAAATATATTTATCCGTTCAAAGAAAGGTTACATTTTCTTTTATGCTTCGTTCTTTGCATTTGTCTTTCGAAGTTCAATTAGTATATTATGCTATCGGCATTCTGGGCGCATCCCAGATAAAATAAGAACTAAAAATGAGGGTTTTGCTCTGTGAACACATGGCAGTCATTAAAAAAATCAAGTAAGTTAGGAATGCGACTTTTGTTTGAGTTAAACTCTTTTGATCATTGGGTTCTTAGGTGATAAGGCGACGGTAGCCAGATACCATCAAATGAAACGGAGCTTACCACCCTTTATAATAAAAGAGTTGTTTTGAATGAAATACGAATTTCAGATTTCGTATTTCATCTTGATTTTGTATTCAGTTCGAGTATGTTGATTCTTAAAAGAATCAACATTCCTTTTTCTGATATTAAATTGTATTACTCATAAAAACGTACAGTACCTATATAAAAGTTTTAACAAAAGTATATTATACCTATCTACAATTAGGCAGATATTGTTCCCGCAACGTTATTTTCTTATAGTCAATCTTGAAATTGTAATGGCTCCCTCCAGTTTAGACACAAATTAAACATCGTTAGACCCTTATAATTGACAATTACAAGCTTAAATTGCTTCATTTCGGACTTTCAGCTTTATAATGAGAAGTACAAAGGCTTTTATTTCGCCGTTAGAAACACATGCTTAGTTTTGTTCATTTATATTAGAAATATTTTTTTACAAAAAGCAGCGAAAACGTTAAAAGCTATACGTATGTTCCTTTATGACTTTCAACGTATTTTAGGTAGGTGATAATGATAATGATTGGACCTAACAATCATTAATTAACTAGGGTCAATTATTTAATTAGGATAAGGTGGCGATAGGGTATTAAGCTCATCCTGGCACACATGAGGTATATATTTAACATTTTACTTAAGAAAGTGCCTAAAAGCCGGCTGATAGGTTCAACAGAATAATGTAATGTATGAAATATTAATATTTTATCTTTCAAAAGAAGAATATTTGAAGAAATTGTTGAGGACTTCAAAAAATTGACACTTTTTTGGAATCAATTACACTGGTTGAATAGGGATTAGCGGATTAAAGAAAAGTGGCCACATTCCTCTAAATCGTATTTTGTTGCTTCGTGTCTAAATATGAAACTTTATAAAAGGTATTAAAAAATTGTAGACATACTTACCGAGGGCTTTGAGTAGCCGTTATTAATAATTCCTTCTCAGTCACGAGATAATATTTTTTTTAGTGAGTGGCGCTAGTGTACCTTTATACCCGTTCTTAACGCCCTGGGCACTAGGTTCGATTCCCAGCAGGGTGAACTTTGGTAATGAACTTTTCAAAGTTGGCTCTGGTTTCAGAGCCCATTTCCCTACCCCTTACCTTAATCTTACTATAGGTTATAGGCAACAGTAGTCACCGTCAACCTGTCTAACGATCTTAGCATAAAAAATATTCCTTTACTATTTATATTATCCATAAGGAACCACCTTAAAACAATCACATGCAATACACTTCTGCCAATATCACTTCCAATCTTCAAGGCATTTTAATAACGTACATTTTAAAATGGACTGCAATTCCTTTAGGGATTCGGTCTCGTCTGCAGTCGCGATACTTTTTTCCTATATAAGTAATTTGAAATGTATTGGAAATTTCATAGGAATAGGAAAAGACGTATGGAGCCAAGTCCGACGAACAATAATAATGACGTTATACCTCTTTATAATATTTTATAGTTATGAGAGGAGTTAGTAATCTCCCAGATCTGTGTTAAATTATTCTCAATGAGACCCCATACTGTTTTTTATTTGTACTTGGTCAGTTATTGCGTTTCTGGCTGCCTCTATCGCCGGAAGGACGAGGGTGCGCCGTTTACAATATCCGGCCTTGATCCGCAATATTGCCTTGTATGGATTTAGGACATAAAATTCAATGATTATAACATAACGTAACCTAAATAGGCTACAGCGTCGTTCCACGACAATGTTTTGTATGCGATGTAGATTATTCAGAATGTTACCTTACCTGTAAGTACTATACCTGGTATCTGAAAAGTCTACGACTTGGTTAATGATAACAATTAAACATCGTCTATATGCTGTACCTATATACGTTATGGTTTCAGACTGAGGGCAAAGTTAATCGATAATTTTTGAGTAGGTACCAACATTCATTACAGTAGGTATCAAGAAATTGGTTATTAGAAATTAATAGTTTTGAACTAAGTTTACTACAAACTTTTGTTAGAGAAAATTACTGAAATATTTATTCGCTATATGATGGGGACAATCTATTTTTAATGTGACCTTTACCATTTCAAGTGTGGACATAGATTCTATGTTCTGAATAGGTGGCAATTAATAAGTGGGTAATATACTTTGTTTATATTTTTAAAGAAAGAAGACAATTTTACTATTTTGAATCAAGTAATTCGATTATTTAATAAGTTACAAAATATTCACACAACCACGCATATTTAAGTAAGTTTAAAAACATTATTGTAGATTAAAATAGATACGACCCTAAATTTAAAGACATGGTTCAATATGTGGTCAAGAAAACAAGAAATGTTTTGAGTTCTTACATATCAAAAATACAGCGAAGCGTCACATAAGATTTTATATTAGGATAACTAGCTGGCGCCCGCGACTTTGTCCACGTTGATAAAGAAAAAAACAGTAGTCTATCCTGTTCATTCATGAAAATCAGTCAATTCGTTTAGGAGTTATGGAGGAACATACGTGCATACAATACCTACCTTACAGATTTATTATTAGCATTGATGAGGTGTGAATTATTGATTCAGCGTTAACTATTTTCTTGGAATTTTATTTTTATATAACAGATGACGTCCTTTCCGCCCTTTTCCGCCCGGCTTACAGGTTATTAGATGTTAGATGGGCAAGTTTAGGCAAACAATGTCATTAGAGTACGGTCGTCCTTGTGCCCTATATTGTACTTCTTATACCCAAAACAATAAAAGAGGTTTAGGTTAATATTGAAAAGCCTTCCCTTTGATAGTTACAAAAGAGCGTATGAAATAGATTATCCATTTAGAAATATTTTCATAAAGTACTTAAAGCGTGACCTCTTTTTCTGTCTTTGATAGCAAAAGGTTATTTTACTCAATTTTGGTTTTTTTTTTGCTTAAAATTTGATCTGCGAACTTTAGCTACATGAATTATCGAAGTGAAATGTGAATCTACTTAAAATTGTTGTTTTTTAGAAAAATGTATCTAGATATTATATTATATACTTTTAAATCGTTAATTTAAATAACGTACAGATAGAAGTTGTATCTATATTTATGTTATTAATTTATTTTGTTATTATGGTATCTTAAGTAGATATGTTTCAATATGAAGTTTACGTTAAATATCAGTTAAACTCGTAGTTAAATCACATGAAACAATGGTATTTCCTCATTATATAAAATATACAATACATTGCTAAGCTAAGTAATGGTGTAGAGTAGACTATTGCCGTATATTTTTACTTTAATAATAATTTAAAAAATAAAAAATAAATAAAGCACGGAACTAGCTCTGTTATACTCTACTCAAGCACCGATAAATATCATGATAAAATTGTCACGCACGATTTGATAAAAATAGATTGTAAAAAGCTTTTCACGGGGGTAGAGGGGGGTGATTACTGTCACAAAATGAGTTACTCAGTTTTGACTGTGTAAATTATGTAGCTAGTAATACTTTGCCAATAAAAACTTCATAATAATTAGCTGCCTTGATGCCCATAGTGCATCAAGGCCATAGTGCATCCTATACCTGACTCTTTTTTAAAAGCATTTCACTGACTTTATTTGGACTGACCCATTAAAGGCCACGCGGATCGACGATGGTGGATCCAAGCTGCTTCTGTCTGGTCCTGCTAGAAAATTATCGGGAAGGCTTTTGTCCAGAAGTTAAGGTCTTATGGCTGAAATGACGATCATAAGCCTTCCTATCTTAATAAATGGTTCTCGCAACTTGGTTCGAGTTGAAAAATAAAATATGTAAAGGCAATATGGCGCCTCACATACATTAACGCCTGATACAGTTTTGCAAATAAATTAATAGAATGATACATTTAAAATGTTTCAGGAGACCATGAAGATCAAACAAGAGATTGAAAACGGGAATTCTGTCACATTCAATTCAAACACGATACCAAGACTCGGAAATAGTATTGAAGAAAGCAGAGGCTGGAATTCATCGGATAGCACAGACACTTGTAATTACAATAGCTCTCAGAAGACCCATAATTTGGGGTACAATAGCAATCGTAATTATAAAAGTGAAAGTATAAACACCACAGAAACAAATGTGAAATGTTCCATTGGACAACTCGTGTGCAACAAGCAGTACAGGCTGGAAAGTGAAAACAGGAACTTTTTGAATTCGTTACGAACTACAGAAAACAGTTTAGATCTGGAGGATACCGTCAGAAATTCTCACATTTCATATGAAAACTTTGCAGGTACAGTTTACTTAATATTTACTATATTTATCAATCGGCTGCTATCGGATGCTAATATAGCTTTCTATAGGTGATAGATTTTTTTAAATTGGCCCAGTAGTTTTTGTGTTTATTCATATAAAACATATAAAAAACAAATCTTCTCTCTTTATAATATTACTTAGTAGGTATAGATTACTATACGACATGCTAACAAATCATTAGGAAGTTATTCACGCAAACAACGTCATTACCTTTCTACTAAATATAGTGGTACCTCTATGTCAGGCACGAGTAAGTACCTACTCATTGTTATCTGTTGGTAGACATACAATCTGTTTCTATTCATATAGACAAAGTCGCTGTCCGCCTCTGTTTGTCTCTCCGCTAACTTCTTCCAAATGACACAACCGGTTTTGATATGGTTTATACACCAACGGAATGGTAGGGGAGCCCACGATGCTAAATGTGGAGTCACTCGAGCGTCGTGGGGACCTATTGGATTTTGATTTTGAAGATTATATGGTAGGAAGAAAAAAATGTTATATTATGATGTTTTTCATTTCAGCGGTGGGGTGAGCGTCTACAGACGTTCAAAATTTTTTAGGCTCTGTATTTTAAAAAATCCTCCGTATATTCGTTAGATTAAGAATCAGCACGATCAGGAATTTAGGCTGAACCGCTGAGTATTACAAAATGGCAATCGTCAAAAATCTTTTTTTTCCTGGGCTTAATTCCTTAATATGTTAACAAAACTGCTTTTCAGGTGGCATTAAATTAGAACAAGCTGATGTGTCTACAAACGCTTTACCTGTTGGAGACGAACAAGCCTTTGACCATTCAGACACTGATGAAATGTCTGAAAACGGAGTCCACCTCGTGCCCAGAGGGATAGTTAATCCAAACTACCCCGGTTTTCAACATTTAGCTCATACATTACAGGTATTATTTCACACTACAAATGAAGTCTTATAAATGTGTAAATAATCGGAAACGTGTGAAGCCCCGATATGTCACTTATGTAATATCCCAATAGAAACTTGTTTACTTACACAAAAATTTTTAATGCTTACATTTCGTAATGTATTATATAATTTCTGATGACCGTTTATGCGAATACGAACCATTTGCGTGATAGTTATCTTGCCAAACAGCGTTATATCGTCATTAAAATGAGGAAAAGACAATATTACTATTTTGAAATATTCTTCTTCTTTGTCGGCTTCACTCTTGACAAAGTTGGTCGTGGTCATCATTAAAGGTGTTGGTGGCAAGCTTCACAACACGCCCCCATTCCCGAAATATACATTCTTACATTAAAAAAAAAACACAATGAAATTTCTTTTTTTCTCAGGATTACTCGTCAACTATTGAAAATTTTTACCAGTCGGAAAATGATATGACTGATGATGATATAGATATAGAAATTTCGGACAGCACTTATGAACACGAGCCTAAGGAAGAACAAACAATTTTAGAGTGTATAAATAACAACAACAATAACTGCGTAATAGAAACAAAAATTTCAATAAACACAGATATTTCAACTGAAAATGACTTACATTTGGAAGTTAACAATGATGTACCGGACTTAATTAAAACAGTAACCAAAAATAACAATAACATTGAAACCGATAGCTACGATGTACATTACACAGATACTGACATAGAAAATAATTTTCAAACTAATGATATCATTGGTAATTTCAATAAAGAAATAGAAGATGAAATAAAAAAGTTATTAAACTATAATATTAACATACAGGATGATTTAGAAGAATTACGAAAGGACATAAAAGAAACCTTCGCCAAACCGATCGAGAACACCATTAACAATATAAGTGATGTTGTTAACCATGTTATTAAAAAGCTCGTGGAAACCCATTCAGATGATAATGATCATTGCGATAAAATATCAGAAGTTTGTATTAATAACGATATAGAAGAAATAAACGACGTAGACATGGAAAACGAAATGAATAGAAATACAGAAAGAAATCAAAGTAGGCCTACGTTTTTGTTATTAGAAACTGATAGCAATAGTACAATTGCAGATGCTTTTTTATCAGATGCAAAAGAAGAAATTCATGGTTATGAGAATGAGTATGATATAGAGAAAATACACATTGATGTGGAAAACACAATAAAACAATTAAGCAGTGAACTCAAAAAAATTATACCCAAATTAGATGAAATGCGTGAAAATGATAAAGTTTGGAACACAAATTATTCGGTTATTACAGATGGTAATTTTAACAAAATGCCCAGTTCTTCTAAAAGCTGCAGTAACGTTACTCCTGTTGATATGGCAACTAGAACCGAATTCAGCAGTTACAAAATATGTAATTCTAGACGAAGTCCATTAAAGTCTAGAGTGTAAGTATAACTCAAACTTAACTTAACTTAAGCTTAGGAATTAATAATAGTGGATGAAATATGAACATACTTTAGTTCCCTAGTTCTATAGGCAAGATACATATTATACCTAAATATTCACGTTTTAAAATAGACTCCACGTACGCCCAGTTCATTGTGCATGTAATACCAGAATTTTCAGAAGTACTTTTGGTATATGTTACTCCAAAGATAAACGATTCTTTTTAATTTTGTTGGTGAATAAGGTGTGAGTGGTACACGAAACGCGATTAATTAATCATACCGAATATTTCGATCTAAACAAATCGAATTTACAATGTTATCAATTTACAGTGACTTTAAATATAATGAAGATGATAAATTGCAAGTAGTAAATTCTACAAAGGAACGTTGTAGAGAACTTCATAATAGTACATCCGTCCGTAGAAATGAAAGTATAGCTGAAAGTGATTTAGGTAAGTTTTTTTACTTTGGAATTAGTTTTAGTGATTTTTTTTGTTTTATAGATGTAAGTATATAGATATTGATTTAAATAGGTTTTGTATACCTACGTATAATAATTGAACTTGGTTCTTTTTGCTGTAACAGTAACTTTTGCCTATTAAAAATTACGTATTTGTTTTTCTTATTTAATTCAAAATTAGAACGAAAACATAATTTAATAAATATAAGTAAAAAAATAGCAGAAGACAAAATTTTCAATCTATAGATAGATAACTACTCATAAAATTCTTTGCCCTGATTGACTATCAATACACAGTTTAAACTATTTTAAGTCTAAAAAAAAGGAATCGCTATATATTATGAAAAACAGAGTCCTCTGCCGTCTGTTTGTCTGTTCGCGATAAACTCAAAAACTACTGCACCGATTTTCATGCTATTTTCACTAACGGATAGAGTGGTTCTCGAGGAAGGTTTTAGTAGGTATATAATTTACAAAGTTATGCGGGCGAAGTCGCGGACAGAAGCTAGTATATAATAAAAACACCTACCCATTTTTATATTGCAGGAAGTTTTGATGTTTACAATATAGAGACAGCGTTACCAAAGTTAGATTTAGATGCAATTGAGAATCATTTAAAAGCAGCAAAAGAAGCAGAGAGACGGGTAAGTTTTACAATGTTTTATTGTTAATAATGTATTTGACTTTAAACATTCGCGCCACACCAAATAAGTAACGGTAAACGTACATTCACGTCTCATCCACGTCTGCTGCAACCATGTGTAACACTATAATCATCAGCACGTAGTTTTAGCTTTCTATTGTGATTTAACAGTGCAGACTCGTGGTGTGGTGAAGTCGAATCGCCAGCCAGTCACTAACAAGCCATTCCACAAGGTGTATGTTTAAACCGATGTGCATTAGTGAACAGTGATTTGTTTTTCATTACTTTGTGCGGTTTATCCTACTTAATGATGGTTTCAATGCCATATTTTAATTCTGAACAAAGACATTATAAAAAAGACACGAGATTTCTTCTGGATCTTTATACAATAACATACGACAATCACGAATCTGTCGATAATATTTGTTGTCTCGTAAGTTCATTTTTCATTGTTTTTATATTTTCTAAATTTCTTTAAACCAGGCAGTGAGTGTTTGAAAAAAAAAAATGGAAATGGAATTGGAGCACACTTTGTCCTTGGCCTAAATGTCAACAGGACATAAAGGACATTGTCATAAATATATGTCATTTGTCATGTCATTTTGTTGTCGTACGACGCGTACGTCATAAATGTAATGTGGCATAATATAATAATTACGTTTAATTTATTTTTATATTTGTTTTGTTAATTTGTTTGTTTATTAATGGATTTGTGATGGCTGCAGTTGTGCCATATTTTTGTTTACATGTCACTTCGTAATTACTGCATCACTCAATTCACTCATTGTTGAAAACCGAACGAAACATCGAACCCGTCACCCGTGCCATATTTTGCCAAAGAAAAAAAGACTGATAGGATGTTTGAGAATTTCCTAAATAATTTTAGAAAAAAGCTACACAAGCCACCTTCTGATAATGTTAAGCCACCTGTAGAGACTCGTTCCGAAAATGAAACCAAAGAAAATATGGGTTTTTTCAAGAATCTACATAGAATAAAGTCTAAACTATTAAAGGTTGACGCAAAGGAACCAGTGTTTGATTGTGACAACGGTGACAGTGCCTTAAGCCCCAGGGCTATAGGAACAGCCGAGTGTGCTGAAACTGATATTGATTGGCCCGTTATGACTGATCATATTCCTGATTTATTAGAAAGATTTACTAACATAATTACAATAACTGAAGGTGCACCTTATGAAAGAAAAGTACATAATATCCTTATCCTTCTTTATATATTATAAAACAAAATCCTTCACCGTGTCTGACTTGTCTGTTTGTTCTCAAAACTGTTTGTTCTGTTTGTTCGACAAACTCAAAATCTACTGCACCGATTTCAATGCTGTTTTCACCAATGGTTCCCCGAGCGGTTCTCAGGGAAGGTTTTAGTATATAATTTTATAAAGTTACGCGGGTGAAGTCACGGGCAGCAGCTAGTATTAAAATATATCCTTCTATAATAAATAAGTAATTTAAAACTAATAGCTAAATTAACATTTCAGAAACGCAATGATAGGGAGGAAATTAGAAGAAGACTTGCCATGGGGGCCGATACAGAGGATTATTACAGTATGGGTCACATTGACCGTCCAGGACGAAAGCCCAGTCTACAATCTAGACTTCAAAATGGTTAGTTTTATTTTTATGTAATATCACAAATAATAGGAACCAATGAATATTGCTATATAATCATTGTCATTTTCATAGTGTGACATTATTGATTGGGATTCATCTTTTTCTGGAAAACCCATTTAACTTTCTTTACAGTATCTTTATTAGATCTTGTGCTGTTATGGTTTATTGGGTTGGGTTTGTGTAGTTGTGTTATAAACTATCTTTTTTAAATATCTAAATAGTTCATATTATACAATCAGTCATATTGTTTTCATTTAACGCTCCAAAATACAAATTTGTGTTTGCGATTGATTTTATTATTTAATAGATATTAATAGATGCACTAGAGTCTTCCAATTATAATATGTAGTGTAGTGGGAAGGTGTGGGAAACATAATTTGTGCTAATTATTATTATATACATTAAAGCAAAACATTAAAGCTAACATTAAGCTAAAGTTATACAAATAGTGTCACATTTTCAGTATACAAACTTTGTTTAAAACCAATCTCTCAAACTATGCATAGTTTTCATCCATGTGAGACATAAAAAATTATCTATTTTTTGCCACTTGTTTCTTGTTAAACTCTTTAAAACTTAAAACTAATGCTACAATTTGGTTAGCTCTTTTTGATTATTAGTAAAATGATTTTGGTTGCCTTAAAATGTTTTAGTAATAATAATAAGCAGTCTAATACAATGCATATTTCTTGACATTAGGACAAAACCAGTGATGTATTAAAGAAAAAAAGATGCACCCCCAAGCAATGTATGTGACACTTTCGCAATGTATCCGTACGGATACATTTGCTTTCTTGATGTGTGTTAGTTGGAGTTTGACAACTCTGTTGTACATACTCTGACTTGTCGACAACTCTGAAACCCAACCAACCGATGGTAATGAAAACAAATTATTTTTAGTAGATGTGCAAATAAAGGAGGACTGTTTTTTTTGTCACTGGTAGTATGGTAAGGGCGCATCCTTTCTTGTTTAACATATCTCTGGACAAAACAAAGTTTGTATGATTACAATGCTAAGTTACTCCTTAAATTGACTACAGTTACAGTGCATTATAGTAATATACTGTAATCTATTTAAAAGTATTTATTTTTGAAATGTTAGTTACATAAATATTTTTTAAGATATTACAAGTAACTATTTATTATTTCTTTTAATGGCAAATGAAACTTTGTGAGTTTCCATTATTGAAAAGCAGACATGTTAATTCTTATGCTATTGTATCAGTTTTGATTTTGAAAGTACAATTTTTTTTATAGTTATTGCATTTATAAAATTCCTGTAAATATTGGTAACATTTTTTTTATAAGAAACTTTGTGATCGATGTGTGGTTCTGATGACTAGTCTTGGCTTAAAATATAATAAAGTCAAAATGCAAGTTCTATAATTCATTTTTCTATGTTTTATGTAACTGACATTTGAAATTATATCATGGGTCATTTGTATTTGTTTTGTGTTAAATTAGTTTGTGTATTGTGTTTAACTGTTTGTACGTATTGTGGTGTGGTTGGTTATACAGGGATGAATCTGCAGATTTGTTTCATGAATGAGACAGCATCTGATAATGAATCTCAAGCGTCAGATTTAGACAGAAGTGTAGTCTCAAGTACAAAAAGTTTGTCTCGATCAAGCATTTTCAGCAAGTCAAACTATAGTCTCAGTAATCATCCATATCAAATGAGGCCCCTATCTGTGAATATCACAAAAAATGACAAGTGTAGCACACTTAACAGCGGTAAGTACTACGCTGACAATTGTATATTGTATTCCTTGAAAGTGTGAAATTAATTAACAATTACAAAGGCAGGAACTGTTTCATCCTGCTTTCATTGTTTGGTCACATCGGTGATGGTCAAAAATGTTTTACATTAGTAACTAATAGATTTTTGTGTTTATTGCTTAAACTAAACATGATATTTTATTTTTCCCTTGATTATTAAGTTATTTGGTAAAAATATTTCATGTTCAACATAGTATGTACTTATTAGTAATAATGTAGTTCTATTAAATCATTTGAAGCCGCTCAGTGCCGTCAACTTTCATAAGCCTAATCCTCTTTTATGGCTAGACAAAATAGCTTTAAAAAAGTTAATTATCAAAGTTTAGACACATTTGGTCTCTTTGGCCAAATGTGTCTAACATTGTTTGGCTTGAATTCTCTCCTAAGAGGGTACGGCTATGCTATTGAGAATCAATTGTACTTTAAACACAACATAGGTATTCTACAATTCCAAGATACGGCATAGACAGCCAAGATTTCCTAGATTCCTTGATGGCCAACACCATTGATAACTCCAAGCGCCTTAATAGAACTACATACCTACATTCTACCAATTTAATTTTAATTCCATTAAAACAATTGAATTTAATGTAGTTGGGCAATTGTAATTACAGGTTCCAAATTGCGACCATCGTCTTTGACGCAAAAATCAACAAAATCTCGCTCGTCGAATTCTTTGAACCACATAGACATTAGGGAGTCTGATTTTTATGCACTACAAGCCACTTTGCAGACAGAAGCGAGAATAGCACTAGCACAAGCAAAAGAGATGGCCCGCATTCAAATGGAGGTAATGTTTAATTTTAAATTTTCTAAGGGAATATTTTTACAAACCTCTTAACTCTAATGTGATCTTGGTCAGTTTACATTGGAACTTCAACACCTGGGAATATTATTTATTAGAAGAAACAAATTTATATACTTAGTCAGGTCATAAAAACTATTGCAATAAAAAAAATAAAACATTTAAATCTTGAATCTGTTCATAAATTAATATTCATTAGGCTCCTCATTTTCATGCCAATCTAAAGGTTTACATTAAAAGATGAGTAGTTTCGAAGATTATAGACTCCTACATACAAACTTTATCTTTTTTATATATTACATGTATCAGAAAGGTAAAAAACAATTCAATGAAAACAACGAAATTATACTTAGTTAAATTGCAAATATCCCAAACACAAAGTGGCTAAGTGCAGTTATTATGCAATTTTTCATTCTGTGAAAAGTATTTCGTGGTGTCGCGAGCTCTAAACTTTGTAATCTGTACCTGAGGCGAATGCAATTTTGCACAACTACCATCCTCCTTGCACCACCAGTGGCCAAAACGTTATATTTAGTATGGCTCATTTCAGATCGTTTACAAATATTTTTAACGCCTGATGCAAAAACGTGGTGTTATGTTTGACACCACTATGTATCTATGTTCTATACCACTATGTGTTATGTTTGTATCTGTGTGTCTGTCTGTGAAATCATAGCTCCTAAACGGATTGACCGATTTTGATCCTTTTTTCTCGCTTGAAAGCCGACGTGATCGGGGTGGTTCTTAGCTATAACTAATGAAGATTTGCTCATTCGTTTAAAGACTATCATCCCATTTCCTATATACTGCGAAATTTAGTATACTGTTACTTTGGTTGTATTTCCATGCCATATGGTAACCTTGATCTGATGCCGCATCGTCAAGTAGTCTGCGGGATATCTAACTTCAACTAACGTCACCTTACAGCAGATATAGCGTTTTTAGGCTCAATAGAAAGGCGGGGGGATAGGTTATAATTTTTTATTATAGCTTGTTGTACGATCTATATAAATAATGTATTGGTGTAGCGTTCCCGACGTGCGCGGGCCGTTTCGCCTGTGACTGAGATGTTGCAACGTAGCATGCAGAAGGCGAACGCTCCTCTCGCGCCCGATCGCCGACGCGTTTCGCGACAACTGCTCACCGACATGAACATCGCACAACTGCAGGTAGGGTACCCAGTACCCACATCACTCATCTCCATCTTTCGCGCATAAATTGTATTGCCATCTCGCTCGCACGTATGCGACGCGGTGTCACAGTTTTACAATCGATACCATACAGTTGCGCAACGAATGTACTTGCGTAGAGCACAGAATAACAGAACTGTGTGTCCGTCTTTAACGCGCTTAAATATGTATTGCCATCTCGCTCGCACGTATGCGACGCGATGTCGGCATTGCAGATTGCAAACTATGATTTCGCTTTGCGTAATGTCTTTTCTTTTTTTTTTTCAATTTTTTTTTCTTTAGCACCGAATATTTTAATACAAAGCAAAGCGGCTGCCAGCTATCGTCGCCTAGGAATTAGGAACACTAACTAAAGTGAATGAAAATATGCTCCTAAACTACAAACCCTGATAATAATGAATAATAACAAACAAGAAGATGAATGGATGGAGAGGCTCTATAGTCCCTTACGACAAGTGCAGCGCTAGTTCAGCTAGAATGATTGGATTAAAATAATAAATGCGATATTCAACTTTATTATCTATACATATATCGTGTTATCGCAAAAATCGACGTGCAATTTTTTTTTTTAATTTTTTTTAATTTTTGAAAATCCAGATTAAGTTAATTATCTTTCGTCGCTAACTTTTTAAGAGCAAGCTTCTTTTATCTAAATATCTAACTGTAATATCAACTAAATAATGTGACGATTATTTAACTGTATGATGACGGAAAATAACTGTGTTTGATTTAATTATTTAAAAAAATAAGAAATCTACGGAACGGAAGGTATAACAATGAGTTTTTTAAGTTTCTTTGTGGTGTGCGACATTGGCCGGCCGCTGTTATGACCTTGTCCGCGTTGACTCACGAACTAAGATCAGATTAATATTATAATTTGAACTGTTTATTTATGAAAATAATTTGTTCACACAATTCAAACTTGTACCAATTGTAATAATTTAATATTAGCCGATTTCGACGGTCAAAGAATCCAAAACTAACAGAAAGTGATACAATTCTTCCGTATTATATCACTTTACTGATTTTGATTATAATACTGTCTGTACAATCAAATACTCACTTAAATTAAAACAACCAATAATCATAATTTTGTTAAAAAAAAACTGAATTTTTGTCTCCGATCTAAATTTATTTATTTAAGACATTTCTATTGTCTCATAGATTCATTCAATTTCATCGATATTTTTAAGCAGGTACACCTCTTTTTTAGCAGCACAATTAATGTTATTATTTAACTAAAATAATAACATTAATTGGTGTTTGTTTGCATTGCAGGTGATAGTGAACGAGCTGCACGGCGAGATAGAAACGTTGAACGAAAGGCTTGTGCAGCTTCTGATGGCTCGCGACGAACTGCACATGGGGCAAGACTCTATGCTCGTGGACATCGAGGACCTCACCAGATATCTGTTAGTTCCTTACCAAGATTAATGTACACACTATAGCCTAGAATTTTTAATTTAGAACGGCGTCAATTGACATGTCTGGTAACCTTTACTCGTTCACCGAAACTAATGGTCCAAACAGTTCTACTAATAGAACTGTTTATATTCATCATAGCAGTGACGTGCTAACTATATATAGGGTAAAATGACCTAATGTTGGCACCCCTCCAATTTATTGGCACCCTAAACTTTTGACTAAAATATAAGAAAACTATTCCATAAACTGTGTTCCCACAAGAAATAAATAAATGTTAGGTTTATGAATTTTTTTTAACATATCAGTCAAATGATTTTTTAAACATTGTCAAACTTTCAAATTTTATCTGAGTTGAACAAATAGGTCGAAATAAAGTGCCAATAATTGGGTATTTTCCCCTATATACAATATCTCTTTCTCTCTCTCTTTCTCTCTCTCTCTTTCACTCTTTTAGACGATTCGAGTCTACTTTACCCGAATGAGCGTTTCACTCAATACCCACTGAAGTCTTCACGAAATAATTGAAACACTCATTATTCAATTATGAATATTTCACTTCAAAAATGAAACAAATAGTTCATAATTGAATAATGAAGGTTTCAAATTGAACCGATAGAGTTACGTCAATACAAGATATTTTGTATCCAATACCCCGCTCTGTTATATTATATTGATTTTACGGTTGCAATTAGTTTATTATATGTATGTGTGTTTTTACTTTGTTCAGGGGCGTAAAGGAGCAGACCAAGAAGACCAAAGGCACTAAGTCCGGAGTGAGGAGGCTCACATCGTTAGTGCACAAATGAACTGCAACCCGATAATATTGTCACCGTGTACTCTTTATATTTATTATAATTATAATTATATTATATCTACCTAACGTGTATCGGCACTATTATAATTATTATTATGTATTATAAAAATTGCAACACAACATGTTTGCAAATACACCTTAAAATATTTTTTTCCTTTTTTCATTCCATTATTTATACAGTTGAAAAAAAAGTTTAGAATTTTAGGAATTATTTATTGCCAATAATAAAAACTGTCCTTCTCAATTTTGAGAAAAAATTAATTGGAATAAATGAAAAAATTTAAAAGGTAAAATTCAGCGAAAATAAAATATATACTAATTCTACTTTCAATGTAGGTCAAAATAATTTTTTTTTATACAATTAATTTTTAAATGAATTTCTAAGTGTAGATCGCGCCACCAAACTGTTGGAGAAAGAGAAGAGTGATCATAACACTAGATTTTTTTTTAATATTAATTTACTATTTTTTTTTAATTAATACACATATTACTGAAAATGTTTAAAAAAAATTATATGAAACGAGTAACATATTCGTTTGCAGTAAACATGTTGTGTTGCATCCTCGTTTAGTCACCAACTTAATGCAACATAAGTTGTTTTATATTATAATTATGTAATTATATAATTATCCTAAAATATGTAGTCAAAAAAAAGTACATCACATTTGAAAAAAAAAAACCGACATATAGGTATCATAATTTAATAAAAAATCAAAATGTTTAAAATAAGTGTGTATTAATAAAAATCATTGTTTATTTTGTATATATTTTGTATATCTTATTTTTGACATTATTTTCCGAATAATTTGTATTTGTATATATATATTGGCTCATAAATTGAAACACTCATAATAAACTAGTTTAATTAATGTTGAGAGCGATATAATTTCGCTTGTGGTAATTTATATATATAATTAAATCGCCCACCTAGTTAAATATACATATATAACATAACATATAAAAGAATGTGATTTTCGCAAGTTAGAAAAAATATTTTTTCATATAATATGTATATGTAATATGTACTTAGTTCACTTTGTAGGCATTATTTAGTGCACAGCACAAAATGCCAATCGGAACGATCATGTTCGATGTTGATCATAAATTAAATGTTTTAATTTACAAATATTAATATAAATACACTAGCTGGTGCCTGCGACTTCGTCCGCGTTGAATGATGAAAGGGGTACAAACAAACAAATTCACATTTACATTTATAATATTAGTAAGAATTAATAAAACTAATAAGAGAGTTCGAAGTAAACGACACTCCATCCATCCCTCTAGATTTAATAAAAAGAAAAATCCATTCCTAAAAACAAATAATTGATAAAACACAAAATCAATGGTCTCTTCCATAAACTTACAACAGCGAATATGATCGTTCAATTATATTTATCTAAAGGCTTATTCTTACATAAATAGAATCTTCATAACACTAAACTTAGGTATTACAGAGGAAACTAAGTAAAGAAATGCAATTTCAGATAATCTTCGCTTCAAGGCTACAGATTCAATTTCCCATAAATGTATGACGTTAACTGAATGAGATAAAATGTGGATTATTTTGACCAAAATTAGATAATCTGAGATTGCAGTTTGACTAAAAAAAAGGCAACACTATTCAAACTTGTCATTTATTAGATAGTATTCAGATAAGACAAGAAATTGTGTTCATAGATTCAATCCCTCAGGGTGACAACGACAACGTCCTAAAATTACAACTTCCGAAAACGACAACTTTCTAAAACGTCTCCAAAATAGACACTTTCCGAAAACGACAATTTCAGAAAGTGACAATTTACGAAAATGATAACTTACTAAGGGATGTCGGATTTTTAAAATCGTACAATATCCGCACAAAATAATTTTGTCAAGTTAGATGAATGTCTGAGTATAAAAATCACTACTAGTTTTACCCCGCCGGACCGGGGAATAAATTTAAGAATTTGTCGTTTTAAGACGTTGTCATCCTAAAAAGTTGTCGTTTTAAGACGTTGACATTTTAAAAACTTGTCGTTTTAGGACGTTGACATTCTAAAAAGTTGTCGTTTTAGAACGTTGACATTTAAAAAAGGTGTCCTTTTTGGGCGTCGACATTTTAAAAACTTGTCGTTTTAGGACGTTGACATTCTAAAAAGTTGTCGTTTTAGAACGTTGACATTTAAAAAAGGTGTCCTTTTTGGGCGTCGACATTTTAAAAACTTGTCGTTTTAGGACGTTGACATTCTAAAAAGTTGTCGTTTTAGAACGTTGACATTTTAAAAAGTTGTCGTTTTAGAAAGTTGCCATTTTAGGAAGTTGTCGTTGTCACCATGAGGGGATTCAAATTATATTATTATTTTTAATTAATTAGTTATTGTGGTATTTAATAAATAACCAATATTACATTAACCTTCAAAATATCACAATAGTTACTATTTTGCGCTTGCCAACATTTTGATCTCTTATCCCAATATTTTTTAATGAATCTTAATATTATTTTTGGATTTAATAATTTTGGGATCTCATGATTTAATATTATTATATATATTTTGTTTACAATTTATATTCGTGTACACACACTTTTCTTTGTGCTTTTACACTTTTTATGATTACTTTTTAGGTTTATTATCTAAAAAAAGTTACCTTAGTTAGTTATAGTAACTAGCATACTTAGTTCTAATTTTTTTTTCTATATGTGCTGCCTAAATGTGTACTTTATCAATATAATTGATTAGTTCATGCAAATATGTTCATACAAATTTCATTAAAGATACCCAAGTGCTTGTTCACAGTTCTCGTCACAGTTAATGATGTATTGTAACCAATAACTTTCTTTCTTTCTCTCTCCCTTTCAATAAAGGTTCATCTAAATTCTAAATTAACTGGATTTGGTTTGATATTCAAACATTGGTTGTCGTATTTTAATTATTTCTTAACATTTACCACTGGTTCGGAACGCTAATTATTTTCATATATGTATTAATTCTTTTTATATATTTGTGATATAATATGCCTATAAGTAGGTATGCAAAATTTATAGTCCATATGTCTGTCTGGAATCTTCAAATATTGAAAGAATTTTTCAGATAGACGTATTGGTTCTATCCTTCACATATAAACAATTTATATTATTGTTTCACCCGTTTATTGAAAAATGGCAATTGCAGTTTTTTAAAATTTATTCTTATTACCGATAAACAACGGCTTCTAACAAATCAATGGCAACTTTGGAATAAAACAAAGTACAAACTCGCTAACGAAACTGCGAATTTGAACCAGCACTTACGGTGGCCTTCACTATATGATAGACTATGACTATGATACTCTATGACGAAGTAAATACTCTTATATTGTTTACCGTGTCTCATCCGAAATTAAAAAAATATATTTATATTGAATATTGAATGCTATTATTAATTGGACTATTAGCGCATTCTATTAAATTGGGTGATCCTTTATTAAGTGAGACATTTATTTTGGTATTTCCAAAATAAATGTCTGTATAGCATTGAGTCGCGAGTCATCCATTTTGAGAATTTCTAATGAAATTCTATATATACCATTTTTCGGTCAATTTCAACATTTTCCCAACCATTTTTAACATTTTCCTAAGCAAATTCCTAAGGAAAATGTTGAAAATGCTTGGGAAATTGACGAATTAAGCTTGAATTTACATATTTGCCCATTTATTCGTCAGATAATCTATATACGTCGTATAAGACAATTGAAAAATTTGCAGTGCTCAAGTTTTCAACTCTTTGATATTATTTTTTTTATTGTTAATTGTGTCATTTACTATTATGTAACTTTGTAGGGTATGTATTTTATAAGCGGAAAAAAAAAACAACATTTAAAATGCAGTATTTAATGTATTTGAACATTCATTTCATTCACAATAAAAGTGGATAAGTAAAAATTTTTTTTTTTTGGATAGATTACGTTGCGCTACCGCACAGAGGCTAATGAATATTTTAACGGCCATGAAATGTCCGATAGTAAATCATCAACACGCAAAAGGCAGACCCCGACCGGTCGGCTTATTTTTCATTTTGTTTTCCCACACAAGATTTACGATAGTGTTACTCAATCATATTAAATATTATTTATTTTATTCACATTTCTCGAGTAAACCGCTTTTACTCCGGACTGTTTTAAAATTGAAGTGTAATGGAATTGGTCCACTCGGCTAATAGTATCAACATTATAATATAGCTACATAAAAAATAATAAATCGTATAACTTGTAATGTTTATAATACGAGTATTGTTTAACGCATTAGATAATATAGAATTTCAAAATAGCCATCCTGCAATAGATTAAATTATGAAAACAGAAACAATAAAATAAACAGTTATTAATAGCACACATGTAAAAACATTATAGTAGGGCCAATTTAATAGATTACATGACAATTCAACAATATTCCACAACGTAACCTTGTGACGCACAATGAAATTTTTTTAAAGGTAAAACTACAGAATTACTTAACTTTTTTCAGTTAAAACACATAATATTTATTATAATAATGACAAAAGAAGGCAATTTTATTTTGACTTCTAAACCATTCTAAATATAATAAATTATTATTCTAAAAAACCTGAACGTCGTTACAAGGTTACGTCGATACTTTTAAGCAGGTCTGACAGACTAATGTCTAATGTGATCTATTTAAATTGACCCGACTTTAGTAGACAGCATTGGCTACTCATCAATTATCAATGTTGCATTGGCTCAAACATTGATAATTGATTGATCAATGTTTGATTTTATTGAACAAAATGTTTTTTTGAAATATAACTCGTGTTTCTCTTTAATATTAAAATCATATTTTGATAAATAGATTAAATAAGTAATCATTCGACTGTGTCTTTTGGAGATAATGTACAAATAAAATCTCTTATAGAAATTTTCGTTTATAAATTCACTCATAACTGACTATTTCTTAACTTAAACAGTTTTAAATAATTAATTCAATAAATAGTACTTACTATATTGACCATTTTGTTACATAACGTGACTGTCGTAAATGTATACAAGAGAACATTTTGAAATTAAGTAATTGTTGCAATTTTCAATCTTTTTATCGTATCTATTTATTAATGTGTCTAAATAAAGATGTAAACGCGTGTGTTTAAACATAAATGTAAACAATAGTGTTTGAATGTTGAGCAGCTGAGCGTAGGTATTCAGTCACAGCGGTGATCAGTGCTTAACATGCTTGAGAAACTACTCAATTAATGTGATAAAATACTGGATTATTTCAAATAAAGGGGAAACTGTTTGATTTTGTTTTATTTATGTCAGCCTTGAGCCAGAGGCTGGTGAATATTACAGGGTTCATAAAGTTGCATATCTGCGTTATAACCTGAGTGGTGAAAAGTACCATGACCGTTCTCTTACAGATGCTCGTGTGTTGTGTTTTAGTGAGGGAATCTTTCCATTCCATTGGGAAAGTAATGAAGGCCCTTATGAGGCACCTGTGGCTGCTGTGATATTTGATGACGGTAGTCACTTACCATCAAGTGGATCGTAATATAACGACCTTTACATAAAAAAAGTACGCTACCGATCTTAGTAGGATAATCTGGGAAGAGGGATTCCGGAACAAAAATGGTAGAAATGGAATGAATAAAATGAAATAAGACTGGATGTAGTTCAAATAATTAAAAAAGGGAACAAATATTGATGATAAATCATAAATAATGTCAAATCGTTCAATTTCTTTTTTTTATGAATCGTTTCAATTTCAATTCATAAAAATATTAAACTTTTTATTTTATTGTTTTTTTCTGTATATGTAATTTTTGTACTCACAAATTTATCTAAAATTAATCAAACAACAGCTGACCTGACAACAATAAGTTTTATTGTTAGGCACATTCTTAATATTTTTTTTTATTGCATATATTTTCAACCCACTTCCAAAAAAGGAGGAGGTTCTGAATTCGACTGTATTTTTTTTATGTTTGTTACCTCAGGGGCCCTAGACAAAGTGACATGACGAAGACGATAACGAAGTTCGAAAACAATAAAATGTATGGGATTGACATATGCCTTCGTTAAGTCACGTGATACTTCCCATACATTTTGTTGTTTTCGAACTTCGTTATCGTCTTCGTCATGTCACTTTGTCTAGGGTCCCAGAACTTTCGACTGGCTGAAACGATTTTGATGATTCTTTCCTCTTGAGTGCATAATAGGCGAATAAAACAAATTGTAGAATTGGACTGTTTCTGTCATAGATAACGGAATGGGTTTCTGCGCAAGTACTTTTGCCATCTGGTTGTAAAAGTCCCCACACATGTTCACAATTGTTGAACTTCCTAAACTTTACTCATTACTGTTAGGTAAGTGTGTTGGGCCTCTTTCACCAACTACAAGTAAGTGTTTAGTTACTATTAGTTACTTTTAGAAATAATTTTCTGTTTTATTAAATTATGCACTCTGTTTACTGCGTCCTTCGATAGGCGATTTTTTTTAAATTATTTCCTATTTAATATTTGGGACTTTTACCGTACAAACAACAAATGATATCAGCTTCATTATCCCCGGTTACCGGTGACTTTAAATGATGGTTAGCCTACTTGACAGATGGTGAAAGAGACGTTTAAAGTTATTGAACCGGTTTTTGTAAATTATTAAAATTAATTTATGTATGTATTATTGATGACACGGAATACAGTTTGTATTTCGCGTGAGCTAATTAACGGGACTGCCCTAAAACAATTGACACCGTGCGACGATGAGTCAGTTCCCACAAGTCCATTATCCCTGCGCGTCGTGTTCCATGTCCGAAACCAACGCTGACCCCAAAAAATTTTAATCGTCACCTGCGCCCCCAGGTGCGCTCCCGTAATTAATACCAACATTATTACTAGATTCACTTGCACTATTTATTTGTTTATATCAATTTTAGAAAGGCGACACTTAAATTCTAGACAGTTAATTTCCGTTTCTCGCAAATTGCACGGTATTAATTGATAAATGTCTCAATTTATTGAGCCATTATTTTATCTTAATTGCATATAGGAAAGACGAAGTGTCGCATATTATAATGGGGTGTATTTAATTGTGTGTCCAAACACATTTATAATAAATGCAATCTTATCTTTGTTTTATTGGATTCTGTTGTTTGCACGAAATAGTTTCCTGTGGGAAATATTAGAAGCACTTTATTCGAAGCCAACTTTTATTAGCTTTATCTTCTAATACTGTCTATGACACTTAGGTGTCATTCGAAATAGCTGCGCGATTAATTTACGTCAATGATAAAACTTAAAAAGCTATCGTCGGTTTTATCTCTTTGAAGGGGCATGCAAATCACCGCCTGATGGAATACATGCGGGTTTTGCGTCACCGCATTCAAACATACGGGCAACATGGGAGAATCGACCTTTTAAAAATATTATAATGTAGAAAATATTATAAATTTTTTTATTAGAGATGGGTTTGCTCTTAGCCAACAACCAACTGTGTAGCGAGGATGAGGCCTCAGATGGAGCGAGCTCACCCAAAAGAGACCTATTAATATATTATAATATATTTATCCTTACATATAATAAAACAAAGTCTGTCTGTCTGTTCGTGATAAACTCAAAACTACTATTATAGGTATATTACTAGCTTCTGCCCACGATTTCGCCCGCGTAACTTTGTAAATTATATAATGTAAATTAAATTATATACTAACACCTTCCTCGAGAACCATTATGCATTGGTGAAAATAGCATGAAAATCGGTGCAGTAGTTTTTAAGTTTATCGCGAACAAACAGACGCGGCGGGGGACTTTGTTTTATAATAGGTAGGTATGTAATAGTATGGGTTAGATATAAGTCCACTGCAGATTGGAAAAAATTCTGGGAAGACTACAAGGTCGCTAGTCTTCTATGACACGTAGATATTCCTTTCAATATCAAGAGAAATTCCATTCAACATTAAAACGTGTTTACCTACTGTTAAATTTGTACATATATAACCTAAGGTTCAGAAGCTACTATGAATTTTAAATGTCTACTGAAGTATTTTTAATTTTTTTTTCTCACAATATTTCCCCATCTCCTCATATGCTATTGACTGCAGAGTTCAATGTCAATGATGAGTTCAACGTGGTTACCAATACGGGCGGGCGGCTGTCGACTTAACGTTTTTAAGTGATTTTATGCATATTACTATACTATAGCAAACTCTACATATACACGTTTCATTGGGAACGCATTATAAGGGCACAAGCATAAGAACCTAAATTGTTGTTATATGTTACACAATAGCTGGTGCAAACGGATTTATCCGCTTTGAAATATTAAAGATATAACGCCTGACATTACTTGTACCTACTTTTGCCCTGGCCGCAGGGCATCCCACGCTGCGTTTCCAATTCGTTGCCTCCACTCGAGAACTCATCTACCACATCAGTTAGGTATCCGCTCTGCGACAGATGTGACCGGCCCATTGCCACATCATCCTGCTGATTCTTTCGGATGGGTCTACAAATCCACCAAAGAAACGCAGAACGACTTTGAACTTGTGGACCATTCCTGTAAATTTAATCTTGTCCGTATGGCTATCCTAATCCAAAATGGTGTTGTTTGTGTTATAGACGACAGTGCCCAGCCCAGATTAAGTGGATCATCAGCGTATCTAACGCCCATGACATAAAAAAACTAAAATATTTATTGAATTGTTTTTTAGTTATTTATCATTCAGGAAATTTAAATTTTCATAAAAAAATAAATTTACTCTTCAATGGAGTAAAAATTCAGTAAATAACTTGTACAACTACCGCAGCTACATCTGTGTATCTTTCGTAGGCATATACTTTAGTGGTTTTGAAATGAACAATAAATAAATACTCCCTAAATCGGTTACGGCGAGGAAACAATTTTTAAAATTCTGCACGCACGTAATTGGTTATGAATATTATAATCCGTGGAAGGTAGCACAATGAACCCCATCAACCGAATAATGATTAACAAGCGATTATGTTGACGGATGGGCGGCGCGCGCGCACTGCGCAGCCACTCGACGCTCGCTGGCTTCTCCCGCCCACAGACTTGTGCATCTCACAGACACGTATTATTTACATAAATAAGCTTGTTAATTAAAATAAATCGTGAATCTATATTTCAAAATATACACATTTTGTGGTTCAAAAAACCACAAAATGTGTGAAATGAAGAATTATATTTTTCATAATCTCTAATATGTTCAACGGGTGTTTATTAGGTTTTATCATTCAATTCATTGTATCAGCTGGTATTTTATAAAAATCAATTATGTACCTAATGGTTTTATTTAATATTCGGTTTAGTAGTCATCTCGCACAATTTTATTTCGTACGAAATGTGCTAAACGTCAATGTTAAATTTAAATATAAGTATTTTTAATAGTCGCCTAGCACACATATTATTATCTTAAAAAACTTGAAATAAAAGTACAGCACCGTACAACAGTGATTTCTATAGTATATTTTTAATGAAGACAAATCAATCAAAAATATCTTTATTAATAACTTTAATAAAAAAAACCATAAGCAACCTACTTTTAATTCAGTTAATATTGTGTCGATTTCAACTGTTATCTGTGGTCTATAGTTTCATCCCTGAGTGAGCGCGTGGGCGCACGTGCCGCGACATATGGTAACGCGCCATACTGTTTGTTTGCCAATCATAACGGACATATTTCATCAGATAACGGCCCACCGCCTCCGACATATTGCCTCAATCTAAAACAATGTGTAACTATTAAAATGTCATCGTATGAGACGATTAACGGTGGCAGTTGCTCTCGCCGCCAATTCGCTATGCTTTTCAACATTGGCTTTTTAAACTTTCATTATTTATTGCCAAATTTGCTCTGACATGCGTATTTTTAATGCAAATCGAATGCTGTTATCAAGCTGCCATTATAAAAAGGGATTTAAAAAAAAAATATCAAGCCACCTACCATCAAGTGGACCGTCAGCTTGTCTGACTATCTTTACATAAAAAAATCATTGTTTTTATTAAAAAAAACCCTTGATTAGTAGAATCAAAAAAATCAAGGATTCTTCTTCTAAGAATCTTCTTGATTTTTCGAAATACGTAGAGAAACCTATATTGATTTCGATTTTATTTGTGGTGAAACCGTTTAGGATTCCCAAATATTTATCCATTTATATTAGAATACTGGAGGATTTTTATGTAAAATATAGCAGGAAAACGCTTGAATATGCGCGGGCGCATTGTTCTACCATCTGGTGTGCGTTTGCAACGAACAGAAATATGTAATGATAAAAAATTAAGCCTTTTATCTTTATAAGATTGGCGATTTGCATCGGTGACGTAAGATTAAAATTATTGCTTTTGACAGGGCGGGCACTAAGGGCTTTTACATCCGTTTGTTAAAAAAGATATTATACTTTGTAATAATTTTCTAAAGACAATTGCGAAGTCTAAAAGACTTCACTATACATAGACACACTTAGCAGTGAGATTATGATGAAAATATTATGGTCGTATAATTTTTTACTGGAAAACTTTAAATCAATGAAAAATTTTTTAGTTATATTCACATGATACTGTAATTTAAAAAAACAGAATTATTTAAAAAACATCAAAATTAAAGTACGCCCCATTTAACAAGACAAATTAGTAAAAAAACAAATAATAAAACATGAAATAATCATCAGAAAAAACACTAAGTAAAACAAATTGAAGAAAAAATAAAAAAAAAATGAAAAAAATATATCTTAATATTATGTCGTTATATAAAAACCCAAGATAAAAAAATGTGTATTGCAGGCGAACTTTGAAAAGTTTATTTCCAAGAGCTATGAATCAAAGACTATAACATTACCACACCATTCATTAGCACGATTCATTTCATTCACCGCAATGTGCAACATAGTAATGCCAAACAAAGCCTTGTCTACCGAAATAACGATTTTTTTGTACAACAGAAAACAGTTTCGATTTTTTATAGTATCATAAGGCGTCTCATAAAAAGTGACGTGGTTTTGTTTTACATATTTTGCTATTCGAGGGAAAGTTGTTTTAGGGACGAACAGCGGCAGCCGTTCGTTGATGTCTTTTGTATGACAGCTGAGCGCGAAGCGTTGCCGCTACGCAGATTAACGAAAAACGGGATAGCGTTGATTTATTTTTTACTAGCTTGCGCCCGCGTCTTCGTCCGCGTTAAAAAAAAATAGACTATCCTGTGTCCTGTACGTCTAAATGTTTATCTACCAAGTTTCATGAAAATCAGTTAATTCGTTTAAGAGCTATGGAGGAACATTACATGCTTACAGTACCTACACTTACGAGTATAGGTTTATTATTATATTTATACTGTGGTATTGATGATTGATTAATTTAATTTTAAAGGAATCCTAATATCACATTTTATATATTAAAGTGACAGTTTTGATAACATTCTTAATTTTAAATTGAATATTTCTATCCTGCTCGTTCTTGTCTTCGTTGTTTTTGCACATGCCACCTGTAAAGGCAAGCATGACATGTCATTGGTTGCATAGAGTAGGTATAGGATAATAGGCATAAACGACATTAGTGCTTACTAGTTCTTGTAAGTTATCATTACTTTACATGATTAAATTAGAACGTTAAAGTAAAAAAAAAGTTATACGGTTGAGTGCAGTTCTTTTTTATATATCACGTTTGGTTTCAGGATGTGAAATCAACAAATAAAATAAATGAAATAAAAGTTTCACAAGTTTTTCATTTGTTCTCTGTATTATGATTGTTATTTCATTTTAAAAACTGTGCGATTGTTATATACAACGCACAGTATTTTCGTATTTTATATACAAATTAAGATATTTTTTTATCATTAGTTTATTTTTATTTGTCGCAACTACTGTAAAATGGCCTTTTTTTCAATTTTGTGTTTCTCTTACGGACATTACGATAAGTTCATAAACGTCAAAATGTTCAAAATGTATCGAATTTCTTTTTTAGTATCACTCGTATTTCTTTTTATTTTTAAAATGTCGTCTCTTTAATTATATCAAAACCAGCCAGATACAAACAGCACAACCAAAGAGAGCAACTTTTTACTTAGGAATAAAATAGGAAAAAACTTCTTTTCCAATCTGTTATCTTTTATTTATTTTGTGCTAAGGAACATTATATATGTTATATATAGTCTTTGAGAACGTACGTGTGAAAGGGTTGTGTTACGTTGGTTGCATAACAAATCACCCCGTCGCGGTAAGACGGTTAGCCCGGATCCTTGTTACGCTAATTTTGTAACGTATGTACTTCCATTAAAACTACTTCCGTAGGAAATCGTTAAAGTGCGTGTATCTAAGAGCATTTTCTTGTAATATAAAGCCATTTTTTTATATAATGGCCATCCATTTTTATCCCTTAAGTGGCCACACTTGACAAGTTTTTTAATCGATTATTTGCCCAACTTTAAATCGAACTTAGGACTCTTGAGTAAGTTAGAGGGTTCACAACTTAACCGTCCAAGGTCAGCCTAAGAGACTTTATAATAACAGCATTTTATGGAAAAAAATATGTGAATTTCACTTACCCAGAAGACACGTACGTAATCAAAATATCTACAAAGCATTATGCAATAAATTTTATAAATTAGAATTATTTTATAGCTAAATACTTATAAAAAATAGCCTCTCTTTTATTTAATCATGATGGCTATTATTTATAATAAAGTTATTATGAACTAGCTGCCGCCCGCGACTTCGTCCGCATTGAAAAAGGAAACACTTACAGATTTATTATTAGTATTGATTAGTTGCTTTCCCGCCGTCTGTCCCTCTGTCTGTATGTACGCTTAGATCTTTAAAACTACGCAACGGATTTTAATGCGGTTTTCACTAATGGAAAGAGCATTAAAGGAGTCGCCGTCACCAGCTATTATTTATAAAGTTTCATCCAAATAAATTCGTAGTTTAATATTAACAATAATTAATAGCCGATAAAACTTTCGCATTTATAATACATATTAGTGGGATTAATAAGATAACGAACATGACATGTCAATAGAAATTAATCATGGGGTACCTACAACATATCGTAGTCATTGACAGGCTGTGATCGTAGTAAATTGTTTGTACCCCAGGATTCATTTTTATGGACTTGCGCCACAGGCTTTGTCTGGTATTTGGACGTTTAGGTCCTTTTGACCTGAATGTATGTCAAATTAATATATCTAATTTGATCATTGATATTGGCTGGTAAAACTCAGTAAATATTACTAAAGTTAAGTTTTTGTTTTATTTTATTAGTAGGTAGATATACAATTAACTAAACATTTCAGGTTTGATCAAAATATTTCACTCAACCAACGCTTAAAGTCAGTTAAATGTAAAAGAATTACAAAGTCATTTATCGTACAAGAATAAAAGGCAGCACCTTTAAAGCTGTTAACCGTTCAATGAAACATGTTCGAGGAACGTTCATGGTTAATAGACATATGCAAGATGTCTCAGAAACCAGTCGTCAGCAGACACTGATAGAGGTCTCTGGACAAGTGGTCCTGTCGCGCGTCGCTTGCAATGCCTAGATCCCACCACTTACCGGCTAACCCATTTATACGGCGGGCGCCGCGATCAAAACAGGCCTAAATGAATTAATGCAAATTTATACTATAAAAATTGTCGCAGGTGCAACCCAGACGAGTTCCAGCTACGACGACGGTCCGATTCGTATTAACGTGCTTACACCGAGAAAGTTTATTTATAGCAGCAAATGCATCACGCCGATTGCATCCTGTGTATGACTGTAATTCGTTGAAGAAATAAATTGAAGTAATGTCCACAAATATTGTCCAATTATATTGTAACTTCAGCATATGTACGTATAATTTTTAATATCAAGCAAATTGAGACGGGGAATATTATACATTTTAGTTTTAAAGTTTTTTAAAGTATACCTAATTCTATTTTTACTTTATTTATTTGTCAACTAAGGTTATGCATGATGTGATAAATGTGAAATATATATACAGAAAGATTTTATGTGAAATCTGTTGGGTGTATTATCCGTGGTGTTTGCCCACAGTGGTGCTAGCACCTGTGGTAGATGCCCATGATTTGAATAAATTAAATTTCATACTTTTTTGTGCTTTTCGACTTACAGTCTGCAGTAAACCACAATTTAAATTATTAGTTTAAATTACACAAAACGTTAGTAAATTTTGTTAATAAACGTCCACTCGAATGAGATTTGAATCAGTCGAGGGTTCGATCCACTAGCTAGAGCTATCATTGCTAGTTACACTCACTATGTGACAAAGCAGTGTCAAATTATTATGAGTAAAGGGCTGTAGTAGGTAAGTATATCGTTTAGTTTGAAGATTAATGCCATTTTCATGGTATTATTATCGCAGAATTTTGGCCTAAACTTTATCTCAATAGACATATTTATTTTGGAAAATATAAACTTCAAACAATAAGAGCCTCTTTCACAAAGTCCAATTAAAGTGTCAAATAGGCTAGCCGCCATTTAAAGTCACCGGTAAGACAGCGTACGAGTTTCACCATCTTCGAGTAGCGTTACTCAATGGGTTAACTAGCCTGTAACTTACTAGCCGCTCCATCTGCCCAATAACGTGTTTTAATTGACGGGTATTATAAATTTATAACCTAAAACACATTTGAAGTTGTAACTGTCAAATACTTACAATCAATTTATTTAAAAAATAATAATAAAAATGTATTTCTTTGAATTGGTTGACCATCAACTAGATGAAATGGAATACTATTCATTGAATAGAACTCCATGTATCCGTATATTTAAATTGCGTGTGGATCTTATAATCCGTACTAATATTACAAATGCGAAAGTTTGTATAGATGTGGTCGTTTGTTACTCTTTCACGCAAAAACTACTGAACCTATCACCATGAAATTTTGCATACACTTTGTCTGGGACACCAGAAAGGACATAGGGTACCTTTCATCGTTTAACACGGACGAAGTTGCGGTCACCATCTATTAGTACTTAAATAAAACAAAGGTTATATTAAATCAATATTAATTTAATTCGCTTCTTAATTTTTGTATTTTTAATTTATATTCCTCATTCTTCCATTGTCGTTCCTGTTCTTGAAACTCCTATTCCTCCAATAGATTCCTCAACGAAATCAACGGCCTCTGTAAAACAATTTGTATTGTATATAAAATAGCTTGATATATTTTAGTAAAAGATCACTTCGAAAAAAATTAAAAACAAGTTACCTTGACTTACTTGGGCTTGAGGTAATATATCTGAGTCGTAGATGCCTTCTAGGCCCCCGTGCTCAAGGAGATCATGGATTTAATTTGCTCCTAAACATTATCCAGCGGAGGTGCTACATTTGTACCACATCCGGTACGATATAGTTTCTGTTTTAATAATCTGAGGTTCGGAGCGTATTGCAGCCGACTTTTTTCTAACTGTGCGTTTGAGGCCCTCGTACTTAATAGATCTAAAAATTCCTCCAGATCTAGCATTGAATTCATTTTATTCTATCCATTTTATTTTAATTTATAATACAAATGCAACGCGAGATGAAAATTTACGAATTGAAATAAATATTAAATAACGAAATTGACAACACATTTGACGTATTATTGAACGAATGAACGTCTAATTTACTATGACATTCATTTAATGTATAAGTTGTCACTCGAAGCCTTGATTTGGTTTGTGAAATTGAAACAAGATACTCGTAACATTTACTCGCCCAATAGCGTTACTTGAAAAGCAACTAATAAACACTTTAATTGTACTTTGTGAAATAGGCCCTTAGTCAATTAAAAAGTTAGGTATAATATTTAGCTTTTATGGAAGAGCGAAGACTCCTGGCACAGGCTTCCGCTTAAAGGGAGTCTTCAATCACTGTTATTGTAAACGATTTTTCTGATTGTTAATAAACGTTTTTATTTTTATTTTTTTTATTATTGAATAATTACTAATATTAATTTTAGAAATTAAGTTTTACCAATGAAGATATAAACCCTTTTTGAACCTACACACGCTGTAATAAACGTCAATGTAAAAAAATACTTAAAACTTTGCAAAGTTATTATAATTAAAGAAGTTATAGTAATTTTATTGCTTTTAATGCATTTATTAGTAATGCCGACTTGTATGTAAAATCTAATTAAAGTCGTAAAAATCCTTACAGGTTCACCAAACCATATTAAAAGTACGCCAATAAAATTAATATAACAAAGCTGAGATGAATAAACTTTGCAATGGGGACTAATAGAAAAACTTCATAACTGTATTTTTGAGAAAAAAAAATGGCAGGCAGGCTGACGGTTTACTTGATGGTATGCTACTGTCACCTACCATAATTAAAGACAGCACACATTATGTTATTTACAGTCAGTCGTCTTCTGTAAATGGGTAATCTCTATATACAGAGTTCCTCATTAGATATAACTAGCTGCTGCACGTGACTTCGCCCGCGTAATTTTATAAAATATACTATGTCCTTTCTGGTGTCCCAGACAACGTGTATGCAAAATTTCATGGTGATCGGTTCAGTAGTTTTTGCGTGAAAGAGTAACAAACATCCATACAAAATTTATCTTTCGCATTTATAATATTAGGTAGTACGGATACGCCAGCATTAAATTATTTTTATATTAAAACTAGCTGTTGCCCGCAGTAAATTACATACTAAAATCTTCCTCGAGAACCCTATCTATTGATGAAAACAGCATGAAAATCGGTGCAGTAGTTTTTGAGTTTATCGCGAACAGACAGACACGGTGGAGGACTTTGTTTTTTTATAATACTAGCTGTTGTCTGCGACTTCGTCTGGGTTGAAAAAGAAAAAAGTAGCCTATCATGTGTCCTGTACGTCTAAATGTTTATCTACCAAGTTTCATGAAAATCAGTTAATTCGTTTAAGATGTATGGAGAAACATACAAACACACTTACAGATTTATTATTAGTATTGACTAGCTGGCGCCTGCGACTTCATCCACGTTGAAAAAGAAAAAAGTTAGACACAGCCTACGTCTAAATGTTTATTTATCTACCAAGTTTAATGAAATCAGTTAATTCGTTTAAGAGTTATTAGTATTGATTGTAAACGAGATTGAAACAAAAAGAAGAATTTCGCTAAATACATTGTAACATTTAAAATTTTTAATAATAGACGATATTCACGGTTAGTTGATAATTGTATGGTTTGGTGTGCAACTGCAAGCAGGGCTTCTCTACAAGCCACATGTCGTAGTCGCCGTGTAATTGGCATGCAACCGGCTTTTTAAAACGGGACACACCGACCTTTGGAGATGTTATTTTACTTTATCGATATTGCCTACCAGTGAAATTATTAAAGCATTATATTCATCATACATTGCGGTTTCGCGTAATACAATTTAAATTCACATAAGGTAAAAACGTGCAATGTAAAACGGGATTAATAAAGTAATGCGACCATTTTCATAGTAAGCAGAGTATAATTTAACTTTAAACAACTTCATTATCGAGGTGGACTTTCCTGTATTACTTAGTTATTTAATTTTGAATAGTATGGGTAAAGGATAGGATGTTATGAAAAATATGTCTTTGCTAAGAGGATGTGTACGATAAGGTAAATAAAAAAGGAACCTTCGCATCAGATGAATATCAATTTGAGTTATTTATTTAGGTAAATAGTTTATTTTCATGAAAATAAAACCTTCATAAAAATAGCAAAAAAATAAGATGTTGGTTATGTAGGAAGAAATATTTTGCTACATACATGAAGTATATACTTATTACCTACTATCTGTTGCACGCGACTTCGTCCGGGTAACTTTATAGCCTATGATACTCGCTGATAAAGTAGCTTTCTATAGGTGAAAGAATTTTCAAAATCGACCCAGTAGTTTTTGAGTTATTCATTACAAATGTACAAAAATACAAATCTTCTCTCTGTATAGTATTAGTATGGACTAAGATTCCTTGGTTGGTTACGAATTTCAGACGTAAAAACTTGCTTACGTAATTTGTAATTTGCGTAATTTATTTATTTTGAAACACCTTACAAGAAAGTATTAACATTGTATACATTTTTAATGTCAAAAACGATCAAGATGATAGTGAACGTCGCATTTCTTATTCATCGCATCATGTATAATGCTAATGCATGGTGGCTATCACGATGACAGACATAAAATGCATAAAATATTTTACTATCATTGCACTTCTATAAACTTAAAAATTGACATTCAACTAAGCTTACTACTTTATATACCTATTTTACTTTTATTTAAGTAGTAGGAATCGTTGAGCATAAAAGTATTTAAGTATTTATCGAGAGCATTAAAATATTTTATTTCTAAATTAAAACTTTGCTTGTTAGTTAATTCAAGCTTGCAAAAGGTTTTAATTTATTTTCAAAAAGTTGGTTCAGATTTTTGTAAAAATTAATACATTTGTAAATTAGTTATGATTTATTTGATTTTTTATTTATACTAGCGGACCCAACTCAGCATTTAAGCATATAATACATATTTTTATATAGACTATAGCATATAGATAATAAATTATTAGGCTTAGGGAAAGCCCTAAGTATATCTATCATAAATACAAAACATTAATAACAAATAATAATATAGAAACTTGTTTTCCATTCGTGTAGATAGATATTGTAGACAGACAGATAGTGTCATTTACAGCGATGTTCGTATTAGTTGCAATCAGTATATAAAAACACTATTTAAAAATGCAACCCGTAGAAGAGATATCGCGATTTAAAAAATAGCAGTCAGGTAAGTAAGGTAAAACGCTCGGAGCGGTCGCAATGTGCACGCGCGACCTTTGCGCGTAATTATTAGGCGCGTGCGATCCGCCACTCGACGCACCTACACACCTCTACGGCCCTATGGCCCTGTGGACACCAGCCCGCTGCTGCCTTTAAATGGAAAGTGATGTACTTTTAATACACACTCCCCCCAAAATTTGCATTTTTATGCATGGTTTTATATTATATTTTATGTAGCTCTTTTTAACAAAAAATAAACCGACATCAAACCGTCTCATGGTCTTTTCTCATGGATGCCACTGTCGGAACTGGACCAAATTGATATGGGACCACACGGGAAGCACCAGATTTGAAATAAAAAAGAATCATCAAAATCGTTTCACCCAGTCGAAAGTTATGAGGTAACAAACAAACATAAAAAAAAACATACGCGTCAAATTAGAGACCCTTCTTTTTTGGAAGTCGGTTGAAAATTAACCATGGAGTCTTTTTTATTAATGATTTTTTTGCTGTTGGCCAACATCTAGCAATGCAGCAAAGACGAGGCTGACAACTTCCTAGTTGCAATCCTGGACGTGCGTATTAATATGAAACAATTTTTAAAGAAATTGGTCCGAAAATGAGGGGTTTTGACAAGATGAAGATGGTTATGTCTGAATGTCCGATAGAAGAAATAAGCTAGTGATAGAGCTTAGTTACCACCCCCATAAAAAAGACCACAGTGTAGGGAATGAACGTTCCGTAAATAAGGGATGAAAGAGGACTTTTCCTATTTTCACCTAGTGTATTTATGCTCTTTCTTGACCATTTTTTTAAATTCTTTTAAATTGCTGCAACTACTGAGGTTGCATTAACATAAAAATCTTATGACTGTAATTTCATTTAAGTGCATCTATATATTTTTTATAAAAAAATTAAATACAAGCCTCTACCGAGTACTAATCGAAATTAAGAATATAAAATAGTCACGTCTTAATTACGTAAAAGGTATTAAAAGTTATATTTGCTTCATATGGAAAGATATAAAAATATCACTAATTTAAATCGCATTTTGAGTTTATGGTGCATAAAAATGCTGGCGCCCTTGCTGCCGGTACCGTTTGTCCGCTTTAAATTGCCGCTGAACAAGAATGGTCTTGTAGTTGCGAAGTGAATTATAGAGAGCCTCGACTCAGATTGGAATCAATTAACTGGAGGCGAGGCGCTCCCGGTCCTAAAGCGGCCTTCACGCCACCTGCCTGCTTCGGCGCCCTACTGCGAAACATCGCCCAAAATCAAAGGGCTTCCCTGCCCCCCGCACCCTGTACTCCTAAGGGGCTCAGGGGGGAACGTGCTGGCGATATTAAAGGTGAAAGTATTCAGCAGCACGCATGCTATATAACTGAATGTGATTGCCCATTCATTAGCCACTTCTATTTCAACTAATCATTTGTAATAACACTTTCGCAATTTATTGTAATTCTTAGATTCAATTATTAAAATTTCATTCAATAAATTGCACATGTTTTTTAATGTCCATGTTACCCATGGTCAATTGGTCAGGGCCTTTCCTTGTGCCTTATTCTTAATCCTTCTATGAGGGGCATAGCACCTATGGCATTGCTTGTGTTTTAGGCGACAGTAGCCACCTACCATCAAGTGGAGTCAGCGTGTCTAACCTAAACATTAAAAAAATGTAATTTAATACGAAAATTTTAATAATTATTATTTAGGAATCTGAACATTAAGAAAACTTAAGAATATTACAATCCTGAAAATAAAACGGAACATGTCTGAAGTTTTATTTAATACATAGATCCTTTAATTAATTAACTTCTTTATTGGTTTATATATAAGCGTTTACAATTTACATTACAATAATATGATGGGTATTGTTAAAACCCTTGATGGAGTTGTTTAGACAATGAGTTATAGTAGACTTTGTCGTTTATAAAGATATTAAAATTAAAGTTAATAGATTACATACACCTTGCTCTAATTTTGCATATTAAGATATTTTATTTTTTAAATTTTAACTCGGCCGTTGCTAGCATACTTAGTTGTTTTTTTTAATGCCAATAAAGTACTGCAACATTTCATTTTCATTTGACATTTAATAAAATGAAATACAATTGTATGTAAAGCTGCCTATTTACCATAATCACATGTTATTACTTCATTGCTTCGGTATGTCATTACTTATTTTGTTAGGTGGCTACACTTAATTTCCACTTTAATTAACTGGTCATTTAAAATTAAAACAGAACTAACATGAATACATATTATCCTACATTAGAAGGGAAACAATATTACTTATATGACCATCCATCCATATTGTAAAATCTTGAAATTTGATTCAAATCTAAATTGAAGTCGGTGCCAGCAAGCGAAAGTGCATTCTCTCTACAATTTTCTTCATATTTCCAATAATTTAGAATGAAATTTAAACATTATTTATTTTAAAACTAATACATATACAGAAAAAACACAGTAAAAAGTGGAAACACTGGTAGTGTTTCCAGTGTAACAGTAGCGTAGCGGACTACACAACACACAAATAAAATAAATAAATTGATATTCTGAATTAGACAGCGTACTTGAGATATATTATTTCTATGGAATTAGGATTGTTACTTTCTGCCAATTCGAATCCCATTCTTCTTTTTCTTCTTCTTTCTTGCCATCTCCTATCGAAGGTTGGCTATCATTATGGCTATCCTAACCCTCATGATCAGCTGCAGGAGATTATACTTGTCGCCGCGCATGATATGTCCAAAGTATTCCAGTTTACTGACTTTTATGGTTTTCAAAACCTCAACCTTCTTGTTCATTATCTGCAAAACCGTCTCGTTCCTTATCCTGTCCAGGATACAAATTGACTTCTAGAATTATGACAGCTTTCCATCCAAACATATAAAGATATTTTTAAAGTATGTTTTGCACTTGTCTGGACGATTGGGATTGTTAAGACTGATGCAAACAAATGATTATTTTTTATCATCAGATATCAGTTTGCGGAGAATGACTGAATAAAATAAGATTAAATAATGCCAATGTTTCCGTTGGTGACTGACCTGATTGTGTCGAGGAGGGGATGATTTACAAACAGTAGTTAAAACGCTCATTAATCGGACATGAGCGGCGACCGCAGCCGCCGCAGGGCACACGTTAACTCGCCCAGACATCTTCACTGCATGCGCTTCACATACCAAATCTATATCAATATATAAAGCTGAAGAGTTTGTTCGTTTGTTTGGTTGTACACACTAATCTCAGGAACTACTGGTTCGAATTGAAAAAATATTTTTGTGTTGGATAGTCCATTTATCCAGGAAGGCTACAGGCTATAAAGAACGCGGACGAAGTCGCAGGCACCAGCTAGTATACAATAAAACTATACAAGTTTTAATATAGGTAATATACCTTGTCTAAAATGCGGTGCTAGAGTGGGTAAAATCAGTAACTCACCTGACAAGTAGATACTTAACCGAGTATACAAGAAATGAATAGAATTTGTTGTATCCCTGTTCTGGCGAAGTTCCAATTCGCACCATAACGACGAAGTTTTATTAAACATGTCTGTTTTTTTATCTTCATATGTCATGTCTGTTTCTTAAATGTTGTTTAAAATGTTCAAGCAACGAAATATAATTGTAAATTTTCGTGAATGACGAATTTTACAGTTAAGGCGACGTTAATTTTCCGCCGTTTCTCTCTTGAAGCGTCGTCGACCCTATAAAGCTTGAAACATTTAAAGTTAGCTAGCAAATGTGATACAAAGAACACGTTAGACTTAACGCACCTTACCAATCAATTATCAATAAATAGCGTATAAAAGATCGGTTGACTAGGATCGCGATCGCAGCGACGAATTCCGCGCCTCGTTGCCTGAAGCGTGCGCCTACTTTTTTGTCGCGGCAGGTGTTCGCGCATATGCTATTAAATTGTCAAAGTGTACATGTACTTATTATCTATGTATGCCACTGACGATTTCACATAATCAAAAGCTAAATATCAAGGTAGGAATTGTATGTGTGCAACGTGCACACAGCGCCGGCCGCTACGGCCCAAGCAATCGGTTACCGCAAACTGTTACCACCGTACCTTATATTTATTTTGAATATGGAGCTAATAATTAGTACTAAAAGCCATAAGAGAGCGAATAGCGCAGACTTAATTTTTTGCAAGTGAACTGCGTAGTCATTACGCATGCAGTAATCGCAAACCGCAACATAGCAGACTGCGGCCTCGGGGATGGGAACATGTGCTTATTGAATATGGCAACCCAAAGAATGATCGCTATTAGCGGAGAAGAATTGAGTCGCTGAGCCAGAGCAATAAAGCTCGCGTGCCGCGACAGCCCAACGCATCGTGTGTATTCAAACTTTTACGGTTTCTCTGTCAGTTCGTGCTCGCCATATGACACGTCCTTTGTCTTGTTACCGAATCATCTCAATTTGCCTTCATGAATACTGAATCAGAACGGGAATCATCTATATTCATGTATTAATAGAGTTTTACGCAGGGTTTTTACGCAACGTAGAACTAATGGTAGAACTGTTTGGACAAAAAATTTCCACAGATGATGACATTTCCACAGATTCCAGGTATGACAGATTGGACTCGAATAATTTTAATGGAACACTTCCAAAATATTCTACTAATTTTATATTTAAAATAAAGCTTTTTTTAATATTCAATAGCGCACAATGTAACCTGTTTTTTGTATCACATTTATTAGAAAACTAGCTGGTGCCTGCGACTTCGTCCGCATTGAAAAAGAAAAAAGTAGCCCATCCTGTGTCCGGTACGTCTAAATTTTAATCTACCAAGTTTCATGAAAATCAGTTAATTCGTTTAAGAGTTATGGAGGAACATACATACATACAATACCTACACTTACAGATTTATTATTAGTATTGATTGATGATAATACTGATACTTGATTTAGTGGCAAGATATATACATACATACAGTATTCTGCAATCCTAATTGGGATGGACCTTGACATCGCCAACGATATAGGTACGGTATATTTACTTAATTACTACGTAAATTGACAACAAGTGATATTCTGTTGGGTTGCTGGTGCTCCTGGCTGTCGGTAGCCATCTATAATCAAATTTACCGGGTCTGCTGGTCTTGAACAAGAGAAAAAATGTGAAGAAATCTGAATATTAGAAAAGACTCTCCGAGAAGTTATGACTTTCGTAATGTGCTATATTGTCCCACCTTGAAGAAGTAAGTATGTAGATATTTCCCACATGATGTCTGGTAGTTAATGTGAATAATTTCATAATAATGCAATAAGGCCAGAGGCGCTTCTGCGGCGATCGAATAAATCATCAATGTATACTGGTTTACCTACGGGCGTTGAGCGTCGGCCAATATTGTCAATAGTTATGTATGTACCTATGAATAGGTACATATATATATCCTTGCTCATGAATAGTCCAACACTTCGACTGTGACTTCGGCATGTCAATGTATTGTGCGGAATCCAGTAGCGTCGTTTTGGGACATATCGTCGTTGTCAAACCAAAAGCTGCTAAGTACGAGTATGTGCAAAAAGTGTAAGAACTTCTGAGATATTGACAAAAAGTTTCCTGGAAATTTTTACATGGAAATTTATTAAAAAAAAAAGAGTATTTTATTTGAAACTTATATAAACGTGAAAATGAAATACTTTTTATAATTATTTTGATAATTGAGTAAATTTTGCACTTGTGCAGATGCAGCAAGAGTAAACATTATTCTTGCTGCATCTGCACAAAAAGTCGTAGTTCGACAAATACCTACTTAGTGCTCATAAACACATAACAGTTTTTGATTTGATAACGACGATATATAATATTCATAATAATAAAAGTCGTTCATATTTTATACTTTTAAATAATACATTTATTACGCATTATGTAAGTCGTCTGGCTATCCTTATCCAGTGATTTTGTATAGGATAGTCATTTATAGATCTCGATACGATGTAATCTTTAAACTTTTATTAACGATTTTAGTGCAGATTTTATAGAAATTTTAGGTACTTATATCAAGGTATTAATAGCTCATTATTATATATCTACATAATAAATATTATCAGTTGCCATCGAATAGGATTGTTATTACTGACATGTTATAGAACTTTGCTGAAGATATTGCTAGCGATAAATCGAGACAGTTGGTAAGTGTACATTGAATATGACCGGCGGCACGCGCAAACATTTAAATAAATCCGTTAAGGGTGCACATGCCACCGCACCGAGTCGTCCGTCGTCCGTGGCTTCGACGTCGGCAGCGCCTGCGCGTCGCGTGGTGGATCTTGCTTGACCAAGAGTTAGGGTGTCCACTAGTGACGCACCACACTGTAAGTATATCTTATCGATAAATTTATTATTTCATTAATAATTTTTATTACTTACAGTCATTTTAGGGTTATGCAACGAGTTTTAAAACTTGTAGTTGAACATTTGTCTTATGGCAAACAAATAAATTTAATTTCATTCCCATATTCGCACTTTTATTCAAGGGCTTGAATTTCTGAAATTTTCTGAATGATATTTCATTATTGAATGTTGACTCGATAACAGTCGTAGTTGAATTTTTTTAAAAAATATATATTACTAGCTCGTGTCCGCGACTTCGTCCGCGTTGAACGGTGTTCTGGTGTTCCAGACAACGTGTATCCAAAATTTCATGGTGATTGGTTCAGTAGTTTTTGCTTGAAAGCGTAACAAATAAACAAACAAACTCACATTCACATTTATAATATTAGTGAGGATTGGTACGGATTATATTAAATATTGGTGTATTATATTAAAACGGGACCCAAAGTTTTCGCTTCACGTAAGTATATTTATATCTAGATTACTATAACCAGTCTACAAACAATAACTAAACTTTAATAACGGTATCGAGTTTGAGTAACATAGAATCGACATTTTAGTCACATCTCTAAAATGCGCGGGCGCACCTGCCGCCCGCACCCCCACGCTATATTTTATTCCACTTAATCGTCCTTTCCGTTATGTTACCTGTTTTTTATCCCGCACTTAAAGCAAATATTCCTGTTTCTATAAACGCATCGAAGCCAAGCCGTCCTATTAACTATAATAGACACTCTTAATTGAGAATCTATAAAAGGTTTCGCGAACTGTTGACTATATAAGGACGTAGCATTCATCATGGAAAACGTGGCTCTCATCTGCCCAATTAATAAAAGTTGACTTTAAGAAATGGCGGAGGACAACAGCGACAGCCGCCTGCGCTTGCGACGCGACGCACGCCGAGTACCGGTTCTCTGCACCCGCAGCTGAAACGTACTTGTCTCGTGTACACCTCCAAGTGCTTTATTTTGATTTATTTATCTATCAAGCTTTATAAACGTGTCTACGATGAATTTGCATTGCAAGCGACTTGCAATAATTTCTCTTTTAGAACCAATCTTAGAGCGACCAGTTAAACATTCCTACCTACGTTTATCTTACTTCGCCATTTTCCCAATCGTTTTGTTTGCAGTGTTTAGGCGTTTTTAAAAGCTCCCACCAAAGTCCAGTTACGCGGTTTCAAAGTCCTAGGACTAAAAGCTGTAAGCAAACCGAAGTGCCATGTTATTTTAAGCTTTCCCCTCTCTATAAAAAAACAGCTAAATAGAACCTACACCTTGCATTGAAAAATTACTAAAGAATAAGAAGTTTCTTTAGGCGACAACTTATGTCATTTTAATGAAAAAAGCTTTAATGAAACCTATACCTATTGAACGTTTAAAATGATACTCTTAAGACTATTAATTCGCGTGAAATCCAAAGGAGGGTTTAATTCGAAATCGAACAAAGGACGAAAACAAAAAGAGTATAAAAAAAAGAATAAAAAGCGGTACGGGCGCGTGCCGGCGCGACATGTGCACGCGCAGAGGATCCGCGCTAACGGGCCGTGACATCGCATCGCCCCACTCGGCTCGGCAGAGCGCGCGCCACCCTCCCGTCCCTTCGCTTGCCTTAGCATGACACGCGCTCGCCGTTATGTTTACAAAGAAGGCCTCAAACACACGCGTCGTGCTACCCTCCCCAGCCGCCTCGCTGAAGCACTTTCCCTTGAAACCATACACATTGCCCCAAAGTAACCAAATACTATCCAACCAAAGTAGATTAGCCGCTTAATTTAATTTCCCGAGATTGCTAATGGCTCGATCATGTGGCAAATTACTTTTAGGTTTAAGCCTCTAGTGAATACATACTAATATTATAAGTAATATAGTCTCTCTGTCACGGTTAATCGATACTGATTTTCATGACCTTGGTGTGATGTTAAAGAGTAGGTATTGAGGATACGTACTCTTTAACTTTTTAAGATGGCCAAAATGAAAGCAAATGGAAAATTATTTAATATAGGTAACATACCTACTTTTACAATATTTATAAAACATAGGCAACTCGGCCTATAAATAAGCATAGGCATTAAGGATTAGCTACAGGAAAATAATATAAATGAGTAAGTATACGAAAAAAAGTTGTGATTTTTGAAAGTTACATTATTATAGGTATTAGGTACTTAATATTGTCGGGAAGATGTGAGTGTGTTAGATACTGAAAATTGAAATACCTACCTAATATTGGATAAGGATCAAGGTTGGGATAAGAAAACCCATCACTCAAGCACTTTTTCACAATTTAAAGAGCTATAGTTACTTGTGATACATAGTTGAACGCAGTGTGACTTGCTATTATTAACAATTTCTAAATAATAATTTTCTGAAAATTAAATTAAAGACAATTACTATGGAAGCTCTAAATTGATTTGAATTGAAGAAATCTATCAGGAAATAATAATAAAAAATATATTCAAAACTGTATAATGTTAAAAATACTGTAATCCAAAGGTTTCTAAGCTTAATATCTAAGCAAACGCCCCGCCCAACACTAGATGACGGCCAATAGCGCGTAATGGGCGGAGCGCGCCACATGTAACCTTTCTAAGCTTACTTATCGGCTATTTTCAAAACAACTTTAATTGCTATAAACTGAAAATACAGTTCTGAAAAATACAAAACTTATTTTAAACACAAAAATATAATAGGAAAACATTACTCCATATCACATTTCACTGAAAACTTGATTCAGTGAATTCCTCACTGTAGAGTCAATTGCGAAAATATGTCACAAAAAATCGTTTCTTAAATAAGTTAAGTTAAAAATATTTATTCTAACTTGTAATATAAGTAAGTAGGTAGTAAGGTATTATCAAATACACATATAAGTTCTCATTACTTAAGTAATTAATTAACATGTCTCTACTTTTTATATTTTTATACGATCCCTCGGGAACCTAACATTTTTCCGGGATAAAAAGTATCCTATATATTAATCCATACAATGAACTATATGTGTGCCAAATTTCATTTAAATCCGTTCAGTATTTTTTACGTGAAAGAGTAACAAACATACATTACATACCTACATAGATGGATCTATCCTTAAAAACTTCCGAATTTATAAAGTAGGGTTAGAAAAATATGTATTATATATTTCACGATTCCTTTAGTGTACCTATTTGTAATTTTTTTTTAGTAGACACATATTTTTACACTTGACTGTACATAAAGGAATTTTAATGTCACATAACAGAAACCGCTTATTTGAAGGCATTAATAGTTACGAGCTATTTTTCAGTGCGTCCTGCACGCCGTCAGCGTAAGTGCAACCAACAATTAAGCGGTGAATGCGAAGAGTAGACGCAAGCCACCTGTCAACTAGTCATTTCATCAAATCATTTCTTTATAGTGCAGCCTCCGTTCGACCTGTTTTTTTTCTGTTAACACAGTTTCGAAAAGTACGTTATAGTGGATAGGTCGGGGAGTGCGAGCCTCCAACGTTAAGGCTCAGTCAAGTGGCAGGCGCCATAGGTAGCGGTAGCGCCCGTGCCTCCCTTGTCGTATACAACCTTACGAGGACGCGCCGCGTGTCTGTACACATTTACTTAGCGTACACTAAATTAAAATGTTCTACAGTGCAATAATTTCGTAAAACAATAAAATACATTGACGCGAACTTTAAGTGAGGTTTATTTGTGAGTGAGCCGGAAGAGAATAGCAAACTAATTTTGCCGCCCAGGTAAGATGCCGCCCGCCTTTCACTTAATTTTAATATTATTATGTTATATGTTTGCAAATTTTATTATAAAATAATTCTTTATCATTTGATATCGTTAAAAATTACTTTTTAGTTTTTTTTTAAAGTTGAATGTAATTATTAAATGAGTATTAAACTTGGTAATTAATCAAATTAAAAGCTTTCAGTAATTGATTTAAGAGATTAAATAAAATGAAATAAATGATTTTAATTAAATTTAAATTAAATTGGTTTATTAACATGTAAGTAGACATCTCTATTATGAGATATATTTTGATATAGTAATCTAATCATTTTTATTACCTATACCTACCTATCATACCTAAGTGCGTATGATTTTGTAATCATATCTATTATATTCTTAACGATACCGTTACCTGCATTTTTGTACTAAAACAATTGTTGACTAAATAATTATTAATTATGTTTAAATACATAAAAAATCTCATTAACAATAAATTAAACATATTCATAACTTTATCCGAATAAATCCTCTAATAGGTCTTTAGAAAAATTAGACATTTTAATTAAAAGTAAACAAATAAATATCTAAAATTATCTTTGTTTCGAATATTATTAAGTACTATAATTATTATTATGTATTATCATTTATTATGTACTAATAATTTTTAGCTATGTACCATTTCTAATATTAACTTAAAAAATATCTAATAATTAAATGTAACTTGTAATAAAATTGTTTGGAAAATTAATATTTAATATATAGATATTATTTAATTTTGGAAACATTTACACAATAATAGTAAATATTTACACAAATTTACTATTATAATATACCTATTTAAGATTATTTATTTAGTGTAGCATAGACATAATTATTATATGTTTTGTATATAAATACCTAATTTCTCAAACGTGTTATAGATAAGTTGAAATAAATCAAATTTACGCTTAGTGGATATAAAAAAGGATAATTTGCGCGGTGATTGATTTTCTCAACACTTGCGTTGGTTCCCACTATAGAGGGAAAAAATGGGTGGCAGTCGGTCGGTAATTGCCACAAGCCGTCTAATGAAGACTCGCTTTATTGAAACAAGAAATTGCGACACAAAACCTTCGCATAATTTAACACGTTACTCGATCAATTGCTCGTAATAGCTAGGAGTAATCTTTATCAATTATTTAAAAATTGTAATTTGATTTTAGTTTTCAAAATATTCGAACGCAGATCTTTTCAAAATCTCAGACACTCTTCGATCCATTTTTTCATTGTTACTCGTATAATAAATATCTGACAATTCTTGTACCTCACTCAATCTATTGCGAATCTATTTTTCAATTTTCAAAGATTAAATTTAATATGTCACGATCCTCTATAGTAATATTCGTAATATTCCGCAGGAAAGGAATTTACAGAATTTTTTCTTAATATAATAATATAATTATAAGTATTACTTACTTACATTTTAAATTAGGTACATTACCTTATTTACGCTATTACTTGCGATTTTGAAACATAACTTAATAAAATTAAAACTAATTCGAAATAAGTGAAGATTTCAATGTGCTTATTAGAAAAATAAGTATTTCTAGGCAGCAATTCTGTACTTTTGCTAAGTATGGTAAGTTAGTAAATCTTCAAGCGAATTATTTCCATTTCAATAACATAAATCAGAGTAACACGTAAACTGTCAGTATAGTTTTACGACAGTAAAATGCATCAAACTGACTAAGAATTTCAGGTAAACCAATGACTATAAATTTTAATTGCCACAAAAACTAAAAATTTCAAAAATATCTTCGGTGGAGTTAGTCGACGGTTTGTTCCTAAATAATACCTAAGCATTCCAAAAATAGGTGTTAATTATAATATCCTATATTTGAAGTCGCTTTCCGCGTCTACTAACTCCTCCTAAACCAGCACGCAACGGATTTTGATGCAGATATCACCATACACAGAACCAAATAATCTGAAATAACATACTTTTTATCATAGAAAATTTTTAGATACCGTCTAAAAATATAAAAAATATATTAACTCCGCGCCTCTGTCGTCGTAGCGATTAATGTCATATATGTATATTTTAATTTTTCTACACGTATGAAGTTGCGTCTGAATCTGAAGTACATACAGCCGACTTTGTTAATAAGAAACTTTTATCGAAAAATTACTTAATTTCAAATCGTACTACATGTACGTCAAAGAACAAATGTATAATAATAATGTATGTATGTATTGACATACATACATATTATGTATTGTATGTCAATGTATGTCAATGTTCGAGTTTGAATAAGGAATACTGCTTGCACCTCCTCCCTTAACCATATCCTATCAGGGTTAGCAGCTCACTTTCACCCCTCTTCGGTATTCCAGTAGGCAGCAAACAAAACAGGTCACGCCTGCCGCTCTATTTCATTAAATAGATCGCCGCACCTCGTCTTTGCTCGGGTGCAATTGGGTGCAGTTAGTGGGTATACCTACTTAATACCCGGGCGGCGTATCATGGGGAAATGCGACGTTAAATCACGGGGTCTTGTACCGGAGAACATCCCGATCGGTGCCCACCGGTGCTTCCGGGTGTTAAGGTATCCGTGGGAGGTGCCCTCCCGTAAAATGAGGGACATAGGAGGGAGGGCCCTGGTTCGCTAATGTGAACCCAGGATCCTCCTGCTGCTGTGGAAGTCCGCTGCTAAGTTTTAGTGGGTATAACTCCCTCACTAGGGGGAGGGGAGTCCCACATAACCACACCGTCCCCCCAGATGGTGTGTGTAACCGTAACGCATTTCCTAGCGACAAAAAAAGGTATACTTAATGCCATATCAATCAAATCAAATCAAAATTTTCAAATAGGTGCTTCTTCACTATTTTCATCAGTGAAGATTCCCTCTATACTTAGCTATACAAACAAACAATATCCTCTCTCTTTATAATATTAGAATAGATAATATGATGCTATAAACATTATGATAAGTAGATATCATTTCCATAATGAAAGAAATTTAGCAAATCATCGCTGTAATTCATTAATATTAATGGTTCACTCCGACAATTAGTGATTGTGTCGACGTTCGGTTCTCTCACTTGGTATTTCGTTAATAATCTAATAGCCATATTGCGCTATTGATATAAAGCCCACGCAACACCACTGTGTAAACATCTATAATAGTGTTAGTCTAATGGAGATTGTTTTAGTGGTTGTGCATTATTAATGCGCGTACGCAGTGGGCGCCGCTTCCATTATTCTGATTCTTCATTTGCTTGATTGAGCTTTTAATATGATTCGCTGTCAACACACGAGTGACCGGATTAATCAGTGACGAGCGTTGACGACAAATAGTGGGCCGTGCACTAATGACACTGGTCACGTAAAAACAACGATGACATCGTCACTTCTGAATCTGTGTTGCTGACCGTGCAATTTTGATTAATGTGTCGCTCATTATTACCTGTTGATACTTTGACTCATCAGATTTTTTAATCTATAAAATCAAATGTATATTGATATTAGTTAACATTTGGTGCACTCTTAAGACAAAGACGACTTCATATTTGATTGGATAAGTCGTAAAAATCAAGACTGAAGTAGGTACTCAAAATATAGGTAATAATATAAACTATTAAATTTTCATGTTTGAAAAATAAGGAATTTTACGTAAAACTAAACAAAGTTTAAAATAAAATGCTTTAAAATTTAAATAAACATTCAGGTAAGAATTTTCAGGAAAACTGTAAATGTTTAAATATTGGAACAATACTCATTTCACATAGAATATTTTAGTATGACTACGGTGATATATTGAATTGATTTCTGTTCTTATTTTGCTGTTTAAAAGTTATGTTAATATGATATGTTTCCAAGTATATGTTAATTTGTAACAGGATGTCACGCCACGTTCTCCTGTCGCGATTGGCGGAGCAATTCCAGCGTTCATCGTCACCACCGTCGCACAGGTTCCCTTCACCAGAGCGGAGCCTCACGCCTCACTCGCCTTCATCGCCGAAGTCACCCCCGCAATCGCCTCATCTGGACCTCTTGCAATTCGGGGACATCGAAATTGCCGGAAGAGCACTCAAACAATATGCTAGAGCTACTGGTAAGTAACTTAACAGTCACGAAAACAAACTAATTGAGCCCAAAGCATTTCATTTTTGATCGAAAATTACATCTTAGTCAATATACGATGTCTTATCTTTATTTATTTATTAAGATTTCATACAGCCATTATTTATCTATTATATATATATAAATTAAATACAAATAGGCCTAAAGAATCATAAAAAAATATATATATTTACATTATGTTATGTTACTTTATGCTAAGAGTATTTTGACGATCTAACTAAGCTATGATATGCCAACCACCTTTATTAGTTCACACGGTTTCATGTAGCACTTCGAAATGGTGACATGCAATATGTCACCATATTGAAGGATAATAATACATATTTCAAAGGACAATGGGACATTTTGGACCAACTTCCCAACAATGATGGAACCTACGCCAAATGATTGCTTTTAGGCTATAATTAATTTTATACTATGGCAGCTAAGTTGAAATCAAGCGCGAACATAGTGTTTTCGTAGATTTTAAAACTAAAAAAATTGAAATCATTCATAATAATAAAAAAAAATCAAGTGTTTGACCCTTTCTTTGTGTACATACATTCCCCTACTGATTTTTATTTATATAGATACTAAAACAAATGTAACAGTTATTTTTTTTATGTTCACATTGATTTTTATCATTTGTTTATCTGGATGACTGAAAAAATATTTTAGTTATGAGTATTGAAATACATTTTTTTTTAAAAGATCTATTTACATCAAAATCAATCATGATAAATCAATGTATCAAGATAAACATGTTTTTTTTTTAAATATAAACCACAATACTAACTCCCAAAGTACTTTTATATTATTGAGAGCTCCAAAACACAATATTCGCGCTAGATTTTGACTTGGCTGCCATAGTATAAATTAAATAAAACTCCAAAAGCTTTCAAATGGCATGAGTTTTATCACTGTTGAGCATTGGTCCAGACTCCATACTAATTTGCCCATGCTCCTTTATTAAGCAGAGATGTTCGAATAATGTTTCGAAAATAGTAGCCAAGATTGAGGTTTAAAATTGTTTTGTTTGTTTGTTCAGAATTAGGTGCTCTGATGTACTGCAGCGGACTCGGTGCCCTTTACGGTAGTGCCGGTGTATGGCCTTTGTTATTACCACGGACCTCGCCACACATTGATAACAGCAGACGTCTTCTCGATAATAGCAGACATACACCACCAAGAGACGGTAAGATATTTTTTTCCATTATTTCTATTTCTAAAGCGATCATGCAAATGACTTCATTACACTCATTGATTGATGCTGATTGATGATTTTTAACTATTACTTATTATGTTGTATTACGAAACGAAAGTGTAGTCGTTTAACAGAGATTTAGAGCAAAAGTTAACTCACAATATAATATAGGTACTTCTACGAACCATCCGACGCTATTGGTTCGTAAGGTTTTCTTGGATAGTTCCTCATTTGAATAGTTATCGACGTAAGTGGGGTGCCGATTAATAAGTTGTGACGGTGATACGTGTGTCGTCGTTTACATGTCGTTTACCTCCGCAAACGAACCGTGCTTGCTCGTTTTAAACGTGCCAAGGAGAAGCAAACTACCTAAGTTACACGGCATTTTGGTTTTGGTACACTTTATTCAAATTCAAGTGGCGTTTATCCGTACCGGTTGTGCGCTGATAACGAACCAAACAGAATTACCTTTACAGTTGAAAGTATAATGCTCGCTTTTGTGCTCGAATAAGTCAGCAACTTACTCATCTGGTTGTACCTATGTACCTACTTCAAACACAACATAGCATATTATGTAATATACATCAATCAACATTTTCATTCAAAACATTGAGATATACTAATTTTGGTACTCCCGGTAGCGGGCTACAACTCGCCTATTACCACCTATACGGCCAAGGCTGGCGACTTCATGGGCCTTAATAGCAGACATTTTCTTGAATAACGTTTCTTATAATAATTAGAAAAAGACTATGTGAAAGCACACTCCTTAATGTCATAAAATAATAAATCAATTTGTGATAACAAGTGGTACCAATTAAGTTAGGTTATACGTAGCTTAGGTGCTCGTAGAATAAACATTATAAATTTAAGAAAAAGAAATAAGTAAAAAAATAATTTATCGTAACCTACTAAACTCATATGTGTCTATCGTACAAATCGAAAAGCATCTTATAAAATGCATAATATTCAAATTTTTGTACCGTAGCTAATATGATTGCTCAGGTGCTTGCTACAGTTGCACAATTAACAGACACGTAAATGTATAAGTAAATGTAAATGTATAATTATACAGTCGAGTGTAAAATTGACTTTGACGAGCCTGTTGGATGAGTGATTAATAGGGTTCGTTAACGTTCAGTTTCAGGGTTTCCAAGTTCGATTCCTGGTAGGTTCAACTTTGGAAATGAAGTTTTCAAAGTTGGCTCTTGTCTGTATCTGAAGAAGTGCGATTTATGCGTTTCGCAGTCATTTGGGCAGGCTGCCAGAGTTATACGACGATAGCCAGTAGCCACCTATCATTAAGTGGACCTTCAGCCTACTTGCCTTAACATTTAAATAATTTAACTTTTTATTAACATTTTTACCTTAACATTTCTAGGGACTCAATTAAAAAGACACAAAAAATATATGAATATTTTATTGCATAATATTAGATAATATTTTTTATTTAATAAGTATCGTGTCGAATATCGGAATAAATGCGGAATGTTTATTTAATTATATATGTAGGTAATATTTTACTGTTTTTGCAAGACACACAAAGTATCTATTTAAAAATACAATTATTTAACAAAAAAAAAATGTCAGAATATAGTTCAGACATTCTTTAAGTCACCTTCCCGTGAAAACTGGAGGTCACTATGACGCAACGCCTCCATAAATATTGATACACGTGTAGAGATTTCGTGACACAAACGTCCGATTTGACTTTGCTTTTAAGCGTGAAGAGCGGTCTGAGTTACATTCAAAAATGTTTACAGATGACGAAGAAGAGTTACCACTGAATTTGTCCACGAAGAACCGTCAAATATGGTCACCGGGCAGCGCTTGCGAGCGAGAGAACGAAGATATTGGTGCCAATTCGCCATCGTCACGATGGGACGGTCAAGAGGACTGCGATTCACCTTTGGAGTTGGTGAAACGTTGTCGCAGCCGAAGTCCAGACACTTCGGAGAGACCGGAGCGGCCTACCAGTGCCGAGTCCAGGCTTTGCTCTTCGGCGCCAGCGCATCAAACTTACCAACCCTCACTACTGCAAAACGGAGAACACAATTTCTCTTTACTAATGAAGAACGAGAACAGAAACGAGAAATCCTTCCAGGTAAATAACACGTTTAGTATTCATAAATTCGACGCCTACAGCCTACCATCCTACAGCCTGTTTTCACCAATGGATAGAGTGGTCCTCGAGGAAGGTTTTAGTATATAATTTACAAAGTTACGCGGGCGAAGTCGCGAACACCAGCTAGTTAAACATATCTTCCTAAGTAAGTGCGACAAAGTCTCCACTTCGGTGTGCAACATTTCTAGTCTTATTCCCATGGAAGAACTGCATTTTACCTATCTTTTTAATTGGTTTTAATTACCATTTTCTCCGAAGACCTTAAATGTGACCCCGAGTATTTGGGCAAACGTAATGCACTTTAAACCAAGTAAAGTCGTTGGAAATTAAATATGATCAAAAAGTAACTTAAAGTGCATTTTTTTTATCAAGATATATCAAAATATATTTAATCCAGGTTGCATTAAATATATTTTGAGACAATAAGAAATACAAATGTAGTCATAATTAAAAACCACATGTATTTTGTTGCAATAAAATTTAATGTCTATATTTGCTTAATAAATTCATTTATTAAGTGAAGTAGGAACAATAGAATCAGCAAACTTTCCTATGAACCACAAATTTTAAAATGTATCCGTTTATTTTATATCTCAAAACACTAGAAATTTTTAAGAAGAGTGCTTCCCGAACTTAGAAATAAAATTGCTCGATTGTAAAACCAGACTATTAAGCACACCGACAAATTACTTGTATTGACTTTATATGAAAAAATAAGTAAATAGTTGAACTTGTTTGCGGTATTATTAAGTGGCTAACACGATTACAGCAATATATAGATAATAATCTAGCTGGCATCAGTAAAGAGCGACATCCTTTAACGACTCCAGATAACTGTACAGTTTCCGTTCGAAATGTTTTAAAATAGCAATCCAGTATCCGTTTTAGTCTCTTTAACAAATCAAATAGAAAAAACTGCCCTTTTCTTAATAAGTACTCGTGTATCGAAACGAGTCGCGAGTCGCTTGCTCGTCTTCTCGCCATTTTTGTAACTTTCGTTTTTTCTACGCCGCCATTATAAAATCCACATCGGTTTTAATCAAAATACCGACTTTTAATATCACGGAGCGCGTTTTATAATTGGACGAATAATTACCTTGTGTCATACGACGATAAAAACTTTGTAGCGCCACACACGCATTAAATAAGTGTTGGGTTTTGGCACGAAAATGTAGGTAGCAATTTAGTACACTCTTGATCTCAGTGTGGCAGACAGTCTATTAGCTTTATTTTAACGAAGCTAAATTATAAACTAACCCCCGACTTTCTATTAAGACCAAACTGCTGTAAGTTCTATATCTGCTGTAAGTTGCTAAGGAAACGCAGACTACTTAATGCTGCAACATTAGGTCATGACATTGTAGGTAACCTTTACCATGTCATGGAAATATCACTGAAGTAACAGTACCTATACCAAATTTTACATCAATCGAACCTGGGGAAGTTAGTGAAATCTCTTCGTCAACTAGAAAATAGGCGGGAGGTCTTCAAACGCCTGAACAGATCTAGACACTGAATAGACACACAGACAGACAGACGTCAAACTTATACTCCGTTTTTGCGTCGAGCTTAAAAATACATAGATACCTACCATCAAAATTGTTACTTCATTTAATTAGACGGTTCATATGAAAATAATAATAGTCTACTATCAACTTTCACAGTAAACTATTTCATTTTTTTTCATTTCACCTTACACGGAAGATTTTTTCAAAAAAATAAATAAACAACAAAAAAGTCTAACAGTCAATCGATCAATAGGGCCTCTGGATTTTTTTAAGCAACCTGTGTCTAATGAAAAAAGTTCGTTTCTGTACTTGGAGCTATAAACCGATAACCATATGTGGACAGTCACCCCCCTAGCACCTGTGTTGTTTATAAGAAAACGCATTCGATATAAAAAGTCAACGAAAAAAGTTAAAGTTTTTGTAAGGCGCGCGAGGCGAGGCAGCTGCCGACTGCCGAGCCAACTGTCATTGTGGCAGCGACCCGCTATGCGGATTAAATCGTTTGCTCACCCCATATTAATTTATATCGCCTGAATTGTAGTTAGGGACCTAGTCTTGTGCCTAAAGGAAAATAAATTTCGTTGAAAATAAAATCAATACTAATAATAAATATGTAAGTGTAATCTGATTTAAACTTTCAAACTTAAATATCTACGAAACCCCATTAACAAATTACACTAGGAAAACTTCCAGTTAAATCTATGATTTCTTCTTACTTACTTATTATTGTAGAAATCGTTAAATTTGAGGGCCCGATACAAAACTGATTGATCTCCTTTACTAAGCATTTATTTAAAATTCCGTCTGGCGATTACTTACTTTAGATTACTTTAAAACTAATAAATTTTAATTCGAAAAAAGTATATTTTCAAAGCCTTATCTGCAGCATGGGGTCACTTATAATTTACATTATAATTTTGTTTGAAAACTCATAGCTGACGAGTGTACCTACTAAAATCTGTGTTAACATAATACGCATTTAATTTTGTCATTAGTCAAACGATACAAAACGGAATCCGACGCATTCCAAAAACACCTGATTCAATAAATCAGAAAAGGAGGGTCCTGAACGAAGCCGATTCACAAATAACTGACGCGTTTGTAAGACTGTATGGATTTTATTGTGTAGCATATGACACATCTAGCTTAGAATGTGTCTTATTTATTTACTAGCTTTTCCCCGTAGTTTACTAACTGACATGCCCTTCCCTAGAGCTGAAGTCACGATCAGTGTAGCTACATTTGAATTAATATAGGTACCTATATCAAATCAAAGTTGACATCATTTACTAACTATTAAAAGTAAGTGAGTAACAGTTTTATAATTAGTTTTGAATCTATACCCAGCCTTAATAAGTTCAGCATTGGAAATTTACCCAAGCGCACATTTTTTATTGCGTCTCATTTTAATTCATTTCTTTTATAGATACTTAAACAAAAACAATATTAAACATTTTCTTTAAAGAAATATCATGAAATAATTAACGTATAATCAAACATACCAAATTAATTTATTCACGTCTTGTCCTTAAGTCGGTATTTCATTAATCTCTTCAACATAGAAATATGAGCAGCTAATAACTAAGTGTTGATACATTAATTAGTAGGTGCGTAATAAAAAAATATATTTTTTTCGTCAAGTTTCTTGAAGGAAATCAAAGAAAAATCGAAAGGGTTAACGCAATGCCCTGTTATTACTTTATTACTGGTTGTCACTACATATGAACAGTGATAGACGTTGACATACTCATACATAATTATACCTCCTTAGTGTAGACACCGAGCTGTGTTAGTAGTCGTAGCCGCTGATTAATCGGAGCAATTCTTGCGTTAATATTTGTTTTATGTTAAAATTTGTAATTTTAATGTATAAATCTTTGTCTAATTAATATTACAAGTTTTAACATAAAATGGAAGCTATGTTCATCTAGCAGTGGAGTAATTGTTATGATTACTTTATTCGAGGAAGATCTATGTATGTATATATATATATAAAAGGCAATGTGTATAATTATGTATGTTCCCTATGGTTTGTTATGTTCTATGTTCCTAATTGATAAATAAATATTTTGATTTGATTTTGATTTTGATGGACTCCAAAACCGCTTCAGACAATCCTCAGATTAGTCCAACGGGTGATCCTGTGAAGTTTGGTAGCGATCGGACGCGGACGACGTCGCGGGCAAAACCTAGTTGTAATATAAATTATAATATGTAACCTTGTACCGTATAATGTTCGGCAATAACAATTCTTTAATTTCCACAGTGCAAACAATGCGGTAAATGCTTCAAGAGATCCAGCACCCTGTCGACGCATCTGCTAATCCACTCGGACACACGGCCATATCCGTGTCAATATTGCGGGAAGAGATTTCATCAAAAATCCGATATGAAGAAGCATACATACATTCATACAGGTCAGTCTATTATTTTGTATATTTATTTATTACTAGCTGGTGCTTGCGACTTCGTCCGCGTAGAAAAGTATAAAACGCAATCTACCGTATTTTGGATAGATGGCGCTATCTCCCGGGCCAAGCCGCTAGTATTTACTTTTATTTTAGATTTTCCGTAGAAATGAAGCATTTTCCCGCGGTAAAAAGTAGCCTATGTTCATCACGGATAATGTCGGCTTCTAATGGTAAAAGAATTTTTCAAATCGGTCCAGTAGTTTCGTAGCCTATTCTATACAAACAAACAATCAAATTTATATTCCTCTTTATAATATTAGTATAGACAATCTTACACTTCAGAGTAACTAATCTCGAATGCTATTGCTTTTGCCTTTTAGAACCTTCAGAACCTAATTTTATATTTCTTTTGTTGTACATGTAATGTTGAACTGAACTTCTAAGCGGCACGGCAGTCCGATTTTGATGTAATTTTTTGTGTGAGTTACAGAGATTACCCTTTAAGGTGATTTAGATTCAATTATTAATAACAGAATGTCTAAATTTCAATCTTAATTGTTAAAAATGTCTAAGTACTATGTATGTTATATTTTTCCAAGATTTGAAAACACATTGGCAAAGGTGTATAGTATCCGTCGGCGAATATTTTGAAAATAAACTAAATATATTATAATATATAAATATATATGTACGGTAGGTAAAGACATTACTTAGTATTTTTTTTTTTTTATAAAAATTTACATATTAATAAATATCAAACAATTTTATAAGTCACAAAAAGATATTTTCATTGATATTTTATGTAGTACCATTGTAGTACTACCTATTACTTATTCTGTGGTAGTACCTACAATTTAAAAGTTCATGTACACCTCCAAGTTACCTTTAGCTTTTATTTTGTGAAGAAAACTTTATAAATTACACCGATTTGTGACAAACTTGAATAACTATCTCTCACTTACGTTACATCGTTTATTATCCATTGATTGAAACAAACTTTGTTTTGATGTTATTTTCTATAGAAACTTTTGTTCGATAGTTATAGATAATAGTAGAAGTAGATGACTAAAATTCACAGCTATTACCCAAGTTATTGGTTGGTACCAAATGTCTTTTAAACTTTTAACGATCTACAAATGGGATATAAAGTGATCACGGCACTTAAGGTCTATACCAAAGACGTAATTTTGAAAACTTTGAGGACAATATTAATAAAGGATTTTTTAAAAAAAATTTACATTAAATACACTGAAGAAAGCAAATTATTTACAAATTTTTGAATTTTTGTATAACAAAAAAATCTTCAAAATCGGTCCAGCCGTTCAGGAGAATTCAGTGGCATATACACGAACAGAAGAAATATATAGAATGATATTCGCACTAACTAAACTAAACCTCCCTTTTGTTCAATCGGCAAGGTAACTAAATATCACTATAAATATTAAAATCACACGGAACGAGGAGGCTATTAACTTCTCAACGAGTTCATTAAGTTGAAGGCATTATACCATACATACTACATAAATGTCCAATAAAACCACGCGACACTTGCAGACCGTGATGTCTCAGAATTAAACATTTAAATGTCTTGCAATTACCTTTTCGACTGAAAGCCGAAGTCGCTGCGGTGCTCGGACGCGTTAATGAATTTTCAATGAACAAAAAAAAACTTGAATTGCAAAGTGTAGTTCGATGCGACCGTATTCGACTCAATGGGAGGCTTTTGTCTTAGCATATTTATTACTTCTACTTGAACGATAGTTCATTCTTCTACATATTTTCATCACATTTCTGTACCGTATAGTAACTACACGTCGGTCGTCTTAACTACAAAAAAGTTTAAGTAATGAAATAAAAATAAATTTGAAAAGGCAAATTACTCGAATATATTTATATAGATTGGATTTTTTACTGTAGTATTAGTGTTAGGGATATTCTAGTTCAATAAAATCGATCCAGCTATTTAAGAGGAATTCAGAAAGAAAGAAAGAATAATCATTAATAAAAATTAATCATCAAGAATAAATAATTAATTTATTTAAGAGTAAAGAATAATCATTTCAATAAAGATACTTATCATGTATAAGCTTAAAATTTGAAGCTTGGAAATTGGTAATTATTTACATCAGATACTAATATCATAACATGTTTCACTTCTTTTATTATTTTTACCCTAAAAACTTGTACATTAAATTACTCTAAAACTGATTTAAATTTTTGAAAAAAAATTTAAAATTTGATTTTCTCTTATACTAATATTTGTTTAAATAACGAGGCGCCTTGAATTTAAACGATTGGCCATCTAAATAAAAATATATAATTCCAACGATTCGGCAAAGTATGTAGATAGATGCACCTAAGAGGTATTTGCCGTACTTATTTGTCTTGGGCAAGACGTCTCGTCACGTTTGAGCTGTGTTCCGAATGATTTACAGCAGCCCTACATGGCGCTCGTCCTCCCGATAAATACCTCATCATCAATATTCCAAAATGCGGCTCCGCCCGCAATTAGCCGCGCAGCCTTCAGAGGCCTTCGCAAGCACTCAGATCACAGTACGAACAAAAAATAGCATACTTAAATCCTGTGTATCTATAAAGTGACATTTTACTTTGTTCTTTTTTTCTTTTAAAAGTTTCGCATTACTGTCTATTAATGGGCACACGTATTTGTAGAAGTCACATACTGTTGTAGTTGATGGCAATATAATATCGAACGATGAATAGTTGTAACATGTTGCATAATAAATCACTTTGGGATCGGAAACGGTGCGGTAAATAATAAATATGGGATGATATGACCACTTGTCGATACAAGCTTTAATTACCGACGTAATCACCACATCAATACCTATAAATTAAATACATACAATGATGTTTTTACACTCTATTTACAGATACGTAAATGTAGAGTACAATTTGGTATATTCGTATTTATATCATATACTTACAACATTTTATTTCTATTTTAAAACTTTGAAAAAGTGTTTTTGTATCCGTCTTTATTTATATTATAATTTTACAATGCAATGCAACTGCAAAATAAAAAATAAAAAAATGCAAACAATCAAGTGTTTCCTCTTTATAATATTAGTATATAATAGTCTAAATTGAAATATTTTTGTTCCAGGTGAGAAACCACACAAGTGTGTGGTGTGTTCAAAAGCGTTTAGCCAAAGTTCCAACTTAATCACACACATGCGTAAACACACCGGCTACAAGCCCTTCTCGTGCGGTCTCTGCGACAAAGCGTTCCAACGCAAAGTGGACTTGAGGCGTCACAGGGACTCTCAGCACTCCGACGCTTCGGAGACCACCGCAAACCTTTCTTTGCCGCACCGTTACAGATACTACGACGAGTCTACACCGCTCACGCCTTTGATCACTAATTAGAATCTCAAAAAAATGTCTAATACCTATTAAGTAAAGTCGGGGTACGAAAACCTTCGTCAGTTTTCAAATTCATTCCTTTATCAAAATCGTAGACTAAAGCACTAAGACAGACAACTGACAATACGTTTGAAATGAAATTTTGACATGACTGACATTTGCCCTGGTGCAAGCAAAAATCGACTTTAAGGTGACGAACCTTTTCTTACCCCGACTGTACAATACAATGAATGTATCCTAATCTTATAGAGTCCGTCCAGTCTTTGAATAAATCAATTGTTTTCATGAAAATTTAACTAAACGCTTCGAGTGCCTTCTGCATTACGTAATTACCAAAGATTTTTATAATTAGGTAATATCGTTTTTACGAGAACAAGTGGAAGAAACACTTTTAGTTTAGCGAAAATTCAGTGTAGGTAAAAATTCTCTTTTTTTAAATATTTTTATTTGACTTAATATTGAAACTCAAAATACAAAAATACAGAATATGACAAAAACCACAAGTGCTCTATAGTTGAAGCAAGAGAAACTACTCTTATTTGGAATATTTTCACTTGCTATAGTTAAGAACCATATGCAACTCCATGCGTGACGTTCGTAACCATGAATACCATGATAGACGTAATACCTTAATTTGAAAAGCAATAATTATATAATTAAAAAGTAACGTGTAGAGCTATGCCAAAACTAGTCAAATGCCATTATCGACATTGGTTATGAAATAAAAACCTCCGTTGCATATAAATATATCCTTATTCGCATAGGATTTATGGCTAAATTTTTTCGTTTATATACTTAATAGCAATTAGCAATGACAGGGCCCAACGTGTGAACTGAAACTTTCCTGGACTTTCAAAATAAAAGTTTGGGAATAAATTACATATATGTGAAAATTATATTCTTACTAGCAGGTGCCCGCGATTTCGTCCGCGTTCTCTATAGCCTATAGCCTTCCTCGATAAATGACTATTCAACACAAAAATAATTTTTCAACTACTTACTAAATCTATTCCAATATAAGCGCGTACATATATTGGAATAGATTTACGATTTTTTAAACATCTATCATAAATTTGTAATTGTGGATTTTGTCATTCATTACGATTGTCGCGGCCTCTGGTTTATTCTGTATTATGAGTGCACTTAAGATAAATAACCAAATAAAGGAAACATCGCAGCCGCCATAAAATGTGTGCACTTTAATCAATCAGCATTTTAATTTGAAATGAAAATGACTTATTGGCGATTCTTCGACCAGTTAAGTTGAAGTGACTGCTTTTCTTCAAGTTGCGATAAATACCTAAGGACTATACTATGCGTGTCAAATGAGAATAGGACTGGAAATTCGTATTTGACACCGCATTTCTCACGAACTTCATTACTGATGTGTCCGTACACATTAATTGCAAGAAAAAACAATTCAAGATTAATTATTATTTTTATTATTTTTGTAATGTGATTTATTTATTCAGTTAGTTTATTATAAAATCGTATACATTGACCCATGAAAGAATTACTTATCTCGTGGAGACGCGTTAGCAAACTTAAGGGCTTTGCTACATAGAACCAAAGCCGAAAAGATCGTAAAAATACGATTTAAATCGTACTGTAATTTACACTTATAGTTTAATTACTTAATAGTTATTATATACTAGCTGGTGCCCGCGATTTCGTCCGCGTTGAACGATGAAAGGTACCCTATGTCCTTCCTGGTGTCCCAGACAACGTGTATGTAAAATTTAATGGTGATCGGTATTAGTAGTTTTTGCATGAAAGCATAATAAACAAACAAACAAATAAAGTCATATTCACATTTATAATATTAGTAAGGATATATATATTTATACATATATAATTTTATTAGATAAAAAATAAATAAATATATTTTTGTTATTCGGATTTTTTTGACGACATTACTATGATGACTCGGACCATTTGAAGTTTGCAGCAAGCGCTATCCTATTCTCATTTGAAACGCATAGTACTATATGTATATATGAAGTTGATAGTACCTAATATATATTTGTGAATCTATTTTTAAGATCTTAGTGTTTAAATACATAATATGTATAATTATGTTCGTAAATGTATATAAATTAACATAAATTGTTACCGTACAGTGCCTTAAATGCCTGTTCAAATACTGTACCTATGTAACTTGAAAACTAAGTGAGGTTGCATTTACCATCCGTCCCATGTGTACGATTACCGTCCTATTTTATTAATTTTTTACTATTAATAAGGATTTTGTTGTAACAATAATTTTGTCGACGCTTGACCAGTAAACAATAGGTACTAAAATGTAGATAAATATTTAGTCTTTAGCAAACCAAAGTGTCTAATTAGTCGAGTGTAAAACGCTTTATTTATTCATTAGGTATATTTATTAAGATTAAGGCTTAATTTTTACATTGCCTTAGAAACCATATTTTAGTAATAGAATTTATGTGTAAGCAAAATATATTGTGAATTTACTCATTACTTAGATGTTACCTTGCGTTACACATTACACTCTTTTTTATAAATTGTGAATATTGGATTTATATTAGCTATAACATAAAGTGACTCGTTTAAAGTGTGAAAATTTAAATTGAATTTTTAAACGTTGACAAAGCAAAGCCTTTTAAAGCTTTCGTAAATTAGCCAGGCTATGTCTAAGTTATGAGTCGCTTATTTCAATTAGTTTTTTTGTGAGAATATACTTAATAATGTGGAAATCACGTGAAATTCTAATAAAGCTAATATTTTATTCCAATATAACAAAACATCCCCTTAGAACTTGGCTGATATCAAAAAAATCTTAAGTGTTTCAAAATTTTATGAGATGTTGATGAAAACAGACCCATTAAAAAACAAAAATTTACAGCACATCTTTAAGTTTTGGTGTTATTGTTTACGTTAAAATCATTTACCTACTTATTATACTAATTAAAGTGTCTTACGTATTTTTCGTTGTTTACATATTTATATTCACTGGCTACTATTTTTAACTTATTATAATTACCTTCAAAAATCTGAACTTGTATACCGTTATTATGTTACCGCCAAAATACTTAATTTGGTCTGTTACCATGAGGAATTGTTAAGTTCGTCTAGTAGCATAATTAAAAATAAACTGAGTCAGATGTAAAGACGCTTAAGTATGTTTAGTACAATACAATCTTATAGTCATAAGCGAAGTTATAGGACGAATCTGATTTGTGTCACGTTTCCTCCACATGGCTAACGATTCTTTAAGGGTTTCGACCTTATAAACAAAAAGAGATGAGAATAAAAGAGACAATGTTCCAGTAACATTTTGATGTGTTACTAGAATTATGTATAGAAAGTTGTCCTGAAATAGAGGCTAGATATTGATAAGTTTTTATTTTTGCACACTTTTGTTCTGCATTTCTATATTACCTAAGTTAGGTAAGGTCAGCCATTGTAAAAACTAAAATTAGAAACAATAGCCACTCTATACCTATATTTCAGTAATACTGGGATAAATATTAAAAAACACATTTTTATTATTTTAAAATATTAAATATTAATAAATAAATTTTTAATTATTTATAATATTTGAAGGAAAAGTTACTGTAAAATTTTATTATTATAATATGTATGTATGTATATCATTCAACATTAGGTAATTTTATATAATAGGTAAGTTCTTTACCATAGATTGACAATTACCATGGTTGACTGAATGTATATTTGAAAAGCAGTCCTCAGTTCTCATTTATCGTACTTGCGTAGAGGTGTGAAGAGAGTGTAAATCTATTTTACACTAGGCAATGAAATAAAATTTCTTTGTAAACCGATACACTAATTAACGGCTAGAACACCAAAGAGTATCTACCCATCTATTTAGCAGATACGTGACCATTTTTTTCGAAATAATGTGGAATACGAAATAAAAAAAACTTGGTTTGTAAGATTCTTTTATAATTAAAAGTAAAAAAAATACCAGAGTTGTGTGTAAATGTGGACGCTAATGCAAGGCGTAGAACGCAGAACTCTATATATAGGCTAATTTATTATGTTTCTTTCATGGCATAAAACACAGATGTGGTATGTTCAGAAAAGTGTATTTAAATACAGTACAGAAAAAGATCCCTTTAGTGAAGTTACCACCGTTCAACTATTGTTAATCACGTGAACTTACTCTTTTTGAAAAAAAAATGTCCGTACCACATAATTTTTTTATGTCATTGCTATACAGTCTATTAGACTGTATAACTCTATGGTTTCGAGTTATCTTGGTGTGCTTTATTAAAAATATTTTTCCTTGTAACCAACACACACGCAGATCGCTGTGAAATAGTTTTTATTTTAAAATTAAATACGTGTCAAAAATTAAGTAATGTTTTATAACAGTGATGCTTTTACTGTGGTTTTATTTCTTGTAAGTAGCTACAGTGTAATTTTTGTATTTTTAAGTTCTAATTTATTTTACGCCTGACACGCATGTACAATAAACAATTTACAAACTGGAATTCTTTTCTTTGGTTTATTTCACAATTTTTTCACTGTGATCATAATCAACTATCCCACTCAGCCCTTGCACAGTACAGTAATAATATTGTACCTGTAATAAGTGACAAATATCCATAATTGTAGGTGTAATTACACCAATACAATTTTAATAATTCTGGCAAACTTATATTCAATAAAATTTGGTTAAGAAAAATGGATCCAGTTTGAGATGGTGATGATCAGATATTACATTCTATTGAATAAAACGAACTAAAAATTAAACCCATATTGTACCTGTGTTCACAAAAAAATAAGAGTAAGTTGTGTTGATTCAAATTGAAAATAATTTCTTCTTGCAATAATTTAGCCATAAATTCAGTAGCCAATGTTTATGGTGAGGTCAGCAATAATATGAATATATATTTAATATAGGTATAAATTGATAACGAAATACGACCTCACTATTCTAATGAAAGTTAAATCGTGAGTTACCCGTGGTCCACCTACCTAGTCTCTTTTTTTATTTTTTATGTTAGGTTCATCAGACACAGGCAGACAGTACCTAAACTTGATGGTAAGTGGCTACCGTCGTACAGATGCTGCAAGTTGCCGACTAATATTAAGTATAGTTGACATCCTAATTATAAATGCGACACATTGAATGTTTGTTCTCAATTACGCAAAAATGGCTGAACGGATTCGGATGAAATTTAGCATACAGACATTTTATTACGTCGATCAACATATAGGAAACATTTTATCCTGGAAAAATGTTAGGCTCCTGTGGGATTTCCAAAAAACAAACAAACTACAACGCGTACGAAGTCGCGGGCACAGCCTAGCATTTAATATGTCAACAATATGCAAATTGCATGTTATGCAAATAAATCGATGAAAACTAGCAATAAGGCGCAGTTCTCACAGATCGTCATTCGACACACAATCAAACAACACCACCTAACAATCACGATACATAAAACTAAGTTATTCAAAAGCAAATTTGTCCCCTATCCTATAATCACGTTATATGGTACTTTGTCAGAACACAAAGTGATTGCCGTCTAGTACGTAAGGTATACAGATCAGCCTAACTATTGAATTGGGTATGTACCTTATGCAGTTAGATTTAAGGTTTAAATTGGAGTGTGGACGTGTACTTGGAGTGTTGTAGACTGTATCAACAATCAACAGATAGGCAGCGACGACACTTGTCGATACAAATAAAGTAAACAAACAATTTACTTAGATGTATTCGACGAGTAATACTAGAGGTACCTGCGTTTCACCCGCCACTCTGGACTAATTGTGTTTGTTATAGCTTTTTCATTTCACTTTAAGGAGTAATGTGGTGATGAAATGAAATAACTAGAGTCGCGTGATTGTAATCAATTCCGTTGGATAGCTGTGTTGAAAGTATTTTGTAATTTAGCCTGGAACAATTTCACTTTAATAACTTAATTCTGTTTTCACTGCTTTTAATACTTACGTAGCCTTCAAGAGACATTCAAATTGATTGTAAAAATTTATTAATCTTTATAATTTATTTATATGAATAAATTATATTGTTTTGCTGAACAAACATTTTTTATGTATCTAATCTTATGTAGGTAATAAAATTAATTGTGTTCTGTCTGTCTGACTATCAACACCTAGCCAAAACTACTAAGTCTAGAAAGCTGAAATTTTGAACATATGTTTATCTTATAATATAACGTAGGTATAAGCTTCCGCTAAGAAAGGATTCTTGAAAATATTAACTCCGCTCAGTGTGAAGCCGGGGCTAGTAATCGAAAATGGATAAAGAAGTATGCTTCGATTAATTGGTTCTGAATTTTTTCGTACTATTTTCACTAAACGGCGTGTGAAAATTAAAAAATATTCTGACTGTTTGTCCATTTCATATTTTTGTGAGAACTTGTTTCAGACATTACGAATCTAGATTAACAGAAAGCATAATTACATATAGGATTTTACTAATATTATGAATGCAAAGATTTGTAAAAATATTTAGATATTTATAAGGTACCTACTACCTAATCGTATACGTGTTAACTGCGTAAACTGCTGGGACGGATTTGGATGAAATAAATTCTCATAAGAAAATATTTCATATTTTATTTTCCGAATTAAATAGCGTATTGCGATCGTGTAATCCATACAAAACATAGTGTGGAATAATTCTTAGAAACCTTGAGAAAAGACAGGCTAACTACTAAGTATGACTATATGAACTAATCACGACAAAGGCGAAGCGGCCACAAAGATATCAACCACTAGTACCTACCGACTACGTTAGAAAATACCATTTTTAATATTTAAGAAGCTAAAATTTATCATGGTATAGGATATTATAATATTAATTTAAAATTAACCTGTCGTTCTTGTGAAGAAGGATCTTCAGCAGTCAGACACATAGGTACAATATGTATGTGTCCATAAGGTGGAATTTTAGGCAGAGCCCTATCCCTAATATATATCTATCTACATAATACCTACAACCTACTGTAATGTAAAAATGGTTAACCCTTTTAAAATAATCCCTATTTGTTGTATCTATTGAGCAGATCCCCATACGCAGCCATAATAAGGCTTCTGAATTGTACCTGCCTCCGACTGTTCAGCACCAATGCAACGTAGTTGAACAGCCGCCATTACGATTTTATAATACAATTAAGGCAGTGGAGCAAACATTTAAACACCTACAACAGAATCCATAGAAAGTTGCAAGTGTGCACTGAGTATGTCAAATACCTACATAACAAAATCCCTAATGAGATTTGTTACGCGTTCGTATTAAGAAAAGATTAATACTGTTCTATAAGTAGATATAATAATAATATTTATTTATTCACACTAATCTATAAACATAATATAAACGGTATGCGTATGGGAATCGAATTTTATGTATGGGTGTACTTAATTTAAAAAAAAAATAACTAATTGGAATTAAAGTAGATACGATATTAGATAGATGTGAAATGAATATTTATTTACATCAATCATCATCAATACTAATAATAAATCTGTAAAAGTAGGGATTATATGTATGTATGTTCCTCCATAACTCTTAAACGAATTAACTGATTTTCATGAAACTTGGTATATAAAAATTTAGACGTACAGGACACATGATAGGCTACTTTTTTTTTTCAACGTGGACAAAGTCGCGGGCGCCAGCTCGTTTAAGAATAAGTTTAATTTACGAACGAAACTATTTCTTAATAAGCGGTGTTGTATTGTAGGAATTGTAAGACTATGAATGAGGTCCTTGGAATAGAATTTACATAATACTTACTTAGGTATATGAGTTAACTTTAAAATACGTTATAATATAAGTATATGCCGACTTTATTTTTATTAGATAATGATAAAAATCAATATTTTGTGTAAGTTCACAATGTTTGCATTGTAATTTTATTATAGGTACCTATCGGTTGGTTGCATAATATGCAGATAGTAGGACCTGTATGATTTGAATAAGTACTAGTATATCTGATTCTTACGAGTTCCTATGCTTATTTTATAAAGTGTATACCGTATTAAATCTAGGTGCTAGATACTAAAAGCGATTAGTATTATATTCATATCACGGTAGGTACCCACTTCTGCAACGTAAAAAACGTAACGACCAGCCTTGACCTTTCCTGTATTATTGCAAAGAATTTCCGATCTTTCACTCAATTTATTGTTTAAAACCACAACAGCAGATAAAGTTCATACACTTCACTATCCAATGCGCATTTAGAGATAGTGAAAAAATAATGACTATATTATTAACACGAAAGAGAACCACGCCTAACCCTTCCATGAAAGAGAAAGGAAGAAGTAAATACAAATGATATGGAATGATTTTCTTTTATCATCTTAGTTATGTTCGTGGACTAAACAAGTTAAATAATAAACTTATCTTCAATTGTTAATTATTTACTAAACAAATGCCTGCTATTTAAAAAATAGAAACAACCCAGGCGCACGTGTTGCCCTTTGTCCGACATTATTTAGATATTTTAAATTTGAGATTAAAACTAACGATGCAAAAATTCATTAAAAAGGTTTCAGAAACTTTACCCATTTCATATTATCAAAGATAGAAATGACTGAAATGACTCTAAAATAAGAGTATTACTATAGACTAGCTGACCAATGACCTTCTTGAGCTGATGATGGTTAGTATGATTCTAATAAGAAATGGGTTCAGAAAATTCTGTAAATGCAGTTTTTTTTAGTTCTGAAATAAAATATCTAAATATTTTTCGCATTATTTCTGTAAAATACTGAATAGATTAACGGATAAATTTAACGTATTTGGCGGCCATTCGAACTTTTTTTGTAGTAGGTACCTACTACCACTACTACGATATTTATGTGTAGCAATCGTATGCGCAGAGCAAACCAAATAATGGCTTTAGTCAAATTTTTAAAACATCCGTTTGTATTATTATAATTTTCGTGGGAATCTATTTTTTTTTATAAAATACGTACCTAAATATTTAAAATCAATTAAGTAGTTTTTTAGTGCACATAATTTAAAAAAAAATCAAATATTTTCTCATTATTATTAAATTTAAGTAACTAATAAAAATTAAAATAAATTATAAAATAAATACATAATAATCTAATATTAATAGATAAATTTATTATTCGCCAATGCATCATAAAATTCGATAAGATAAATGTTGTAGAAAAACAAACTGTAGGTATTAAATGATAACCTACATAAAACAAGTGTCATTTCCAAAGTATAAAGAGTTGTTTTCACAAATAAGTGAATGGGCTTTGACCCTCTCATGACCATATTCTTGATTCACAAAGAGGAAGTCAGTCAATATTTTTATACAAGCAGTGATAAAAAATATATTTAAATATTGTTACAATATTTTTTTATCATTCAAATTGCTACCGATAAAAGAGTGTGCTATGCTAATACCTAGTCTACAGACTTTTTCTACTGTTTAATTTGTAAACAACTTATTAATTACCTATTAATTTGTTAGAAATCAAAGTCACATAAGATTAAATGATGAACATTTATTATATTATAGAATGTTAATTTTATGTAAATCTTATTTTTTAAATGACTAGTTAAAAAGATATGACTAGGGTGTTATAAAATGAGTTTAGAATGTTCTGTTGGATTGTTAATAAAGTTTAGTTGTTAATAACTGAGAGAATGGTGAACTGATGATCACAGCAAAACTTTTTTGTACTTAAGTCATCACAGATAAGCATTTTACACTAGTATCATTCTAATATAAACTTCATACATTTAAATAGTTTTAATTCCAATGTTTATAATGGAAAAACTTGTCTGTGTCTGAGTCTTTTGATTTGGTAGTTGGTAACTACGAAATCAGCTTTTCAATATTTTTTATATTATGCAACATACCCTTTGCTTTGGTTGGTCTTTACAAATTATTTTATAAATATTAAAAATAATACTAATAGTAAGTTTTTTATAAAAAAAAAATATACCCAGATAGCTAATAGGTATACTAGGCAAGAGTATATGCAGACTCATTAAAAATAATATTCAAAAACAATGAAAAATAAATTAGTTATAAAAATATTTAAATAATCAGGAAGGTACTTTGAAATAACAGAAAATGTATTTTTTTTTATAATAGGTATATATAATAAAGACAAATGTCCCGTAGTGCTTAAATTTTACAAAAGAATAAACAACAAAATGCTTTAAACATTGATATTTCTAAATCTCTTTTTCACTTGTTTATAGTGTGTGACACTTTTATCACAGGACATTATATTTACAAACAAACCGACCCCATCATTTGACTCTAATCATCCCAGTTGACTTTGTGGCAATCGTGCCACACGAAAGTGCCTTTTTGTGTTTGCGGAGCCTCCAAAGCCAAATATAGTGGGGCTCGAGCGCCTCTCTCCGGTGTGAAATCACCCATTCCCTTAGTCATGTCCGTTTTAATAAAACCGGGATGTACACAGTTCACAGATATATCTCGACCTTGTTCGTTAAACTGTCTCTGTTGGACGAAAGTCAATGCCGACATAGCTACCTTTGACACTTTGTAGTCCCCAAAATGACCAGCGAATGCTACAAATGAATTTTTACCATTTTTAGTTGCTTGTAAGAAATCGTTTATGAACTTTGATATTTCATCGACCGTTAAATTGTCTTTGACTAGTATGTCCCGCCAAACTTGCTTTCTTATGTTTGATAACAACCCCCAATCACTACTAATATTGATAATACGGGCCCCTTCTTTTAATAGCGGATAGAGAATCCTCGAAATCGTCAACAAACTTGTAAAGTTTGTGTCAATGAGTTTTTTGGAATCCTCATATGACGAAACTGATTTATCAAAGTCTAATATTCCCGCGTTGTTTACCAACACATCGATTCCTGAATGATGAGTTGAAATGTAATCAGCAAAATCTTGAACACTCTGTTCGTTTGTAACATCCAACAAATGAAATATTGGTTTTAAGCCTAGTTCTTCTAGTTTTCGTACAGCTTTGAGACCTCTCTCTTCGTTTCTTGCGGTCAGATATACGGCACCATTGAATTTCATGCATAATCCTTTTACGATTTCAAACCCGATTCCTTTGTTGCCACCAGTTACTACTGCTATTTTGGTCTCCATTTTGTACTTAAACAATATTTTAAGCTAATAAAGCTTTGATTTCTACGCAATTTTAAAATGTTTTTATATTAATATGACATTTTAGCAATTTTCTTATCTTTATCTTTTGATATTTTGACATTTGTTTGACAGACAGTAGATAACTTGGTAGATAATAATGTTGGTGGTGCCACTGATCAGTAGTGTTGCCAACTTTGAAAAGATAACTGGTGTTCTCATATGAAAAATATAGATGATGCAACTTGCAAGCTATAACCACAAACTAAGGGCTACAACCATTAAATCTAAGATAATTAAATAGTATTTCATAAATTCAATCTCATTACAGCGCCTCCTATTTGGTAGACGACAACCGATAGAGATAGTCCTCCTTACCTCTATTCTCTGTGGTTTACTTCCTTATCCTTACCTCTAAAATAACCGGCAAACTTCGATTTATTATGCATCCACCAGCGCCAACCAGATTCCAGTTTCGTCATCTTGTCACAAACCAGGGACAAGTCGGACGCGTATTTCTTGGAGTTACGCGCGATTGGTTCAATATTGTTGAAGTCTTTGTCCTTTGTCGGTATTACACGCGCACTAGAATTGGACTAACAGGCTCCAAGAAACAAGGCGGACTGACGGTTTTATACAATTGAAGACGTGAGTGGATGGTGGTATGTAGCATTTTTGGGTTTATTCGTTGATGAAGGTAAATATGTCCATATGAATGATTACAGACCTTAAGATGTTAAGTTGAAAAAGGTGTAACGTTCAGTTAATTTTAAAACACAAAAAGTGCAGAAAAAATTACTTTTGTTAATGGAAGAGGGAGCTATGTTCACTTTTTTTTTAATAATTAAATGCAAGTATTTTTTAATAATTAATGCAAGTATACCATTAATATTTTAGGTAGTTTACACAACTTTGTACATATCATCATAATTTAGTACAAAAATCAGTTCCGTGGCGACTTATCCAAAAAATAAAAGTAAAACTTTAACTTTGATTTATATTCAAAATTGAAATTATGCGACATACCTTCATCCACTCACGTCTTCAATTTAAAACTACATATTCTACGGGTAAAGTCGACAAGGTGGGTATTAAAGAAACAATTTATTTTACTTATATGTAATTCTACAGCATTAAACAAAATTGTACAATCTACACGCAGTTTTGAACATAATCAACACTATTTATAAAACATTGTAAATTTTGGTATCATTTGATAAAAGGAAAATAACAAATTGCATTTAGGCGTATCTTATAGAATAATACAAAATTTCCTATATATTTACACAACTTATATAACTTAATTTAGTTAAATCCATGACTTGTTCTTCATCGTTCAGATCATTAACTTTCAAAAAGGCTCTAATAACATGGTCATCAACTTTTCATTCTGACTGTGTGGTATTTTCCGTAACATTGCTTCGAAATATACAAGTAAAATAATACTTATTTATATTTTTTGTTAATTGTTTTAATTAAATTCTATTGCAATATTATTCTAACTACCTTGACACGTCATCTAGAAACAGCCTGAGGGTGTCAATAAAATTAGTTTTAGGACCACTATTGGCATCGGCAAGGTAAAGGCTTTTAGGCGGCAAATAGTAATATACATTAATGTCATGGCAATAGAGTCCATATTTCCACGGAGCGTACCGAAGCGGTATTTTTGTTACTACGCCCGCGTGTATTGGAGATTTCGACTTTATTGCTATGAAGTTAATGTATATTACTAGTTGCCACCTAAAATCATTTTCCTTGCCGATGCCGATAGTGCGACGACCACAGCCATTTTTAACATGAACTCTTACATACCGTAATGAGTATTAATAACACACAGGAGCCCCATCTATGAATTAACGTCACACGTCATGAAGGGAAAACACCTTAAATATCGTAGATAGGATATTTTGCTGAAAGAAGTCTTTATGTTATTTTTAAAAGTTAGTTTACCGCATTCAAAGGTTTTCTAAAAAATACCTCGTCGTCGGCAATAAATAACGTTCTTGAAATTTGAATCAAACATTTTACGTTCTTTCGATTGACATCATAAAAATAAGGATGATTTTGTTTTCACATTTAAATAGTTTCGATTTGCATACGAAGCAAGTAATTTTTAAAAAAATCTTTGAATGCAGTATTACTAACTTTTAAAAATAACATTAAGTCTTTTTTCAGCAAAATATCCTATATATATACGATATTTAAGGTACTTTCCCTTCTTGTCGCATAGTCTTGGGACATCCTGTATAAGGTTTAAATATCGGTGGCGACGCTTACGTCAGTTTCACGTATTTTGCAAAATATGTGACGTCACACTTGGGAGGTGAAGTCCCACAAATGTGACAAGAACCGTGGAGGGGTCAAACATAATGAATGAAACTCGTGTGACGCAAATTCACACACCCTATGTGAAAACTCACCTATCGGACAAGTTTTAGAGCCTTAAATTAAGTAAACAGAATAAATATTAACTTAAATACAGACAATAAATGCGTTAATCAATTTTCACCGCCGCATATATTTTTCTTATGAATGTGTACGCTGCGAAGAAACCAATGGTGCCGGTGAGAAGCCAAAATGTCAATACCATGAGACCTGCGAGAAAACAATAAGAGATTAACAAGTTATATCTGCTGTAAGTTGCTGAGGAGTTGGGTGTCCTGCAGACTACTTGATGCTGCTGCAGCATCAGATCAAGGTTACCGTTAAGGAGGGTAGAGATAAGGAGCTCAATCTTAGATGGGTGTAAACTGAAAAAGTGGCAACTAAAAGAGATAAATAGAGATGGCGCTAGTGTGAACAGAGAGTTTGAGAGTAGGGAATGAATGTAGCAGTAGTTGACGGAGTGAAGTGCGCAGAGTTGAATTGTTCACTTTCACTAGCCTCACTAGCGCCATCAATTTATCGTCTTTCGACGAACACTTTTAGTACTCGGAGATTGCCCTCCTTATCTCTATCCTGCTTGGTTACCATGTTATGGAAAAACACCACCAAAGTAAGAATAAACCAAAATACACAATCAAGCCTGTGGAATCCCTTCGTCAACTAAGAGATGAGCTAATTACCTTCAAACGTTTGAACTTTGAACATATCTTCATAAACTATAGAAGTAAGAAGCATCTAGACTAGATTTTAACTAGATCATGTCAGATTTCAAACAAAATAATAATAATAGCGAGATCGAAATCGATCCATCCGGTTGAGAGGTACATAGAAACACAAAGATACATGTAGAAACAGATACACACATCATACAAATGACACCCCTTTTTGCGTCGGGCGTTAAAAACAATCCTATATATTACTACTAGCTTGTGCCCGCGACTTCGCCCGCCTTAAAAGTAATACGACGCTTGACATCTTTGCTGTTATAAAATTTTCAGAGGTTGTATCTTTATTTTTTGTTAGATAGCTGTTGAGCGCGTCTTCGCCCGCGTTGAAAATATATACCAAAACCTTTCTCTTTAACCACTCAATCTATATATAAAAAAAACCGCATCAAAATCCGTTGCATAGTATTATATAGATCTAAGCATACATAGGGACAGACAGACAGTGGGAAGTGACTTTGTTTTATTTATACTATGTAGTGATTGCACTAACTAAACGTAATATTTGTTGGGAGTTACCTGTATAGCCAATATAGAGCAGTGTGGGGATGAACTCGGTGATCTCGAGTTTAGTGAAAAAATAAAATATTGAATAAATGAGAATGTATACGGCTGATCCTCCGGAGACAATAAAGCTCTTCCACCACCAGTGATAGTCCTGTTAAAAAACATATATTTTGAACATGTACATTATATTTTAAGGGGAGAGGGATACTTGTTTATGGAAGATAAAAATCCCTGCAGTTTGATGACCAACACAGACTTTTGTCCCAGTTGAAAGCAAAAATTTCCACACCTAAATTTCGTACATATTACTTTTTTTTTATTTTATATAAAGGAGTTATTCGATGCAGTCGATTTTTATCTTCCTCGAACAAAAGTCCCTCATCTGTTTGGGCCTTTTAGATTGTTGAATAGAATCAACCACGACTTACCTCACCACAAAGTTGAAAGTATACCATCACTATTGATATTTGCGATACAGACACAACCAGAATACAAAATACTAAAAACAAAAATCCAAAAAGATAATAGAACTGATTCTCCCACAGCGCATTGAAGATGAAGAATAGTTCAATGAACACCGCCCCAAACGGTAAAATGCCAGCCATCAAAACACTGAAAATTTAAAACAAACTTAGTAACTATTTAAGCGACAAAATACCTTAAAATAAATATGCTATAATAACAAAAAAATTAATTCTCACCATATAAAAATATTCATGTACCAGAGTTGTTCGGGCACTTTCCTCGGTATAAAATTAGTTCGTACCGGATGTTGGAAGGGTTGCTTTCTACAACCAAAGTAGTATCCCAAATACACGAGCGGCAGTGAGATACAAAACCAGAGACAAAGTAGTGCCATCATTGTGGAGAACGGTACCGCACCGCTCGAATGTTTTCCCATTATGAAGAAATTTAAAAAGAAACACGTGCCAAACAAAATGGCCGGGTATAGAGTGGCGGTTAGGAATGCGGCTTGCTTCCATTGCTTCCCTTTCATGGTGTTGTACAATCGTGCCGAGTAATATCCGGCGACTAGTCCCATGAACACGTAAAGGAATATGGCAGCTGTCATTAGGGCACCCCTGCTCGCCGGAGACAGCATTCCCAGCATGGCGATCACTGAAAGTCGCACATTTAGCAATGATTATCATCCTTTTTCACCTCTCCCTGGTCCTCGATTAACACATTCAAAAGTGCAAAACAACTGAACACTCAACGCGCCATAAGTCGTCACAACTAGAGAACCAAATAAACTTCACATACAAACGATCGTAAAAAGCTTTAAGTGAGTAAGTAAGTAGTTTTGAATGTGTTAATCGACTTATGCGGCCGACTGTGCATACGGGTTAATCTTGGAAAGTTTTAAACAGATTATGTTACCCATTGTATTGGTAGTAGGTGGAATTTCTGTGGATGGTTTATGATGAGTTTTCATGTATTTAAATAGTATTCAATCTCAAGTTTAAAAGTGAAAACATAATAGATTAATGTTAAAAATATGTACAATCACTTTTGCTTAATTAAGTTAAAATAAAAAATTAAATTACATATGTATGTATATTAATTATAAAAATTAAATTTATATTTAAAATATAAATTAAAATTCATTTATTTTCAGGCAACCGGACTTATACAAGTCTGTTCCATATTAGAACATTATACCTATGTTTAAACTCCAATACATAAAACTTAAAAATGAGAAAAATTTAATACTTTAAAGTTCTTCATATTATATATAGAGGTACAATTGTATGAACATATAATATAATTTAAAAATACTCACATAATGTAATGAGAGCCATGAGAAACACTTGTATGCCACTTCCAATGACAGCTGCGAACAGCATCCTCCTCGGTGGCGGGCGAAACACATCGCCGTGAACCAACTTCCAGCCAGTCTCTTCCATCATGTCGTCGATTGACTCGTCCGAGTTGTAGCGGGCTATGTCACGCCTCAATGTGCGGACAATGATCATTGTCAGAATGCCTACAAAGTACAAAGTAACATGTGACATCAAATCTTTTGATTACCCTTCTTCTTATCTTTCAATTACCCCATCGCTTCCTTATATGTATTATGGCGTTGCTTGTGTTATAGGCGACAGTAGCCATCTACTATCTAGTGGACTGTCCGCCTGACTTTAACATATCATCAAAATAAATAATAAATCTGTAAGTGTAGATACTCATACCTGATAAGAAGAATAAGACAACAATAGAGTTGACAATTGAGAACCAATGTATTTGCACATCTTTCATTCCCAAATAAATGTCCCAACGAGACGCCCAACTAATTTCCGACTCTCCCCATTCAACAGAATATGTGAAATATAATTTTGTTCCAGTATCTTCGTTGACCAATTGGGGTTTCGGATTTGGTGGAAAGTGGCATGAGTCATCAATAAACACAAGTTCATCCTTATCAATAGAAAATGTCTCCACTTCAAAACCGACAACTCTATAAGAATCTCTGTAAAGTAAAGTCAAAGTATTGTAAATTATGTTTGTATATTATTATTATTATTGTCCAAAGTTGCTGAAAATAACTAAGTATAATTTTTTTCAACAAAGTATGCATTCAGATATTTTATTAATTCAAAATTATATTCGTAGAAATGGTTACCAGTTACAGTTACCAGCTATCACCAATCACTACTTAAAGAATGAAGTGAAAATTAATGCTGCTATTTATGAACATATAAAGTATAAGTATAGTCAAAAGTAAACTTTATACTCACTGGCTATACTTGTGATATTTTAATAGCAGTTTCAAATGGTTATTGATGTATGCTTTGCCTTTTGACATGAAGCCAAGCCTATATCCTTGCTCTATATTCCTTTCTGACGTATCACTGTTTACAACTTTTGTAGCCACCGGTAAATTATCAACTAACCTGGAACATTTGGATATGAAAAATATATAAACATGATATTATCATATAGTACACCGATCAAAACATGTTACCTGTCAATGCATTGGAATACAATATTGAAGAATTAACAACAGGACAGGGCACACTGCGCTTCCCAGTCATTTGGGCAGCCCATTTTGCCACAGCGTTGACCCCCTTACAAAAGACCACCATACAATAACAGCATGTGTGCTGTTGTGTTTCGGTTAGTGATTAAGGGATGCCAGAGCCAATTTTCCTATTCGAATGGTCGGGAACACACTTGTAGCACCTGTGGTGTTGCTTGTTTTATAGCCGACGTTAGCCACCTATCAACAAAGTGCACCATTAGCCTGTCAAAAAAAGTTGCATGTAGGTTAAGAAGAAACATGTTAAAATCAAATATTTAAATCATAGATGTGCTCTGTGCTTCTTAAAACTGTGCACATAATATGTCTGTATGCAACCGCTCACTGCTTTCTACAAGCGACTAAGGCAGGTAGAGTGAGCTCACTCTTCCCTACGATGACACATTTTCGGCCGCCTGAAGTATGGCGCATCTATGATTTAAATCTATGGTTAAAATACTCACAAATGAACAAAATATTCATGTTCAATACGACTAGCAACCTTTTCCGATTCCTCAATGCTCCAATTTATGGGATCATTCTTTTTATGGCATAAAAGTCTACATTTTATGTTCTCCGCCATACGAACTTGATATGGAGTGTTCACAATGCGATCTCCACGTAACACTTCACCTAAATTTTCAGATTTATACTCGAATGTGCCATTTTTTGGCAAACAAAATGGTAAGGAATAATATTCATATGGTAATTGTGTGTGTATACTGGTCATTTTAACAGCTTTAACTTCGATATTTTGTGCTTTCTTAAACTCTACAGGAGCCACTCCAGGAACGTAAAATCCATCGCAAAAGATAATAAGACTACCAAGGAATAACCAGCATTGAAAAGGAACCTGAAAATCGAACATACAATAATTATAATGAGCCGCGAATAAAGTTTCTTGTATTATACAGTCTTAGATACTATTATCGTTCTTACTTTAAACATATTTAATATCATCGAACTATAAAATTTTACATAAATAAAACTTCTAAACATTAACTAAATCAAATCGACATAACACCACAGTTTGACTGAGTCTGAGTGAGTCTGACTGACTGAGTCATAGAGTAACTTATAATATAATTGGTCTGAGTACGAGTACACTGAGCTCGCTAGAGAGTACTATATTCCTTGACTCTGAGTGAGCCGAGTTGATTTGAAAGATGGACTAACACGGAATACAGACCAATGCGATGGCATATATAACATAGAGTAACTTATTATATACTGAGGCATATAATAAGTTACTCTATGGTCTACCTATGGCATGGGCTGGCTACTGGCTAATGGCTTTGGAGAAGAGGAACGAGCATTTGTATTTCAATATTTTCAATTTCGTTTTGTGTCAAATTTAATTTAATTCATGTTTTGTAATTTTGTGCACGTTTAAAGTTAATTCCTTCAAGTTTCCGCTAAATTCAGGATAGTTTCAGTAAAACTTTCTACTGGTACACGTTGAAAGTATAGATAACTTTTGTGATACTTGTTTGTTTGGTTGAGTAGTTAGTTTAAATTTATAGAATTTTAACTAGTCAACAACATGGTTCAGGTTAGTTAAACTATATACTTATTACAAGACGTGTATAAATAATTATAATCTTAGTATGTTTAAATTTCTTCTACTTAATTTTATTGAGAGTTTTACAACACATTTGAAGCAAAAATGAGGTTACGTTTAGTGTTACATTACCCAAAATCTTATTTTCAGGCTTCAGACGAGGTAGAGCAACCAGATTTACTACAAGCTGTTAAATTAATAAAGGAAATGAATACAAATGCCCAACAAGTTTCACAACTGGTGGATGGTATGTTGATTCGTGTAAAAAGTGGTGAGATGTCAACAGATAAAGGCCTCGGTTTCCTTGAAATGAAATATCAGATGCTTCTAAATTACCTTATCAATTTGACCTATATTGTGCTGAGAAAGTGCTCTGGTGAGAAACTCGAGTCAGACCCATCAATAGATAGACTTATAGAAATAAGAACAGTTCTCGAAAAGATACGCCCCATAGATTCTAAATTGAAATATCAAATTGATAAACTAGTAAAGACAGCTGTAGTAGGTACATCCACAGAAGATGACCCGAACTCTTACCGCGCCAATCCTTCAAATTTAATAAGTAAAATTGATGATGAGGAAGAGTCAACTGAAGGTTCTGAAAATGAGGGGCAAGATGGCAAAAAGGAAAAAGCAACTAAATCCAATGTCTATGTTCCTCCAAAATTAGCAGCAGTTCATTTCGAAGAAAACAGATCTAGAATAGACAGCGAGAAGAAAAACAAAGAGAGATCTAAGAAACAATTCCTCAACTCTAGTGTAATGCGTGAACTTCGCGAGGAATACTCGGAGGCACCGATAGAATTAAGTACGGGCAACCTCGCTAAAAACACTGTATCAAAATATGAACAGGAAAAAACTGAATATGAAGAGAATTACCTTACACGTTTGCCTGTGACCAAAGCCGAGAAAAAGGGTAGAAGAAAACTAACAACCGTAGGTATGTTGGCGGATGAAATCACGGGTACGCGTGGAAGTAATAATTCCTCAAAGAAGCGTAAGTTGAAAACAAAGAAAGGCAAGGGCTTCAAGAGGAGGCGTACATAATAATAATTTTTTTTACTTGTAACCATCATTTTCTGTTCATTTAAATTTGAATAGTTGCAAGTTATTATTATTGCATTTTTTACCTAATTGTATTTTTATGAAGGCTAGTTTTCAATTCAACAAAATGTTATTAACAGAAGAGATTTGTTTCCAGAAAACCTATCGAATCATTTTCCTAAAATTCATTAGTGTATAGAAAAATATAGGAAAGCATATTTATTAAAGATATTGTGTAACTAAAATAATAAATTGAATTGGTAAATATGAACAGGGTAATTTTCCATTTGTTTGTTATTGTTTCTGTCATTTCCAATAATAATAATAGATTTATTAGTATGTACAACACAAATACATTTAAAAAAAAAAATCTACATTCTCTTTTTCATATTCTCTTTCAGTTTTATACATTTGGTCATTTTCTTACATTTCTTTAGAAAGAATGGGTTTACCTTTGTTTTAATATTATTATTGTCATGATTACATCATTGAACTTTTTACCACTCAATGTTCTATGAACCTAGTCTTCAGTAATTCATCATTAAATTAGTTTTACTACTTGTTTTAATGTACTTGTTTGAATTTTTTGTGTTGTTCGTTGAATGTGTTACTCATCTTTTTGGTTTTTTTTTTGTATTAAGTATTATGTTATTTTGGGGTTAAAATACCAATAAGAATATTTGTTCAGAAAAATATAATTTATTTTCCATTGGAAAGTATAACATTAAAACGTGTTACTAATATTGGTTGATTTATACATTCCTAGAGCCATGTAATAATGGATTTTTTCTTCATTAGTTACTCCATTAAAAAGGTATTTTCATCAAAACAATGTAAAAAGTCTCAAAATTACATAATAAAAAATTTAATAACTTCTGAAGATTAAAAAAAACTGGTATCTGCATACCTAGTTGTTCTAGACAAAATAGTGCCCAATATATTATTATGAATGTACCTATTTAAGATGCCTATTTACATATTTGTTTTTATAATGTTGATCATGATGACATCTCATAGTTTTACGACATATTTTTACTTATCAGCTAAATAAAGTCTGACAACGATTATCAAAAACAGTTACAATGCCTATGTAAAGTCAGGGTACGAAAACCTTCGCCAGTTTTCAAATTCATTCCTTTATCAAAATCGTAGACTCTTAATACCTTTTGAAACTAAAGCACAAAGCAGACAACTGACATACGTTTGAAATGAAATTTTGGCATGGAGAATGTTACTAGGTATGCAAATTCGTCTAAAACTTTGTCTCACTAGAGCTTATATGTATACAAACGCACTACTTTTTGTTTTTTTTTTTCAAAAAGACCCAGTAGTTATGATTTTACAGACATTTAATGTTCTCTTAAATATCGAGACCTCTAGCAGGCGCTGGGCGCCGCGTGACGTCACATTCCAACGGTCGCGTCGGTTCGCTCCAATATGGGAGCGCGCGGACTGACCAAAAGATCGTTTGATTATGACGTCACTGCTCCGAGCGCAGGCCCGTGACATCTGCGTCGCTATCTCATTTTCACAGGTATTTATTATTTTCAATAGAGAATACGAAGAGTTAAAAATTAAAATTAGTGAACATTCTCCATTGCCCTGGTGCAAGCAAATTTCGACTTTGAGGTGACGAACCTTTTCTTACCCCGACTGTACTATAGCTCCATTTAATTTATCTATCAAAATATTGTATTCGTAGTAAATTAGTAACTTCTTCTTTGAGACGTGTTCAAAATGTTGTTTTAATTAAATGTATTTTTGTATGATTTCTATTACTATATGAATAAAAAATGAATAACTTAATTTTTGTTTTGATCTTCATCTAAACGTTTTTTCAAAGTAGGAAAGTCTTGTAGACAAGTGGCCGGATTGAATGACTGGTAACGGAATAGTCTCATCTGACGAATGTGTCCTATTGGGGTGTGTGTGTCTAAACATTGGTAATCTCCTCGAGGCGGTGCTGTACCGTGATTGTGAGTCAAATGTGAACGGATCACACGGTTTAGTAACCACGGAGGAGACGACAGCGTTATCTGTGTAACACAAAATGTTTTAAAATATCATTCATGCGTATAATAACAATTTATAATATAACTAGCTGGTGCTCGCGACTTCGTCCGCGTAGAAAAGTATAGAACGCCATCTACCGTATTTTGAATAGATGGCGCTATCTCCCGGGCCAAGCTGCTAGTATTTACTTTTAGATTTCCCGTAGAAATGAAGCATTTTCCCGCGGTAAAAAGTATCCTATATTCATCACGAATAATGTCGGCTTCTAATAGTAAAAGAAACAAATCTTTCCTCTTTATAATATTAGTATAGATAAGTTGAAAAAAATACCTACTAACATTGTTTTAAGTACACGTTAAGAGCAATTTTAAGTCCCGACGCAAAAAAGGGGTGTTATAGGTAAGTTTGACCCTGTCTGCTATGGAATCGTAGCTCCAAAAAGTATAGTTCATCATTTTTGGAGCTATTTTTGCTTGAAAGCTGTCATGCGCGAGATGGTTCATGACATGATATATAGTTAATGAAGATCATCACCAAATTTCCTGGTTGACGAAGGGAATTCACTAATTTCCACAGGTTCGATGAAATTTGGTATATTCTTACTACGGTTGATCATTATAGGTGTCATACGGGCGTTCTTACAAGTCAAATTTCGGTTCTTTATTGTTTGACTATTTATAAAAGGTTACGATTATAAAGTACTAACTGGTTTAAACACCGACGGATAAGGATTCCTGTAGTCGTCTTGTTGTGTCGTAAGATAGTCGGCTACACCGAAGTCTGGTGGAAGTTGTGCTAGGTCTGCACTTTTCATCAATTTGTTCCTTCCTGGTGTACTGAAACATTTATGGGTATTCAAATATTAAAATGTTTGTGCTCACTTGAGGTAACCGCAACTATGGAGTTTTGCATATTATAAACTATAATTCTACTATAAAACCGCGCGAAATGAACCACCAATGCCATCTATTGAAACTTGTATCTATAGACATAAGTAGGTACCTACCTAATTTAAATAAGCGTTTTTATTTCATAACGCCAAAACTTTTATTAAGGTTGGTACCGAATCGCTGTCTGCCGCCGCGTCTGTCTGTCTGTTCGCGATAAACTCAAAAAACTACTGCACCGATAATGGATAGAGTGGTTCTCGAGGAAGGTTTTACAATAGTATATAAATTACAATTTACAAAGTTACATAGGCGAAGTCGCGGGCAGCAGCTAGTATGAAATAAAACTGAGGATCAAATAACAGTCTCTTACAATTGGTAAAAAACTTCATAGTTTCTCCTTTCAACATCAATTTGCAATAGAACAACACACAGTATCTATCTAATATTCAATACTTAGTTTAATATGTTAGTACCTAAGTTCGCATATAATATGCGAACTTTCCATAGGGCTAAGACCTGGGTAGGTATGCAAAATGAATGTACCTAACCAGGTAACGGATATGCAGCCGTTAAGGAATACTTACTAAGATGCTCCTACTAAAATTTCTTAAAAAAAATTCTCCATACACGCAAACTACAACTTTGAAAAAAATCATTTTCACAATTGACCACGCCGGGAATTGAAACCGGGGCTCCTGAGACGTTAGGGAATTATCCTTACCACATACCAAATGGGCTCTTTGGTATGTGGTAAGGATAATTCCTTACTATTATTATAACTAAATCTAAACTACTTATAACAGACAGTATAGTATAGTATCCGAGTACCTAATATAACCACTTACTCGGTGCAAGGGTAAGATGTGAAATTAACAAGAGGCTTGAAGGCATATACTGGATCGGTTTTAGTGAACACTTGGGCCAACATGAATCTCGTCTCTGTCATCTTTACGCCTTGGTCTTCGGAACCCCAACGGGAGTACGTACTTACGTGGTTGCTCAAACCATCACGGTAGACATAATTGTCCTTTTTCTCCGCATGTGTCGCGAAATCCCAATTTTCAACTTTGACCTTAGATCCGTATGTGTTCTTAGAAAATAAAATTTGTGGAGGCTTTTTTGCCATAGGATTTTTAGTTCGCATTTTGTAACGAGCTTGTTCTTAATCGTATGATATATCTAAAACGCTATTTGTTGTTAACTAAGCTAAACTTGATAGAATGGATATTTTATACCAAAAGTGACAGTCTATGTGACATATGTGACAAATAAAGGAAATTATACTGTAATTAAGCTCGTCAGTTTTTAAATGCAGTCAAGTCAGTTACTACTGTAAAGTAGGCCACAGCCATATACGGCCTACTTCTTTGGTCTGGAAATGCATCCACCACGATCCGAGAATCCGTGAAACTACAGGGAAATATTTTTTGCTCGTGGTAGGGCTTTATCCTGCTTTAAGCCTGCGTATAACAAAGACGAACCCCATGGTACCATGAGGTTAACAATTTTTAACAAAATACGTATGTAGTTGAGTAACAAACTCATTCTATTTCTATGCAACAGTAGTAGTGATACTGTTAATTAAAAACAATAAAATAACGATTCTAAAAATACATCTATTCTTAGAAAGGCCTCTCTTTTGAAGTGGTGTTTTTTTTTTTAAATAGTAAAATACCAAAATTTGTGTTTACTTTTTACGTGGTTTGTGGGGTCAAGAAGGTCAAGAAAGTTGGCGAGTACGTCAACGCTCGTAGGTAGACATTCTTAATAATTCTTGTTAGGTAGGTATATATAGGTAGGTCACCTAATTGTTTAAAAGCCAATATGATGCTTAAAATAAAAATCGTTGTGTTCAAATAAACAAATTTATTCAAAGAAACCTATTCATTATCTATACAGCGCCAAATTTCTCGCGCCAACGTAACTCTTCATCTTTAACACGAATACTTTCCACGACGCAAGTAATGAATGCTTCGAAGAACTCCAGAAATGTAATTTCTATGTCCAAGTTCATGACTTTATTACTTCCATATATTTGAGGGAAAATGTGTGAAAACACATTAATAATTTTTTTGCTTGTTAAATTACCAAAATTAAATAACTTCAAATCAACATTATCTTCGTGCGTAACAGTGTCCGGAAGTGTTTCGTCGACATCTAAATATAAGAAAAAATCCTTACGTTAATTATTATTAAAACAATATTGTTTAAAAATTAGTCATATTAATTACTTGTTAAACCGTCACATGGGTAATATTTTCATGCGAATTTCATTGCATCAAATTTCAAGGAATAAGTTTTAATTATGAAGGTACCTAACCTACATTGCACTTTATACATAGGTACACTAAATGGTGCCCGCGACTTCGTCCGCGTTGAAAATTATATACTAAAACCTTCCCCGAGAACCACTCTATCCATTGGTGAAAACAGTATGAAAATCGGTGCAGTAGTTTTTGAGTTTATCGCGAACAAACAGACAGACAGACACGGCGGAGGACTTTGTTTTATTATAATATGTAAAGAATTGGTCGTAATAAATGGATAGTCGTTATATAGAATTCTTTATAGAAACCGAATCGTTGCCTGTTTTTTTTGTGGTGACACGTTTGTTTTAATTAGTAATGCAAATATATCATTCAATTTGACTTCTCACAAAGTAGGTGTGGGTAATGATGTAGGACTTCGAAGATATCAAGTTTTCTTGGTAGAAATTATACTCTGAAAGTTTTCCTTGGGGAGCGTTCAAGTATTACGTAACGCAATTTGGGGGGGGAGGGGGTCTCGTAAAAGGTTACGGCGCGTTACAGGGGCGGGAGGGGGTTTCGAACAACGCGTTACGTAATATTGTTTTTTTATTTAATTAAAAAAAACTAGGGAAGAGTTTTATTTATTATTACCGCAAACGCGATTAAAACAATAACAAAAGTATTTTAGCGACTTTCCGGTACTTTGGCCAACATAATTGTGACTTTTTAGGTAAATATGGTCACTTGATTGTTACGTAACGTTTGGGGACGGGTAGGGGGGGTACAGAAAAGTGTTACAGTGCGTTACATGGGGGGGAGGGCTAAAAAATCGTTGAAAATTGCGTTACGTAATACTTGAACGCCCCCATGACTATTAGAGCTAGCAATCATAATTTAACTCTACACATAATATCGATCGACAAACACTAGTGTAGGCTTTAGGGAAACTTCTCTGCCCTGTCAAAAGCTGAGCGTTCGAGCCAAAAGCCTATACCACGCTAATATTACACTTATGTAATGCCTAAGGATACGAAAGCTAACCTCTTACGAAGGTCATTTCATCTCCAAAAACAAATGCATTACGTCCAGTAATCAGTAGATCGTCTGGAGTCTCTAGTAACGGTGGTTGGGGGTTTATTATATCGTGCGGTTGTCGACGTGTAGCGCATAGAAAATCACGGATAGTGTGAGGCTCACCAATGCTACGGTACAGCGCGTATACCGCTTTTAACGGCACTACGGTTCCGTAACCATTTACTAAGTGACCTGAAATATTAAAATGAATGTAATACACGAAAATTTCTATGTATTAAATATATAAGTCGCAAATTTAACATAAATTTGCTATAGTTTATTAGGTGATATGCCTAGTTTAAAGTGCTTTAAATTAAACATCTAAATAGTTAGTTGTGCGTTTCATTGAAATGGTTAAATAATTTCAATCAACGAAAATCGGCCGAAGATATCCTTTTATTAAAACGCTACGACAGATACTTACCCTAATACGATGAAAAAAATCATTTTGATAATCTTAGTTGAGTGAAAGATAATAAACGAGAAAGAATTTTTTTGACTTGTGGATATTTTAACAAAAATTACTTTGTATACCTATGCATAAATTTTATTTTTTTATATTGATGCCTATTTAATAATATTCCTTCTATGTAGATAACTCTTAGTTTTTATAACTATTCTTTTATTTCCTTTTTAATAGTTACCTTTACGACAACCAGCACCTGGAAGTAAATCACTTTCCATAAAAATTCTAAACGCGTTTGCCACAATCGTGTCTGGTTTGGGTCCAGGAAATTCCCTCTTAGCATATATCTTACTTGCTACCGATATAATACTGTGTAAGAATTGCCAAAAATAAATTTTCTCAAACGGATCGTGAGGCTTTCTGGCTAGCCAGTCACGGTTTCTATAGAACACATTATCAATTTCAACAAGGGTTAGACCTTTATCGTGAATTTTACAGTCATAGTACATTTGCCAAAGATATAATCGTATCAAAACGGGAGTAAAGTATATGTCTTCAGTGTTACATGTTGTTGCATATTTATAGTAAATATCCTTCAAATCAGTTTCATAACATTTCAACGCTTTAGTTAAAGATGTCTCCTCAAATATAATAAAATCTTCAGCATTTAAATCTGATGGTGTATTAGACCATTCCTTTTTGGTCTCAATATCAGATACACTTTGAGATTTATTATTTCTTAAAAATTCTTCAATTATACTATTGCGTATTTCTACTTGCTTGTCAATATTGTTTATTGCTTCATTTATATGAAACAGTAGTCCTACTGTGTCGTCGCAAATGTCAAACGAGAATGGTTCCAGTGATTGTTTGTAATCAACATTGTCAAATTCAGAAGTAAGTGAGCCAATGTTATCATCAACAAATAAATTTCTATCTCTAAGTATGAGTCCGTTGTTGGTGACAAGTTTACCGGCGCCGTGTTTTTTATTATTTTTATATTCTCCCTTGTAATGCGAACCCAGACTATAGCCAAAATTCAATAAGCCACAACCGTTACGTTGACCTTTCTCCCAGTAGCCTCTGTACATATTTATTGAAGGTAACGACATTGTGTTATTGTAACATGAATTCCATATATAAATCCCATAGTCCGACATAACACCATTTTTCCATTGGCCCCTGTAAAACTATATGCACAATCATTGTTTAAGTCAACTGAAAATATCTCATTAAGTACATTTTACAGTAGTTTATTTGCAAATTTCAATTGCTGCTTACGTCATGATTAGGCCAAATCATGAGCCCCTTTCCTTCTCTCACATATCTGTTCCATTCACCTTTATAACCACTCGAAGCGCAATATTCTCGTGTCCCAAAACCATGGCGGACATTCTGTGGAATAAAAAAGATATCTAGGCTATATTTTTCATACAGACAAACCTTAATTTAAGGGGATAAGCTAGCACTAGCACTAGATTTCGTTGGAATTAATATCGTAAATTATGTATTATTAACATTTTGATATATGTTCAAATGTATTTGATGCTAGTGTCGAAGATTCATAATTATTTGTATAAGTTAATAAGTTTTGCAATATTTTATTTTGTTTACAATGGAGACTATTTTATTTAATAAGCAATACAAATCAATGCATTTGAGCAATCATAACGAATTCTGCATGAATCAGTGCTAGTCCCCAAAGTAATTGAAGAAAATGGATTTTATTACATGAGTCCAGTCACCGTCGTATGAATTTTTGAAGGTCTTCGAGTAGTGGATGACTCCCTCACCATGCTTAGTACCGCAAAACCAACCACCAGCATAGCAACGTTGCCTGCGAGAATCAACATAGAGTCCATGACCATGCCGTATGTTACCCAAGAAATCACCTTGGTACCAACTATCGTCTTTCCATTGAATCGAGCCTGTACCATTTATCTCATTATCTTTGAATTGACCCTAAAACAAATATTTTTTACCTATAGTAAAATTGGCACAGTTTCAATTATAGTTACTAAACTATTGCAATTAGTTACCAAATATACTGTTCCGTCAGCCCACTGGAAACGGCCCTCACCGTTCATGCATTTCATCGAAATATTACCTTCATATAGATTGCCATTACGAAAATGTATAATGGCACGCTCATCCTGCCACGACCACAACGACTGTGGTAACGTTTCGTTCTGAAAATGCATAAGTGCTCATTAAATATTAATAGGAACCAACCGTTGCAGTAAATACCTATGTGTATCCACCTATTCAAACTGTTTAGCATCTATGTGTGTAGGTAATATTGCTTAGGATCTAAAGTAAAATTGACCAGTATTCAGTACCTACCTTGTGCTGTAAACATGAATGACTATTGTATGAATAGCAAATTGTTTGTCAAAATATTTCTTTCACTATTTTGCGTCATATTGAAAATATTCATAAATAGAAACTATTTTATTAGGTTTGAAAGCCCTTACCTGTCCTATATCTTCTTCAGACACCCTAGATCGGCTTCTTTTGGCTTTAGATGACGGTTTTGCTAAAAAAACACATTTAGGCGGTTTATATATTTTTAAAAAAATATAAGTAAATAGTATAACTGAATAAAAGATTTATGGCATTATTGTGCATACTTGAACCTGGAGCTTTCTTTTTAAACTTTGACAGTGTCGTTTCACTCGTCGTCCTCAAGTCTAGGGCCGGCAATACTTCTTCTTTCTTTTGCGGTACTATAGTGTTCCATGACAAAACGATACTGTCTAACATAGATTCAAATAAGGCTGTTACTACTAATTTTCTCACTGGGCCTTTAAGTCGTGACGTATTGCTCAATAATGCGGATTCGCTATTTAGTCGAACAGTGGATTGACCTCGGGTGGTGGACAATTCTTCATAGTCGCGCCTATCGTCCTTGCTCCTATTCGGCACTACGACTGAACTCTCTCGCCTCGTTACAGTCCGTTGAGAATCAAGATAATACATTTTCAATAAAAAAAATACCAAAATATTCATTAAAATTCAGTAAAAAATTTATACATAAATCTTGCTCGACAGTCTTATTGACATTGACAAAATTTGAAATTGACGCATCCCTATGAAAAAAAATCATATAAAAATATAATCTAGTGAAACCGGCGAAGGGAAAAAACATATATATTAATTTATTTGCTCCTTCTTTGCCTTTACAAAAATTCAGTCTGTTAACAATAAGTATGTCTGTTAACCCAACTAAGCAATGGTTGTATCGTAGACGATTTCTGCTTGGTAAATATTATAAAACCTTACTACCCCTATATATAAACGGATGAAGGAACCTACCAAATGTGTCCTTTCAAACAGAGTTTATATTATTTCGATGTTTCAAATTAGTAGCAACTGCAAGACTGATCTTCTACGAACTAGAAACTAAGTTTGGTAATTAATTAGGTAAATGCATTAAAAAACGCAAAAATGTACAATTTGATTTATTTTAAAAACAAATTTCACCTTATTTTTAACTTTTCCATGGTGTCTGTCTGGGTGGAAATGGTGTTTACCCAACCTCTTCATAATGTCCAAAGAGTCTGTAAATCCGCGGTTTGCACTTGAACCTATTAATTAAATATTTGATATTATTGTCTAGAAGCGTTCCTAGTGAAATCATTTTATAATATGCTAGCGACCCGCTCCCGGCTTCGCCCGCGTCCGATCGCTACCAAACTTCACAGGATTACCTACCCGCTGGAGTATATAATCTGAAGATTGTCTGAAAGTTTCATCAAAATCGGTTCAGCGGTTTTGGAGTCCATAGGGAACATACATACACACATTGCCTTTTATATATACTTAGATAGATTACTATAGTATATCATTGAGATAGATTTAAGAGATGAGAAAAGATACATACCCCATTTCCATAAACTAGGAGGATTGAAATGTTGCCAAATATTGTGATTATGTTTAGAATCGGCTTTTATAGGTTCCATATCACGACTTTCTAATACATTTGCCGCTACAGTTTTATATTTTGCGAATAAACTTAGAAAATATAATAATAATACAGTATAAATCTCGATACCCTGAAATACAAGTTAAGTAAGTATGATAACACTTCTATTAGTACATTTTTTGGGTGAAATGATTGTAAGATCAGAATTTATAAATTGATTATATTTTACATTCGACGTTTATTTAAGAGTTTATATTAACAAATATCGTTATATTTAATTGTTAATTAAAAGAAATAAAGTTTTTAATATCACAAGTCCATGCTTTAATATAATAATAAGTAAATCTATACTATTACAATAAAGCTGTCGAGTTTGTTTGATTGTATGCGCTAATCTCAGGAACTACGGGTTCGAATTGAAAAAATATTTTTGTGTTTGATAGTCCATTTATCGAGAAAGGCTATAGGCTAATAAATATATAATAAAATTATTTTTACAAGCTTCGAGGTTTAACCTTACCTTAAATGCCATCGTTTGTCGAATTACAAAAAAATCCAATTAAAAATATTGGGTGAATTATTCCTTATGACAAACATAGTCATTTAAAATTTACAAATTAATTACATCACTGTTACGACTTACAATATGAAAGGCTCAAATGAATTAAAAACATAATTGCCTTGCTTAAATAAACTCTGGGTATTTGGAACGGATATTTCACGTGTTAGGAAACTCGGTAGTGGTAAGTATGTCTGTGTGTAGTCGAACGTTTGTAATAAAATTTTACGAGTGATTGGTTGGTTGAAACAACTATGTATTTTAAATAGAAATAGACATAAAAAGTTAAATGAATCTATACCAATATATACAGCTGAAGAGATTGTTTGTTTGTATGCGCTAATCTCAGGAACTGGTTCGAATTGAAAAAATATTTTTGCGTTGGATAGCCCATATTTTATCAAGGAAAGCAGGCTATAGAGAATGCGGACGAAGTCGCGGGCACCAGCTAGTCAGCTATTTGAATCTTTTTTTATTATTTTTAATGAACAACATACGTCTCTAATTGGCGCGAAACATTAGAGAAGAAATGGGGTTATAATGTTAATTAAAAACAAAAAATATTTTTTAAATCCACTTTATTAATTAAAATAGTTTAACAATACATAACAATTTACTTAAAATATTTAATTATATTGTATCTAACAATTGTATTTAATTTCGTTTTATCACTTACTTGTTGTAAAGAGAATGTATTTATTTTTCCTTATGATAATATAAGAAAATACCTTCAGTTTATTTAAGTACACCTTTTTGGTTTTTATTTACAATTAGAATCCTACGTACTATTTGACTAAAAATATTGCACACCTTCGATTGTAGTTCAATCCGGAAAAATATCTAAAGCCTTTGATAAAGGATACAAATAGATTCTGGGTTGCTTCATTAAAAGTGGCATAGTAGAAAATATCACCGCACTCACAGCTTGAGGTGATATTTCAAATTAGTTGCACAAAGTTGTCCTTAAGGTTACGACTTGAATTATTATTACTAAAATGAGTCATGCAACATTTATATTATTTTATCGGAAATTAACGAGAGAAAGTGATAGCATGTATAAAAAAAAAACAGTAGACACTTTTTCGCAGTGATTTTGTTTAAGACCTTGAATCTAGTGTATCCTTTATCAAAGTCTAAAGCACTATATTGATGATCAGGTTAAGTACATATATTAAAATATCTGGGGCACTTCATTTTCCAAAGACTACGCATAAAACGCTTTATAAATGCCTTTTTTATATTATTTTAAAACTACAAATTCAGAAAACACTGAAAAAATTGAATAAAATTATTTATTAATCAATATAATAATGTATCACGTAAAAGTTACAGTAAATTAAAGTTTTATAATAAAAATATTGATAATCACAATAGATTGTTTATTGGTCCAAGCGGCGACCGTCGTAATGGGTGGTGAACCAGAAAAAGTAAAAAAATGGACTTTATATATTTTTGGATTGGATATTAAATAAGGAACCAAACGATCTGGCGACCTGTAACTTGTTAAATTGTTTTTATTTTTTTTTTGGAATATTTTTTTTCCCTAATTTTGATCAAGATCTGATCTTGATTTTTGATCGGTCTTGATCTGGATCGGGAGTTTTGCCAGCAGATCTGGAGGTAGGCCGGGCTGGCCGCGTCGCGGCGTCCGGACGCCTAATCCCGCGGGAGAAGAAGAAGCTGAGACGGTTGGAATGGCAGCGTGCAGTTGACGAATGACAAGAGCGATGGGAAAGCGAGGAAAACGGACGAAAGTTGTATCGTTTCTTCCCGAGCGTGGCGGCTCGACTCCGGGCAACCTGGGTCGAACCGGACTATGAAGTTTCGCAGATCCGCACCGGCTTAGGAAACGGCCACGACGCGGAAATCTCGTTTCCACGACGGCGAACTACTGAAGGCTTGTGAACTTCGCGCACCAATGGCATCGCAGGAGGAGCGGTAGAGAACGAGGGGGAGAATGAGCAATTGGTTGTGGCGTGATTTTCCGCCCCAGAAAAAGGAGAGGGACGAAAGGGACACATTAACGACAAAGAATTTGTACTTATTTCGGCCTTTATGACTAGACTGTCGATAAGGCCATGGGTTGGTGGTGGGTCCAGTGGCCGTGCCGTGGCTAATGGAAAACCGCCCAATATCTTCTCAAACAACTGATGACGCTGAATCCACATCACACAATAATGATTTGTCAAACATGTATCCATAATGAACCTTAACAGGCAACTCGGGTACAGCAGAATTTGGAAAATAGGTATTTGAAGAAAGTATTGCCATCGCGCTGCGCCCGAACGACAAGCTGTCTATGTGTGTGTGAATGTGGTGTGAATAGTTTGTGTTTGTGTGCATAGCGTAGGCGTAGGGGCCTACACCAACACCTACTACCACACCCGCGCGTCGCGCCTTATCGGCGTTTTGATTTCATATTTCAACTTACTCGCTCATATTAGTATTTGTTGATGGACTTGATTCTGATTTGCTTTACTGTTTGGACTCGGCTTGTGAACCAGATTTTGAGTAATTATTTTCACTACTAGAGAAAAATCGTAGTGTAACAGTTCAGCCTTGCGACTGGATAAACAAATAATTATATTATCAAAATTAATAATTTTCATCCGAGTCACTAAACAGGATGCACTCAAGGGAAAGACAAATATTCGAAAAAAAAACTACTCTCTGTTTTTGTGTCAATTTACCAAGAATATATCCTATTTTCATTGTATTCTTTGGGGAAGCATGTTATATGTTATAGTTCTCACGAGTTTTGTGTTTAAATCTTAATGTAATTTACACTTATAGTTTAATTACTTAATAGTTATTATATATACTACCTGGTGCCTTTCTGGTATCCCAGACAACGTGTATGTAAAATTTAATGGTGATCGGTTCAGTAGTTTTTGCATGAAAGCGTAATAAACAAACAAACAAACAAACAAACCAACTCACATTCACATTTATAATATTAGTAAGGATATACATATATTTATACATATATAATTTTATTAGATAAAAAATAAATAAAAAATATTTATATCTTTATTATTCTGATTTTTTGACGACATTACTATAATAATAATAATAATAATAATAATAAATTTCTTTAATCGGGTTACTTGGACCCAAAGTGTTAGTATTACATCTTACAAAAGCTATAGTTAGTAAATACATAAAAATAGAAACAATGAATTACACATAATATACTATTCTCATTTGAAACGCATAGTATATTGATACTTCACTTTCCTATTAAGTATATCTGTTTAAGTATATACATTTTCTATTAAGTATAGAGCTATCCCACAAAATTTTACAAAATTTTATCCATCTTGACACACGTTTAGGCATTTGTATATTTGTAGCCACAATTCTACATAATATATGTGTACTTATTATTACAATTTACTGTAACACAAATCTTAAACTTACAATTGTATATTTAAATATTTGTAAATTTTTCCGGAAAAAACATTTGTAATATTATGTAAAGTTTTGTGATCAATAAATTGTAGACTTGTCGATACAATTTAATTTCCACTACAAATTTGTTACTTGTATATTTTGTGGTACGCACCTATTACAAACTTGTAACTTGACACTTGTAAAATTGTGATTGTAAGTTTTGTGGGATAGGGACCTGAGCTACAAGAAACAACTAAGATAAAAACTGATAACTGTTTAATAAATATCGATATCGATAAACAACTCTAGAGTATCGATAACATTATCGATAAATACCACTTCCTTAGTTATATACGTATTAGTCTGAACCCCCCTCACCTCCAACCTTCCCCCGTATTGTGCGATAGGGACAAATGCAGCTCAGACCGATTATACCTACAAAATTTTTGACTAAATCGAGGTTTCGTATTCCCCAGTTTTCTTCTCTAAAAATTGAGCCTATCGAATAATTTTTACACAAATATTTTCAAGAAGAACTAATCTATGCCCCTGTCATTTGTTTTTATCTTAAAAATTATTCAAATTTGTTTTATAGTCGTCTGATTCGGGTGAAATAAAAGGGCAATTAATTACGATTTTTGAGAAGTCATATTTTCTTATGTAATTAGTTGGTGCAAAAAAATAAATAAGAGGGGCATAGCTTTAGCAGACCTAGATTTTATGACAAAAAATTTTTGCTCTAGAAGCATTATCCAGGGTGAAAACAGGGGAATACATTTGTATGGAAAAACGCTCCTAGCGTTACCCCTTAAGTTAATAAATTTTCTTAGAATCATTACCTATGATTATTTGCTATAATATTTGTGTGCATCGGAATGGCTAATAGATGATTTCTTTAATGTTTGATTTTGTTAGTGGTTTATCACTTCACTTATCCTTCAAGTTTGATAAAGATAATGCAAAGACAATTTTGTTCTTCTCGAAGACAAAGATATTCCAGATCGCTTGTGTAGTTTAGCATTTGACGAAATGTCCTTGACCCCTCAGGTCCACTATAATGCTCAGAAAGATACTCTCGAAAGATTCGCAAATAATAAGTAAAACCGATTTGTCTTTTTATGGTGAAAGGTCTAAACAAAATTTTAAACAACCTATCGCTAACTATTTTACAAGCGGACTTAATCGTTTCGAACTGAAAAAAATATATAATTAAAACTGTTGTGAGCCTTGCTCAAGCCTCTGGTCTTATTATGTTGTATATTCACATATTTTATTCTCAATATTATTTACATGTCAGAATTATTTTTTTATTTTTATGGCAACTGGTAATAGAAATGTCACTAACAATTGCAAATGGACATGTATTGCCCATTGAAGGTGTTGGTGACATTTCTATTACCAGTTGCCATAAAAATAAAAAAATAATTCTGACATGTAAATAATATTGAGAATAAAATATGTGAATATATTATTAATGTTATATACACTCCTACTATAGATATGTGGGCTGATGTGCTTACTAAGCCATTGGCGCGCATTAAGCATCTGAATTGTATAAAAGGAATGGGTTTATGTATATAATTTAATTTTGTTTACGGGAGAGTATATGTTGTAGTAACTAATGTATATAATTTATTTTGATTAGCCAGTTATTACAACATATTATTATTAATACAGTATGTGACCAGAGCTCAGTCAATGTTAGTGCTATAACAGAATTGGTTAACGAGCCTGTAGTAGTATATCTGCGAAAAGTGAAAAAGTGGCAGGGTGACTTTTTTAAAGTTGATGGTAAAAAGATCATTCCTCTGCACGATGCTATCCATTTAATAAAGGGATTTAGAAATAGTTTGCTGACAAAGGACATGATATATAACACTAAAAACGAACAAAAAAATGTCAAATATTTCCAAAAACTTTACTAACAAACTTTTTCAGATTTTACAATAAATATGGCATACCTGGGCGTTGTAGGTTGTATAGACTGTACCCACGTAACTATAGTCCGGCCTACAATAAATGAGGAACATTTCTTTTGTCGGAAACATTATCATTCTCTGAATGTTCAATTGGTATGTTCATTAAGAAGTTTTCTAAGATATTATTTTTTAAAACAAAATTTAAAAAAAAATAGCTTTACTGTTTTACAAAAAAAAAATTCAAAATGTAACGTGGCACTCATAACATACTAGGTTTTTGACTATTGTACTAGATTATCTCTCTTATATCACATTATTATTTGTTATAGGTATGTGATGCAAATATGCAAATATTAAGTGTAGATGCAAGTTATGGTGGTGCTAGTCACGATTCGTTCATATGGAACAATCATCCTTTAAAAACGCATTTGGAGGTTCTAAGCAACACAGAAAATACTCGGTTTCTTGGTAAATAAATAAACAGATTATTTTTACTAAATTTTTCAATATATTTTTCCATCAGTTGTAAACATTTGAAATTGTTATAATTACAGGTGATGCTGGATATTCATTACGCAGATTTATGATGACCCCTATATTAAATGCAGCACCAAACTCTCCAGAAGCACACTACACAAACTTACATGTCCGGGCTAGGAATGTTATCGAACGCACAATTGGGCTTCTTAAAGCACGGTTTCGATGCTTACTCGTCCACAGGGTGTTAGTTACACACTATTCACCAGAAGTAGCAGGTTCTATTGTAAATGCTTGTGTTATATTACACAACATCTGCAATAGAGCAAATACTCCTATAGAACCACTCGGCAATGAAGAGCTTGTCCAAGAGAACCAATTTCAGCCGAATAACATTGATGAGCAGCCTCATAGGAATAATAGGGCACTGCAACAAGGTTTTGCTGCCCGGAATGACCTTGTTAATCTGGTGTGGGAAAGGCAAAACTTGCGATTCTGAAAAATAAATGATTTATTTTTATAGAATATCAATATTGTATAAATAAATATAAATAATTTATAATTTAGATATTTTAGTTTTATTTTAGCCATTTGACAGATACAAAGTAATAAATTATACACAATATTTTTTTTTAATGTCAGTGTTGACAGACAGCTATCGACTTTATGAGGCGATGGTTTAGGTATAACATAGATTTTAGATAATAGATACCTTTCAATCCTTTGCAGTGTTTGCGATATTGCTCCATTGTTTGAGATATCCTCTCAACTTTTCAACGTTCAACGGTTTAAAAAACCGTCAGTCACTGTCTCACTGACAAGTGTAAATACGTTCTAAAACTGGACAAGTGAACATAGAAGTCGCGCGAAGATATGGCATTTTTGGTCAATTTTTACATTAACAATATTAACTTGGAACTTATTTTAATGTCTCAACAACTATTCTTTGTTATTGCTATAGGAAACTATTTTAAATAGAAAAAAAATATGATATCGCTTTTGTAACATAGAAATAAATAGGTTTCAGAACATACCAAATACGATATGCTGTCATACTTAGCACTCTGTGGCATTATTTAGTAGGGAATAGACAATTGTGCAAATATCATTCGTTCACGGCAGGAATAAAACAATATTGTTTTGTGGACGTCATGGTACGAATTTGAGTATTGCTACTTTAAGCTTGAAACAAAACTTCCTTAAAACATGATAGTTTACTAAAAGTTCATGGTACGGGCCCTGATATGGAGACGGTGGTGCCCGTCGACAGTGAGACAGTAAGAGTTGTGATGATATCTTTAGAAGGCAAAATAAAAGAAAACATTGGGTATATTTTCACTTGGAACATTTGAAACATTAATGGTTGAACTTAGAAGTAACGAATCAAAGTTCTTCAATTATTTTCGAGCACGGGCCGGGCGAACGGGGGACAGAATACCGGCACAAACTCGTTCACATTACTCCGGTCCGGTGGTTCTACAGGCACTTCGTAGTGAATAAACGCTCGGTAAAAGTGCCGGGCTCAGCAAAAATGTCGGACTCGGGATAATGTGAGTAGCTTTATATAAATTGTACAGCCACTAGCCCTTCCGGCAGTTTTACCGGCCCGGCAATAGTGGGAACCCGGCCTAAAGGTGACTGTAAACATTCAGTGGCTTTTCTCATGTGGCTTCACCGCCGCACCGAAGAACCATCCACGACTTCCGTGAAATGTTACTGGAAGAAATCAACCCTTTCAAGTAAGATCTAATTTCAGATTAAGTTAATATTATTTTTTTTACATTAAGGTCGACAGACAGGCTGACGGTCCACTTGATGGTAGGTGGCTACCGTCGCCTATAACACAAGCAACGCCATAAGTGCTGCAAATGCGCTGCCGACCATAGAAGGATTAAGGGTAAGGGATAAGGATGGGATGGGGTCACCGAAACACAACAGCACATATGCTATTTCACGGTGGTATTCTGTAAGGTGGTGGTTACTGCCGCCAGACGGGCTTGCGAAACGCAGTGTGCCTTACCACTACTATTGTTTTTATGGAAAGATATGGAAAGTTTACGTAAAGAAAACGATCTTCTAGATCTGGAAAGTTTACGTAAAGAAAATGATCTTCTTGATCTGGAAAGTTTACGTAAAGACTTCTAGATCTGGAAAGTTTACGTAAAGAAAACGATCTTTTAGATCTGGAAAAACTTAAAAAAACTTCAGGCATAACATCGAAAATTTTGTAAAAATATTACGAAACCCGAATAAATTCTTAACGCAAACCAAGAAAATGGCGGCAGAAGTAGTGATGGTGGCAAAGTGAATATACCTAAAATTCCCGAACCAACATCACTTTTAAAAAACCTAATATCAGGCTCACATTCATCCTCAAAGCATTTCTTGAATCATTCAAGACAATATATGTAATAAATACACTAAGAAGATATACAATAAGAAGAAAGGACTTGGATGATAGAATACCATATGAGATTAACAAATGTGTTTGGCAAACGCCATAGAACTAATAACGTCCTTGAATCGTGTTACTCCAAAATGAACAAATATGTTGAAATAGACCACAGTGACCCTCACTAGATTAATACGCACCTTAAAAGTAAATTGAGAACTAAAAGAAGAACTAAATATATTCGTGTATTGCCCGTGGTCCACCTAATTGCCGTACCACTTTCCATGTATTAAAAATAAATTTCTTTCACTGACATAATATATTATAGATTTTGTTTATAATGTTAAACGCAAGTTATGATTACATTATAAATTAATATGTCTCATAAAGTATCGAAAAAAGTTTTTGTAAGCAGAAAAGGCGGTGCAGTGTCGCTTTTAAATTTTACAAAGTGAAAATTTTAAAGAATGGCATGGAATTACGGCACGTACCCATTATAGGAAAAATAAATGCACTATAAACGTAATGCAGGTAAGATCCCTCCCTCAACCCTCCCCCCTCTTTATTTGGCTACCCCCTCCCCCCAAACATCAGCTGGAGTGTTTCGGGAACCAAAAACCCGAGTTTGGGTTCTGGTTAAACGCACAGAGGCTTAGGTTAGTTAAGTTAGCATAAGTTAATTGGAAGGTTTTATCAGACTTGTTAGGCTAGTTGCCTCAACTAGTACTAGTAGTAGTTAAGTTATTAAGTACTGTTTTAACACTATTGACGGAGCCCATTTACAGCTCAAAATCTTTAAATTTAAATTTGACTTATTATAAATACTATTATAATATTATATTATTATTATTAATACTATGACTTTGTAAATTATTTTATTGTGAAATTTTATCGTGTATACAGACAGAGCCCATTTACAGCTCATTTGTATTTTAATTTTGACTCCACATTTATTTTATTGACATTTAAAGCCGAAAACCCAGTCAACGTCTAAAAACAAAGAGCTTTTTAATTGTGATCTCATGCAATTTAAGATGATAAAAGGAAGTTCCTATATTGCTTAATTCTATTTATTTTTTTCAGTGTTCCTTAACAGACCGCTTTGCCCTGCTTTCCTCTACATACATCTACACCCTTTTTTTAATATCCATTCATATCTTCAGGTATCAGCTTTAGAAGGTGGAAATACATGTTGCCTAGCAATAATTATAAATACTGTGGTAGTTTTATTTCCATAATAATAGTAAGGATTTCGCTTATATTAATTACTTTAGCCCACAAAAGTCTAAATAATTAAAGTTATTGAATGAATCGTGTCAGTTTAGTTTGCAAACGTCACACTTTGCTTATTTACTACAATATTATATGTATTTAGCAACATCTACCTTATCGGGATTGCTTATCTAATCATGTAATTGTAATTACATTGTAATTGATTAGGCACAATATTCCTTCAATTTAAAAAAAACTGCCATCGAGTTTGTAAATTTCGATGCATCATCGATAGACAACACGTTTGTTGTCTATCGATGATCATAGACATCGAGAGACGGAATGAGCTTTCATTGTCCACACTATAGTGCTATAGTATAGGTAAATACGGACAGACAAGTGTGAGAGAGACGAAGAGATCGTGTGGCCAGATAGTTGTCTTTTTCTAGAATTTTGATTGGTCCTCGAAGTTACTACAGATGTACAGGAAAGAGAAGAGTTATTGGCCGCACGATCGCCTTTTCTTTCTAGAGAGTGGTCAATTTTGTGCGGGTATTTGTTGCTCAGTCCATTCCATACTCTATGTCTACTACGCTACGGTATCAATTGAGGATGTGATCGAGTGGCAGCGCATGGTTTCCGGGTCGGAAGCGAACGGTGTTAATGGACATGTCTGACCTGAAGTTGTCGACGAAGCTGGCCCGGCGGCGGTGCAAGTGAGGCGCGAGTTGCACGAGGTGAACGGGGTGAACGGGGTGAAAGGGGTGAACGGCGTGAACGGGGTGCGAGGGTGCAAGGCGCGGACGAGACGCAGGCGGCGCGTGCCGCAGCCAGGGTCACGACTCGTGCAGTAGCCGCTGGTAGTGGGGGAATATCTCGTAGGGCGGCACGTGCAGACCGAACTCGAGCGCCACCAGCACAGCGAACTCGAACCGCATCAGGTCCTTCCTGTTTAATCTGAACGTGTTCTCCGTACGCTGAAAATTACCAACGCATTTACATTCAGGAATTTGCACATTGTACAATCGGCCGCATAATCAAAATATTTATTTATCAATTAGGTTTCTACAAGAAACTCTTTTGATCGTCATTATAAATTTAAATTTACCAGGGTTTCGGAAAAAAGTCAAGATGACGATCCTGAGAAGAAACCCCGAAAGAAACTCAGGATATAAGTCGATTAACACTCAGGAAACTCATAAGTCGATTAACACATACAAAAGTGCAAAACAACTGAACACTCAACTTACTTACTTACTGAAGCTTTTTACGATCGTTTGTACGTGAAGTTTATTTTGTTCTCTAATCGTGAAAACGACTTATGGCGCGTTGAGTGTTCAGTTGTTTTGCACTTTTGAACGGGTTAATCGACTTTTGCGGCCGACTGTACCTAACTTTCCGTCAGTAAAAATCAATTTCGTATTTTTTCTAGATTAAAGGTGCCCTATGTTTTTTCTTGTGACAATGTGTATTCAAAATTTCACGATGATTGGTTGAGCAGTTAAGGCGTGAAGAGGTAACAGACAGACAGACTTACTTTCACATTTATAATATTAAGTATGGAAGTATGGATTTTTTTATAGAGCCTGAAACTAGGAACGAGTTTATCTTTTATAAATTAAAAATTAAAAACTTACTTCAATCAAAGTTTTCAACATTTCTCCTTTGACATCATTCAGTTTGGCGGACAGCAGCAGACAGGCCCCAGCGCATAGCTTTCTATTATCCTTGTTGATGAGGTTTGCAAGGATCAACTTCTCAAAGTACACGTAGGCTTGAGCGACAGACAGCAGATCGACTCCGCTGTTTTCTTGTTTGGCTATTTTGCGCATCTCCTTCTTAAGGCTGGAATGAGATATTATATAACTATTATTAATTAGCTCAGAAAAGTCTAAAAACTTGGTCAAACCAAAACATATTTATTTATACACTAGCTGGCGCCCGCGGCTTCGTCCGCGTTGAAAAAGAAAAAAGTAGCCTATCCTGTGTCTTGTACGTCTAAATGTTTATCTACCAAGTTATGGAGGAACATACATACATACAATACCTACACTTACAGATTTATTTTTAGTATTAATGATTGATTGATGATATATTGATAATAAAAGAGAACGTTAAACTATCAGATTAATCAGGTAACTTGTTACAATATTATAAAGTTGTGCAAGCAAAAGTCTAGATCTCGCCTTATTTTAATTTAATCACTGACTTCTATGAGTGGCTCGATCTCTCATCAGCTAATCGTACCTATGTAAGTTACAATGTAAATTATTATCAATAACATATTATAACTTACCTTCTCAATTTACTAAGAGTAAGTTTGATGTGTGGAAACTTTTCTCTGAACTTGTCATTCAACTCTTTCTTGAGGTCCTGAGGGCGCACGTAGTCAATAATTGATGTCATGTACGACGTGAAAGTTAGCAATGTTCTATGTTTGCCGGCTATCAACTCGGGATCGTCCAACAAGTTGGGGCAGTATTCTGCCTGTAAACAAGAAATTATATACTTAGTGAGAAACAAACATACCAACTTTCGCATTTATAATAATAATCAGATTAATATCCATATTTATTAACTATTTACATCTATGTGAATTATATATTATATATCTACACTAATATTATAAAGAGGAAAGATTTGATTGTTTGTTTGTATAGAATAGGCTCCGAAACTACTGGACCGATTTGAAAAATTATTTTACCATTAGAAGCCAACATTATCTGTGATGAACATAGACTACATTTTACCGCGGGAAAATGCTTCATTCCTACGGGAAATTTTGTACGTGTATTTCCATGGTTTCACAGACACGAATGTTATTATATTTTATAAAATTACGCGGACGAAGTCGCGTGCAACAGCTAGTATTACATATAATATTATAAATGTGAATGTGTTTGTATGCTTGTTACGCTTTCACGCAAAAACTACTGAACCGATCACCATGAAATGTTGCATACACGTTGTCTGGGACACTAGAAAGGATATAGGGCACCTTTCATCGTTCAACGCGGACGAATATTAATAGGTTTAGTACATACATATTTTTGCGAAAGAAGTGCTCCATCCTCCCAGTCGAAAATTTTATTATCTACAGAGGTGTGCGGCGGTGAAGTGGCAATTGTCATTGTCGTTCTTTGAGATGACTCGTAAGAGAAACACCTAGAATGTGTTATTTTACGAATAATAATTTCCATTACTGTGGAAAATTTTGAAATTACATGCAAACTGTTGTTATTGGATTACATGCAAGCATGTGATAAATAGATAGATAGAAATACATTTTTTTTAAATCTTTTTACTATATATTCATGTAAGTAAAGTAAAATAGAAAAGAATTCGTCAGGGTTATTTCGACCATGCACACAAGTGAATCAGTAAACAGTCTCCATTATTGACCCATACCAATTGGAAATATATTGGAATTACTAATATTCTAAAATACATTATGGAATGTTAAAACTATCAAAACTTTTATTGAAGCCAATGAATGTTTAAACTGTTTTTAGTCCCCATTTTCAAAACTTTATACTGCAAGTTGTAGTAAGGGCTGGATAATAGTTAATCATTCGTAAACAATAATTTCCTTAGTGTATGCTTTGTGATGTCGTATTAATATTACTTTTTGTTCGTCACATTACAGTAACCCCCAACGTTCTCAAGTTGTCATGCCAACGGCCCACTCTCTCTTGAACCATTTAAGTATCAACTATTAGAAGCTCTAGCATATAAAATTAAATATGATGAACCCATATATTTGCCACCAAATTTGCCAAATACAAGTTTTATAAGGAGTGCAGTAGGTATACACTTTTCTAATAACAAATAAAATATATATAAAATTTCAAAAGGCAGAGCTACAAAGCGTTTTAAACCCATTAATGCATTGCTCAAGAAGGTGATTAGGTTTGTTTTTTTTTACCATTTTTTATCCTTGTGTCTCGTCAATAACTTTGTCCTGCAATTTAAATGTTAGGAATGAAATGAATGTGAAGTATGAATGAATTTTCCAAATGATTCTGATTGACAGTGATGTGATGTGCTCCATTATGACTTATTCTGTTTACAGCTCCAAACCAAAACCGAGGTTGGCGATGTGATTTATTTACGAAAATAAATTATTAATTCACTATTTCAACATAAAAATGGTCTCATGAATAATACAATGCAGGTAACCAATCAATATTAAAAAACACTTATTATTCGAATACTTAAATATCCATATTTAAGTATATTTAATACAACAGTTTTAGGCAAATGTTGCTGGAGCCAAAAGCACATGGACTACACAAACAAAAATAAAACAATTATTAAGAATAAGAATTTTTGAATAGAAAATTTAGATACCTAATACAAGTCAACAGATCACATGCACAGTGAACATTTAAAATATTCAACATTAATATATTATGTGATATTATATGTATTGAATTATAATACCTGGCAATAACATGAGGATGGCGGTTCATTGTTTTCAAATCACTTTCGATAAATTTCTTGTGGTGATCTTTTGTGAAATTTTTAGATGGCACAAGCAACTTGGAATAAGAAATATCTTGACCATTCTCTTCCTTCTCTAGGCCCAAAAGGTCAAATGGGTCGACACCATTGTCAGTTATAGAAGAGAGAGGCCTTGGACCAGAAGTATTACGCCTCCGTATTCCATCTTTTCTCAAATCAGGCCTGCAAAATGTATAAAAATCAAAACTTACTGGAGTCTCTTGTACCCAATTATCATTTCGAGTGCTACGAAATAACGTAAAAACATTTTTAAAAACAATTAATTAATCAAAATTAATTTACATTAAAATCACTATGACAATAATATGTAGTTAAAATAAAGTTTAACATATTTGAATTTCATATATACATTATAAACTATTCAAAATGCAATATTTTTTTTTTCTCTTCTTGTAACCAGACTTTTCTAAAAGACAGATTTTTTATGACTATCATCGCACAGCTAAAAATACTAAGTCTAGTTATACTAATAAACATGAGTTTATTTTAAAATGTCAATCATCTGCCAAGAAAGGATTTTTGAAAATTTCAACTCCGTGTGAAGCCAGGAGAGAGTAGCTATAACTAGTAATAGTAAGTTTATTATGAAATATAATATGCATAGTATTAGATTGTTCAAATTAACATTGTATGAGAACAGATAATTTTCAAGATAATTATACAACAAATGCAATACATACCTTGCTCCTTTAACAGTTTTAGTGTATGCTATTGTACTAAATATGAGACAAGGAACTCCCTGTGATGGTGCGATTGCAAGTCTTTCATCTTTAAATGAAACTCCTTTCGTTGGACGAATCAATTGAACTTCTTTATTTAAAATATGGCCCTCCAGTAAACCACTTGTACGCAATCTACCTATAAAGTTACAAAATTAACTTGCTACATTAAAGAAGAATGAAGAAGGAGGCAATATAGAATGCTTCCGCAATAACTAGATGAATAACTTCATTATCATTACACCTGTTGTTACTATGCTACCAATCATTAAATAATTTAGGAAATTAAAAATATGTAGCATTACAAAGTTAGTTACAAGAGCATAAATGTTTTGGGCAGCTCATCTAGATAGATGAGATCCTTATAGAAGATCATTTTAAAGTAACAGCATGTGTGCTGTCATGTCATGTTATGGTAGTAAGTAGCATGTATAAGCTGGAGCCCATTGCCCTGGTAGGAGATGAGTAAAGAACAAAATCCTAGTAGTTGTTTTTAACACTTGCCCCGTCTCCGCTTTAGTGGAGTCCAGGCTGTATTTTCAAATAGATATAAATAAGGCTCAGATTACTTAAAAAATTTATGAGTTTCCTAAAACAGCCTAGCCTTTACACGACCTAGTTAAAAATGTATTCTTACCATAGTTCAGGCTTTCTGTGCTGCTTTTATCATCTGTGTTAATTCCACTTAGAGAAGTTAGGTGTAATTTCCTTGCTTTAATTAGTGTGGGTTTATCTTTCAATGTTTCAGTGTTTACAGATGCACATCTAAAATCACAGAAATCATCATTTAATATCTAAAGAAGAGAGAAAATCTCATAAATCTAATCAACATCCAGTCAGGAGTTGATCTAAGCATCATTTTAGCATAGTAGAGGAATTAATAACACTTTTGCAGATTAAAATCATTTCCGAGACCAGTTTGAATTAAGAAATCCAATAATAATTTTTTCATATGTACATCAGTGAACTTGAATGCATGGAAGCATTTTTAGCGTGTCTCAATATGACGTGATGATGTACCTTGTTATTATAGCAGAGCATTACTCACCTTTCTCTAATAGACTGATTTGAAGTTCCCTTTACAGGAGTTACAGCTGTAGTGTACTCAGAATCGGAACTTAACGAATGATTGTCGCCGCCAACCCTGTGTGTGGGACTCGTATGCTGCAATTTATCTCCGTTGTTTTTGTTACCATGATTACAATTAGGCAAATCATTAGTCTTACTGTCGTCTTTTTCAATTGATTTACCCACGTCTTGGATTAATTCTGTATCTTTGAACGAACCATCCAAAGAAATGTTTGATAAAAATGTTATGGCAGCTAGACGTCTTCTTGCTTTATCATATTTATTTCTTTTATTAGACATTTTAATAGTTAAATTCGTTATTTGTCGCAAACCTCTTCTTTCTACTTTAAAAATAATTAATCAAAAATCAAAACATGGGATCTTTTCTTTTTCTTCTCTTCCCCATACCACAGAATATCAGAATTAAGGAGCGTAGATTCTCTTTGATCAGAATGAATACTATCTAATCTATATCTATATTATATATACTCAATGAATGCCATAGTCCATCAACATCATTAAAACTTAGTGATTATATACTCTTGAACTTCATTAAGATTATCCAACCAAACCACAAACTAAATAGTAGTAGATAAACCAAACCATGAATGTAGTCAATGTAGTAGAATCACTCACACCTTCGCAGAACAAATACCTTGGCGGTATGTGAGGCGATGAGGGTGATCTTGCGACGTGGTGAAACTACCTCTGCAATCTACAGCGATTCTATGGCCGCCCTCCAGACCATCGCGGCGAATAGTTGCTTGCACCCTCTGGCGGCGAAGGCTCGTAAAAATTTGAGAACAGCTTTTAGCCAAAATAAAATCGTTAAAATTTATTGGATAAAAGCCCACGCCGACCTAGAGGGTAACGAGCGGGCGGACCACTTAGCTAGGGAGGCGGCGCTGAAGTCAAAGACCAAGCCCAAGTACGACCTGTGTCCGGTCTCATTCGTCAAGCGAATCATACGCATGCGTTCGCTTGAGGAATGGGACTGCAGGTACGTGCTGGGTGACACAGCAGCAGTCACAAAACTGTTTTTCCCCACTGCTGCCGGGGCCTTCCGCACAATAAGAAAAATAGGTGTAAATAAAGTTTTAACACAGGTGTTCACGGGGCACGGTGGATTCTCCGAGTACTTGAATCGCTTCAAGTGCAAGGGTTTGTGCGCATCGTGCGTTTGTGACCCTAGTGTTGAGGAAACAGTCCCTCACCTGCTGACCGAGTGTCCGGTACATGATAGAGATAGGTTAGATCTGGAAGTAGTAATGGATATGGAAATTAAGGCAGAGAATTTATGTAAAATGATAACGAGCGACAAGAAGGACAAGTTCCTTAGCTACTATATTAAAATTGCGGAAAGGGTGATAGAGAGGAATAGTTTGTATATTGTAGTAGTGTAATAAATTGTGAATTGGTATTATTGGAATAATGTTTTAATGTATTAATTTTAATTTTAATGTTTACTATTTTATAATATTTTATCTGTAAATAATGTTTTTAATGTACAATTTTATATTTTAATGTTTTGTTATATTTTTGGAAATTTAATAATAAATATTCGTCGAATTTTTAATTACCCAATAACCAAAGCGCAAAAAGGACAAATAAAATTACATGCATAAATAGATAGTAGAGAATAGGCACAGACAGACGGGCATCCCACCCGTAGTGGGGTGAAAGAAAAGACGGATGAAAGAAAGACGAAGTATGTAGAATGAAAGTGCGAGAGGTAAGCAAGCGAGAACTGGTATGGAAGAAATAGATACCTATCTATTACCCCGCCACCACAGCACTACTCGCGATTCGCAAAGTTGGGCGAGAATACGTGAGTGTGGATGGGCACCTCGCCTTACTTCGAACGAGTGTTTAACATACTTCATACTTCGGTCAACTTTCCCGAATACTTCGTCGAGGAACTTCGCGAGTAGTGTGGTGGCGGGGTGACACTTTTCATAAATTAAATAGAGTTAAATGTTATGAAAAATAAAAATATCCTATCTACTTTAAATAATTTATAGTCTAGAACCGAAATTTCACAGCTTTTTATCGTTTGACATAAGATTATACTTAAGGAGCGTAGAGATAAGGAGAACAATCTTATATGGGTGTTAAACTAAAAAAGTGGCAAATAAAATCGTCGAATTGAGATGGCGCTGGTGTGTCTAGGGCAGTGATCTAAAGAGTTTGAGAGTATGAAATGAAACGGAGTGAAGTGCGCGCTGAGTTGAATTGTTTACTATCACTAGCTGCAACCAGCGCCATCAGTTCGTCGTCTTTCAACGGACACTTTTAATACACGGAGCTTGCGCTCCTTTACCTCTATTCTCCTTGATTAAGGAGCGTAGAGATAAGGAGAACAATCTTATATGGGTGTTAAACTAAAAAAGTGGCAAATAAAATCGTCGAATTGAGATGGCGCTGGTGTGTCTAGGGCAGTGATCTAAAGAGTTTGAGAGTATGAAATGAAACGGAGTGAAGTGCGCGCTGAGTTGAATTGTTTACTATCACTAGCTGCAACCAGCGCCATCAGTTCGTCGTCTTTCAACGGACACTTTTAATACACGGAGCTTGCGCTCCTTTACCTCTATTCTCCTTGTCCTTGATTATACTGCTGACCGATAGCTGACATTGACAACTAACATTAACAGTTGTTCAGTTTGAATGCGCTGTGGTTTTGTATGGTGAATCTGAATGTGAGAGTACTCGACGAATTGTGTTATTGTTTTTAATGTTTATAATAATTCTAAAACACTGTATCGATGGAGCCTAGCGTACCTGGGTCGTCTACATCGACGAGGGCGGCAAGGTTTATGATGGAAGGTGTAGGGGCTAGAGTTATTCGTGGTCCAGATTGGAAGTGGGGCAAACAGGTATTGTTTATTTTTCGTTTATTTATATTTTTTGATTTTTAATAAATACTAAAAGGAAACTAGTTAGTTATTAATTATAAACAACATTTCAGGATGGTGGAGAAGGACATGTGGGTACTGTGAGAAACTTCGAATCTCCCGAGGAAGTAGTTGTTGTATGGGACAATGGTACAGCAGCCAATTATAGATGTTCTGGAGCTTATGATCTACGTATATTAGATAGTGCGCCTACAGGTGTTAAACACGAGGGTACCATGTGTGATACTTGCCGCCAACAACCAATTTTCGGTAACGATATTTGTACAATTATTATACTGTATATATTCTTGTATTTTTGTTAGAATCAACAAGCCAGAGAGGGATTACAGCGGCCCTACTTGGCTTACATTTTCACATATAGAAAGAGGAACAAATGGGATAGATTTTTATGCTAGTATGTATATAAAAAGGCAAAACAGTTCAATATCTTTTGCTCTTCGGCTTGTCGACTAATTTTGTAATATATTTTTCTGATTAGTACTTATTGTTTCGTTTTAGAAAGAAAGAAAGAATAACATTTATTCATTGCACAAAGGACATTAACATGACAGATAACAAAATAAATGTGATATATAACAAAATAAACATTATTTGAAATCGTTATATTCCTTAAAAAATTCTATCTTTGTAATTATTATTGTTAAATTGAATATTAATTTCTAGTGATGAATATTGTTTAAAAAGTTATTTGGTGTTTTACAGGAATCAGGTGGAAATGTGCAGAGTGTAGTAACTATGACTTGTGTTCAGTATGTTATCATGGTGATAAGCATCACTTAAGACATAGATTTTATCGTATCAGTGCTCCTGGTGCCCAGCGGTGCCTTGTAGAACCCAGAAGGAAAAGCAAAAAACAAGCTGTTAGAGGAATATTTCCTGGTGCAAGAGTTGTTAGAGGAGTATGTATTATCAATAAATTATTTTATTCTAATGAAAACTGTAGTCCAATTAGAATTATGTCTATCATATAAATAGAATAGAATTATTATATAATAAAATTTTTGCTTCTATTTGTTACACTAGTTCTATTAAATTCTCTGTATAATTTAGGAAGTACTACATGTGCTTCTATTATTAAAATAAAATAAAATTTTCTTAAAACAAGTTTATTGGTAATTTCCAGGTTGATTGGCAGTGGGAAGATCAAGATGGTGGAAATGGTAGACGGGGTAAAGTCAATGAAGTACAAGACTGGTCTGCGGCTAGTCCTAGATCTGCTGCATATGTTGTTTGGGATAATGGGGCTAAAAATCTATATCGCGTTGGTTTTGAAGGAATGGCTGACTTGAAGGTTGGCTTAATTTTATATAGCTTTTAAAATTTTAAGGTCTTTTTACATAATATGTTTTCCTTGTAATCTATATTTCTATACTAATATTATATAGAGAGAAGATTTTGTATGTTTGTAATTTTGATAAAGGATACAATAGATTCAGGGTATCAAACAAAATCACTGCTAAAAAGTGTCCACTGGATTTTTTTATACATGCTATCACTTTCTCGTTAATTTCTGATAAAAAGATGAATAATGTACATTGTACATGTTGCATGACTGATTTGAACCTTAACATTTAGTAATAATGGTTCAAGTTGTAACACGTGTTTACTGTAAGGACAACTTTGTGCAAATAATTTGAAATATCACCTCAAGCTGTGAGTGCGGTGATATTCTACTATGCCACTTTTAGTGAAGCAACCCAGAATCTAGAGTATATCCTTTATCAAAGGTTTGTAATGAATAAACTCAAAAATTCTTTCACCCATAGAAGGCTACATTATCAGTGAGTAACATAGGCTATAATTTATAAAGTTACGCGGGCGAAGTCGCGTGCAACAGCTGGTCTACTATAATTAAGGATGCATTGATTTAACAATGTTTTTGGATAGGGATAGGTTTGATTTTGAAGTAATAAGAAAGTTCTCGAGTGGACATGACATACTGACATGCTCAGCATAGTGCGACGACCTAATAAGGGTAGAGGGATGACGTTGGATTCAGACTGCTTCTAATTGCTTCTATTACATTATATGGGGAAGGTCCTACAGCTTAAATGATGATACATAATGGCTGTGTTCTCTTATTCTCCATTACAGGTTGTAAATGATGTCAAAGGCCAAAATGTTTATAAAGAACATTTGCCATTACTGGGAGAATTAGGGCCAGGTCGTACAGGGCCTCATGGATTGCAAGTTGGTGACCAAGTGAGTATTTTTTATTTTGACCATATGAATCTATATATAGTGATATTATAAAGAGGTAAAGTTTTGTTTGTTTATTTATTTGTATACTAGGATTTAAAAAATTCATTCACCGATAATAGGGTTAAAATAGAATTTCAGGATAGACATAGGCTATATATTCCACTGCATTAGCCAGTAGAATATAGTATGTGCTGGCTTCAGTTTAAAAATCTTTGCCATCTATGTGCCGCATTGGGCAACATTACATAGATTTATTAGTAAAAGAATTGTATGATTTTACACTTTTCAAGTTATCCTTAGTTCATCCTTAGGTTTTTATTGGCAGTAAAGAAAAAATAAAAGTTAAGCTTAATGGCCATAATATGTAATTTGAATAATATTTCTATAGGTCAATGTGGATTTGGACTTGGAAATAGTCCAGTCTTTACAACACGGACACGGAGGGTGGACTGATGGCATGTTTGAATGTCTGGGGACTACAGGCACTGTAGTGGGAATCGACGAGGACCATGATATAGTTGTCACATATCCTAGTAGCAATCGGTGGACTTTCAACCCCGCTGTGTTGACGAAGGTATGGTTTTTCTTAAGACAATTTGTTTAGTGAGTTCATAGGTAGCTTACAAAAAAAAAAATTGTGTGTGTCAGCTCCGAGACGCACGACTGGAGTTTACTCCTTACGAACAATTAATAAATATGATTAAAACATATTAATATAATATATGTATTATGTTATATTATTATTATGTATTGAAGCATATTGTAGACTGTAACGCGTAACGTGTGACATGTGACATTTGATTTTACTCCCATAAATTTTCATACCAGGCTTATATATTATATGAAAATCGATTCTTAAGGAGGAAAATTTTGGGGGAACGCCTATGTCCAGCAGTGGACGTCCTGCGACTGAGATGATGATGATAAAACTCCAAAAATAGACTCTTTATTATAAATTCTTGATGGTGCTGATTCATAATGAGACTATTAAAATTTTCCACAGGCTTTTGAATGTCTGTAGACCTTTTTTCTTCCTACTTTGTAATCGTCAAAATCCAATAGGCTTGAGTCTAGTACAGTGTAAGGGTCATTACAGGTGTGCAGTGGCAACCTGAGTGCGTCGACGTCCGCGGGCGGGGCCGCAGGTGCGGCTGTGGGCGGAGCAGCGGCGGGTGGGTTCACGGTGGGAGACCTGGTGCAGGTGTGCGCCGACCAAGAGCGCGTCAAGGAGCTGCAGCGAGGCCACGGCGAGTGGGCAGAAGCGATGGCACCTGTACGTAATCCATTTGCTTTTTTCGCCCTCATACTTTTATACTTTTTTAATTATACTGTGGGTCCCTTTCACCAACTACAAGTAAAGTGTGGATTAGTTAGTTTTAGAAATAATTTTATGTCTCATACAATTATCCACTCGGTTTACCAAGTAGGCGATAGGTGAATATTTATTACTACTTTCTTTTTATTGTTTGGGACTTTTACGGCACAAATATATCTGTATCAACTCCATCATCCCCGGTTACCGGTGACTTTAAATCATAGTTAGCCTACTTGACAGATGGTGAATGAGGCCCTGTGTGATATTAATTCTCGGAACAACTGGTAAGAGATGATTGCTCGAGTCCAGAAACGTGGTATGTGCCTCTTACGTTACTTATAACGCCCGATTCTTTTTTTTTCAGACACTCGGCAAAATAGGTCGCGTGCAACAGATATATCACGACAATGATCTCAAAGTAGAAGTATGCAATACATCATGGACCTACAATCCGGATGCCGTTACAAAAGTGGCTTCGTCTGACGGCAGCATCCCTGGGAACTCATCAGGTGATCAATACGAATTATTGATACTTCAATACTGAAGACTACATTGCGAGCAACGGAGATACGCTTGCTCTTTTATCGTTGTATCAACGATAGCAGGGCGAACTCGTCGCGATACGCTCGCTCGTAAGGTGGCGCCTTATTGTTATGAATATTGTTACGCACAGGCGAACGTTTGTCGGCGTTGCTAAAGAAATTGTTCGAAACGCACGTGACCGGCGACGCGAACGAGGAGCTGGTGAAGGCAGCTGCGAATGGCGACGCGGCGCGCTGCGCGGACATACTGGCGCGCACGGATGCGCTCACCGCTGACGTCAACGGCGTCTTCGGCGGACACACCGCTTTGCAGGTACACTCTCGTGTACTTAATTCTATAGAAACCCCGGAACGTATTTCTGAAAATAGAATTTCCTTTAGGTACAAGTTTTGTGAACCATATTAATAAACATATTTAACCATTTTTTTTATGAACCTGTTAGCTTCAAATGGTAATCTGTCATCTATATAATATAGATAGACATAGCCTGTAACACATACAACAAAAGGTTACATACACACAAATGCAAACAAACTACGCCTCGCTTTATTATGTTTACTAGCGAAAATGCCGAATTGGGTAGTGAAAGTGTGTAAAAGTGTCTCAAAAATGAAATCACATTTCACACGTAAGTAAACTTCGAAACCAATATTTTTAATAAAAATTTTAACATAAAATGAGGTTATGGTTTAAAGTCAAAATTATTTGATGGCAGGTCATGGGTTCATTTAACATGTTTTTAGAAAAATGGCAAATTGATCCGTAAAGGTTCGCTATACCTAGAGTTATAACATTTGTTTTGACTGTTAGGCGGCCGCACAGAACGGATACGTGGACGTGATCCGCACGCTGGTGGGCGCGGGGGCGGACGCGGACGCGGAGGACCGCGACGGGGACCGCGCCGCGCACCACGCCGCGTTCGGCGACGAGCCGGCGGCGTTGCGCGCGCTCGCCGCTGCCGGCGCCGACCTTAACGCGCGCAACCGCCGCCGCCAGACGCCGCTGCACATCGCCGTCAACAAGGGTCATCTCGGCGTCGTGCGCACGCTGCTGCAGCTCGCCGTGCACCCCACGCTGCAGGTAAGACTATTCCTTAAGATACACCATAGACCGCGACCTTGTAACCGTTGCCTGTCGCCTAGCGACAGTGCACAACCGAAACTTCTAAATGTTCCTGCAGTTAGATATTCGGCAGTTATTGGAAGATTTAACGCACATGCCTCCGGAATAGAGGACAAAGGTCGACTCAATTTTTTACATCGCGAGCAGGAAAGATGAGTTAAGGAAGACTATTTCCAGATGACGTAGTAACTTGTTATTTGTCATCAAGGTATATTTTATAGGTAGTTTACAAAGGAAAATATCCAAAAGGGACAATGGATTAATATGGCTAAATAGAGTGTCCTAATTAATTGACCTGCGTCAAATTTTAGCATTAAATAATAACGAGGGTCAACTATCTTTGGTCGTTATTCACTGCGCAAATATAGCTAAAAAAAATCAAGATTGAAGATTGAAGTTCGCTTTTCCTTTATGGACGAAACACACGATTAGTCCATCGCGTCAAATGGATTGACGTAAAGCCAAAATTTGATCGTGTATGGTATTAACTGATGGCTTGATGTCAAACATTGGATTTCAAATCGCGCCGTTACGTCGCGTCAGCTGATCGTAAGTGTAGAAACCAAGGGATAGAATACATTTCTATCCTCCTAGGTACAAACACTACGCCGTGGCGTCATGCCGCGTTCCAAATCAGAGCTCATGTCAACGCCTCTCGACCCGGTCAAACGCACAAATGAAATGACAGAAAATTGGACTTACCATGTGTGGGCACACTGTTTGGCGTCGCTCCATTTGATTTAAGTCGTTTGGAGCCACGTCAAATGATTGATCGCGTATTTCGTCCATTAGGTTGTTTAATTAAATACGACCGACCGAACAATAGTGCCAACTAACAGTATGATCACATTACCGTGAACAGATGGATCGTATTACATCTAGAGATTACCGAAGAATCAAAATATTGTTCATTTGATCATTTCAGTGTTTCACGTGACAACGTCCTACCCTAAACAGCTAAGAGTGACTCGTGAGAAAATTATTTCACTTAGATGGAGTGTCCTTCTTCATCGTACTCAACGAACAAAATGTCTTTTTTTTTCAATTGTTTCCTTTTACCGTCCCATTATTTACATTAAAAAAAATGTTATTGAATTATCTGAAAATCAAACTCGCAAAATTCTTTAATCAAAAGCCAAACTTTGTTTAGGTATCGGTTAACTTCAAGAACACCAAGAAAAACAACAAGAACACCTGTGTGATAATATAGTATGAATAAATTCCTTTTATTATTATCCTAAATTATAATAGAGCAAGCCGTCGCGCGTCGCCGCGCCCGTGCGTCATTTTTATCTTCTATCGTTCTCGCAAACACCTCTCTGTTTTATCGTAGCGTAAGTTATTGCGCTATAAGTTAGTCAAGAAAGGCCATCTAATCTTTTTAACGGTAAATAGTATTTTAATATTTATGTTTAATCTAAAACTGAGTAGACGATTTAAATTAAAAGTTTTTGTTTTCAGAAGCGATAAAATTATTCAGTTTCTTTATTGAATGATGACAAAGGAATGTAGATTTTAGTTTTTCATCTCTATTGCGTAATTCAAAACTATAGGGAGATTCTCATGCACAGATCGTGGATTGGAAAACTCCCCGTGGATTTGATTGGATTGGATTAGGAAAATTAATATTACCAATAAAAATTATGGTTTGCTTCGTTCGAGGGCATCTAATAAATATATAAATGTACTAAACAGCGTGAACAACAAGATGATAAAATGTAACCTTTTTATTTTAAGAAAAGCTTCTTTAGTTACAAAAAAATAATACATTTTGAATTAGAATTGAAACATTACATAGCAAAGCTCCATTTAGTATTAGGGGTCGTTTGCGGGACGAACAAACGGACTAGCTAAACTCTAAACTTAAGGGATCTTTTAGTAACCCCTAATCGTAAAAGATAATTAGTTGTTAATGGCCCTTTACTAAGGTATTTTCTAAAATTTAAGAGCCCGTCGTTGAAAACGATCATTGAGGGATTTTATTTTGTCTTAACCATTATTTATTTTTAACTAAATGTGAAAAAGAAGACAATTTTCGTAACTAATCTTCGTAACTGAACAGTTTCCACAGTTATGTAATTAATAGTTTTTCATAACCGTGAGGTGGTGTTTTGCCTTTATATTTCACTTTTATAAACCTCTGAATTGTCTAAACTAGTAATAACATTTTTAATATTTCAATTATAAGGCAATGTAAACGGTGCCTATAAAATTAATATTCAGTGAATTTGTATGCTGATATGTTTGTTCGGAATTGCTACAAACAGCTGACCCGATTCAATCTGATACCAGAGACTCGATCAACTTTCCAACAAACTCCCAAGTACTTTGTTTAATCTCGATACGTTGAGTTGAAATTTCCCGATCTAGTTACTTGGCAAATTCTATTACTTACAGACTAACCGACTCCTCGAAATCAGTGAAATAGCTGTTACTGTCTAAATTGTAAAGTTTCGAAGACTGTTCTTTCTACACATTACATTTAGTTGCAAAGTTACAAGGACGTCTATTTACTTTAAAACGAATAAAATCATTTTATTTCTGCCTTTTAATGTGCGCTTATCTGCTCAGACATAATTATGTTATGTCTATGAATTTTCGTAATCATAAAAAAATCATATAATCATTTTCGTAGATTTGAAAAAAAAAATTTTCACGTGTGTGTTCAGTTTGCACAGTGTCTAGACTTTATTTCTGAAATTGATTAATAGATGGCGCGAGCGGTGCCACGCCCCGCCCAACAGTTAGGTACTAATAATACTAGCTGTTGCACGCGACTTAGTCCGCGTATCTCTATAAACTACAATGAAATTATAGACGCCGCGACTTTTATTTAACTTTAATACTTTTACTGTCGTAACTTCTAAACGAAAGGGGCGATTGGAATAATTTAAATAGGAATTTACAATGCACATGATCACCCTTGATTATGTATCTATTTACCTAGTTGGATAAGGATTAATATCATGTTACAAAACACGGGTAGAATCTTTCGATGATACACGTATTTGAACGACTAATTTCGTATTTAACCAAAAAAGTTAATTATTGTGACTTATAGTTTCGCGTCTACTATATTAACTATATGTATACTAGTTGACGTATAGTCTCGTTTTTTTGTTGGTAATGATGAGTACGTACTATAAACATGTACATTATCTTAAGTATCATCAAAACATCGATGATCATCAATAGTTTTCGCAGCGTACGCCAAAGAAAATGTAGCGTTCTTTGGGTGAAAGAATTTTTAATATCAGTTGTGGTTTTTAAAAATTTTAAATATAAACAAACATTATTATTATTATTATTAAGCCTTTATTGCTCGGCGCTGGGGGGTGGTGACGTCTCACTGTCAAGCATGGTTGAAGCCATGCTTGACAGTGAGACCACCTGGAGAGCAGTTGCCTCCTTCCGCGAATCTGTTATGTCGCAGAAGGAGGAAGCTGAGAGGGAGCGCGAGAAAGAGGCCGGTCTCGCCTCCCTCCGACGCAGACGGTTGGGCAGGAGAAGGCGGGCATACCTAGCCCGTCTTTAAATGTCCAAGGGGGACCTGCGCACATGGTTGGCTAACTGTGTGTGCCTGCACAAGGTTCCCCCGTCTGGGGATTGCCTGGGTGTCTCCGGGCAATCCTCCGTTGGCGTTAGCCTAGCCAGCAATGGCTAGGCTGCCCTGGGGTGGATCGGAGTTGTTGCCTCGGCAGAGCCCGGTCCACCCCGCTCAAAGGGCAAGGAGGCACCGGGGAGTTTTAGTGGGTAGGGGCCAGTTCTGCTGGTCGACCCCCACATACCCCTGCCGCCTAGCCAGCGGCAGGAAGTCAGTAAACGGATCTCTCCTCGTCAAAAAAAAAGAAGCCTTTATTGCTGACACTTAACTAAAAACAATTTAATATATACAACATATAAAAAATATCAAATATTAGTGTAAAAGTATAGATATAAGTACCGACTAACGGCTTTATCTATCTAGCAAACGTAGGATTTTGATGTTGGCTTTACTAGACACAGTCTCAACTATAATCTCCAACGAATCCAATGCAACAACGATACCCGAGACCCATGTCTCTCTCTCGGACTTTTAATCTAGACGAGTTGAGTTTCAGTCGGTAATGAGTGTAGCGACGCTCTCAGACATGCGGTCGCCGTAATTGCCAAACTTTAACGCATTCGAGGTCCTCGCCGCTTCTCCACTTGTCGCACGCCATTGTTCACATAGTAACGCGTGTGTCAGCCGCCTTTAACGGCTCAAAAGCCATTGTAAAATCGCATTAGAGGAGGCATTACTTTATAACCATCTGTCGGTCGAGGCGGCTTTCCATGTCTAATGAATTCACCCTTAATGAATTGACCCTTTTATTTGACATACCATAACACACATTATATAAAGACTGTTTGTATTAAAACTATAAGTTTTTATACATTATGTTAGGATTATGAAGCTATGTGATGAAGTGTTATGATTTCGTTAACATAGCAAAACGTAGGTATGTACCATTACTTTAATTTGTACAGTTTACTCAACTACATAATATGTTAAAATTAATTATCAAAATTGAATTAGATCTAGAATAATATTTGTTTATTTCTCTTCACTAAAGCCTATTGAAACTGTTTTGTAACATACTAAACTTGTATTCCCGCCTAGACAATAAAGACAGGGATTAGAAAATAAGTTTATCTCTAAAGTCAGAGTTTTTGACTTACATTATTAATCAATCATTGTATAAAGTTAAAATAATCTGAATATATTTTTCAACACCAAAATAAAGTTAGAAAGAACTTACATTACTTTGAATAAAATACCTACAGAGCGAAATTATTATTCCTTATAGAGATAAGAAATGTCTTCCGGTTGTGCTACTTTTGGGCTAATTTTCGTCGAAAAAATCTCTAAAAAAATCTCCGTCTATTGTTCTTGAAACAAAGTAGAAATCAGATAGTTGTAAGAGACTCGTCCCGTTTGTAAAAAGTAGATATATATGTACTGTATAACGGATTTTTTATTAGATATAAGTTTGACCTAAGTTTTTTTATTATATTTTCCTACATTAAATGGTCTTTCAATTTGACCTTAAAATTTCTTCGTCGTTTTAGAATTTTTATGTTCTTGACAGTAAAAGTATTTACGTAAACTATTTGTCGAAGAAAATGAATTTTATGGAGTTGTAAGCAGTAACTTTCATCACCGAAGAATATTCGGTGTAGTTAATGGAAAAAATTCACAGGACAGCAACTTTTTATAACACTAACTAGTTTATGAATCTATGCAAGCCCGAGCCGTACATTTAATGAATTCTTAGTATTTTTACATGCTTTTCATTGGTTCTTTACGGACAGTAACCACATCACAATCCACCTAGTATGTAAAGTGCGCGGACAAATACGGATATTTCTGTAATGCGGATAAAAAATTGCCTTCAATATAGCATAATATAGTGAACATAACTATATCACGATGGCGGTAAACTGTAGTGAAGGAAATAATAAATAGGTACCTAAACAATAATGTTTGGCAAAAGTGAGGAATTCGTAGAAAAAGTAATTAATATTTTATTGTGAATCGTTTGAGTACACTAATTTATGTATGAGGTGTTAACTGAAATAAGACTTCAGTAAACAATAGTATGAATATCAGGAGAGTATTTAATTTTATTAAATCCAAATCGAAATTACTTCATAATCTAATTTCGTTAATTAACAGACATATTCAGCGCAGAAACTTATCTCTTTAGAGCTTTGTTTAATGAAATAGCTATCCGGAAAGCTAGGCGCCGTATTGGAGCGCAATTGGGCGTAAAGCTATTTAAATCTGAATAGGGCATTGTGAAGACGCGTCGTCACCTTGATTCAGCGACGGCGTCGTCTCGTTCTTAATAAAGTTAAAGAGCCGTCGTCCGTGGACACCCACTTTGACGACCCTCGCTGCCTCCGGCCTCTCGCAGAGGCTTCCTTAACTAGCTAAATGTCTTCCGAAATCATATTCAAACGAAAATGTGTAAGCAACCATTTTCAAGTTAAACACGGATCAATACAAAGTAGGTATATACATTGAGGTTTATCATATTTCACTGGAAAAATGTCGTAGTAGATTTTGGTGTTGTTATTACGCTGCAAGGCAGGATAGTGTCAGAAGTCAACGGAGGTCGCCGTTACGTAAATATCGGCTGGGCGTGTCGTGTTGAGAATTGGACAGAATACTCGATGAGGGGAGGCGTATGTCCCATTCCATCTGTACATTCAAAAACGTTTCTAAATAAGTGTACGTTTCTTCACTAGGTATCAGTCCGCTGTACAATTATCCTTTAGAGGGGTAAATAATATTTATTACGTTCTCCCGACCGTAATAAATTAGGCAGTGACAAAAAGTCGGGACTGATTGCAAATCCCGAAGTGCTCGTCGGTCCCGGCGCTACGACGTCGGCGATGGTCAATATTGCTGGAATCCCTATTGAAATCTAATTTGCGTTAAACTTAAAGCGAGACTTTCAGTATCAAAGCTTTTCTTTGCCAGAGCTGCCGCTTTGATGACGTACTTATTTTATTTTATCGGAATAAATTTTCTGCAAGCATTTCCTAGCGCAAGTATTATTTGTCTTTGAACTTAATATAATAATATTATATCAAATCTTAATGTAGCCCTTTCCATACTAACACATTGAAATTCAATGAAATGAGCATCTATGAGGTTTTTTTTGCGGGTTTTGATTATAATTTCACAATATGCAATAAGCAGACAGTGTTTAAATTAATAACTTACATTTCAGCTACTGTCTTACAAAGAAGAAAGCTTCATTAGGTTCTTTAGCTTTCTTTAGTAGATAGAAGATTACAACTGATCCTAAATAAATTGTCTGATAGAGAATCAAGAGCCTCAACGTCACGAAAACGCTTCGGATTGAGAGGGTTTTTTAAAGATTAATTTAAAAAGAAAAGCGTATTTTTTATGACGAAGATTATCAGGCCATGTGATGGTAGGTGATTAGGGTGTTCGTTTATAAACGAAGCAACATCAGAATGATGTGTTCCTATTAGATATACCCATAGTGGAGGATAGAGAAATGGATTCTAGCATCATTTAACTCAACATGGTTTCACATTGGTATTCTGAAGAGTGTGGTCCTTACCCCCTGTTGAGCTGTCCAGTTTTTAATATTAATATAAAGTTATTGATTTTGGATTGGCCATTTGAATATAATATTTAACCTACTTAGTTTTAAAATTGCACATAAAAACTAAAGAAAATATTTTCGATAGCCTATTTATTTAAATGTTACGTTAGTTGAGCCGATTGCCCACCACAAAGGGGAAATTCACAGCCTTTCCATTTCTGCTTATGCGCCGATTTATATTCTGCGCCCACTTGCCGCCTAAGAAATCTCATGTCGGAGGTGCTCTTTCAATTTGAATCGGAACACTCGGATCGGGGAATAATGTATTTCGATATCGACCCTCCTCCGCTCCGAACGGATCCTCCTGTTTATCGCCGCTCTCATTTATTCGGGCGTCGTCGCGCCTTTATTTTTTCAACACAAACTCGGTGTCGCGTTGTTTATCCGCCGCGCGATACTATTAGCAGGGTCTTTGTTTTGAGACGCAGTGAGATTGCGTCGCTCTGACTAAAGGATAATTGAATTGTCACATAACACACTACTACACTTGTTCCCCTACGAGCTTCTCTGAACAAATATTCTTTTATTCTTAGACTTAAAAAAGTCTAAAACGCCTTCAATTTCAGATTTACCTTTCTCCTTTTTAGACATTATTTATTATTATTGAAATTGGAATAATACGAATCGAACACGCTTCAAGAAAACATTTATTGTCGCCTGGGCACAACGAAATGTCTGAACCAAGTTTCTCTATGCAAGTGTGTAGTCGAAAGGGTAAACCGCATTTCCTGTTGGTTGCCTTTCACGAACGATCGAATGGAAAATGTAACCTTAACCACACATTTTAGCAGTGCTATTTCGTCACATTGTTTATATTGTATTATATATTGTTTTTTTACACACATTTCTTACAAAATACTCTTTCAGACGTCAACAGTAATTATTTATTTTTATTATATAAAAATCGTCTAGACAGATTTACGATCCACTTTATGGTAGGTGTGCTATTTCTTACGACAATGACACAAATGCACAAATTACTGGGAAATGCAGCGTGCCCTGCCACTACTAATTAATTTAGATATTATAAAAATATCCGAACAAGTCAAAATTTCTCTACTTTATCCAGAAGACATATTATTTCGATTCTTATTCAGTAAATATGATAAGTCAACCCTTTTAGACTGGCAAGTCTGTTGTTCTGGGACAATTATTCACATTAGTTTAGTTTAAGTCGAAATTTCCATGTCCTCTTTCTTTAGTTAGTGTAAACTAAAGTGTAACGCGAACGTTCGTGGCTATCGCATTAAACATGCGAGACACAAAGCGGACATCCTACACGCCCCAAAACCCGCGCCCTATTTCTTCCATTCCAAGGACTATTCACGTCGTTTTGTTTGATAATCTGTTGTTGTTTCGCGTAGGCTACGCGGTATCCCTATGAGAATTATGCCAGTTCGCTAGGTACGTGTGCTGCATTTCTATAGGTTGGCATTATTTAAAAATATTTTCTACTAGCTTTACCCACGACTTCGTCGCACTTGGTTTTTGGAAAATCCCACAGAATCCTAACATTTTTCCAAGATAAAAGTATCCTGTATCCAGGTGCTCACCAATATATCAGTTAAAACCGCATTTAAATCGGCTTAGCCGTATCTGAGATTAGGGTGGACAAACGCACAGACATTCTATAAACTATTTTTTGAACTAGGTAACATAAGTGCAACGTGTATAAATCTTTTTTTTTTATATTTAATCTACAGATTCGGCTCGTTTGCGTTTTTATTATATGTATAGATTATTGTAAATAAACAGACGTCTTAGCGGCAGAAAGGTTGAAATAAATTACTTTTATTGACACCGCTGAATTGCACTTTTACTAGATGGTCGAGACATTATGTTAACACTTGAGCAATAAAACTTTCGAATGTTTTTACGATAAATGCCCCACGATGCGGATCGTCCATACGATTCATGAAGCCATTCCATTTTCGTTTATATGCCTATTTGTATTCTTTCTTCCTCCGCGGCTAGAGAAATCTCTATACAGAGATGCTCTTTCAATTTGAATCGAAACGGTCGAATTGGGGAATAATTTATTTGGGAGGCGACCTTATTCGGTACAGCTCGCAATGCTTAACGTTCTCTTTTTAATGTTGCCCCTTTCTTTCCCGTTTTTATCTAGATATATTTATTTATACTGTTTTGTCCTTAAAACAAATAGTGTTTTATTCAAATATTACATCGGTTGAGGAAATATGTCGTCAACAGTGCCACAGAGAAGTGATGCTGATAGAGACTAGAGAGGCTCGGGCTGCTGACATTGCATTAAAGGCAAAGCGAAGCGTGACCGTCTGCGCAATTGCCCGGCTCTGGCTTAGGTTTGTTCCTCTCTTCGACTCAAGCGTATTATTGAAATCTAATTTTCGTTAATCCCCTGAACGAGTGCAACGGCAAAGCGGTGTATCAATATTGTTGTTTGTTGTTGCCTAGTACGATTTTGTTCCGTTTCCGTATCCACTTAAGTTATATCGATATTGTAATTGGAAAACTGATTCGGTGAAATTTTGCAAAGAGATATCTTTTGTATGATATTCTTGTTAAGAGAAGTTTGTCGTTGGAACGCGTGGCCTTTTTCAGCATAGGCATTGACAGGCTATAGGAAATTATTGTTGGTTCTCTGTCGGCCAAATAACTCATCCAGTATTATGTAAATATGTGTTAGCATTAATTGATGAACAATAATCAATATTAGTTTCTTTTGTTTTGTAAGCATTGATTGATTTTAAAAATTAACCCAAAAAATTTTATTAATTACACTTAATCTTTTTGTAGAAAATTACAATTTTTCGGGTTTTTTATGTTGTAAATATGTACAATGTCGATTTTCATCAATTATTATTCAGTTAGCTTCTAGGTCGTCCTAGGGAACAGCACTTTTTTCTGAATGAAAGGTACCCTTTGTCTTTATTTGAAACCCCCCGATAAACCCCCTGTTTCGAAACGCCATGACTACTTAAGTGATCTCATGAACAAACATTAATTTCAATTCTCATTGATGTTTATGATTTTAAAAAATGTAATTATTTTTTTACAGATTTATGTTCGAAACTCGACTTTTCATAGAGCGTTACATACACCTCGCAGAGTAAAACAATATTAATTGTTTTCAAACTTCAAATATTTTTAGGTTTAGGTTTAGAAATATATTTATTCTCACAAAGAAATACAATTCACTTACGTGAGAACTTAAATAAATACTTAGATAACAAAATAATTCACATTGCAAGCAACATAGTAAAAAAAATAAAAAATTAATAACAAAAGTAAGAAAACATGAAGAAAACGCTTATAATTATATACTATACACCTACAAAACCCATAACAAATAAAATACATAATTTAAAAAATAAAATAAAAGTGGGTAGAATTTACAGAGAACAAAAATAAGCAGTAGTCAAACGAAACATTGATATACAACACTGGAAGGGACATCGTGTATTAGGAAATTATTATTATTTATTTAATTATTATTTTTAATGTACATGCATTGAATATCATTTTAGAAGGTATATTTTAATAAGTTTTTTGAAAATATTAGTAGATTTAGCATCTTTAATATTTTTTGGAAGTTTGTTATACAGCTGTGCACCCCCATAAAGTATACATTTCTTTCCATAATTAGTTCTAGGTATTCGCAATGTCAGTTTATCCGCATTTCTCAGTTTAATTTTTTGTACACTTCCCTTTTTTGTAAAACTAATATTTGTAAATATTTCTTTATTAAGTATTTTCCGAATTAATAGACAAGTAAAATATATATATGTATGATTGACATTCATTATTTTAGTCTCTTTGTAGATTTTGCTAGTAGGTGCCAAGAAATCATAGTGAAATAGTGATTTAATTAATTTATTTTGTGCAATTTGGATTAAATTTAGATTAGTTTTAGCAGCTGAACCCCAGATTTCAATTAGGTAGTCTATATGAGGCTTAATGAGCGTGTTATAAATAACATATCGCACTTGCTCAGGTAGACATCCCGCGATGGGTCGTATTGCTCCTGTTAGGGAAGATAATTTAGATCTAATTTTCTCGATATGCGGCTTCCAAGTAAGACTTTTATCCAAAATAAGGCCAAGGTATTTTTCTTTAACTACTTGATTTATAAATTTTGCATTTATTCGGAGGGGATCAAAAGGTGGAACTTTTTTGTTTTTGGCCGCAAATATTAGGTAATTAGTTTTTTCGATATTTATAGTCAATAAGTTGGTCTCAAACCACTCATTGAGCAAAGTGAGGTCATATTGTGCGTCTGCTATAATTTTAGTTATAGAATTATCAAAGTAGAATAGACTAGTGTCATCTGCATACAAAGTGATGTCCCCTTTTAAACCAATTTCATTAATATTTTTAATCTTCATTTAAAGATGAAATGTGGTTTTGTTTACGTATGACAAATGCTTAATTTACTGGCGGCATCTCTGCGTACCGTTCTAAGCGGTCTTGTGTTGCGGCCGTGAGGCTCCTACAGTCTGATTTATGTTATTTGCACGTAAAGCGGAATTAATGGCTTTATTACTCTTCCCTGTATGCTGATCTCGGATATCTGCGCTCGCATGCTTGTGCTGAACCCTCTAATATAAATATATTAGAGGGTTTTATATCAGTACGTTCCTTAAAGACACAAAATCATACATTGAACGAAATTGACAGCGCACAATGTAGTTTTTCGACTTTTGCGCGTTTTGTAACTGTAGGTTTCTAATAAGGTGTGAATGGTTTCATTAAAGAATGTCATAATTTTTGTTTGAGAAATGTCTCGTGTGGCGTTTCACATTTAAGAGTACCGGTGCCGCGCCACTGCGCAGGTGAAAAATTTCATCTCCGCCTCGTTGTGCCGCGAGCTTAGTGTTTTATCTCGGCTTAGCGTTACAAGGATTTGTGGCTCGCTAAGTAAGGTTTTATGTCCCCGGAACGCCTGCAACTTTGCTCCCATGATAAAAGTGTGTCCAATGCCTTCCGCGAATAATAATGTTTTTACACGGTGAAATATGTTATTATTCTCTAACGGATAATACGTCACTAAACAGATGTAGTGTTTGGGTTTCGCGTCGTAAATAAGTCATCTTTACATAAGTAGTATAAAGTAAAGTCGCTTCCCGATGTCCCTGTGTATATACGCTTAGATCTATTAAATTACGCATCGGATTTTAATGCGGTTATCACTAGTAGATACAACGTTAAACGAGGAATGATTTTGTAAGCCGAAAGCGGTTCGCTTAATATTAATCTATAGTACACTTAACGAACACGAGAGATAAACGTAAGTAGGGACCGAATAACAATTTGTCGTATGAATGCACCATGAGTTAAAGCGACTGCGTCTTTGCAGCAAGGTTTCCTGTGCACCTAACACTGCCGGAATCACGAGTCGTAAATAACGCGCCACGCTCTCTTCCCGTCGTCTGCTTTACGGAGCAAACCTTCAGATTTATTCCGAGTAGGTACTAATATAATATAGACTTTCACATTGTCAACGCAGAATGCCTTTGTTGTTGTGTTGAGTGAGATATACAAGACTCTGGAATGCATTAGCCGAATCCTTCCGTTGTGGATATGGAAATTTTTGCTTTGTTATGCGTAGCCTAGGGTTTTTTTTCCCTATTTTTCATTCGCTTGGTAAAATGCAAACGTTTTACAAAACCTGCATACAAAACTAGATCTAAGTTTTGTACCTAAAACGTTGCGTTAAAGCGATAGAATGGAATGCAGGCAACACGCCGTTCAGTGTTGTGTGTCGACGTTGCCGGTCGGAAAGCTCGCGGCGGCTGCCCACATTTGCAAGCAAACCTATGGAATTCGGTACACTCTACTCTAGATAACGAACGACGCAGACTTGCTATGCAGCATAATTTAAATATTACAGATAAATTAATATTAAGTTATTTTCTGTATATAAATGCACTTCTTAGTAGATAATTACTACATTCTTACTATATTCTTAGTAGATAATATTTATATTCTTTACTTCAGTCGTGTTGTGAAAAGATATCGTTTTTTTATCGACTTGCACAAGAAAACTTCATGATGAGGAAATATTAGCATATAAACATTCTTCGCTGTCACAAAATTGTACGAACAATGTTTTTCTATCTAATTTTAACTTAATCTTTTTATTGTTAACTACTTGGAGCCCGTGACTTTGTCCACGTTAAAAAAAAAAAAACAGGATAGCCTGTGTCCTGTACGTCTATTTGTTTATCTACCAAGTTTAATGAAAATCAGTTAATTCGTTTATCAGTGATGGAGGAACATACATACATACATACAGAAAAACATTCTAAAAATTGTCAATTTAGTTTTAATATCATTCATAGTCTGAAGTTAATAAATAACAATATCCTTCCTTAAACGATTTTTTTTTTCTATTTTTCTAACTTTGTAAATGCCAAGCTTCTCTTTCCTGCAAAATATTGAAATTATTCATGTAAATATTATACACTTGCGCCGTAAATTGGCGGCGAGGGTCCTTATGGTTTAATTAAGGGATAATTTAGCCCACATTGATAGTAATCTCACGTTTACGTGGAATTTCATAGCGTTATACGGTTACATGTGTTGGAAAGTTAATGTTTACACAACGACAGTTCGTCTATCTATAGTGTATGCTTCGTGAGGATTGTTTACATTTCACACGAGTACAGAAACGGGAGGTAATCAGATTAATCAGCCCTTTATTTTGAAACAGCCACGGCGTTTCTATCGTCGAAGGCGAATTGTCTGTTTCGATTGTTTACTTCGTTAGCCGTTTCCCTATCTCGACCCGCACACACGTTGCTCCCACCAAGTTTGAAAGCGAAGTACTTTAAAAACTCCTGCCTGCCCTTATCGAACCGTTTTTAGCTGATAGCGTAGTTATCTCGTTGTTATGTCTAATTTTCATTTTATTGTTGTAGTCACCAAAGGGTTATATTGTACTTAGATAATGGTTTAGACAATCCAGACCCCAGACCTAAAAATTAATATTTATCGTTACTTAATTTTATTATTTTCGTTACAATTTCTTAGTTCATCACGAAAAGAGATCACCTGATAAGTTTGGTAATTAAATGTTTTTAAAAGTAAATAAACTCACATGCTTATATACTTTTAACTTTTACAATAATTAATTAGAAAACTTCGTGTTAAACTTCAAAATAAATTAAAAACAGTGACATGAAGTTGACGCCAAGGAAATAATACTCTAATTGCTTTTATAACCGAATTATGGTTTTATTTTTTTGTGCACATAGCTAAGTTAATAGACTTTCTGAAAAAACTATTTGTATACTTTGAAATACCAAGCTAAACATTCTATATGAAGAAATAGATTCATTTGTGCTCGTAGTAGGCAGTATAGGCTTTTCTCTTCGTTATTGTCGTGCATGGCGCCACCTGCGCCCTGCACAAGCTCCGTGAAAATTTATGAAGGCTTTCAACGCTTTCAGCGCGTGCCACCTGACCCGGTAAATGACACTACCGGACAAATGTCTCCTCGCTTCTGATTACATTGGGTGCTTATTCTTGCTGCTTCAGTTTTCTTTTCTAAATTATATGAGAAGCAGTAAATACTATCAGTTATTTTTTATTTTGTTTTTAATATTAATGTCTCACGGCCAGTAGACTGTCCAGTTGATGGTAGGTGGCTACACTAGCTTTTAAATACAAGCAAGAGAGGAAATGGGCTCCGATATTCCTTACTCGCCTACTGAAACACTACAGCCTGGTTGCTGTTATTACACGGCGTGGTTACGGTTGCCAGCCGTTTGCATGGTATAGCAAACGTTACGACATTAATGTGTTATATTGTTTTCATTTAGTCTCGGGACTGATTAACGCATGATTTACTGAACTATTTTAACAAAGAACTCTTAAAAGCAGATGAAAGTCCCTTACGAATCTCTAAGAAAAACTAAAAGGTTGCGTTTAATTGCATTGGAATCGACCACTCGGTACAGAAAAAGTTTTTTAATATCAAAAGTCCCAGCGCGGACTTTCAATTGAAATACCTATCAGAAAACAAAGGACTTTTTAAATGAAAGATTCGCCAATAGAATCGTGTTCCGTGCTGACTTCGGCTTAAATTTATAGCGAAAGGTAATGTCCTGGGGGATACAGGTCGCAAAGAGCAGTACATGCCGCGCTCAGACTAACATGGTCTTCGATTAAATGAATAATACTTTAACTCTTTATATATATAATATATAAAATTCTTGAAATTCATATAAATATTCTTAGAATTGTAACGAAATAATTGGCAAGTGTTTCCAGTTCAGATAACTAAGGAATCTGAAAATGTGGCTAGAGTGGAGTCGTATTACGGCGCTACTACAGTGCGGTAGCAGGCGGTGCGTGAAACAAGAGGCACTAGGAAAACGATTGTGGGGCTGTCGTGCTCAGCCAGATTTAGTTCACTGATATCGCTGACTCCACTTTAATGTCACATTTCTTGTTTCTCATAAGTTTCATACCTCAATGTGAATAAAGACAGCGAATCTAATATAACATGACTTTTATTAAACGTTTATACCCTTATAAGATTTATCATTTTTTAAGAATCTAAGAAATTGTAAACTAGTTTTAAAATAAAAATAAGTAAGGATAATGGATCTTTGGAGTCTACAAATTTGCAATACTCTATATAATATAATCCACGTCGGGATAGGTAAAGAACTTAGTTTCGAGTTAGATAGACACGACAGAGAAAGAAAATTATGTTTGCATTTACGGCCGGAAGGAGGATTGTATCCTGAATAAATATACATAAATATAAGAAAAAGATTCAAAGATCGGAGTATTTTACATAATTTCAATTGGTTTTCTAACTAACTCCGATAAATGTCATATACATAAGATGAAAAATATATGTTTTTTTTAATTGGTACGAGAGATTGAAAATAGTAGTTAATGTTTTACTCACTTAACCTTTATCTACTGTATTCTTTTATATTAAACTAGCGACCCTTTTATATTAACTATCTTCGTATAACGCTCTTTCCATTAGCGAAAAATATATAAGCGTATCTACATACAGAGTGACAGACGGCGGGAAGCGATTTTATTTTGTACTTTGTAAATATAAAGATAACTTCCAGATGACGTGTACGAAAATCCAATACGCCCTAAGTTAAGAGTCGGTATATGAGGCACATCGTACATGTACATTCGGGAACGCTGCCAGCATTTATAATTTCCATTAGGGTATATAGTAAGCGCAAGTTGATAAGTTTAGTGAGCGAGAAGTTGTTTTAAGTATTCCCAATCGTCGAGGTCTCTGGGAGTGCGGGCGGCGGCGACGGGCGGCCGGCGCCATGCGGCTCAGACACCACGCCTCGCTCGGGAAACATGGCCGGGAGATGCCACAAAAACTTCACCCCCGCTTTATTATTACTACGATGCTAATTAAAATAACTACGAATAGATTACTGGCGAATTCTGGCAGCGGACGCTTAATGCGTTGCCGTTGAGTTTACGAGCGACGTCACGCTTTATGCTCTCTCATTAGCGTACTCTACCAACTCGGTCTCTATGTTTTTATGGTTATATGCTCACATTTTTCCTCAACTTTGTCTAAACTTTTTTTCTTTGAAACTTTTTCTTCATTTGACGCGAATTTGGTGAAATAATTTCAAACAAATCTAATACAGAGTGTTGCATGCAGTTTATTCAAAATTTCTAACAAAGCATTCGCTTTTGATATACAGATAATTAATTTCAGGACTATTTTCTATTATATTTCATTACATTAGGGACACCACGAAGAATTAAGAAGTATAATGATAAAGTAATTACATAGCTCAAAATTGTATTGAAATTTTGACACAAAACTAAATTCACACACTATTTTTAACTATCTACATATTATATGAAAATCGCGGTAAAGCCGCGAGTGATTTAGAATATATATATATATATACAACAGTCATGTTTTTGGAAAATGATATTTCTCTTAAAATTATACATGTGTTCTAAAGATAATAGGGTAATAATAAAATACTCCAGTATCATAGAGGCGTGTGATAATGGCGCAGCGGCCGGTCGTTACCCGCGGGGAATTACCTATTGTTAATGTTTTAATTTGTATCGTCCGCCCTCGCGCCAGTAACTGAGCGGGCGGCTTTCGGTGGCGGGCGGTTGTCGCATCGTGTCGCAACAATCGGCTCGTTTCGTAATCAGCATATATACTCACAACCAGTGAACGCATAAACCATAAAGTACCTACCCCTATATAAAAAAAAACCTGCGTCATCTCAAAATACATTTTTTAGAATAATATTACTTACTTTATGAAAAACCGTGACACCAGTCAATTTTAAATCTTGCACAAAATACAAAATCATAGACTAATGAAACCATCTTGATACACTAAGAGAGGATTATTTGTAAATTTATATATATCGCTATCTCCCATAAAGTTAAGACAATTAATACAAGCCAAGTTATTTTACGGGCTTTATCGAGCCTATTTAAAGACATCAAAGTCATGAGTACAATCTGACGATTATCCATTTATACGAGTATCGATTTACAATTAATTAATTCCTATCTTACACAAATGCAACTTTAGATAATAAATTAAAATGGAACTAAAAGTGAACACTCACCCTATTACACATATGCGGCTTTGTTCATTTTATGTTTCGCACGTGGGTTTTAGTTGGTCGCACATCACTTGGCCCTTTTGTAATAGTACCTACTAAAACAGCCCTCTTAGTAAAAGCCGAGCTGATGGACGAACGTATACCTTGCCTTCTACTAGTGTGTCCCGTGGTTTTGCCGTTTAATTATAGCCTATACTATACTATAACTTTCTTCAAGAAATGGGGCTATCAAATGCAAAAACAATATTTTTTATAATCCGATTTTATATCTTCGGCTTTATAACATTAGTATAGATTCCATAGGAAATTCAATTTTTAAATGACTTCCAAAATTGGGAAGATCAACTAAAATTACGAATATCCAAATTTATATACCTATTTTTATTACATTGCTTTATTTTGAATTTTTCCTTTACTGTAGTTTTCAACAATGTTAGTTATCGTGTTTCAAAAAAATTACAGTGGGTTTAAAATTACTTCGGTTGTCTACGTAGTTGGTCTAGCTAGAGTCTAGAGAGTCGCATCTGTTACCCATGAACGCGAGCGATGAAATGAGAAGGGGCAACCATTTTCCGGAACTCTGGCCTTTGTGCTTTACTGTCGGTTTGTTTATTTCGGGGGCTTGCCTCGTAAACACTCGCACAGCGATACACTAAATTTAAGTTGGGCTTCTTTATTTTTCTCCTCAGAATTCTTTTGTAGAAATATATACTGGGTGTGTGAAAATTTTACAGCACGTTCCTGTGGCATCTAAGCATGTCGTGTTTTCGTTATTAGTTTTCAGAACGTGCCAACAGTGTCGCTATCTTGTGCTATTTATGTAATAGACTAAATCGTACTTTTCGATGTCTATTCTATCTAACCGACTGACTTCAAGAAATGTATTACCGAAATTTTTCTTTGAAGTAAACTTTATAAATTCTTTGATAAGGGGTACTGATGAGTTTCGCGAGGTAATTAAAGTTACACAAGTTATTGAGACTTCATCTCTCTTCTCAAAAGTCGCTTGAAATATGTAAGAATAATATCATCTTGTAATCCAACGGCTAATTGGACTTATTAGTTTTTACTGTTAAATTGATTCTTTTTGTATGTTTATTTGAAGAAATCTTTTTGTACAAAGAGACAAAGGAAGGAATGCATTATTGACGACAACATGTGAACACGAAGACCGCCTTTTCGTTAGATATAATTTACTTTTAACGTCACGAATTCTCTCCGTATCCACAGACCCACCGTTCGTTATTGCCAACTTGAAAACAAAAATGGCATACACATTTCCTTCATATCTCTTAAACGTAAGCGCGTGCCCACTTCAACATCACATTACTTACTCCCTTTATACAGAACATTCCCTTAGAGACACTTTTCTATGGATTCTCTACAAGGATAGTACGTAAGTTAATTTTCTGAGATACCAAATATTTATGCAATGACTTCGTTTGCGTTGAAAAAACATAAACAATCTTATCTTATTCGCCTGACATCTTTATTGCTATTACACTTCCAGGCGTTAGTTTTTTAATTTTAGATGATCCTTCTTTCTTTGCAACTTCTTTGAGATAGGCTACTTTTTTCTTTTTCAACACGGACGAAGTCGCAGGCACCAGCTAGTTTATAATATTAGTATGGATAGTATATGGATTATCAAGATTCACTTTCACTGATTATTTCTTCCTATGTAATATTATTTCCATTCGTTATTATTATTTACAAATTATTTGTAATGGAGAAACGGCAAACATATGTTTGAATTGGTATAATTGTATTAAACTATCTGTTTAATACAATTATACCAATTCAAAAATATTACGTGTACATTCACTAACATAATATTTACAAATGTGGTGGTCAAAATAATCCAATAGCATAAATTATTCTGTGGATATTATTAAATATGAAAATGTGATCGACACCTTTATTCACCAATGTATAAGAGAATTAATTGTCTTTTTACGCCTGTATTTTAAGAATTATTACGTAATGTTTTTTTGTTCAGCTACAAATCATAGTAATTTACTTAAATACCTTTTACCTATTTCGAGATGATCAAATCTTGCCAACAAGTATAGTTTCGGCCTGTCCACCAAATAAAAATATATTTTTATTATTATAGTGTCTGCCATTGTCGTTAAATATGATATACTTAAACAGTTGTAAACAAAAATAAGTGTGGCTAGAAATTTCTAAATAAGTAGGTGAGTGGCATCTTTATTACACGGCAAAGGAAGACCCGAGAATAAAGTTTTTGAAAGCTTTCTCATGCGTATTTATATTTTTCAAATTAGGATATAAAAAAAGTAAGTTTGTGGATGTATCTATGACTGGGTGCCTTGTCGCCGTTTTTTAGTTCTCGTATAAATTAAGTTGGCTTAGAAAGGAATGCTACATTTTCATATTCATAAAGCCGATATTGAAAATTAATACTTGTTTAGTTTAGATCATTGCAGTTAACTATTGAAATACGCGAATGTGGTTTCAACTTCCTGACTTAATTACTTCCAAGAGCGAATATAACTTGGTAATATAAGCAATTAGAAACTTATTTGACGCTGCCGGTCCGCTTGTTCCGCCTCGGGCGAAGGAATCGTGAGCGGGATGAGCCATTACGTGCTTTCGTAGAACTTTTCCTTTTAAAAGTCGTCTCTTACTCTTTTCAAACTTATTATATTGGATAATTCGGCCGAAAATATGAATATGATGGCTACAACTTTAGTAATTTTAGCCGAACGAGGAAAAATTTGTCGATTACGCAATGAAAAATGATCTTTGCTTCCGGTGTTTGAGCTCGATGTAAGCTTTTGAAGTATTATCATATAATCTGGGCATTTGCATACTCTTACATTTTTTTTTAAAACGTTCTAACCTCTTAGTACTTGTAAAAATGGTAAAACCCTTCACTATAAGTGTGCATAACATTGTATCATACGAGAGAGTTCCATTCGTTTACTCCCTGTACTTGTATTACCAATTATGCAAAGCGTCTTCCGCGTTGCGGTGCGCGCGGAGTTCGCGGGGCGCAGGCAGGGCGGTTGCTGTCGCGCTCTTTCCTCACTCGTAGCGAAATAACGACCTCAATTTGCATAACAATACTCGTCACCCCTTATTCCCTATAGTGACTTTCGCAGGCTACGTCGCCGTACCCCACCGGACCCGAAACCTTTTTTTGCTTATAAAATCTGTCCAGCGAGTGTTATTAATACTTAGTCCTTATAACATGAATGAACATTGACGACGTTAGTCTATGGGCAATGTTTGTGCCCAAAAACTTTATATGTTTATTCGAACGAAAACAATTTATTGCCGTAAAGTTGCAACATCCATGGTACGGGGTTAACTTCTGATTGAGAATGATTGGCGCATCATTGGTGGGATTACGAGGCGCAGTCTGATTTGATGTGATTTGCTGCGTCACCGTCGCCGCTTCAGTCTCCGCGTTTTTTAGACGCTCGCCCTTTGCGATCAGTACACTTTTGTTCGGCCGCACTCCTGCCAACTTCTTCGTCCAACTTTCTGTTTAATTGAATCAAAGTTTTCGGCTTTTTGTGGTGAGCGTGCCAGCCACGCACGCTTCTCAAACTTCAATAAACTTTATTTATTAAATTATTGGAAGTTCAGAAACGTTCGCCTTTGTAGTTAGTTAAATTCTGAAACAATATTTATTGTTACTCAGACAATGGAATATATTAGCTTATTATTTTTCTATTCACATTTTATTTTAACTCGCTCCCGGCTTCGCATGTGTGTAATTTTTTTTTGCAAATTATACATTCATGGCATGAAAATCCGTATAGTAGTTTTTGAGATTATCTTGATCAAAGAGACAGGCGCGGCAGGGGACTTTGTTTCATAAATATGTAAGGATAATTCTTCTAAGTAAACAACAATTAATGTCCACTTATTGTTAAGCTATTTCAATTTTTTTTTTATATAAGTGAATAAATTGTACTTTCATTGTGAAAATAAATCAATGATAGTATTGACATAGAAAACTCTTTAAAATATATTTACATTGTATTATAGCAAGAAAAATATCTAGAAAAAAACAAGCAATAAAATTCACGAATGGCTTCACTAACGACCGAAGCATTCGTCTCAAGCATTGTTTTGCGGCGCTGCTTTATCTGGCGTAGAACGAGTTGTCGTTGCAGTAATTTATAGATCTTTACCCGCCCCAGGCTCCGAGTAACGATTCGGGCCGCGGAGAGCTAGTCTACGATCTACGAGTCCGCCCGCTCTGAATGCTATTAACGGTCACGTAATGGACTTAGACTCCGCACACCCCGGATTCAAATTTGAGTAAATATGTCGCCTGTGGCACCCTCTTTTGTTGTATTTACATCGGCTTTGTCCACTGTATTATTTCGAATTTGTGTTCCATTCTGGAACTATTTTGTTTCCTCGCATTTTGACTATATTTCATAAGTTTTTTAAAAAAAATGTAAAAGTATACTCATGACATGAATACTATCCATGTGAAGGTACATAATGGATATACATTTTTAAAGCCGATCGAAAAGGATAGTGGAGATTTACCTAAGTGTGAGAAGATCCGGAGAAGACTTTATGCGAAAGCTTCCATAGCCAATCGAAGCTGTACACACAATGGGCACGCTTTTAGTGATAGTTTCTTTCTTTGGCATCATTTATCTCTGGCTTTTCGTGTATTTTTTGCTAACATGCAGAACGATGACAATAGCCTGATATAACGTTAAGTCATTGTGATATGTACGGAGGCACACATATATCACAATAAAGGTGTAGTATTATAGCTTCAGCGGGTGAGGGAGTATTGGCGAGGGAAGGTCGGCACTTCTAGTGTATTTAATGTTACCTTCAGCATCCTTCTCTACTTACCTGGGGCTTGCGCTTAGGGACCTTTTGAATGTTAGCTGCTCTCATACTGCAGTAACAAAACAAATACAATTTTAGAGGCAATTTACGTAAAATGGTTCTGCCACTTTATCTCTTTCCATTTTGTATTTCAAAGATATTGTTATAGTTCACGCTCAGAATTCATAAGTCATAAAAATAAAATCTTTGTTATTGTATTATCATAAAATTAGACTAAAAACGCAATATATAAATTGTACAGTCGATCTCATTTATTTTCGGTGCTAAGACCCTTCGGTCCAGTCAGTTAACAGGCGGGGCAAAGTGCAAGCGGCAGGTACGTTCGCGCGATGACAGCACTACAGCTCCCAACGGGCTCCTGCTGGGATCCTCGTAAATTGCGAATATTAGATTATAAGTACGAAATGCGGCCGGCAGCTCTGGGACCATCAGCCGAATATCGAACCCATTCACTGTTTTACATAGCTGTGATCTGAATCTGCTTTTCACTTATTCCCCTTTGGGCTGTTTTCTTTCAGTGCGCCGCTCGCTTTTGTTTTATACAACGTTTATTCTTTTAAAAACATTGTTTCAAGCGTTTCGTTATTGTTGCAATAAAAACAAATGACATTTAGTTAGGTATCGGTTAGCTCGCGTAGTTGCCCCGCTCGGTTATAGCTTCATTAAAGCAGCGTTTGGCGCAGTGTGCACTCTCACAACACAAGCCTCTTATGTGCTTCTGCACTCCTCTTCGCAGTCATTATGCCTTAAAATCTCTAATACATTTACTTACCTACTTACTTGTTTTCTATTTCGTCTGACATATTAAGGAAACTTCAAATAGATACAATTATATTGTACAATATAAAAGAAGCAACAAAAAATATTTCATCACAATTTTCGTATCGACGGAGAGCCAAGATATTGTAAAAAAAACTGAGTTAAAACTTTTTTCAAGATGGCGGAAAATGCAACCAAGATTTCTTGGTCGAGTTTTTAAGCTTTTCTAGGCCTCCCCCAAGTAATATCCAAAATTTAGCTTTCCCGATTCACTTTCTTTTCTAACTCGTTGATTTCGACGTAATGACTGGAGTATCAAGTGAACAGTGATGAGTCGTAAAATCTATTCACAGGCGTAACATTCCTGTGGGATTTTTTACTGAATACTTTTAATAAAAAAATAATATTGACTTGGTGTTGCAAGTTTATAAATGAATGTTCCGTATAGTCGTTGAAAGGTGAACATTGGCAATGCATTACCGGTTGCCGCTATCCACGCCGCGCCGTACTCTTTGGCCTCACGCCCTTTGTGAACTGCGCCGTGTAATTACTCTGGGACTATGGGAAATAACTCACCCGACTCGAAAGCACTTTCCTATTATTTTACAGAAAATTAATGTAGATAAAAAATTCTCATATTGTTTTTATTCAATTCTAAAATATAACATCCAATTTGATTCGATCTCTTTGAATGCGTCTTCACGTCGCTAAATTCACTACGTAAGTCAAAACTCTCTCGTTATTTTAGGAAGTATAAATTGTTGTTTGTAAAGTTTTCACGAGTCTTTTAAAAATTCCTTTTACATACTCGTACGACAACCTAGGAAAAGTTCCACTTAGTTTCGTCTCTGTTCGTTCTGTAAGATTCGCGAGTGATTGAAAAGTCCAAGGATGCTTTCAACACGTTTTCATAATAAATGTCAAAGGTTTGTATTTATCTACCAAAATCTTTACATACCGCAATCCCACATTGCAACGTTATGGTATAAACAAATACCCGTTATTTGTGGCGGTGACTATAAGTCTCTTCGCCACTGTGGTCTATCTAGGATTTGATTAAAAGCTTTTGTGAACATCCAAATATAATGAAGCAGTTGTTTTATGTGTTATTGTGATGGAAAGACAAACAATCAAATAAATGATGAAGCACCCATAAACCTGTGTTACACCACAGAAGAGACAGCGGTGCAGGCGATCACAAAAAACAATTGTTAGGTAAGAAGTTAAAGGAGAAATTATTCACATATTCACATATTCACAATAGTGAATAATGAAATATGTTTCATTATTCACTTTTTCAGAATTGTGTGAATTTTACCACAGAATTCTGAGTTTAGATTTTGGGTGACAAAAGACAATTTCATTTAAAATGTAACTTTTGTTTATGCGATTATAGGATTAACCAAACCAATGTGTTTCCAAAGGTCGCAAACACACAGTAGTTTTGGACTTTAGCAGAGACCTTTACCACACTTGCGGATTGACTATTAGTCAACTTATGTATCTACAGACATGTCTACGGTCCGAAAGGGAAACCGGACACAAGCACACGAAGTCTTTCATAAAATAAGTCATACTTTTTTTTCATTTCTATTGAGTACTGTACTGTGTTTCCTTTGTGACCGGATGTGACATTGTGGTACGAAAATCTGAAGAAATCACCGGAGAACTTGTATTCTTTGACTATTGTACAAATATTAACTTCAAATGTGCACGTTCGGCCTAAACTCAAGAAATATTCGTTGTTTTGACACTAATTGTTGCTTAAACCAATTCATCAGTCATCGCAAGCCTTCCATTGAAGGTGAGCCGTAAAAAGAAGAATAAAACGTTCCAACTATATTGCTGACACGTAGCAAAAGATGGCTTTGAATAAATTGTAATCACGTATACAAATTTTTTAGTTTTCTTAACTAAGACATTAAGCAGACACATATATAGAACATATTTATGAGCTTTAACAAAAAAAAAAATCCTGGAAGCATGCTTTTATTTTATCCCAGTAAATATAAAGCGGGTACAGGGGGCAGCACTAGACACTGTCGGCTTGCCGTAAACCCCGTTCAGGCTGCGCGCTACGCATTGCGCCGCCCCATATAGGTAGGTAGGCACACCACAACGCGACATACCGCCGCGAGCGTGGAGCTGACTTCGTGAGCGTAGAGATAAAACGTATGTTCGTTTTATTTCCACATTTGTCAGCGTTCGTTTTGTGCCCACTAACATAAATTGGACGCGGAGGGAAACCTCGCAGGTGAATGTAAAATTGCTGGATTTTCCCAAGATAATACCACCGAAATTTTACGACACCATTAAGAGATTTATTGGTCGTGTCACATCCAGAAAAAGTTGGTTCCGAAAATATTTTTACGAGCTATTGTATTCTTGAGGCGATCGTGTTAGGTTTCGTATAATACCAATATGAAATCTAACAACGCAATACATTTTCTTAGGCAATAGTCTTTCTATTTTCTTTTCATATGGAGAATTTGTACTCCTCAAAATTCTACTTTGTGTAGAAGATTCCAATTTAACAAAACAAATAACAGAGTAAAGTGGAAAATACATATTATCTCTGTTTTAGTTAAACCGAATTGTCATTACCAATATATTTTTTTTAAACCTCCCGGGCCGAAAACGCTGCGCATTAGCAGTGTAGCATTGGTACTTAGATTCACTATCAATTTATTTTATTACTACAAATACATAATGAATATAACTGATTCTTTTATACGATGACATGAAACCGGTAGGACGCTAGTGATTATCCCTCGTGATGGAAACTTAATGTGACAACCTTCTTTGCGATCTTATTTTTTTAGTATATAAATAAAGTAGGCACGAATCACAATAAGAAAGGCTAAATGAGTACGATTATGGCTAAATCTATCATAAAAGAAAATGTCTTTTAGACTAGCAGCAAATGCTCCAAGTTCTAATATGCTGTTCACACATTCGCTTGAGAACTTTTTTCATTGGGTAACGTGTATATATACTCAAAACCTATGGAGTGGTTTTCTGTCGCTTAAAAGTATGTCATAAAAGCAAAGTAACAAAAGTTAAATTTAAAAACATTGTTTCTTATATTAAATTTAAACTTATACGCTACGACACTAATGTCAGATTCATTGAAGTCAAGTCCATGGGGCAACAGGAAGCATCGGTCGGTTGTCTGCAAATGTAACATGCGTCCCCGTCGCCACATGGTAGATGCACTGTCGAACGTTCTCTCACTGCCAATAACTGTTGTCCTGTGTGCTAATGGCTGAAACAGGCGTTCAATTAAACGTGCCAATTCGGTTAGAGATAGCTGTGTTAAACGCTACGTACGGTCGATACTCGCTCTAATGCCAATCTCATTGCTTTTGGTGTTTGCTTGCTTTGTTTATTCGTTTAAAACTTATGCAACATTAATTAAAAATGTGAAATTATCAAAATTATTAGATTAAACCGCGAAATAATCACAAGCATACATAAACGGTAGAATTTAGGTAATAAAGAGTAACTGTAAAAACTCGTTTAGAATCCCTTAAGTTTTAAAATTATCCCTAAAACCAGTAAAACTATTAACATGAAAACTACATACTTTCTGTAACATCTAGTGAAGATTTCGCGATAGAAAAAGGTTTCCATCTTTGTAATTTTGGTTGTGTAATTCAGAATTTATGTACATTTGAACATAACGTTATATACTAATAAAATTTTAAAATTTTAAATTAATTAGCCTGAAATCACTAAATTGAATGTCTTGGAAAAAATCCATTATGTAATAGCCTTATTGTTAATATCACCATATTTAAAACCTTCTCCAATATGCACAGCTCTGTTTTATAGCCATTCTTTATTTAGCTACAGGACAGAGTATGATCATAAATTTTTATGAATAATATGCCTATAAAAGCTGATGAAAAAGCACATAATAATATATACAAGAAAACAGAGTACCTATTAAAAGAAATCTGAATTTAATATAACAAATACTAGCGTACTTTTGCCGATTTTAGTAAATATACAAGATTCTTATCCACTAATCACTAAACATTCCCATTGATGTGACACTGCACTACTAATTTTTAATAGGTCTGGTCAGAAGTAGCACAGAGCCACTGTCGATCTGCGGTCTACTAAAATATGAATTATTATTAACTATTTTTCGGTAAGTAATTACCGTTGGTAAGTAATAGCATTGGTTATTTTAGTGTCTGTGGTAATCATGGTTTTTTAAACTGGTCTTGTACAAATTTACTAAGGCTTGTAGCTTCATAGCTTCATACGAAACATAAGCACATTAAAAAAAGAGCACACAAAATATTTTTTTAACGCAGCGACCACTTGACAAGGGCACACACAATGATAAAAGCAAACATTTATCATTAAATAAACATTTACTCTCCCGGGAATTAAATCCTGGCCTTTAACACAATAGCCAAGGGCTCTTTCCATGTAGCCAATCAGTCTTTTAAATTTGCCCTTTTTATAGAAACAACGTTCGATTGTAACTTTAACTAAAATTGAATATTTTTCGAGATTGTTGTAAGAAAGTACCGTACCGCTAGGCTCCTCTAATAATATTATTATAATTAATTAGCTAATGAGAATCGCGCTGCTCGTCGTTCTACTTCATAAATATTTTCCTTATTGCCTGTTACCACGAGCTGTCGATAAATTTATGGAAAGGGCCTGCGTCACCTGAAATTTTATGGTTTCTTTCTTCGCCACTCGCCTCTCATATTTATTACCTGCCGAAGGTTCAATAATTTCATAAAATATTGTAAGTACTTATTGGTCTCTATGTTTGGAAGTGAAATTCAGTTAACGCTTAGTGGAATCTAGTAAATATATATTTGGAATAGTGGTCCAGGTTTTTTAAAACTAAAATGTGTAAGACACGCATTACGTACTATTATCCGTTCTGTATAGAAATAGAGTTGTTTATATAATAGTTAATCAAAAAAGGGTCTTTCTTGTGTATAATACGAACAACGGCTTTCTTTTCTCGCCGAATACCCGAAATTCTACTTCCGCCACTATTAATTACGTATACCTTAATTATATCATAATAGATAATGGTTTTTCCGTTGTAGTGTGAAAAAAGTAGGTAATTAGGTTGTTCTTAAAACATTTATGAACATTATTTAATTTATAATTTTGTTGTTTATTTCTTGAAACATGAACACGTACTAATACTAGTGACACGTACCCGGCTTCGCTCTGATTCAATTTGGCAAACTACTTATATAACATACCTTTCTCATTTGTCGCTCTTTCTATTTAGTGAACGCCGTACCAAAATCAGTCATTTATAAGAAGCTATCAGAGAAACGGACAGCGATTTTATTTTATTACTAGCTGGTGCCTGCGACTTCGCCCGCGTTGAAAAAGAAAAAAGTACCGTCTAAATGTTTATCTACCAAGTCAGTTAATTCGTTTAAGAGTTATGGAGGAACATACATACATACAATACCTACCTACACTTACAGATTTATTATTAGTATTGATTGATTGATATTGATATGTATAGATATAGTTATGTTCCGTTCACATAACTACTTGTGTAGTTAATTTTTTGAGTGATTAAAAAATATCATAATTTTTTTTGTTAATAACGGCACTTGGTTCCCATAAAACATGCTAAAAAAGTATTTAAAGGGAGATTTTTCACAATAGAAATATGGAAATTGTATTAGAGATGTGGTTTATAGTAAACACAATTTTCATATCATTTATTAATATTGAACAAAGTAAGCGGAAAGGATAGTAAGAAAATCGAGTGTTGACGTAAAATTTGGCCTTTTGACCCCATGTTCGATTCAGACCACATTTCCAACACCTGTGCATAACACCTGAAAAAGGTTCTTATGTCCTCGTACTTTCGTAATATCGTGGGGAATTTTCACTCGATAGAAAGGTTTTTCTCAATGTAAGAGTGTTATGATCTGGAATATGAATTTTTGTGGGACCATTTAAAAGAAAATATCATATTAGTCCAATGTTAAGAATGAAAGGTCGATTTCAATCATAAAAATAAACTTTTTCCTGGAAATAATATTTAATATTGTTTACTTTTAGATATGTTAGATGTTAAGAACTCTCAGCCACGTAAGTAAAGCTGTGCTTGATCCATTGACCATAACGTCTGTGTCAGAAAATAACAGAGTATCCCGAATAAAATTATTCTAGATTATTCTCTGAAAGACCTAAGTTTACCACTATGGAATGTCGCAATAATATTGTGTAATTTTTTTCTTATCAATTGTATCTATGAGATCCCATCAATTGATAATGTATCGAAATCTAAATGTCGGCTCGACCTCTATTAATACCTATTATTAAATAAATTACTAATTTATGTTCAGATTTGTATCCGCTATGCATTATAATTCCTTAAATCGACTGGAATCGGTGAAATAGAAGAGATGAATGCGGCACGAATTGCAGGACATGTGCGCACTCAGAGTACATTAAACGTTTTCCGATATCGAGAGCTTGTGCAATGCACTTGCCGCGGTTCCAGTCCAGTTCAATTACAAAGAAGTAACCGCATTTTAATGAGACACCACATCTGGGACATATAAATTCGAACTTATTTTATTTTATCTTCTAACAACCTCTTTTTACTTGTTATCCCAATCTTTTCACTCTTTTTCATTATACTAAAATTTGTTAATAATATGAAAAATATATGATTTTAATTTGCAATAACAAATTTTCGTACTACTTTTAATGTTTGTTACCTCATAACTTTCGACTGGGTAAACCGATTTTGATGATTCTTTTTTTGTGGTCCCATTTCAATTTGGTCCACTTCTGACAATGGCATCCATGAGAAAAGACCATGAGAGGATTTGAAGTCGGTTTATTTTTTGTTAAAAAGAGTTATTAACTTAACTCTTTGGGTCTGTAAATCATAATTTACTTATCACAATTCGAGTTAAATAATACCTGCGATGATAAGTACACTTCAGAGCATCGACATTTATCAGCCTTGGTCATTTCACCGAGCTGTTTTATTTAAAAACGTCTCAAAAATTAAACGAAAGTGGAAAATATTAATGTTGTGTTAATATTTTTTACGAAATTCTTCACTTTAAGTTATACTTATGAGTACTTTCACATATTCCTACATACATTGTTAGCAAGGATTACTTCCGCACAATCAATCAAGGTACTGATGAGGGTGCATCCTCCCTGAGCGTGGTGCTGCTCTATAGAAATAGGTATTGTGTCGCTGACAGTCAATTATGCTCCGTGTCGATATAATTAATTATATAGGAATATATATTTAGTGAATACAAATTGATTAAGGAAATCTGTTTTGTCGAGACGTAATGAATTTGATCGGATATCTACAAATAATAAAAAAGTCTTTACGAGACACAATACGTGTATTTCAAATTTAAATATAAGTAGTGTTTAGTATGTTGTTTTGTGATGTGACTGACCTCTCTCTGTAATTAATTGTATAGTGGGTGTTGTAATTAGTAATTGCCTGTAATAATTGCTCTAGGAGGAGAAATAAAACTTTAAGTACGTGTTAAACTCTAATTTTTGGTTACATTCGCATTAAGATAAAATTGATTTTAAAATTGAAAAAAAAAAAGAAGTTTTTTCTACTTCAATCTAGAACTGTCGATTACTATGCAAATATAAGCTTGTGGCCGTAATTGTACATTTTTGTGACATATACTAACAAGTTACTAGTAACAAGTATACTACTTCTTCATTTTTTGTTTTTATCACTTTATGATTTTTCGGCATCTTTATAGACTAATTCGACTCGTGGTCTTTGTGTGACCAAATCGTCGGAAAGCAAAATAAAAGTGTTACCAAGTATTTTGTGTGTACAAAACCATATCATATATTATGGTGTTTTGTTTTGTTTTTTCACACCTATACCCAAAAACAGTAGACCATCACAGTCGAGGCTGAAAGACGGACAGAATTTAAAATGATCATGTCAAGGGTTGCGTTTTTCCTTTTGAGGAATTGAAATGGCACAATATTTGCAAAGAATTTTTACTTCAACGTACAGTTATTTTGTAGACGTCTTTTTCGATAAAGGAATACGCGAATAAGAGTCTCGTTTGTCGTTTTTCAGAATTATTTGAGAATTCAGCAAACAATTCCTATTTGCTTCATGTAATAACGCGATACTGAAATGAGAGTTTAATGTAAATGTCGGGTAGTGAACGGGTATTTCGTAGCGCGTGCTCCGCTTAGTACGTTGTAGCTGCGTGCGTTTGTTGCAAGGGCGGGCGGGCGCGGTCGGTGTGCCGGCAGCGCGCTCTGATGCCGCGCTATATGGTCCGTGAATAATCCTCCCGTAATACCCGACTTAATGGGTTGGAATTTAACAATTAGTTGTTTTCTTTCTGCTTCGTCAATGATGGCGACGCGCTTCAATGCTCTAACTTTTAACCGGCCAAATATCTCATAAGCAAAATAACGAGATGAGTTCTTTTCAGGATTTGTTGCATTCTTATCTCGTTGACATTAAAATGCTCGGAGAGAAGGCAGGTGTCTCCATTGATAAAGCCCGTCGTCTTTATACGTCTATTGTACTGTAATAGGAGTTTCGCTTTAATCAAGGCTAACGAATTTTTAACATCGGGTAGGTTCAAATAGCGCTATATCGGAGCTTCAATCAGGCCGTTTTACCCGCTCTCCGGGTGCCGCCGAGTACCGGCGGGCTTCGTTGCGAGGGTCGCAATCTTTAGTTCGTGCTCGTTACGTTCTTATCTTTGAGTAATTACCTTGTTGTTTTGTGTTGTTATTGTTCGGACGGAGAGTTGAATTTCGTTACACAAATAATATACTCCTATAAATTGTATAGACAGAGCACGGCTTTTAATTGTCGTTTGAGTATGTACTTCCATCCGAGGCTTGTTAAAGTATGTTGAAATAAAATTTATTTAACATAATACTTAAATATACTTTAGGTTTTAAATTTAATAAAAGTGTCATATGAAAGAATGACGATTTATTTAATATATGTGTTTAAGGCAGACAGGCAGACTTGATGGTACATGATACAAGAAATTTTATTTCTTACTGTACTTATAACCCTCTATGTAAAGGAAACTCATAGGCTACGTAAAGGGAATAAAAGCGAGATCAAGCTCACGACTCTACATAACTCGACATAAAGAGAATATACCCAAGCAACGACACCGATGCTGCAAGTGTGCTGCCCACCATAGTAGAATTAAGTATAAGGGATTAGGAAGTAAAATGGGGCATATCCCTTAATCCAGCAATACAACATCCTATATGCTGTTATTTCTCAGCGATCTTCTGTAAGGGCTACCCCCCTTAATGCCGCAGACGGGCTGCCCAAATGACTGCGAAACGCAGTGTGCCCTGCCACCATTTGCCAGATCTAGATCAGAGCCTATACTTTGATAAGTTAGCCCTGCCAGGAATAGAACCCTCCATTACGCCGATGGGCTCGTCAAAAGAGCTACTAGGGTATGGAATGTATGTTTATATACCATAACGAATTGGGAAGCTTACTTAACTTTTAAAAGTACTACGTATATATTTTACACGACGTCTTCATTTTAATCCTTAAGGTTGTTGGAATTTATAGAATACGGTTTGTAATATTGTACAGATAACCTTATTTCTTAATTACAAAACAATTTAATATTAAGGTTTGGACAGAACTACACTTGATTAAATACATAAAGTATAGTTATTTCTTAATTTTGAAGTCGACTGATTTCAGTTTCAGCAATTTACTCCTGGAACCGTAAATCGAGTCACCAAAAAGTGTCTAAATCTGGTAATTTATTGTTTAAGTTATTGTAACTTACGCAAAGTCTGGCGACTCAGGTTGGTTCGGTATGAAAACAAGTTAATCGTTTTAGTAACGGGGCATCTTGGATATCTATATGGAGACTTAGAGGGGACACACAACCCAATCTGCTCAAGTGGATCCATGGTCTCAAGCTTGCCACAAAGTAGTCTGTGAAGAAACAGCATATCCAGGATCATTCGTCGGTCACATAGGGATTGCATTCCAAATAATTCCATTGTGCTGAATATATTTTCGGATTTATCAATGTTGACTGATTTGATATTTGCAAACGTTAAAGCGTTTGAATTCGTAGACTGTTTAACGTGCTGTATTTATGTGTAGTTAGTGAGTCAGTTTGCACATATGTTATTAAAATGTACGTTAAGATATGTCGCTAGCAGGCAGGAGCGCAGGTGGAAGACGGAAGGGGTGCAATGACTTGCAATGCACCTTACATGCACCTGTGAATATTACCGCGTAAATCACATTTCTTATTTCGCCCCAACACTTATTTTGCATTAGGGGCTTGCAAAGTACAGTGACATCAGGTATGCCATTCTCGTAATAACCTCACTTGTTCTATATGACAACTTATACACTAAACTTAGAACAAGTGAGGTTATGTGTGTACGTGTATAAGTATAAAATATATTTTTATATTACTTCCTCAGCGACCAATTTTTTGTTTTACATACAAACTATTCCGTATTTTTTTTTTTTTTTTTTTTTTATGTTAAGGTCGACAGACAGGCTGACGGTCCACTTGATGGTAGGTAGCTACCGTCGCCTATAACACAAGCAACGCCATAAGTGCTACAAGTGCGCTGCCGACCATAGAAGGATTAAGGATAAGGGATAAGGGGGGGATGGGGTAATAGGCTCTGGCATCCCTTACTCACTCACCGAAATACAACAGCACATAATGCTGTTATTTCACGGTGGTATTCTGTAAGGTGGTGGTTACTGCCGCCAGACGGGCTGCCCAAATGACTGCGAAACGCAGTGTGCCCTACCACTTATCCCTTTATGCACAAGGTATTAGCGCCTCTTTCACCAACGTCATGTAAAGTGTTGATTAGTTACTTTTAGAAATCATTTTCTGTTTTATTGAATTATGCACTCGGTTTACTGCATCATTCGATAGGCGATTTTTTATTATTATTTTCATTTAATGTTTGGAACGTTTACCGTACAAACAAAGGTATATCAGCTCCATGATTCCCGGTTACCGGTGACTTTAAATGACAGTTTGGCCTAATCGACGTTTGTGAAAGAGGCGTTTAGTAAGTAAAAATGTATCTAGTGATGACTTAGATAACCAACCAGTAAAAAAGTCCAATAACATAATTATGAAAAGTGCTCGTCGCGTTAATATTTATTAAATTATTGTCAATTGAATTAACATTGTCATATAGTAACCACTACTATGCGGCACAGTATGAATTACAGGCTATAATGACCACCTACATGCCAATACGATTATTATTTAATGCTTGCTATTCTGCGCAGAATTACCCGTGGCTGCGGTTGAGCTTGCACTGAATTACAGCCATTTGAATGGATGTCATCTCTACTAATAATATATTCACGTGGACATGTAATAAACGCTATATTGTCTTGTAGGAATGAAGGAAATCTCATCCACATTTTATAGTGAAACTTAAATGGACATTGGATTTTTTAAAATGGATATTATTCGTTCCCTGATTTCAAGCTGTTTCAACTTTACCACTATAGAAAATGTTCGTGTTTATTATCGGATAACCAATGGCATATACGAGTTCTCGAATGGAGGCCACGGCCTGCAAGGCCTGAAGCGGTTGGATGCGAAGCGCAAAAGACCGTGCGTGGTGGCGAACCTTGGAAGAGGCCTACATCACACAATGAAGAGAGACGATATTATCTTCCTAAATATTCGGGAATACATCTTACACAAATTTTACTATGTAATACTAGTGTATAGTTGATCAATCAGTTGGATTAGTGAGGGAAATCTGAAACTTAAAATGTGGCCTAGTATCAGTAGTCCAATTACTTAGTTCGATGATCGGACTGATGGAATTTTTTCGTCTCAATACGAAAATTTATTCTTAGGAACTAAGGCTTCCATTTTTAATATAAGAAAAAATTAATTCAAACTTTTTAACTACGCATACGCTACTAGTGCATATTTAACTACGCAACTATACGCAACATTTGTTTTCAATTCAAATGCATACGCATCTCCGTGCAAAACAGTTTTTTTTAATGGACAAAAGTGTGGATGAATGTATATTATAATATAAAATTATATACTGCTGAAAACAATTAGCGGAACAAGATTTTGGTCCTTTGTATTATTTAATTTTACATTGATTTTGCGCGAACCGTTGGCGAGCTTTTCTATGTGGAATAGTTTGACGCACAGCCCGATCTGGTCGGCGTGATCTCAAATTGGTTTCCATCAACCTATGTCTTACCTAAAAAGGGCCGCGGGTCGACGGTGGATCCAGGCTGCTTCTGACCGGTCCAATTGGAAAATTTTGGGGGAGGCCTATGTCCAGCAGTGGACGTCCTACGGCTGAGATGATGATGATGTCTTACCGTCTGGTCCATCCTTAGTGTATTTTGAAGATATTTTGCACTTGTTGTGCGGTTACGTAAAGCACAGTTTTGTGATTAGAATGTAAAGAAAATTCAATGGCGTCACTTTGTTTTTAGGTGTTCATAGAGTCTTGGCCACTTTATTGAAAAACGTCGATGCTTTTTTGTTTTATAATTTCTTTAACAATGCCTCTACATTATTTAGTGGTCAATTATAATTAAAACCATAAGTAAAAAAAATGTGCTACTTTAAAGTTTTGTTCCGCAAATTTTTTTGAGCAGTATATTTTCCTTAGCAATGTTTGACATACTATTATATTTTATGAAAAAATGTTTTATGAAAAACGAACCGTTCCGATTGTTGTAAATTAATTGCGGAATGACAATGCACAATACTCAACTTTCTTAATGCACTTTCACAACGCGTAACGGCTGGGGCGAAACCACTGCGAAAATCGGGCGGTGGCGCGCTGCGTTGGTGATTATGGTAATGATGCGGTGGCAGCGCTTTTTGCCATCTTCGTTTCCTCTAATATTTCTAATCTTGACAGCACCATGCCTGATTCGACCGACGCGCTATGGAACGCATTACGCTATGACCGCAATTCGGTCGCACCACGCGTTACCCCCTTAACCACTTTGCGAACCTTTATTAAATATGCAAGTCGTCATAATCCGCGCCCTAAACGCTTCTCCGTCGCTTCAATTATTCATTCGCGCGGTTTGGTATTTTAGAAAATTGTCGCTGTACTCGAGACGGGCGATGCTTTATAATTCAAGAGTCGAATGTTGTCGTCGCAGCTGGCGCCGGATTCCAGCATCAAGATCCGACTCTCGTGTATTGGTCTTTTGGACTTAACATAATGACATTTATTTTATTATTCAACTGAAGATGTCCGTAGGTACGATATAGTGAATATTATTTGTGTTTCAGGATTCCGAAGGCGACACTCCACTGCACGATGCCATTTCTAAGAAACGTGACGACATGTTGACGTTACTTTTGGAACATGGAGCCGATATGACTTTAACAAACAACAACGGATTCAACGCTCTCCACCATGCTGCACTGCGAGGCAACCCAAGGTAAACAGATATTTTATTTGCTTGTTTGCCAACAATCAACTCATTTGGGTAAATTATTTATTTACACAATGAAATTTTCGGCACAAATCTGAAATATATTTGTAACGGTTTGCACGCTATGGTCATGCTGGTTTTCGTTTGGTAATGGAGATAGAATAGATTAAAAAATTATTAAGATTTATTTACGATTAACACACAATTTTAACTTATTAAAAGGTTTATGAGTACGCGCACGTTACGCGCGTACAGTGTACACGTACGTTTTCACTTGTCGCGCGACCGTGTCCCGCGACCTGGTCGCCCGACACGTAATTTACTTGTCCCGCAACGTTGCATCCGATGTCGCCCAACGTCACTTGCGACATCTACTTGTCGCTGAACATGTCGGAAATCGATGCTCTGAGAGCGTTGATATGCATGACTTTCGTGTCCCTCGAAAGCTTTGAATAGTGAAAAAGCGTGTTGCTTTGTCTTCCGCGATTGTTACTTCACGGGCGACATACCAAACATCTCGCCCGACATGATGGATAGTGTGAACGAGGCAAATGTCGGGGAACATTGTCCCACGTAACGACCAATCGACTTGTCTTTGCGACATGTCCCCTAGTGAAAAAGTTTATGGTAGAGCGGCTGAGAGTGGTCGCTACGACGCGGAACGCGAGCAGGGCCCCTAGCCATGAGCACACCAATTCCAACGCTCCCTAACGAAGTTAGAGAACTATAGAAAATAAAGCCCGATGATTGGTCAAAATTTTGTGTGGGCGTTACAACAACCAATCACCGGGCTTTATTTTCTGTCGTTTCGTCAATCTGCAACGCTCCCGTTTGCACTGGGTGCTCTTGGCTGAGGGCCCTGGTATCAAAGCGTGAATTTGGAATAACGTAATTAAATATTTGAAATAATGAAAACTGTGCAAGAAAACCATGGAAATGGTAGTGAGTCGCCCTTCGGTTGCTGAGCTCCGTACAATACTTTTACTGTTTCGGATTAAATTATATGAGCTTTCTCTTGATAAAGTCCGAGCATTGTTAAGAAGAACTATGTTTGTGAATAGCCGTTTGCCTGAAATAAACATAACGTCGTTTGTTGGCTGACGTTATCCTGAAAAGAATGGGTAGTTATGAGAGTGCCTACGCCTGCCGCACAATAAACTGCTTAACGCGTTTAATATCGCGGTCCGGGAGAATGTGCCTCAACTGATGTCTTTATTACTTTGCAACACATGTGTGTTAGAGCAAAAATTATACTCTAACTTATGTATACTGAAAGGATATCCGAACAGGAATAAATTATTTACGGTTTGAATAAAATGATGTACTCGTAGCTGTAATCCCATTCAAAAACTCATAATGGGCACGGGAGAAAATACATTTGATTTATATGGAGTTTATTCACTCACATACTAAAATATCTAATTTAACTTTATATATCTTTGTACATTGTACATCTTATTTTATATCTATATATATACTATTCCCCATTGCGCCGTCTGTCTGTCTGTCTGTATATATGGTATGTATGTATGTATTTATTCGCGAATATATCAAAAATTCTATACTATGCTATGAGCCTCATAGTATTGTATTTGTACCTATCATCTGTCGACTCGAGGTTTTATAATTACCATTTGTTTTAACCCTGTGTAATGTAGGTACTTGAGCTAAAATAAATTAGCATTTATCATGTGACATAGCATTTATCATGGTATTCAAGGGCTACTGGTCAGTTAAAATTATATATTTAATATTAACGCGTCAACGCCAGCCTAATCTAAATTAACTGTAATATTTCTGTATTCTGTATCGTTTTCGTTTACGATTTTGTTATATGTATAGAAATACTAACTACCCTAATTGCACCCAAGCGAATCCGGGGTGTGTTCATCGCGCATTTATCTAAAACATTTTGCATTCTCGCAAGAATGACGTCAATTATGTTCAGGCAGCGTAAGTAAAAATAGAAAAGATACTCCAACCAAATGCTTTTGCGAGTTACTCCCGAAGATTTTAATTCTCCACACATAATGGATTCTACTAATCCACCAGCAAATGGTATTTAAAGTAGGCGACTTTAAACTTAAGTGGCATAACAATTCCAATTACCTACATGTTGTTTTCTTCTGATTAAAGTTTCTTTATACATATTGTAAACTATTTAGAAAAACAAACACGCAATACCTAAAAAAATTGTTGATGTCCTAAATTAATTGCATTTATACACGTCAATAGAACGTGTGGTAGTTAGTGAAATCACTTCGTCAATTAGAAAACGGGCTGATGGTATTGAAAAGCTTCAACAGATCTTCAAAAATTATAGCTAAGAACGATTCCGATCACGTCAGCTTTCAAACAAAAACAAAGAAGGGATCAAATTGGTCCATCCGTTGTAACTACGAATCCACAGACAGACACACAGTTACATTTACACACGTCAAACCTATAACACCCCGTTTTTGCGTCGGGCGCAGGGGATTAAAAATCAGCAGGGATAAAAAAAATATTATTCGTTAACTGTATTTGTTTCATACGATATCAAATGGTTTCATTAACTAGATTTTTTTTTTCAAAAATTTGTATTCATTTATATTATACTTTGTTGTTATCTTTATAAAGCAAATTAAACCCTTGTAACAAAGTAGAAACTATTCACTGACTATACCTAAATTACCTGAATTTAATTCATATACAAATTGTCGGGCGATTTTTTTTTTATTAGAGATGGGTTTGCTCTTGGCCAACAACCAGCTGAGTGGCAAGGATGAGGCCTATGATGGAGCGAGCTCACCCAGAATATGTCTATTCACTCGAACTTTGAAAAGATTAGGGTTATATGAGCTCGGAAACACAGACGCCGGTAAATGTAAATGTATAGGTAAATATGAAGTTTATATTTAACATTTGGAAACGAGCTCGGGTCCTAAAAATGTTTGGGCAAGCGTTAGAATAATGAATCTCCGTTGGTGAATCGTGCGTGAAGCGGTTTATTTGTGGAGGGTCCGAGAAGGCGCTAGAGCCGCGGAGTGCCGCGCGCCGGCCGCCCACATTTATTCCAGTCACGCGACGTGTCCCAGGGAAATAATACGAAATGTGGCTACGTGACCAGTTCATTATGCGGCGGACTGTAATCTAGTCCATATGTACTAAGATCTCGCCTATCTCGAGTCCGCACACCTTGAAAATTGAACACGTACCACACTAACATACTTTTCAATCCGACTGTCCCCTTAGTCCGTTCCAATCGTCCTACCCAACTCTACCTATTTCAGGAAACATAGCATCCGGAATCTGTTGAAAAACATTCTTGTAATTCCACAAAGTTTTGTTCTTTGAAAAGGGTAAACAACAAACTAAACTGTAAGAACCGATAAGAAAACGTAAGTAAGAGTTATTTATTACTTCACACGAGAGCATTACGTTATAACATCGAAGGAAACTTTTAAAAGGAAACTCATTTAAATTTTAAGGTTCTTGTTTAATGATAATCGAAAAGACCATTGTCGTAAAACGTTCCCGATTTTATCATGGAATGAGAAGTCGCTCGAGAGTTTTCCTATTCGACAAAAACCTTCGTTTCTCCCTCCGAAGATGTAAAATCGTTTTATTTTATTACTTCCGCTCGTATATTGTTATGTTATAACGGAGGCTGCATCCTCTCCGCTTCCCGAAAGTTTGTATTACAAATCCCAAGTGAAGTGAATGTTTATCGTCTATATCTACGAGAAAAAAACCTCTACAAAAATTAAACAATTGTCACTTAGCTTTATTAAGCCAAATATGATTAGAGTGACTGTTATTAATTTAAAATTAGCCGTTTTGTTACGTGGTGTAAGGAGGCGCGCATTTACTTAATGAAATTAAAGAAGCGGTCTTGCGAAGAGGAGACGAGAGGTCGTCGTTGTGTATAGAGAATGACGCGGTGCGGTGTCCCCCCAACCCCACAGCCCACGCTCCGTGTGAAAGGAGATTGAGGTGGATGGCGGTGGCGGCACTGTATCATTACGTCTGATTAGAAACAGTTATCTCGCTCAGTTATCGTACAACCTCCCCTAATGAAGCCTTGTAAAACATCTATTCCGCAATTTCGCAATACATTACCTTGACATGATAAGCTTCCGATTGGTTGTCCCTTGTCGGTTTTGCATTAATTTTGAATTTAATCATCTTAAATCTTCTAAATTCGAATGTGAGTTTGTTTGTTTTTTGTTACGCTTTCACGCCTTAGCTATTCGAGCGATAAACATGAAATATTGCATACACGTTGTCAGGCATACAGAAAAGAAAAATAGGGATCTTTCATTTAAAAAAAAATTATTATTAACGCCTGACAAAATGAAATATATATACATTTTTTACATGAATTTATCACGAAATTTAATAACGAGAGTTTCACTGATATTATTTTGTTATTAACACTAACACTGAAAGAATATTACCATAGGTCACATTAAATGCGAGATATAAAATGTTTTCTAAATTAATTTACGTAATGAAATAAAAACAAACTTCTCTTTGAAGTGCGTACGCATATTATGTTTACCTATTTCACAGTAATGATGTTAGTTCGCTTACGATTTCTGATTTGTCCTCACTGATCACCTGTATAGCAACTTGTTAGTTATTGGTAATATTTGCATTATTAGAGGCAAGCCCGCCGAGTCCTTTTATCATCAAAGCTATACAAATTTTGTAGCACTCAAACAAAAAGAGAAATTGAAACGAAATAATTTTTCATTTTGCATTTTGGATTTGTTGTGATTAAAAGCGGCGCGTATCCAATGATCATCGGCAGCAGAAGCAGCTGTGCTCGCTGCGGCTCGGCTCGATAAGACGAGTATTCGCGCCCGGCATTAATCGTGAGCTTAAATATTTTAACGCGTCGTAACATTGATTTATTCGGAGCGTAATCTCAGCTCGCGGCTTGTTTGTTCTTCGGCTCGAGACGTATAGGTGAGATTAGGCAACGTTCCCTCGATTCGCTCCGTCGAACCTCTCAGACCCAGACCATTACTCTTTCCTTTACCAACATCATACTTATTTGCTTTTATTAATTGACTACATTTTATCTGTATAAGCTACAATAGATCGTGGTTTCCTCAATCGATACTAGTCTCCCAGTAATAGCGAGTCCCAACCGGTAGACGCTCACAGCTCACTACTGTATAAAATGTACGTAGTAATGCGAATTCTAGGTCAGACAAACTGAATTCAGACTAGATGAATGTTCACATTGTGGAGCGTTAATTGCATAGATAAAGCGCAGTGCGATGGCATGCACTACACTAATAAAAACCGAGAGGTTACATCGTAAAAGGAAATAATCTCACACACACTTACTTACCTACTTTAGTAATTACATTTCTTAACTAAACTAATTTAAATTTATGTTATACGTTTATATGTGGAGCGTGTTGAAACACACTATGAACTGATGAAATTTGACCCACATAATAACACATAGGATACTTTTTATCCTGAAAAAAGAAGTTAGGTTCCCAAGGGATCGTCTAAAAATGTAAAAAACCGACTTCAAATCGTTTTCTCTTGGATGCCATTGTCAGAACTGGACCAAATTGGAATGGGACCTCACGGGAAGCACCAGCTTTCAAATAAAAAAAGAATCATCAAAATCGTTTCACCTAGTCTAAAGTTCCAAAAAAACCTTCCTTTTTTGGAAGTTGGTTGAAAATGGCGCCACTTTGGCCGAGTTGGCACGACCATACCGTCGTCATAGCTATAAAAATGTCAGACGTTTTATTACTTATAATTTTTTTTTTGCAACGCGGACGAAGTCGCCGGAACCAGCTAGTTAGTGTATAAACGATGCACGCCTGCATAAATGAGAAATGTTCAGTATCGGTGAATGTTACAACCTTTTGTAGCGATTTGTAAATTAATATTTGTAACCCTTTTGAAGATTTATTTATTAAATGATGATAAAGGTATCGTTCTCTGTTTTATATATGAGGGTAGCGAAAGGGCGCGCCTGATGGACGACTGTTTTCACTAAATATAAACAGCGGACACGTTTCGCATTGAAACCTATTGGCACAGATATCGACGACGTACGTCACCCGCAGGCCAGTAGCGGAGCACATTTCTGTATAACAGATTTATGAGAACCGGCCGTTGGTTAGGAAAGAGGGAGACTGCGTCCAGGAGGAGACGGGCAGGAGGCTCGGGTGGTCGCGGGTGGTTCTGTTATTGTGCGACGTTTGATTTACGCACGCACCGCTATCACCCTTTTGTTAGTCCGGATACCGACTGCTGTGCCAGTTCCGCTGGCCCGAATGGGCTGCATTCGGCCGATGTTCATTCTACTGGTGACCTGAGAGATTCCGCGTTTGTTTTTTCTAACCGCATACACACGAGAAACAACAACAATAAAAAATAACAAACGAGCGCGCTACAGTTGTTGTAAACATGCCACGGTTCAACGTGGAGTGTAAAAGTTTGAACATGTCGCACTTGTATAAACATAGGCAGCTATCGAATAGAGCGAAGCGTGATGATTGCGTGTCTGTAGTGGCGCGCTTCGGCTGCGTTGTGCTAGGGCGGGCGGCTGCTAGTCGTTACCCGCAATTAGCGGCTCTACACACGCGGATAATCCGCCGCTCACAAGCCCGCGCCTCTTCTGCCGCCACCCGCACTCGATTGCACTACGGATTCAGCGAATAAATTCATTTGTACGCAAATTGTATCGGCGCTTGCAATTAAAACTTTGTTGGCGCTCGAGCTAAGATAAATAACACTAATACATTCTGCTTATTGCGGCGAAGTTGCCGGATACAGAGGATATATTAATGTTGTTCCTAATTTGTTTGGGCGGATTAATGTTGTTGCCTTCACAACTTTAAATAATCTCTTTATATCCAGTATCGCACAAAAGTTGTTTCTAAACGTTAAATCATACGCCTTCCAATGTTATACATTTTTTTTTGTTTTAAGTTGTCTTTGGTGTCTGATTCAAAAGTGGCTTCTGTACATACTAACTACGAAGTATTACCGCGTCAACACTGAATTTAAGCTTTACAGTACTTTCGTTGGCATTTTCATTAAGCTAATTTTTTTGTTTTAATTTCGAATTTCATATGACATTATTTTTTTATTAAAAATCTAGAGTTTACATTCAAAATGTTAATCAACAAAAATTACTGGTAATATCCGCTTACATTTGTTTCGCGGAGCACAACTGTAAGTTTATGTTGATCTTTGCTGGTAACGTAGCAGGTTCCGCTTCTTTGTGTGCCCCGCCATTGTTCAACGCGCTAATGTTGTTAGTGCACTTTTTCAGTGACTACGCTAATTTAAATACCTACCTCTCCTTCCTTTTGTGGAGAGACTCGTCTTCCGTTTTCCGCGAGTGGCGCGCTCCCTTTGCGTTTGAGACGTCCGCGTCGGGAGACTGCATTTAAATGAGACACTTAATCACCCGAGTGGGCCTTCCTTCTGTGAAAAGCGTTTGTTCTCTTTTATTCTACAATTCATTAAGTTCTAATTATTAAAGTGTAAAAAACATTACAGTGGTATATTAAATTAATTACTTTAAAGGAATGTCCCAACATATTCCTCTGTATTCAACAAAGTGCAGTGCTCCCTTTTTAAACATCCAAATAAACTTCGTTTCTAGTTAAAGTTAGACGGGATTTTCTTTACTTGTATTGTAAGCGCCAAAATTATAAGAGGAACATGTCGTCTCTGGGTTCGCGCCTAGACCGCTAACACCCACTTGAATTGTGCAAATATGAGTAGGGTAATAAACTCCCGGCGAGTGGCGTGCTTGGATTTGCTTGTTGGAGTTCTGTACGTGCATCCCCCCACACGGCTCCCCCGCCGGCCTCCTTCTCTCTCCTCGTGTCTCGCGTACATGCCAAACTTTACGTCTCAGATAGTGTTAGTTACCCTCTGAGACGTTTGTTATTTTATATGTGTACTTACGTAACGATGAAATGTAGACCGCGTTCAAAAGTTTTCCTTGAACAAAAAAAATCTCCTTTGCTTTTGAAACTCGTTCGTGTTTTGCAAATACGAATTGTTTTGAACAACTGAAATAGTCTTCATTAATATCGCGTATAAATGAAACGTTGACTGCGTGTCGCCGTAACTCAGAGCATGATGCATAGCTGGGCTTTGCTAAGCTCGCTTAATGAAATAAATCTAGTGTGAGTGAATCAAACACCATCATCAATCACAGGTGCTCTTGGTTGACCTTTTAAAGGCTTATTTCCATTTCGAATCGCATTTACTTTTGAAAATTCTTTTCGTTTATTTATTTTATTATTTTGAAAAATAATTATATCAACTGCTGTATTGATGAATGAAAAAATCGTCAGAAAGTCCGAATGTTCGAGTTAGATTTTAAACGAAAACCTATGATAACCGTTTTAACCGTTTTAATTAGAAGATAAATTTATACCAACGTGCTATACATTTAACATTTATAGATAAACTGTATAACTAGCTGGCGCCCGCGACTTCGTCCGCATTGAAAAAGAAAAAACTTACAGATTTATTATTAGTATTGATTAGCTGTTGCACGCGACTTCGCCTTATGTTACTCGCTGATGATGTAGCTTTCTACATATGAAAGAATTTTTAAAATCTTTCATATATACGATCTTCTCTCTTTATAATATTAGTATAGATAAATAAATAAAAATATTATACATTTAATACCATAATAAAAAGAGACGAGCAAATATTTGAGCATTATTTTGCTGTCTATTAATCGTACCTAAATTTCATGTGCGGTTTCATGTAACATTTGCTGCCGTCCACAGCTGTCGTATACGACGACTGTACTAACATAATATTGCGGACCCGAAATGACATGTTGGTTTATTATTTACATGGTCGTCTTATGGTGTTACGTTCCGATTATATTTGTTAACGTGTTGTCTGCGAATTGATTTATGACTAGGGACCGGAGGAGGCCTGAAGAAGATCACTGGCAGCGGAGCTTTTGCCGACTAACGGGTCACGTAAATAACATAACTTTGTTGCTAACGTTATTACGTCAGTCGTGAAAACAGTAACTGAGAGACGTGACCGCAATAGCAACAATCAATTGCTCTGTTTTATTACTCACAATAAAGGTGATGGTTTCTTACACAACATTGATTTCTTAACACGAATTCCTGGACATTTCTTTATTATGGTCATTTATCTTAATGGTGAAATACTTTTACACGCTTAGACCCTCATTTTACATCATGTAATAAATTAGTAGTATATATACGAGATGGCATTTACAAAATGTTTGAGATTAATAATGTAAAACACTCATTCATTTGAAGAGTTTACAAATAACGAATATTTTAATACAGTTCCTTCTAAGATATTTTTATTATTCCATATGTAGAATTCAGTAAATAGTGCATGTAAATTTATAAGTAAATGAAGCTATTTTTTTTACAAAACTCGACTTTATTTTGTATAAAATGCTTTTCATGTGAATAAACTTAATTAAACGATGTTAAATATTATCCATTTCAAGGTAACGATAAAATCAGGATAAAATATAGAAATCTTAAACAAAGGGTCGTTACAAGAAAAGTTATTCGAACGTGTCACAAAAAGACCATTGTTCCTAACCATTTGATGCCCTTACATTGTCACGTGTTGTTTAGACTTGGCGACCCTCACCTCTTATTGCGTACCTTTATATAATCTATATAATAAGGGTCAGATAACAAAGAGAATTACAATAGCCCTTGGCATGCAGAGCGGACCATGACGCGGGCTTTATTTTGCCATCACTCAAGATGACAGTTGTATTTTTCGCGACCAGCGGCCGACGTTCAGGCGCCTACTCTACGTCGTTTATCATCGACTTGACTCTACCACCACTTTGCCCAAACCCTTATTTATCATTATATCCATGAAAAACATAAATTATCATTTCGAATACCGTCTACTTCACGTGGACTTTAAGGCGCTTCGGTCGGTGTTAAGTTAATCTCGATTTCCGAAAACATTCCGATTCCGATTTCATAAGGGCTATTAGATGGCGTCGAATATGAAGTGTGTATAGAATGTTCAAGTTAAAAAAAAATATTGAGTAACTAAAAAACTTACGTATATACAAAAGTTAATTGAATGATCAGAAAAATAGATGAATATATTGAAAAGGGAAAATAAATTTGTATTTTAATTGTGACACTTCTTACCCCCATTCCGCGAACTTAAAAACATACCCTTGTAACAATTACATTTCAATTACTAGACACAGTAGCAATGACTATAGTATACATATCGTAATGTATTATTTTGGAGTAACTTTTTTTTCCTTTTGAGATGCGGTTAAAGATCTGCTTAATAATACAATGTAGTTGGGAGAGTCGGGCTACGCCGGCGGCGGCGACGATGCGGGTGAGGGCAGCGTCAGCAGAACGTGTGAGCGCGGCTGACTCGAGCCTCGCTTTTATTATCGAGTGATTGCCTCTCTGCGTGATCCGACTTCCCAAACAACCTCCAACCTATAATATACGTTTGTGTTTTAAGATAAGCTACTCTTATTTTATAGCCCATCGCGTAACAACGCTGCGTACTCAATTTTCTAATCTCATGTATTCATTCATGAACTCATTTACTTGGGAAAGTAGCGCGCCGTTCCCCGATTGCTTGTTTCACGTAAAACACAAGCAGTGAACAATTTATACATATATACGCGCATGTGTTCGTATGCATTCAGCGAACGCATAGCGAGTTCCGCCGACACTTTGACAGTTAGTAGGGGCAAGTCTGAAATATCGGCGTGCGCGGCTTAATCGCTCAACGTGCGATATTGGCGTTACATCATGTTGTCAGCGTAGAGAAAAATTGCCCTTCTTCACCCCCCCGCGTCCCGCATCCCGCACGCCTCGCTCTCCGATGTCGACAGCGCGTTTATATTACTTGGGGATTTATTGTAGTTTTACGAACACACATTTATCTGTATTCTACACAAAAAGAGTTGATACCGTCGTATGTATCATGCTACTTAATACATTAGAATACTATTAGTTTATTATCGGTGTTGATGGCTATTTCAGAGAACCTGTAAAGGTGCTTGCTGTGATTGCCACCCACTATAAAATGGATCGAAGCGTTTAAAAATAAAACTAGGTTCTGCCTGCGGCTTCGCCGAAATGAATAGTTGTGATGTGGTCTACGTTATATTTCCAGGTTCACGTTTATATCGTCTCCACAACAAATTTTCAATTTGTTACAACATAAAATAAAAACACTACAAACACACGAACTTATATAAGACATGACCAGTATTTGACTGAAGAACGCAGTGTGACCTGTCTCTACAATAATTGTAATCATTGTTTTATAGCAAAAAGTGGACATACTTTTAATTCATTGACTATTTTTATATTCGGTCCCGTTCATTGGTTGTTTTATTTTTCTGTAACAAAATTGCTTTTTTTTACGCAAACGAAATTGCAAAAAGTATGTATCGACTTTGGAAAGTCAGATATTGAAACGAGAATGCGCGTAATATTCTCAGTCGTCAGCGCCTGGCCGCGTCGGACTCCCTGTTTCCAGAGACCGTAATGTAATTACACAGTTCGTTACTTTCCGAAAGAAAGAAAATGAGAGAAAAATACTGGCACGATGGGTGGCCGCAGGGTGCAATCTACAAACCCCGTGGAAAGCAATAATATAAATTGTTCAAAATATCTATACAAAACAAACAATGTACTTTAAAATATAAACAATTTATACTTCTATGTACCTACAATGTACATAGATATTCGTTATATTATATGTACCGCGTTGTCTACTAAGAATTGATATCCCTAGCAAGTAAATGGATATATAATTCTTAAACCACCGAATAGCGTAAATTATTATTATACCGTATTATTTGCTCGTGACGGGAATCTCGGGGTTTGACGTCTTTTGATTCATAAGTACCGGGGTTATGATTAATGTAGTCTCACATTGCCGTGGTCTATTCAATAACAGCTGCGCACCTGCTGGATTTACGAGCTCGGCTAATTCATCCTCACTCGCAAACCAATGATGATGTATTGGACAATTGTAACAGTGAATATTTTAAATAAGTTTTGAATAAAAAATGTAAGGTGCATTGGATAAGGTGTTATATAGTTATAGCGACACAAAAGCGCTGGGTTCAATTCATATCAGAATGTGATATATAATTACTATGTTATATCTTAGTTATTGTGTGACGATTATTAATCTTAGTTATTAAGTTGTAATAAATAAATGTGAAGTCGTATATACATTGTGTTGTCGAACACAAAGCTTGTTCGTCTGACGATGGCATAAGTACTCCAATTCAATTGTAAATACGTATATTGAAGATAATTGTAGTAGTACATTGTCGTGGTCGAGTGTCTAGCATGGTCCACGTGGCACAAGATTGCGGAGGCGGAGGCAGTGTTTGCTCTTTGGCGGAGCCCGCAGCGGGCTTCCGGTTCAGCGAGCCGTGCGGTGGCCGCGCGGCCTCTTGGGTCGCGTCTCGGCCAAATTGAAATATCCCCGCTCCCATGACTTCCAATACTCACACACAGGGACGCTTTACACAAGCCACCGTCTAACGCTCTCACATATATACCTCTAATCTATATACCTCTAACCGAATAATGTAAGTGAACAAGGCGTCTACGTTAATCGCGACGTCATATTTATCGCTTTATATTAAGTTATACTAGCAATCCCCTCCCGGATTCGCAGAGGTGCAATTTTTCTTCCTCGTTTAATGCTCTTTTCATTAGTGAAAAACCACATAAAATCCATTTAGTAGTTTATGAGATAATCGCGAACATACATACATATAGACAGACGCGACGGGAATCTTTTTTTGTTTTATATTATGTAAAGATGTATAATTATCTTCCAACAATTTACATAAAGAAAAAACATTACTAAAAACCCACGAGACCTAAACCGACACTTTTCTTATTGATGACCTTACTCTTGTTTCTGTCACACTAGCTAGCGTCGGTCATATTTTGTTAAAAAATTATAACATTTGCATGGTTATGGAACGATTCAATTTCCGTGCACAGACAGCAGCGAAATTTACGTGCACGGATTTACATGGCAACGAAATTATTTGCAAATGGTACCTATTCGAGCGATTCATCTATATTTTATGATTCACACCGAGTACACTTTAGCGTTTTTCTTCGAAACGAAATCATCACCTCGTATTTCGTATCGTAAGGGAAACGGTTATTTTTTATACTCGGAATTAACTGATAGCCGGGTATCCGTTTTTGGTTAATACTGTTTGACTCTCAATATAATAAATAATGAATACTATCTATTTTAGAAAAAGAAAGTGTATATTCTAAACTTTACAACAGATTGTTTTGTTTTAGTAATCCAAATGTTATAACATTTTGAAATTTTCCCCGAATTAAAAATAATTGTTACAATTAGAATGTAACACTATCCAACCTCAAATTATCCTTGCCCTTATTAATCTCAATTAAATTATTTCATACGTGTAAAGGCTGAAAATGTTGCTAATACGTAATATAATTAAAAATATTAATAATCCATTTTAAGTTGTATTTCAACAGTCTCTAGTACCGTAATGTGAATTTGCAAAAGTCCATTTGTAGGTGAATTAATAAATCGCGTGCACTTAATGTACGAATCGATAATGTCCGTAAAGGTGGTTTGTTATACGAAGCTCCTTTGCAGGTAATCCTGCCCACTCCGAGTTATTGCCGCCGAGGGAAGGAAAGATTACCTCGGCGGGAGATAAGAAGGTCGACGGGGCTTCGAGTGCGATTGTCCCCGAGTCAGGCGTCGAATTGTGTCAAGTGAACCGGCAAATTGAACGGCCGAGCCTTCTGCGCAACTTACTCACTAATCGTCACATAAACTGCCACCATCTGAGCGTTTAATTAAGCAAAACGCTTCCTGCTTCCACTGAACCTCTGTTTTCCATATACGTGCCACAATTTCTGTTTTATTCTCTATGTGAAGGAAACGCGAGATAAAAATCCTCTATAATTAGCGTGTCTTTTATGTAAGTTATTTCTGAACGCATCATGTTTTCTGAAATTAATTTCAGATTGTACAGAATACACGGATCGGCAAATATTTCAGTGAATTAAATTAAAGTCAAAAATGAATGTCACAGTTGTAGCGGTGAGGTCGTAGCAAATTGTGAGTGACGCTAATGATAGCGCGCTCAGCAATCGTAGAGCCACGTAGCGTCTTTCCAATTACGCTCATGGACCGAACGAACGCGCCGTAGCGGCTCCGAGCTACGGGGGAGTCACGCTGAGCCCGCTTCGTTACTCTATGACGTGCCACCAACATCTGGCTAGACTGTTCGTTCGTGCGCTCGTGCCGTAACTTCAATAACTTGTTGACACAAAATTATGACACTACGCTACGGTGGGATTTTAAAAATTGGCATCACTTGCCTTTTATTACTTTCTAAAGTTCTCTTCTACTTTATTTATAATAATACTTTCAATTTCTAAAATTTTCTTTCGTTTTGTCACAATATTATTTGTTTTTTAATAACTAAGAATAAACCACAAGTACATATATATATTGGTAATAATGTCTTAGTTAATGATGTTTTAAAAACATAAATGATAAGTGGCTATTTATGATAATAAACACACTTAGATAAAGTTATAATTTTCAGTTTAATTTTATAAACTCATTTTTAAAGAATGTCCAACGAATTTTTTAATCACTCAAAAAATTAACTACACAAGTTGTTAAGTGAACGGAACATAACTATATCTATACATATCAATATCAATCAATCAATACTAATGATAAATCTGTAAGTGTAGGTATTGTATGTATGTATGTTCCTCCATAACTCTTAGAGCGCTAGCTCACCGGGACGCCACGGCCACGTCGCTGGCGACGTAGGTGTGGCTACCCACGGTCGCCAAATTGAGTGGCCAGTGGCGTCTTGGCTACCGTTTGTCAGTCAGTTCTCTCAGTTTTCGTATAGAGAAAGGACGCTTTTGTATTTCAACAATGAAACTTTGGTATCGAAACTCATTCTTTTTACTATAAAACACGCAAAATTTACACAATACGTGCTACCGTCTTCGCCACTGGTTTGGACATTGAGTGAGTGAGACGCAGTTTACTCGCATGACGTCGTCGCGTCGCCAGAGTCTCCAGTCTCCACGCAGAGCGCCGACGTTCGTGGCCACGCTTCCAAACTAGTGACGCTTCCAAGCCATCGCCAAGTGCGTTATCTGCCATACATTTCAATACAAATTGTTGGCCACGTCGCCGGCCACATGGCCTTGGCGTCCCTGTGAGCTAGGGCGCTTAAACGATTTTCATGAAACTTGGTAGATAAACATTTAGACGTACAGGACACAGGATAAACTACTTTTTTCTTTTTCAACGCGGATGAAGTCGCGGGCGCCAGCTAGTGTTTAATAAAATTATTGGAGTGTCTAACTGATAACATGCATTTATAAAATAAAATACTGCCTATTTTAGTCGCCTATGTATTAGTTTTCAGAAACAATCAGTAGTTTCAAAGAATACTCCGCACTTATAGTCAAAGTTTGCCTTATTTATAAGCCCCTACATGAGGTAATATAGATTTATTTTTATTAATATTGCATAGTAGGAATGAAATGTAGATATATTTTCCTTGTCCTTTTTTTAATAAAGGGTGGCAGGCAGGCTTAACGGTAATCATGGTGGTAGGTAGTTACCGTCACCTAGAAATACCTAGAGTGGATTCAAAGGAAAGAGTGTAGGGAAGCACAGAGCCTTGCGGGACGCCGCGCACCGGCACTAAATATCATGTTGGCAAACATTTTTGTTATCTCCCTCCCTATTTGGCACAATGTCTGCCCAGCGGTGAGTGAAGTAAATGAGAAGATCACCAGTCGAGCGACGGTGCTGAAATCCATACTGACTGTAGCTGATGAGCTGATGATCCTCCTGATACTTAGATACTGTCACTCACAAATAATGATTATGTATGACAAGTTTGAAATGTTTTTATGTGTGTGTTTGCTATTATTATATGTTTGTAAAGAACGCCAAAAACTTGGTAACGCAGTGAATAAAATTAGAAATTTCAACAAAACACTCCACGTGGAATTTCGTGATAAGGTGAAACTTTCCCCCACTCGCAAATTACGCTCCAAATTTGGGCGATAGAGAAACTTTGTTCAAATGAGATCACTTCAATGGTCTTAAGGCGGACGTTGGCGATGAACTGTAAATTCAATGGTAATATGTAGTCAAATGAAACATTGAAATAGGGCATTAAAGTGCTACATCTATATCATTCATATAACAGCTCTTATGAAAGTGGAACAGAATTACTTGGAAAGACATTTACAAAAAAGGGAAGATCACACGTTAATGAAATATTAACATGCTGATGCCCTTAACTATTTGTACGCGCTGTAGTTTGTTTTTTGAAAATCTCACAGGAACCTAGGAAAAAAATTCCAGGTTAAAGAGTATCCCATAGTTTAATCCAGGTAATCATTAATACATCAGTGAAAACCACATTCAAAGCGGTTAAGCCTGGCTGGCTTAATATGTAATAAAAGTATTATTAAAATTATAGGTACATAAAAATTAATCACTATCATTAAAATTAAGGTACACGTATTAATTAAAAAGACAGACAATCTTTTCTTCTTTGCGTGTGTATCCCAAGCAACACAGAATGGCTGAATATTCTTTGCCGTTATCAGCCGTTATCCAAGCAATTTGGGCACAAAATAAATTGCTTTAAGCTGTATAGTAGCAACATAATAGCTTAATAGTAGCTGAATAAGCAACAAGAAGCCCATAATAGCCCATAGTGTTATAATAGTCCAAAAATCATTCAATACAGCAGATAGGCAAATATCTTGTCATCTCTAATACCCTTATAACAAAGCTTTAAACTGAATAATTTGTGAATTTCATACTGTTGCCTATGTGTTGCCTGGGATGTCACTGAACTCCTAAACATCTGTCTTTACTTATGTATAGAGGGATAATCAGGAATGGTTTGTATGTAAAAAAAATTGATCGCGGGCCCACTAGTATTAATGTAAAATTAAATGAGAAAGGGTGTTGGAATATTTTTTATGATAAAAAGTGACGGACAATCTGACGGTACTTTTGGTAGTTGGTGGCCTCGTCGCCTATATATACAATCAAGATCGGTGAGGATTTAAGTGAACTAATAATGACCCCAATAAAGGATAGGGATAAAGGGGTATTTTACAAGGGATAGGAAAATTTGCTGTTATGGTTATCCTTTACTTAGCAAGGAAACACAAAAGCACAATTAACAACATTTTTGTTAGTCTGGTGAGCGAAATCGTGGAGTACCGCTAGCTAGACACTAATAATAATAATAGGACTTAAGCTAACACTTCTGTCCACCATAATTCTTATTATTGTTTGAAGACCCCTGATGATGTATGTGAATTATATCAATAAATATGATTGCAATAGAATATCAGGCATTTAAATGTTAGCAGGACGTAAATTAAATCCAATGCACCCGCTCGCATTCGAAGTTACTTTTCTCCATTATGATATTGCCCTCCGAGTGAAATTTGTTTTCAGCCTACATGTTCATAAATGTGGATTTTTCCCGCACGCTTTACAAAGCATTAATATGTAATGAAAGCAACACGTGCAATTTCAGTAGTTTAAATTTTTCATACTTCCTGTTTTTAATTCACCTTTTAATCCATTTTTATTGACTGCTAAAAATGGATTTAAATATGACATTTAAATAAAACCCATGACATTTGAAACACTATAGTTTTTTCCAATCTTCACTTTCCATCTCGTCTCGTAGATCCTAATGACGACCATCATTCAGTTAGACGTTTTAACAGAAAAGTACAAGTTATTTGGGTAATTTTACATGCACTGAAATTATCTTTACATGGTACAAATTGAAGTCGTTTTTCGCATCTGTCTGTAAGGCCGCTTACTCCTCCTAAATAAATACAATAATACAGCTTGGACCTGATCCAGCTGTTTTAGCACTAAATGGCGAGAAATAGTTCATTCTAAGATTTTGAAGATCCGTTGATTATTATCGGCGAGAAGCAGTCAATCAGGTAGGTACATAATTCGATAGTGTGACACTTGTGTTGTTACAGAATCCATTCAGTGCGGGTTCGCTGACGCAGCCGCTTGACTCGAAGCGCCGCACGTGCCGATCGCCTCCACTTCGCACAGATTATAACATATACATGCACACCTACTACACCCACCTTTATAGCTTCATTTATTTAATCGATGTTCTAAAAGAGCACACGGTCGCTAATTGTGTAAAGCGAAATTGACGTTAAATGGTATCATGTGCTATTTATGTATTATTACTAGATGGCGCTGCCCCGCTTGACAACACGCAAATCTGCTTTCATGAGAAGTATACCTACATGTATTTGTTTGTAAATGAGCGTTAGAATATCGCTCCTTCATTTGCATTTTATTGTAATTTTAAGTAAAAGTTGACATTAACAAATGGAGGCGTACTTCTATTGAAAGACGTTATTAGATTCAGTTCTTGGAATATTTGTTGTAAATAATTGCCTAGTTATTTATTCAGAACAAATATTGTATCTATCTACAGTTGTTTATTAGTGTAGAAACAGACAGAAGCGGACAACGACTTTATTTTATAACTAGCTGGTGCCTGCGACTTTGTCCGCGTTGAAAAAGAAAAAAGTAGCCTATCCTGTGTCCCGTAAGTCTAAATGTGTATCTAGCAAGTTTCATGAAAATCAGTTAATTCGTTACAGATTTATTATTAGTATTGATATGTACTACTAACCAGGCCCCGCTTTCGCACGAATACAATTTTATTTTCTGAAAAATTCATAAACCTTCTTTAGTTACAAACTAATGATGAGATATAACGTGACCATTTTTATATTACCTTAAACTCAATGACCGTAATACCGCTTCAGTTTACATAGTATTATTTCAGTTTCCATGACTTACAAAGGGCCCAACGCTGAAATTATTCAAATTAAGAAAGTTCGCAGCAACAAAAACAACGGAACGACCCCTATTTTGTGTGATAATTTTGGCGGGGCCCGTTAACTGACGCGAAGCGACAATTATTTTCGTATAACATAATCCTGGGTTGCGAGGTGTGTGGCCTCCTGGGACGCGTGATTTGGTCCTAACGGTGTCCGCCCGCCGTCGCACCGCGACCCCACCCGGCCGGTACGCCATGCATTACCTCGTCGCGTCCGGAAAACTCAGATTAATGTAAATTAATCTGACCTCGCTTTTTTATTCCCATTGTAGCGGGGTAGTTTCCTAGTGCTGAAAAATAAACGTTATTTTAAACTTATTTAGAATGTGGACTAAGAGTAGTTACTACAATGTATATACTTAAATTTGGATCAATTTAATTAATTTTTATAAATTTTAATTTGTTCACCAGTTATGACATATGGGACCGAAACCTAAGCTATGGACTTCTTAAAAAAGCTCAACGTCGCTCAATGAGCTGTAGAGAGGTTTAGGCCTATGGTTGAGATCGAGTTGGGTATGAGAAGATATTGTGTAGACGAAAAAATGTACCGACATAAGCCGGCCGATAAGTGGAACTGGCAGATTCTTGAGTGACCGGCAAGCACAGCGTAGGATGTCCACCCACAAGGTGGGACAGTCTATCTGACAAGGTCGGCGATTCGACAGTAAATCCAGGCTGCTTGATCGGTCCTTTTGGAAAATTACGGGGGAGGCCTATGTCCAGTTGTGGTTTAAGTTTTAGCTAAATACTAAAAATACTGGTTTCCAATTTTATTGACATTCAAATTTATATTTCATGGTTATATTTTATGTATTTATTGAGTGCCAGTGCTTTGCTGGGCACACCTATTCGAAATTATAATATAGGTCTATGTCACCTTTCTAGAATAATTTTTAACTAGTGACGGTTTTTTTTTTCTGAATATTATATATAAACCTTTCTCGTTTAACGCTCTTTCTATCAGTAAAAACCGCATGAAAATCTGTTCAGTAATTTTTGACATTATCGTGAACATATACAGACATGGCGGCGGAATTTGTTTTATAAAATGTAAGGATTGAAAATTCCTTGACATACATATTTATTTTTGCGTGGTAAGATTGCTAATTTTTTTTTCTTTTTTTACAGGTAAGTTATGTTTTTTCTACACAAAATTGGCATTTTCACTTGAAAACGGGTAAGTGATGTCTAGACTTTGAACTACATAATTTTATTGCACAGTTTAATAAAAATACAATTAATATTTGAAAATAAACCTCGACTGTTTTCATAATAGTTTAATTAAATAACAGTGAAAAACAACATCATAATTCGTAAAACTATATACTCAAAGTGCATTATTAATTAACGCATAATTAACGTAATTTCTCGTTGTATGGTATTTCAAATTTAATTGTGGTTATTGCGTTTGGATTTCGTTTTCACAATATACCTTAATTGCATATCAAAATATTTCCTACCGTTATTGCTTATTTTCGTATTTTAAAAGCTCATAAAAATTTATACATATTTGTCTCTGTCGCAATTCTACACGTTGCGCCGTCAATATAGCCAAGAAACTGAGAGAGAACGGGGACATTTGATTTTAAGCCTCGCGGACTATAAGTGTTATTTCTTCGGGAGAAGTATTATTCTGCGAGAGCAACGCAGCTCCGCCGTCTCGAATGCTCCATTTAGTTCCAAAGTTTTTCTCGTTTATCACCGTTGGGCTCTCAGAGGCGGAGATTTTTCCTTTTAGATTTGTTGTCACGCCAGACCTTTTTAATGTACCTTTCTTATCGTAGCGTGATTAAGAAGGAACTGTTTTTTTTTTTATTTACCAACGACTCTTTTATTATTATTAGGGCTTCTTTCAATAAATTAGTTTCATTTAAATCTCGTTGTAGTGGCAGAAAAATATAGGAAGAGTATTAAAAGTTGGCGCAGCAAGGTGCTCGTTAAATAGTGAGCAGTTGAGACGTGGCAATGATAAAAAAGAGGGAGGATTACTGACGGCTCTAGACAGGTGCGGCGGCCGCCCGGTAAGCCAGAGCTACCAACGTACTCGCCTAATTCTACCGCGTGCTGCGCTTAGATAAAAGGATTAGCAATAAGAGCACTTCCTACTCTCATTTAAAAGACGAAATTGCCTTATTTGTTACTAATCTTAATATAAATTGCTGTTGTGTATGCAAACAAAATGAAGATTTTTACTATAAAAGTTCACGAAATCGACTAAACAGTTATGCATCACGTACTTATGGTACAATTCACAACTGGGCCCTTAGCCAAGAGCACCCAGTGCAAACGGGAGCGTTGTAGTTTGACGAAACGACAGAAAATAAAGTCCGATGATTGGTCAAAATTTTATGTGGGCGTTACAAAAACCAATCACCGGGCTTTATTTTCTATCGTTTCGTTAATAAGCGTAACGCTCCCGTTTGCATTGTGCTCTTGGCTAAGGGCCCTGCTAACCCGTAGTTAAACTCGAGAGAATAAAGACAGTCTAGTATCGAAATTTAGGAGTTAAATTAGTTGTAGTAAGGTATTTCAAAATACACAATTTTGTAATGGTCTATTTTGGGGTAATCAATACTAATAATAAATCTGTAAGTGTAGGTAATGTATGTTCCTCCACAACTGTTAAACCAATTTACTGATTTTCATGAAACTTGGTAGATAAACATTTAGACGTACAGGGCACAGGATAGGCTACTTTTACTTTTTCAACGCGGACGAAGTCGCGAGCGCCAGCTAGTTACTAATAAGTTTTTATCTCACTAATATCTCAATAAATAATTACTAATAATCACTTTCTATTAAAAATACAGAAATTTTATTTTTAAAAAGCCTGGCCGACTGGACTATATAAAAAATTTGAGCGTATGTTTTAAATTCGCAAGTAACATTCTCTCGTTTTCTTATTCGTAGAAGTCGCGTAGCAATGTTCGCGCTACGACGTAGAAGTGTAACCGTAGCTCCAATATAATAATGCTCGCAGAGTTTATATTAATTCGATGGTTCATTCCAGTATTGAGCACAATTAACCGCTACGGATCGAATATATCAGCAATCAACAACGTCCCTGTTTGGATTTAATTTGTAGCGTCTCAATATAAGCCTTCTAATGAAATAACCTCGTTTACTTAGGCTCAATGCGGCTTCATTTATATTATACATACATCTTATCTTTTTATTATGTTTTCAATGGCGTGAAAATTACATTTTAAAGAATTTAGTATTGCTAAAAGGTATATGTAACTTTGTTTTACAATGAGGCAAGTCAGCTTTTAATCAATCAAACGATATTGAATTATTTTTAACAAATTACAACACGTTATTAGAGTTGAATTCTTTCAGGAACATATACGTCACCGTGATGTGAAAAGGATTCTGAAAAATTTTCATGAAAATATAGTTAAAATGATTTGTGTTGTATAAAATGTCTGATTTTCGGGCAAGTGCCGCTGTAAAAATGTCGGTAGCTGGCATAGAAGGAGGCTCACGTAAACAGCTCGGTAAATCACGAGAAGTGTGCGCCACAGCTCGACTTGGACAATATTTGTGCCAATAAAATCTTCCCTAACAAAGCTGTTGTTAACGAAAAGCCGACATGTTTTTTTTATTCTAACATGAATATTTGTTTTTGTCATTTTCTAATCTTGAAGATATTTTCACATTTTTTACAAAGAGATTAAACGTATACATACACATTACAAAATTGCTGGTGTATTATTAAGGAATGCTTTTAAACCCACACATAATCTACCTACAGTGAAAATATTAAATAGATTTATTATACGTTGTTTGAATATTGGTGTATCACTAATTTATACATTGTTTTTACATACTAAATGAAGACAACCACTTTTCCCTAAATATTCCTCGAATAAATGAAATGTAACAGAAATTTAAGATAATTATTATATAACTTTTCATCAAAAATCTAGAAATATTATTCCAATTCTAATTTTTTAATCAAATTTTTCTGCGGGAATAAAATAAAACTTATGATATTTTAAATAAGTCATCGCGTGAGTGCAATAATTAGGGAAATTTTTACAAAATATGTTATGAGTCAATGTAGATTATACGCGATTGCCTAATATAACGAACAAATTATGTTCTAAGCATATTCATTTTGAACAATTGATTGGTACCCCATTTGTTGGTGAAGTTTGTAGCGGCAAAGGCGCGGGTAGTCGCAACCCTACAGCAAGTCCCGCGCGTGCTATTGCACCATAACGACGCATTTGCATCTATGTTAATAACTTAGTCGTTTATTATTCTCCTTGCCTTACACAATCCGTAATTTTGGAGCTATTTAAATGCTTATGTTATTTTACTGTATTTGAATTGATCAAGGTGATAATAAAAGCCAAAATTGCTACTCGCTTAAAAAAGGAAATAAATCATTCAAAACTAGACCATTGTTTTTTTCTTAACTTACACTCTGGAGAATTTGTTAATGAAAGTTTTTCTAAATTTCAGTAATTTCCTGTGGTTTTTTTATATTATAAAATTCAAATTATAAATTTTACAGATTCCATTGAAAATGTTGACTTGTATTTAAGAAATGCACGGTATTTTAAAACCTATTTTCACACATAAATATCTATGGCCCAGTTTCCAAATATCAAGATATTTTCTCAGAAAAATATATAATTGGTTCCAACCGTTAAAACGAAAATAATCTGATCCCCATACCAAACTGATTGATTTCCTGATGTACCTACGCATATTACATACGTCTTCTTAGCTTCTCAATAACGTAAAAACTATTAAGGCAACTCTCGCGGATGGGTAACTAATAAAGTAAGTTGAAGAAGAAAAGTAAACTAATATCGGATGGTTCGCGTCGTCCATCGCCGTGGTCGCTGGTTGAGCGCGCCTCCCTCGCTATGACATCTTGGCTACAGATTTATTACTTTTAATATGAACACTCCACCGCCCACCTAGGAAAGTAATCGTTATATATTGTACTCTCTTTTTACCTTCCATTTTTTCTTAATAAATTCCTCCTTATGAATATACTGTACATATTGGACAGCAAAACTGTATAGTCATCAAAATTATAATAATAACAAACACACCTGCGACAGTATTTACTTATCCAAATTGTATATTTCAAATTTCAAACAGGAAATAACGAAGGAGAAAACAAAACGATATTATAATCATTAGCGCTTCTTCCATCGTTCATTCTTATTCCGAGACTCGTTTCGTAACATTTCATAAAATCGTGAAAAAAACTTTCTGTACAAATTAAGAGCAAATTTTACTCCGTCCGTTTAGCCATTAGTAATTTCAAAGTTTTAATGAATTTTCTTCTCTGACATTGAAAAATGAATTTCGACCCTTACGTTTACCACCAGTACGACTGCAAAACTAAGCACAAATCCTAAGTCAGTGCAATGTTACCGCGACTACGTTAAGTCACGTCCATGGGGAACTTCAAAATATATGAACGTACTGTTAACTTTCTTGTTCAAACAAACTCTTTTTATCCTAGGAATTATACTTTTAAACAAGACGGAACGTTTTCCTTTGCGTTTTCACTATTTCCATTGAATAATATGAATTGGGTATCTATTTTATTATGAATCTTAACCGGAAGTGCTTTCAGTACTGGATAATTTCCGATGAACTTTTCGAGTCATTCGGAGGAAAGCGTATCCGCTCCCCGCGCCTCTCATTACCCCTAACGGTACCCCATTAGGCGCACGGGCCGAAGTGCCCCGGACCGTAGTTAATCCACGTCCTCATTCACTGTTATTTCGAAGGTCTGATCTAATCTAAACCGGGCTTAGTATCTTACATTGCCAGTATTTCGCACAACTCGTCCCTTTATGTATTTCACTATTCTCAAAACCGTTGCCGTCCGCCGGTCGATTAACATTTGACTTCCTAAACTTTTATTGGTGGTGATGTTTTTGTATTGAATTAATACAAAAACATAATATTAAAAATATTGTATTGAGTTAATATTTAAAAGGCAGAGTAATAATAAATATTTTGGAATTTGGAAAATTTTGTTATTCTCTTCATTATGGTCTCCCCATTGAGCACAATGATATATATTTAGTGTGTGACGTGGATTATTATGATAAGTGGAAGGGTCAATTTGAAAGCTATTATACGGCAGCGGTTAGAGAGGCCTACTTCCGGTGGCCGCACTAAGCTCCCTGTACCAATCCACTCGCTCAATTTGGACCTTTCTATAAAGTTACACAGTCTCACACGGTCCAACTTAAATACATTCCAGGACGTATTTCACTGTAAATGCAAAATATACACGAATGAACTCAAATCACAAGTTTCTGGGCATTCACTCAATTGAAATATTAGGGAAATCAATTTTATAGTGTTGTTAATAACAGTGTTAATAATAATTTTATAGTGTTGTTAGTAACAGGTACAAGACAGGCATTTTTCATGTTCTAATACGAAACAAAATAGTTTATTCTCTGTATATCCATTGGCGAATATTAGTAAAGTCGATGGAGTTTGGCTTTGATGAACCGATTTAGGAAATTGCTTTGGAGGTGAAAATGTTTTAACAGTACCTCGTCCGTAAGCCCGATTGAGGATTACCCCTTCATTTTTTACGATCCCCGGAGAAAATTTACGAATTTAGATTGAGTATTTATGGGTTTCATATCCGATTCGAACCCAATCCTCTTTGAGAGATTTAAAAAAAAACCTACTCTTTTAGTTCGTTAATATTCTTAGTAAATCAACACGAAATTATTAAGTATTTTTATAGTTAATATATATTTAAATCAATAAATAAGGTTACGGACAAATATATACATGCTATATGAGTAAAAAGGACAAGAAATTAGAGTGTGTGATAAAGAGACATGCAAAGAATTCTGGCACCACAGTGTAACGTATCGAAACAAATCAGTACAAGTATTTTTTTTAAAAACGCTCAGAACAGACGAGATTGCCCAAATTTTTTTCTTACTACTTTATGAGACATGAAACCACGTATTTATAGGGATAAAATATTATCTATACTTTTTTAGTCAAAACAAAAATGATGAAACACAATTGAACTAAAAATTGGGGTTTTTGAAACTTTGCATTTTGTAAGTTAAGATTTACAAAATGAATTGGGTTGTTCGTTGAGATACCCATTAATTTAATAAGTACGAGTATAATATGATTTAACGAATGAAATGAAGGTGGAAATTTTTGAAACTGACACATAAGTACAGGTTGGCGAGAACGCATCGTTGGCGGATCGCTAGTGGAAAAGTGGTGTAGTAACATTGTAGCGGGCCAGAAAACGAGGAGTTATGACGGCGGCGGAGGATTACGTGAGTGGATGTCGTAATAAAGCTTGCGATGAAGCCGTTACCCGTAGATAAACGTAAATATCTCCGGCGCAGTGGATGTCGGCTGCTGGCCCGCTCCTACACTCCTCGAGGCGCCCGCCTATTACCTATCTCCGCTTTCAACAAACATCCTGTCATTTCTAGCGCTTATCTCTTTCGTTTTATATTAACTGTTACAATCCGGAGCATATTTATGGTTGTCTGGGGAGGGCTTAATTTATACATAACGTTTATTATATTTTTATTTCATTCGTTCGGCCGCACGGAACCATAATACATTTTAAAATAAAATAACATACGTAATTGCGATTCGGTGAAAATTTATTTGTTCCGTGAGGGTTAAACCGTTTTAAATAAATGGTTTATTACAACTCGGAGGCATTTTTATAATCATGACCATAAATATTTAATACAATACTCTGTTTCAGTATTTGCTCGTTTACTAACTAGCTGTACCCGTAACGTACGCGCGGTTTTCGTACGCTTGGTATTTCGGTACATATATTTTTTTGTTTAACCGATTGGAATGAAACAATCACTAAATGTTACCGAAAGCTTGTTACAACCGCACTCAAATCAATTAAGCCGTTTTTGAGATTAGTGTGCACAAACGCACAAAGAGACAAAAATTTTCCGAGGTAAAAAATCTTTTCTTGACCTATAGGCCAGTCATACAAGAAAAAAAAATCCCGTTAGGTCGCAATAAATTGCACTGTCTTGATTTTTTGTGATGTTGTTAGGATAGACACCAGTAGTGTTAAATCAAATTTGCAGTTTCGAAACACTTGTGCTAACTGAGCGCAAGTCTTTCGTATAGATATACAAAGTATAGATTTAAGAGTGTACACTCAGTCCTAAACATGTAATTTTTTATCTTTTTCTTTTTTTTTTGTGGCATATCTAACGCCCTAATGCATTTGATTGCGCATCTGAACTAGGGATGAAAAAACAGGCAAAAATTCTAAAAACAAATTTTTGACCTCTGTTACATAAGTACAACGAGTACAAAGTGTTTTTTTTCCATACATACAGTCATACATACACAGCTCGTTTTCGATTTTATTATATGTATGTATAGATATAATACACCGCAAACATATTAATACTTAACTTAATTGGGAACCTACTAAACCTGTGGTCTATTTATTGTTTTCTAAAATATTATATTAATGCACACATAATTACGGTATTAATATCGGATCGGCTGAACGTCAATTAATCTGCTTTATTTAAGTCGCTTAAAAAGTTTTCCCACCGCGTGTGCAAAAGTTATTAACAGCATGTGAACATACCACCATAGCACCTCTGCAATGATAATATCACATAGAGAAAACCGTCGGGTGTTGGCGGTGTTAGTGTCCTTTGTGCTCCGTAACGTATGTATTCTCGCGCCTGCTCTTATCTCCTAAATTAATTACATAAATCTTGTTTGCATACGTCTTAAGCGTATGACACGCCGCCATAATTCAACCAGAGAGCTTCGGTTTACACTGCTAATGAAGGACTACAATACTATACGTGTGCATTACTACCGTAATAAGTTTTTATTAGTACTATATTAGAATTAATAGGACTATATCTATTAGTCACCACGCTAAATCTATAGTTACTTGCACATTTTTTTTTGTTTAATTTATAATATTAGTTTAACATCTTTTTCATCTGAAAAAAGGAATAACTTAAAGGAAGTATTTAAGGAAATTCTTAGAACGGCTACTCAAACGCTTAGTACCGTTTTTATCTTATAAATTGAAGGGTCGAATTATTGTCATTGAAGATTTAATGTGAGAAATAAGAATGAAATATAAAATAAATGTTAGATCCGGTGTGTAATCGTATGTTGTACTTATTAACGAAGTCTGACATAAATTTAGCGTGACTTCATTCTTTTTACTCAAATTGTAAAAGGACGCTCATGATTTCCCAAGACGTTCACTGCTGAGACTTCGCCTGACATCGCGAAGCTGCGTCGTCACTGTACACGACTTAGAATTCTACTGGTACAATAGGAAGCAATATTGCAATGTAAATATTGTTTGATATATCAAGTTTAATTCTATATACTACTTGTACTGATGACGTCGTCATTAATAAATAAATATCTGATACACAATTGATTCGAACTAAACCTTTCATGATTATAATGGTCCCAAAAATATTCTTCAACTTTTGGCAAAGATAGCAGATCTCTTTTTGGAATATGTGCGCTTTAGAATTATAAAAATAATAATAATTTTAATATTAAATATTCATTTGAATTTAAGATTTTGAACATATGAATGAAACTAATAGAGTGAATATTTGCGTTAAAATATTTAATTAAATGTTGTCAAGTTACAGTATTAAAATGTATTATACCGCCAAGCAACTAAGCAATACTATTGTGGTATTCCTAGCTCAATCGTTAGAACATTGTGGACTTCAAATCTATTTAGCGATGTCGATTTCAATCTCGGGCAACCGTTTGCGTCGTAGAGAGTGTAAAGAAAGTAAATGAAGTGTTCCTTACAAGTCGTTCAAGTATTCCGTGAGCGCACCGCCGCTATTCGAGAAGCGGAGGCGGAGGCGGGAGCGCGGCGCTCGTGAGCGGTCTGCGGGCGGCTTTTCTCTGTAGCCTCACTCGCGCGCGGTAATCAGCTTTTGTGTGCAGTAATTGGGTGTCTGAACTGCCAACCGAACATTTATTCCCGATAAATTGAAAAATGCTTTGTGCAGCCAGTTTAGACTTTACTGTGATTTTTTGTCGGTCTTATGAGAATACTAAAGTGAGAATACTAGAGTTTGTACTACAAAATTTTTTATTTTTTTTTCTTATGTTCCCACATCATGCGATCGGCTCCTGGAGCCATTAGCAGATACTATGTGTGTGTGAAATTGACGTGCGAGGACTGCCCTTCCAATAAAGATCCTGTCACTCATATTATGTCCCATATGTTTTTTTTTTTTTTTTTTTATTAGAGATGGGTTTGCTCTTGGCCAACAACCAGCTTGGTAGCAAGGGAGAGGCCTAAGATGGAGCGAGCTCACCCAGAAGATGCCTATTCACTCGAACTTTGAAAAGATTAGGGTTATATGAACTCGGAAATACAGACGCAGGCAGGGAGTTCCAAACCTTGGCGGTGCGCATTATAAAGGATGTTTTAAAGCGCTTGGTTCGAAAAGGGGGGATTTCGACAAGATGAGGATGGTAACCAGCCGTACGTCTGTATGTCCGATGGAAGAAAGGGGAAGGCGGTATGAGCTCATGGAGCCCCTGAGCACACTCACCGAAGTACATCTTATAAAAGACACATAGACTGGCAATTTTGCGTCTATGTGCCAGGCTCTGCATCTTAGACTTTAAAAAAGTACCGTCGCCTATGAGTCTCTTAGCTCTGCGTTCTACCGAGTCGAGTGCGGCAAGTTGGTATTTGGCCGAGCCATCCCAGAGGTGAGAGCAATACTCCATGCAAGAACGGACTTGCGCCTTATACAAAGATAAGAGCTGTCCAGGCGTAAAGTATCGCTTCACCTTGTTTAGGATGCCTAGCTTTTTGGCTGCTGTTTGGGCTTTGGACTCAATAGATGTGCCGAAGTTGAGATTAGAGCTCAACCTCACGCCAAGAAGTTCGAGATCATTGGCGACAGGTACAGATACACCTCGGAAGGTTGGAGTTAGGTCAAAAGGGCTCCTTTTAGCAGAAAACAGACACGCTTGCGTTTTGGTGGCGTTGAAACTAACCAGGTTCCTGTCACCCCACTGGGATACAAGACCCAAGGTAGAATCAATTCGCTCAACCATTGCCTCCCTCTCGGAATTAATTTCATCGCGACCGGCCCCTGCAGTGGACAGGTATCTCTCTGTGACTGTGCTGTCATCTGCGTACGCAACTACTCCAGGAAGAAGCAAATCATTTATGTGTAGCAGGAAAAGAGTCGCAGAGAGAACAGATCCCTGAGGAACACCGGCATTGATAGCCATGAGATCTGAGGAGCAGCCATCAATGACTACTCGAATCGACCTTTCACTCAGGAAGTCAGAAATCCATCTACAGAGGCCAGACGGGATGCCGTATGCTGGAAGCTTGCTTAGCAAACTTGCATGCCAAACCCTGTCAAAAGCCTTCGATATATCAAGAGACACGGCGAGAGCCTCGCCATGTCTCTCGATGGCTTCACCCCAGTAGTGCGTGACATACACAAGAAGGTCCCCAGTTGAACGTCCTTGGCGAAAGCCATATTGACGGTCACTGAGTAAGTCATTAGCTTCAAGATACGCCAGCAGCTTACTGTTCAGTACTTTCTCCATAACCTTGCAGAGTATGGAAGTGATGGCGATTGGTCGATAATTGCAGGGGTCGGCACGACCACCCTTTTTGGGCACTGGTTGTACATTGGCAAGCTTCCAGGATGTCGGTACGGTATTTGTTTTGAGAGAGAGACGGTACAAGCGAGTAAGCACAGGAGACAATTCAGGACCACAGTGCTTCAAGACCCTTGCAGGGATGCCATCAGGCCCACTGGCTTTGTTTACATCAAGGCTCTGTAGCGCTCTTCGAACCTCTTTGTTGTGAATCGAGATCTCTGGCATTGAAAATTCACAACGAGGTAATGGTGGTGGTGGCTGAGAGCTTGTGACGAGGCGTGAGTTAGAAGAAAATTGAGAAGCAAAAAGATTTGCTTTCTCCAACGCAGAGTGAGCCAGAGAGCCATCAGGCTTTAGCAAGGGAGGAAGAGTCGGACGGCAGAAATTTGATTCAATAGATTTCGATAAAGCCCAGAATTGCTTACTACCGGGAGGGTAGGCTGCTAACCTGGATCCCACCCGACCAATATGGTCGAAACGAGCCTTGCGGAATACCTTCTTGCACGACCTGGCAGCGGAGTTGAATGCTGTCTTCTCCGAGCGAATCCTCCGATCCCCACACTTGCGGTCGCGAGCGTGAACCCAGGTACGGTAGGCAGACTCTTTACGGGCTGCAGCTTTTGCGCAATCCGCATTGTACCATGGCCGGGTTTTGTAACCATGCGGGATGTCAGAGAATGGAATGAAATATTCCATTCCCTGCTGTATCACATTGGCAATCGCATCAGCAGAGAGCGAGGGATCGTCCAAAGGGAAGCACATCTGACGCCAAGGATAAGAAGCAAAGAAGTGTCGCATCTCATCCCAATCTGCGGACTCGTATCGCCAGATTCTCCTCGTGCCTCTGGGGCTATTATCAGGAGGAGAACGTTTCGACACAGACTTCACCAGACAGTGGTCGGATGTCCCGAGAGGGGCTGAAACCGACACGGAGTGCAGTTCTGGATCAGTGGTTAGCAGCAGGTCGAGGCAGTTGGGTGTGTGTTCATCAACATCTGGTACCCGTGTCGCGACATTTACCAGCTGGGTGAGATCCAGAGTCAGTGCAAATTTACGCGCCTCTCTCCCAGCGTGGTCTGTTTCCTGGTATGGAAACAGCCATTCGCTATGGTGGGCATTAAAGTCGCCCAGGAAAACAAGCTCCGATGTAGGATACTTTTGTTGGGCCAAATCTGCCGTCTCGATAAGGTGGTCGAATAGTTTGGTTGTCTCCTGGTTACCGCTATGCGATCGGTAGATACAGACATAGACGGTTTTTTCAATCCCTGTATCCACCAAAAGCCAGATTGTAGAAAACCCAGAATCTTCAAAGCAACGGAGACGCCGACAGCAAATGTCATCGCGTACGTACACACATACCCCAGCATTTTTTCTGAATCTATGTTCAAGAGTGTAACTTGGGTAGCTGAGGTACGAAGTGTCCGACGGTGTAACTATTTGCGTCTCCGTGAGAAAGAATAGGTGTGGCTTTTCAGTCTCAAGGTGGTGATGGACCGGGTCGAGATTTGAGTGCAGTCCTCTGATGTTTGTCAGATGCACTTTAAGTGGGAGGAAGTGCAGCCGATTTTTACCTATATTTCTTCGTTTGCTTTTCATAATTTGAGTGTGTCGAGTGTTTGTGGGGAGGCAAGAGAGAAGTCGAGGCGCTACCCAGAAGACCAACATGGACTAATGGATTAAGCCGATCGTTGGGAAACTCATTTGGAGCCTGCGGGGACGCCCTAACCCCCCCGGAAATCGCCACCGGGTCCTCCCTTCCAGTCGCCAACTGGCACGGTGGAGAATTTCGGGATTTTTCGCGCGTTGTGTGGAGCAGCCTTTCACACGTGGCTGATGTGCTAATTGGGCTCCCTACTACCGGCGGTCGGCCTACGGCTAGAGACCGTGCTTAGGATCCCGCTAGCCTCCAGAATGAGTTGCCCGATACAGTGTCGTCCATCAGTTGCAAGACCAGTTCTAGGCTACGCAACTGACCCCCTCTATTTCCCCAATGGCACTGGTACTTCCGCGCACCAACGGAACACGAAAAAAAATCGCTTGGCGCTGGACTCCGGCAGAAGGGTGGTCGCGAACCAGGCGGCCCATCGCAACTGCTGTGGACCTACCACACCGCTTCGAGGGATCTTCAGCCGCCATTACCAATAAAATCAGTATTGACGTTGCCCGGGTGGACCACTTGGAGGTAGATCCCTAACCACCCTATCTGCTAATGGCTCCTGGAGCCATTAGCAGATACTATGTGTGTGTGAAATTGACGTGCGAGGACTGCCCTTCCAATAAAGATCCTGTCACTCATATTATGTCCCATATGTACTGGCGCTTGAGTCGTCTACTTTGTAGGGATTCGCCCAGACCTACAGCAAGTTTGTTGGTGTGTCCGTCTATGCGCTCCTTGTAGTATTTCCTCCCTCACTGTTCTGACCTTCAGGTATTCATGGAGTTCTGATATTTTAATGAACCATGGCGCATTTGTTATTATTTTAAGTACGTTATTTTGGTACCGTTGCAGTATTTCCACGTTTGAGTTCTTAGCAGAACCCCACAACTCTATACCGTAGGTCCATACAGGCTTCAAGACAGTCTTGTATATGAGCAGTTTGTTATTTAAGGAAACCTGTGATTGTCTCCCAATCAGCCAGTTCAGTTTCCTTAGCTTGTGATTAAGTTCATCTCGTTTCTTCATTATATGAGTTCTCCACGTTTGCCTTCTGTCCAGATACATTCCAAGGTACTTAGCAACATCACCATGAGGCAAGACAGTTCCCCCGAGCTTGACTGATGGACAGCTTTCTTTGCGTAGTGTAAATGTCACATGTACAGATTTACTTGCACTTACTCTGATGCGCCACTTTCTCATCCATTCATCGACTCTATCCAGATGCTGTTGAAGAGTTATTGAAGCCTTACTTGGGTCTTTATTGCTACACATTGCCGCAGTATCGTCTGCAAAAGTTGCCGAAAGCACGTCATTTGTTTCTGGTATATCAGCTGTGTACAGTAAGTAGAGTGTCGGCCCAATCACAGAACCCTAAGGTATGCCTGCTTTTATGTCGTAGAATCGAGAATAAGAGTCATTCATTTTCACCCTAAAAATTCTTTCTTCCAAGTTGTACTACAATATGAACGATCTCCAGGACTTCGTCGTACCTTAATTTTAGTCTTGCAATTCTTGTGCAATTTTAGAATTTTTAACTGCAACGAAAATTTTATCTAAATCTAATTTATTTTAATCTAAATCTAAGAAGTGAACATGAGCTTAAAAAAACTTTAGAATTTACAGAAATGCAGACACTCTTTTTGTATATACATATGTGTATATTATATAAATTCACAATTGGGCTTAAAAAAAAAATTAGATTATGGTATGGTAGAAAAAAATAGATATGTATGATATGGCTACTAAAATTCATTTAAAAAAAGATGTATACGAACTTAATTCATTTACGCATTACCTATTCTAACTAGGTAAATTCTACGCTGAGAATTAATTATAATTACCCTATTAATACTAATCATAATCACCATTTGAAGTAATTACATAAGGTATACTTAAGGTTGTCTTACAACCTTAAGTAAAACTCCCACTCAAAATAATTTTAATATATAAAAAACAAAGTTCAGTGTAATTAAGTTATCTGTGTAATGTAAGGTAACCATTAATTGTTGCGCTAATAGAAGTCGTAATCTCGCTAATGAATATATTGTGTCGTTAGTGACATCCTCACTTGCAATTGGGCCCCTCTACCTGAGAACATTCTGTGTAACGGCGTCATTTACATATTTTAATAAAATAATATCGCAACTGAATCGTAACTGAGAACCTGATTTAAGTTCTTACCGCGATGAATGTAAATTCGCCACCGCCCGCGCCGCGCCACCGCAATTCCAGATTTCAATTCTGAAATTAATGGCACCCGTCGTGGGCCGTGCCTTCGTCTAATATTTGCGTTACTTCCGAAGACTTAGAAAGTTCTCTTAAGAACGGAATAAATTAGATCCAATGAGCTTTCTTTATGGTCTCATATTTATTTATTATCGATCAAGAGCCTCGTCATCACATATATTTTTCTAGTTATTTATTTGAAACACTTGCGTATTTGAGTGGTGCATATGAGGCCGATGTTTTGGTGTATTCTGTAGGCGCAGCACGCCGTCGTTTGGCCCTGCTAAGCGTGCATTAATATTGTCAATAGTTGGAGTTAGTGGAAGTGAAGTACGTGTTCCGCCTGCCGCTATCTACGGCGCAGTTCGCGCGGTGAATTCGAATGGGTTCCCACACCGCGTCGCGCCCGGCGCGGTCGGCAGTGGGCACCCACCTTGCTCTCTCCACCCCTCGCCTCGCCGCCTCACCCCCCTCTACATCCGTAACGCCCCATAAACTCGCGTCTTAATTTTAACTTTATTTCTTACTGCTGCCGTGTTCCAAGAAAATTAAGTGTGAATGTACCACCAGAGGATTCACAAAATGGTTATCACGATTATTTTATCAGCACTCTAGTTAAATTGCTTTTAAATTTCTTCAATCTGTCACTAGCATACGAGTGTAGGTGAAAATATTCCTCAGTCGAAAGAGGATACACTTTCCAACAAATAAAAATAGCTTGTATTTGCTTACCCGACCTAACACTCCGGAACAGCAGCGACCGAGAAATAGATTGGCAATTCCGATGGTTACGTATCTGGTTATTGCGAGTTTACATCGCGGGCACGTCGGATCGTTTGGAATTTTCTCAAAGGTGGAAGTTTTCTCCGGCGCATGCAATTTCGAAGTTGCACTGGGGCTAGTCAGTGGATGAAGTAAACGGGGCTGGCACGAGCGCGGCCTGCAAACAACGCCAACTTGGCAACGCTGTCCGCTCGCTTGCCCGCTCCGCGAACAACGCGCTCGCCGCACAATAGCGGTTATTGGGGCAATTGAAAGCGCCCTAGGCCGTACCTCGAGACGAGCCCCGAGATGCAAATAAAACTCGGAGGAGGCCGTGGCCGGACAACGCTGCCCCTCGTTTTTATTCGGCTCTCGCGGAATTGCTTTTATGTCCTTAATGGAAAAGTGAGATATTTATTTGGGGTTTTTGTGAAAGGAATTTCTTTTTCCATTTATACAGTATAAATCAACTGTAAAATATACAATATCTAAGCCTTTGGGAATGTAAATTCTCTTAATTTGATTTCTAAGTCATTTTAATAACATTTATACAATAAAGGACTTTATATTATTGTTTTTTATTATTTTTACGGTCGTAGAAATGAAAGAAATTTCGCATTTTTTTTACAATTTAGGATGGTAAAGCAAAAATCCTAAAGAGTGCATATCTTTTTGTCTAACCACATCAGATATATCTAGAGATATCTAAAAATACTTTGATCGCTTCTATCTAAACTTTCACTCTCTTTAACCGCGTTAATTAGGCTTTTCAAGCAAATAACTGTTATGGCCATTTTGTGAAAGTATGTAGATTTGTTCTGTAATTTTGTTTGACTTAAGATTTATAAATATTTTTTGCGACATTGTCATGGTTTAATGTAACCGAAATTGAGAGCACTGTATATAAGTTTTAATTTTTTTTTAAATAATTTTAAAAAAAGATCAATTTTTGAGATGGGATAAAATCATTGCACTCGTGACAGTGTCGCGTAAGTGTTGATAAAAAACAAAGTCGCTTCCCGTCTGTCTGTCCCTAGGCAATCTTTAAAACTATGCATCGGATTTTGATTTTGAAACTAATATACCTCAGTCTGTAAAATATCTTCACACACTCAACGTATTTTGAGATTACGACAATTTATTTATGTTGCAAAATTAAATGTGAAAAAATAAATCAAGTGCCGTTTTATTCTCCTAAAATTTTATCTAAAAGTAATAAAATTCGTGTGCCAAGAAACGTGCTTCTGTTACCCTGATAAATACCTGTCTTCGTAATTTAATTTTGAGGGGAGCTTTAGGTGATTCGGTTGCAGTAAGAGGATTAAACTAAGATGCAAAGGAGGAGTCGGCGCGCGACGGCTGGTGCATGGTGTTCACCTCGTTATTTCATTAACAGCTCGGTCGGCGTTTGTCTGCCGGGCGTGGCGAGCTCCTCGTGTCTTTTAAATCCCACAAGGCCCAAGCCGCCGCAGTCAGCCACTGTCGTAGCCACTGGCCGCGCCTTACGAGACGAGAATTTCTAATAAGCAACTCCACCGTTTTCAACCAGCGATGCCGAAATTTCGCCAACTTCATTAGTACACTCCAGACTTCATTGTTTATTTTAATTTGGTAACCTTTTCAACTCTAACTCTTTACACTAACACGATAAAATGATTTCGTTAATTAAAGATGGTGTATTTTTAAGCAAGAATTTTTGTTTGTTTTAAACAAAGTCAATGTTATTTAACTACATACTTAGTATCTACATGGCTTACAGATTTAATAGATAAATGCCTCTTGCTACAGTTACAAAACAATCTTATAGAGCCGCCACGAGCGTATCCTTTAATTATGAAAATGTATGCGAAGCACATGAAAGTTTCTGCAATTATGGCATAGTCGATGCCCCCCTCTCTCCCACACGTCCGACACGCTCCATATGCTAAGCAATAGCCACTTACAATCCTTTGGTAGCTATTCAGAAATTTGCAAAATGTTTCTCTTAATAATTACAGAAGAAAATCTTTGTGTAATCCTAAAATTAAACTCAATTAGAGTCGTAAGCTGCACAGGTATAGATCCACCATAGATCGCTCTAGTGGCATAAATCGATAGGGAATCAAAATCTCACTAAAAAACCATGGCACAATACATGAAAGAAATATTTAGTTTTCTATTATTGCATTTGGATGTGGTATCTTCCTTTGTTGTGGAGGTCTGTAAAAAGCTAAATTAGCCTTTTAGAAATTCTAGAGTTTTGAGTAAATAAATATTGTACGACTTACTGGAGATATTTTGTCTTTCAGTGTGTAATAATACATGACTATTAAAACGCCACTTTTGATACTCAGAATAAAATTATAAAGGAAAGTAAGCATTCATGTTTGCCAAGTAAAAAAATATTTTTTGTGAATGTTTTCGCAAGTCTCATAAAAAGACTAGAAATATGTGATCTATTTATAAAAACTATTATATGTAGCTAAAACAAGTTGAACAATAGCTAAAACAAGAATATAATGTAAAAGAAACAATGAAAAAGCTAAAGCCAGCTTCTGACAATGTAAAAACATTACATTGCTTAAAGTTCTCTTTGATGGTTTATAAATATACATACAATGATGATATAAAATACCAAATAATTATTTTATTTTATTTTACAAGTTAAATTATGATTACTGTGTGCGGGGCGATATTTCAATATGTATTAGAATGTTTAAAATCCTCTGTGCACTGTTAATTTATAAATAAAATTTAATTGACGAATATTCTCTGTAAAAAACATACAGTATATTAAAAATATTTATATTACAAAAGTATTTTAATTCATTTGATCGTACTTTTCGTACTTCTCCGTATCTGCCATAAAACGTATTTTTTACCGATAAAATTGAGTGCACTTTCTATTTTTAAGATTGGAGCATTTTTTAGACACGTATGTAATTCTCAGTTTTCGTACTTTTCGTAGCATATTGACAGTTAAAATACAGCACACTCAACATCTACACATACGCGTAGCACCCTGTCGCTACGTAGCTACAGGCTACAGGGCGACTTTGTGATATGACGTTTTTATATTAATTTATTCTTTTATTTTAAATTTAAATTATTCCTTTTGTATAACTGTATCTATACAGTATTGTACATGTTATGTTCTTTCTAGTTTCAGTAACTATATAAAAGTATTTATATGTTGTCTGCCAATGGCTAGACGTAAAATAAAGCAAGTAAGCAATAAAACTCGCGGTCGCGAGTTATTTACAGCGAGGTCAATTATGCCGCAATAAAGTTTTTTAGTGTTGCACAAATTGTCGATTTGGAGTCTGACGGATGGCCGCGAGACTGGCGCCGGCAAATGAGCACACGATAAAATTATCGTTAGCAGTAACGACATGAATAAATGCAAGAGGGTGGTTCGCGGCCGAGCAGCACGAGAGAAGCCCGCCTCGGCACTCGTTAGGGCTCTTGTGACGACTGCATACGGCAGCCAGACCGGGAGCGGACCTAACCGAACGCCACCTTTCCAAACGGGAACGCTTCGTTAATTTTCCTTACGTCCGCAACTTACATTCCGTCTCTACTTGTTCCTTACGAATTATAGATACTTCTTTGATGAGACACCCTCGGCAATAGATTACGACCTACCTTTACTTCACTCGGTTAATTAAACCAAGGTTAAAAAAAGCTCACTTAAACCATGTAACCCTTAGGACTTTATTTCTGTTCTGCTTTAATAGCCTGTGCAAATCAACTTGTGAATATTAAAACGTGTAGAGGCATTTACTATTTATGAAACACTTCCACAAAGATTTCTCTAAACGATTGCGGTAGCTGCATCAAAATGTCGTGCATATGAATCAATCATTAACTCATGTTATTTGGATAGTAGCAATGATACCCAGTGGATCGATCGCTCAGCTATCGAGGAGAGCAAATCTCTGTTAACTCAGCAACATATAATTAAGTATTTTTCAATTTTAAGTGTAGCTTAGAAATCAATAGCTTTTTCAGTGATGTCTTAAGTCTTAGAATAGAAGTGGTCTTATTCGAAGACTTTTTTTTAAATTTATTTACAACATACTGGTATACATAATTACAGGAGTGGTCCTAATACAATGTATCTGTTCTTAAATTATTAAAATTAAAAAAATTACAAAATATGTTTTTTTTTAATAAACCTATATTACCTAAATATTTAACATGAGTCAATACGTAGGCCGATTCAAGCTCTAAGCTAAACACTCATTCTAAACTTTCATTCGGAGTTTAATAAAATATATACATTTCACACAAAAGTTTTTACAATTTGAAAATATATTCATTGGAGTTCAACTACTTAATTTTTATAATAGTATCATTAAACTGTCGAATTTGAATAATTGTTCAATGATTCAGTTGTAAATAATAATTATTATAGGTTAAACACGTGTAATGAAGTAATTAAGAATTAACAAGCACACATATTATGTAGCTCGGCGGCACGCGGCCGTATAAAACCAGTATTATGTTAACCAAGCCATAAATATCAGCCCAAGCAGCTTCTAAATTATTGCACACGCGAGAATTTCCGCTAAAAATTGCAATTTTTACTCTAAAATTTTCATATTACATTGTTTTTTGAATTTTCTTCCAAAAAACATTTATCATTGTTAGTTTTCAGTTAAAATTACATCGTAGACAACAAAGGTTTAAAATAACAAGTAACGTAATAAGTCATAAGTTTTAGGCACTAGCTGAAACTAGTGTTTACTTTGATTTATACCGGCCGCTGTATAGCGGGCGGGCGGTGGCTCGTAATTTTAGACGTCACGCATTTATGATGAATACTCGCAATTTTCTCGCGGGAGCACCGCATTGACGGTACCCGTGTTCGGGTAATCATGCCACTTATTACAACCTTCTTCGCATACATTTTATATGTACGCGTACAGGTTATTAATAAATCGCCTAAACATTAAACACTACATGGTGCCTGCGATTTTGTACGCGTTGGAAAATAAAAGATATAACGCCTGACATAAATTGACGCTTGACATTATACTTCAGCCAAGCGTTGGATCTTTATTTATAGAAAAGTCGCGCCCGCGGCTTCGCCCGCGTGGAATATTTAGGCTACATTCATCCTGAAATCCTATTCTAACTATTGGCGAGTTTTTTTTTAATCAGATTAGTATAATTTCGAAGATTACCTCGTACATACAAACACAACCTGAACATTTTTATTCAAAAAACTATAAAATAATTGTATCTTTTCTTTTAGCTAATTACAATTGGAATTTGTCGTGTAATAAAAACACGTCGGACACAGTAAAAGAGCTGGAGCGCTACCCTCGCGATTAGTAAAAGGATGTGATGTAAGCTCGCGTGTCGTAAAGACACGATTTGAAGTTAGTGTCGCTCGCACGTCACGTCCAAGGCACCGAGGTACGCCCCGCCACCGAGGGGCGGCGCTCGGCTCGCTTTAATCGCGTCGTCATCGCGAGGAGGCTACGCTCGTGTCGCTACGCTACGCTACTGCCATAAATCAGTCGACACTATGTGATGGATGATGCATCCGCGCCGAAAAAACAGTAGCTGGATGGAGCCACTCTATCTCCCATTATTCTCCTCAAACCAGTGATTCAGTATCTTGCTCATTTTCTTATCTCAGCGGTAGTGTGTTACCATTGTAATGGATTTTTTTATAAGCTATTTTATTTTTCGTTATTATAATATCTATCTAAATAGAAATGAATCCCTAAATGTGCTAGCGCAAAACTCAAGAATAGCTGGATCAATTTGACTATTTCTTTTTTTCAAATATTCTATTAAGTCCAGTTTATAAAAATTTATAAAAAATAAAATCCCAATTTTACTTCAAGTTCTTCAATTTTCCTATTCAAAGTTCTTATAGTTGACAATTCAAACATTTCAATCAAATATTGATGTCAAACACACGGTCGTAGCAGCTAGTGTTATTAAATAACACATAATATCAGCTGCTACGACCAAATAACAAAACGACGTCAATTTTATTTATATTTTGAAGTAATCTTAAAAGTATGAATAATTGTAAAAGTTAAAAAATCGTTTGTCCTGACTGGACTAATCAACTCATAGCCAAAACTACTAAGTCTAGAACACTGAAATTACGAAAATAGAATCCGATAACAAAGGATTTTTAAAAATTTCAACTGCGAAGCCGGGAGCGGGCCTCTAGTGTATTATAAAACTTAGGGAATGCGTAAAAAAAAACACAAATACACCTATATCGATTATGACACGTTGTCGATTTTTTTATATCTATACATTACTTGGACGAGGTGTTTTATTGAAAATTTTACGAGACTGAAATATTAAAAAACTATAAGGCCGACAATAACAACGCAGAAAAATAAAAAGCCTCAGGAAATGATTGTAAAAAGGGCTACGACGCGACGAAGCCCGGCCCGGATCGAAACGAACCGTGCACTTGTCTCGCAACTCCGGCGCCTCGGCGAGCCTTCGCTAACTTTTCTTATTTTTGTAGCTCCCGCTCTGTTTTTATTATCGTCAATGGCTTCTTCTCCTTCGCCCTATTCACTCTTTTAATATGATAATTATAAGTTTCTCTGTCCTAGACTCGTGTTACCGAACAATACTCAGTTTTGAATCTAACTTTTTCTTCAACCGTCTTTTTTGAAATATTTCATACTCAATAATCTTAATATATCTTTTATAGAGATTTCCGCGAAGATTTCAACTGTGAAAGTAAGAAAAGCGACTGAGGATTAATCTTGGCTTGACATAGTGTCCTGCGTATTGAAAATGCACACCCGCTCGTTAGACCCTGTCCGTACGGCTGTAGGTACTGAACACGGCGCGTGACGTCACGTTTGCCAACACCACCCGCCTTCCCTCATTAGCATACATTATAGTCGCCATTACGGCCAGCACAGTTTGTGGCTTTTTGCAATGTTTTTGATGATACACTCGCGCCGGGACGCCTGTACTTTCATAACTTATTTTCAGTATTTTAAAAATTACTCAAGTAATATGAGCGGTTTCACTTCAGTTCCAATCGTGAGGGACTCATGAACGAATATTGTTAGGACTCGTGTATCTCGTCATTGTTGAAGTCGTTCAATTTATATATTTGTATGTTTTTTATTTTTTTTATTTATTTATTATCTCGAAATGCAACGCGTTTAACGTGAAATATGTATTTGGGATACCGCACGGCTGCAACTTGGTACTGTGTGTGCAATTTATGAAATTGGAAATCGTACTCACTCTAACAATTTATCGAGTAATAAATATAATTGGTAAACACGTATACATAAAAGAGTATAATGTGCACATCATCATACTGATGCTGTCGCGAATAAAAGTTGGTGAGGGTGGCAACGATGGTAAAATCGCGTCGCATACAGGAGGTATCCCGCTGCGGACTGATTTACGTGCCACCCGCCCGCGGCGTCACAATTCACATACACCTAGCCCGATGCGGCACGACGTGTGCCATTACCGCTACACGATAACGTATCTAACATATCGATATACATTTGGCTTGTATACTTTTACTTTACGCATATTTTACAATAAGAGATGCCTGGTACGTATGTGTGTTTTGTAACAATGACTGTAATTTAATGTAGACAGATTCAACCGGGACTGTGCAGTAAATTTTTAATAAGCAATCGTAATTGCATAACGTAGTGTTGCGACAAGCGTAAATCACTAGAACGGTCCGGTCAGCGAGCGAAGCAAATATTTGCATATCTCGATTGATACGAACCAATCAATGTTGCAAATAATGAAAATATTGCATGAAAACTACAAATAAAACATCGTTTTGTGCTGATTAAAATTAGTTGATTTCGCTATTGAAATGTCTTTATTGATGACAATTTATTATGCATGCGTAGTTGTGTCTGGCCCATTCTTTTTATTCTGTATCAGCGCACCAAATATGTTTGCAGAAGCACACATGAACTGAATTTTTGCGACAGTGCGTAAAAGTCCCTGTAGCGTAGGGTAATAGAGCATCTTGAACAAGGTCACGAGTAGGTTGGATTGCCTGTATGTCTATTTTAATCACTGCTGTGTCGTATTTAATGTGATGGTCAAATAGTTGTATATTACTAACAATAACAATGTTTTAAAAAACCTATACCAACAATATAAATTATTATGTGTTTTTCTTGATTACATGACAGTTATTGTTATTTATTGTTATTGTTATTGTCATTTAAATTGCATTATTTAAGCAATTTACGTAATTTTCTTTGGTACTATTATTATTAAAAAACAATTGTTTATTGACGTCTAATAGTAATATTGATATCATTATTTAATACCACAGAGAATAATATGTAGATATTGTAGATTAAAAAACACCCTCAAAACGTTCTCTAAAAAGTGTAATACATATAACGATAGCTTTTCTAATAATGTCTCGAGAGACATTGGGCTTTTCAGCAACGAGGAAGTTATTAAGGCTCCAGGACGGTTTTTCGACGCCCATATTCGGGTCTCATCGGAGTCATAAATATTTTTTATAAGCAAGAAAGTAACGGACGCACGAACAGCTACCGCACAAAAGCGACGCAATCAAAATAACACATCGGCGCGGGGCCGACGACGCCCGCCGCCGCTGTCGTCCAAATTGCTGACTCACACCCGGAGTATATTCCCACAGTGATTGCTCTATTCTGTTTCCTGAGCTACTGCTACAATTTACTGTCTTTTTATTTTTTAAAACTAATTCGAGGTATTATCATTTATAGGTTTGCTCTCATTTCTGCTTCCTAACGCTACTGAAGTAGTCTTCTGGGACACGCAGGTTTCCTCGGGATGTTTTCTTTTACGGTTAGACCAAATGGTGATTAATTCTTAACCACACATGAAATCTTAAAACGTTCACAGGTAATGCAGGCGAGATTAGCTAAGTTTTTCATGTCAGCGTCCGAACTTTTGACTTCACTGCCTTGTATGTGTGGTCTGCAATGTGGTTATAGCACATTGTTACTGTTTGAATTTACATGCAAGCAGTCGAGCCGCGAACAAAATCTAGTTTAAAATATATCTAATTAATCTAAAATGTTATAAATAGAAACTTACTATTGATAAGATAATGCAGTCTTAATTTTCTTCAAAAGTTTATCCGAATGACATTCCATTTTCTAGGTTGTAGGTATGTATGTTTAATAAAGAGTTTAATCCTATTATAGCGAACACACATTGTACCAGAACCGTAGCGCGGTGAGTTCGGACAGCCGCCGGACTCGACAACCCAATGTTACAGTTAACAGGAACCAGACCTTGTATGGAATTAAACATGGTTTAATTTCCTTGGTGCGGGCCATTGAAACGGCTCCACCTAGTCGAAACACAACTATGCCGGCAGGAAATAAAACAGAAAGGGAAGCGATGCGGGTGCCGGACGAAACGATTATGCAGTCGAAAATAATGGGCGCCGCCCGGTCCACATTCACGTTTTTGTTTGTGGTCTGTGACGCGATTTATACGCGAATTTCCACCGTCGCCGAAGTGAGCACCATTCACAATAATTGCTTTGAACAAAACTCTATCGCGTAGGTCTTTTGTGTTAGTCCACTCCATACTAAATTGGATTAAACTTATTAAAATTACTATTTATCAAAGGGAATTTATTAGACTTTAACCAAAGGCGAAAATGCTAAAGTTGTCACAAAAAAGAGAATGTCTTATTTAAAAGGAGTTCTATTAATTAATAACTTCTGAATAGACTTTCGAATAGTCAGATAAAACTTTCGCAGCTTTGCGACTGGAAAGTGTAATACGAATTTTAAAATAGAAAGATGGGCTAACTTATAGAACCAGTAGTATATACTTACTGAATTTTGTTTTAAGATTTTGTAAAGTAAAATTTATTCTGTCGATCTTAACATGAAAAAAAAATGTGTTATCAAATATTGAAAATTCATTATTGATACCAATACAGATACGCAATTGCGCCATCGTCGTCGTATTACCTCTATCTGTATTTTCAAAAGCAAATTTTCTCTAGTATCGGAAGGTGGTATCTATATAATCCAGACGGCGGTGGTCTCTGAGTGTAACTTTTAATAGCCTTATCAGTACTCGGACAGACCGCACTGTATCTCCCTCTTTCTCGTGATCCAGATGCTGTCGTACCACCCTCGACCTTTATTAACGTTTACAAAGATCGAAGAACCAACCTTAACTTCTCTCCTGTAACTGTTTTCTTAACCAGAAATAACGATGTCATTATAATATATTTTTAATCAATACTGTTGAGAAAGTGGCTTCTGTAAGCTAGTTCCTTTTCGTGGATATCCTGCAAAGTAATTATGATGATTTAGAGATGAAAGTAAAGGTTATTAAGTAAAGTTTATTTATAAAATATAACTTGGAAAAGATCATAAAGACGTAATGAAAATATAAAATCCCACGTTAACTTTGTTAAACATGATTGAGGTGTATATGTACCACGTACGTGAATATATTTTATTTCGTGTGGATGATAACTTGGTGATATATAATGAAGCCCTTTTGAAATTATATAGTCTCGAATTATTTGAGAATTTTATCTAAATAATGTATGGAAATGTTCGAAAATAATGTATGCCTGTTTCGTAAATGTTATCATTATAAAATTAGAAAATTATAAATCATTATAAAAAATGTCTACTAACATTATCTCTAAAACTCTAAAGCTTAAATTCCTTTCATCTTCAAAGCTCCTAAACATTACTAAAATTAAATTCATCATTCCAGCAAGATCTGTCGAACGCGCGAACGTAGGCATCCTCTAAACACAACAAATCTGACTGGCTTCAACGCTCTTCCAGAATGTTTCTCGCAACTTTCATCATCACTTTTTAGGGCCTCCTATTATACTCAGGCTTCCATTTAACCTTTTTGGTTTTTTTTTTTTTCATTATGCCAAATTCTTTTCTACAGAGTTATAACAAAGATCAAAGGTTGCAACTTCTGTTAGGTATCCTTGTGATGCGGAAATAGATGTCAACCTTTTAAACAGTCAAAGAAATAATTCAACAAATGTTAAAACTACCTAACAGCATCGGTAAAAGTATTCACTGTCAGTAAATCTGCCATAAACAATAAAATTTGCATTTATTGGTCGTCCTGAGAGCCGTAAATTTATAGCGACCGAGTTGCCAACGACATTTTGAGTGAATTTCTGGTGCCATTATTCCCGAACTAGCATAGCGGATGGTTTTGTTCCGTTGATTCGCTGATGCGTTTTAATTGAAATCGTCAGTCAATTAAAGTCGGCGATGGCAGGTTGGCTCGCGATGTCACGGCTCTCTGTTCGCTCAATTATCGTCATATTCATTCACTAACACGTCCTATGCGCCTCGTTTCACATTGAACTCGCCGTCACTGCCGGGACACCGATGAATAAACAATAAATGAACTCCATAACTTATAATTTCTACACTGGTTTAGATTTCTAAAAGAACACTTCAATTGCACCGAACCAAAACACGCTATAAACTGAACTCATTTTGTAGTATAGCTATTTGGGTTGCATCAATATTAGAAACGTTTAAAATTAGAAACATCAATATTTATTTAAAAAATATTATAACTTTTCTACAAACTCTTTGATTCTAATGCGGACTTGAAGCTACCCGGAAAAGAAACTAGTTTTTTTTTATTTTGCCAATTGACTTGTTCATTTTGGATGGTACTCGTACGTTGTCGAATTAACAAGAATTTAAATACTGCACAATCTGTTTTAACAAATAAATTGTAAAAAGACCCCTTTTTGCATTTGTCAACTGTTCAAACTGCAAAAGGCAACTTAGAACATTACAAAATAGTATTTCAATTTTCTTTTGATTTCGTCTATTCACATTTAGCAGTTTCGTCTCTTTATCAAGTTAAACTGTGTGTAAAGTGTCTTAAATGTACTGGCAAACTTTAACCGTTAAATTTATGGTCTCGCTATTCTTAGGCAGATGTAATACGAAATGATACCTACGGGTTTGTTTTGTTGAAATTATATTCGAACTCTGTCTCGTAACAGGTTCAATTGTGTCGTTTAGAATGGAGGAGATTGGAAGATATCCTGAGCGGACACGGGTGAGACGTACGTGATCGAGTGTTTTGCAGTAAAGTTAGTTGTTGTGAAGGTGTAGAATGGAAAAGATCGCGCGACGAACGACGGAACCGGATAGCGCCTATTGCCGGCACTGGGTGCCGATAAGGAGCTCCACTCGCCTCGTAGCTCGGCCGCATTCGCGCCACCGCTGATTTATGTACGACGTGTCTCCTTTTTAATGAGTCCGTAAGAGGATATCTCTCTGAACCCCACAATAAATTTCCGCTCTGTGACTTACCAAAAAGCTTCCACGTCGATATCTGCAAACAAACGCAGTCCTATTCCGTTAATCTGCCGAAGAGCAGAACGTATCGCGTATATAAGTCGTGGTTATCTTGGGTAATGGCCGTCTATCTACTTGATCTGCCAGTTTTATTTATGGCCATGTTTTCCTTTACGCGCTCCTTCCAATTTGTGGAGAGTGAAAGGGATTGTTATGAGACTGCCATGTTTCATAGCAATAAACATGTGTATCCAAACTAATGACATTAACTATTTTCTTTTGATCTTTTTTTTGCTTTGTATGAGTGCTTATTTATTTTTCTTTTGATTGGTCTAGTTGTCTTTAGCTTACGCTCTAGATCCAACACAGTCTAATTTTCTATTTATTAACTTACTTAGCGACTCGCTCTCGGCTTTGCACGCGTGTGATCTTACTGAAAATTATAATATAAAAACCGTCCTCGTTTAAACGCTCTTTTCATTAGTAAAAATCGCATGAAAATCCGTTCAGTAATTTTTGACATTAACGTCAAAAACTACTGAACGCGAACACACATACATACGTACGTACAGACATGCGGACAGACAGACGCGGCAAGGGACTTTGGCTTATTCCGTTTTATAGATATAGTATAATATAGACTTTGTGTACTTTCGTACCTTCAAACTCTTCATCCTAATTCCCTTTTCATAGTATGTATGTAAATATAATGACGCGCGTAAGACAGCACGTTTCTGAAAAGGCGTTTAATTGAAACTATTTCTAACATCATAAAAGTACTCTTAACTAGTAAAGATTATAAGTAGGGTTAAACAATAAACATATTATATCGTTATATATTCTACGAGCGGCACACAACTTCGTCCGCGTAACTTCATAAAATATAACCTATATTACTCGCATATGCGAATAACTAATAATTATATAATGTAACTTTCTTTCTATATGTGGAAGAATTTTCAAAATCGATCCAGTAGCTTTTAAGTTTATTCATTACAAACAAAAATACAATTAAAAAATATTCACTTTTTAATATTAGTATAGATAATGCGACGCTGCAGATCTCAATTAATTTATTATATTTAGAGATTGTGTTTGTTAACCTAATTTATCATTAACTGATTTCTTTTAACTTCATTCTTTATTTTCTGAAAATAGTATAAACATTTGCAGTAAACAAACAAATATAGCGGTAATTTAAAACACAAACCGATCAGGGTTTCGTTACCACCCCTGCGCTGTGATGATCACCTATATACTGCCCACTCGTTTTATGTAAGTAGTGCGTTTATCCTGTTAAATTTATTGCCGCTTTTATATCAACCATTACAGAGAGGTCCCTTTCGTACATATCGGTCCACGCGGAGCCCAGCTTAGTGGAGTTGCAATTACGTTTTACCGGCTTTGACTCCAACGAAGGCGACTTTCGCCGTCCATCGAAATGTAATGGAATTAGCGCTCCAGTGCTCTTTTAATTTGCGTTAAATCTTGTTCTAAACGAGTCCACCACATGAATCATTTGCCCTGTTGGTTGAAGATTTTTGTGGTTAAATTTTTAAAACGGATTTTACTGTACCCCGTAATCATCCAAAAATGATCAACGTGGGGAAGTCCCTAAACCATAAAGCATCGGTTTGTGAGCTAAAAATTGTATTTTTAGTTTTGGAAAATACACACACGGTAATAGAAATTAATGTGGGTCATTTTTTTATATATATTAATGTGTTTCGTATTAATGTATTAATTTTATATATACGAAATTAATGTGTTTCGTTTAGAAAAATGATCTGGTTTGATTATTTAGAACAAAGTTCTCTATCACTTTTAACATTTTGACTCGCATCTTGTAGAAATATTGTTAAAAAGTTACATGAGTTTGTTTACATAAAATGATCACTTTAATAAGCAATTTCAGTGAATCATGTGCATTAAAAATAAAAGATGAGGACACCTGTACAGCAGCGGCACCGCCTCGACGAACGCGACGGTTCATCTAACATGCATGCGATCTACATCCAGCGTTGCCAGCACGGTCGCCCTGCGCACCGCTCGGCATTCATATCCCGTACCTCATTACCATCATACAACTAACTACTGCAATTTTATTATACCTAATCTTATAAGCCTTCTCTTAAAGGTGAGCTATCATATCTTAAAAAACGCTCTCGTTTGCCCGCTGCTCCATTAGCTGCAACTCCAATTAATTACTGAGCTAAATTTAAACTACAGAAAATAACAAAAGCTATAAATTATAAAGTTACGCGGAAGAAGTCGCGTGCCAGTTGTCATAGGTCATACTCATCATAGGTCAAATCCAGTTCGATGTGCACATAAGTAGTGTTCAGAGGCCAAAATAAAATCCGCGAGAAAGCCGTAGTCGTATGTGTTATTCTTCCCGAAGTAAAGGCTAAGGTAATTTATAGGCCAAAAGGTCACGTTTGTACAACCAACGAATGAAATGTAAACAAATCAATCAATTTAGACGTTACAGTCAAATATAGTAATTTACTCTAGTTATCTCACCCTATAGTGGTAGATACACCCAAAAATACAGACATAAGCATTATTTGATAATTCTTATTTTTCTTAAAATATAATTAAGGGACTGTTTGTCATTTTTGTCCATTACAAGCATTTTATGGGCGTTCCCCTTTCCACGTGGTCTAATGAAGAAATTAAACTGCTTAAACTCAAATAAAAATCTGAGGTCCATAAAGATATTTCGCCACATTTTGGATGAAGCCTGCCTAGATTTGAGCTTCTACTGATTGTGTCGATTTTTATAGTAAGTATATGTATAATAAATGATTTCAGTCAAACTATCATGAATTAGCAAGCTTTAATACGTTGGTTGTAATATCCCTGTTCAGTCAATCCAATAAAATCTTAAGTGCTAGGATACATTCAAATGTTTTAATATCGATGAAGGAAATAACAATATTCCGTCCCGTTTCCGACGGCTTGTATATTCGACGATATCCCGGTAAAATATTTTGCATCTAGAGACGGGATATTACCACTAAAAGTGGAACGGTTATATATTGTTACATCCTCGCCAAAAATTTAATATTAGTCTGCTGTGTTCAACAAGCAAAAGTATCTGACAATAGTTACTATTTTAACTCAGTTAATTACTTTCAGGTTTTTTGAAAGATAGAAGCCGCGACCCCTTAAATGATGAGATATGGACCATTTTTTATTTTATATTATCACACACATATATGCCTATAAAGTTATTTGTGCTTTGTTTGTTCTTTTGTAATTTTCCGCGTGTACAAATTACAAGGTACATTTACAAATAAATCCTTTGTATTGCCAATCCTTGTAATTCCATTTATAAAAATAATTATGAACTTGGTTAATACTAATTGAGAACAATGGATATAATGTTCCGCCAGTACAACCACTATCAGATTGGATCTTAACGAAATGGTCCCAAGGCAAAACTACGCGTTTAATATGGCACTCACACAAAGGATAAACTGTAATACTTGTTTCGCGTGTTCGCCTGCCTACTCCAAATTGGAGGCTATATTTGTAACATTACAATATTGAGTATTTTGTATCTAACGGATAAATATTGTAAGGGTCAGCACGCGTGATCCGCACATACAATCAGCCGTTAGGGCACGCCATGACACCCCTAAAACGTTTTGATTAAACTCATAAAACTCGAGGCAGCTTCCTATACAAGTTATACCGACCCCTACCCCTTCATCCACCCCCGCGTACCGCCAACTCCACTTTTCAATAACACAGTCGAATGCTTCCACAACCGCGATTACGATACCTGTATATAATTACAAATTTTCCACTTTTAAACTATTTGCAGATACGAAAGTTTGCATCAAATGTTTGACTATCTATTTTATGACTTATCTTTACTACACTACGATAGTGTATAGTAGCTACATCTACTAGTTTGTAGATGGTGTATCAATTATTATTAGAAAATTGATTAAACTTAATTATAAAGGTGTAATTAAGTTCAACTATTTCATTAGTGAAAACAAGCAATAGGTTCCTTAACTGTTACTCTTGTGTCTCGCTTGCAATATTAGATTTTCTTACTTACTAAGTATATAGCATCCTTGGGCTTATAGTATGAGCGTGTTCAAGTCAAACTTCGCTAACCGCCCTCAAGAAAGTTGCTTAAGTTACCTCCCGTCGAAGATGTGTTGTCGGCGGAGCCGCGCCACGTTTCCGACCTCGTCGTGTAAACTGTAATCCCATAGATGATGCCAGGATTTAACAGCTTTATATCAACCTCCGCTGAACTCCGTTGAACGTTGGCTGTGATAAAAATACTGATACCTACACAAAATACCGATACTCGTGTTAATAAATTTTATTCATATCCCCGTGCGAACGTTGCGAGTTTTTATAAAGGTTTGGCGTTCAATGTGAATTTGTTTAGCTCTTAGAAAGGTTTCAATTGTTATTGTATTTGTTGCGAATACATGTATATGAAAAGTGATGAATTCGCGCAATGACGACGGGTGGCAAGAGAATCCGCGTCGTCGCGCTCCAGTGCGCATCAATAGCGTTCGCGTCGCATTATCAGCCGTCACTTTGGTCGACAGGTGTCGCCTTCAGCCAACTCGAGAGTAAATTACTAGCTTCGAAGTCGCTGAATCAGCCCATCCTCCTAATCGATTTTCGAACCACTCGAGATACAGATGAGAGAATGAATGGCCACCGACTGAAACATTGTTAACACGTTAAAATCGGCTTCGTTGCAGCTTTTTTCTATTGTTCTTTTTTTTACGAAACATTCACAAAGGAAAATTTACCACAGTATCTTTTTACTTGTATCTGATGTTAAATTTAATTAAATTCGACTCCATCATCACTCTAAACACAGCCGTTAAAAGGATTAAATTCGTACGTTCAAAGTCTACACAGATATTCATATAGGAGTGAATAGCAACATCTTGCACGCTAAGCGCAAGCTACGAGCTCGTTTTCGTATTTAAATAGGGAAATGGGAAACAGACGCGGTGAGTCAACGAAGCACTGGTGCCGTGGCATTGTTTTAATTAAAGTAATTGGAGAAGGCACGTCGAGTGCCGTCGCTCGGTTGGCATGATCTGTGCCTTGAGGATTTACACCAATTTAAGACCGAACTCAATGCTGCGTCAATTAAATGCGAGCACAAGGCTCATATTCGGTCGCTCGTAGCATCGCTATTGTCAACTACTACTACATCAGAACTTGATTGTCTTTGATCAGATTGTGCGAATGAAAATAGATACCGCTCTAGCCTCCGTAATATTTATTATTAAATTTTATTTGTGACTAGCTGGTGCCCGCGACTTCGTCCGCGTTCTCTATAGCTTATAGCCTTCCGCGATAAATGGACTATCCAACACAAAAATATTTTTTTCAATTCGAACCAGTAATTCGTGAGATTAGCTCGTACAAACAAACAAACGCTTAGCTTTATATTATATCGGTATAGATTTAGATAAGAACACAAGTGACGCATTGGCTCCCGTTGACTGCAGTTCTCATCTGTCGCGACAAATACAACGGCTATGTACGGAGTATATGAGAAAAGAAGCAAACGAAACTAACAAAAACATCCAAAGATAAACGGAAACAGACTCGCTCTTAGAGAAACGTTGCAGGAACTGAAAACTTTGCGGACAGCCAGTCTTTTACTTCACTTTGAGATACTTACGAGCCCAAATGGAATACAACAAGATAAAATTGAAGACCTTTACCGTATGCGCTCAGTTGTTGTACTCGAAATTGTCTAACTAAACTATTTGTTGTCTGATGGAACATTCTTTAAAATAAAAACTATTTATCGATTTTATCCTTTTGCGACTCTTAGATAAATATCTACGTTGTGTAGTTTTCTTCTACCTTCTGGGGGAGGACGTATATCTGACAGAAAACTTAACCTCTCCAAAAAACACAAATAAAATTTAGCTTTTTCCTCCTTACGTGAAGGAGTTAGTATAAGGTGTTATCAGCGTTTGTTGAGGAGTCTTTTAAATAATATTTATGTTAGTTGTAAACACTTCTTTGTTACTTTTTTATAAACTTGCTAATTTTAGGGTCAAAATATGTATCTTTTACTTCTTTTATTGTCATGTATTTATGTGTCTCATATGTGCATAGGTGATTGTATATTAGAGAAGATGAAAGACAATCAATAATAATATCCAGGCAAGTTAGCGAAGAGAATTACCATATCTACGCGTCTTTAAACAAAATATTATTTTATTAATACTCGACATCTATCCAGCGCTGGAAGCATAAACTTGTAGAAATCTACGATATAACTTTGCCGTTACCGGTGACGGCGAGGCGGTAGAAGCGCATTGTCGGAAGCTGTGAATAATGCAAAGGCCTACGAAACAGATCATATTTTTTTCAGGCAAAATGTGGAATCGCGAAGTGGCAAAACAGAATTTAATATTCGTAAAAGGGTTGACGTCGGGATCGGGCCAACGCAGCAGTTGACGCGTGCCTGTTCTAGGAGTTTTTTTTTTGGCTACTTTCCAAAATCAATATCTTCGAATACACTGGCCGTCGCACATTGTGCACTAATCTCACTGAATATAAGAACCAAAAGTGGGTAGCTGAGATTTCTATCTGCAAATGCAAGTCCATGGAGATATTTTCAAGTGAATCTAATTCACTTATTTTCTAAATATGTGTAATATTTTTTGTTATGTTTTTATATTTACTAAATTTTAATTTGACTTTTCGAGCACTTTATTACTTTGGTCACATAAAGAAAACTAATGAACTATAATAGTGTAAATAATTTTCGCTTGGATTTGTTGATAAGTATGGCTTCTTTCATACATAAATGTCATTATCGCACTGCCAAAATATCGTAACGAAATGAGAACGCCCGAGGACATGTGAATGAATAATACATGAAAAATAAATCTTTTCCCAGACGTTTCTTTTTCTGAGTGGAATTTACAGTAGGTAAATATTATCTGCCATAAGATCAACACTAGTAATAGCAATCGTACAAGGACCTTTTGTGTACTTAACGAGATTCAGAGTAGAATTATTATTGAACATATCCCGTATCATATATCAAATATTTTAAAAAAATATTCACTCTCTACTGGTCATATTGTTTCAGTACAGATTGGAAAAATTGAAAATAGGTATATATGTGTCTCCATCAAATTGAAGCCAATATGTTTTCTTTCATTTCGTAAATAACGACAAATTTATAATTATTTAAAAAAGAAACAAAGAAATTAAAATTGAAAAGCTAAGTTTTATATTTATTATAAAAATACTATTTGTTAAAGGATTGTTAGGGAAATAGTTTCATTTATGGTATAAAAACATACTATAAATTTGTTTATTTTAATGTAAGTTATGAAGAGTATAATTTTCGCGCACAACCGAAGGTTTCTTTTAGTCAGTTAGTACTCTTATTGTCGCCTGATGAGAATAAAACGCAGTAAAAACATCAATATTGAAGTGTTAATAATGGTTTTAAATGAAATTATCGTTAGTGTGGAAGTAGGATGAGGATGAGGCTACTGGGAGGCGAAGGGGCTGGATTGGTGCGAAAGCGAGGCGCCGCCGTGCTCGAGAGCTCGGTTCATTTAAAGGCACTTGTCTGTAATTGCAGCTCCAGTCCTGTTCCTCTACTCTAAGACTTTAGCCCGTTGAACAGAGGCCGTTACCGAACAAAAAGAACTTTTAATGGTATGCCTTTGTCGAACATCTACTGGCTCTCTCGCGAACCTAACTTACATCATTGCATACATATAGGTATAAGTTCTATTCGTCAAACCGTGCCGTAATGAAGCGGTGCACCGGTGCAAGTTGGATATTTTCTAAAATTTCTTAGATACCATTGCAGTTTTGTCGGAAACGCAATAAATAGCTCGGGCGGCGCCGCTTGACCCACTTCCTGTTACATGCCGAAACGCCTGCGATTTAATCGCGCCCTGCCCCCCCACTCCCTTTTCCGCCAAGACCCCACACGCTTCGCTACTTTGCCCCATAATTATTAAATCCATTCCAAGCTCGCCAAGAAACGAGCACACCCGAACAAATATAGCACATTAGTATAACTAAGCTCGAACGCAATCTTCGCGGAGCTCTTCTGTGTCTATGGCGTGCCTACGCAAAAGTTTTTACTACTCAAAACTATTCCTATTTACTAATAATATGCGACAGTGGCGCGCTATTCTCAATGTATAGCGCTCTAGCGTCGCATCTGATAGCAAAGCGAGGCGGAAATTGCGCGGCGAGTCGCGTGCGCTCGTGACGTGTATTCAGCTCACAATTTTATTTCGTTTCACCTTTCGTTGCATTCACAAAACTTCTATTCCACACTTTATTTCTTTCGACCGTTTTCCTATTTTAGTTTTAAGTTTATTTTTAAGTTCATTAAACATGTCTAATGTATCCCAAATTCTAAGTCCTCATACAAGTTTATTTTAGTGTCTAATGGATTTGGTCCGGCAAGAATAATGTTTCGAATTTTCCATTTAAATTAATTGATCACTCATAACTCACTAATAGTTCCTATGCTCTCTTCGTCGTGCAGTTCTAACCGAATTAGCTTGATGTTTTTGGTGACTGTACTCTAAATTTATATCAAAAATAAGGTCAGGTCAAATACTGCCGCTGATGGATATCCAGTGAATCAAAATCAAAATATATACTAGATACTATTGTTTAATTTACGTTCGAACTTATACATACTATTATATTATGTATGTGTTATGTATGTGCTTACCTATTTTAAAACTTCACTAAAATGCAAATGATACTCAAGTTATGTCATTACGTTTGATTGTTATTATTACATTATCTAAATTGTATTGCGAAGTGCTACGATGACGTAGGCGTGTCTAGATAGTTCCATATTTGAATATCCACCATAAACGAAACAGTATACCGTATTCCATCATTTTTTTATAGTGCTTGTTATAGTGCTAAACTTCACATTATGTAACTTTGAATAACATTTATATATTTACTACTTCTAGCTGTGCCTACGATTTCGTACGCTCTGTAGTCTATAGTTCGTTTTTGAACTTGCAACAAATCGTTTAATATTGTGGTACTATAATTTTTTAATAATGAAATTTTGAAATAATGAAACGGTCAAAGATATGTATTGCTTAAAATTGGTTTAAACTTTCATCCACTTTACTCTTTGTCTAAACTATCTTCCTAAAAATTTCACATAATGTTAGTACACAGCACCAAAGTGTATATATATATAACGAACGAGCTAGTGTGTGGGCGTGTGTTTATTTCCTTTACACAAAACAAAACAGAAACGAATGCGCTGGAAATATTTTTGTGAAACTTTCATGAATATATTAGCCATAAATGTGACTAAAGGAATCTATTCCCTGTTGCGAACCACGAACGCACAGCCGACGCCCGTTCGGCCCGCCGGTGCTGGTAGCGTCGCGTCGGTCGGTCTCCCACCGAGCCTCCCGTAGAACCTTCTAGTTACAATAGCCAATCTCAAGTTTCAATTATAACCAATTATAATTAGTGATAATTACTGCCCAGTGAACTCATTTCGGACATTTGCCAGAACTCTGACAGAGTTAGAGCAATTGTTAACAATCATCAATTGATATAAAATTGAAATACGCCATTTAATTTGGCGAGCACAAATTTTGGCTACATAGTTGAGTAGTGTATTCACTTGACAGTGTAGTTACGGAATCGTTTGCCGCCGTACCGCACCGCCCTCGCCACGGCTTCGGGCGCTCGTAAAAATACAACTTATACCATTATATTTTTACGACACCAACAAATGTCAACTTTCCGAAGAGAGACCCGCCGCTCTGCCTCCACGTTGTTTATTATCTCGGAGTGTTCGGTTCCCTCGAATAGTGATTCGCGATTTTTGCATGAATTTCATGACTACCAACAGAAATGTTTATGTCATCTCTAGCCCTTTTTTTATTAGGGAGAAATGAAACTGCACAACTATTTAATTATTATTACACTGCGACATAAGAAAAGCAAACAATGAATTCTTTCCGAAGTCTTATTATATTTAAAAAAAAATGCATTTTCAACTAAAGTTTATTTAAAGTTTAAAACGAAAAGTGGAAAAGCTTTTTGCTACAATAAAACAAAGATGGTTTTAAGCGCTCTTTGTGTTCTGTTTATTTGCAATTGTTACCAAATATTTCTTTTTTTTGAGACTTAAACCTGTCGTTTTTGAGTGGTTACTCCATGACTGGTCGCAACACAAGTATGAAAGTAAAGATAAAGCTCGATGGGAGTGAATACATTTGGCGAAGTATTAGATGCATAGCCGAGCTGCAAAAGCATCGATTAGTTTGTTCGGGGAGTAGGTTTCGCGTGTGCGAGGGCTATAGCGGGCGCGGCGCTGCCTTCCGGCGAAACGCGAGGAATGTTGCCGATAGATTAACTTCTGATCTCTTTTCCGATATTATAGCGAAGCGCTTATGTAAGGAATTCTATGCGCTTCAATCTGGTTTAAGGCCAACTAAGGGTTTCGGGATATCAACTGGAAATCTCCTATCTTTCGATTTATCTTAATATAAGTAGAGTCACGGGTATTACGTACTGTCTCTATAATCTTATTAATATTTTTGTCTTTATCAATTAGGTAGGTACGTACTCACATTTGGCTAGACAGAATGATTACATTTAGATTAGTGTACTGTGAGAATAAATTATACCTGACAATTTATGCTTAGCGAAGCATTAGGTTATTGCATATAAAAACTAAAATACTTATCACGTTGTACTTTAATGTTAATTTATATTATTTAAAATAAAAATGCTCCCATAAAATAATTTCCGTAATAGTTTTATCGCTAAGGTATTTCTAAACGTCTATTTCAGAATATAATTATGTACTGGCTACGTTTTCTAGAGAGTCTTTCAGTGGTCGAGTATTTCTTGCCGTAATAGAATAAAAATTCTATTTCCTCTTTCCTGAAATCGGCTCAATTCACCTCCAGTAACAAGCAGGTACGTCGGAAATAACGGCTATGTTATTATCCACACAAATAAATAATATTGTTAAACTGTCTATTTAAAATCTAGTTATTTTATTATCAATACTAATAATAAATCTCATAATAAATAAAAGGTATGTATTTTCCTCCATAAACGAATTAACTGATTTTCATGAAACTTGGTAGATAAACATTTAGACGTACGGGACACAGGAGGATAGGCTGCTTTTTTTCTTTTTCAACGCAGACGAAGTCTCAGACACCACCTAGTTTATAATGAAATTTTGAGAAGTAACGAAACAAAACATCTAAGATGTAATCATACAATAGGAAATCTGTTTTCTGAGAAAAATATAGTAAACTAATGCCCAAAAACACATCTTCGTGATACAGTAATAATTCGTTTTTAAGTTTATTAATTTAGTTTTTTTTATACTAAACTTTTAATCGGCTACTTTTATTTTTATTTTTTTCATATTTTTCTCAATTTTTAAGAAAACCTTCTTGTCTAACATTGCATCTTTATTCATAAGCTATTACTAGGTTGCAAAATTAAGTCACTATTACTTCCTTCTAAATGAACCTCTATTACTTACTGTTTCGTGTAATAATGGAGCATGGTGTCTTATTAAACGTGTGCAGAGTAGTTGGGAGATGAAATTTGACAGGTAAAGAGTAATGCAACTCAAACTCAGTGCGCGGTCGCGTGAGTACATGCAGGTACGGTAAGGGCGTTTTGCGGCTTGTTTACATACAAGCGAATTCCATTAGATGGTGCCTGTATAACGCCGCCACAGACGCAGCCTCCACGCTACGCTTGCTTATTCGCATATCCCATTAGTTGATCGATGCAAAAGCATCATACCTACTCATTTATTTATACGCTAAAGGTATTTACCGCAAATCATAATCGCGTAACGTTTCAACTAGAAACATTTTCATTAAAAAATACTTAATTTTTCAAATGGTTCTTACTTTTTTATTGGTTTTTATCTTATAGCTTTTATTAAGCTTCTTCCGCTTAATTAGTTAATAATATCTTCAGAAAAGATTGACGGTTCTCTCGTATGAGTATGACTGTTTGCTTACAATTATCACTCGTTAGTCTTCTCTCTGCACTCTAAGTAACTTAATCAATTAAAAAATCTCAATATATAAAAGGCGATGTGTGTGTGTGTGTATGTTTCCTATGGACTCCAAAACCGCTGAATACGATCAATTTAACCAATTATTATACTATTAGCTGGTGCCGGAGACTTCGACCGCGTGGAAAATGAAAAAAGTAGTTGTGTCCTGTACGTCTAAATGTTTATCTACCAAGTTTCATGAAAATCGGTTAATCATTCGTTTAAGAGTTATGGAGGAACATACATGCATACAATATCTACACTTACAGATATATTATTAGTATTCATAATATATTCAATTCCATGAAATTTATATGTTTAATTGTATGGAGTGCCACAACCAGAAAAAAATTGTTTTTATGAATTTTATTTTTGTGATGCATTCCTCACAGTAGATTTTCCTGAACAGTAATGAAATTCGGTATATGAATTAATAATGCAAGCTCTGTTTAAACAAATGTTTTAAAATTAAACGTTCAAAATTGCCTCTATCACGACTTCCGCCAGCGCGACAACTCTTTAAAAAAATTACCAACAAAATTCACTACTAGCTTAAGCCGTACCACGCACCGTACAGCTTTATTGTACACGTATTGCAGTTTCACGTTAAAATATGTAAAAACTGAACTCACACTTCCAACATAATTATAATAACTATAGAACCGAAAACTCATTTAGTGTGACAGAAATGCTCTTCACCATTTAAAAGTGTGTTCAACTGTGGCGCTGCACAGAGCTCTATACCAGTGGAACAATAATTAAATTTTCTCTCGACTCTGAGTGCGGAGTATGTCGTTTCATCAACCTCCGCGCTAACTCGCGAGAACGCCACCTGAAATATTTAATTCAGACCAGCCATTGTACTGTAATTTACCGGAAATGAAATCTCATGACACTCCACTTCGTTAATAATTATGGACCATTGGCGCTTGTGTTAGCCGCTGTATTTAATTATTTTGTTGTGCTATTAATGAATTACGATGACACAGAAGCGGATTTTAACCGTAAATTTTACTAGCGAGTATCGTGGATATTAATTGAAAATTGTAGCTAGCCTGGGATAATTTAAGGTTTTGTTTTTTACTTTATGTACAGGCTGACAGTCCACTTGATGGTAGGTGGCTACCGTCGCCTATATAGAATTGGGTAGAGATAGGTAAACGGGCTGTCATTCCTTACTCACTCACCGAAACGCAAAAGCACACATGCTGTTATTTCACGGTGGTCATCTGTAAGGGGGAAATGCAGTGCGCCCTTTTTTTTAACGTTGGGAAATCCTCTTGGATACCCGGCAGTAAAGGGGGACTGCGGGGTTATGCCGGATTCCTACCGGCTAAAACCCAACGACTTTCTATCTGTCGCGGCCGTTGATGGGCGGGGTCGTGGGGACGTTATGACACGACTTCGGTGCCCCGCCACGGCTATCCAACGCGGGGAGCCTGTGCTCCCTGTCAGAACCTTGACGTACCCGAAAGTAGAGGTACGCCGGCCTACTCGGGGGAAAATGCAGTGCGCCCTGCCATTACTTTCCAGATCGAGACCAGCGCCAAAGAAAAGTTCAATTCCAAAGTCGACCCTGCCGGAAATCGATCCGTGGAACCCTGTATCTAATGAGCTCGTCAAATAGTAATCTACATTAAAATAAATTTTAATGTAGCTGATAACTTGAGTTTTAGTCCCATAAATCAACTAATTAGGAAATTTATCTGAAACATATAATAAAACAACTTAGAATAATATCTTTGAAAATCAGTGAGAAACGAAGAACAATTCGTCTATGAAAATACTTCGCAAATAACCAATAAATCATTATCATTATCTATTTCTATCACATGTATAGAAGTCCTAAATCATAACTAATCATAACATAGCGCTCCTAATCCACTAAGTTTACTGTACGGAAATACAGACAGACGTTGATAGTATCTTTTTATTTTAATCGTAACCAGTTACGATCAACTACTTTTTCGGTCTTGTACGAAACCAGTTACGACCGAAAACTATTTTGTTCTTATACGAAACAAGTTATTTACATAACATTGAACCTTTCGTTTTTTTTTTCTTAAATTACTTAGCTCTCATTCTCAGTAATGATATTACGATAAAAATCGACCTAGTTTCTTTGACATTGTCTTATTATAAACATTTTTACAGTTTCGCCACGATATTGTGTGCAACGCCGCGCCCGTCGCCACCGCCTTCGTCGCCTAAGCACCACTCTGAGTTCTTCGCCCTGTTTTTGTGTCCACGAATTGGGTTAATCGGTTATAACATAAATTTCTTTTACGGCTTTCACCGATTCAACCATATTATAAAACCAATTTCTCTGAAACAACAAAACGACTAACAAGTTTCGTTGAAAATTTCGTCTTTACATTTTCATTCATATCTCTAGTGGTACGTATAAAGTTTTGTATACGTACTAAGTTGTGCAATTCGAGGGTTCCCGCGGGTGTTTTGATTTATAGTGTAAAGTCGAGTTGTAGCGCAATATTCAGGCGGTGCCTCTCCCGGTCTCGGTGCAGCAAACCGACTGTGCTCAAGGAGTTTTTGTGTTCGTCGCAAAAAGCACACAATCTGCTAAAAAAAAGGGAAATGAACATAGATAACTTTTTGAATAAATAGGTACTTTGTAAACAAGCAAGTTTATATCTGTCAATTAATACTAGCTACGCATATCACACATACGGCTATACGGTGTATAGCCATTAACCATTATAAGAATTTTACCACTTAATGAGTTGACTATTTTCAAAGGCGGCAATCTGATTTTGAGAATTTTACGTAAATGAAAAAGATATATATATATATTTTATTTTGAGAGGTTTGAATAAATGTTTTTTTTTATGTTAAGGTCGACAGAAAGGCTGACGGTCCACTTGATGGTAGGTGGCTACCGTCGTCTATAACACAAGCAACGCCATAAGTGCATCAAGTGCGCTGCCAACCATATTATATTTCTTATGTTTTTAACACATAAGAAATAGGGGTGCCGGAGAAGTCGCGGGCAAAAGCTAGTGTTGGACAAAACTAACAACTTATTTTAGACAAAAAGCACTAGCAAAAATTACTCTTTAAAAAGGCTTTAAAAAATAAAATATATTACAGAGAACTTTTTCTGCGTGCGGCATTCGAAGACTAAAAATATGACAAATCGTAAATCAATATGACGAAAGCTCCAATTTGCGACGTTGTTAAGGGAGCGACGTAGTTACAAAGCTGAAATAATTTTTATGTTCTTATTTTTCACGTCACTCGTTAGGTATTTATTGCTAATTATTGTTTTCCTTTCTTTTTCCGGCAAACTGAAGACGGCAAATTCCTTGTGACATCACTACAGCACTGTAGAGTCTGTCGGAAAAGTCAACCGACGCGGCCTAAACGTGAAACAAGAACAACCTTTCACGAAGTGAAACGTGACCTTTTTCTAGTAGTCAAATTATTTCATTAAATTCAGTTCTAAAGCATAAAATCAATGAAAAAGAAAACATTGTAGTGGAACCAGAAAACTTGTATTTAATGTGGTACAGCTTGCTTTACGTGAAAAGGCACTACTGCGTACCTACTACGCTACATCGTCCGTTGACTTTTTCGTCAGACTAATTCTTACTTACTTTTATAGATTTTTACACATATTGATTTGAAATGCAATTTTTTTTTTCTATTCTAGACTAATTTCAATTCTTACTTACTAATTTATTTTTTAGAATAGACATAAAACAAAATTTACCAATTTCCGTTCTATTAATTTTTACAATGAATTTATAAAAGAAATAAAAACGGAATTCATTCTCGAATAATATGTACGTGCGAATACACCACTAGTATTGTTATTTTACAAATTACACGATCATCCTTGAATCCCTTAACTTTAAATTCATTGAAATTTTGAATTTTGAATAAATTAAACTATACATTATCTTATTTGACATCTGAGTAAATAAAAATCAGTGCAGCTGATTGCTGCAGCTGTGCCTGCAACTTCGTACGCTCGGTTTTCGCACGCTTGGTATTTCGATATTCAGTATACCTTTTTTGTTTGTAAACACTAAGTGTTACACTAAGCTTACTTTGTTTTTGTGAGATTAGCGTGCACAAACGCACAGAAAAACAGACAAAATTTGTAAAAACTATTTGACCTCGGTAACAACATAAAAATAATAAATAGTTTATTAACTTTAACAATTTTCCAATGGAATCGATCACGTGTGGAAAATAGTATATTCCGTAATTCAATAATAATGGATTATAATTTGTTATTATTATTACTTTGTTATTATTTTTCAAAGTAACGATATCTTGAGTGGTAAAGTTGTAAAGTTGTTGTGTGATATCTACTCTAAGTCTTTAAAAATTTTAAGTACTCTTTACATAGGTTAATAGAATGTTGGCACAAATTATAATAAAGTATTTCTAAAATTGTTCCAAGGAACACTTATTATTTAGTTATTCATCTAAATTACATTAAAAGTAAACGGTGACTAGGTTTCTTTGTATATTGCAAGAGTACGGAAATCTCTTATTGTGTGTAATTAAGTTGCACAACTTTGGCGTATTTCAAAGATACCATTAGTGAATTTTAACCTATGAGGACTAAAAACTTTACTGTCAAAAAATATCAATTATAATTTATACATACTTATAAATCAACAATTTTTCTATATTTTATAGTGTATTTATATAAAAAAATTGTAGTAGGTATATTTTCCAGTACAAAATTGATGTAATGTGAAACATTTTTTTTTCAATTTCTACTTTCTTCATAACCAATAATATAAAATCAATATATTTATTGCTTTGGTCCAAATTACAGTAATATTTAATAATGAAATTTAAATTTTTTAAAGGACACCTTTTTGGAAATACAAATTCCTAAAATATCTTATATTATTAATCATTTATTATTCGGAATTATCATAATTACACTTAAATGTTTTAATGGCAATTACATATTTTCCTTACATATTTGCAGCAATATTTTAAGTGAAAAAATCCTTAGTTTGATTGATACTCTTACCTGACTAAAAGAAAAGTCTGCAACAATCTGTGCCGTTTTACACGGCGGTCTCTTATACATGCAGTTTTTTACCATGTGTTCCCTTAAGGTCAAGGCGTTTAAAACCATTCGCGGCTTTTCCTGCTTCAAAGTCAAATCAGATCTCCCACTGCTTTGTAACATAAACGTATAGAAGCTCTCATAAACCTTTTTCTGTTACAAATGACGTATCCAGGTTAGCGAAGCAGATGTCAACTACAGCTGGTTGAAGGGGACCAAATGATATAATTACAATTTGACCCGATGTCAACCAGCTAAAGCGAACAACGCTATCACTAAAACACTGCTCCTCCGGAAATCTTCACACATATTCAGCAAATCTAGTAGTTTCTTCTTTTTTTTTGCTAGTGTAGGATCTAACACAGTGTAGGATACATGAAGAGATTCATATAGAAATAATAATCATAATAAAAAAACTACAAAAACAGTTTATTACAATTGCGTGATCAGTTCCCTGAATATATTTAGAAACGTGATAAAATCGTACGTATATACATTGGAAGCGATGAGTCTAGAAATAGATGATAGTGCGAGGTGCGAGGGCGTGCTCGGCGCTGAGCGACGCGGCGACGGGCGGTGCGCTGCTTCGTAACCCGCCCGCCTCCACATATAGGGCTGGCATCGGCTCGGTCTGCAATCAGACGCAGTGTAAGCTTACCCGACGAGAGCCGGCCGCGGAGCACGCGCCGACATTGAAGCGCCTCGTGTAACCGTACACGCCGGCTCGCTATTTTCATCTCATCCGCTGCACTAATTCGGGCAGGGTTAACGCGGCGGCCTCTGCCTTTCTTACTACTCCGGGCCACACTTCCGTCTTTCGAATGTTTGGTATTATTTACGCACCATTATTAAACTCGACTGTGTTCTCTCGTTCAAAAGTCACATGCACGGATAAGAGTTTGATTTGTATCGAATACAATAATTATTGACCGACAATTATTACGATGTTAACCCGATGACCCCAACGTCATCGACCTGACGTATGCACCAGACGTAGGGTTCGTTGACATCGGGTAGGTTTGACCTTGCATCTTGTTACGATTGACCCAATAATAATAATTACTCAAAACCGTAGGCGGTATTTTGTCGAGTGCATAGCGAAGGTGATAAATTCGAGTAGAAATGACATTGAAAGATGAAAAGGGGTCGGTCGAGCCGAGTGGTGAAAACGCGACGGCACCTCAGGTCACTGCTTTACGTCCGCGAATGCATTCCGGCCCACGACGACGCGACATCGCGAACCTACTAACCCCGCGTCGCGAGGGGCCCTGCGCCCCGCAACCCCCCGAATCCGTCAGCCCTCCCGCTCCCCTTCCGGTCCATCTAAAAGCTTCGAAAATACTTAACGTCTACGCACGCACGTAGAGCCTACCTATGTTACGGTATAGTGAAAGAAATGTTAGCGAAAGAACATAGGAGGTGTTTAATTAGAGTGTGAATGCGTGATGAACGATCGAGTCGAGCGCGCGGGGAGGGCGGGCGGCGCTACGGGCGCTACGGGCGGCTAGGGCGGGCGGGTCTCGCGTCTCGACTGAGAGGCGCACAGCATCGCGGCGGCGCGCCGCCCGCCCCGCCCCGCACGCACCGCTCACACCCGCCTCGCCCGCAGGCGCCGCCGCCGCACGCCGCACTGTCTGCGGTGTCCGCAGGCTCGCTGCGCATGCTACCTTCAACACCCTCGCAAATTGACACCACTTATCACGGCCCAAAGTTAACTTGATTTCATAAACTTTTCTATTTTCACAACTTACCTCTTAGAGATTATAAAGCTTGCAGCACCAAATGCAATGTTCATAAGAAACTATTAAGGCTAATTCCATGTCATGGTTTCAATGAATCCCATAGTAAGTTGTCAGTACTCTGACTTACTCGAGACTAAAAAGGCAACATCCGGGAACGGGCTTAGACTCCGAACTTTAATCTGAACAAGGGTACGTATTTTACGACATTAACATTTGTGGGATTGTTAACTATTTTAATGTGGTTTTATTTTATTATTATTTTTTTAAAAACATAAATTGTTTGTTACATTAGTCGAAGAGTTGCATTCATAAAATTATTGCTTTTTACAAATTATAAATAAAAGTCGAAAAGTCAACGAAGTAAGTGCTGATCAAATGTTATTTCTTTGGCAATTATGACCAAGCGCAGAAAATATATAGGTACGAATATTTCCTGATAATTTACTCTTTTTATCACTCACTTGACCATTATTATAACTCATTTTTAAGTTGGTGTAAATTAAAATAAGCTTTTAAACTTCCTAGTTTTAGTATGGGTGATATATACTTCACATATTATTCAGCAGTTTGGTTTGAACCTATAGTCAGGTTGAAACCTGCATAAATAGTATCAAGAAGGATGTTAGGTAAGGTCGAATAAGTTAGTTTTTTCATATACATTTTACTTACAGACCTCTCAGTCGGAGTGCAAAGTAAACACCAACCACTAGACTGAAGCGCTCGTCCTCTATCCTATTAAGTGGATACGCATATACAAAATAATTTATTTAAAGTTACTTTTTTATTCAAATATATTGACGTTTTATTACTTAGTTATACTTCATTATTTAGTTTATTCTTACGGCTAATATTTATCTAATTTTGTAAATTTTTAAACAACTATCCTACTAATATAAAATAAGTATAAATGCCAAAGTTTGTGAGGATGAATTCACGTGAAAACAACAGAACGGATTTAGATGAAATTTGGCATAATCCAGGCATTTATTACCTGGATTAACATTTAGCACACTTTTATCCTGGACAAAGCACACTGGACATTTAGAAAACTTAGTTAAATAGTTTCAAAAGAAACATTTCGTCTGATTTAAAGTGAAATCTTATCACCTGCAGACTGTCTAGCTGAAAATGTCGACACCGTTCCGAATTCCGATAGAATTTGAGTTAATTTTCTTTCGGTTTTCCGTGACATTTAAACTTTCTAAAAACCAGAGTTACTTAATTAGTAAGTTGGATTAGGTCATTATTACAGGGTATATAAAGTATTCCAAATTTTAGGCAACGAGTATATACAATTTGTATGTACTGTGAAAATAAGGTTTAGCTTGTTTTCACAGTACATCTAATATATAGGTAAAATTATCGTGTTACAGTGTTAGTTGCCATACTCTTCAGAAACGGCTTAACCGATTTTGATGAAATTTTATATGAACACTTGGTAGGTCTGAGAATAGGTTTTCTATCTATTTTTTATACGCGGGCGAAGTCGCGGGCAGCAGCTAGTACTCTATATATTTCATCCAATCCTGGGTTTCCTGTAGTTAGTATGCACTGACAACTCAGTTATGTTGTTTGTAAATTAATCCACGCTTACATTTGTTTGACGTTATAAAGAAAGAACCCGTAACTGTAACCTCCCGTTGCATTAATGCCAGTATTGCAATAACTCCGTTAACTAATGTAGTGACTCTATGGTGACATATGAATGCGTTGAATGGTGATCCCTCCTACACATTAACCGCGCCTAGATAACAAGGCTCCATGTGATACTGTCACACTATACGTAGTTACAAACGCGATTGTCCTCTGTGACAGTTACCGTGATTATTTTCCACATGAACACAATTAGAGAGGAGTGGCGAGCGTCCTCCTGTTTGTTTTAATTACGTCGAAATACTCATCGCGACGCCTGCCAGGCCCGTCGCCCGCTTCTACCCTTTCAATCCATTTTCATTGCAAATTGCAAACCCTGTTTATTGATAGAAAAAACAAATTGATATTCTAACGAATGGGAGCACCTAATGTGGGTACATAGAAAGGTAAGCTTGCTTAGTCGTTAAAATTTATACTGTTTTATTGTGTAGCCGTTTTTCGAATTCCCATACAGCCCACTCTAGTTTACCGAAGTTTTAGGTCGTTAACCTACATCACCCACATTATGCTGTACCATAGTGCTAAAGTTTAATTTTATGAAATTATTTTTTAAAAATAAAGTGATGATATAACTAATAAGAGGCATATTTATGTGGAAGGTTCTTGATACATTTATAAAATGTGTGTAAGTCCGCTTGATCCTTTAGCAAGTACTCTTAAATTTTTGTTTAAAGAATTTTTGTAAATAAAATAAAAATATCAAATATAGTTAATTAAAATCAAAATCTAGACAAAATATTTTATTCCTATAACTTGTTTTACAAATCTTAAAGTTTTTATAAAATATATTGAACGCGGGCGACATTTTAGATCCATCTTAGACCCTTTTTTATGTAAAGATCGGCAAGCAGGCTGACGGTTGATTTGATTGTGATTGGCTACTGGCTACTGGCTACCGTCGCCTATTAAACACAAGCAACGCCATAGGTGCTGTAAAATGTATCATAAAGGAATTCAAAACATTACCGTATATAACTTAAATCTCGCTTAGGTCTCTTTGGAAGGGTCTCTTTCTACCATGCTAGCTACTCGCTATATGAATTTGCTGCATACTAATTTGCTAAGTCCTGGTTTCACCGCAAAGCCTCAGAATGGGTCCCGCATGAATAGGAATCTCACCTCATTTTCGGAAAAACTAAAATATATATTTTTTATATTTTGAATTGTTTTTGCAGATTTTACATTATTTGAACTGGATTTTGAATTCAACCTATATTTCCATATCAGCCTGAAGCGAATGAATAAAGTTAACATTAATAGTACATAGTGAAATAATGATAAGAGCGTGTTATTAGTATTAGCTTAGTGTGATAGTGGTGGTCTGAGGTGAGGGGCGTTTAACGGGCTAATTATTAAACGGCTAATGAAGTTTGTATTCACCGGGCGGGCGCAGGGCGGCGCGCGGGCTCGGAGGCGCTACGTGCTACGACTCTCTAAGCGCCCCACCTGATCACCGGAGGGCGGGGGCCTCCACGCAAAAATTGCAGAGAAAAAGTTTCATCGCGCGAGAACGTGAATGAAATGAGGAATCGTGTCGGCTCCGCTTTCCACGTTATTTCTAACGCCGAATTCCTTCAGAACATTGTCTCCGTTGCAATTTAACTAATTTCCTATAGCCAAAGGGATATCGGCGGAATCTTACTAGGTTCACTGATTTTATTCAAGTATGGCAACAATGTGGGTTTTTATTATATCTTTCTTTACTTAAGTTATAATGTAAACAATCACGAAAATAAAATATGACAGGTAAAAAGAATATACAAAGAAATCTATATTATAAAAAAAATAGCAAAAAAAATATGTACTTGGGGATATAATCTGTTGCGTATAGTGTTTTTTTTTGTCCATCGTAATAATTGAAAAATGTTTTAATTCAAATTTAAGAAATAAAATCAATAAACTCGAAACTTTAACCAAGGCAATTTTTAATATTAACAGTATGAGCAAGCAATTGTTTTTCAATTTCAATGCGCTAAACATTACGTTGGACCATAAGTCTCGGCTAATTGTTTGAAAAGATAATTTCGGGTGTCGGTTTATTATCCGTCGGGCGGTTGAGCAGTCTCGGGCAGGCGGCGCGCATTACTGATGGCGCTCCGAGGGCCGCAGCCTGAGTCACACATGCCGCTAATTACTCATTTAAGACTCGCTCAATAAAATTCAGTTCATTCCACTAATCTTTGTTCACATTACTTGTAATAACAACAATACAATGCTTACCTTCTTTTATTTAAATACTTTTGTACAAGACACATTTTTTATGACAATTTTGTCTTGTACAAAAGTGTTTAAGTTACATTTCCCTACTAACTGACAATACAATAAATATATTTTACAAAAAATTAACATACTCAATTTCGTCGCGTGATTTTTTTTACTTGACGCTGATATGTACATCTTTGTAAATATTGCATAGTCCTTACAGCGCCATCTAGTTGTCCGTCGCTGAATTAGTATATTTAATTGGGTGCAAATAGTTACGAAATGTGCCGCAAACTTACTTTTTTCTAATGATGTTATCGTAATACATTTTATAGGTGAATAAATCCGTTTTCGTTTTTGAAAATACATACATACATATTTTCTGCAAATTAATAGTTTATGGTAAGATAGACTCCAATTTTATTTTTATTACAATTTTGTATTAATTGTAAATGTTGTTTGGTACATACACCCTTTACTTAATAATTGTCCAAGCTTTGCACATTTCACTGCACTTAATGTAATTTATCCCACTCTCGAATTGAAGCGCAATTTAACGCAATTTTAGAAGTTTTATGTTGTTTATAGGAGGCACGCAACAAATATTAAAGGACTGTTAAAAAACTACTTGTCGCATTTTTTATGATCAGAAGTACCAAAATTACCAAACCAAAGGGATTATGCGAGTATCTACAAGATGTAGAATGTAAATATACTAAGTATGATAAAAATATTTAGAATTTTTATATAATAACATTTTCCCGGAACTATAACTACAGCGCTTGAGAGAAAATATAAATTAAATAAAGCATATCACCATGTTTAATTATCTTATATTCAATGTTTTTCTCCACTTTTGAATGACATTTAGAATGTCATACGTAGTTAATTAGAAAGATATTACGTCAGAAATTTAGAATACACGCTTAGTTCCTGGATCATAGCCAAATATTCTTATACTAGTTATTTTCGCCCTTTATTTGCAAAATATCTGAATATAATTATTGTTACCAGTATAAAGTAGTAAGTATTTCATCGATGATAACTTTTCGAACCAAGCGCTTTAAAACATCCTTTATAATGCGCACCGCCAAGGTTTGGAACTCCCTGCCTGCGTCTGTGTTTCCGACTTCATATAACCCTAATGTTTTCAAAGTTCGAGTGAATAGGCATCTTCTGGGTGAGCTCGCTCCATCTTAGGCCTCTCCCTTGCTACCCAGCTGGTTGTTGGCCAAGAGCAAACCCATCTCTAATTAAAAAAAAAAGATAAAACAAACACAACTTCCTCCTTGTAATATTAGAGTAGACTTCCCCACTAGGTACACCTTTTTTTGCTGCCACCGGCAGACAGATACGTGGGTAAAGGTATCTGTCGGCCAGCTCGTCAACATTTTCTTATAAAAAAAGTAGCAACGAAATCACCAATATGTTAATGTATTATATTTTATTCAAATACATAGTTTTATTTAACATTCTATAAATAACACATGCAAACATCTATTACATATCAAATCAGAAACCAAGGTAACAAATTCGTATAATAGAATCTCCGATGCATTTTTATAACTCGTGTTTTCGCTGTTCCCCACTATTTTCGGACAAAAATTGGTCATTCAACCGTATACATTCAAAACTCACCGAATCAAGTTACACCGAGTACGGTAAAATACTATTAAAGAAATCAAATAGCCGGTCTAGTATTCATTATCCCCCTGCCTAGTTTAAATTCTTTTGTTTGCAATATGTACTCGTTGCATGGATGCATGAATAAATTGTTTTTAAGAGAAGCTATCTTAACAAACTGGTAGTTCGAGATCCCTTTCTCATAGAAAACTCCATTGTTCGGCTCTAAAAAGCGTACACGATCATTACAAAGCGCAGGTCCAGTTGAGAATAGTGTGTGCATTTTTGTCACTATGTAACCAAGTTTATATATTTTCGTTCGTGCTCATTTATTACTTGCTCACTATGAAATCTATTCCGACTACGCTTCTCAAAGTATATTTTTAGGATGTTTATTGTTTAAGAAAGTCGTTCACAAAATTAGAGATTACCTTGTGCCATGGCGAGAGCATGGATAATATGGATATAATTATATATTATCATTGATTGAGCAAGAGGAATATTCCTATGAGTAGGTATATCCTTAGATGAACGATATTCGTCAGTTGTGTATTGTTCATCTAAATATCCGAGTGGGCTTTCCTAAAAATTACGAACGAATTCCCTTCCCTATTTCGAAATTTGTGTAGATACATATTATATTATACATATATTACATATTATATATATACCCTACGATTATACTTCTCGGCTTTTAAAATGCAAGTCTTGAAATCAGTGCAAGTGACGTAAACATAATCATGTTGTTTATGAAGGGCACTGATAGAGCGTGGTCTAATCAGGGTCTTACATATTAAATAGGGAAAAAAATTGTACAACTATATTCCGTCTCGCCTGAAGTGCCTCAGAATATCTTCGCTACTTACCCTTTATACCACTTCTGGTTAAGTATTAACTTAACCTGAATTATAACAAAAATGTCTATGTATAGGTAATGTACATTTACCATTTATACTTAGCGTGAAAATACAAAGTATACACGTAAATATACATTCTTATCATCTATCAATAACATGATTCAACTGTTACTACAGTTCATTTATTCAAGCACTTAAAATTTAACTAGGTACTCGTTATTTTTTACAATATAGTTTTAAGAAAATGTTCATTTAGCTTACTCTCCTTTACTTCATTATGTTAACCTCCATGTGAATTCCAGCTCTAGCATATAATTCGATGGCTCTAGCTCCATTCAGTGATAATTCAAGTCCCTCTGAGCATTTATTAACATAATTATTAATACCTACTTATTATTTAGACATCTACGTAAAAACATTTAAATATAACATTGATCGATATAATATAAACTGTAGTGACAACATAACTACACAACTGTATAAGTAATAAGTTCACACATATGCGCACAATGTTTTTGTATGTATGCGTTGCTGATCAAAATGCGTGCGCGCACCATTTGCTCCACTTACACATCCCGACTGTATGGACAGTGCCCCTCGCCTTTTGAAACAATGAATAGGGACCGAGTTAATGTTCTTTCTTCTTATTATTTGTTGTATACTTTGGCCGCTTTGGCCCATATTATTTGTACCCATTTCAATGGTGTTAAGATTTTTTGTAACATTTTTTTTTAGTAAGACTTACTGTGCTATTGGTAATTAGACTGTTTCAACAGTTAAGTACATAATTCATAAAATGTTGAATATAAAACAGCCCACAATTAGACCATTAATTTGTGTTTTGTGTGATTCTTTATGTAAGTAGCCATTTAACCTTATATATATTTAAACATAAATAATATACATTTACATACATTTTATATACATTTGGATTTTATAACATAAGCATCAGCTAAGAAAATTTTTTAGAAAATTAACTCCGTACGAAGCCGTGTTTTCCAATTATTCCTATAATAAAATTACTTATCTAAGCAATACCCAAAAACCACTAAGTCTAGAAAGCTAAAATTCGGTACAAAAGTTTATTTTATAACGCTAATAAAAATATTTTTGAAACTTCCAATTACATGTGTGGCTGGGGGCGGGTCGCTAGTAATATTATAAAAGCGTTAGTGCTTTATTGATGGCTATTGTTAATATGAAACAATGTAATTGCGTTGACGAGCACTCCCTGCAATGTTTTAAAGGGGACATTGTGTCGGTCACGGCACGAGCACGGTGACGAAGTAGAAAATGGTAGCCCGAGATATAGCATAGGCCTTAGGAGACCGGGAGACGATAGTCGGGTGCCCGCGCGAGACGCCGGCGGCGCGGCGGCCCATTCAACCGCGACCGCTAACTTACCGCCCGCTCCTCTGCTCGCTCGCATAATGGATGCAGTGTTACTCCAGATGTGGCCCAGGCGCACCGCTAAAGTTTTTTGCTTCTTTCCCCTTTTTTGTCTGCCAACATGAACCCTTCGTCCATGACATATTTTTTTCTAATAAATTTTTAAATTCTTATATCTACACAAAAGATCTCTATTAAATAGAAAATTTATTAAATGTTTTCATTTAAAAAAAATACCAACAGGGCGGACAAAATATTCTAAATCGTCTTAAAAATATAAGGACTTCTGAAACACTTGAGACTTTCTCTAAGATTAAATTGTTTGAGGAGCTACTGTTTTTAAGATGTGTTTAAGTGCTTCCCCTAAAGTAGAGAAAAAAATCTTAGACAAATTTCTATTGATTGTTGCAATCGCTTTCACGTTGTATTAGTTGGCAATTAACTAATGAATTCTTATAAATAGGAAAGTAGTCAGTGTGTATAGTTGTTTGTCTCTTAGCCGGGTACAGATCTAAATATAAAATGTGTGGTGCGGAGCAAGTTTCGGGTTCGGTGCGACCGCGAACGTTAGTCTTGCGTTTATTTATGTTGCGTTAGTCAGACAGAACTGTTACCTACACCAGATGTTGTGTTCAGCATCATCCCAACGCACAAAATATACATCCTATACTCTTTAATACATATTTTGATTTTACAGCTCATTACAAAAATCAAATTTTAAATTAAATTATGTAATTGAAAAATATTTAAGTGAATTTGTTATTATTCAATGTTCAAAGTAATTAAATATTTATACAAAAAAGTAGGTATATAAAATAGTTATAAATTTAAAAACATGCAAAAGATACAATTAAATAAAAATATATTTTATGTAAATTAAGAAATTCTAAAACTAATCGTTTTTAAATGAAAAATAATTTACTAATTTGATTTTAGTTTGATTAAATGTAACACTTTTCACTATTATTTTAGTGCAAATTGAATTTAAAGCCATTGATCATCCCGTATATGCCACCAACTGTAATCACACGATTATAAAATAATATGTGTACACTTTGAGAACATTTACACAAACGTTAAAAAATAGCATTTGTCACACATGTGAGCGGCGTTGATGCGATTTCCGGACCGGCGGGCACGCCCGCGCAGCTCCATACTTCTTTACATTCCATACGATATAAGCACTATGGGAAGTAAGGAAGCACGGAACTCGCGCAAGACTTTCGTGTGTCTTCATTCTTCTGTATCCAAGCTGCCAAACGTTCAGAGCGCGTCGCGAAGGTTACGTAGAGGAGCTGGCTCAGAGATGACGCGACCTCCTCAATGATGGAACGCGACAGCCCCCCACACCGTCGTCGCGGGGATGGCGACACGGCGTGGTCGCAGCTCGGTGAGCACTGGCGGGCGATCGGTGCGCACGCGCAGACCAGCACTAAAAATGGAATCAAGCAGCGGAGTTCGCTCACGGCTCGCGAGTACCATCCATTCCAAATTTGTATTTTCCCGAAATAGATCCGACGACGGGCGTTCGTCGGATCGGTTTCCCGAACGTGCACCGACCTGCAGCATGCCACAAAACGACGAGATGCACGTAAAGTTGAGGAGTGTAGAGTCTCGCCGAAGGCTCTTATGTAAGGAATAGCGCGAACCGCGCCGCGTGACGACCGCTTCGAAAATAAACGCACAAGCAAGCAGAGAGCGCTACGCGGACGGGCGCCACATGTGCGCTCCGATGCCCGACCGCTGGAGGGGAGACTATTATTAGTTGAACACCATCCACCACTGTCACCTCCCGCAGGGTAGTCAGCCTATACATAGTTCCGATCATAAGATCTGGCAATCCTCGCCGTTCGTTGACCCTCGCCTCTGAAACATCATCAATCTCTACATTTCACTTGCCAATTAAACATTTGAATGGTTTGCGCGTACGCCTTTCTTTACTATCCTTTACAACTTTCTCAATTACATTTTAAAATTATTTGGTACTTATTCTTTAACAAGCAGTCCGCTCTCGGTTTCTCCCGGGTTGCGATTTTTTGGATATACACAAACCTTCCTCGTTTATCCCTCTTTACATAAGTGATGACCGAATTAAAATCCGTTGGGAGGCTTAGAAGTAGTTAGTGAAGAAACAAACATGACGGATTTATAATATGTTTATCTCGATATTAAAGTTTTAATGAAAAAGAAATGGTTACTGTGAGGCAACGTTGAACTTCAATTCTGTACATCATTTTTATCTATCTCTTAAGGTTTAGCCTACGTAAGCAAGTAAATTTATTATTCGCGACTTGTTTGCAAAATATATTTTTTTTCTACTTACATAAAATTAATTAGATTTTATTATAATATAACTTTAGTGAAAAACCGCATCAAAATCCATTGCATGGTTTAACGATTATTATCAAATGATACCATCTATGTATAGAATATAATATCACCAGACGGAATTAAAACTACATAAAATAAGCTGTTCGTCGAGTAAGGCTTGCTTTTGAACTCTACATGTTCGATCTGTACGATTTGCTCTTACATTTGCCTAGATATTTTTCAAACATTGTTAACTGGTATCTAAAAATGTTATTATAGATATTCATTTTTATTGTCAAATCAAAGTAGTATGTAAAAATTAAAATAAACAAATTATAACTATTATACAATATTAGCATACTGCGTAAACCAAATGAAAATTTGAGAAATATTTTTTACATACTTGAAATTTTGGTTATCTAAAGTATTTCTATATAAATTGTATCTATATAAAATATAAGTAGGTACTGTAACCATTTCATTTCAGACGTGGATATTGTGTCCAGATATGTCGCAAGTTGTTATGTACATACACAACCAATCTATGTTGGTAGTGTATTGTGGCAGAGGATTCCCACAGTGGCCACCCGTAAAGCTCCTACATTCGCTCAGTCAATAAAAGAATTTTGGCAAACTTTGTAGACAAACAAGTGGGACAGTAGCCAACTCATCTTTTGTCTGCTTTAAGAAGCGTGGTTTTGTTAGCGTTTTGATACTACAATGTTTCAATATAGTAAGAGAGAAAAATGCATTTGATTCGTGCCGTGAAATTCAATGTACAATTTACTTAAAACGCTGTGATAGCTACTTTAAAAAAGTAAGAATAGAATAAAATATGAAAAAATGTTAACAGTTGGCATGTGGTACGCAAAATTAGCATTTCTATTAGTAATTTATGTAAAAGTTTTTTCATTCCTAATTCAGATGCGCAATCAAATGCATACGAGCGTTAGTTATGCGACAAAAAAATAGAAAAAGACAAAAAATTACATGTTTAAGAGTGAGTGTAGACTCTATACCAATAATAAAATCAGAAACGGGCCATATCTGTACAGTAAATATGTATTTTTTATAAAAATAACGACACATTAAATATGTTTTATAAAAAAATTAATGTAGTTTTTTTGAACTTTTGACTGTTAGTCTATGCGTTTGTGCACGCTAATCTCAAAAACGGCTTAACCGATTTGAATGCGGTTTTCACTGATGTATGCAAGCTTCCCGTAACATTTAGTGTTTGTTTCATTACATTCGATTTTCAAACATAAATGTTACTTATACCGAATACCGCGAAGTGCCAGGCGTACGAAATTGCGGGCACAGCTAATTTGTAGGTTGTAGATTGTAGAACACAATATACAAAATCTTTTTTGTATTTTTCGATATATCTGTTGTAGTAAAATAAGTTTAAAATGAACGTTATCATGTCCAAGTATAGCAACGTCTGAGATGCGGCATAGATAAAGTATTGCGGCGATGCTGTTCATAAAGGAATCGAACGGCCAAAGAGCGTCTGTTGAATATTAATGCGACATTGTTATTGGCCACTAGTGCCCGCTGCTGCCCCAATCGCACATTTCCATAACTTACTATTCGGGATCCTCGGGGAGTCAGCTCACCGTTGTACTAACTAATATGATCCTTACACTAACTCATATTCAGATATTTCATTGCTCTGTTTACTCTGCTGAGACTAATATGTTTACTGCCATTTAACCGTCAGTCTATCTATATTTCCGCTAACTTCTCCTAAATCACGCAACGGATTTTGATGCTGTTTTTACTGATAGAAAGAGCGATCAACGAGGAAGGTTTCTGTCATTCATTCAGAAAATCCTTGCGAAGCCGGGGTCTGTTCTTTTTTAAAATTAAGAGTCCATAATTCATAGTAGACAATGTAATTTTTTTTGGTATATAAATAAAAAATCAATTACAAAACTAATTCACTAGTTCATTCACTATACATTAAGTATAGTGGTTAAGTAAATATCGATATTTTTTTCTAAATGTCGTTATTTATTTACTTTGCTTTAAGTAAATAACGTAGTTCTTATAAGCCACATGTGCCAATTTTCACCGGAAATTGACTAATTAGATTCACGCTTCGCTGGAATTAATAAATATTAATATACCTACCTCTGGTAAAGTGGAAAAATAGTTTAATACCTTTCAATGCTAATCTAATTTAAAAATGCTTTCTCTTCATATTTATAACCAACATCACAGCAACAACCCAAACTCCAAACGTCATCCCGCTTATACTGGGCAATGACGAATCAGTTAGATATTATTTCAGATGACTATAAAAAACACATTGAAATAGTGTTCGTGTGTGGTATTTCTTAGTTCAGTCATAGAATTTTTTTTAAGACTTAAATAAAGTTTACAATGAATGAAAGAAAGTTCACCTAGTACGATAATGAATTATTGTTAAAAATGTAGTTGAAATTAAAAAGTTTCTCGCAGAAATGGAATTACTTTATAGTCTTAAATGTCGTCTGTATTAAAAGGAATAGATTCAGGAAACTTTATCGAACTATGCTTATCTATGTAGTGCAACAATTATCTGTAAACCTTTTATTGAAAAAGAAGAATAGTTTTGTCTTTGACATTCGGACGCTCTTTACAAAGCTTTTCTTGGCCACATTTAAAATTAATACCTAACACGATCGTCTTCAGAAGAGCCTGCATCTACACGTAATAATAATTTATTTAATAATGTTATAAAGAGAAAAGATTTGGTCTTTTGTGTGTTTGTTTCTAATGGATAAACTCAAAAACTATTTAACCGATTTTAAAAATTCTTTCACTTAAAATTTTTATGATACACACTAGTAGGTAACCCACAAAAAGTTCGTGAGGCTATTTTGTCGTAACTATTATAGCTAAGTCACAATAACCGTTTTTTGTTCAAAAAGTCAATCAAAACACGGATAAAAAAAGGTAATCCTTATCAAATGAAATATTTTCATATTCAAGGTTGATTAAATCATCCGAATGGGACCTTTCGCTTAGAAGTTGTGATGAGTATAAAGTCTTATAATTATTTTCTTTAGTTGATAACAATCAAAACAATAAATAAGCAGAAGAAGTCGCGTGTAACAGTATTATGGTATGTAGAATTCGTATATAACTGTTCTGTAAACGAGAGGTCTGCTTTACAATTATAATGTCTAGTGCGGGCGCGACGGCGAGCGACGCTCATACATAGAGCTTGTCAATACCGCATAATGTGCGATATGGGTGGATACAAGGTACATTCTCCACGATCTTCGCTTGGCCATCGGTCTCTCTGCACATTGCATTTTTTGTAAACGTTTTAGTAAAGCTTTATGACGGTGCTAGTGGTCCAATACCAGCTACGGGATTCGGCACATGTCTAATGAGGTAGATTGTATTACGCGACGCAGAAAATGGTTGCCAAGCTGTCATTTTCTGTGTATTCAATACCTATATTACAACTATCCCGTGGGTTGTGTACTGAATACTGAAACTGTGAAGAATATATCCCTCGAAAACAAAAATACTTATTTCGAAAAAAATTTAAATTTATCAACCATTTTTAGAGTTAAATTTTGAAGAAAATGTTTTTATCAAAACTGACTGCATTCACAAAATTATAATATACCAAACAGCGTTTAATTCAGGATTATTTATACAAATATATATTTAAATATATTTACGTACATTTAAATTTAAACCATATTATCAGTAGACGTGTTTTCCTTGTATTTACAAACCCACGTAGGAAATTGTTTTTATTTAAGTTTCAAAAACATTTTACTTAGTTAAAATGTTTTGCTACAATGATTTGTTCAGTATATTCTAATTACCGCTGTCGTCGTGATATCATCTTCGATGTAAGGTAATAAAATAATAAACACTTCATTGAATACGTGTAAAGGGACAGACTTTTAATGTTCCAATGGCATTACCATTAAATCGCCTATGCATAATAAATATAAAGGCAAATGAAAACTAAGTGCTTTATATTTATTTTGTTCAACAACCAAAATTAACATAAAACTCGTGAACTCACTGCGTCGAGGTCCATATCATATAATTGCATATCCAATCATGCCTATCCATAACTTTTGACGATTTCCGTACACTTTTGTTTTACAAATGTTACACAAAATTAAAATGTAAGTGCATCGAACTGATAGGGATCGATGCTAGAGGGTATTGTGATGAATATTTTGTTGCACTGCAGTCGGCACGTACAAGGAAAGGATGCACGGGAGGAAAACGCGGCGTGCGGCGCGCGCGCCGATACGAACTGCTGCCGATATGGCATCGTCATGTACGATACGATAGGACATAGCGTGCCGTTGATGCCCGACGTCGTTTGACCTTATTTAATTAGTTCGTTCGTTTTTACTCTTTGTACGTAACGCAGCATATTAAAATGTGTAGCTTTCATTTATTGTTGCTACAGTATCCATTTTATAATTTATTATCTTAAACGTTACATAAAACTGTCCTCTCTATATATACCAATTTATGGTTATGTATCTATTATCTATTTAAAATTGTATACAAAATGCATTTGTATATTTATGAACATTGTATATAGAAAATGTCAGCCGCCGCATCCTTCTGTTTGTCTATATATCTGTTTGTATGTTCGCGATAATCTCTAAAACTACTAAATCAACTACCATCAAGTGGACCGTCAGCCTGTCTGTCGACCTTAACATTAAAAAAAAAATGGATTTTCATGCGGTTCAATCGTTACACGAGGGAGGTTAATACACATAAATTTGCAGAAAGAACTGCACCCGTGCAAACATAGGAGAAAGGGTCGCTAATATAACATTACAAAATGTCATTCAGCCATGATCAAAATAAGATTCGAGAACATTACGTGGCCAAAAAAAAAATGTTACCATATTTTAAAGTTCTCATCATTTTATTAACATATTATATGTAAGTGACACGTTTTTCGTAAAATATTTAAATCAAGACAATGTTGCACGATGCAGGCGTGATATAAAATAGTTTTTTGTCTGCATTTATTTAAATAATCTTCATATTGTCATAGATATAAGCTACGATATACAGTGGGTTTTTAACTAACATCCAAGTTTAATACATAAACCTAATATAATTAGTTTGTTCACTCGATAAGAACTTTTTTGTATTATAAGATTCAAACAATAGAGCAACGTCGCGACTGTATTAATGATGTTTTACTTTTACGGAGTTATATTGCTTATTGCGTATAATATCCTGCTTATCACGAATAAATTTTAGATTACTGGAAACTTTCTGTTTTATATGTTTACGACCGAGTCGTGTTTGATGAAATTTGATGGAAAATATCTCGAATCGAATCAGCAAAGCACTTATTGAAATCGCATACAAAAGCTTGTGTTGTATCTTAATCAACAGAAATCCTACTACATAGTAGTTATTTAAGGGAAAGCAAAACACCTCAAGCAATCTCAAAGCTATTTCTGTACAAAGTTCACCTACCTCGAGCCCACCCGTCACAGTGCTCGCACTCAAACGATTCAAGTCTGATTTTGACTTATAAATTTATGCCAATGGCACATTCACGCCTATAAATCATTCGGAAACGTATTTGAAACTTATGTCCTATATGCTTTACTGAAAGTAGATCTACATTATCTATTACTCATAGCTGTTCACAAGCGACTTCGATCTAGTATCTTCCTTAATACATAATATTATACAACAAAGTCCTCCGCCGCGTCTGTCTGTCTGTTCGCGATAAACTCAAAAACTACTGCACCGATTTTCATACTGTTTACACCAATGGATAGAGTGGTTCTCGAGGAAGGTTTTAGTACATAATTTTCAACGCGGGCGAAGTCGCCGGCACCATTTAGTTATAAAATATAAGATCGAATTTCATGAAGATGGAACAAATTTCACAACCATTGACAGAGATGAGAGACGAATTGTATACAAATTGATATGTATTGCGTGCATTGGGTGCGTTTCAGATATTTTTCGAAGATTGAAAATATTTTGGCAGAATTGTATTTATCTTTTTAAGGTCGATAGACAGGCTGACGTGACGGTCCAAATATTATTTAATAATACACTGGATATCAGTTATCATTTCACAATAAATAATCATAAAAGTGAAATCAATGGTAAGAAAATTTGTGTCTAATAAACTAATAGAAATAATAATTGATTTCTGGATATGGTTGCCTAAAAGTTCATGCCTAAATTAATTAAAATAACGAAAGGTTAATTCAATCGGAAATTAATATTTCAATATAAGACGCCAAGAGACACCCAATTTTAACCTCTGCACTTCATTTGGCGTTGAGGCAAATCTATGAAATAAAATAATAAAAATATCTTTAAATAGACTTCAGTGACAAAAACAGGACAAGTTAATAATGAATCTTACCAGGGGAGTTTATGATCTCGGTTTTTTTTTATTCTCGAAGCCTGTGGGTGACATTCTAGTATAAATGAAAGCATCTCGAACTACGCGGGGGCGTAAATACAACGTGACATTATGATCACCACATTTATATATATTTTTATATGGTTTTCTACAACAATTTATAATTATGCCAACTCCTTCGAAGGTATAGTTCTGATAATTAGTCCTAGTTACATTTTTAGAGATTTTGCTCCTTGTGGTTCTAGGCTACGTTAGCCACCTACAATCAAAGATATATATAACTTCGATGCCTACAGGATTGTATTATATTGGATGGATATTAGGCAGTCACCAGATTTTGTTTAGGTATCCAATGAATGTTATTAATATTTATTTTATCGTTTGTTTCAGCGCTATGAAAATAATGTTGGGGAAGTTGCCGCGACCGTGGATCGTGGACGATGCAAAGGACGATGGGTACACTGCCCTTCACCTGGCAGCACTCAATAATCATGCGGAAGTAGCTGAACTGTTGGTCCGCGGAGGTGCGCGGCCTGATTTACAAAACGCAAACCTGCAAACCGCATTGCATCTCGCAGTCGAACGACAGCATACACAAATTGTCAGGCTACTCGTTGCGCACGGCGCTGATCTCAATATTTGCGACAAGGTAAGACTTACACCTACACAGTCGACCCGCGGCCCTTATCAAGTAGTCGGTCCACCTTGGACGTCCCACGCTGCGTTTGTCGTGACCTTTCAGATCACCACCAACGATGGCGTGAGCGGTGGGGTATGTGGGATTTACAGAAGTATGTGGGTAGAAACCCATACCCACTAACAACCCACGTGATTCCTCGCGCCGTCTATGGGCGGGGGTCAGGGATCGTTAAGAAACGCAACCCTCTCCCTCCGCCAGACGAGACCCGTACATTGCAGGCTCCATCTCCATTAGGCGCTGAGTTTTCCTCGCCTCCCCTTATTCCCAGTATTGTAATGACGTCGGACGTCATGTCCGCCCGCCTCTGGGCGGTGTGACATAAACCGCCCATACACATCTGTCGCAGCAAACAGTCAGCGAGGAGTTTCATTCCTGAAGGACCCCATAACCTCTTCTCTGCAGCACAACCTACCGCACTTTCTTGTCTACTGCCACTTCAACCTATTGATCCGCCTATGTCCAAAAGTGCACGTCCTACACCTGAAATAACGATGAAGACTTAAAACATTTCAACTTATATTAATATTATTAATATCCCACTTACCTTATAACCTTTGTATTTCAGGACGGTGACACACCGCTTCATGAAGCGTTACGACACCACACATTGCAACAATTGCGCCGGTTGCAAGATGCACGTGACGCTTCGTTACTGTCGGGCCTTGCACACGCACACGACAAGAAGTCCTCAGCCTCCATCGCCTGTTTTCTAGCTGCACACGGAGCTGACCTTTCCGTTAAAAATAAAAAAGGTACAAATAGTGTATTATAAATGTATTATAATAGTGTATTAAATTAAATTTACAAGAATTTGACGCGGTCTTTCCACGTATACCATTTTTTTCTGCAAGCTATATACACAAATTTTTCTCGTTTACCGCTCTTTCCAATTACATTTATTACTCTTCGTACAATTTGAAAAGCCCTACTTAGATGTGTATATAAGTAAAGTATAGCTATGTTATCTTAAATAAATTGTATTAACTCTTTATTAACACCCTTTTAAAATTCGAAATTCAGATAGCTGCGCAATAAGTAGAATAGAAACCTATTCAAAGTTGTTTGTGTCGATTTCAGGGCAAACGCCTCTCGATTTGTGCCCTGACCCGAATCTGTGCAAAACACTGACGACGTGTCGTAAGGAAGGAGCTAGTGTTGGAGGTGAAGGAATTCTGGAGGGCGAGCCCAGTTTGGTGGCGGCGAACCCGCCCGCTGCGACGGCCGCTCCGGCCGCTCCGGCTTCTTCGGCTTCTTCGGCGGCCGCAGCTGAATCTGTCCCCGAACAGGCCCCGCCCGATCCCACTGCAGACGAATGCCTCGTGTGCTCCGACGCGAAACGGGACACTCTCTTCCGCCCCTGCGGCCATATCTGCTGCTGCAATGTTTGCGCTGCAAGGGTAACAAATACTTGCATGAACCCAACAAATACTTCCACTAAATTTATTTATTTATTTATTTTACAAGGCCCCCAACGAGGCAGGCATCTTAATAAAACACAGTTCCGAGTAATGAGCTCAAGGCGGATGCCGCCGCAATTATAGGAAGCTCAACATGCACCAATATAAGCTAAATTTCAACACATAAAATTATTTGGCGAAATAATTGAATGTGTTTTACTTCTTAGATTTACTCTACAAAGTTCTTCAAACTTATTTAAATTTGTTATTATTTGACTATTTAAATTTAAAAAAATTAAAACAATAATCATGAAAGTAAAGAATTGACGAACCCGCGCGTTGGATGAGTGGTTGCTATGTGGTCCGTGAGTGGTTGCCTTATCGGTCTGTTCTAATTCAAGGTTCCCGGGTTCGTTACCCGGCGGGGTTAACTTTTTAAAATCAAATTTTCAATGTTGACTGGTCTGGATTGACAGACCTACTTACCAACAATTGGACCGTCAGCCTGTCTGTCGATCTTAACATATATAAAAAATGAGCCGTCGCGGGACGCTTGGCAGACATGAAACATCGAAACTATTGTGTATGGGAAAATTTAATTTAGCAATCAAAATTCACGTTGACATGTTCATCTAGAAAATCATAGGCAATATATCTAAAAATCGCATCTCGATGCGGTAGACTGGAGAGGCGTAACAGTTAACACGTCAATTGACCAAGTGGTGTTTGATGCGTTCCAGGTGAAGAAGTGCCTGTTGTGCCGGGTGGGCGTGACGTCACGACAGCGCGTGCGCGAGTGCGTGGTGTGCTCGGAGGCGCTGGCGACGGTGGTGTTCCGTCCGTGCGGCGACGTGTGCGCGTGCGCCGCCTGCGCTCCGCTCATGCGCAAGTGCGTCCAGTGCCGCACGCCGCTCGCTAACGCCAACTCGCACAATATCGACGGTGATGCTCTTATCTTCTTATCTTTGATCTCCATTATTGGACTTGTTTTCACTAATCGAAAGAGGGATAAGCGAGGAAGGTTTGTGTATATAGGAGCTACTATACATACGTCCTTTAATGTTGTCCTACAATAATATTGCAGTGGAGAAAGAGTCCGGCAGTAACCTGGCACAGGTGCAAGTGAACAAGGGGCAGCCCGCCCCCGCACAGGCGGCTCCTCACCTCATGAACAATGGCACTCGCTCAGCGCCCCCCAACGCACAACCGCCGCCCGCGCCCCCAGCGATGCCTGCACCGCCCGCGACGCCCGCAACGCCCGCACTGCCCGCGCCCGACGTGCAAAAGCTACAGCAACAGCTGCAGGACATCAAAGAGCAGGTACGATGACCTTACAGATGCAGTATATTGGAAGGAAAAAGTTTGTTTATTTCTCACGGCGCGGAGATCACATTCCGCGCCTAATCGAGGTGGAGCCCCTAAGTGTGCGGGCCTCTTTTGGCTGGAAGAGAAATGATTAGAAATCCTACAATCCCAACGATCTCCCCATGGTCGGTGGGAGATCTGGTTCGCAGATTTTCCCACTCAAAAAAAGTTGTAAAGACTAAAAGTATGTATATGTACACAAATATAGGAAACTCATTTGACTATTATGCTATTTTCTCTGTAAAATAAATAATTAGATTTAAAGTTTATGTTAAGGCAAACGTGTAATTTAAAACATGAACAATGTTTTTGTGTGTTGCAGACTATGTGCCCGATTTGCTTGGATCGGTTGAAGAACATGATCTTCCTTTGCGGCCACGGCATGTGTCAAATGTGCGGCGACCGCATCACAGTCTGTCCCATTTGTCGCAAGCAAGTCGAAAAGCGCATTCTGCTCTATTGAACACCAATACCCCAGACATATGGGACTAATTTAAGCCTTATTTTTATTGTATGTTATATAGTTTATCTCATATCCCAAAAATGAATTCTCAAACCGCTTATATTTCTCCCAGTATCATAGATTGTCTTTAGTAGGGATCTTAAATGGAAGACTTTTTACAAAAGAAACAAAAAAAAATGTTTTAACCTCTTGGGCCTAACGCTAAACTCACGTTTATAATTTAGCGTAAGGCCTAAGAATTTCAGCGAGATTACGAATTTTACTAAAGTCGACGTCTCTGCATATACATACGCCCCTATTTTGGAGTTATTATCTTTGTTAGATCTATTTACGTATATTATGCTTGTTCAAACACAGCGAAAATTATCTGTTTTTAATTTATTAAAATAATAATTGTCGAGATATCCATAAGTTTTTCTTTTTGAGAATCATCTATTGGCGGTTATTGGTAAAATTGGTTTGCATGTGCGAACAATGCTAATACCTCTTTACATGGTTAAATTGTATTTTTCTTTGTGAAATGTGATGCTCTGACCACATTTTTATTATCACAATCACCTTTTGTTCGTTGCAATTGTTATCGGAAAAAATATTGTTCATATAGTTAAATTGTTGTAAGGGAAGAAACAGACTTTTGCTGTTACTTTTTACCTTTGCCCATACAGAAATTACAAGACTTGACTCGCATCGCAAGTCATGGTTGGGAAAATATCACTTGTAGAATAAAATAATCGTGAAATATGTAAATTATTATTTATAATAAATGTTATTGTGATGTATTTTGTATGTACATTAAATTATAAAAGAATGAAATCGATGCGAAATTAAAATGTTTAAACAAACTATTATAATATGTGTATCTGTCATAGAGAAAAGATTATTTTCTGCTAACGTTCCAATATTATCATAATATCGTCTTCATACTTGAAACATAAACAGAAACATAAATAGGTTCTATAATATAAAATATAGAAAATTTTCAAAATATAAAATAAAATCGGTACTTGGAGCGCTAACTGAGACTAATCACTTATCTATGTTACCAATTGATGAAATTTAGTTTTATTAAGTAAAACAATAATTTACGATTTATTTAGTATTTAATTGTAAGTTGTAATCATTGTTAGGTCTGTTTCGATTAGTTTTTTTTTTAATATTTAAATTTATGACATTCATACAAATCTTAATAAATATTACATTAAGGAATTTCTTAAGACCAAAAATGAAGATTAATTTTATTAATGAAGTATAGACTACATAATATTTAAAACTGCAAATATAATCAATTTCTTAACAAAAATAAATGTTCTATAGTACCATTGAAATACAACCAGTGTAACGACTTGTTTAGTAACGGTTTTGCCGATATTTAATTATTATATTGTTTTATTATTAATAATTACAGTTTCGTTTTACAAATACTCTATACGAATAACTAAAATGTTGCATTTTCGTGTTAGTTAAATGAAACAATATTTTATTATAATTAAATTGCAATCACTTTTATATTTAATGCTAGACTCGCTGAACGGAACGTGGAAATTGCGCATTTATTTATGATTAATTTTCCGTAACTTATTTAAAAGCGAGCGAAGTAAGGAAGCGAAGAACGCGTAATGGCGCTTTAGGCTCGGCGCCAATTATCAGCATCGGCAAGGAAAAGAATCCTTCGGCACGCTGCAACCTGCAACGCACTTAGAGATGCCGAGGCGTCCTTAAGCACGCCGAAGCGTCTGTATTTGTAGCTCGCGTCTCTTCCGTTCTCTTCGGGCATAGAATTAGCGAAGCCCGCCGCGCCCCGCCCACTAGAAGCAGTATAAGGGATTTTCGGTATGAAACAGTGCGATCCTTTCTGCGGGGAAGGCTTGCGCGGGAGAAACGCAGTAACATAAGCATGCAGATTTCATTAAATGAAATAAAACTATAAATATGATAATAACTGCGACAGTAGCGCTAATACAATTGGTGGCCGGTAACTGACATCCTCTCCTTAGGAGAGTATGTGTGGTTACTCCGTCGCTTGATTATGCTGCTTCTAGTGAGCGGGGCGCGGCTTCACTAATTCTATGTCTTCAGGGCAAGCTATCCCCGAGTGTTGCCTCGGCGTGCCGAAGGATGCCGAAGGATCCTCAAGGCTGCCGACGCGGCAGCCTCAAGCGTGCCGAAGCGGTATTTTTGTTACTACGACCATTACATATTGTAAATTTCTACATCATTGCCGTGAAGTTAGTGCATATTATGATGCCGATAAGAGCCTTAGATCTTTTATTTATTCGCTAACTTTAGCGTAAATTCTTACCGTATTTTGTTCCGATCACAAAGTCTAGTAGTATAGAGTACATACAGGTCGATGTTCAATCGATAAGGAGCAAATAAATCAGTCTGAATAATAATAAATAATAAATTTTAAAACTATATGGTGTAAACTAAAGATACCGTAAAGTTAATGTTCGATTACAATTTTAGGATAATTATTTCGCAATGAGATTTCATAATATTTATTTTCATTACTAAAAGGCTAGATTATCTATTGAAACTGTTAGTGCTCAATCTATAAACAGTTTTATTGGAAGATTGAATCACTTGAAATTGTTATTACAAACAATTTCAAGACACAAATCACAAATTAAACAAATGAAATAATTTAATTACTCGCAGTTCCAAGTATCTATTCGCTGTTCGCCCCCTTTCTGTTTTTTTTTTGCCCATAATTTCTATTATTAAAAATAATTTAGGAATCTATTTATGTTTGCGTAAAACATGGTAGAGAGAGATGCATTCTTGACAATTAGTTAATGCACTTGTTGACTGCAGAATATTATAGTTATATAGAACTTTCAAACCAGTCAGTGTTGAGACGCGAAGAGAATGAATCTCTATCTTTCCTATACAAATTTTGCTCTTAATTAGACAACTTTTGTGCAAAGAAAGAAAGATAAACCAAGCTAAAGTTTTATTTTTGTGCCAAACAATTGCTAACACATTGTTGATGAATGTTTAATAAAAGGGATAAGAATAAAGAAAAGTACGCGAAGAAGTATGCAAAGTATACGTTTTGGAAATGGATCCAAAAAGCTATATTTGACATGAATTGACAAATAAAACACGACGCTTTACGAACACGAATGATAGAAATTTTAGTAAAAATTAAAAAGGGGGGCAAATTACGTCAAACATTAAATCTACTGCCAGTATCATATTTTCTTTAGAATTTAAAATATCTTACGATATTAAGATAAAAATAACTTTTTGTACAAAATTTACCGCCACACTTGGAATATTCAATACGTAAAATGTAATTATTATTTTTTTTAAAACAAAACGAGAATGATAAACATACAATACCTACTTCAGACTAACATCCGTGTACATATTTGCATTTTGATAATTTTTCGTATTAAATAATCTAAGTGTAGACATAAAATTAAGTCTGTTAACTTTATAAAAGTAATTTACGAAGAGAAGGTAATTTATTGTGTTTCACGTTTTAAATACAAGAATTGTGATGCATTTATATTTTAATCTTAGTTTAACTTTTTTTTGTTTACAAATCGTATTCCAAAATGATATTCGTTAATGTTTCAATATATTATATCGTATTTACTTATTTATACGTTAAAAGTTAAAAGTGCCTAAAATCAGTGTGTGTCAGGATTGTGGCTGGTCATTCTTATACGAAGACTGACAATTTATTGAGATAGAAGTGGATACATTACATTGCGATTCTTTTATAACTTGTTAATGACCACTTTCCTCTAATATGTGATACGAGTTCAAATTAATTAGTTGGAGTGTTGGAAATTCAGAAAATGAGAAAGAAAGAAGGCAAAAAATTTGGACAATTTTGTTTAATAATATAGCTTGAAGGCATATATTATTAAAAAAAATTGGTGCATAAGGTTGCACCAATATATACACGTTTCACATTTAATTGCTCCAAAATTCATTATTATTTATTAATACAAAGTGGTTCAACTGTTAACTTAGTCATAAACATTTAATCGCAATTTAGTATCCACAACACCACAATCTTGTCGCACGGAAAAACTTTATTTCGTCTCTTTTTTACATATAAATATTTAGTGAACTATTATTTTCGCTATTTACAGTGTAATTGTTAAATAAAATACGCATTTAATTTGAAGTTTGAATTATTTATTTATTTTTAAGAGACAACTACACAATAAAGACCTTAATTGCTATTTGAAGCTTTGCACTTTCTAACATTTCTAAAACACTTGTGTCGCTCAAAAATGTGTCTCAACTAATAGTTGGAAATAAGGGTATCAGAGTGCACGGTGTCTTTGGATTTGAGAGTTGTCTGCTCGTAATGCGGAGTTTCCTCTATTGGCTGCGCCTGTTCGTCCGCGACGGCGACTCGCTCGCGGATCATTTCACACGTGAGGTCGTATATTCTGAAGGCCAGTTGCGAGTCGAACCCGAGCTCGCTCTCCTGTATGGAGCGTCGGTCCTTATAGTACAATGCAGAGAGCCCCTTCAGCTCTGGCGACGTCGCGCAATATATTGGTGTACACGCTGCCTGACTCTGAAAACAGTACTTTACTTTTATTTTAGTAATGGTAGGGCACTGCATTTCGCAGTCATTTGGCGGCAGTACAGTAACCACACCACCTTACAGAATACCACCGTGAAATAACAGCATTATATGCTCTTGTGTTTCGGTGAGTGAGTAAGGGATGCCAGAGCCCAGTACTCCATCCCTCCCTTATCCCTTATCCTTAATCCTTCTATGGTCGGCAACGCACTTGTAGCACTTATGGCGTTGCTTGTGTTATAGGCGTCGGTAGCCACCTACTATCGAGTGGACCGACAGCCTGTCTGTCGACCTTAACATAAAAAAGATCGAGATTTAGGACACAAATGTCAGATTCCGTTTTCGTCAGGATAAAAATACGCCAAAAGGATACCTACCTAGAAAACGAAATTCTACAACTAAATTATGTTCGCGATTACTCATTCGCTGGGTCCCCAATGTGCTCAAACATAATCAATTAAATTCACTATACGCTTCATAGCTAAATTTACTTATCCTGACACTAAAACGAGCGGTTGTACTTTTCACTACAAACAAGCTATCTAAAAAAAATCAAACCATTTATTTATTGGGTTGAAGTACTTCGATAGGGCTTTACTAAAAATGCAGTAAAAATAGACCCTTGAGAATAACGTTAAGGCAAACACGCTAAAAACTCATCCAAAGTTTGTGCAATAATTTCATTTTATAATAATAATAATATATATTTATTTCAGACATTTGGTGTCCATATTAGTGTTAGTAATACAAGAAAAAACTTAAAAACTATGTTAGTAATGATATTTACAACACTAAAGTGTGGTTTAACCATCCATAATAAATTAATAGGTACCCTCATACTTACGATTGATTTTGAAAACGGTAACATGATCGTGTAAAGGGCCTCATATATCCACCAGTTACGACTGAGTCTTGTCCTGACGAAGGAGCCCGGGTGCGCGCAGAACACAGACTTCTCGGTGTTCAGCCAACGGTAGCCCAAGTAGCGCATCGCGAGCACCCCACAAAGCTTCGACACGTTATACGCTTTTATGGAAGTGTACTCGTGTGGAGGCAGCGACAGCTGGTCTATTGTCGGTGACAACACCTTTTGTAAAGACCATTTTAAATTCCTGAAAATAACATGAAAAAATTTTGATGCCTTCTATTGCCTAGTTAAATTCTCTGTAACACTGTTATTATTATACTATAGTCTGTTGTTGTTATCATAGTCAAGTCTGCATGAGGTTCAAACTGCGGTATTGTAATCTCTATATTACAGCAAAGCTCTCTCCAAATAGTTTAGTATTCCAATGGTTTCATTGAGAACTGAAGAATCTGTCTTAGAGCAGTCTGCGAAAATCGAAAAAAAAGAAGGCTACTGTTTAATCGACGAAATACACGATCAAGCGTTTGGCGCGACGACAAAATGACGTGAGGCAACGGCGCGAATTTTACATACAGTTTTTGACATCAAGCCATCAGTTTTTACCATTCTCGATCAAATTTTGGCTTCACGCCATTTAATTTGACGCAATGGACTGATCGTGTATTTCGTCCATAAGGGAGGAGTTAAACATTTTAATCAATCAAATTTGAATTTTCCCAAAATAAACTAATTGGTAAACCTGTGCGATTCCGACGATATGATCACAACGCGTGCATCTGGCGCAAGAATTTTCTCAATATTCATTAACAAGTAAAACTGACTTAAATAATTGACTTGGAAGGTCGTTTCCAAACCATCCACTGTGAGTGTCCATGGCAATCCAAACACACCGGCATTTAAAATGACAATGTCTAGTTGTCTGGAATGTACATAATAATTATACTTTTAGATTCAGAATACATCGTCGAGTTACCTAGATACTTAATAATAAAAAGGCAAATCTTAGGTACTTATGTTGCTTTAAAATGGTATCCGTGAATTTCTTGACGGAATTCAACGAGGCGAGATTTGTTTCGTAAACCTGTACCAATTCGTTATTAACGCAGACATTTTTAGCTACTACATTTGCTGCGTAAGTATTGCGACACGCCATCAGAACTTTGCAGTTACGGGCATTCAAACAGCGGGTCATTTCCAATCCAATGCCGCTGTTCGCTCCAGTGATTAAACAAGTTTTATTTGTTAAATCTATCTCTTTTGTTATCTGAAACATTGTAAAGATAAATAGAGTCCGCGCCAAACAACTATTGACCCCTGAAGTTGTCGCAATAGCTAAAATAAAAACAGGTATCAGCCAACTAACGTCGGAACCAACTTCAGGATTACTTATGCTGAACTTTTCTCCAATTATCATATAGATAGGTACTAATAAGTAAGCTTTATTAACCTCATCAGCTGTAGGTCCATGAATGCTCGTTTTAATAAAGTTATTTAAATATTTCACTCCATTTTCCAATACTTTTCCGGAAGATGCAGGCAAACTAATCTTCTGCCGACGGGCATAAAGCAACGATGGAAAACTAAAATCATTAAATTGTTTAATAATAATTCTATAAGTAGGTACCTACAATCTGTTTACCTACAAAGGCAATGTACTAAAATTGACCGTAAGTAAAAGCTCGCAAAAGATGTGACTAAACTTTGATTGAAAAAGTTAGAGCGAATATCAGAACATCACTAACTACGTAAGTATTATACGCTACCTAAGTGAAATAAACTCATTCTATATTTGTTACTTAATTTGTAGGTAACAATTACAATAATATGTAACTATCGGAATCTAGAATCTGATATTCTAGAAAAACTTACCGTTTAAAAGATACGAATATCTTTAAATTATTATTTATCATAGTGGTGGGACTGGGAAGTACCAGGTATTAATAATTATTAAATGAAGTGGTTTTATTTGTTTTCAGAAAAAATATTAGAAACTTATTTAATCAAAATGACGCAAAGAATAAAAGATTTTCATTTATTTTAGAATATATTTCTAAAGAGACACCTCCCAAAGAGTTCGAAACCACTACGAAAATCTTTTAGTTGCATGCCGCTTCCGCAAAAGGATGAAAATTTCCATTTCCAAATTGTTTTCTGTTAAATGTTTTTTGAATTATATAAGTATTTTTAAATGAATTTTATGAATTATACATAGATTTTAGTTGTATACTAACGGAACGGTAGTAAAACTAAATCTAAGGTAGTAATTCTAGTCTAAAGTTATCTATATCCTATGACATTAGACTATTAGCAAAGATTTGACAATGACATTTATTATCACTTTATTATCCTTCTGTGGTAAGGTAAGAATATGGAATAAGCGTGGAATAAGCAAACAAAATTGAAAACAAATTAAAATTACAAATTATTATTTTAATTGACAAATGTATGTGATGTAATTGATAATTGATATTTAAAAAATATTATACATTACAACTGAAACAAAAAACAATTAAAGCGATTTTTATGTAATGTGTTGGGATTGTGGTTTTATTGGAAAATAAATAAGCTTTGTTTTTTTCAACAAATCAAATACAAAATCTCATTTCAAGGATTGTGTTTTTGTTAATTTAAGTATAGTTAATTGGTGTTCACGATGGATAAAAAAAGGAGACGATCCTCATCAGGCTCAAATAGTGCAGAAGAAAGCCGGTTGAAAGATTTAAAGGAGCGTGATGAATTTGCTACAAGGTTGAGAAAACGAGATGAGGATAAAACTAAAAAAGTCACAGAAAACTCAAATAAAAGGTCATACGAAGATGCCGCCAAACGCCTAAAATTAGAAGCCGAAGATAGAGATAAAATATTACCGAAATTGCGTGTCCAGTCGCGTAGAAAGTACTTGGAAAAAAGAAAAGATGATAAGGTTGTCGAATTGGAGGCTGACATAGCTGACGACGAATATCTTTTTGATGAAAGCATGTAAGTCTTTATTAAAAAAATATATATATTGTATATTATATTACCTCTACATATTGTAAATTGACTTGCTGTATGCATCTATCTGTTTCTGCACTAATTTCTAAACCACCGAGCGTATTTGGATACGGTTGAGGAAGGTTTGTGTACGAATTTCCAGAAAAAATAAAATACATCCATGCGAAACTTGGGATGAGTATTGGATGAGAAATTTAATTTCAGTTACAAACTTGGGATATTGTATGTGAAATTGAATTTTAGCATTTTATATAAAATATATTGACTATTCTTAAGGAATGGTGTTACACCATTATAAGAATATATTATTATCTTTCAACAAGTTTACTATCTAACCAGTTGCTATTAAACTATTACCTGCTATTTATTATTTTAGATTAACGAAAAGAGAGAAAAAGGAAAGGGAACATAAAAAAACGATATTACAACTAGCTAAAGAACATGAAAAAGCCAGAGAGTTAGAAAATGTTCAAAGATATCATATGCCACAGGATTTGGGAAAAGGAGAAAAAGGTTTGTTAAAGTTTATTGTTTACAAAAAAAAAAATTATTGAAATTGACCATAAAATGCACAAGTACAAGTCTTAATCAGAAAATTTTTGCAAATGGGCACACAACTCAGCATGAGGTGTGTGTGCTACAAGCCATGCAGCACTTATTTCCTGTACCTTATTTTGGCTTCACGGACGTCCACCCAAGACCATAATATTATAAGCTAGCTGGTGCCTGTGACTTCGTCTGTATTAAAGAAAAATGTGCCAAATTAATTAATTAAATAAGAAAGGGTGCCAAATTTTCAGCCATTTTTGCATTATTCATTTACTATTATTAATAGGGTAAAATTACAATAAAAATGTGATTGTGGACATAAATAAATAAATAAATGCATACATGATATATATATACAATGTAACAATAATTTTACAATAACTACACTACTATCTTACATGATACAATTTTTTTTAAATATTTTAAAATCTATGATAAATAAACATTTCAATAATTGATATTAAATTTTCTTGCTGCTTCTTCTGTTCTCTAAGAAAATCTTTCAATTTAGCTTTGGATTCGTGCAAACTGTAAGCATATGGTTTTCATTTTATGTACCTTGTTTTCAGGTGAATATGTTGAAGTGGATGAGAATGAAAAACTGCCTCACTCTGAACAACGTAAATGGGAACAGGAACAAATCAAATCTGCATTCTTCAAGTTCGGCGCAAAAGATGCTAAAGCGCAAGATGAATATGAATTGTTACTCGACGAACAGATTGACTTCATACAAGCTCTCCAATTGGAAGGTAACAAAGAAAAAAAAGAAGATAAAGAAAAGTCAGAGTATCAAAAAATTAGAATGACAATTGAAGAAACCAAAAAGTCACTACCGGTTTACCCTTTTAGAGAAGCTCTAATAGAAGCAATAAAGAAATATCAGATTTTAATAGTGGAAGGTGAAACAGGTTCTGGTAAAACTACACAAATTCCACAATATCTGCATGAAGCTGGATTCACAGATGATAATAAAAAAATTGGGTGCACTCAGCCTAGAAGAGTGGCTGCAATGTCAGTAGCGGCCCGAGTGGCTCAGGAAATGAATGTTAAACTTGGAAATGAAGTTGGTTATAGCATACGTTTCGAAGACTGCACATCGGATAGAACAGTAATAAAGTATATGACAGATGGCACACTTCACAGGGAATTTTTATCAGAGCCAGACTTGGCATCTTACAGTGTAATGATTATTGATGAAGCTCACGAGCGTACACTTCATACAGATATTTTATTTGGTCTCGTGAAAGACATCACAAGATTCAGACCTGATTTGAAACTGCTCATATCCAGTGCAACTTTAGACGCTGAAAAGTTTTCAAACTTCTTTGATGAGGCACCTATTTTTAGAATACCTGGCAGAAGATTTCCAGTGGATATTTACTATACCAAAGCTCCGGAGGCAGATTATGTGGATGCAAGTGTGGTGTCAATATTACAAATACATGTCACACAACCTCTAGGTGACATACTAGTGTTTCTCACCGGACAAGAAGAAATTGAAACGTGCGTAGAAATGTTGCAAGATAGAACTAAAAGGTTGGGCAAGAAAATTAAGGAGTTACTAATATTACCCGTGTATGCAAACTTACCGAGCGATATGCAGGCAAAAATTTTCGAGCCTACACCTGAGGGTGCACGCAAAGTTGTATTGGCAACTAATATAGCCGAAACATCATTGACAATAGACAATATAATTTATGTCATAGATCCGGGCTTTGCGAAACAAAATAATTTTAACTCAAAAACGGGTATGGAAAGTTTAATGATTGTGCCCATTTCAAAGGCGTCAGCCAATCAACGGGCGGGTCGCGCCGGAAGAGTTGCACCGGGAAAGTGTTTCAGACTTTACACGGCTTGGGCGTACAAATATGAACTCGAAGACAACACAGTACCAGAAATTCAAAGAATAAACTTGGGCAATGCAGTGTTGACGTTGAAAGCTTTGGGAATAAATGATTTGATCCATTTTGACTTTCTAGATCCACCACCACATGAAACGTTAGTGTTAGCCTTGGAACAACTTTATGCTCTCGGTGCTTTAAATCATCACGGTGAACTAACAAAAGCTGGGAGAAGAATGGCGGAGTTTCCCACTGACCCTATGCTCGCAAAAATGTTGTTAGCAAGTGAAAAGTAAGATGGTATACATTATTTTGTTAAATGCTATTGGTAATCTTGGTAGATGTTATATGCAATTTGACTTTAAAAATACTTTTTTATGTTAAGATTCTCCACTTTATGGTAAATAGTTACCTATAAAACAAGCAATGCAATGTAACAGATGCTACAAATGTACCGCTGACCAGAGCAGGATAAGAGATTAGGAATCTCTGAATCACTCACCAAAACACCACAGCACAAATGCTGTTATTTCTTAGTGACTTCAAAATACAGTGTGCCTTGCCACTCTTAAAAAAAGAGACACGATAATATTACAATGATTTATTAATTAACTTAAAGTATGGTCAAATCATCTCACTTGAATAAACACAAAATATATTTTTTCATCAACAAATGCATATCAGAATAATAAATAATGAATGACTATTTATGGTTATTTTGCAGATACAAATGCTCGGAGGAAATAGTGACAATCGCGGCCATGTTATCAGTGAACAGTTCGGTTTTCTACAGACCAAAAGACAAAATAATACACGCGGACACAGCGAGAAAAAACTTCTTTCACAGATCGGGCGATCACTTGACTCTGATGAATGTGTACAACGAATGGGTCGGTTCAGATTACTCGGTCCAGTGGTGTTACGAAAACTTCATACAATACAGATCGATGAAGAGAGCGCGCGACGTGAGGGAGCAACTGGCGAGTCTCATGGATCGCGTGGAGATTGAAATGGTGTCCAGTGTCAGCGATGACACCAACATCCGGAAAGCTATAACGGCTGGCTACTTTTACCATATCGCTAAATTCTCAAAGGGTGGACATTACAAAACTGTCAAACATAATCAAGTAAGTATTATAATAATAATGTTATCGTCATTTTCAGATCAAAATCTGCTATGTACAAATTTCTATTTGGGATTTCTATTAAATATTTGGGACTTGGGACAAACAAAGGTATATCAGCTAAATTATTCCCGGTGACAGGTAACTTTAAATGACGGTCAGCCTACTTGATAGATGGTGAAAGAGGCCCTTAAGGATGTAATAAGTTAATTGATTTGTCTTTTCTTTAAAAGTTTATTTATTATTTTGATAATTGAGCGATTTTTGCACAATAACAGATTCTGGTTGCTACACAAAGCAGATTTTGGTGTGACTTTATGTTGTTAGTTAAGTTTTATTTTAAAATATTACCATTATTATGAATCACGCATAGTGTACTGGGTTAGCAAAACAAAGAAAATTTTTAAATTCCTAATTGAAATTTAGTACTAGGTACTCAGATTTTCAAATGGTCACTATACAAATTAGATTAAAAAGACAAACTTTAGAAGAGATTTGAAATAGTATTAAAAATGTTTTAATTTCTGATTGTTTATATTAACAAGGTGTATTTTGTTTGTTATTTCAGACTGTTATGATTCATCCAAACAGTGCTTTATTTGAAGAACTACCAAGATGGGCTATTTACCATGAATTAGTATTTACTTCTAAAGAATTCATGAGGCAAGTTACAGAAATAGAAAGCAAGTGGTTGTTGGAAGTTGCGCCCCACTACTACAAGGCGAGAGAGCTGGAAGATTCTACTAATATGAAGATGCCTAAAACTATTGGAAAATCAGCAATCAGTAAATAAATACACTATTATAAAATAAAATCTTTTATTTGTAATATAAATACCTCTACATATAATAAAAAATAAACAAGCCTGTGTACATGAAATAGTTTTTAGAATTTTTGTCAGTTTGTGTTTGTGAAAGCTATAATCTCAGAAATGGCTCAACTAATTTAAATTCTATAAGCAATAGTAAGTTGTTTCTCGTAGCATTATAGTACTTGTTTAATTCCAATCAGTTTACAAATTTTCTTTAATAAAAGTCCCTAAGGAATAAACCACAACTGTTTTATTCAAATTAATCTGAATACCACACATAAGAAGTCGCTGGCATAGCTAGTATTTAATAAATATGCAAATTTTTTGAATGCCACAATTACTTTGCTCTACTTAATGTTAAAAATCGGACACTCTTCCTTTTCTTTCCCAATCTCCATATCTAGTTGGCTCTGGTCCTCGAGGACCACCCACTTCTCCCGTGTGGGGATTTGTATTATTGGGCCATGCAGGTAGAGGATCATCTTTTTGATTCGGATGCATTGCAGGCTGTTCTCCAAGATCGTCAATTGGAGTCGTCTCTCGCAATTTCTTTCTGAATTCTGCTAAGCGTTTAGATTCGCCTTTTGGATTATCATCTTTACTTCCCTCGTTTAAATTGGAGGATTTATTTGCGAAATTAGCGACAGGAACGAAATCTGTACAGAATTTGACTATTATCTTCCTGTTGGAAAAATAAATAATATTCTACTAAGGGAACGTACTCACTATTACAATAGTTACAAATAGATTTTTGCAAGTTTAGTCCAATACGCAACATTTTTTTTATTAGTCCCGTGCTTTTCCTCTATCAAACGTAATACTACTTTAACTTTTTCCGGCGGTTTCTTTCTTATTAAATAAAATTGAATTGAAGTTGTTTTGACTTTTGAATGAATTTACTTCTTGACTTGTTTATTTTTGTCTGACTGACACCAGTCAGACAACTAACACTGACTGACACCAGTCCAGTCACCACAGATCACAGAATATATTAGTCAACGAATTTGTCATTTAGTCGTGTCAAAATAATTTTCCTTTTTGAATGTGGTGAAATTATTTCGTATTTCCCACCTCACTGGAAATTTGGGTGAAATGTGGTGAAATTGTGAAATTTTTCTTCCAAACTGCACAGAATTATTCATCATTCGTAATTTTTGCATCTTTTCCGTTTTTTCCTACTATTTTATGTGTTCTGTGATACATATACCATAAAGAAAAAAAATCTACAAAACGATCATATGATCAATCAATGGCGAGTGACTGCCTCTCTTCTATTGTCTATGAAGTTTAAGCCTACAATTTCTAATCGATTTATTTATTCCAGAATATCTTAGTGTAAATTATATTTAACCGAGTGAGTTACTCAAATTAAAATGAAGGGGTGCCTTTTTAACATCGATGCCGGGTATTTGGAAGGTTTGTGTAGAGGATTCAAATGTGGAATACTGAAACAATCTGATTATTTGAACCTGGTACAATGCGAAACATTGGAAGGTAAATTGTCCTTGTTGATAATAAACTAACGACTCGCTCCTGCCTTCGCATGGAACGCAAATTTTCAAAAATCCTTTCTTAACGTATGCTCGCTTTACAAAATAAATCTATGTACGAAATTTTACCTTTCTAGACTTAGTGCTTTTTGTTGTGCGTTGATCGGTCACGAGCTCATGACAAAAAATTTCATTAGTATAGATTAACATTAAAAGGAAATTTTCATGTATTGACTACTTATAAAACTTTTTATTGTGAATTTTCGTTTATGTATCATCCACTGCTGAATATAGGCCTCCTATAATTTTTCAAATGAACATATCAACCTGCGGTTCTTATCAGGTCGTCTGTTCACCTTGTGGATTGATGTGCTTTTGCTTGTCCGTGGCTTCCTCTCGAGAACTTTTCAACCTCAGTTTAGCCATAGGCTCTCTGTAGCCTATGGCTAAACTGAGGTTATTCTTCTTTCTTTTGTTGAGACCCATAGTTAGTTTTTATAGATAGTTGTTCTGAATAACAAACCTTCAGTTTCTTGTTTTACTTCCTTTATTATTTCTCAATTAATATTTTCTCTTGTTTCAGATTTGAAGCTTCATCTGCAAGGTACCGACTATGGCACCTTTTTGGCTAATGAGCCTAGCCCCCTTTCTGTTTCAACAATTGATGACAAGCTTCGTGAAAAGCTTGTCATTGAATTTCAACACCTGAGAAATCACTCGGTTGAACCACTTTCTACATTCCTGGACTTCATTACTTACAGCTACATGATTGACAACATTATTTTGTTGATAACTGGTACTTTGCACCAGAGGCCTATCTCGGAATTAATTCCAAAGTGTCACCCGCTGGGATCTTTCGAACAGATGGAGGCTATTCATGTGGCTGCTACACCGGCCGAGCTATACAATGCAGTCCTAGTGGACACGCCACTGGCCCCATTCTTTGTGGACTGTATCAGCGAACAGGACTTGGATGAAATGAATATTGAAATCATTCGTAACACCTTGTACAAGGCTTATTTGGAAGCGTTCTATGATTTCTGTAAACAGATTGGAGGGTCGACCGCTGATGTCATGTGTGAGATATTAGCTGTAAGTTATTTTTATTATGAAATTTTACAATTATGATAACTTTGTTTTATGGCCAGTTGTAGAATAGTTTATGTGATTCATCTTCAAGTTTTTTTAATTTCATTTGCTCCATTATTTAAATTAACATTGTGGTTATTATTAATCCTGGGCCCTTAGCCAAGAGCACCCAGTGCAAACGGGAGCGTTGCAGATTGACGAAACGACAGAAAATAAAGCCCGCTGATAGGTTGTTGTAACGCCCACATAAAATTTTGACCAATCATCGGGCTTTATTTTCTATCATTCTCTAACTTCGTAAGGGAGCGTTGGAATTGGTGTGCTCTTGGCTAACGCCCCTGTAATCAAGGACCCCCGATAACACCCGTTAAAATATTTAAAAAATGAGTAGTATAATTTTAAAACCAGCTTTAAATCATTTAATTTAGAGGTTGTTTGTATGTGAATATATATTTATTTTTTATCTACATGGTCAACAGACAGGGTGACTTACAAGCTACACCACATGTTTTGCAAGTTTGCTGACAATCATAGTAGGATTAAGAGATACGGCTCTGGCATCCCTTACATTTTACAAATAATATCTTTACTTTTCAGTTTGAAGCTGACCGCAGAGCCATCATTATTACCATTAACTCTTTTGGTACCGAATTGTCTAAGGATGACCGTGCTAAGTTGTATCCTCGCTGCGGCAAGCTTAACCCCGATGGCCTTGCAGCGCTCGCTCGAGCCGACGACTATGAACAAGTGAAGGCTGTAGCAGAATATTATGCTGAATATTCTGCTCTCTTTGAAGGTGCTGGCAACAATGTCGGAGATAAAACTCTGGAAGACAAATTCTTTGAGCATGAAGTGAGTATTGTTTTTAATGTTACTCATAACGTCCAACTTCTCTCGCTCGTGCCATTAAATTTCATGAAAATTTTTTCATACAAACTAACATTTAAGGATTAATTTTGTGATAAAAACTTAGTGGTGTAATAAATTAAAAAAATATGTATAATATTTTAATATATTTTTTATTATGTATAAAAAATATATATTAGTGTACACACATTACACTCCTGTAATAAATTTTGTACAAGTGCTGTAATCTCTTACAAGTTTTGTTACAAATTTTAGATAGATCGTTCCCATATAAAGTATGGCCTTTATTCTAAAAAAATAACAATTGCATAGGGTTCTTTCATCTTTATTTTGTGTAGAGGATACTCATACCTCCATCAAGTGCTTGGTATGATTTACTCGCGTAATTATGGTCCATATTGCAATTGGTCCACTGACACAAAACATTCATGTAGCAAAACACTCGAATTGCAAAACGTCCTTATCACATTACGTCCACATCACAATACTAACAACTTATTTCATGATAAAATAAAATAAAAATAAAATAAGTCAATATTTTTGGTTGATTGGAGTGGCTTATCACCGCTTTATTCAATTTAAATATAGGAAATAATAAAATAATAATTATGTTTTTTCTTTTATATTATTGTTTTGTATGTTTTTGTTATTGTTACCGGTGCGCAATACTTTGTGAATCTTTTACATCATTAATAATTTTAACATGTGTACCTTAAAAGTTAAAATATAAAATCATGTTTGAAGTTACATATATTTATTTTTTATTTCAGGTAAGCCTCAATGTCCATGCTTTCCTGCAACAATTCCATTTCGGCGTTTTCTATTCGTACCTAAAACTGAAAGAGCAAGAATGTCGGAACATAGTATGGATCAGTGAGTGCGTTGCTCAGAAGCATCGCGCCAAAATCGACAACTACATTCCTATTTTCTAATGCACAGATTTATCTTTTGCAGTTTACACATGACCACTATTATCCATTTGTAAATATTTTCCATATTAATAAATGATTGAACATACCTACGTTACAAAACTAAATGTTACCTCCTTACAAAATAATATGTGGAGAATTTTCTGTGACCATAATTTGTTTAGTGCATCAATTCCAAAAGTTACAGTATTAACTGGAAAGTATTTTTAACACAGTTGTTTTGTTATAGTATGTGTCATATAATAATAAAGAATATTGTTCTATATGTGTAGTGGAAAAATCTATATCAACAAATAATGTAATTAGATTCATTATGTGGTAACGTTTCCCAAGTAAAATAATAAGTAAATATAGATCACATTATTGACATGTCAATATGTCCATGTTATGATTATGTTTGTGGGTTCGTGGGCAAATAATAAATAGTCCAAATTAATTATTGTTTATAAGAGAAAAAAAAATAAGATTTTCAATCGTAAAACTGTTCACTGTGTATAAAGTAGAAATTTCAATTAATTTGAAATAAGAGTTAATTAATAATATTATATGCAGATTGTATTTATTGAATTATAAATAAAACGTTATTTAACCTTAATAGTATTTTTTATTTTGTGCTCCAAAATAATTTATTGCCCAATAAAAACATTCTTTGGATTTCTCATAAATAGTTTGTTACATCATGCTCTTTACTTGTCAATAAACTCATGTTAGAAATTAAAATACACTCACCAGCACAAAATGTGGCCCAAAGTTACTTCAACTGTTTTATTATAATAAATTTTGTATGAGTTTTAAATTGCAGTTAATTAGTTATATAGCTATTAAATACAATTTGAAACTCATACAAAATTTTTATTGTAATAAAACAGTTGAAGTAACTTTTAACTCTGGGCCACATTTTGTGCTGGTGAGTATTTTACTCCCATGATGGAGATTCTTATTTGATGACTAAACTAGAAGCTAACTTTTAGCTTCTTTTTCTGCTTGTAGCTTATTTGACTGAGAGAATCTGTCAATATGGTAATAACTAGACAATTTTGTTTGCTCTTACTACAGAACACTGATCATCTACAAAATTTCACATGAAATTAAATATGGTCATATTGCAAAAACTATATCGCAAGTTCGGCAAGAGAAGGGCATAACTGCACTATTTGTAACTTTACAGGAGAGCCATTTAAAAATTATTATTTTTTGTATTCAATATCGCATTCTTCTGCTTATATTGCTTTAACTTATATTCTTTTTTGCATATTACCCTTGCCCTATACTCTTGTGATTTTCTTTAAATTTAATAATGTTTTTAAGGCATTTCTGCATATTTAACTCATTTTAGAAATTTTTGTAAGTTATGCCCTTGTCTTCCCGAATGTGCGATATACAAAAATGGGATGAATAAAACATTATGTGTTCCAATAGAATTTATATTACATCAAATCTTATATAAATCTTTCAACTTTAATTGTCACAAGATGTATTCGTAATTTCTTGAGTTTTATCATCATTATTTAGCTGTTCTGCTATGATTTCCGTAATGGGACCGTTATAAACAAAATTCTGTTTTGATGTTTTAACTAATAAATAGGGCATATGTTCAGTCCAATATCTATCTTTGAGCATGTCGTCATGACTATCCACAATTACATTAATATATGTTGGTATATTTGTTTTTAATATCTTTTTCCTCATTAATAATGTTCCTCTTTTAAATATTTCTGGCTCGTTATTATAGTTTAAGTTGAATTCAGTAAACATAATTTCATTTTTATCAGCAGACACGGTCCCCGACAACCTTTTCTCGGCCTGAAATTAATACATAATATTTAAAAAAGACTTTCAAATTACTTTCATTTTGTAATATATTATTATAATGTTTAATACACAAATATTAATGAAATAAATTATTTAGTATTATATTATTATTGTTATATTTATACCTGCATTGGAGTCAAATTGCCTTTTTGTACGAGGGTCCAAAATGTTGTATTATATAAATTGTTGATATGAACGTCTGCTTGTCTCCATTTCATATAATCAATCAAGTTTTCCTCCGAAGGATATAATACTAATCTCCCATCGAATGTGGGGGGATAATTTAATGTTTGATCGGAAAAAAATTTTGACCAGTAATACACATATGAGGATGAAAATTTACTATTTATAGTTGTGAGAAGTTTAGCTGCACGTCGTTTATAAAGAGTGGAATTTTTCTTTAAAACAAATGAATATTCATCGCTCTGTCCAAACGCCATAAGCACATCATTAAATTCTCTGACTACAGAGAATGCAGCATAATTCATCAATCTTAAAGCCCTTAGATCATTAGGTTTGGTGAAATTATGATCATTAGAAAACTTATGGAAACATTTCCCATCAAGCCTTATAACTATCCAGGTGTTTGGCAAGAGTGTATCATCTAGTTCATATTGCTTTACATATTCAAAAGAACTTTTTGCCATTTTTGAAAAAACTTTAAAAATAGATGGTCTCAGTAAAAGTTTATGGACACTCTTTGCTCTTATCATTTATTATACAAAGACTGAAGAACGCTGCTGAGCGTTTGTCATGTGAAAAATATGGTTATTTAATTAGTTTTTTTTTAAAGTAGCAACGAAGTAATAAGAAGTGCTACATTTAGTTTTATAGTTTCCACAAATATAATATATTTAACTATATTCCAAGAGGGGTGATAATTATTGTTTAAAATTTTTCAAACAAAAACAGAAAACTATAAACAAAGTTCAAAGTGAAACTCCTGATTCGGAATTTCGGATTTGTGTTGTGGCCAGTGTTGCCAACCCGTACCCAATTTTCCCCCCATTTTTTTTATCAAATACTCCTAAAAATCCCTATTAGTCTCTATAGAAAATACTTTTAATTTTATTATACTTAGTGTAGTTTATTGCTAAAATCCTTGGATAATGGCCTTTTTTATAACAATTCCTAGAAAATTTTATTTTAGTCCCCTGTCTCATACTAATTATAGCTCATATGTGTTTGTTCATATTTCTGTTGGTTGATATTGTTGGCAAAACCATTTCGATTTAAATTTCAGATTTTTTTCGGAGCCGGGAGCCCCTAAAAAAACCACAATAAAAATCTGCCCCTAACTTTCCCCCTTTTTAACTCCGTGCCCCCTAAATTTAGGGGTAAAACCCTAAGTTGGCAACACTGGTTGTGGCTGGCTGGTCGTAGTGGTCGTGCGTGAAAGACAAGACAAACCACGTCATGTCAACGTCAATTGAACCAAAAATGAATGTTCACCGTCACGTCAATCGACTGCGTTCATAATAAAGCGAAAGCACAAATCGACGTAAAATTAATGGCTTCATCCAATAATGAATTTGCAAAATTTGCTCCAGCTTATGATATTCACAAAAACAAACTGGACCATTGCAACGCACATATTTTAAAAAATATGTATTATTGCTCCAGTGCTGGAGAAAATGGATCCACCAAGATCATTTAAAAATAATCTATGTATCTAATGATACATATATAGATAGATTATCTAATGAACATAGACAATTCGATTAATTTCATTTAGTTAATACTAAATGAAATTAATCGAATTGTCTATGTTCGTTGTTTCAAATTATTTTATATTAAAATGCGTTTCATAATTCGACATAATATCCAAATGCCTTCGAGCTGGCTGCTAATTTTTTTATTTAACAATTTAAACGTAAAAATGAGTTTCCTATTTCAATGTATTTTTTTCTAAAAACTAATAATAATAAATATATCTGTAATTGTATTATTATTCAGTTATATTTATACCTTTAGTTTTTCTTTTGGTTATTGAAACCTAATTACATGTTCTATGAAACATTTTTGTCATGTGGCAACATTTAATAATTAACAAACACAGATTTAAAGTAATTTGACTTAACTTAAAATAATACAAACAACACATTTTTACTATAATATGTGTATAACTTTTATACAATAATATTTTACAGAGAATAGTACTTTTGCAGTTCTTCATCTTTTGTTTTAAGGATACATTTATCCTTTAAGTTAACAACCCACCCAGGTTCTAAACCATAAAATATTTGACGAGGATCTTTCCTTTCAGAAAGCATGTCATATTTTATATCATCTTCCAGTTTAGGCAATTCGTAGCCATATTTTTGTGCCAACTTCAACCTTTCTTGGGATATTTTCTCGGGATCAGCTAAATAGCCCCTTGTTTCTGGATTTGTGTAATACTCAATGGCATCTGGAGGTGGGATCATTCTTCTTGGAATAGCTTGTCCACTTTCAAAGAACTTTTTAGGGTTTCTTAGAATAAGTAAGCTGTGGGGATCATAATATGCAGTAGTAATAACACCGCCATTCTTCTCAATAGCAGCAATAACTTGTTCACTTGCATATTGTACTTCAATATTTATTTTAGAAGCAAAAAGATCTACTCCTTCATCAGTTAAGTTCACTCCAAAATGATTCTTGTCGGGGAAAAATTGGTAATATCCAGATTTAACAATACTAGCCAGATCAATTGGTTTTGTAATATCTAGACAATCCTTATCTATCAATTTTTGAAGTTCATGGAGGGCTAAAGGTGGATATTCTCTTCTTAAGCTAAAACCAAATATTCCAATTAGTACAATAATTATTATCAAAAGAAAGCATCCAGAGTCCACTGTGGTAATACTCAGCAACCAGTATAAATCACTTAAGTTTAGAATCTCAGTCGAGACTGAAACTGCTTTTCTTTTTTCATTATTAGAAATCTATCTATATAAATTTAGTATCTATATAATGTAGGTAGTAAATTTTAACTTACTGGTGACCTTTATAGTAATATTCTCGAGAAAACCGCAAATAAAATGGATTATTTCCAGTTTCATAACCAAGCCTCATAAAATTTTGTCTTCCTTTCATACCACCGCCATGTTTATCACCACCGTGTTGGCCTCGTCCACGTTTTTGCTGTAAAAAATTGTCACAGCTATATTTTAGTTTCACATATAAAATTTAACCCTACAGGGTTTTAACATAACCTTCTTGAAATGCTTTGACCAAAACAAACTTACAGTCATTTTTGAGCCAGGATTATCGCGAATGTTAGCTAATGATATTCGTGGTAGAGATCTCATCATAGTCAAGGATTTCTCAATAATTTGACGAGACCCCATCCTTGTGATTTCAAATTGAAAAGTTGCAACCCGAAAAGAATCCCCAATTACCACCAATATAGTAGATATTTTCGTGGGTTAACACTTGGGTGCACTATTATTTGAACAATCCAACAGAAACAGATTAAAATACCGTTATATAATTTATAACTAAAAATAATGCTACAATAAAACGATATTTATTTCTTCGTTTCTTCGTAAAACAAAATAACCTAACCTCTCGCTTAATTCACAATGCCCACAGACCAGACTATTGCAGACTAGCTAGAGTTTCATACTCCTAGTCATAGAATAATAACTAAACATAGAGTTAAACAACACAACCATAAACAAGGAGAAATCAAATATGACAGTGACACTTTGTAATTACGTGTTTGATAATGACATTATGACAGTCTCACACAAGAATAGAGGAGATAAATAATATAAATAAATAAATGATATAATATAATAGAGTAACTTTTATTTTAATATATTGGAGATCGGAAAATATAAATATTAATTTATTAAATAACCAATTAAAATAATCAGATTAGAGAATTTGGTACCGTATTCATTCATAATCTAAGTAAATAGTTGTAATTCCTTCAATAATTGTTAATGAATAGCGATTAGCGATGGAGTACAATAATGTATTAAGACAGAAAATAAACAAAATTTTCGATAACTATGTATTGACGGACAACAGTGAAGCTCTAAATACAATATCAGTTTTGTGTCCATCAAATTCTACTAATACTAGGAGAATCTTAGTGAATGAAATTGAAAAGAGGGATATGCTGGTAAATAAAACTATCTTGACGGATTATAATAAGATTAAAGAGAAGATGGATTTGCTATTGAATGCTTTATCATGTTTAGATACATCTGTCAAAGACATGGCTAAGAAACTTCATCAATCTAAAACAAAAACACACCACTTAATTGTTCAAACAACTAAGTTAAAAGATGAAAGAAAGAAGACAGAGAAAAAGCTAGTTTGGGTGAATGCATTTGTAAAGAATTTTCAAATACCAGCAGAACAACAGGAATATATTCGGAATGTGTCTATAAAAACACCACTAACATTGGACTTCTTTGGTACATTGTCACAAATGGAAAAATTGAATGAGGATTGCAAAGTACTTATCAAATGTTGGTACCAAACATCGGGCTTTGATATAATGGAATTGGTTGGACTTCAACAAGAAGTAGCTATTGAAAAGTTGTATCACTGGACGACGGGAGCTTGTCGCAGCATAGATTCACCTTACAATGCACTCGTACCGAAAGCACTATCAAAGTTTCAAAATAGACAAGTTCTCTTTTCTAATATCGTGGATGAATATTGCACAGCTCGCAAAGCAACAGTTGTTCAACTATTCATTGATGCTTTAACAAAAGGCTCCGAAACTGGCTCCAAACCCATAGAGTTTTATGCAAATGATGCTAAACGTTACATTGGAGACATTTTAACGTGGGTATTTCAAATCATGCCTATTGAAAGAGAAAATTTGTGTACCCTATTCAAAAACTGTGATATGCCAAATAAAAATCAAATCATTATTGACGCATTGACCAGCATCATGGAGGCTATATGTCCTCTTCTGAAAGTTAGGGCAGAACTCATCTTAAAGCCTGATAAAGAGCCATTGATTTTATGGAACATTACAAATCTAATAGTATATTATAAAGATGTTATAGGAAATATTGTACCAAAAGGTCATTTGATTGATACTTTTGAAGAATTAGTCAAGAAGAGTGAAGAAGTATTTCTCCTCACATTAGATAATAAAATACAAAAAGAGTTGAGTTATGGCGTTAAAGCTCCTCCGTCAGACTTAAACCCATCAATAGTGGTGACAGATTTGGTAAGCTTCTTGCGGGATTTACTAGCTGCTATGAATAATACAATCAGTGTAAACAATGATCACAAAAAAATAATTATTACACACATATTAGACCCATTATTACATGCCATTAATAATACCGCCTGTCATTTGAGTACCAGTGACATGTCAGTGTATCTTTTAAATTGCATTTATCATGTGCAGTGTACACTATCATTATATACTATTATGGACGAATACAATGAGAGATTGCAGGCACAATCGGAAGCTCAAATAGACACTTTGACATCGGAGCAGGCGAGTTACCTCGTTGCAAATTTAAATTTGGGTCCTATATACACAATTTTACAAGAGAAGATAAATGGACCGCTCTCCGCTATACCTGGCATGGACACATCAACATTGAAAACATTTTTGAACAAGTTTGATATGTTCTTAGTAAATCCAGATGTTTATGTTCTGCCCCAACTCAACTTGTTACTTAGTCATGCTCATAGGACTATGGTAAAGCGTAGGTCTTTTGAAGTTATACTTGCAATATACACACAGCTTTATGATGCCATTCATGACACATCTAATGCATATGTTGATCCTGACAGTGTAATGAAAAGGAATCCAGAAGAAGTTGGTAAACTTCTTAAGTAAAATTGTATGCAAAAAGTCTCAATTAATGTTTATATAATTTAATCCGATTTTTAAATAAAAATGTAATTTAATTAATTAGAGAAAAACTTTAAACATTATAAATGAATAATGTAAATAACATCTCTATGTGAATTATTATTTATCAATATTTGCAAAATGGTAACAAGGCTAATTTTTGCCTATAGAAATAAACGCAAAAATAATATTGATCACACTTTTATTTATTAGTTGTTAAGTAGGTATGCATAATAACAAAAATAAATTTGATAACATTTCCTTATGAATGATAACACATGTGATAACACATGCAAAAAATTACAGTACCATCAGAACTGGCCAGTTTTCCAATGGAAGGTGCTCCTTAGAAAGGTGATTTTGCCAACCACAGACTACTTTTCTTTTTCATGTAATAAATCCGTTCGTTGTTATTTTTGCAAATGGTATATTTTATATTAAATAAGTGACAGTTTAGGTTCACGCTGCGGAACTTATGTTTAATTTTTAATCTTTAAAAAGCATTCTAAAGATTAAAAATTTTGAAATACATTAGCGTCACTTTTACAATAGCATGCACTGCAGTACTGAAACCATCACACAAAAACTTTTAAAAACTTCACCTGTGTCACATTCTATTTGATTGCAGTACAACTGCTTTTCATTTCATGTACTCATTCGTTATTACTTTTATATTATAATCATAATTAAAATACCTTAGACTTTTATTTTTGGCACAACCCTATCTCGTTTTTGCATTTAGTATGAAAGTTGGTAAAATAGGTTGTCAACCATATTTATTAAATAATGAATGGACAATATTCATAAAATAGATTTTTGGCAAAGCTGCCAGATCTGACGGTACATAGTTTGTATTGATTATCTGGCAACATTTAGTATCTGTAATGATCTGGTTTGTATGGACCTTCAACAGGTACACCAATGTATTTTGCTTGTTTTGGTGTTAGTTTCGTTAACTTCACACCGAGATGTTCCAAATGCAATGCGGCAACTTCCTCATCCAACTTCTTGGGTAAAGTGTGAACCCCAATCTCATACTCATTGTGCTTTGTCCAAAGTTCAATTTGTCCCAGAACTTGGTTAGTGAAGGAATTCGACATGACGAACGAAGAGTGACCAGTGGCGCATCCCAAATTCACAAGTCTCCCAGCCGCCAACACAATCAAGTGATTGCCGTTTGGAAGTTCATACCGGTCTACTTGTTGTTTAATGTTCACCTTTTTAGCATTATTGTCTAACCAAGCGACGTCAACTTCACAATCAAAGTGTCCTATATTACATACAATAGCGTCATCTTTCATTCTCAGGAAGTGATCCTTGCATATGATGTCAATATTTCCCGTGGTTGTTACAAATATTTGTCCAATTTCTGCTGCCTCCTCCATTGTGGTGACTTGGAAACCTTCCATTGCAGCTTGAAGAGCATTGATAGGATCAATTTCAGTGACGATAACTCGTCCTCCGAAACCCTTAAAGGCTTGAGCGCAACCTTTACCTACATCACCATATCCGGCTACGACGCAAACTTTGCCAGCAATCATGATGTCTGTTGCTCTCTTAATGCCGTCCAGTAGGGACTCTCTGCATCCGTACAAATTATCGAATTTGCTCTTAGTTACGGAATCATTTACATTGATTGCCGGAACCTTCAGGAGACCCTCTTTGAACATTTTGTATAAATTATGCACACCAGTAGTCGTTTCTTCAGAAATACCTCTTACACCTTCCAATAGATGGGGATATTTGTTGTGTACAAGATTTGTTAAGTCACCACCGTCATCTAAAATCATGTTCAAAGGCTGAAAGAAAAACAAGACATTTTTAAATAACTTACAGAAATACAAAATTGATAAACATGACGATAGGTGGGGTCCTAAAAATCTTGGCATGGGAATTCGGCCAATAAATGAGTTAAGTTATGAAATTTCGTTAACCTATCTTTCACTTTTGGAAAGCATTTTGACTGAATGGTGTGTAGTGAATTTTAAAAAATTCTAAGCTGGACAATAAATTGTTTCTCTATATCGTGTTCACTCAAAAATTAACTCAACTTTGTTAATGATGAAGAGTACCTACCCTGTTATCAGAAAAGATTAATGTTTGCTCAATACACCAAACATATTCCTCTTCAGTTTCGCCTTTCCAAGCATAAATGGGTATTCCACGAGCGACCAGCGCGGCTGCTGCCTCATCTTGGGTGCTAAAAATGTTGCTACTTGACCATTGAACCTGCAAGAAGAGATTTTTTTTAAATAAATAAATATAAGAAGACTAAATTATGTTAAATACAGTTGATAAGGAGTCAACAATCGATTGGCTAATCCCACAGTTCTTGTTCACAACAATTAAGCTAGGTGAATGGCATATACCCCAAGTGTTCAAAAACTTTAGTGTGCTGTTGTGTTTTAGTAAGTGAGTAAGGGATGCCAGATCGTGTTTCCCTATCCCTTATCCTTAAGCCGGTTTCAGTGCTCTCCTGACGGTCAGTGCTGACGATACGCACGACCGACCGCGGTAGCAATACGCGTGCGTACGGTCAGGCAAGCTCTGTAACGACTTGTGAATTTTCATACAAATAACAAACGCGTCTGTCGCACGGTCAGGAGTGCGTATCGTCAATAATGACCGTCAAGAAAGCTCTAAAACCAGGCTTAATCCTATTGTTAGTTGGCAACACACTTGCAGCTGTGTTATAGGCATTGCTTGTGTTATAGGAGACGGTATCCACCTACCATCAAGTGGACCGTCAGCCTATATTCATCCTTTTTGTCAAATATTCATCCGCATATTCAATTCTACCGCTTCATTATGCCGAAGAGACTACAATTATGTATAGCAACCCTAACGTTTTATAGAATGCACTGGTACTAATAATATTATAAAATAAAAACTAACTTTGTCTTTTTGTCTGTCACTTTGTACAGCTAAACTATTGAATTAATTTTAATGAACTTGGTATAGACATTTCAAGTGATAGGCGAAAATATGTTTTAATACTTTTGAATAATTCATTTCAATTCTAATGTTATAACTTATAACAAAGTAAGTTGATAATAATCATAGAATTCTTTAGTTTACTGTAGCAAAAACTATTTTTTTTAAACACACAAGCATCACTAAAGGTTGAAGTCAATAGATAAGAAGGTTAAGGGGTGAACAGATTATATTTCCATGTAATACCTACATAAATACTTTTAAAGTACTCAGAACATAATAATGAAAGAGACAATGTAACTTTAATAAACATGTTTATCATGATGTTGCTAGACGTAAGATATAAATATTTTTATGTGAAATAATGAACAAAAGTTGCTAGTACAGAATGAATATTAAAAGATGTTGATAATATAGTAGAAACCGGTCATAGCAACAGTTATTTTTAAACGATCAGGTCTTTTTAAACATTGAGAAATCTTCTTGGATATCAGACAGCGTAGGGAACATTGCAGGATTACACTGGACTCTTTTTTTTTATTATGTTAAGGTAGACAGACAGGCTGACGGTCCACTTGATGGTAGGTGGCTACCGTCGCCTATAACACAAGCAACGCCATAAGTGCTACAAGTGTGCTGCTGATAAGGGAGGGATGGGGTAATGGGCTCTGGCACCCGTTACTCACTCATCGTAACACAACAACACATAATGCTATTATTTCACGGTGGTATTCTGTAAGGGGGTGGTTACTGCTCCCTTGCTACCCAGCTGGTTGTTGGCCAAGAGCAAACCCATCTCTAATAAAAAAAAAGAAAAAAAGACGAGCTGCCCAAAGGACTGCGAAACGCAGTGTGCCCTACCACCTAACCTAAAAGGTTTTAGTAGCTAAAACCTAACAACTTTCTATTGGCCGTAGATGGCCAGGTCCCGTGGTGGGATACATTCTCTACCCACCACGGCTGTCCAACACTGGAGGGGGCTACACTCCCTGTCTGAACCTCATCAGTCACAAGGACTAAATGGCAAGGCCTAATCTCTACAATGAATTGATATTGCTTATAACAACTATCCCTTGATTGCTACTAATTTTTGTGGTTCCCTAATAATCGTTTTCTACGAAGATATAAGATAGATTTCTGAAATATTACATTTTTGAGATATTATTTAGTATGTCATGTATGTCTTATCTTTATCTTGTTTTAGATATAATCTAATCACATTTATCTTTTCGTAAATAACTCAAGACTGAATGTTCTGATAAGTAAGTTATAGGTATAAAAATAAATATGATAAGAATGTGATTGCTCTTTACTGGTGTTAATGAAAATATTTCTTTAAAATGCTTCAGTAGCTGTAATACAGATAATCATATTTGATTTGATTAGTGGATTAATTGAAAGTACATATATCAAATATTTACACTGAATAGATGGTGATAATATTATTAGTTTACAGGATATCCACTCAACTTATACAGGGAGTTACAGAAAATAAAAATAAAAGAGAACTCACCTCAGCACCTAATTCAATTAATGTTTCAATGAGAACAGCTGTCTGTACAGTCATGTGTAGACTTCCAGCTATTCTAGCCCCTTTGAGAATTTTAAGAGGGGCATACTTGAGACGACAAGCCATTAAACCTGGCATTTCTTTCTCCGCCAACATTATCTCCTTTCTGCCCCATTCGGCCAATGATTCATCAGCTAAAACAGTCAACAAGAATTAATAATTTGGTACTTAACTAATGAAAACAATTCTATAAGAAATCTATTCATTTTTCAATCCAGGAAAGAATGTGAATATAATTATGAGATAGTGATTGTGCCTATGTAATCTAATAAATAATTGATTATGAGTGCCCCCATACAATTATTTACTTACTAGTAAAATGATTAAAATAAAATTTATTTAGGTTCTAGATTCTATATCAAAATTAGCTTTAATTTTACCCTACTAAACCCCAATAACTTCTTTAAAATTATAAATATACAATGAAATTGCTAGGATGGTGAAAATAGCTTTTGTAAAATATAATATCTAGAAATAATTTTAGACAATTACAAATGAAAATCTATATAAATAACAACACACGTTTCATCAAAAAACGGCTATTTTATTTATAAAAGATTTTTAAATATCTTACCTATTTTAAAGGAGGGCTTCATAGTTATACTTCACCGATTATATCTGTAAAATGAAACAGCAAAAGTAAATACGGGAGGGAATTACACTTTGAATAAAATAAATAAATTATAAAACTCAAAGTAACAGCAATCAACCTAACCTTAAAACGTCAAATCAAACGACTATAAATGCCGACAAATGTGGTTGGTTATGCGGCAAATGCAAATGGCAGATGGCAGGGCAGAGACACGACAGTATCGAGAAGCGGCGGAAGCCAAAAGAAAGAAGAGAAGAGCTCATCAAACTACTCAAACCTCAAACTGTTCTGTGGTTGAATTGAAATCATGAATCTTGGTCATGAATGGTCCATATACGCACACATACGCATGCCATACGCAATGGGTGTAGTGTACTCTTATGGCACAAATACGAGTGTGAAAGAGACATCGAAACGAGAACCTATCAAATTAGAATCAATTTCCAATTTGAGAGATCTTTTATCTATCTATCTATCTATCTATAGCTATACTAATATTTATAAAAAGGAAAGATTTGATTGTTTGCGTGAAGATTGATTGCTCCGTGGACCGATTTTAAAAATTCTTTCACTGTTGGGAAGCTACAATATTATTAGCGAGCAGCGAGTACCTAATATTGAAATATTTTATTCAATACTAACCTAGTATTGAATAAAATTATTGTTAAGGTCCGTGAAAATGTCTATAATTGAAGTAGTGATTTAATATTTAAATCTTACCATCGATCAATAAGTTATCGATATTTTTTCTTCTAAAGAAAATATTTTTTAGTAGGTATATATCCATGAAACGATGTTTATCCTTACTTAATATTATACTTACTTACTTAATATTTGTTTGTGAATAGTGTGAACATTATTTCAGTTCTTACCCTTAACGAAAGGTGTCACTTCCAGACTTATTGAGGAATTGATAGTTTGATAGTGCAGTACTTACATTCTACTAGTAAGGAGATGAGAGCCATCGGGATTTTTTTTGAATCCTGTAAGTGTTTTTTATGGTGTTTTAAAGCTAAATTAGTTAGGAATGGTTGTTAGCTTTATAAAAATATAGTTTTTATGTCTAGGAAATCCATTCAAAATTAATTTTATAAACATTACATTATGTTTTATAACACATTTTGAAATGAACCAGAGTCATAAACATTACAAAATCTAACCTATTTTATTACCAATCGTACTGCTACAACCAGTATTACGGGTGGGCTCGCTCCGCTGCGCTCCGCTCGCATTAATTTTTATAACATTCCGGAACCTAACCTAACCTATTTGTTTCCAGTGAAGTAAGTATTGTAACACATTTTGTAATAAACGCACAATTGTTATGTTATTATGTTTTAAAATGTTTATAAAAATAATTGCGAATGGATTTCCTAGGCATAAAAACTATATTTTAATAAAATTAACAAGCTTTCTTAACTTATTTAGTTTAAAGACACTGTAAAAAACGGTTACAAGATTCAAAAGCCAACCCGAGCCATCTACGTATATTTTGAAATTAAATAAAATTGACCTTTAAAAAATTGTCTAGTGTCTGTGAAATGATGAAATCATCCAAATAAAATTGTTTACAAGACAATGAAAATTTTTATTGGAATATTTTTTTATTTTTATTATGGATGAATGCTGGTCCTAAGTTCCACTCAATTAAACACTAGCTTATTCGAGAACACAGTTATATGTAGGTATGTAGATACATCTTATTCATCGACATTTTGTAACCTGTTGTTAATAAAGTAGGGACATCACTAAATTTACTCACACACTTGCAAAATCACGCAACGAACGAAGACATTTTTGCTTTGGGGACGCGGGAAATTCGTGTTCCTCTATAACGCTAGTATATTCTTATGGGTCCAGGGTGTCCAGGGTCACCTATCCTGGAAGTCTACTCTGAAATGAATTTATTACTTACCTACTGTTAAATAATAACCAAGAGATTATTGATAAATAATCTGGCTTTATTCAGCTAAAATAGCAGTTAAATAAAATACATTATAAGACAAACATTTGAGTGACAATACGTTATTCAGTAATAGATAATTGCATAGACAATCGATATACCACATTTACCCCTTCGTATTATTTAAACAGTGTAGTCACTAAGGTAGGCAGGGGGTCTTCTAGTCCTTACTGGACGTTGCGGCTGTGGGGTCCCCTCAGGCTCTGAAGTTTCGAGAGGGCTGTCATACTCTGATGTTTCAAGAGAGCTGTCATCATCTTCAGTAAAAGAATCTGAAACTGGAAGAGGTGCTAACTGTCTATTAGAAACGGTCGTTTCTCGTCCATTATTCAAGCGAACATAGGAGTATGTTGGATTTCCTTGCAGCAACTCCACTTCCTCCACCAAAGGGTCAAATTTAGAAGTTCTAACATTCTTCTTCATCAATACGGGACCTGGAGACATCAGCCATGAAGGAGTAGACTGGCCATTAGCTGATCTTCTAGGGTGATTGTACATTCTTTCATGTGGAGTTGCATTTGTTGATGTACACAGTAACGAACGTATGGAATGTAGTGCAATAGGTAATACCCCTTCCCAGGATATAGTGTCTAATGACATTGATTTTAAGAAAAGTTGTATAGTCCTCCAGAGGGTACCGTTGAGTCTTTCGACTTGTCCATTTCCCTGGGGGTTATATGGCGTAGTTCTACTGCAGGCGACACCAAGTGAAGAGAGAAATTGTTTTATTTGGTCTGATATAAACGAAGATCCTCTATCTGAATGAATATATAAAGGTGTGCCAAATACAAAGAATAATTCTTTTAAACATCTTATAACGGTATCCGATGTCATATCTTTGCAAGGATACGCGAAAGGAAATCTCGAGTATTCATCTATAATTGTTAATATATATTTATTAGGTGTATTAGATGGGATTGGACCTTTAAAATCTATATTGAGCCTCTCAAAAGGCGCAGTTGCTTTAATCAGTTGTCCCTTTGTTTTTGCAAAACGTGGCTTAAGTTCAGCACACACTGGGCATGCCGAAGTGACAGTTTTTATGTCATCAACCGAGTATGGTAAGTTCTTATTTCGCACCCAATGTACCATTCGCACTATACCGGGGTGGCCGAGGGAACTGTGTAATTCTTGAAGTTTATTAGATTGTGTTATATATGCACATACGCGAGATAATGCATCAGCTGCTAGGTTTTCCTTTCCTGTTCTATAAATGATCTCATATTTATAACAAGACATTTCCAGTCGCCAACGTTCAATTTTATCGTTTTTAATTTTACTTGAGTGTTTCTGATCATACATAAAGGCCACAGATTTCTGATCTGTTATTAGGATAAAGTGTTTCCCTATTAAATAATGCCTCCACTTTCTGAGAGCCTCTACAATGGCGTAAGCTTCTTTTTCAATAGCAGAATGATGTCGTTCAGGAACACTTAGTGTACGCGAAAAAAAAGCTACCGGGCGCCCACCTTGTGTCAGAGTAGCAGCAATTGCATTCTCCGAGGCATCTGTTTCTACTGTAAAAGTTTCATTTTGATCAATTGCCGATAAAGATGCCTTTGCTATTTCAGATTTTAGAGAGTTAAAACACTCGATAGAAGTGTCATTGATAGGGAAGCTGGAGATACAAACGAGAGGTTTTATTTTTTCCGAAAAATTGCGTATCCATTTAGAGTAATGTGCAAACAATCCTAAGGCACGTTTTAAAGAAGATGAGTTCGTCGGTACAGGTAGATCAAATAACGGAGTTAGTCTACTTTGGTCTGGTTTGATTGTGTTTTCCGAAATTGTATAACCCAAAAGATTTATTGTAGTTTTTGAGAAATTTGATTTACTTTCATTAAGAGTTATTTTATATTTTTCTGCAGCTTCCATGAATTTCTTTAGATTTTTATCGTGCTGTTCTTTGGTTTTTCCACACACAGTGACGTCATCTAAATAAGAGAATGTAGCGTCTAATTTCTCTGTATCAATTATAAATTGTAATGTTCTTTGAAAAGCTGCAACTCCGTTAGTCACACCGAATGGAATACGAGTAAACTCATATAATTTTCCGCAAGCTTCGAACGCGGTATACTTCTGCTCTCTTTTTATTAGAGGCACTTGATGATATGCGCTTTTTAAATCAATTTGGCTAAAATAATTGTAGTTAGCGACTTTTCTAACAATTGTTTCAATGCTCGGTAATGGATATGCATCTAATTCAGTGAACTTATTAATTGTCCGGGAGTAGTCAATTACTAATCGTTTGCGATGTTGGTCTCCTCCTGTTACAAGTACTTGAGCACGCCAAGGTGAAGAACTGGGCTTGATTACGCCGTCTCGTAGTAATGTTGCTATTTCTTTCTCTATAAACATTTCTTCGTTCAGACTGTATCGCCTTGATTTTATAGCTATTGGTTTTATACTTGAAGATAAATTTGTGAAAATCGAAACTGGAGGGACTGATGCTTCCGTTACGCTACAAATTCTAAGAGGGTCTTTTTCACCACCGAATTCTAGTTCTATGGATTTATGATTTTTAAGTATGTTATGACCTATAATGACATCTGCGCAGAGGTTGCTCACAATTAGCAACGGAATTTGTTTATGTACATGTTTATAAAATTCAATCGTTGCGTAGCACTTTCCTTTTATGTGAGAAACGTGACTCGTAGAAGCTAATGTAATAGTTTGGTTGCAAGGAGTCTTCTTAAGTTTAATTGTATCCACGAAATTTTCGTCAATAAAACTCACGGAGCTTCCTGTATCTACTAGTGCATCGGCAGTGTAATTGTTAATAGTAATAAGAATAGTTGCTTTCCGTAAACTGGACGGTGAAGCAGCTAGAATTGCAGCTGAATCAGTATTTACATCATGATTAAAGTTTGACATTTCTTTCTGTACATCAATAGCATTTGTTGTTTTGTTACTTCGACAAACAATTGCAAAATGACCTCCTTTGTTGCATAATTGACAAATAGCGTTATAGGCTGGACATTTAATACGTTTGTGGATATTGCCTCCACAAAAGAAACAACTTCTGTTTCTATTGTACGTGTAATTTTTGGTGTACCTTGAATCGGTTCCGGAAACAGGTTTTCCTGATTGTGAATTTTGTATTGGAACAGCATTTAACAAAGTATCCGATTTATTCGCAAAAGCTTGTAAGCTCTTTTCTGCAGTCTCTAATGAAACTGCTTGATTTTGGGCTTGTTCTAATGTCAAATTTAAATTTTCTAAAAGTCTTTGTCTAATCTTTTGCGATTGGATCCCCGAAATAAAAGCATTGCAAATAAATTCATTTTGATATTCTTCTCTAGAGACATTTTGAAACTCACAATCTTGAGCTAGTAATTTTAAGGCACGAATGTAGTCCAATATAGATTCGTCGGAGCGTTGTAGTCTTGTACTTAATACATGGCGAGCTAAAATTCGATTTTTAGGTTTAATGTAAGCCTCTTTAAGGGTCTGTATAGCATCTTCATAATCTTTACAGTTTCTTACAATAGCGAAAATAGTGGGCGTTAAAAAGTTTGCCAAAATCATTAATTTCATATGAGAGTTTGCATTAGATGCCTCTTCATTAATAAAATTTGTAAAAGTAAAATACCAGTGAGTCCACTGAACATCCGCTCCAACCGCACTTGGCTCTGTTTCGAATTTTTCTGGCCTTAAGTATTTCGATGCCCGTGACATCTCAACGCCATGTATTTTTTCAGTTTTATTTTCCGACATTATTTCATAGTATTGTTATGAGCTTTATTATTTTTAGCTGAATAAATTGTTAAATAATAACCAAGAGATTATTGATAAATAATCTGGCTTTATTCAGCTAAAATAGCAGTTAAATAAAATACATTATAAGACAAACATTTGAGTGACAATACGTTATTCAGTAATAGATAATTGCATAGACAATCGATATACCACACCTACTATTAGATAAATAACTGCACTATGAAAAGAGTCATAGTGCTCAGTTCAGCCGTCTAAATAATTACTGTGATCTGCCGAGTAGAAGAAACTATGTTCCAAAATAACTTTATGTTTCATGTCATCGCAATCGCTCCAAACCACTCCAACCAACCGTAAAGCGACGCAGTCGTCGCGTGGCAACGCGTTGTTACGTGACCACGTGAATGTCGCCCAATCTAAATCTCGTTGACCGACCGAAACCCGATCGAAGATAATTCCGATGAATGAAGAGATTTTCTTATTCTAAAGTAGTAACATCGGATTTAAAAGTTTGGTCGGAGTCACGTAAACATTTTTCGTGAACTAAGCGAATATATTTTAAACTAGGTATCTACATTACGCAAAATTAGAATCGTATCTTTACATACTACTTATATTATTACAAAGTATAAAACGAAGTCGCTTCTCGCCACTGTATGTAGATTGCTTAGATATTTTTAATTACGCAATGGATTTTAAAGCATTTTCACTAATATTATAACAGAAAGATCGTTAAACTGAGAAAGTGTTTATATATAATTTAAAAAAAAAAATTGTACCCGTGCGAAGCTAGGAGCGGGTCGGTAGTATATAAATATAATTATCGTAGAGACTAACAGGCTGATGGTCCATTTGACTGTCTATATATTATACCCTAACACAATGCCAGTAGCAAGTGCGGTATACCGACTCTATAGTATAGAGGACTATTGTTGCATGCAACTTTGTTCGCTCAACTTTATAAAATATAAAACATAACCTATGTTACTCGCTAATAGCTTTCTATAGGTGTAACAATTTTTAAAATCGGTCCAGTATTTTTTGAGTTTATTCATTACTAGCCGGTGCCCGCGATTTCGCCCGCGTTAAAAGTAAGTAGGGATGTGTAGCGCCTGACTAAATGTGTAAAGCAATAATACCAGACATCTTTGCTGTTATAAAATTTTCAGGGGTTGTATTTTTATATTTTGGTAGATAGATAGCTGGTAGACTTTGTAAATTACAATTATATACAAAAAAATCTATCTATTAAAACAAAACCGCATCAAAATCCGTTGCGTAGTTTTAAAGATCTAAGCATACATAGAGACAGACAGACGGGAAGCGACTTTGTTTTATACTATGTATAGCTGTTGCACGCGACTTCGTCCTCGTAACTTTATAACTTTATAAATCACATTTATAATATAAGTAAGTAAGGAAGTAAGGATTAGTATAGAAGTATAGATAAACAAAAATACAGAATTAGTAAAGATATTACTTAGGTACACCGAAACACAACAGCACACATGCTGTTATTTCAGTGTTTTTAAGGGGATGGTTTCTTCTCAAAAAAGATGGGCTACTCAAATGCTAACCCTGCCACTTTCCAGATCTATATCAAAACCTTTGATTCCAATGTTGAGCCCTGCCTGAACTCGTGTCGGGACCCCTAAGATTTAATAACTCGTTCAAGGGGCTCGTTAATAGCTTTATATTTCTCTACAAATTTCCTCATCCCTTATCATCATCATCATCAATCAATCAATCATCAATACTAATAATAAATCTGTAATAATAAATCTGTATGTATTGTGTTCCTTCATCCATAAATCTTAAACGAATTAACTGATTTTCATGAAACTTGGTAGATAAACATAGACGTAAGGGACACGGGATAGGCTACATTTTTCTTTTTCAACACAGACGAAGTCGCAGGCACAAGCTATAATATTACTCTAATCGGCAGCTCACTTGTAGCACCATGCTGTGGCGTTGCTTGTGTTAGCATGTCTTAAAAACACTACGTTACAGTTAAATAATAAAATGCAATGAAACTATGAGATTACATATTTAACAAGTAAGTACCTATATTCTAGATATATTTTAGTTAGATGATTCCTAAATTTCTAGCTAATTGACTGCAGTTGAGTTGAGGGTTGCCGTGACACCGTAATCACCAACGTACGTTGCTGTGTGATGAGATGATCATCTACCTACATGTTAAAATAGAAATAATCCCTTTATAAATGTTGATTGTAGACAATAATGAACCGTATTCATTGTGAAATAGAACTTAATGCCACTCTGTATCGTAATGTAATCCGTGCGCAATGCTGCCGAACGACACGTGCCGGGTACACGTGAGTCGCGTTCGTGACGTGACCGTTCGTCTACAGTTGATTTTATTGACTCGTAAAGAAACCGTCGTAACCTCACGTGGTGGGCCACCTACGCTATTTATCTGTCACTTATTATCAACGCAGGACTAAAATTAAAATGTATTTTTCATACTTAAGTACCTTGAACGGATTTAATTGTACCTATATACCAGCTTAGTGTAGAAGAGCGCACGCAGGCAGGGCGACCTAGCTTTATTCGCGATACGGTACCAGTTATGAACGGTCGTGCATTTTAAAGCATCTTATCTGTTGCATGTCCTTTTCGATTGTGAATATTATATTTTAAAACATAATGTAATATAAGTGAATAGTTAAGGTGATCGATTAACGACGCTGTGACATTGGAATATTTATCTGCGTTAGAAAAACGGAACGAAGTAGGTGAGTAACTGATTGAAAAAGTGCATTCTAGTGTAGGTATTATAATTTATAGGACAGAAACGAGGAAAACGCATATATATGGAGGGATACTTTTGGAATTAATCGTTGATATTCTTTTATTATTTTTATTTATTAAATTTTTGCGTTAAACCATACGTTAAATAACGTAATGACTACTTAACTATGCAATAATGTTTCTAATGAAGTGTAGGCACGAGCACCTAATTGTGTAAACGTATTATTGTTTCAATATAGCGAATGACGTCGCGTCGATCAATTTCCCTACCAATAATATTGTGCTGGGTGGAACTTCTTATATATAAGTTCTATTCTCTATATGCCATATCCAGAGCTTGGGAGTGCACTTGTAACTGGAATTGCTGGGGTTAAAAGTTGACGGTTCCCACCACCATTTTGTGGCCGCCTTCACAAAAAAGCATTTCATTGTAATCTTGTAAATATATACGTAATATTGGAGCAAAACCATAGACCTTCAGTAAGATCAGAGTGGATTACTCACTTGATGAAAGTTTACTAAGCGACCAATATACACATAAAACCATATCTAAGTTACACCTATAGTTGATCAATGCCTATTGGGTAAGACGCTTGGACACGTGCCCTGCCTTTTGTATCCTTGATGCGATGGAAGAAATCAATTTTGCAAATTTTAACTCTGCTGCGTTCGGTTCATTGATACACGTCCTTACCTTCGCGTTTTATATCAGTGGTTGTTGCCATTGCCGGCATTGCTTGCATTGATTGAATAGCAAGGTGTCGTGCAAGGTGGAAACTAGAAACAAAGTTGACGCGCGATTAATCAAAGTAGCTACAGATTAAACATCACAAAGTCGACTTGGTAAAATTAAATAAGTATATATAGGCAAGTGGAGATGTATAAGTAGAGAAATTTATGTCATTAGGACATAAACATAAATATCATAAAATTTCATGATAATTACCAATATTTGTTCTGAACACCTATACCTAAGGTCTTTAACAGGCTGATGGTCCCCTTGGCCTCTTACGGCACGACTGGTCCAATATAAGTAAAAACAGATTCCGCATAATAAATAAACGCGTCTTAATTTCCGGTATACTGTTCCTAACTAATATCTAAGTCGCAGTTAGTCGCAGCTACAGTGAAGAGATCCACGATTCAAAGGATGTTAATTAACTTGCGTGGAATCTATAATCAATTCTTTCCTTCTTTTTCAAAGTAGGTCAGTAGGACATGTCTTTATAGATGGCTAGTGTTCTTGGAAACGCAGGTCTTCTTACGATGTTACGATGTTTAGACTGAAGAAATAAGCATTTATAATTGTATACCTAAAATTTACGTTCCTGAACAGGCTTCGCACACGTGTCGACGTTTAAGAGATAACTAGATGCAGTTTCATTTGCTGAAGGCATTGACAGGCTAACCGTAGCTGAAGGTTTTGTTTTGTTACAGATACATAATGGAGTGGGTTCTACGTAGCCCTCAACTTCATAGTACCTTCGGTAATCTTGGCTTTGCGCATAGCGATGGATATCACATAAATGAAAACTGCGACGGTAATTTTTTTTACGTTTTTTATATTTTAGAGGCGAGGCAGGTTGGCTTTCTACTCGTTAGCTGTTGGCTATCGTTAGCAACACTAGATGGGTGTTGACTTTCCAAGAATTTATGCCACGGTCGCTTGAAGATTGCAAGAGCCCCTTGTTTTAAGAAAAACTTCAGTGGGAAGTTTTAAGCTCTACCATTTAAATTACTCGATACCTTTCTCTGGTGGGATACTCTTTCTATATGTAGGGTACCTAAGAGTTACATTTATCACATCATCCCCATTATTTTGAAATGCAGTATATTCACATTGCAGTATATTCATATGCATATTGCTTATATATTGTATGGCAGTAACATACCTACATATCAGTTTTATTATTAGATTCATTTCATTACTCTATTTAGTTAGTTAGTTTAGTTTAGACGCTTATTTTATTAGCAATGCATTAATTTGTAGATATTTTAAACTTATAACAAAACTGACTGTTACATTAAGTGTGTTATAAGTAGGAATTGTATTGCATTTTATTTTTTTCCGAAAGAGAAAACAGAGAAAACAAAAGAAAAAACTGAAGATATGTTTGATTTTGAATGAAATCTGTATCACGTTGTTTCATATTAGTACGCAAGTCTTGAAAAGTTAATCTTTTGACTTATTTTATGACTCGTTACTGATTTAAATTATCATTACGATGTAACAGTAAGTTGTATGTTATATTTAGTTTATTATTTATTTTGCAGCTGTTTTAGAGTCGATATTGCACAACATATTAATAGAAGATAAATACCTCCGTACTTACCGTAGGAGTATAAAGTTTGGCCAGAATATCGAGAAGGACCTTATTCCATTATCGATACACGCCAAAGAAGAAAAAACATTAAAATTGTTAATTAGTATATTATTTAATTTGACAATTCCAATTGAGAGTTTGTTGTCCGTAGATATAATTTCTAAAACGGATTTCGGAAAGCTGATTATATTTGATATAAATAGTTTGCTAGCGTCAACCAAAATGGCGTATACTGATCAGCGTGCAACAAAAGTTATAATTGAATATTTGAAAAAGAATCTTGAACTAGAACCACAAACGAAGTTGTCCAATGAACAATGCACAAACATTAGTGAGAGTCTGTTGTTGCTTCGCAACATTTTGCACATACCGGCCGAAAGTTGTGTTGTCAAACCCGGTCACAGCGGAACCGCACACCCGGTACAAAATCAAATATTATGGAATCTATTCACTCAGGGCATCGACAAAATTCTCATCAAGCTGATGACGATTTCACAGGCGGTAAGTTACTTGTTTACTAACTAAGTAGGTACATAAGTCGATTGACACATTCAAAAGTACAAAACAACTAAACACTCAACTTACTTACTTACTGAAGCTTTTTACGTGAAGTTTATTGTGTTCTCTAGTCGTGGCAACGACTTAATATTATGGCGCGTTGACTGTTCAGTTGTTTTGCACTTTTGAATGTGTTAATCGACTTTTGCGGCCGACTGTACCTTTTTGTCCGTGATTCTAGCTAGAGTGAAAATTCATAGTTTCCCGACGTTTAAATAACCTAAGATTTCAGATTACCCACAATCACTCTAATGATACTATCGTTTTTCATAACTTCTAACCAATCCAAAAACCAAAACGTTGGTGAGGATAAATTTTATTCGGGATAGTCTAGTATATATGATTTTGGGTATGACTTTGAAGCTGGGTAAACTCTCTTTGAAAAATTACAACTAAAAAAATATATTTATAGGTAGGTATTTGTTGCGATAATTCTGTTTTGACCTAGCCTCATGTAATGCACATTTAGGCCAATAAAATTACGAAATCTTCAAACATTAAATTATATAACTTGGAGATTTTCAGGATCGATAGGAGGTAAGCTATTGCTTCGACGGTATTGATAGTAGAGAAAAAAGTTTTAGACAAAAGTTGATTGTAATTAAAAGATCTACAACTTTGATAATAGGGAAAATTTCATAAAATTGAACGGTTGAGGAGAAAATGGCGAAAAATTAAAAATTGGGAGAAAAATAAAAAAAAATTGCCTTTCAGAAGTAATAAGTTGAAAAGTATTGATGTTGGAAAAAAGTTTCAGATAAAAAAGTTAGTAAATTTAATTTAGAAGGGAAAAGGTCCTTACAATTTTTTGCCTAACACTAACCGTTTTCGAGATATCGAACTAAACGCGTTTTCATCGAAATGACCTAGAGCTGACCTTCGGAGAACCCCTCAAATTGAAATGAATGCACCCCCCTATCGATCCTGAAAATCTCCAAAATATATAATTTAATGTTTATTAAACCCACTTTGAGCCGTAATTTTCTCGGGCTAATTTCTTTAAGAAAAAGTTGTTATTTATAAGAAATTCTTGTCTTTTCTTGTCTGTACTTCAGATTACACATGGAAATTAGTATTAATGATAAATGTAAAAAAATATATATATCTTCGACAAGAATATATGGGAGTTAATTATTCCTTTTTATAAAAATCACGGTTAGCTTAACTAAGCATACTACAAATCGTATATGTTAATTTCTAATAATATTTACGCCGTGATTAATTAGTTTTAGTTTAATACCTATATATATATATATAGTATATGAATCTTTTACTTATGAACATGTGATTTAAGAACTTTGATCGATTAAATTCATATAAACACAGAGATAATAATATAATATAAATTTATCCCAAAACTGAAAAGAATACTTGGAATCGTAAAATTTGTGATTTTTCAAACGCAGTGAAAATTAATGGAACCTTATAATTAAGATTTTTCGAAAACATATATGTATAATTCTAATACTTTCTTAAAGGCTTGTATCGTTCTTTTATAGTATCTTCCTTTTCAGTACAACTGGAGCGTGATAATGGTTCAATTAATAGCACTATTATATAAGGATCAACATGTTTTAACGTTGCATAAACTTCTGAACATATGGTTTGACGCTTCGCTCTCGGAAAGTTCGGAAGATAATGAAAGTAATACTTCACCACCGAACAGAGGTGAAACACAACCGTTATGAGTGCATTTCTGGATCAAATATTCTAGATTTTAGAACAAGTAATAATTCTTATTTCTTTAAATTAGGTAGCGAAGATTCTTCTCCGTTGTTAACATCCGATCCGACATCGGATTCGTCAGACACCAATGCAAGCGGTAAAAGTAATGATGAACCCAATGCTAAAAACAATAGGTGGGGAGTTTCGTCGGAAAATAATAACGACAATGAAGTATTCCAATCACCACAGGCTAAAGAAGATGAAGCAGAAATTAAAGTGAACAATAGTAAAAAGGTAAATAAATATTAATTAACGTCCACAATTAACGACATAGTTTTTAGTAGATGATGACAAATTTTCAATACGATGAACTCGTTTAAAATAACTTGAAAATAATGCTTATGTCTATATTTATACATGTAATTCAGTAATGTTCTATTTAAGGAGGAAACCACGTCCTATAGTAGCGGTTCTCAATCTGGAAGTAATAACTACCCACCCTCTCAAACAAAGAATAAATTGATTAAACGTAAATCTGAAACTTCTGATTGTGGTTATGGTACACAAATTGAAAATCAGGAGTCAATATCTAATACAAGTAATGAAGACGAGATGCCCGAAAACAAGCCATTGCACCAGAAGCCGCATAATCCTAAGCAAAGGATCAATCCCAAATCACGCTCCGGCAACTTACAAGAAAGGAAAAGAAAAAAGATTGTGAAACGAACAAAAGCTAATTTGTGAGTTGATGAAAAATATCTATTTGGCAATTAAGACGTCCACTGCTGGACATAGAGGCCTCGCCCAAAATTTTCCAAAAGGACCGGTCAGAAGTAGTCTAGAGCCACCATATTACGCTTATTAGGTCACATGTCCATCTTATGGGTATAGATGTCTTATTGGAGTCTTATATGGGTATAGATAGATAGATTTCAACTTACTAAGAAAGAAAGAAATTTTATTGAATACAATACAAGTAGCACAAGCACAAAAGCAATAAGAAAACGCTCATATTGGCAATACTTGCCATACTTGCAATACTGTCACATTTCCCAGTGCATGCACCATTGTATCGACCCAAGTAGGCACCCAGCTCAGCATATGCTGTGTGTGCAACGGGTCACATACAGGTCTTACTAATGTTTTATTGCCGATGGTGGCCACCTACTGTGTTCGATGTCTGCCGATAATTGAATTTCAGTTTGCATTTAGATATGATAATTTCTAATTTCAGTGTTAACGTCCAAGGACTATCACACAAAACACCGAGCGATGATGACATCTCTAACGTGTTGAAGGAATTTACTGTTAATTTCCTGTTGAAGGGGTACAATTCGTTGGTTCAAGCTCTACACAATCAGATACTCACTAATCGCGAATTAGAAATTGACACATCGCATTTCTTTTGGCTCGTTACATATTTCCTAAAGTTTGCAACACAAATTGAACTGGACTTTGAACACGTGTCGTCAATTTTATCCTTTGACATTGTCTCCTATTTAATTGCTGAAGGTGTCAATTTGTGTGAACAGTTCCAACTGGCCGTCAAGAGCCATGGAAATGATTTGAATTCTAGCATAAGGAGACAACATCTGGTGAATATTATGTTCTTATTTATTCGTACTAATATGCCTACAATAGTATCGTAATTATAATAATTTTTATTTGACTGCAACCAAAAATTCCATATCCAAATTAATTCAGTTAGCTGAACAACTGAAGGCGCAATTTGTAAGCCAAAAGCTATTTTAAGACATTTATTTAGAAAATTGAAATTAAAATCCTCAGGAAACCTGCCTGTCTGGTAGGACTATTAGCAAAAAAAAATATTTAAGTCCTGCCAATCCGCAGTTACTCCTGCTCTAGCTATATATGTAGCTCTAGACCTATGGACCATAGATTATGGTTCGTACCTTCTGACAGTAGAACTCTTTATAGGTAATTAATTATCAAGTAAACGCCGATACAGACACAGTTCCTCAACAATCCGATTTGGAAAGAAAGTACTGTATTAAAACGTAAAAGAAACTAACAGTATCTTACGAATTTCATTTATCTCTTTCAGCTCGTTACAGCAATACGCGAGTATGTACAAACTGTAGAAACATATAACAAGTTACCCCACATGTGCGACGAGAACAAGAAAATACTCTCTCAAGTTGAAAGGAAAATGTGCGAGACCGAAGAACTTCGTTCCCTTTTCGTTTTATTATTGCGTCACTACAACCCGAAATATCATTCCAAGCAATATCTACAGGTAAGATTAGCAAGAGTTTTACTTAGTTAAAACTAATTAGTTAAGAGGTTCGAGCATGGAAGTAACGTAGTACTTTTATTACTTCCATGGGTTCGAGAGGTAAGCTCTAGTACACGTCTAATATGGTCGAGTTTCCAATGAGTTAAGTAAGAAACCTTCCATAGTGAGGACCTATGCTACAAATACAAAATTGTTCAACAAAAATATTATACCTATATTCACACTCACCCTTCTGGTAAATCCGTCACTGATAAGGAATCTAATCTAGAAAAATCCTAATCATTGCTAACACAGGCTATTTGAACTTATTATATAGTAATACAATTATTTATTTATAATAAGCATTAAACATAATAATAAAAATAATTTAAATAAATAGTTTTTAAAAAGATCCCGCGCCTCGCCTTCATGACTGACTACTTTGTCAGTAACAGTACAGCAATAGATAACCATGTTAACATTTATGATTGTAGGATCTCATAGTAACCAACCACATATTACTGTCATTTTTGGACAGTATTATGAAGTCTCCAGACTACGAAGTTCCAAATTGTATGACGGACCATGTTAAACAGTACGTATCTACGAACATTATTTCTATTTCTTAAGGAATAGAATCTAACGATTAAAGTTTGAAATTTAAAAGGCTTTTTTTTAATGTTTGTGACACCAGATTTGCAACGTCGCTAGTAATGAAGCAATATGGACTACTTCTAGAAGATTATGCTGATAATGGCGAATTTGTGAATGACTGCATATTCACGATGATGCATCACGTGGCCGGTGATATCGGCAGTGTGATATCATTGTTCCAACCGAGAATCTTAAGGGTTTTTACTTCCATATGGAAGTCCGAATATGAAGTTTGCGATGTAAGTTTTTTGATCGGCTTCAATTATCCAAAATTATTAGGTAGATTATAGTGTTGAATTAAGTTATTTGTGCGTAAAAAAATAAATTTCGTTGCAGATAAATGAAACATTATGGAGTCAAAGTTTATTGCCATATTAATTTTTAAATAAATCAATGCCAAATGATCGATAGACACAATATAATTGGTGACACTTTTCTAAAAAAAAAGAGTCAAAGTTCTATTGTTTGCTGTATTGGTTTTCAGGATTGGTCTGATTTAATTGAGTATGTGATAAATACGTTTATAAAGAAGCCCTACACACTGTACGGAACTGGTTACCTGCTGCCGGATAGATTCGATGATATACTTTTAAGTAAGCCTTCGCGGCAGCCAGTGGTCGTGTCCGTTTCGCTTCCATCGTCATCCTCTCCACATTTGTCTCACTTACTTCAATCGTCGACCCAAAACACCTTCAGCAAGGAAGCCTCTGTTTGCGACACGCTCTACTCTAAAGAAAGGTACGTTAAAATACCACTCGATATTATTGATCGGTAAGATTGCTTGATGCTTTCAATGTTTATAAAAAGATACAATTTACCGAACGATAGTAAAGAAACTAGGTAGTTTTTTTAGCGAAAAATCTATAAAGTTAATTTTATACTAATTCGTAACTGAATGTCACTCTTTACTGCTATTATTTACATATTTTGTATTTATCCATAATTTATAAACCGACTTGTTTATAGTATAGGTTCTGTGTGAATCTAAGTCATGTCCTATTTTTTTTGTATCACGTTTCATCCAAATCCGTTCAAACAAGTATCCGATATTGAGTATCACATTTATCACTGGCAATAAAATTATATGGAGTCCCGGGCTACAGGGGCCGCGACCTGTTTAAGCAAAAATTCGTAATATTTTAGGTACACTGTATACTTAATGTAGGTATTTTTAGCTAAATGTTGATGATATTTTACAGATGGACTGAAGATGAGTTGTCATCGCTGAGTTGGAATTATTTGCAGTGCAGTACAAAGCAGGATATAGTCGGTGAAGTCGTCAAGTTATTGCAGGAGGACGGAATCACCAAATGTAGGGATTCAGTTATCGCCGAACTTTTTAAACAGAACATTATTAGTAAAGACGAACACGAAGCTTTTGTGGAGGGTGAGAGCGTTAGAAACTTGAAATCGAAACCAACAAGCGAAGAAATGATTAACGCTGAAATAGCAAAACTTTGTGAAGATTTGAACAATGATGGTAAAACGAAATTTCTCCATTGGGTTCAAAAAGTTTTGCTCGACACTTGTTACGCTAAAATATATCAAGAGAGAAGTCAATGCGGTTCGCTTATGGGTCAGAACGGATCAAATATTTTGAATTACGAATTTCTGAAGAAAACATTTGATCCGCCAATAACGTCTCCTATTTCTTATCACGCAGTGCGTAAGTAGCGATTTTATAAAGTTTTTATGGTCTCCACTCTCCAGGCTCTTTTCTAGGCCTATACCTATCTGTAGTGTAGTGTAGTGTTTAATGATGTTCTTTTAGTGTTCTTTTATAGTGTTCTTTTATAACTTTTATCATAATAAAAATTCTGACGGCAATTTTCATTAAAAGGTCGCGTAAAACATTTCCGCTATTGGTAATATGATTTTCGTGTTAATTTCTACATGGTAAAAAAATACGTACATACAATACCTACATACTTGTAAACATTAAATACAGAAGTCTTAAAATAAACACAAAATACATAAAATTAGTTGTAAAAATGACAAAGTACATGACAAAGACAAAACTCGACACCTACATGTAAATAAAATTTTTAATTATTATTTTCAGTGCAAGATCGATCAGTACCATTGGTCCCTTTGAACTGTGAACAGGAAGCTATCTGTCAGGAGGCAAATTTCGTGCAGCTTTTGAATAAGCTAGGCTTTCATATGTCAGTTGATACAGGAAAGATTTTTGTTAGAATCCCCAATTTCTGGAGCACCAGTCTTCTGTTCAACGTGGCCAGTAAAATTGCACCCGTTGATCTCAGTGAGTATACTTTCACTCTTATTATTCAAAAAGCATCTATGGATTTTGCACGTCATAACTAACTTTGTGGAACATTTAAATTTAAAAGTGACATATTTAAAAGTTGTCGATAATGTAAACAATCCGCCACTTTGGATTATTGAACTCACTGGTTTTAAATTTATTACTCAGCAGTTTGGAATGAAATACTTAGAATTTAGTTTTAAGTTTAGGTTATGTAAAATAAACACCTATCATTTGGATTCAAATATATATTCAGGGTATTTTTAGATTAAAATAAATTTTACTATTTAACTACTGTACTTACAATTTTAAAATATGAAATTATACTGTACATTGTCGACAAGTTCTAAAAATATGTATATATAATAGAGAATGAACTCTGTCATCTGTCATTTAAAACCAACCAAACATTATTTAAATGTTTGTCATTTAAATAAAATGTGACTTTACGTTAACACATTGGAGTTTAAAATCAACAATAGAACTTAGTTGCTACTATCTTTTACCATTGACACGCGAATTCAAGACTCCGCCATGATTCCGTTTTAGGCGTACTTTTTATATGTCGCTTTGGAATTTGTGACGCAAATTCCATAGTTGTAGTACTTCGATGGTTTAAAGAGATGACTCAAGGATCGGGACAGTTCACGTGTTCAACAATTTTGTAAAGTTTTCCCTACCTTATGTTTTTCCTTTCAGCTACTTTGAAGTTCTCTGTTGATAATTTGTCCGATAAAATCACAACAAGTACAAACGTCGACGTGACTGTGATGTCGACGCCAAAGTATTTGACCACTGAAAATAACTATATACCAACGTAAGTAAAAATTGAAAAAGAGTGTTGTAAGCATAGTAGTACCCTACGTTCGATATATGTCCCGGAGAAGTATAAGCAGATAGATAGTTATTATTCAGATGACACATTATATTATGTAACTTAATTAGAATTGAATTTGTAGGTAATTGTAAATTATGTCGCAAATGAGTTTATATATGTTGCTATAATATTATTTTATCTAACTAGGAAATAGGTGCGATTGATTTGTGGCAGCTAATTAATCGGTAGCAAATGATGAAGACATTTGCTACCGAGTCGTTTTAAAATCTGGTCCATTAGTTAATGATGTGATAACAATTAGTCCTTTTGCTTCTATTTCATTTTGAAAATAGTACCTAATTACTTATAGGCTTTCTGCAGAGCTGGTCGTATTGAGATTCAGTCTTTATACTGATTTAGGTCATTTTGCAGATTTAGTCATTATGATATGATACTAACTAACCCAATTGTTGTTATATCTACTACTGAAACGAACGCGACTTCGCCCGCGTAACTTTGTAAATTATATAATAAAACCCTATCGGAACGGTAGTAATTCTACATCTATGATAAAACCTTACTCGAGAACCACCCTATCCATTGGTGAAAACAACATGAAAATCGGTGCAGTTGGTTTTTGAGTTTATCGCGAACAGACAGACAGACAGACGCGGCGGAGGACTTTGTTTTATAATGTGTGTACTGTCGGTGCGCGAGCACGCTCGCTCACCATACTTACTAAGTATACCTTTTCTAAGACTATTTTAACGTAGATGCAAATATAAAGGGACGTAGGTATATTTGTTAATATGTCAGGTTTATCGTGTTTGAATGTTGTCCTACACAGCGCTGATAAGATGGCAGAAGCGGTGGTGGGGGCAAAGGTGCGGTGCGACCAACCCCTTCAGTCTGCCGGTCCCTCCCGCTCTCTTTTCGCGCCCTTCACCTCTGCTCATGTAGACGCACCTGCTGCGCCTCTCTCGGAGTCTGGAGACAGGTAGGTGACTAGATCTTCATCTTAACAATAAAAGTAATCAAATATTTTAATAAGTCCTTGCGTGATGAGGAGTTTAAGTTAAGGTGCTACTGGAAATTCTTCTCCCTCAAATGCACGCGTCTCACTCATATGCCTCGACATTATACTCCATTGGGGATACACATTTGGGCCAATACAGGTGATTAAGTATACAGACATTGAGATTTTTTTCTTTTTTTTATGTCTATTGTACACCAAGCCCTGTCTTCTGATCGAAACGTGCACGGTGCAACCTAATGCGACGTGACTTGTTCACGATTGCGTCGTCTGTATTTATTATACGATTCATACAGAAATCAATTTAGTGTAGCTAACTATTTAAGTTTCTAACTGTTTCTAATTAGATTTTCTACAAATTGGATCGTGTAGTGTAGGATTGTGAATACGACTGCTGTGAATGGCCGGCGTTATGTTGGTTCTCTATCTCTAGTAGGTGACTGTTGGTGAAAACGGGCATAATTTTTTTATTCTGAAGGTAATCTTTATTTTTGGTAGCGTGTGCGAGGCGACGTTCGTGGCATCAGATCTGACCCGCATGTACGTGTCGGACGAAGATGAGGAAGTCGTCGAAAGAATCGCAGCCGGCTCTGCGTACAGCGACTCCGACGGCGGCAACACCGGCAAGCGTCAGCGTTTGAAATGACCACCTTTTCAATCTTTGTACTTTAAACCAGGCGTATCAAGCTCATGGTCTGAGTCCAACTATTAAAAATGTAAAGTCTTTTCAGTACATACTTGACGTGGCAGGACAATGTCACGTCGAGCTGTGTATCATCTGTAAGATCTGATAGTGTCTCTCTTACATATGTGGCGAATCTATATGATACTATATGGCATGTAGGTGATACTATATGATACAGACGGCCGAAAGACTTTGAAGCTTCGGTCAAAGATTAAAAGAACAAGCTATAATTAAAAATTATAAACTAACCCTCGACTTTCTACTGAGCCCAAACATGTTATATCTGCTAAGGAGTAGGATATCCCGCAGACTACATAACATGATGCTGCAGCACCATGTAGGAATATCGCCGAAGTGACAGCATACCAAATTTCACATGAATTGAACACGTGGAAGTAGTGAAATGCCTTCATAAATTAAAAAAATGGGCTTCATGGTCTTGAAACGCCTGAACAAATCTTCATAAATTACATTAGCTAGGAAACAAACCGGATCAAAATCGGTCCATCCGTTTGGTACGGATCTACAGATATAAAAATCCATAGATCCATAAATCTATAGACACGGACACGATTCCTGTCCGAGTAAGCATCTATAAAATCTGTCTTTAGCCAACTTAATTTTTAAACACTAAATTGCGTATTCAATCATAGTAGTTAATAATGATACTATAATAATTATAACGGTTAGGTAAGTAAAACAGCGAGGAAGTAGACAACAGGTTTTGAAATGCCTGCTTAGAACTCTTTTTTTTTATATCTTTGTACGTATATTATAAATGTTCTATATTATTATAATATAAATAAAATTATAAATTTAAAAAATAATAAAATTATGATATAAGGTGATGTTATAGATTAATGAAGAAAAAAAAATGCCGCTATGTTTCGTTTCAATTTTGATTGTTATGTTTTCATGTAAGATCGTAGTCTATTAGGGGTATATTCAGTAAAATAAAATGATTTTATAAAAAATATGTTTTATTAATAATTTATCACAAAGTTAACAATATTATCTAGGTACATACACATCTAGCAACAAAAATGAATAACAATATAGAAACAGTTGACATGCGTAATAAGGGATCGCTACACAGTAATCGATGTACTACTTAAGTATGAAATTGCATAAATACATCGTGCGATCAATTACGTGGTGTAGTCAGGTACTTTTGCAGCTGATAACAAAGTTATATTTACATATTATCCACTCACTCTACATTTACTTTAGTGATATTCGCCATTGGAGCCTCCATCGCTACCGTGTGGTTGTTGAAATTTACTCAAATATTGATTTATGGCTTGATCGTAGCTCTTAGATTCGAACGACCCTTGTCCCCCGTCTCCATAATAGCTGCCAGCACCATCAGAACCACCGTACGATTGTTCGTCATCGTTTCCACTTAGGTGCTCGTTTTGTCCGTTTCCGCCATAGTATGACTGACTTTCCGCTGAAGGGACGAACGAATGTCCGCTATCACCAGATTGTTCGGGAGAAAAAGAATCATGGCCTTGGTGAGAACCGCCTCCATAACCGCCTCCGCCGAATTGTTGCTGCGAAACACCAGCGCGTGCTATATCAAGAGCTTCGTGGCCGTGATGAGGAATAGCCTGAGGCACTTTCACTATTTGCGGCACAGGAACTGGATATGGCTTAGAAACGTGCACAGGGTAAGGAACCTTCTCGATCACCTTCACGGGATAAGGCACTGGTACTTTTACGGCGACGGTTTTTGTTATCTTAATAATTTTGACCGGAGTCTCCGGTATTTCTACGTGCTGACCGAGATTCTGCAGTTCCGTTTCGTAGTGTTCAATAGGGATCGTGTGCGACTGATGGTGGTCGGATGCGGTGCAAAGATACGTGCAGCATAGAAATAATATTAATTTCTGAAAGTACATAAAACATTTTAATTACTTAATGTGTTGGTTATTTAAGAGAAAGCTTTGATTGAGTAGTTGAAGAAAGTCCAATTAAAACGAACTGTTATTACGGTATTCGTATAACTTTTTTGTTTGTAAATCTATTAGAATGAAACAAATACTAAAAACTATGGGAAGCGTGTTATAATACCTACATCAGTGGCAACCGCATTAAAATAGGTTAAGACGTAAGTATCTGAGATTAGCGTGCACAGACAAACATTCTAAAAGCTATTTTTTTGACATCGGTAACTTAAGTACCTGTACAAATTGATTTTTTTTTTTTTTATATATTTAATGTTCAGACACTAGCGGCCCGCTTCGGCTTAGCGAGTATTTTTTCTAAAAATTATAAAAACCTTCCTGTTTAACGTTTTTCCCATAATCCATTAGTGAAAACCACATCAAAATCTGTACAATAGTTTTTGAGATCACCGCGAACATACAAACAGAGAGACAGACGCGGTGGGGAACTTTGTTTTATTATAATTATGTAGATAAGGATGTATAATCTATAGATTATACAGTCTCAAAACTAGGTATTAGTACCAGTTATTAGTGTTATGTATTTTAAATTTATGTAACACTTGCAAAAAACGAGGAAGTATTGTGTAACTTATAATGAGGAAATTTCCGAGTGAATTTGTGTCGACGGTACAAAATAAAAAAAAAACAAGAGTACGAACCGGTATCTCCATTGTGTCGTGGGTGAGTGTACGTCTGCAGCGCTGTTATAAAACTATCAAGTGACAAGTGTATCTGTTGCTTATATATGGCGCACTCCCTCGGCACTAAGAGATTGGCTGCGATGACCAGACTACCATATTACTTTCTTGAAAGCGCTCTCTTAATAGGTAGATATAGGCTGTTGACAAACTTTGTGCCCCACCATTATTTGATGCAATCATTCGAACAATATCGATCTAGTAATTGTGTTACAATTAAATATAAATTAAAAATTGTTTGGGTATTTATTTAAACATCCTGGAGCTGGACAAAAAGTTTTCTTCAAGCTAAATTTAATCGAAGGAGTTAAGGTTTCCATAGTAGATATTATCAAGAGTGGATTCCGATTATGGTTCTTGACTGATTGCGGATAACATATAGTTTTATTTAAAAAAAAATCATTTAGACAATTTTTAAATGATGCAGGATTGTAGACAGGTTGATGGTGTATTTAATTTTTTTTATGTTTAGTTCGACAGAGAGGTTGACGGTCCACTTTATGGTAACGGAAAGTGGCTACCCTATAACAGAAACAACGCCACATGTGCTGCAAGTGCGATACTAAAAGTAGGTTTAAGGGTACCTAAGTGAATTGAGAAGGAATAAGGAACTGGGCTCTGGCATCCCTCCTTACCTATCTACTCACTCACCGATACCACCGATACACATCGAATCCGGGGCAGAGTCAAGGCAAGCACAATAACCGCTCCTCCAACGGTCTTTTTGAGCACAAAAACATCTTGTTAGGATACAGGGTAAGGGAAAAAGTAAGGATTTGGCACGCCTTTTACGTACCGCAATATTGTAATACTGACACGAGCCTTGCGCAACTTAAATAAAATAGCAAAATTAATTGACCTGTTCCATTGCACACTTAATGAATTCACTAGGGTGGGACTATTTGTGCTATGTTATAGTTAAATTCTTAGGTAATATAGGTTTATTCTTGTGTATATAGGTTTATTTTTGTGTATATAGGTTTATTTAAAAATATTTAAATTTGTATTTTGTAAATTTTTTATAATTTAAGAACAGATACATTGTATTAGGACCACTCCTGTAATGATGTATACCAGTATGTTGTTGTAAATAAACAAAATAAATGTGCACTTATTATTGCATTATACCTATGATCACACTGACAATATTATAATTATTATTGCAACTTCTGTTATATTGGATCATTTGTTAATTCGGTAGTAAGCTCTATAATTTTGAAGCTTATTTCGCTGTTTAGACGTACGGGACACAGGATAGGCTACTTTTTTCTTATTCAACGCGGACGAAGTCGCTGGCACCAGCTAGTATTCTAATAATATAGTTCGCACGCAAGCTCCTAGGAAACGTGCGCATGGGTATTCCTGTTTTAACATTTTTATTTAATGCAATAAAAAAAAACCTTTGACAATATTTTCATAATTAGTTCATATTCATATCGATAACATAACTACAACATATTTTTAATTCCACATTCCTAAATATTCTTCGGAGCTCGCGTGCGGAGTACATCAAACGCCATGTTTAACGTTTCAAAGACTACTCAAAACTATAACGTATTTCAGTTGCTTTTCATGAGTTAGGTATTTATTATGAACATTTCTGCACTTAAGAACGCCCGACATCTTTATCGCTGACGACGGAGGCGCCACCACGGCGACATTTTTTTATATTTTTGGACAATCCCTCGGGAATATAACATTTTTCTAAGATAAAAACTATTCTATAGGTTAATCCAGGTAATAAACTATCTGTGTGCCAAAATTCATCCAAATCCATTCAGCTGTTTTTGCGTTATTGTGAAACAAACATAATAAATAAAACTTCACAAGAGTAAATAAGTTTAAAAGATTTATTACATACACAATATATTAAACAATAAACTTTATTAAATGCTTGTTCAGGCGGATTTATTAATTTAAACCTTCATTCTGTCTGATAGTACTCGAACAATTGAGCCAGAACCACCAATATTATATGCTTTTTCATGCCAAAGCAGTAGATGACCGCTAGAACCTTCTGATGGGTATTCAAATCCTCTGTAGATGTATTTCATCAGTATGTCAATGTCATCTAATGAAAGACTGTTGACTGCATCCTCTATTTGAGCCGATTTTATTGCAAGTAGAACTTTCAGAGTTAGTGCTAGTGCACTGTCCTGTAAAAAATATATTTTTTTGTTAATGGTATTTTGATACAACACATTATTAAAGACAAAACTTATCAATAGGCAAATGTAAATATGCCAAATACCACATAACATCAACATTTATGATTTAGCTAGTCTAAATATAAATTTTCGTGTCACGTGTTTGTGCATGATAAACTCCTGAACTACTGAACCGATTTTGTTAAATTTCATAACTGTGTAATTTGGTCCAACTTAAAAGATGGGATATTATATAAATTGCAACTCGGAGAAGCCGGGAGCGGGTCACTAGTATGGAATATGTACTTGCACTTGTTTATGCACATGTAATACTAGTATGTGTGTCAGTAGAGCTATCAATTATGACATCACTCTTATATGTAATATAAACAAGTACATTCACCACATTATAACCAGATTCACCACATATTGTAAATTTAAACCACAAACTGAAATAAAAAGAATTGCCCCAGGGCACAATACATTCTTTTAAAAAATGTAATTGCTAAACTATTGACAATATTTACTTACTTTCACTTGTTGGTTTGATGATCCCAATGGCGCATTGGTTAATACGATTTTTAAAGCATCAATGTATCTACCTGTGCTGTATGGTTAATGAAAAAAATAGATAACACATAATATTCGGCAACAAATTTTTAACTATTATAATATGTAAAATATACTTGAGTAAACTATCAAGCAAGGAGAATAGAGGTAACTATCAAGTACACAAATGACTACTTGAAAGCAATAACAAATAACTATTAGTTCCAATATATTAAAATAGGTGTAGTACTTAAGTAATAGATAATATCATGAAACAAGTATCATTTGTATTGAAAAGGATATTGATTCAACAAGGCAGACACTTCTCCTTCGTCTGGTCCAGTCGGAATGGATTGTTCGGCCTCCTCATCTGCAAAATTGTCTTCATTGTATTGGTCGATATCGATCTTACGAAAAGCAGAGCTAGAAGTATTTTTGGCCATGGTAAATAATAATTTTAAAGCAGTCCTTATCTAAAAAAAATAATTTCGTATCTTCAATTTGCAATTCTCCTATATAAAATTAAGAAACAAACAGATCAGTCATAGCAAGGAAACGTCACATATTAGTCATAAAATGTCAACTTGTCAATAGTCATATTAAAAGTAAATGTCAAAATTTATGAAGACTGACATCCAGACAGAGCGAAGTTTATCGAATTTTTCATTATGATTAATCAGCCTCAATAAAATAAATAAATAAACAAGTATTAAAATACAAGACAACGAACCGATTAAAATATGGTTATACAGAAACACAACAACACGAAAATATTTTCAAAAATAAAATAATAGTTACCTTTTTGGAGACTTTAATTTGTCTTTGTTTTGCTCTGCGGCTTGGATTGGAAATTGGAACGTCATTCGTCATCCGTCATTGTTACTTTGATTGACTTTGAAATATGTCCCATTCCCATTCCATCCATTTATTTTCCATTCGATTCGATAAATGAAAATAAATTGTATTGTACTAATTATTAATTCTTTTTGGGAGATATATTTTGTAAAGCGTAGCAGTTTATACGTATTTATTTATTTACCACAATTGCACTTTTGCCACAATGACAATGGGCGATGAACTGCCAGTTACTTCTTTAGTTTTGCCAGTTCTTATACGTCCTGTTTTGTCTCAGGTGAGTTTTTTGAGGTGAATATCAAACGAATGTTGGTACATCAAGTGATTTCATAATCCACAATGAATTTATGTACCTATTTGTTGTATCGCAGCATTTTATATAAAAGCAAAAATATAAGCTAAAGCGGTTTCCATATTTTACGTATTGTCCCTATATTACTATGTCATAACTCATTACTGTACTATTACTACGCCCCATATTTACACTTGTCCACTTCCTTGTTTTCATACTGTCACCCGTTAAGTAATTATTAATTATTATACTTAGTTGAAATTTTCAAAAACATTGTTAGATGATGTTTACATACATTATAAAATAAGCCTATATTCGTTTATTTTATGTTGTAAGTATAGAAGATTAAGTCGATTATTTTATTTACCTTAATGTTTTTAAATACAGCTAGAGAAGAGTAATGTAGGAGCATCGCAGACACTCCGTGCGGCCCTCACTAAAGCTGAGGCAGCTGTGCCAGGACTGAACTATGATCTTGTGGCGGGTATAATGCGCAGAGCCGACATTCCGGTTAATATGAATGAGAGCTTACTTCGTCTACAGGGAACTCTTGCAGAAGCAGAATGTAAGCAATTTTATCTTTATTATTTTTTCCTTTACCACATATATAGCATATTATGTACCAGTTTGTGATATGTCAAAGTAAAGTAGCTCTGCCTGTCTGTTACCTTTTTATGCCTTACCTACTCAAGCGATCATCATGAAATTTTGCATACACATTGTCAGGCATACAGGAAAGAACATAGGTACCTTTCATCTAGAAAAAAAGACTGTTCCCAAAAAATACTTATTCAATGTGGATTAAACATTAAAAAAAACATATTAATTATTTAATTACTTAAATTTTAAGAGACAGTGTATATTTACACATCCATCTGATATTTTGTTTCTTAATAGGTTTGTTATGAACAAGCTATCTAAAGAATAGTACCTAATTGATATTAGGTATTGTCTATCTGTAGATAAATCTTACTCTTGCCCACTCTTGATGATTAATTATAATTACACACTCTTGATTATAATACTTTTCAGGTTCAGATGTAAGGCTGAACAGATCTGAAGAAGCATTCCAGGAACTAAATAAAAAGTCCACTGCTCTGAAAAAGATTTTGAGTCGCATTCCAGATGAAATAACCGATAGGAAGACATTCTTGGAAACCATTAAGTAAGTGCAATTATCATTATCTCAGCTAGAGCATGTCTACTGTTACATAAAATATCCTCGACATCATAAACACTTTCTACTGACCAACCTGTCTTGGTCGGGTACTGTTTATTTTTAATGCTGTCGAGTGATGACGAACCAGTAAAACAGAACATGTGAAATATACATTTTTTTTTTATGAGAAATGTTGATGGTACCATCAAAGGTACCACACAACCTTCGCCTACATCAAGGAAAAATGCAAGCGTGGTCTGTCTGAGATGACTGAATGGTTTCTGACAATTTAGTTAAAAAAAAAGAAGTAGAATATTTTATAATATAATAACTATATTTACAGGGAAATAGCATCGGCTATCAAAAAACTATTGGACGCTGTAAACGAGGTATCAACATACACCCCGGGGCCAGGCAAACAAGTGTTGGAGCAGAGGAAGAGAGAGTTTGTCAAGTATTCCAAAAGGTTCTCCAACACATTGAAGGAATATTTTAAGGAGGGCCAGTAAGTTCATTAATATTGAAAAATAAAAATAAATAAATATTATTTGTTGGAATTTTTTTAAAATTCTATTTAAGTGTCACATTTGAGTTGATTACATTCAAAGGCGGCATTCTGTGATTTTTGTACATAATGGTCCGTGAGCCAGTGACAGATTTTCATGACCAATTTCCTCCCAGTCGATAACTCGTAAAATGACTGAGAGAGTTGTATCATGAAGTGTTGTGAACGTCAGCTGCGGCTCTTGGTGGAATGCTTGTCAGCTGTTGCTCTGAAAGTGTAACGGGCTACCACTGCTCAACCCACCATTGGAGCCGCAGCTGACGTTCACAACGCATCATGATACAACCCTCTCAGGCATTTTACAAATTATGGACTGAGAGGAAATCATTGACGAAATTAGTGCCTGGCTTACGGACCATAAATTGTTGTTGCTTTTGCAAGACAATTAATATTTAATGGCACCTGTTTGCCTGTTTGTTTCATTTGGTTGTGTATCTACAGTGGCTAAAATTTATTTTCCACTGTACCATCAAGGGAACAGCTAAGGGTACACAGGAAAATAAAAAGGCAAAATTTATTTATGCACTAGCTTTTGCCATCGACTTCGTCTGCTCCTCTGTTTCTTAAGTGTTAATTGAAATTTTGTCAAAAAAAAAAAAAAAACAAAAGTTTTCTCTCGTCATTTACAAATAAACTCAGTCAGAATACCGCCTTTGTAAATGGTTGATTCATTTATGTGTTTTCAATGTTTTAGTAATAGATATTTTATTTAAACAAAATATTTTCGTTCCATAACATGTTTTTCACAACGCGGACGAAGTCGTAGACACCAGCCAGTACTTATATCAGATAGAATAATAAAATAAAATCAGATATCAGCCAGTATAAAATCAGATAAAAATAATGTAACAATCCCAAATTATTTTCTGATTGATTTTATTTTATTTCAGAGCGAATGCAGTGTTCGTGAGCGCCCTCTATCTAATCCATCAGACAAATCAAATTTTGTACACCGTCAAGAGCAAGTCTGAGTGAATCCTGTCGTGACTGAATGTATAAAAAGTATTATTAATTTGTTATAAATATACATATATATTTTCGTCTAAATAATCGTTAAAATTTGATTTCATATACTAATAGATGTGTGTTTATACTTAATAACACTTGATGTAAATTTAACTGATAACACACAATATAATTATTTTATTTGCATCTACAGATGAAAGTTGTTGGGAATATTAATAAGGAATTATAATTAAAGAAAGTTTAATATAAATTGAATGTATTAATTATAGGTAAGTTAATTTCTTAAAATGTCTAAAGATCCCCACCCCTTTATAGGAAGATCACATTTAGTTAGAATAGAAAAATAGAAAGTTCACATTGTATATTTTTATAATTTAGAAATTTTAATTTTATTCGATATATAAATGGCACATCACTAGTAAACAGATGGACAAAGGACGACCTCCCTTAGTATTCACGAATAGCATTAATCATATCATATTGCGTTCTTGAAGCACTAAAAAGAAACTCATCTAATAACGCATAATTTATGAGACTTCTATCTCGACAAAATTTGATTTGGCTTTATAGCTCCTAAGAGTACCATTGTTTCTGCCATAAAGGTATAATTCCAACTACCTAATACTCCCTCTACGGTTTCTGCGAAATGTATATTTAGTAAAAACGAAACTGTTGTAATATCTGTGTTATCGAAGATGCCGCTGCTACTTCCTTGGTGTATTATAGTTTGCCTCTTTTCCTTGCGTTGTTCGAATTATACGAACTCTTACGATAGCATACGAATCTGAATTTTAATGTAGCGTTTCTGCCACTTGTCGCCATCCAACTAGTTTGTCCGTGGCGAATTCAAAAAATACATGAAAAGCGAAAGCGTGCCGCAAGGTCTTAGCATTTTACCAACGGGAGACGTATTTGGCAGGCGTACTCTTCGACTAAAGTACGAAACCAACAGTTTTACCCGGTATACCTACAAAATCAGTTCGTGTACCTACTTAATATCCTTTTTAAATAGGAAGTCACTTGGGACTTTAACGTGATTCCTTTAAATTCAATATCTATTCGAGTATTCGAATCTAAATATGATCTATTCGAATCTAAAATGTGTTTTCAAATAGAAAGCGACTATAGTGATAGATGTTTCTGTGCGTGAAGCCAGTGTTTGATAAGCAATGTGCATGTATATATTAACGTGACCGAAAAATGCATTAGAAAAACAAAAAAAACATTAAAAAACATTGTTTTGTTTTAATGTTTTGTACCACGCCAAAAGTGAAAATGAAGCACTTTTTTCAGTAGAAAATGGTGTGCGTGTCTCCATTTGGATAAATTGAAGATTATTTATAAAAACAATAGTGACTTAAATTTTAATAAATACATAAATATTATAAATGACTATTGATCCCATCATAAACCCCAAAGGTAGCATGTTCGTTCATCAATGCATTAGAATGGATTTACAGAAGACCAATTTGCAATAATAGCATATGTGCTGTTGTGTGTGTGCTTCCTATTCCTTGTCCCTATCTCTAATCCTACTATGGTCGGCAGCACCTGTGGCGTTGCTTGTGTTATAGGGGACGGTAGCCACCACCATCAAGTAGACCGTCAGCCTTATTATAAAAAAAATATGATAGGGCGGGCGTATACAAATATAAATAATAACTCTAAATTATACTATACCATAGTGTAGTGTAGCTAATATTTTTGTAGAGGATAATACTAATTATAGTTGTTTGTACGTATTCCTTTGGTTAAGGTTTATTTAATGTTTAAAAGTTCTTAATTGCATTTGGTATTGTATTGTATCCCATTTTTGTGTCTAATTGTTTTAAAATGTATATTACTTACGTGAAATATTAAAAAATAAATCCTTAATACTTGTTTTTTTTGTTAATTACAAATATATCTGTTTAATGAGGAAAATTATGTCATTCACAGCGATATTATCTCTTGTGTGCATCGAGCTATAGGCTGGTTTTACAGTGAGGCTTTCGCCAGCGCGGTTGGTACAGTCTGTCAAAAGAGTTGAAATTAAAAAGTGGCAATACTGTAGTGTTGTCCCGTTCTAACCATAATGTTGATAAGAAAGAGACAACACTATAGTATTGCCACTTTTTAATTTCAACTCTTTTTTTTTGACAGACTGTATGCGTCGCGGGCCACGAGCTTTGCGTCTCTTGGATTCATAGATTAAATAAATGTGTCTTGACGCTGAATAGAGCTTGATAACAACATAAGCAAATCGTCAAAGTTTTTTGGCGTCATTTCTCAAAGCCATTTTGTATTCCTCAGGTTCTTCAATTCTCAACTGGGTTAACAACAGAGCAGAACCTCCAGTTTTATCTCTGTCATCTATCCATTTTCTTACCCAAATGCTGTTTTCGAGAATTCATTTTTCCGCACTGACTTAACGAACGTGTGTACACCAAAAGAAATATCCTCCACTACTGACGAAATACTGACTGCGTGTAAATAGTACGAGTCAGTTTTCGGCGCTAGCACTGACGACAGCTACTGACCCTGTGTAAATCTGCCTTAATGAACACGCGCCAACTGACCAACCCTGACGACTGTACGAGCGGATCATCCACGCACTTACGCGCCGCGCTACCATCCGCGCGGACGGTAAGCGTCACTGTATAACCAGCCTTATAAGCGATAGCTATCAAATGACAGCTCCATTGATTCCAATGGAAATTCAACCATTTACATTTCAGCCAGTTGTTTCCTAAAAAAATCATACCTACTAATATAATAAATGTGTTTATTAACTTTTCTCGCCTTTAACTATTTAAGCGATCATCACAAAATTCTGCACACACGTCAGGGATATAGGATAGGATATAGGGTACCTTTCATCCGAAAAAAGCACTGTTCTCAAGGTACCATCTCAAATGAAATAAAAAAAACTAACGCCCGTTTAAAGTGTTATAGCAACAAGAGGTCAAGCGGACGAAGTCGTAGGCTAATAAAAAATAAAATATTAATTAATTTCCTAGGTCTAATTTACCTATGATGAATGCAACCTGTAACTGTTAGTATCAGTCCTTTAAGGCTTTACATTCAAATACCTATTCAAATTAAACTTACTTTAAAAATACTCACGGTTTTCTTCACGAAAAACGATTTTTTAAAATTCACCTTACAATAAAAACAATTATCTTTCGGATCACGAAGCGAGACAGGTCATCTCGTCGAAATGTTTTATTATAAAAAAAAACTTATCGAGATGACCGTTGGTAGAGTTTGGGTGACAAAAACAAATTTCACGGCAACGATTCTTGTGAGTCGTGGGAATGATCGGAGACGTTTTTGGCAGTTACCTAAACTGCTGGTTGGCAGTGAAAGAGTGATAAAGTGGTTTCGTGACCGCGTTAGCGTGGATGATAAAGGCTGCGTTGTAATTCGTCTTGTCGTGCGACCGCGGACAATGGCCGGTCGTGCCTCCTGCCGACCCGTGACACTTGACACAGGTATAACTCGACCTCCACATATTTCCGCGTACGGCTTTTTTCATCTGAAACGTGGCGAGGATCGCTTCAATTTATCGGACTCAATCCACATTCATTTTTTACATAAAACAATTTGAACACATTTAGAACTTTCTTATGACTTTAAGATTTAAATAGGTATATTTTTTGTGAAGGTCTTCGGACAGGTTTACTTAATTGTAGTAGGTGTCGACACCTTATCCTTAACCGACCATAGTAGAGTAAGGATAAGGTGTCGAAGGGCTCGTCAAAAATTTGTTTTAGTAGTAATTTTTTCTATGGATCTAAATCTAAAGGTATTCTCCTATACCTTATTTTTAAGTACTCACCTAAAAAGTTCATTATTTTTAACGCTTGTCTTCTGAACACAAAAATGTCGGTTCAATTTCAGGGCCTCAAGTTTATTGCAGAAAATAAGCAAAATGATGTTATCATTGCTGGTAGTTTTTATTTTTACAATAAGTCGATAAGAAGCCTGACAAAGTAGGTGCCTAACTTTCTTTTCGGGTCGTTACTTTTAAAGGTTGGTTACATACCGTTTTACAACAATGATTCAATCATGTAGATCAGTTAAAATATTCATAGGTTTGAAGCGGAGGCGTAATTGATTTTAACTTGGACGCGTTGAACCTGCACCGACGCCGCGAAGATGAAAGCGTTAAGATACGATGCAAGTATCGTGGCTGCACGATGTCATATTGCTTGCCGTACACTTCCTATTATATTTAAATTAATAATTTATGCTTATCTTGAACGATGTAAGTATTGTGAGCTTCGAAATCGAAAATGTTTTTAATTCTCTATAGCTATCTGTTCACAAAGTGATAAAGATCCATGAAGTTCGTATTGGACACGTTCACATTAGAGAGCGTAGTAGTCCTGTAACATTATTACGGGGCCGGTCATTCTCGATCCCGCAGAATAAAATGTGTAGATGAGTTCTAATAATAATATAATATGATAAATGCGAAAATTTGTATGGTTGGATTTAGATAAATCTATTATAATTTATCAAACAACATATAAGATACTTTTTATCTTAGAGAAATGTTAGGTTCCTGTGGTATTTTGATAGCTTACGTGAAGTTTCTAGTTAATATTAATGACAGTACATATCTAAGTGGACGATGGAGATGCATTGCACAATCTGTAATTTTTTTTCGCCAGCCATACTATGCATTTCCGACTCCTGAAATGTGTGCCGAACTCAAGTTCTAAGAATTATATTCTGTGTTATAAACCTTATCTTTAATACTATGAGCACTTTTGGCGTTTCCTCTGTTAACCACCATCAAGTGGACCATTAGCCTGCTTGACGACGTTTAGATACAAAATCTCAAACCCGCAAAAATTCACGGGATCACGCAAAAAGAATCGGTCCCGCAAACTCGTGTGGTGAATATGCTATATTAACATTGTATTATAGATTTAAATTTAGACGAACGATGAATGGATTTTATTCAGGATCCATTTATTACCATTTTTATATTAGCATAGCAGACTTCAGAAAAACCTATTTGGTGATGCAACCGTTTTGAATGTTTTATGCCAGGAGCATCCCGTAATTGCTGCACATTAATCTACGTTCGGTGTCGCAAAAACAAAACATTCGTAACAGCCGATATTAACATTTGATACCCGAAACTTTGGGTGTGATTGACGACACCAATTGTTATATTATACGGAACGAAGTGCATGAGAGTTCAACGGAGACTTCTGCCTAATTCATGATGCTTACAAAATTTATGTCCAGTGTTCACTCAAGTGATAAACTGTTCCTCACTGTGCGTCGATTTAAAATATTTACCCTGCATAGATATGTCATGATCGCGAACGACGAGCGCGTTGGTTGAGTGGTTTTGCCTTAACACTCTGTTCTAGGGTTCCTGGGTTCGATTCCAGGCAGGATCAAATTTGAAAATGAACTTTTCAAAGTTGGCTCCGGTCTGCTATGATCCAGTTGAAAAATAAAAGATATAACGCCTAACATTATACTTACTTTTGCCAAGCATTGGATCTTCATGTTTAGATAGCTGATGCTCGTGGCTTCGTCCGTGTGGGATATTTAGCCTTTGTCCATCCTGAAAATCAGTTCTAAATATTGATGAAAGTATTTTGAAAATTTTCTGCTACATACAACAAATTTTAGTTCTTGATGAGAGTAGGTATTGGATAAGGACAATCAAACGGATGAAGTCGTGTGCGCTCCGATCTCTGATGCTCCTGATGATGAAATTTCGGATGATTAGGTAATATCGGGATTTATCTTTTTTTTTTCTATAAGTGAAAACCGTAAGAAAATCCGTTGAGTGGTTTAAAAGTAGTTAGCGGAGAAACAGGACAGACGCGGAATGTTTCGGCGATTTGAATGCAAAATATTGTGTTTTTTTTCTACTTACATAAAACATACCTAATCAGGTTTTATTATTCAGCTGCATTTGCGTGACTAACAAACATTCAATCATACAAACTTCCCGGCTTCGCCCAGAAAATAAATAGGTTTTATTATATCGCTACTTAAATTCAAAAGTACCACAAAAAAAATGCAAATAAGTTTTTTATTCCAAAATACAACCATACTCCTTCATATACAATATTGCATATACAATATGTTGCAAAAAGACACCAGTTGATTTTGCATTTTTAGGTAAAAATACAAAGCCAGCACCGTTCTTTTTGAATTTTGGTTTTGTACACAGGAAATACAATCTCAACCGCCATATTTAAGCAGCGATATACGAGTATAAAATTATCTGACGGTGAAAATAGCATCAAAATCCGTTGCGTGGTTTAGGAAGAGTACGGCTATACAGATTACAGACAGACGCTGAAAGCGACTTCAATTTATATTATATTAATAAGATTAGGATTAAGATTAAGTAACAAATCAATTTGAACGAAAGCAAATATCTACACGTTTTCAATCATTTTGAAACAGCGAAAATATTATAAAATATTCTTACAATCTGCAGATAGGATAATATACTGCTCATCTATATGAGCAGAAGTTTATTCAATTTGAGAAAATATAAGCGTTCGGTTTGAGAAGTGACAAATTTTCATGTTTCAACAAACAGATGTGAGAATGAAAAGTCGGTTTGTATAGCAACTAAACGATCGATGTTGTTTGTTATTCCTAATAAAATATTAATGCGGTGTCATCCCGACGGCGTCAGTGCGCTAGCGACGGCCACGCATATGCAATGCCGTCTCATGTCGACTATCGCCAAGCAAATCGATGCTAATCTAACTCACACTGAATAATACAATGTATTTTGACGGGGCAAGTGCCTGCTTTGGTGTATTACAATTTTTCTTGTTAACAGACTAACAGTTGTTAACAGGCAAGAACACAGTCACTCCCAGAAACTAATGATTATAATAAATGATTTATTGCATTTATTATAGTTAGTATTATGCAAATTGTACAATCATAGAATTTTTCTAGTACACATTGAATTAAAGAGACAATGAATAAAATTTATTAAATAAAGTATTATTTAAATTAATTTATTTGTTTAAAAATAATAATGCAATTATGAATTTGTTTGCCTACTACTAACAATGAACGGTACATTAAGCAAATGCTTTGTGCAATATTAGTAGAGTGCTTGTATTCCCACAGGCGGTGGGGAGTAACCCACATCCCTCGCAGGGGTCACTCGTGAGATAATAATGAAACGTTCCGAGTGACAGTGGCTGCGGCAGGCGCCCTGCCCGTTTTCGGCATCTGGTCCCCGTCGTGGGAGTGCATGCGGAAACGGATCGCACCATCATCGCTAACAATAACACACAAATCATCTGAGCCGACCGTAGCAGGTCATCCGGACTCACCCCTATGGAAGCTGTGGGAACTTTACAATTAACAATATCACTTGCAAATCCCTTTCCAAATCTAAACAAACTGTGCACTCGTGTTAATAATGCGATGTGGGGAGTATAGTGTGAGACTGGTTTCAATTGTAAACATAATATAAATAATTTACAGACCGGAAATGTGTGAATTGTTTACGGTCTTATGTAAAGGTCAGAAATAGAAAAAAATCAAACGAGACTTAATAATGGATACATGACTATAGATTATACCTAGAAGAGAGAGCGAATTTTGTGTGTGTTTATATAAACGTTTATAATTACTCGTATATATACCTACCACTGCACATTCTTGGCAGACGATATCAGATGGACCTAGGCTAAATGTCAGACAACTTTTATCAGACTAGTCCTAGATATTATAAAAAGAGTGGATTTTGTAAGATCGTGGGTAATGTTCGGAACATCTGCACCCTAGTAAAGTCCATCTAGAATTCCATAAAACAAATGTTATAACACAGCTAGTAAATAACACTGACACAAGAACATTTATAACCAAAACAATGTTTGTCGAGTTTTAAGCATTAAAAAAAAAATGCCACTTTACTTAAAAAGGATGAGCTTATCATCCACACTGTATAATTATCAGATATTGTTCTATGCTTATTACTTAACTGAAACAATTAGAGTGTGCGGTGTCGCGCTTAGGGAATTTCCCACGGCGACACTGACTAAATTAGTGATGGAAATACTATCTTAAAAAAATATGTTGGGCGCCAGTGTAGCCTACCAGGAAAGTAAAACAAGCGTGATCAGTAACAATAAAAATATATATTTTAAATGCGCTCAAAGGTAGGCAACACAAAGTGTAGGTCGTGGGTGATCGGCCAATCTGTCTCCTCAACGCAGTGGGCAGGCACTCCCCTGTATGATCCGGCCGTCGAAGGTGGTAGATGCGAGCCAGGCGGTGCGTGTCCTGCTGATGTGATGATGATGGTAAGGCGGCGATGCAAAGCCGGCAACGGATCTAATGCGACCCGGCGCCGGCCGATGAATGCAGTTGCATAAGACCAGCAACGAAACTAATGCGCTCCGAAGCTGGTCGATGAATGCCGATGTACTCTGGGGATACTAGGCCCGGGGAATGGTAGGCCCAGAGAATGCTTGCCCCGGAAAATGCTCCTGAAATCGACAGCACCACAAGATTACGCTCTGGCACATCTACCCTTCCGATCCGGATACCCCACGACGGCAACAGGATGAAAATACCCGCATAGTAGCAGTAGCATTGCCGCAGTGGTGCATGACCAGAACGGAGTTTACAAAGCAATTTAAATGAGAAAGCAAAAATGAAATGTGTGAAAAATAAAATATAATTTGAAATAAAAAAATATTAATTAAGTAGATAAAAAAAAATATTAAAATATTTGATGAAGCTATGAAACTACAAAAAAAATAAGCAATTTAAATATGTAATGAAACTTACAAAATTGTGTGCCATTTAAAACTTACCCTAACGCGGGAGATTCAAATTATACGAAATATTAAACTACATAATTACTAAACAGTTAATTAGACCGCACCACTCAACTAATGCGCTGAGTGGCGCGGACCGTCCGTCTCTCGGCTACTTTGCCGACTGCCGCTTTAATTTCAAAATCAAGATCAAAATCCGTGTTGTAGGTACCACCCGCGCCGGCGCAATTGCATTCGTTGCACGCCGGGCGTGTACCTACTTACTTTAGTTTTTCAATTACCTTATTTTTTAATTTTATTTATTTATCAATTCATTAATAATAATTTCAACCATGTAACGCTTCGTTACATTACCCGCTCGTCCCTCATAAGGATTTTATTTTAAAAATAAAATCCGCAATTACTGCATTGAGTATCAACTTTTTACTAAACCTTTCATACTTCCTACTAAAACTCTAACATTCATCCCAAACATACAAACATTCAAAAAAATAAATCAAGTAATATTATAATTACAAGACGCGTCCTAGCAAAAACCTAAAATCGTGTGTCTAATTATGCGACAAACGACTTTTTGTAAAAAGTGAGTTAAATGCTAATGACAAAGTGGGCAATACAACAAAACGCACAACTGTTTTCGATTCGAAAATCAGCTACAATATGAGCATGAGTCTCACCTAAAACGGCAAATCTCATACCTACTTAGATTTTTGTAATGAAAAAAAAATTTAACGGGATAGGCCATTTTGATGTAATTACAATTAATTAATTAATAAAAAAAATTTGAAAAAAATAAAAAGAAATATTTTTAAAAACGTCGGTAAGTTGAAAATAGCACACAAAACGTTAAAGAAACTAATACTCCGTTCTTTACAAATGTCCTAATTATACAACGCTTTGGTTTAATGAAATAGAAATTTAACTAAAAAAATGAAAGGAAAAAAAAAATAATAAAAGCAAAATAGTATAAATGCAACTAGTGTGAAACAAGCTCTATAACAAAAGAATTTAAAATAAAAATAACTTTGGAGATATAAAAAAAAATCAAATATACCTACAATATTTTTTTTTTGTTGTTGACTGTACTATAACGTGTTTAAATTTTGTTCAAAATAAAAGAAATAAAATTACAATTACAAAAAGATTATTGTTTCACTCCAGTTACTGCAAACCAAAAAAATAAATAAAAACGTTTTACAAAATAATAAAAAGCAAAAAAAAAATAAAAAAAAACAAAACCACCGTGCAACACCAAACTAACTACTTACTACGATGAGAAGACAGATAAACCACGTTCTGGGCGCCAGTGTCGCGCTTAGGGAATTTCCCACGGCGACACTGACTAAATTAGTGATGGAAATACTATCTTAAAAAAATATGTTGGGCGCCAGTGTAGCCTACCAGGAAAGTAAAACAAGCGTGATCAGTAACAATAAAAATATATATTTTAAATGCGCTCAAAGGTAGGCAACACAAAGTGTAGGTCGTGGGTGATCGGCCAATCTGTCTCCTCAACGCAGTGGGCAGGCACTCCCCTGTATGATCCGGCCGTCGAAGGTGGTAGATGCGAGCCAGGCGGTGCGTGTCCTGCTGATGTGATGATGATGGTAAGGCGGCGATGCAAAGCCGGCAACGGATCTAATGCGACCCGGCGCCGGCCGATGAATGCAGTTGCATAAGACCAGCAACGAAACTAATGCGCTCCGAAGCTGGTCGATGAATGCCGATGTACTCTGGGGATACTAGGCCCGGGGAATGGTAGGCCCAGAGAATGCTTGCCCCGGAAAATGCTCCTGAAATCGACAGCACCACAAGATTACGCTCTGGCACATCTACCCTTCCGATCCGGATACCCCACGACGGCAACAGGATGAAAATACCCGCATAGTAGCAGTAGCATTGCCGCAGTGGTGCATGACCAGAACGGAGTTTACAAAGCAATTTAAATGAGAAAGCAAAAATGAAATGTGTGAAAAATAAAATATAATTTGAAATAAAAAAATATTAATTAAGTAGATAAAAAAAAATATTAAAATATTTGATGAAGCTATGAAACTACAAAAAAAATAAGCAATTTAAATATGTAATGAAACTTACAAAATTGTGTGCCATTTAAAACTTACCCTAACGCGGGAGATTCAAATTATACGAAATATTAAACTACATAATTACTAAACAGTTAATTAGACCGCACCACTCAACTAATGCGCTGAGTGGCGCGGACCGTCCGTCTCTCGGCTACTTTGCCGACTGCCGCTTTAATTTCAAAATCAAGATCAAAATCCGTGTTGTAGGTACCACCCGCGCCGGCGCAATTGCATTCGTTGCACGCCGGGCGTGTACCTACTTACTTTAGTTTTTCAATTACCTTATTTTTTAATTTTATTTATTTATCAATTCATTAATAATAATTTCAACCATGTAACGCTTCGTTACAGCGGTGAATTTATTTCTGAATGCATAGGGGTTAATTATGCCACCACCTGACGCCTTTGGTCATCCCTGCGTGACCGCGCGTGCCTCTCTACAAAATACAATTAATGTAATGTAATATGAACACTGTTCATTTATACTTGTGTAATCTCTGAGTAAAGTAAAGGTGCCAGTGGTGGAAGAAATAAAAATGCTAATGTTTCATGAAAATAATTCTATTAGGAGTTATGGAGGAATTATACAGTCATACAATACACTTACTGATTTATTATTAGTATTGATTGATTGATTGATTGATTGATAAGAGTATCTACATTAAATTGATTTAATTAAATTTGTTTTCTTTTTTCTGCATTATAGTAAGTCTACGCTTCGACCCACACGGTCTCATTTCCACAGCTTCCAACTCGAATTGTCCAACCGCTTCAATTTCCTGGAAACCGACGTTTCAGTGGACGAGATTAATAACAGATTAGTAGACGCTGTCCTGTCGGTCGGTACATCCGTCAGAAGATACCACAAAAGCTCTGACTCTGATGGATAATGGCTGAACGACGCTCGATTAGACTGCAATCTTCTAATGAAGCATAGATAAGATATGTATAGTATAGACAGACAGCTCAGTAGACAAATAATTATGTGAGTCGATTCGAGCTTCGACCTTTTAATACTAACAGTATTAAAAGATCGAACAGAACAAAGGTCTTCGCAATAGACAGATCTATTGAGAAAACCCAATTAACGAAGATGTTCAGTATTTTTGCGTGTATCAAATAGCTATACATACAGCCCACAAACTTTCGCATTTATAATATTAGTAGGATTAGTAGAATTGGGATTAATATTAGCAGCTAAAACAATAGGATTGTATAAAGTGTGGATAGGGAAATAATTATGGATAGAAAGTTTGATGTTTTCTTCTAAGACCCTATTAAAATGAAACCTACCTTGTTAGATATATGAATGTGATGAGCTATAAGATATCGAAGCAGCAATAAAAGTCTGTTCGGGTTTTCTCCGTCGAGTCGGGATGCAACAGTGTCGTATTTACAGCCATCTAAATAAAGTGAGTCGTGCGTGGGGTTACGGACCATAAGTTTTTCGATAATATCGGCCCGCGTGCCGCGCGCAACTGTCAGCGGTCGCGTGCCAGCTTAATAAGCTCTTAATGAAATTAACGACTGTTGCGACGTGCCATATTGATGGGGATGACCAACATGATGTTACAATTACAAATTTCCCATGTTGTTCGATACATTACCTTCGCCCTAGCTAACGAATAATACAATATTTATGTTTAAATACCTGCCGGTAAACCATTGCACGACCCTCCAAAACTGGAATCGTATTATCATATTATGGAAACAACAACGTTATTATTAGTTCACATTAATACAACAGTTTGTTTATGTAATTTATTTCAGAATTGAGTAGCCAAAAATATCAAATTATACTTTCGGTACTTAATTGTAATGAATGCTTGTTGTGTATATTCGCAACCGCATCCGAAAATGACGAACTTCTGCCATAGCACTAGCAATAATCATTGCGAATCTTTTGGGGATGCTAGTCTTAAATTTGGCAGATTTCACCATATAATGAATGTTTCAGTTTTGTTAATTTAAATTTTAAATTCCAATTTTCCACTAAAAGCTTGGTTACCTTAAAATAAGTTTATTAAAACTATTGTATCGATTTCAATCATTTATTTCTTATTTAAAAATTAATTCTATCAGAAAACTTGAAATCCGCACCCGCAATGTAATCCTCTTAAAATCCGCATCCGTATCCGCATTCCCGGATGATTAAAATTCTGCAGCCACACACAATCAATCCGTTAGTCCGCATCAGGGTATGTAAAATTTTCAATATCTTGTTGCCTTTATAAGATTGCGGATGTCCGAATGGATGCGGAAGTTCCGCATTTGAGATATAAAAACCGCGTGTTGTTCAATTTTGTACCTGTTGTGACGCCAAATTAAACAGGACTATGTGTAATAGTGGCTTGAAGGCTGGTGACGATTGACAGTGGAAGTATTATAGTGGATTCTTATAAGCCGATAATAATTGATATAATAAATCCAATAAAATAGGTTAAGTAATATTTTTTTAGTCGACACTTGTGGGGTTATTATCATATCTGTAGTGCAAATGTAAATATCGGAATAAGGATTCCCTTTGTAAATATCAGCTATCTAAGGATGTGGCATCTATACCGCTCGGGGCCTCTGTGGGATTGTGCGATCACTGCGCTCCCTCCGAGCAATTCTAATACGTAAACGAACACGTGCTGTGACGCAAGCGCATGTGTGTGCTACTTTTCACATTGACTCCTTTCAGCAAAGTACGAGTGTGATAAGATAATGTCAAAGTATACTTTATAGTATAATTTGAAGTCGCTTTCCGCGACTGTCTGTTTGTATAACGGCTACCTAACTCCTCGTAGACCACGCAACGAATTTTTGATGTGGTTTTCACCATAAGTTAGATAATATAAAATGAAACCTAATATCATCGATCAATACTAATAATAAATCTGTAAGTAGGTATTGTATGTATGTATATTCCTCCATAACTCTTAACGAATCAACTGATTTTCACGAACTTGGTACATAAACATTTAGACGTACAGGACACAGGATATGCAACTTTATTTCTTTTTCCACGCGGACGAAGTCGCGGGCGCCAGCTAAGTAGTAATATTATAAAACTTTATAAAACCTAATAATAATTGTGGTTTATATGCATTATTAAGTACCTACTTATGTAAATAGAAAAAAAAACTTTGCAATTATCATAATAAACTAGCCGTGTCCGTACATTAAAATGTTTTTTAGTATTTTTGTCTGTTTGTGCGTTTGATCACGCTAATTTTAGAAACAGCTCATATTACCCGATTTGAATGCAGTTTTCACTGATGTATTGTATATGTAGCAAGCTTTCCGTAATATTTAGTTTTTATTTCGTTCGATTTACAATTGTTTGTTACATTTGTTTGTTATGTAACAAACAATTTTAAACTTAAAACTACAAACTAAAAAGTTATACTTCGTGTCAATAGTACGAAAACCGAGTGTACGACGTTACGGGCACAGCTAGTTATAAAATAAATTATCTACTGGGTGACAATTAAACTTTAAATAGAATACCTATTAACTTTATGTATATTTATTCAATATGTAACGATTTTTTTAAAACGCTCCACTTCATGGGAAACGGATTGAGCACACCTGCCCATCAGCTTCCGATCGCTTATTGACTTTGAAAGGGAGACCCATTCGTCTCACAGTGCAGCCAACGATTATTCGATCAAACACAATTGAGAACTGGATTTTAGTTAATTAATTCAACTAAAATATGCACTGGTTTTCAATAAGCCGGTTTCTTTATGATTGCATCCGATGTCAAACGCATTTTAAGTTATAATTCCTACATATATAAATAAGTTGGTGTTAAGTACATAACGTAACGACTCGTTAGAAAAGAAGAGGCATGACATTATTAACGAGTGTCATACATCTTCTTTTCTATCACTCAAATTTAATTTAATTTGAAAAAAAAAATCAAGAAAACATAATTACTTTGCATAGATTCTTTCTTGGTTCCTAAAACCACAAAGGATCAGTTGGATCAATTACTAAATTTTTAATTTTAAAGCTTGCAAAAACAAAATTGATATATGATTTGGTTCTAAACACTATTTGTTTGATACTAAGATGAATAGATACCGACAACAACCCATACTAATATATGCGAAAGTATGTCGGTCTGTCTGCTACCTTTTCACGCCGTAATCGATCATCATGAAATTTTGGATACACATTTTCAGGGATACATGAAAGGACATAGGGTTACCTTTCATCCAGATCTACCTATTTTACCTTTCATTGTCGCGTGGCGGCGCCACCGTCGTCACAGCGATAACCATATTATTTATTACTCATATATTTTCTTTTTCAATGCGGACGAAGTCGCGGGCACCGTTAGTACAGAGTAAATATGAAATATAATTTATAAGTTGAGGGGGGCTCAGTCTTAGAGAGCGCCGCGTTGCCCACGCCGGTACTCCGGATGTGAGGACTTGAAATACAAATCATATTTACTCAAGATGCGAGGGCCATACACATATAACACGTGCTCTGTACATGGTATTCAGGTAAAGGGGAGCGTACAGCTGTTTCCACAAGAGTAACATTAAACCACGCCTGCCGACCTAACTATATTCAAAATTTAACATTCTCTTTTGTATACCTACTTATGTAATGTGAATTTTAATCTTTCTTACACAATACTAGGCTGCTGTATATAGGCTGACAGCGCTTCTTACGAGTCACAAAAGACAAAGTAAGGATAGAGAAATTATCTCCGGCATTCCCCCATCTCTAGCATAATTTGCATAATTATATTTATAATTTTAACTGTCGCGTGCAAATAAATAAAGTTTCAATGATTGTAATTCAATTAGGTTGTTTGAGATATATTTACAACTAGCGACCCGCTCCCGTCTTCGCCCAGAAAAAACTTAACTAGGTTTTATTATATATAAATACTATATTAGCTGTTTCCCGCGACTTCTTCCGCGTTCAAAATGTTATATAGCCTTGAAGCCTTGAATTTTTCAATTCGAACCAGTAGTTCCTGAGATTAGCGCGTTCAACCAAACAAACAAACTCTTCAGCTCTATATAAATAGTATAGATGATCTAACTAACTGGTGGTGATAAGATTTATGCAAGCAAGCATATTAGTTTGGCTTATCTTCTAAGGAGGTAGTGGTTAGGTATAGATTTGTTATGTATACCTAAATGAAGTTCTCTAGACTGTAAGTAGAACTGCATCTATGCAGGAGCGGATAGGTTTCGGATTCTTATAAGTAGCTACCTAATATTTAAATATATCTACATTTTTTTGGCCATAGTTAAGTAAATGGCAGCATGAGCGAATTGATAGGAAAGAATGCAAACATTGTAAAGGCGCACAAGTAATAATATTGATCGAGCGGCCGGTGCAAGGTAAATTTCTATGAAAGTGAGATCGTCTCGGGCTTAGCAACAACCTGCAAAGATTCTATTGTCAGAGAAGAATGCAGTTTCGATGCAGCTGTCTTGCGTCAGCGTCAAAGCGCAGTCCGCGACCTCCGATTCATGTCAATGCATTCATCTTATTATTACTTATTATATTGAGTACATTCATAATAATTTTAAAGCATTTTTATTAGTTAACAACCATTTTTTTGAACTACTAGATTTTGCCCGCGACTTTGTCCACGCGGAATGTAAGTTACCCTATGTCTTTTTCTAAAACACCTGTATGCAAAATTTCAAGGCGTTCAATTAGTCGAATGGTTTTAGAGTCCACATGGAACATACATACAAACATCAATTACTAGTTATAAATACATATATATATCTTGCTATATGTACTTATTACCTATTTAATGAAAGTAATCAGAATAAATTTTATTAACGATTAAATGCTTTCCAACCATCCTAACTGAGAAGGAGAACATCGAAAGGAATCCTGCGTAGAGTTACGAACTGTTACAGTTACTATTGAATTCCAATTTTCTATGAAATCCTGCCTATCCAAGAAAATTGTTAATCTTCGTTCGAAGGCATAATTTTAATCTTGCTAATAGTTGGAGCTATAGCTTAAACCTCCCCCTAAAAGGAGGACAAAGGCTACTTTTAATTTTTAATAGAAGGACTACGAAAGGTATTTGGAAATTGATGATGGAGAGCTATAATAGTGAAATTAATAAGGCTTGACAAAACAATCGAGCGATATTTCTGCTTTGTCCATTTCTCTCTCCTCTTGAAAAAAAAAGCACAGAAGATCCAATAATTCTCCTTTCTATTGTATTGACAGATAAACAAAATGTCGCCTATCATTTTATTTTGCAAAGTTTTATCGCATGACTAGCTGGCGCCCGTGACTTCGTCCGCGTTGAAAAAGAAAAAAGGAGCCTATCCTGTGTCCTGTGTCATGACAATCAGTTAATTTGTTTAAGAGTTATAGAGGAACTTACATACATACATACAATACCTACACTTACAGATTTATTATTGGTATTGATGATTGAATTCGTCTCTGCGTCTGTGAGGAATGCTTTTACTTTGCACACAAAAAAATGCTTACCTGCAGGACATCGATTTATGCTTTTTTTTAAATCTATTATGTGTCAAGGACTTATTCAGAGTGTTCGATTGATTGCAATGAATATTTTTTAGCTTACGTATAGCACCAAAGTGAAGCATAACTTCTTATCCGACACGACAGTGAATGTAACTTTAGATTAAGTTAAAAACGTATAATGTACTTAAAACCAAGCAATTAATGTACATGCACACTCTGAAATTTAAATAAAGGTTTTTAAAGTGACCAAAGTATCAAAAATACACCTTTTATTTTATTCGAACATAACACAAAAAGGCTTCTAAAAACAGTTTTTTTGATGTCTGTAACAAAAGTACAACGTGTAAAAATTGATTTTTTAAAAATATTTAATGTACAGACAGACACGGCTCGTTTACGATTTATTATTTACTAGCTTGTTCTCTATAGCCCTCCTCGATAAATGGACTATCTGTAACAAAAAGAATTTTTCAATTTTATTCGAAAGTTCTTGAGATTAGCGCGTACAACCAAACAAACAAACTCTTCAACTTTATGTAATAGTATAGATAGATTATAACTAAAATAACATTTTATGGCACAACTATTCAACCAACACACATTTCACCAAGATAAAGTTGCAATCTCGCAGGTGGATAGCCGCAGATTAAAATCGAAGATAGGCTTTATTGAAAATAATAATTCACAATACAACATATCAATTGGACAATGCAATGCAAAGTAATCGTTTCAGTGAGATGAATAACTGTTCTCTTGTTAACAATATGTTGCGTAAACGCGAATAGATAGCGAAACCGAGATAAGAATAACCGTAAGCTCATGCCCTGAACTCAGTTAACCTAATTGACAAGCGGTGACCGTACGCTTCACATCATCGATCAACTTGACCACTCGCAATCACTTGCGAAACCACATTTACGTACGAACTGCATCCCTCTCCCTTCCCGCTTCGGACTGCTTTTATTGGGTATCCATATTGTATTTTAATGAGTGGATTTCTAATCTAAGTATATAATATTGTACCCTTTTATTTAAAATTCGTCCACGTAGAAAAGTATAAAACGCCATCTACCGTATTTTGGATAGATGGCGCTATCTCCCGGGCCAAGCCGCTAGTATTTACTTTTATTTTAGATTTTCCGTAGGAATGAAGCATTTTCCCGCGATAAAAAGTAGCCTATGTTCATCACGGAGAATGTCGGCTTCTAATGGTAAAAGAATTTTTCAAATCGGTCCAGTAGTTTCGGAGCTTATTCTATACAAACAAACAATCAAATTTTTCCTCTTTATAATATTATAGTATAGTATTATAGACTAGCTGGCGCCCGAAAAAAGTAGCCCACCCCGTGTCCTGTACGTCTATATGTTTATCTACAAAGTTTCACGGAAATCAGTTAATTCATTTAAGAGTTATGGAGGAACCAAAATATATACAATACCTACACTTACAGATTTATTATTGGTATTGATTGATGATATTAAATTTATAAGAGAATTTCATCTTAGTAATAGACAATAAGAAACGTAAGTGCTGAAAATTATGCATTGTGAAGCCAAAGACTTTTTTTATTTTGAACGCCTAACGCAAAACTGAGGTGGTATAAATTTGACCTGATGTGTGTCTGTTTGCGGCATCGTGGCTCGTGGTCGTCGGTTTTCCTTTTGAAAACTGATGTGTCCTATAGCTATAATTATATAATATGAAGGTCTGTTCAGGCGTTTGAAGATCTTTCTTAGTTGACGAAGCTTGACACACTAACTTCCACAGGTTACTTACAGTTATTTCGGTAGTACTTTTATGACATGGAAATATATAGCGTGTTTGGGCTCAATAGGTAGACGGGGGTTAATTTACAATTTTAATTACAGATTGTTTTTAATTTTTTTAACTTCAAAAATTATAAAAAAAATTCTATTAAAATATTGCATATTATATTGACTAGATTTTGTGTAAAATGTCTAGTCAATATATTAGCTAGTTTTTGATTTTTTTGGACACTTACAAACGGAAGCTAATTTTTTTATATAGATACTGAATAGATACTTAAATAAATTGGAGACAAGTTGCGAATCAAGTCCAGTTAGTTAGTGTATGGTATAGTAGTATTGTGTTGTGGCACAAGTCCACTTTGAGGTTCGTTTCCGCAATTTTGTTCGGATTGCAAACAATGGAACAAGTGGCCGGTCGGTGTCAGTGTGGCCGGTCATTTAATAATTTACAACTAGTTATTAGCAAGGCGCGCGCGCGTGCAAAGCGCTCCCCCCCCCCGCACCGCTCTCCGCTCTGCGTGTGTCAATTTTTCATGAGCCACATTAATGTCGCAGCAATCACTGTCGTGTCGGATAAGAAGTTATGCTTCACTTTGGTGCTATACTTTCAAAGAGGCTTGCGTGACATGTCTCGCAATAATTTTACACGTTATTAAAGCTTTAATGTACTATCAAACTATCGCATATCGACAGTTAACAACCAGGAACTCATGAATGACAGGACATTTTCTACTTTTCGCTAAAAATCTCGTATATAATCTATAAAATCTCGTATATCGTATCGTCAGCCTGTCTGTCAACCTTAACATAAAAAAAATATATAATATTTTCTTAGTATCTCAAAAAATAAATTAAATAATCTTTGAAGTTACTACTGTATTTTAATTTTTTGATAGCCCATTGAAATTGAGTGAATGTTGTTATCTAATTAAAAAAATCTGGACCAAAATAATTGCAATCATAATGTTGCATATTAAGTATGTGTTTATTTCGTAATTGTGTAACAAGTCTTCTAAGAATATAGGTACGACTTTACCTATATTCATTAGTCTACAGTCTTACGGTACGTCCTTAGTCGTTATCCTATACTCATAGGTACCTTAAACACTAAGAGCAATCACCGTAAGAAATGGAACAGGACGTGAGACTTATTTTTTAGTAATATCGTTTTTCTTTCGTGGGTGGGATAATCATTAACGTCTCTAGCAGAAAACAGAAACCACATCTAACAGAACGTGAGGCATCGTTTGCGGATGCCAGGACCGACAAAGGTTTCTTCTTTGTCCTATCAAATTCGGTAGCGTGCTCACTAAGTTCTAATGTTGTTTCTGTTTCTAGACGACGGAATCTGATTGAATTATCCAACCATCAATTGATCTATCAAATTCAGTCAATAAAAACGTTGATCGACATCCTTACGGTAGTTTAAGAGCTAGGATAAATATATAAATATATAACGTTTAAATTGATACATTTCCAATATGACGGTGTCGCCAGTATAATTGAAACTTATTAGTATTGTGTGTGTTGGAGAGTCAGAGTGGTTCTGGTTTGCGACCGATGTCGGCGGCGACGCGGCGACCGAACGTGGATGTTGGAACAATCGGCCACTGGCGCCTGCACGATTCGATCTACTCTACCAATAATTGTGCTTCAAGTTATAAGCGAATATTATTTCTAGATTACACCGCACTCCGCACACTGTCTCCGCACCGAAATTCTCAGCATCATCATCAACAACCTGCGTCTCTCCACTGCTGGATGTAGGCCTCTCCCAAGGTTGGAAAGCCTTTCAGGCCTTTCTCCGAATTGGAAAGCTTTTCAGGTGCTTTCCAATTCGTGCTTATCATTTCGAGAACTTTCTACCAATCGGTTATTCGCTCTGCTAAAGATGTGACAGGCACATTGCCACTTCAACTTGGTAATTCTTTTCCTAGGTTTTTCAGCGAATTTAGGAATTTCTGATCCTATCCACCAAACAAACTCCGAGCATAGCTCACTACATAGTCCGCTGAGCGACCTTAAATTGTGGATCTGTCCCAACATGACAGGGTCCCATTTCCGAACCATAACCATAGCCCGAGCATAGCCCTTTACATTAAATAATGAGGAGATCCGTACATAAACGAAAGTTACCGACAAAACCCAGGGGATCAGTAAGTTGAAGTTACAGAGGGCAGAACACATAGTAGGTAAGGTGAACCAATAACAGCTGGAGCCGGAAGGTTCTTGAGAGGACTTGCAAAGGCAGCGTAAGAAGTCCACCCATGAGGAAAATAGAAGACCTGATAAGTACTGTGAGACGACGGTGGCGAGCTACGATGCTGTAAGTAAGCACCTCCGTATTCATACACCTGCCGACTTGAATTTTATTAAAAGGGTTTGCAAATGCCTTTTTAGTATATTTTTTCTAAAAAGACACGGTACTTACATCTAATTATTCGCCTTAGAAATGCACCAAGCCTTTAGAACCCAAGTATTGCTTAGAGCACCCCGTTTCTCACACGCAATGAGAATGCTCCTTTCATGAACACGGATCGTTATATTTTCTTGTTACGGCCACGTGAGATAACTAACTGAAGACGTTAGTTTTTGTTCTCCGGTTTACTGTGGCACTGCACATTTTGTATTCGACGGCTTATCAAATCGAAGTGAGACCTATTTGCAACCGATTACAATTCCCTCGGTTGACGTCATCGTGCATTCGGGTTTTGTTTCAATCGTAAACACTGGTGTAGAATGTGCAATCGAGTGTCTTATACTACAAACTAGAGTGAATACGATTGCCTAAATTTATATTTTCTTTATAAATAATACACAGACAATAATTATTTTAATACACAGAAAAGTAAAATACACTGGACCGCAAAAAAAAAGAGTCGGTTGGAAAATTTGCAATATCTTCAAAATTACTTGCCTAGCCTAGCCTGATGAAATAAAGACTAAATTAAAGAATATTTTAATGAGCTTAGAAATAAATTTTCTCAGTTTAGCTTTAATTTAGGCTTTATTACATAAAAGCTAGGTCAGGTAAGCTTTTGAATATATTGAAGATTTTTTAACCGACCCTTTTTCTTCGCGGTCCGGTGTATTTTTACTTTTCTGTATATTTTTTACAATATTTAATTTTTCATAATTCGTACAGGCGCCAATTTGGAAATTTCGTATATTGGAAATTCTTAATTGGTAGTTGTACACTTTGTTTCGCAGTTGGCGGAAGTAAGGGGGTGGCCTTACAGAATACCACTGTGAAATAACAGCATGTGTTCTGTCGTGTTTCGGTGAGTAAGGGAGGTGACATTATTTTATAATATGTATAGATCCTTACATATTACAAAATAAAGCCGCCAGGTTTATATAGATCCTTACTGTCTGTCTGCTTGTCTGTTCGCGATAAACTCAAAACTACTGCACCCATTTTCATGCTGTTTTCACTAATGGATAGAGTGGTGAGGAAGGTTTTAGGGTATAATAATTTATAAAGTTACGCGGGTGAAGTCGCGGGCAGCAGCTAGTTTATAATAAAAACAGTCTCTCTTCTAATGGGGTAGATGTAAACAAAAAAGTTAATTGAAATCCACATAATATATTTATGCCCCAAGTCTTACTGACATCTAAATTGTCACTATCTACCAATCGTCTCCATGTTTGCTCTGTAATGATAATTGTAATAGAGTCCGCGAAGTTAATTGCAGTCGGACGCTGGCTGTTGGATCAGCTATCGACAGATATGGCCTGTAAACACGTCGTCCGTATCGCAACAATCTATTTATAATCACAGGGCGGCGAGACCACTGTGTGTTAAATGTCCGATATTTACGAGCGGAATAGAGTTGGCGATCTCTAGTGATTGGACCGACAAATCTATCGATAATGTTTAAATATAAATAAATAAATTCAATATATGTAGATATATTTTTTATTCATACATTTTATCGATACTTACATAATTTAAGCGGTCGCGTCTAATTTCTATTTTCAGAAATCATGTAAGTATTATTGAGACTATTGTTAATTTAATTTATTTCTTTTCTCATTTTTAATTTTTTCACAATATATATTTACATTTATAAAGTAAAATAATAAATTCATAACCATATTAGTATTATATTATACTAAATATAGTTATAGGAACGGACATTAGTTTGTATAGTTAAAAATTAAAAATAATAATTTCAGAGTTATTACATACGTACAGTTAAGAAACGCGAAATTATTGTTTTTTGTTTTTACAAGAACTGCACTTCGTTCGTTCGTTGATGTCTTCTACATTGAACTGGACAATTTGATAAGTAAGTGCGTATTTGTCGTGAGATAAGTAAGTAAAAACTTAAATGCGTGTATAGGCATTTATCGAAAAGATTTATCGATAAGAATCTATGGTGGTGGAAACACTAATTTGAGAACGATTAGCGCACCCGTGGCCGCACCGGCGCGAGCGCACGTGCGCCGCCAGCCGGTGAGTAAGCTCGCAATCACAACTTACAAACGTCACTTAGCTCTCAACAATTCAAAGAAATCCTTATTCCGCAGTTATACAGTTGCAAATAGACGCACCTCTGCCAACGGCGACTCGATACAAACTTGTTGTAACAACACCGGCTAACTATCGCTGGACTGTCACGCAAACTAAACCCAAGTAAACAACTGCTCATAAGAAAATGTACCTCAACTATTTGCAACTAAGGATAATTGGTTGTAGAACGAAATAGTTGTAGAAAGCTGTGCACCTACCATTTTGTAAACAAAAAAAACACAACTTTTAGGTTTCTCATATAAATTAATTCTGGGTATAATGTCAAAGTATGTTTAATTTCCACTTATTCCACTCATCCCTACCATTAGATACGTTAGTAAAGAAAGGTGGAACGGGCTTGCCATGCCACTACTAAAATTCAGAAAACAATACTACCATTAAAACAATATAGTGTCGAAATCAACTGATATAAAGTTAAATAGGTAGGAAAGAATAGGAAGGTAACCTTTAGCTATTGTGTTAATGTACAATGTACCTTTTTAATCCCCACAGGCGGCTGTCTCTACAAAACCGTTACAATTTATACAATGTTATGAAAAACCGTGATACATTACAGATGCGCCGCGCGACTATACATACATTCATGCCGATCCTCACCTGCGCGCGCACGTGCACATCTGGCCAGACGAATTGTGACGTCACCGATGCCAAACACCACTGCGCAATGGCACACTATGGTGATAGCTCTATACTATACTCTATAAGAAAGGAAACCTATAAATATATGTATTAGAAAACGTTTTGGGATAAGCAAAACCTTATCTATAAGTGTAAACTTTCATAATTATTTATAGTTTTTTATTGATCTAATATAAGATTGGCAATAAAATGAAAATTAAATTAAATGAGGTAAGTACCTATGGAAATATTGATGATTTTTAAAAATTTTAGTCTTAAGTTTCATCAAAATCCGTACAGTAGTAGTTTTGCTACTAACTTCCCACAAACCTTTCGTATTCATAATATTAATAGAATTTTTGAGTTTGCATACAAAGAGCAGTATTTATATCTATTAGATTGCATATAAGCATACCTATCATCTACTACTCTAGATGCGAATCAGAAGGATTTCATTTAATCACAATATCACCGAAGGATTTAATCACAATACATCTAATATATAAAATTCTCGTGTCACAGTGTTGGTTGCCATACTTCTCCGACACGACTTAACCGATTTTGATGAAATTTTATATGTACACCTGATAGGTCTGAGAATAGGTTTTCATCAATTTTTTATACGCAGGCGAAGTCACGGGCAGCAGCTAGTATTTTTTATAATTTAAACACTACCTAATAAACAATAAAAAATATATTATATATGTATTTCTAACGTGTTAAAAAATAATCAGGAATCGCAGAGTTTAATAAAATTTATTAGCTACAGTTTTGTTGTTGTTTGGCTACAATGTCTTGAATTTGCTAAATAGAAAACAGAGCATTAGCAATATATAAAATCTTAAAGGATTTATGTAAAAATTAAAACTAAGTAATCTTCAGCGTTTGCGTAACTGAGAGCATAGAGCTCACGAGAAGAAAATCAGCAGCACACTTACTATGGTGTATGTATTGCATACGCAAAAGAGTTTACTTTTATAGTGAACAGACTTACTTCGAGTGCGTCAGTTATTACATCAATCAATCAATACTAATAATAAATCTAATAATAATTAATAATAATAGTAAGGGTTGGTCATCGAGTAAATTACTTTGTTTTCAGAGATATCGTGTTTATAGACTCTATACACGATACTAAAACTAAATTGACGATTTTTAGAATTTTTTTTGTATCCTCCATAACTCTTAAACGAATTAACAGATTTTCATGAAACTTGGTAGATAAACATTTAGACGTACAGGACACAGGATAGACTTTTTCTTTTTCAACGCGGGCGAAGTCGCGGGCACCAGCTAGTTGCAAATAATAACATTCGCCCTTGTTTATACTCGTATGTCCTTGTGCATATTAGGCGATATTTTATTTGTGTGTGTGATTTTTAACCATGTGTGAATCACATTATCTACGCTCATCACATCACTGTTCCGACCACCCCTTTGGTTCGTTATGCGTGCCGGTTTCTATTAATTTTAATTAACCACCATCTATTAATTTCCACAAATGAGTTTAGGATGATTATGAGATATTTGCTCGTAGCCATATTATCTAGAACATTTCTTTAATCGAATATTCAAGTGAATAAAAAAAACCTTAAAACGATTATTAGTTTTAAGGCGATCATTATTCAAAAGAGAATCAAATAAGGATTTTGTTACCGTTATTGTTTGGTTATCGTTGCAACCGTTTTTTTATTGTATAGGAGTCAAGAACGGCTTTTGTTGAATTTTTGATAATTATGGTTTTAATAGTGAAATCGTTTAAGGTTGACATTATGTAATAGTGCCTAATGTTTATTGTAAATATAACCCGTTATTACACTTTCGTTCCCCCTATGATTGAACAATCGAATATTTGAATAATAAATGAATAAAGATCGTTCTCATGGGCTCACGATTTGTTGGGAAATTCATATTAATTGGTCTATTTCAAGTTCACAGGGGAGAGCGATTTTATTGATCTTAAACGTTTTGGGAAGTGTAAACTTTCTATGGAGTAATTGCTATTTTATTTATATTATTATAAAAAAATCACAATGTAAGGAACTACACACATAAACAGCGTATAATAACAAAAGATTACAGTGATTAAAGAACTAGTTTATATTATGGTCTTTGCAATAAATTACTCTGCCTAGTTATTTTGTATCCGATTTCTCTATTTTTGATAAAATAATTTGAATATTACCTATATACCTATACCTAAGTTTGTATTTAGGAGGTAATCTTCAAAACTACTTATCCGATTTAAAAATTCTTTCACCAATAGTTAGAACAGAATTTCAGGATGGACATAGGTTAAATATTCCACACAAAGATTTTTTCTATAAGATTTTTTTATTTATAAGATAATAATAAAAAAATATTATTCACTTAAAGTTTTATATTTTTTCTGATATTTTCAATTTTTCATGTCTCAATTGATTCGTTATTATTACTCTTTCAACCCACATAGTACATATTTTGCATTCATATTGGGTATTTTATGCCGTCTAACACCTTACGACATAAAAATTGGTATAAAAGAATGAAATGATCAGAGCACGAAGTAAACCAGTTTCAAGTTAAAAGCCTCTCCGAGGAGCGATCCTTGTATTTATGCGATACGTCTGTGTTCCGACCACAAAGTGCAAGAGCAGGCGGCGCAATACGATAAAGCGTAAGCTACGTTAGCACTAAGTGAGGGCCGATAGCCGTTGACGAGTCAATCGCGCCCACGCGTAACGCAGCACGATGCACGCAAAACGCCTTTTCACTTGCTCCATTCTTTCTAAGCAACTAGCTGGTGCCCGCGACTTCGTCCGCGTAACTTTGTAAATCCTCACATATTATAAAACAAAGTCCTCCGCCGTGTCTGTCTGTCTGTTCGCGATAAACTCAAAAATTACTGCACCGATTTTCGTGCTGTTTTCACCAACGGATGAAGTGATTCTCGAGGAAGGTTTTAGTATATAATTTACAAAGATACGCGGGCGAAGTCGCGGGCAGCAGCTAGTTGTATACTAAAACTTTCCTCGAGAACCACTCTATCCATTGGTGACACTGACAACACTCCACTCACTCGGGACACCCAACTCCTCATAAATATTACAGCAGATATAGCGTGTGATATTTGATTTCATCAAATTCACGCATTTTTTTACAAAAAAAATATAAATTGTATAAATTCGATATAAATAATATCGTTAAGATTATTTAATTGATATTTTTAATTCGATTTATCTAAAGTAAATTCAAATACCAAACTTCACCGTACCAATTGTGAAAGCTTTGTGAAAAAAAGTGGCCCAAATCTTAAGAAATATGCGTAGATTGTCACTTTTTTTTGTTTGAATACATATTATTACTCAATCAAGGTAAGACACCGGGAAATTATTGGCCACCCTTGAAGTTATAGGGATTTTTTTACAGTCGGATTCTTATTAAAATTAATGTTTAAAATATTAATTAGCGCTAATGATTCAACGATATTTTTTGTACTATTTCATCAATCATCATCAATACTAATAATAAATCTGTAAATGTGTATTGTATGTATGTATCCTCCATAATTCTTAATTTTCATGAAACTTGGTAGATAAACATTCAGACGTACAGGACGCATAATAGGCTACATTTTTCATTTTCAACACGGACGAAGTCGCGGGCGCCAGCTAGTTTAATGTTTTTTTATTTTTTTATGTTAAGGTCGACAGGCTTGACGGTCCACTTGATGGTAGGTGGCTACCGAAAATAAAATAGAAATGAATCAGAGGAAACAAAGCTCTATTTCGATAAACATTGTGAAAATATATTATCTTCGTCTTCGTCTGCGTCCTTCCGGAACAGGTAATTTTTTTTCTGGTTGAAAACGGTGTATGCAAAATGTGACGATGATTGGTCGAGTAGTTGACTTTGATTACATTGGAACTTTGATCTTTGATCGGCACGTTAACTGTAGTACGGTCTATGTAGAGCTAGAGCGTGAGCAGATAAGTCGTTGCGGTGAGTAAGTTCAAATAAATATAATTAACAAGATTATTCTTTTATTCCTTTTTGGTGCACACAAAGAGAAATGCAAGCGAGATTACATGTTAAATGCGCTTATGGGCAGAGCAAAGGCACCGCCGGCGGGCGGGCGTAGGAGCTTTAATGCAGTGTCTATGTATGTGAATCGCTTCAAGCTATCTCCCGATGCCGAGTCGCCAGCACGCCACAGCCTTCCACTACTCGCGCAGAATTTCAATTGATTTTTACTCAATTTTCTTTCCAAATGCATTTACGACAACATAAAATAACGATTTTTTTAGCCAGTAAATATACTTATCTACTTATTATAATTTTCAACCGACTTCCAAAAAAAGGAGGTTCTCAATTCGACTGTATTTTTTTAAATGTTTGTTATCTCATAAGTTTTGACTGGGTGAACCGATTTTGATGATTCTTTTTTTATTTGAAAGCTGGTGAATCCATGAAGAAAACGGTTTTAAATCGTTTTTTTTTTTGATAAAAAGAGTTATATTAATTATTTATAGAAAGATTCTACTAATTTTTATAAATGCGAAATTTTATGAGGATGGATGAATGGATGGGGGTGGAAGCACGTATGGATGAAAATTGTCACACATAATTATGGTTTATTAACTGAATTATTATATATAGGATACTTTTTCATGGAAAAATGTTAATTTTACTAACATATTTATATTAGCTGGAACACGCGTCCGCGTTGGACACTGAACATTAAAAACGCAGTAATATAACGTCTGACATTTTTATCGCTTTTTATACGAGTATGTATGACGACAGTAGCGTCGCCACTGTTGTCGAACTTCACGATTTTTTAAATATTTTTAGACGATCTAATATTTTTACAAGATAACAAATATTGAAATCTGTTTAGCTATTTTTGCGTTATTGATAAACAAACAAACAAACATACACATTTTCACAATATAATAAGTAAGTACCTATTAACTAATAGGAATTAGGATTACGTATACATTGTCCACGAACATGAGAGGCAGCAAGTATCAAATGCAAAATTTCCATTAATTATTAATTCGCTGTGTTGAAACAATTATAATGGGCGAACAAAAGATTCATTGTGATAGATAAGGTATTGTGATGAGGTACGTTCTGATACGTATTCATTAGAATTAGATAATTGAAAAGGTTCTGCAAGACGCGGCGCGGCGTGTGGCAACCGACGCTCGAGCGATGCACAATTATCTCATCACGTCACTATTCCGAGACCGATCAAACCATATCAACTTATGTGGGTCATTAATTACTATAAACAGTAATTACTTTAATTATTCTAGACGGTCTTTGAAAGTCGTGTGTTGCCGAACGCCACCGAAGGTCGCCACAGAGATGACTTGAAAATGAGGACCATTCTGCGCCTGTCAAAACTATCAGCTTTATTAGAAATGTAGTTTTGAGAAGTTGCGGAATATTCTCGTATTGTGATTTAGCTTCAATGTTGTTAGTGAGAATGTAATAATGTATTAAATACTTGTGTTAATGTTGTATGTTGAGTAATATGTACGTACATGTTGATTTGTATGAATTTTTTGTGTGTGTGTAATCGTAAACAATTTCGCAATGTAACATAGAGTTTTTAAAATTAATTAAATAACAGTCTTATAACATACGAATTTAATATTTAATATGACACTATAGCCTTATAGCTACAGAGTAAGTTATTGAGAGCCTAGTCTCATAAATTATTATGCAAAGTTTTAAACCGTTCATCGTTTTATCACATCATAAACATAATAACGCTCCTGGTCTTATTGGTTCATTTAAAAAAAATATAAATTCGACGTTTAATTTAATTTGTGTAATTTATTGTATTAAATTGTAGTTTTACATTTGATTTTTCTGTTTAGAAAGAAAAAATTGAAGTGCCTGTGGCTAATTTATACATACATACTTTATTTTGCTTATGACGAGTTTTCAGTGAATGTATGGAGTATCTCTATATATCACTAATTTAGTGTGACAAACGTACAGTGAACCCTCAATAAACGAACATGAATTACAAGTAAAGAAGTTGAAAGAAAAAATATTTAAACCAATCGGCTAAAGAAATTAAAATAAATAAAATAAAGAAAAGTTGAATGAGAAATACTATAGACATATTAAAATGAAAAAAAAATTACATCCATATTAAATAAATAAATATTTCATTAATTTTATTTCAGAGTGGTTCCAAAAATTATTTTAATTATGTAAGACTGCAATAGATTGAGGGCCTCTTTCACCATCTGTTAAGTTAGGCTAACCGCCATTTCACCGGTCACCGGGAATGATGGTGTTGATACACCTTTGTTTGTACGGTAAAAGTTCCAAACTTAAAAAGAAAATAATAAAAAAATTCGCGAATTTTTTTATTATTTTTATTATTATTTTTTTATTATTTATTATTTTTATTATTATTATTTTTATTGCACTCGGTTGCATAATTTAATAAAATATAAAATTATTTTTAAAATTAACTAATCAACACTTTACTTGTAGTTGGTGAAAGAGGCCCTTATTATTTAAGCTTATTTTAAATCCTGGCCGCTACGCGAGTGACGCGAGCATGAGGTGGCATGAGTAGGAGCGCAGGCGCAGGCGTGCGATGCGTGCTGGCTGGTTGCAATGCTAGCTGTCAAAGGCACCCCGTCAGGTGATCTTTGGTTGGGATCCGTGACTCAACAGTTACACTAACGAACCGGTGCCGCGGCGCGTGCTTCATTGTGTCGTATTATCTATCATTATCTCGCTAGCCTACATACAATTATATTATACTATATCGCGTGTAGCAATACGGAACGTAAAACAATAAGCGAACGCTCACCGCGACTTCTTGTATTGAACTAGATTAATTGCCTGTATAATTGCTCAATGTCTATGTCATTGTTGTCTCTATAACAAAAGCGTAAATGGAATGACACGGCAGACACAGTCTCTTAACCTAGGCTGTTTGTCAATATCAGTGAAATAACAGTTTTATGTTGTTTGTTACATATCGGTGAGAAAGGGATATAAGTAGTCCATTTTGCTGTATATATTCTGTCTGGGTTGAAACACAATTTTACAAATGCGTGCCCTTCGAATTTGCTTAAAGCGTTCTACTATCAAGTTTATCGTCAGCTTGTCCGGTCCTACTTAATAAAAATAGTAATAAATAGGATCTTTTTGAGAAATATCTCTTCACTACACCACAGCCTTTGAGAACAGCCTTGTTGCGAGCCCATTAGTCGAGTGTTTAAGATTTTTGCCTTAGTGCTTCCTCGTTTTTGTTTAGCTTGATCAACACCGTTGCCACTTTCTGGCAGAAATCTAAGAATTATTTTATTATTTATTCCTAAGAATATAGAATATTTATATTATAATATATAGAATATTAATTCCTAAGAATTTCTTGTATTCTAACATTTAGTTATGTTGTGTTCCAGCACGAACCTTGCTCGTGCGAACCTGGGGCAACCTATCAGTATAGATGTGGAACGATTTGCACTCCGGGCTGGAAACTTCTTAAAACCCTTAACTTTACACCTAGCACCAAGTATAATTTTACTTTTACCTTAAAAACATCAGTCGCTACTGTGATACCTCTGGGGTAGCTCAGGTTTAAAGATATTTTGACATAGAGCTATACATTATTTGGTAGGGATCTCTATATAGTAAGTGGCCCGACAAGTTTGTAGCAGGTGAGAATAAATCACCAGTAGATTATAGATATGGGTGGTATAGTTATAGTTGCCGGAGCTAAACGTTTACGGAGCCCGTGATTAATTCCATTAAGTTCACCTTACGATATTTATCGATAGTTATTATGTTTCATTAGTGTTGTAAACTATCTGTGCCGTCAAAACGATCCATCAAGGTGTTAAGTAGAATCATCTATATGAATTTCGGCCACGATGTGGAAAATCTATTTATTAAACGTCGATGTGTGGATGGAATCGTTAGCTGATAACACCTGCAGTCGATATCCAATCATAACTTAAGTGTAGACTATATTGATCGCATTCAAACATCAAGTTATCATGTGTTAATTTTGATCCATTAAGTAGTTAATTTAATAAATAACAAAATTACAAAATTATAGATTTTATAGTAACGAGGTTTTCTATATCAAGGAATGTGATGACGAATTTTACGAATGGGAGCTCAAACCCTGCGTTGTTGTGCCGCGTACCCTTTATTCTACGGGCACATTTATTCAGCGGGTCAAATCTTGCGGGTCCAAAGGGTCCGAAGCCTCCTAAATGCCTGACGTGGCTTATGTTTCTAAATATGTGACTGTAGCCTCTTAGCATAAAGTGGATGCCTTTTTTACACTTTATTATTAAACAAGGGATCCATAATCACAAATAGAAATATTATCGCAAATACTCTGAGATCGTGCAATGGTTATTATCCAGAGTATGTTATATCCAGAAAATCGTTGCTTATATCAAACATAAAATTTTCCAAATACAACAATGATCATGTTCCAACTACTCATATAATATGTCTTTCAAGTGATTAAAAATTCGAAAACTGTGACAGTACTTTATTTACAGTTTAAAACTCGTATAGGTGCGATGTGAAATTTAATTGTATAAATTCTTAACATTTTTTTAATAATGCTATTGTCATATTGAGCACATACATATGTGTACAGAGATGCAGATAAGGTTAAAAGTCTTCAGCACATATCTGACGGGGCGGGTCGTCAATTGCCAGCCAGTTGACAGCTGTCGTTTAGTGACCCATGCACGCCAACAGACTTGCATACTGCAACCTGTAACTCATTCCTGCAGTGCGCGTGAGTTGCAAGTTAGTATTGAGTGACTTGGTACTGACGATGTAGCGTCTGGTTACAATCGCATTCCATCTCATTGTGTATGTGTAGAAGAATTTACTACTAGAAAAAATAACACTGCTACTTACTAACTGGAATACCTTTTTATTTATCGTTGTGAAATCTATTGGGAAACGATACCCAGCAGCATAGGTGATGCTGCAGAGTTATGCTGGAGTCTTACAGCGTAAAACCCAACTACTTGTGATTATGATACGACAACCGCGTCCCGCCACGGCTGTCCAGCGCTTCCTTGTCCCTCTCTACTCTCCCTGTTCACGCAAAACTGGCAACACCGCGTGTGAAATATGTTCTCCGTGAAATAATTTGTGCAATGTGCCAGAATATTCGCCTTTTATCTGCTCCTTTACCCACCACTCCCTGTTGGAACCTCGGCTTACCCGAAAGTGAAGGTACGTCGGCACCATCCCTCTCCCCTAACCTCGCTCGCCTCTCTACGTTCGCTCTGAAGGATCGCGCGACTGAAGCACGTCGAAAGGACGTTATATATTAGCGCTAGGTTTCTAGTTACTTGTCCGAGTCATATGCAATTCTATCATGCCGTTCTATGTGTCATTTCTTTTGTGAGTTTAGTACGCTGAAACAACTAACTAGCGAGGTCACGTAGCGTTTCCGCTCCGTCAGATATGTGCTGAAGCCTTTAAGAGGCTGCGAGTGGCGCCGTGACTGAGTGGCGGTGCAGCAGGCGACCGCAAACGCGTGGCACCGAGACGCGGCGCTGCGACATTTGAAAGCATTACAGCGCGAGTTATTGGTCCAGTATTAATCTGGACTTTCAACCGCCATTCGAGTAAACGATGAATCGAAAACGTTAGTCACGATCAGGAGATTAATAATTTGTTTGTGCGATGTCTCCGTGATTATCGAGGCGTAGTGGACGTTGCATTTTCACAACGCAACGTATTACCGGTGTTAAAGAAGGAGGCTAAGTTCGGCATCACGATGTCGCTACTCAACTTTCGACCGAAGCCGTCGATTAAAAATCACTTGCGACAACACCGGATTGATCGATGTAGCCCTTGGCATTTGTGCGATATAATATAACTGTAATTTTTATAAGAAATAGATGACACAGATAGTTAGCGACTTGTTGAATTGACACATGTTTGGATTGATTCAATCGCCAACACGTTCGTCAATCACCCTCATTTTATTTCTATGTGCATATTTATTTGTATTGATACAGGTGTTATTACAAATTTAACTCTAGTATAAATTTCAAACTACATTAGTTTGGTTTTTTAGCATTCTATAGACTTTATATATGCTTTATGTACACCTTTTTTCGGATTTTAATACGTTTTTCACTAGTTAAAAGAGCGAATAGTGAAAAGAGCGCTTTCCCGCCTTTCCTCCTTTTAGGGAGAAGGTTTTTTAATAATTATATTTTTCTGTAAGCTTCTCTCTATTAAATATAGCTAAGAAAATTAATAGATTACAACTATTTAAAAGATTGATTTAAAATTAAATAAATTGTATTCTTTAAAAAGTTGAGAAACATTACAAAGGTTTAATCGATATAATGAAATTGTTACAAGCTCCTTACAAGTTTATAACTCAAGGTTCACGGTCATATCATGCCGGACAGTAGTCAGATAATAAGCACGCTTTTAACTGTTGTAATAGTAAATTGTATTGAGCCATGTTGAATCGATGAAGGATATTTGTACACAAACACTCAACTTACTTACTTAATTACTGAAGCATTTTACGACCGTTTGTACGTGAGGTTTATTTTGTTCTCTAGTCGTGACGACTTATAAAAAAATCACCGTGAAAAGCAGCATAAATGTGTGCAGTGAGTGTGTATGGTATGGTAATCCTAATATGGTCGGCAATGCACTTCAGCACCTATGGTCTTGCTTGTGTTATAGGCGTCACTAGCCAACTACCATCAAGAGGACAGTCAGCCTGTGTCGGAATCTCTATTATATAAACTAACCCTCAACTTTCTATTGAAACCAAACATGTTATATTCACTGTAAGTTGCTAGTGAAATCCTTTCGTCAACGAGGAAATGGGCTGATGGTATTTAATCGATTTTCATAAAATAGCTAAGAACAAGCCCGATTACGTAAACTTTCAAGCAAAAAAAACGCATCAAAATCGGTCCATCCGTTTGGAAGATTCCACAGTAGACATAGAGATAGATATACATTATACATACACATACACAGATATATGCAGTTGCACAGTTACATACATACCGAGTTAAGTTTAAGCCCCCGTTTTTTAAAACAAAGATTTAAATCTTGGGTTAAAAATATATATTACACACTAAATGTCCTTTTTGGATATGTCAAATATTTTCTTTATTCGCTAACTCTAGAGAGTTAAAAGAAATACAGTCACTATAAAAAATTTTAATAAGAGAACTGGTCGACGACCACAAGTGGACAGTCGCGACGCAAAGTGGCTCCGGCGGAAGATCAAAGCAAACACTTGCAAGGCATAGCGCGCACGCGCGTTTCCACAACGTGTAATTATACGGTTAGAGGGTGCGCCCTCACTCTCATCGCCCCATCATCCACATACTAACTAATAAAAAACAACCATCTGTGGAACCCATAATCGGTATAACGCCTGCTGGGTCAGTAATTGACCGCCGACACAGTGTTTTCTAAATTAACTTTTTTTTTTAACAAAACAAACTGGTATAGTATTACTAAATCAGATCAATATCAATATTAATATTAACAATGATCGGAAGGACGTTTCATTTTAAGTATTTCGATGCTCCTTTAAAACTATCCTTTGTTGAAGGGATTAGAAGTAATTTGTAATTAGAAAAACCACAGTCGATAGCTGGTGCCCGCGATTTCGTATGCGCTGTAGTTTTTTGAAAATCTCACATCACAAAAAGTATCACATAATGTTATATTATGTGCCTAATAATAATTTTCGGCCCGTTTGGCCACCCACGAGACACAACAGCACATGTGCTGTTGAGTTTCGGTGAGTTAGTAAGTGATGCCAGCTGTCATAATTACAATTAAATTCTTTCAGCTGACCATTTCCGTGCATGTTTATGGAATTAGAGATTGATAATACAAACCTGTCTAACCTAACTTATTCGTCTATAACTACTGTCTTCGATTCTTCCGAATTCATTATCATCATCATGTCAGCCGCAAGACATTCACTGCTGAACATAGGCCTCCCCCCAAAATTACTACATCGTCTATAATTACCTATCTTCCAAATTTAAGAGTAAAACAGAGAGAATATTATCTAAATAAAATTTAAATAAATAAATAAATGACAGCATAAAATGAGCAACCGTTATTAACAAGAGAGTTTCAATAGTATATTATTTAAATAAATCATCATAAACAAACAAACGGGGATATATTTTATTTCCAATTTTTCAATCCAAAAAGATCAATAACAATTTGCTTATTGGGATTGTGTATAATTTTAATTTTTTTTTAAATCGTAACCTACCCATAATTATACAGTAAAATGGATAAATTTAGAAGTTCAGATTAAGAATTAGTAAACAAAAAAGAATGTTCTGCCCCTGTATCGTGTTATTAATAATATTAATGGCGTAATTTAAATCAATTTCCTCCGCACGGTTTAACCCCTTTAGTCGAGGCGTTACAAGCATTATATTTTATAATAGTGTGTAATCGGCTAGACGATCTGTTGCTCTCTCACAACACACCTGTGATTTTCATATGATTCTTATTTTATTATAAATATTAACCACGTTACGAACCGTGTCAATTAGGGAACAGTTTCTTTTAATATGTTCGTTATTTAGTAGAAGGATTGTGATGCGGTTTTCACACCTATTTTCAAAATTTTTCACGGAATTTTACATGTATAATAAAACCTAATTAAATTTTATGCTGGGCGAAGTTAGTAGCGGATCGCTATTAATAGATTTAAAGTAAAAACAAATGCATTTAATTGACTGCATTAAAATTGAACCTTGGACACCCAGAAACTAGTCTTTGTAAACTGTTTTTGTCTTGTTTTTGTCTTGTCAGTCTTTGTCCATCTGAATATTTCATTGGAACTAAATGACAGCGCTAACATAGGTCAATTATAATAATAGCATTATTTAGTCAATAGTGGTTATGTCTACTGTAGATCATACCGAACCCAGCGAAACCTATATTATACAGTCATAGATTTTGTAAAAGTTTTCTTTCGTGGTCACCAAAATATGGGATCCGAAGAGAGATTTTTTTACCAGACGAAAAGTACCTATATTGTATAAGTTGTTATACAAGAGAAAATAAATCGCGATTGTGTTGCCTATTAAAATGTGTTCATGGATATCTTTAATTAAAAAAAAAAAACTAGCTGCTATAATAATGTGCTTCTGAGTACGCCAGAAATTTTAAATAATAATAATAATAACCGTAGTCCACCTAGGTGAACTAGGCAGGTGGACCACGGTAACTCACGAATAATAATGCATTTATTTGCTCCACACAATCACAACACCACAGAATATACAGACAATGTTAACTTAATTTTATTGCTATATACACAAGTAATGGTCGTAACTGTATGAGAGCCTGGTGCCCGATGATGATTAAAATATAGCTTTGATAAGTTGCCTGTGAAAATTCGTTCATGAATTAGTATTGCAAAGCTTTTTGTTTGTATCTGATGAGCGCTTTAAAAGGTTCTCGGATAAATTGAGAAATTTGTTGGCTAAGATCCAACAAATTTCTCAATAATTTCAATTTTTATTTCTACAGTTATGGCTATTTCAAAGAAACTTTCTGCTAATTTATATAATTCTTGCTAACTCAATGAAAAAAAAAAACTATTGCCTACTTATTGTTTGTCTCACCCAAAATTGGACATGGACATAACTAGTATTTTTCTCATTTTTTTTTCTAAACTAACATTCTTTCTCATATTGGTCGTTGTTTTTGTTTGAAGTAAACATTCCCATGGCTGTCAAGTTATTGAGTACAATAATTATAAAGTAATTTAAATCAGGTGGTGCAAGCAAACATTGTAGTGCCCAATGTACAATGAAAATGAAACACGTGTTTTAAGTAACAATTGTAAAAGCTGGCCTTTGCTCTATTGTTCCGGCCTGGGCGGTATGTGGTAACAGGCAAGCACCGCGTGGCCAACAGCAATGTGCGGCTGACTTGCAGGTGCCGACAAAATCCTTGTTACAAATGAAAGGCGAACATTTTTACGGTCATTTGTCATTGTTTTATATTATTGTAGTCAATTTAAAAAAAAGTACAAAGAAAACTGTTAGTCTGACTGAACATCTTAGATATGTTTTGACGTAAATACACATAACGTAGGAGGTATCTTTAATAATAACAACATATATTTAATATTTTATTTTATGTAATGATTTTAATGATAACTTATAATTTATAACACTTCAATATTGTGTACAATATTTGGGTTGAATGAGGAAAATAATAAAAATATGTAGGTGAGGAATACACTACCTATTTTCATTGTTAAGAAATTTTATTAGCCCGTTTTTAAATACTGCCTTATTAGAGAGAAATAATCTCAAGATGCATATATTATTAGCTGGTGCCCGCGACTTCGTCCGCATTTTACGTAATACTAGCTGCTGTCAGCGAATTCGCCCGCTTAAGTTTGTAAATTATATACTAAAACCTTCCTCGAGAACCACTCTATCCATTGGTGAAAACAGCATTAAAATCGGTGCAGTAGTTTTTGAGTTTATAGCGAACAGACAGACAGACAGACGCAGCGGAGGAATTTGTTTTATAATATTATTATGTAAGGATATTATAAAACAAATTTCTGTGTCTTATTCTGATATATAAGCTATATTATTGTAAAGTTTCATTGAAATCCATTCAGTAGTTTTTACGTGAAATAGTAACAAATATCCATCCATACAAACTTTCGCATTTATAATTATTTTATTTAGTAAGGACTAGTAAGGATTAGTGAGGATTGTAGTTTCTGTGCATTCTGAAAACTGTAGAACTTATTAGCATAATTAGCAATTTGAGTTCTAAAGATTTTACGAGACATTGGGTTGAAGAAAGTTGCATAGTTGCATAGTAGTTGATCATACGATGTAACAAGTGACGTAGTGGCCACGAAGCCTACGTTGGTGGGCAATGGTCGGAGTGACATGCATCAACGGATTGTTTGGACGGACTATTTATAACGTGGAGTCGGCAGACACAGATTTCAGACGATCGAATCTACTCCTTTGTCATTGGAGCAACCTGTTCGGTCGGGGCGAACTCACGCCGAGCACAATGTAATATAACGGGCCACCTGATTAACCGCCATTCCATCCGTGAGCTATGCAGATATCGCCCGCTCCACAGCCCGTAACTTGATCCTATTAATTTCAAATGATAGATAGCTTCTATTGCCTTATTACGATATGCAGATAACGACATCAAGGTCGCTGAACCTTCTATACTTAGGAGGAAGTAGTGGCAGTAACAATGTGTGACCTATGGGACACGATACGACATTGTGATCAATTCTTTTTATTATTTAGCTACTGACATCTATCTATACATATGAAAATATATATTTTTTCAAAAAAACACTCTAGATACACCTTATATTACACTAACTGGTGCCCGCGACTTCATCCGCGTTTTCCATAAACTGCCTTCTTCGAAACGACTAACCCTATTTGAATGCGGTTTCCACTGATAAATTGATGATTACCTAGATTATACCTGTAGTATGATGATCTTTAAATATTTTTCAAAAATCATTGTATCTTTAATAGTTTAAAATCTAGACCAGAGCTATGAGGTCAGCCTAAAAAATTGAACGATTAAATACCATTGTATAGAATAGACGGAGAGGTTTATGGTTCGCCGACCGAAACACGATATTATTGATTTTTGACGTTGCGTCTCGTCGCTTAATGAATGCGGAGCACATTTCATGATTTCTCACGATACGTTTGGGAACGAGGTTTTTTTCGTTTCATTTCTCTCAGCAAACAATAGATCACCGAGCGCAGCGCAGATGGAGGGTTCAAAGTACGTCGCAGGCGCAACTTTGACGAATGTACTTATAGTGATGACTCCGTGGATTGGCTGTGTTATGTTGTTACTAAAATATTATGCTAAAATATTATTTGTAAATGGATGTAGATACTGGACAATAGTAAATGATCTGGAAGGAATTTTCGAAATACATTATTAACATAAAATATAGCTCTCTCATGAACAGGTAAATTAAAAAAATGAGCCTGTAAATGTACCTATGAGTAATATTTTCTTTGTGCGTATTATATAAAATGTATTATAAACGATTTCAAATATACTTACCAGATATTACCAAAAAATATTTGATCCTTTAGCTATCGAGTGGTATAATTAAATGTTGGATGTTTACATCATTTATGATAGATATGCTACAGCTACTATATCATCAGTTTTTTGAAAACTGTAAAAAATATATATAGTTTCTACTGCCACTTGCTTTGATAAGATTGTATGGAGTGAAATATATTTTTCTTTTATAATTTTTAGTATTAATAAATTAAACAATCTTCATGTGTACAACTCACACAAATTAAAAAAAAAAAGAGAGGAAGTGTGGGCCAATTCTCTTTAGCGGCACTATAGCTTGGGATCGTTCCCGGGCGCTCCCAGTTCCGTAGACAGAAACAACTTGTCATTGAACCAGTTTTAGCGTAACCTGTTAAATCACTTCCTGAATTACTTATGCAAAATATTGAACGTCTCGGCACCTTGCATTCATTACGAAGCTGCATTTGAATTATAACAGTACGCGGGCACTGCTTTTTCGAAGACGTTTTGCATATCAAAGTTTTAATGCAAATATGCAAAAAATTATTTATAAAGGTTGTAACTAAAATATGGGCATAAATTTGAACATATTAAATTTAAAAAAAAATATCTCACGAATCTCACATTTTTTTGGTCGTTAAATATAATGGCATTAAATATTTTTTTTTACTATAATAAAAAAGGTCTAAACACAGATGTACAGTACAGTTACAAATCTAATTGTATTTTATGTACACATTGTAATAATTATACCAGACATATCCAATTGTATTCAGTGAAATTTGGAACGGAAACACCGCTACCTGTTTCGTGGGAATTAAAGAGCGGATACGCAAAAAGCGCTGAGCTTTTTACTCCAATACTTTGAAGAATATTGAGGATTAAGACAACCTGCTTATAAGACATTTTGACTATTAAACGTGTCGTATTACTATTTGGGATCCACAATTTGTACACTTCACAAAATTAGATAATTTTGTCTAACATTTTTCTACGCAGTATTTGCATAGAAAAATAAAAATTAAATTAAATTATTAATAGATAATCTACACTTTGAATAAACATTTTTAAAATTTAATTAAGAAAAATGGGTCAGGACCAACAGTTTGCCCAAATCAGGGAGGATTTGATTTTCCTCTTGATTTTGTTAAAAAATAAAATGAAAATATTGAATTATTAGTATACTGTTACTTCGGTGGTATTTCTATGACATGTTAACCTTGACCTGATGCTGCAGCATCAACTAGGCTGCGGGACACCCAACTTTCAGCAACTTAGTGTTTGGTTGGGCTCAATAGATAGTCGGGGGTTGTTTATATTTTTTTATTATAATGTTTACCTATTTATTTTTATTGACTTGTTTATTTTGTTATTATTTTTTTCTATATAATGTACTATATAATACTATGTAATTACTAAGTAGGACTGTGACTTACTAATATGTTATGATGTTTTGGTGTCTTCATTACTATTTGATAGACACAAGACGTTGTAGGTGCAAATGTGTTTTAATCGTAATTAATGCCGCACCCTTTGCATTTCGCGACAACAATAGGTAGTCTGGCATTGATTTAGAATTATTATGCCTCGTGGCGGTGGAAGTGAGTCGCTCGCAGTGGCTGGCTGGTTGCGCCACCGAACGAGATGTCGCCGGGCCACCGCACTGCGTAGCTCTGACTCATTGCTGTGGATTCCTGTATTGTATAGTACCACCATACCACCACTTACTTACTAAGACTTGTACTATCACCGTAACGTTATGCCCAAACGATCAGCCAACGCATTGTCTTTGAACTCTGTTCGACAATAAATGCCAGCGTTGATTTAGAATCTTTAATCATGTCGACTTAGCATTACTTACCGACTTAATGTTGTTGAAATTGTTGTGAATAATAAACGCATAAATTTGAGCCCTGTTTCTGCAATTTCAATGAAAATTAACACTGGTTATATTAGTTAATATATTGCTAAACCGCTATGAGAAAGTATAAAATTAATAATAAAAACACTTGCCATTCTGTAAGGGCTATTCGTCGATCACTTTCATAGTCTTTGCCTTTGAACTAATAAATTAATGAAAAAATAATTTTATAAAATATTATTTTAATTTTAATAAAAATTTTATGTAACAAAATAAACTAATTTTATAAAAAATCATCTAGTATTTAATTAAAGTAATAATATTTTACTGAGTAACAAAAGCAGAACGCAATTTCTATATTTTCTATATAAATTTAGAAACAATTTCTATATTTTCTAAATAAACGCAGGATTGCTTGGTTATTTAAAATTAATTAAAAAAAATTAATTCATTTATTAAAAAAAATATTCAGATTTTTTTTGTTTTGTTTTGTAAACATGCCAGGAGTTAACAAATACTATAAACACACATTTTCGAAAGGCGCTTTTTTATTCATGTACATTTTCGAATTTTCAAAATTTCTCAATATTTTTCTGGTGTAGTTTATTGCTCTACTTAAAATTCTTCAGATACAGAAGACCACCGTGAAATAACACCATGTATGCTGGTGCGAGTAAGGAATGTCACAGCCAATTTCCCTATCCCTACTATGGATAAGTAGATCTTACTATTGACGGCAGCGCACTTGCAGAATCTATTGCTTGTGTTATACTTATGTTGTGTTATTACTTGTGTTATCTACTTTAATACAAGATATTTACTTTAATTTTTATAAGTTAAGTTCTAGCGTATTAAAATAAACAATTTTATAGTAGCTTTAAAATTGCCCTACAGACGAGTAAAAGTATTGCACTTTTACTTGGTCAAGCTTGTTCTTGGTCAAGCTACTTGGTCTTATTATGTATGAATAATCTTTGGGGGATAACTATACCAACTGGTAGTTATTTAAAATAATATTTTGGGGCTGATTGGGTTTGGGGCAATCAGGACCATCTCTTCGTTGATGGACGACCCCAAGTTCTAAGCACCAGTATGAATGATCCTTTATAAACCGCTTTCTCCACACCTTACAAATTACGCGCGTTTGTATACGTATTGTTATAACATGTTAAAGTGTATGTTTGAGAATATCACCACATTTCTATCATAAGGTTATTAAATAACACATTAAGAAACCATAATATTTTAAGATATTTTTTGAGAGTTGCATTATAGATAAAATCAGGTGTTATCGAATTACAAAATTATTAAAAATCAAATGTTAAAAAAAAAATATTTTTTTGTAGTGGAAGACCATCGTGAAATAACAGTTATGTTTCGATGCCAGGGCCTAATACTATTTTGTATCTTGCATGCTCTTGGCATTGCTTGTATTCTTCAAGCGAATACATTAAATAAAATCGATCCAACGGTATATCCGATGGTGTGTACTTTCAAGAGGTCAATATAATATTTGAGGAATAAACAACATTTTTTCTGAATATGAACAATTTTCACATTATTTTTTCATTAAGGAAGTCAAGTGAATGTGTATATATGTACATCATAATTATATAACTGTATTATATTAAGGTTAATTTGCTTTAACGCTAGGTATAGAAAATATTACGAAGAATTCTGCACATCCGACAACACAACCTTTATTGAACCCAAGGAATCCGGTAAAGGAAGCAAATCCTGATACTCCACTGTAGGCTTATTAGTCTGTAAAAACCTCTTGAATATAATGTGATCATGTGATCTGAATTACTTTCCAACAGAGTCATTGGAGCTTAATATTGATACCCTCTGAAAATGTAGCCGTATTACAAAATCAAAACACCTGGCAACACAAAGTCTAAACATTATAATAGTATATCGATGTTGACAGTAATGTACTAGTCATGTAATGTCTTGTTACAATAATGACGCACTCTGAGACAATTATAGCATTAAATTTTGCAAAACGTTTATTGATACAATGTCCGATTAATAACAACATTATTTATGTCGTAATTAATAGTCAAATATCTGAGCTTTGAATGTAAGGTACAACGAGATATGGAGCTCGGGCGGTGAACATCCATAAGTCACCGGGGACCTCCGCTTCAAGTAATTGTCGTCGTTCCGATGTATGCAGGCAAGGTTTGCCGCAATATTCCGTTACTATAAAACTTATCTACGCAAGTATCGAGACCAACGAACCGATTAGAATGGACAAAACTATTATAAACGGTGACGTGTACATATGTGGATGTATTCACAAATAATATATGTTACTTTCAATTGAGATTCATCAGCAGGCCACCACGCATCGTGGCGTCGCGCTGCCCACACTTGGTTCTGTAAATGTCGTATTGCGGCTGTATTCTGTGACTATCATTTGTCATTATCAAATTGTTTGCAGGTCTATGCGCCTTATTAGGTCCGTGACATGGCTCCACTCAATAAAAATAATTTATGCATATCAAAGTAAGTGACCGTAAGTGGGCCGGCGCTTGCTGCGGCCCCGCAGGTACATATCTACGAGTAGGTATACTCGTAGGTACACCGCACCGATTTTATTGCGATCTTGATTAATATTTATGATTCAATTCTTTGTCCAGCTCGTGAAATACACATGGCTCGTGCTGACCGTAAAAGCGATAAATCGCTTTAGGCAAACTCTTAAGTATTAGTACAATTCGCGACGCATCTCTCCACTTAATGTAGGTATTCGAGGATCGTTAAAATCAACATGAATCACATTTGAATGTTACGGACGATAAATAATAAGTGTTAAACGCAGTTTTAGTAAAGCGTATACCTTACAAGGGAGACAAGGAAAAAGCTAATTTATTAGCTGTTAACGCGATTTGACATGACTTCCCACATAATCCCATTATTCTTAGCTATTCTGTTAATTGGCATAATTAAAAGGTTTACATTTACGGTAATCATAAAATTAATCCGATAAAATAGAAGTGTTAGAACAAGTATTGTAAGAAATGGCTATAAGCCATTATTTGTGATAAGTTTTCTTTTTATAGGTTTATAGCTGCTTCCCGGCTTACACCTGTGAGTCCTTTTTGACTTCTTGTTACATTATAAATAATAAATAACATAAAGTAAATAACGTTTATTCTTTTACCAAAATATTAAAAAGTAATTACTAATAATGAAGTTAACATTGTTGTCATAATACTAGCTGGTGCCTGCTACTTCGTTCGCGTTGAAAAAGAAATAAAGTAGCATATCCTGTGTCCCATACGTCTAAATGTTTATCTACCAAGTTTCATGAAAATCAGTTAATACGTTTAAGAAAGAGTTATGGAGGAAAGTACATTACATGCAATACCTACACTTACAGATTTATTATGGTGAGTACCGATAGTGTTTATTTAAGTTTGGTAAGGACCCGCCTCGGGTAAATGCTTTCTCCCATTCTTGCCATTTATCTTTGCTTGGCTATATAGTTTTCGCCAATGTTTTGAAACATTTGATGTCATCTGACCATCGCGCTTTACGCCTGTCTGGTCCTTTTTGTTACATTGGTGAAGTAATATGCCGTAATGAAACTTGCAAGTTTCAGAAAATAAATTAAAATAAACATCAATCTTAGGAGATGTGTGAAATTCAATTTCTCGGAGTAGGCTAGAGCGTTGACAAATTTGTTGTTGGTTGTTGGTAACATGTTGTGTTTATCAAAATTAAACATAATAAACGAATCCATTGTACTTAAATCAAATTTCAAATCTTGTGATTGCGCCCACCCACAACGCACCGTCGATGTGGATGCTCACTTACTTTCTACAATAATAATTATATGGGACATTTATTTCTATTAAAGAGTAATCCGACGAGCACGAGCAGCGGTGACAATTGTCAATCACACGCGGACTTAAAACAAACAAATAAGTAATATTGTTTAAACTAAATACTTATGCAAATACCATGCGCATGTTACCATTAGAAAGCTGAGATAAAAGAGTAAGCTTTATGATATCGTGATGGACAGGTGATAGGCGGTGTTTGGTAAGGCTGTGGGGGGAGGGGCTGTAAAGTTGTGGACGGTAGCCGGCGCGTCGACCGTCACAAGCAAACGCTCCCGTTCGCCGGATAAGATCTCGGCGCGAGTACCGCATTACGACGGCGCGCCGCCGACTGTCATCGGCGGTCTATTGTGACGGTCGTGATCTGTGCCAAAAAGAAAAGTACCTAATCAACCGGTTACATTTCACTGACTTGACTACATTAATAAGTGGAACTATTATTGTACTAATCTCCTCCGTACGCCGTACACACATGTCTTGTTTCGTTACTACAATTATTTGTTGAGCCCTTCTTGTTTTGAGGTATTATTAATTTGTTATGATTGAAAGTTGTAAAATATATATAGACGAATAAACAAGTGATTGATAAGGTTCTTATAGAGGTTATATGTAGGTATGAAAAATAATAAGATCTATTTGATATTTGTATTGGTTGATATCTGTATTTTAAATATCCGGCACCAAATCCACAGATTTAACAAGACTTAAATTATTATTAAAATTAATTCTTCGAAAAGTAGAAAACACTTCTTGTGCCGTGAATTATATTTAAACGATAACTAACATAAACTAAGCACTATCTTTAATCAAAGTTGATAAGAAAGTAGAAAAATGATAACTACTTAGATATTAATTATGAATTGAAATGATGAAACGATTGAGCTGACGGTGACGAAAGTAGCGTTTAGTGGTTCACTTCGTGATCTACGATGAAAGTAGTGCCTTATCTTTTCGCCTACTTTGTGGCTGCTATACTTATTTCGGAATTTTAATTTGAAAGATTTGCAACCGCTAGGCAATCGCAAGGCAAGTATAACCTTAGCTGTTAAACAAACGGTCGCGGGTTCGAATCCCATTAGGGGCAAATGTTTTTGTGTTAACTTAACATTTACCTTTGTACCTGTGAGTCATGATGTTTTGTATTTATAATGTGCATGTATTTACGAAAAAAATAGAAAAACAGTAGCACTCCGGAGTGCCGACAGAAGTAAAAACTTAACAATTAACGTAAAGTGTCCGTTACGGTAACAGTGTCGCGAGATCAATGGTTTATAACCATCTTAAAAAATGCCCGTAATCGATGTAGGATATATCATAGACATAGATATATATCAACTGTTTGGTATCTTACGGTGGAACTGGATGGTTCTCTGAGAAATGTGTGACGGTATCTGACTGCACTGTCTGCTGGTCTGCTGGGGTCTCTTGAACAGGAGAGTATCGCCCGTCGTGATGTCCCCGAGATGGCTGTCGACGCTGTCGTGCTTCCACTTAGAGTATGCCAAGGTAACGACAGGTCCTTGGCGTAAAACGTCTTTACAGACATGTTTATTAATTGATTGGATTGGCTGGAAATTGATGTGTTCTACATATAAGTGTACACCCTAGGTGTTTTGAAAATATTTATGAACTAATAAGCTATAAAGAAAGGAAAGGCTTCGGTCTTAGATCCAATAGAGGAAGTAACATGCAGACAGTAGCACGTTGGGTGCAGTATTAACACTGAAACCTACCTATAAGATCGTTGACTGAGACAAGATTATTGCTGATCACAAGATACGTTTGCAGTTTAATTCTTTATCTTTATTGCCTTTCTATGTTTGCTTTCTATTTCTGCATTCATTTAGGATCGAGTATTTGTGCACGTGATCACAAGATCGAATCTGTTATTGTGGTCTTAGTATACATATATGTAAAATATTTAACAAACTTGTATTTTTTGTTTATTAGGTACTCACATTTTTTATTTTACGTTCTTAATGTAAATTGTATTTCATGTTTTATTTCTTTGTAAAAAAACCCATGTGTATGTTATAAAATATGTAGTGCGAAAAGTTATCGTAGGATGTACGGAACCAATATAATTAATGTAAGCACTACGAACTATGCATACTCATGTTTCCAAAGCTCCATCACGTACTATAATAATATATTGACCCAAATATTTTCTCGTACGTCGATAAAACATATAAAAAACGAAAAGGGTTAAAGATTGTGTCAGAGGGTTTGTCGCGCACGGGCCACAAATTTACATTCCTCACGATTTCAGGTCGGGTCGAGCCCGAGTTCAATGCGTCAGTTGCCTTTATTAAAACAAAAAATACTTCAAGTATTCGTAAACGATATCGTTTTAGATTAGTTACGTAAAATTGTATTGGTAATTGTAAGTAGAGAATGTCATAGCTGGACACGAGTTCGGAGTCAAGAAGGGTCGTCCCATTGCTCGTAATCAGATGAGGGCACGAGTTGAACAAATAGCTCGGAGTAATAGTGGAGTGCAATGGAGGGTAGCGGAGTGCGGGCGCGGAAGCTAGAGTCAAAAGGTCGCTCGCGTTCGCAGACCGCGGCCGCCAACATTACTACTACTATTAGGTACTACACACTACTACAGTTAGTACCGTATTTTTAACATGTCAGTAACAAAAAAACTTTTTTTTTATTAAAACCTTCCAATTTTGTTTTCTATTTTTAAATTTTCTGATTAATCCTAGTATTGAAAAATATTTCAAAAAATTGTGTTAGGCTGTGTAAGGGCTGTATGGTGGACACGGCCGTGTCTTTCATGAATATGACTGTGTACGTTACGAGTAACCAAATTTGAATATACCATATATACCAAAAAATCCATTAATCCTTTAGCTTGGATAGATATGTAGGCTACAATCATCAGTTTTCTAAATTACGTCCCACTATGGAAGCAAATTTACGTCAATTATTATTTAAAATTAATAATAATTGACTTAATTTCGTTATTATTATTAAGAATAATATTTGAAAAAAGTTTAGCGCTAAAAAAATTATAAAGAAAAAACTATGCTCCAGGTGAGGCTCGAACTCACAACCCCGGCATCGCTCACGACTACTGTCTTATAAGTACCGTGCGCTAACCAATTGCGCCACTGGAGCGCCAAGCGGCCTTACGAAATTAAGGTACACTTTACAACTATTTTTTCCTAAACTACTTAGATGTTTCATTATCGTTTAACCTAACCACATATTTACAACATTGATAAATTCTTAACTAGTTTGCAATGGTTTTAAGTTTTGTTGTGTTATTAATATATTTTTGATAAAGATAAGTTATTAGGTAGGTGCCACTATTGGTTTCATTATAAGATTATGTATAGTTTTAACACATGCAGTAGGTAAAGATAATATGTGAATAAATTAAAGTCGTATATATAGTAGTGTGACGATAAAATTTTGAACAGGTTGCAATATTCTACTGTGCTCTGTATGTATTTTACGAGTTTTTATTTGTCAAATTGTAAATATGGGATGTATAAAGCTTTGTTTTATTATTAGAGCAAATGATTACGATTATTTCGATTTATTATAGGCATTACTTCTCTTAAATTACTTTTCAAATTTAGTATGATGAGTAACGAATTATATACATTAGAACGAGAACAAATTTAATTAAACACTTGAAAATGACTTACTTAAATAATTTATTTGCATTAATATGAAATTAACAAATACCTCGTGAATTAACTGTAAATTTATATATGTATACATATAGTTTATTTTATGTAAGGATATGTATTTGTATCTTCAAATAAAAGACTGTATTTGTGTTTAATTAATAATGCTTGGTGATCATAATTACGAATTAATTGCAAAGTGACCGAGCAGCCAAATCGATCGACCAATACAATTGCCCTTAATGAAAGTAATTAAAATGACGCGATCAAGTGATAAGGTTTATATCGATAGTGGACCGACACGCTGTGCAACCACAATGTGCACCTAAATCAACTAACTCGTATACTAATCTAATTAGAATATAAATATCCTTTAACTAAGCGAATGTACTACGCTCCTTTACTTATTTATTTGCTTGTAATATAGTATAGGTACTTATCGCTTTATAGCAATTAAGTTTATTTGCAACATATTTTATTCTGAAATACCAAAAAACTTGGGAATAAAAAATCGATTTCGATAAGGTTTTCGCTATGAACAATTATTTTAATACACAAACACACTACATCCATTTCCCCTCTATGTGGCAGCCATTTTTTTACTGAGAATACTCTATGTATGTTTAAAAAAATCATATCTCTCAAAATTTTGGACTTACTTACTAGGCTATTTTTGTAACTTAAAAAAAATTAAAATCTAAAAAAATTGCACCAATAAATGTAAATTATATCTACTGCGAAAACTTTTTATAGCTTTTTAATAGACGGTTTATGTGCCCATAATATCGCTTATAGTCCATGATTTGATAGGTACACTGTATAATTTGCATCCATGGAAAGCCGGGAGCGGGTCGCTAGTTTTAATTAAACTATGTATTATTTATAGTAACTAGATTGGGAACAGAAAACAAAGATTATGAAGAATGAAACAAAAATAATTGAAATTATAATAGAACTGAAAAAAAATAATATACATACATAGGTAATTACTTCAATCAAATTTCACAAATTTCACAAACCTCTTGGCAGCCTTGAACACCTGCGAGCAAGCCTTTAATTTTTTTGCTCAAAATTTTAATTTCTCAACGCCGAGGGACTTTGGAATCTGCAGATCAGCTGATTTCAGGTAAAGATTCACATTGAATGAATTGGCCCGAACATTTTTTTTTATTACACATATATATAGGTATACTTTTTTTTAGTTCGCATGGGAAAGTGTAAGTGTGAGCAAGTGTTTGTACTGTTCGAAATTATTCGTCGCATATACAAATAAGATAGACTCAAGAGTAAATATTCCTTGAAAATTGTGCCCACCTTTATTTGCTTTTATTATTCTGTTTATTATTGTCTAGATCAAGGTTACTTCTGCTTTCGTATCTTTCTTATGGACATTTCTAATCAAGAACAAATTTATTGATAAAAAGGTTATATAAAGCTAATAATACGACTTGCTGGTGTTTGTACAAGATAGATATTCGAAGGTAATATCGGACAGAGTTAAATAAATAACTAGTTTAAACATTGTGAGTTTGTGGAATATCTATCACATACAAATACGTATCTATTATATCTGGATAATTCAAGGTCAGTTGACCTACTTGTGCGAACATTCAAGATCGTGGATCTTGAATATTCGATTACTATGGATTCGAAAATTAAGTTTTACATTAAAAAACTGCAAAAAAACGGTTTTTATTATAACAGCAGCTTGCTAAATCTTTTTTTCAGTTAATCTAGGCACGCAAATCACAACATATTTTCCCCTCTGAACTGGTTCAAATAGTAACACTGATAACTTTTAATATCATGTCAGTGAAAAGCAAATATCCTGTATCCGGCCCAGAGTGGCAAATCATATCTAATTCTATACGACAAATGTGCCAAATAGCAGTTCACCAAGGTTATTCGCACACACAGCACGCGACACCGCATCGGAGTCATCGGTGAAACGCACCATCCCATGATATCTTATCTTATCCCACTATTTAATTTTCATAACTCCGCCGATGTTTATTCTTTATTCAATAGCTATTTAATTTTATTTATTGAATATTTCTAAACATTAGTAATAACATTTTATAATAATATTTATTAATTTTATTACATTAGTAAGCATTGACCAAAAGTGACTTGATAGTAAAAATTTACATACCAAATTACACAATTATTTTCCCAAAAAATCTATAGTTTCTTCTTAATGGTAGAAAATTTTAAACTGATGGCCTGAACAATAACTGTTAGCTGATTATATAGCGCGGGATATCTATGTTATACAAGCAAGTATGGTCGGTAAAAAATATGTCTCAATATTGTCTCAGTGCGCACACTCATACACACAAAACAGTATAGGTAGTTGAATTGAACGAGACAATAAAGAAGGTTTGGGTTCGGCTAACTAACATAAAAGCATTCCACGTCGACCGATGAATGAATCGGAGCATCATACTCAAACGAGCATGATGGTCGTTTTGTTTGTTTGTGTGTTATGCTATAATGAAAAGCTTGCCTCAGATGCGCACCTGTTTAGGCGCCGAGGCCGTGGGACTATTCGCAGGTAACCACTTCGCAGGCAAACACTGGCCGAATTTAATAAAAATGCATACACAATAATAGTAAGAATATGTACAATTAATTCCATTAAATAAAATATTATAGAGTTCAAGGGAGTAGAAAATAAAAATATATTCATTTCTAAATAATTGCCGGTATAAATTTTATTTTAACAAAATAAATAGTGATAAGAACTCAAGTTGATGCTTGCTTTACTTTTGTCAAGTTGAATGTCAGCCTGCTTTCCGATATTTATATAAAAATATTAAGTAGATCATTATTGCATTTCGTAAATTCAATGTAATTAAAAAGGGGTGGTATTTAAACGCATATCAAAAAAAAAGTACTTTTTGTATGCAAAAATAATCCGAATTCACCTCAAAATATTAGTAAATACACTACAATTTATATTCGTGGCGTACCGCTATTTATCTTAATGTATAGCTTTTTTATTAATGCACAGCTAATAATGACTAACGCACATTATACCTATTAACGCTTTTTTTTTCTAAATATAACTTCTATTTTTATATAACATACAGCAATTTACCTCAATAAAACAGCATTTTATTTGACATTTTTTTCTTCTTATTATAAGTTACAGACAAACACAAACGTCCGTTTTACCGTTTTATAAAACCGTAATCAATGCTTTATAGAACATTATAATTAGTTTAGAATTAATATTAAACTAATTAAACTCCTACTCTGATGTATGTATTTAATGTCCAAATAATAATATACACCTTTTGCCTAAAATTTTTACCCGGGTGTGCTCACTTCGCTCACATTTCATATACATTCCTAGAACCTAACCTAACTCTTTTTTCTAATAAAAATAAGTATTTTCTAGTATAAAGTAATTGTTATACAACCCTTTAAACTCACGGTCAGCCAACTCGACAGTCCATAATCTAAATTTTAGCCTTCTTTTCGATTATTATAATTTTTATTATGAGAATATTTTCACAGGTGACATGAAATATTACAAATAATAGCTATATATTCGTAGTGCCCTACCACTTTTCGCAGTAATTTGGGCAGCCCGTCTGGCTGCAGTAACCACCACCTTACAGAATACCACCGTGAAATAACAGCATTATGTGCTGTTGTGTTTCGGTGAGTGAGTAATTATGCCAGAGCCCATTACCCCATCCCTCCCTTATCCCTTATCCTTAATCCTTGTATGGTCGGCAGCGGTGCTTATTAGTATATATGCTTCTCGGATAGTTATTTTGCTATGAGAATGAGTATTATCTATGCACGCTGTGATTAATTTGTGTACGCTGTGCAGTCAGTATTTCTGATGAGATTGTATTATTTTTGTACCTATAGGAATTTATTTGTTTCGCATTAGAGGAAAAAAGTAATGTAGTGTTGATGTATATTTTCGAATTGTCTGCAGTACTAGTTTTGTTAAACATTTAGTTTATTGTAGCGAAATAACTTATTTGATGTGCAAAGGTATATAAATGATGAAAATAAATTGATAGGTGATTATTTTATTTGATGTGCAATTAATAATATCCCATTAAAAAGAAAAATAATTTCATATGCTGTCTAAATTTTTCGCAAAACCCATATTATCTCTTTGGCAAGTGTCGACGCTGTAGTCAGGATTAAAGATTAACAAACGACCGTGGCTGTAACGGATTTATTGGTCGCTTTGATTACCAACGAAACACGCGAATCCGTTCACTTTATTCACGACTTTACCCTTATCATTAAAAAGTTTCAAATTGATAATTATATTTTAGTTACTTTTTACGTTAAGTTCGAACGACAAGCTGACGGTTCACTTGATGGTAGTGGCTACCATCGCCTATCACACAAGCAACTCTAGGTGTGCAAGTATGCTACCAACTAAAGTAAGATTAAATACAGCTAAGGTATTGGTAATTGGGCTCTGGCACAAACACAAAACACAAGAGCACACGTGCTGTCATTTCACTATAAAGGAGACTACTGCCGCCATAGACGGTTTGCCGAAATAACTGCGAAACGCGGTATATTCTGTCACTGCTTTTCAGTTTCAGACCAGAATTAGCTCATTTCCATAAATTAAGAATTCCATAAATTCCATAAATTAAGAAAGAATTAGTTCATTTCCAAAGTTTATTTAGTCGGGAATCGAATCCGGGAATCCGGAAAGGGCGTTAAGGCAAGAACCCTAACCACTCATCCAGCGGGCTCGTCATTTTTTTTTATATAATAATATGCCTTATACAGAGAAAAAATGTTATAAACTTTAACGCGTAGGAAGAAGCCTCAGATGTGTAATGTATATTGTGCGTTTAAATTTTTGACCATATTTGGCATATTTGGCGGTGGGAAGAGAGACGCAGTGTCGCTTCGTGTCCAACAGATTCAGATATGCTAACATTCTCGTTGTAGCTCGCTGCGGCTAAGGCGCATCCGTAGGCGTGAAGCGAACTCTGAGCTTCGCCTCCTTGATACTTAAAGTTCTCGACGCACTTATCGACGCACAATCGCAGTAAGCCGACATTAATGTCAACAGCATAAAGGTGTTTGTTTTGAATATGCGTCGTCGACCGAAGTGCAAGTGGTTCGAGCGACATCACTTAAAATATTTTCCGGTGACCAATAAAAATTCGGATATAACGCAAGCTCGTGGCGTGGCAGCTTTTTGAAAATGCAAAAAAGATTTTTGACGATTGCCATTTTGTAATACTCGAGCGGGTCAGATTTTCGTACAGACGGTTTAGCCTGAATTCCTGATCGTGCTGCTTGTTAATCTGACGATTATATGGTGGATTTTTTAAAATACAGCGCCTACAAAATATTGAACGCCTGTAGACGCTGACCACACCGCTGAAATGAAAAACTTGATATAACCTTTCTTCTTCTTACCATCCAATCTTCAAAGTCCAATAGGTCCCCACGACGCTCGAGTGACTCCACATTTAGAATCGTGGGCTCTCCTACCATAAGATATCTAAAGATAAATTGTGGCAATTTTAAAATACATGTCACTGTAGTCCCCCTTATCAAGTACCTACATTTTTAATTGAAACCATTGTCATGAATTAGTCACTAAATTATTGAATTTTGTTTAAATTAAGTTTTAATAATTTAAATTATTAAAAAAAAATTAATTCATTAAAGTTTCAACGAGATAACCTTTAAAATTATTGTTTAATGTTACAAAGTTAATTAGTGCCATAACTTTAGATACTACTTACTTATAAACCTATTTCTAATAGATTTGTTTACAACGACAAAGAAGACGCAAATCCATTCTCTTTCCTTTCATATGACAACCAATGATATTTTAAAATATAACTTTAACACAAAAAAATATTTAGAAATATGAAAAATTATTTTTTTACGAATTTATTTTTCATTGCATATAATTATAACAAAACTTTTCAATGTTTTGTTATACATATATGCAATACTAAAGATATATGAGACAATATTCTTATACGTAGAATATTATGGGAATATCTTCGCCCAAACTCTCCGATCGAAAAAAAAAAATGAAGCAAGTAAAGAACCTGTAGTTTTGGAGGCTTGTTGATTTTATACACATTCCACGACCGTTGTACAATACATCGGCCGACGTAATGCGAAATTCCATTAAACTTTTTGAATGCGTATAAAAGAGGATTTTGAAAAAAAAAATCCGGCGGCTGTTTTGTACAGGTTATTGTTCAACTATAGAGGACAAGCTTTATGTGTTTACATGTGAAATGGCTTATACCTATCTTTCTATAGGTAGGTACTTTAGGTAACTTACCTATATAATTATCATATATATACATACATTATATTTAATAATATATTACCCTAATTATATATTACACAATGAAACATTATAATAATAACAATGACTAAGTTGCCAATAGACCTGATACTTTCTTTTACTAGGTACTATAATTATACTGTATTTCTAATTACCTTATATTGAGTTCTTCAATTTTAATCATATACGCCCATAAAACAACTCAATAAACATGGTGTCTTAAAATTAAAGAGATGACACATTTGAATAGGCATTAAATCACTTGCCTTGTTTTCCGGTTAAGAATACAATAACCCGGGCTTCACGAAAGAATAAATAAATGTTCGTGCACTTCCAAGGTTATTTTCTTTAGACGACATCTTTAGCCTTTATCACGCGTCGCATAGGTTCGATCGTGATCGGGGATGCGATATGTGAAATGAAAGTATGTTAGTCGGATAAAGCACGTTCGCACAACGTGCGGACGTCTAGTAATACCACAAGAGATAAGTCTTCACAACCTGCCTGCTCTTATCGATTAATTGTCAAATATAATTTCATTGTTACCACAAATAAAGTTTGAATGAGGCAAAATCCGTTCCTTTATCTATGTTCTATTGACGAGAATCGATTATGTAATTTGAACTGTTCTGAAGTGTCAGAACGTTTTAGCTCCGAAATGAGATCTCTTGGTGTTATTTTATGATGGATTCTTAGAAGGTGGCTACTGACACCAGAAAGATTGCTACAGTGCTCGTAAGTCATCTTTAATCAGTGCAAATATAAATTATATTTTAATTATGTAAATTAATGAGTAAATTATCGGACTATCCCCAGACTCTATTAATACCGTGCTAATGACGCGCTGTATCTGCTGTATAGTTGCTGATTAGTTAGGTCTCCCTCAGATTACTTGATGTTAGAGCATCAGGTAAAGGTTACCATATCATGAAAATACCACCGAAGGTAACGGTAGATACACGAAATATCAAATCACTCGAATCTGTGGAAGTTAGTGAGATCCCTTCGTCAACTGGGTAATGAATGGATTATCTTCAAACTTCTGAACATAACTTCACAAATTTTAACTAAGAAACATTTCGACCATGTGAGCTTTAAAATGTAGAAAATCTAATCAAAATCGGTCTATCCATTTGGGAGCTATGATGCCACAGACTGACACACAGGTACACATATAAACAGGTTAGGTTAGGTTAGGTTAGGTTATAGGTAAAGCAGATTTCACTTAGTGCACGCTGTTCTCCAAAATACAAAAAACGGTCAAATGGATAAATCGTGCTTGCAATTTGTTTATAGCAATTGCCAGTTTCGATGGCAGGCATTGACAATGACATTGGCGCTCGACCGAACGCCACTGTCCGTATTACATTTTGTATATAATATATTTTGGTGCTCCACTTGACCGGCGAAAGTGTATTTACATACCCTATCGGATCGAGACGGGGCAGATACATAAATAAATATTGGTGCAGTCCGGGATAGATGGTGTACTTCCGGCCGCGTGCCAGTCACGTGGCCCACTCAGGATGTGCGTTTGAATCAGACATGCGCGAGACATCTCTCGCAAAACTAATTTCAGAAATAGTATTTTAAAAATAAACCATAACGTTATTTTCAGTGACTGAATTATTTTTAATTACAACGGCGCGTGTCGTACCTAACTGTAATAATATTCAGAAAAATATAATTTTATCGTATATCTATATAAATCTTAAACTCTACGTAAGTACTAGCTTATACGACCTGCCCCTGACTTCGCATGGATGCAAATTTTTCCTGCAATTTATACCCCAAAATAAATCTTCTACGTTCTCGCGTTATCGCGTTTACTACTGAAAACCGGAAGATCAAATTTAAGTTAAAAATTAAAACGTTTAAGGTGAAATAAAAATAATAATTTAGTAACATAGAAACATGTGAACATTGAAACAAAAAGTCGTTTTACAAGTAAATAAGAAAAGGTACTGAAACGTATTTTATTTATATATTCATTTTAAATAGTAAAAACTTAGATTGTCGAGTCTACGACCATGGCCTTGGCTCAGTTTTTTTTTGTTACTCACATAAAGGATGTTGATTATTCAGCATAGTATTAAAACCCATATAGATATAGATTAAGATCGATATATTATTATTTTATTCATATGAAAATGAAAGGTCCCAGCTTGTATAACAAAACCAATAATTTGTAAAAATCTAGGCTTCTAAGTTCTACCTGGTTCTTAGTAAATAATATCTTAGTAGTGTCCAATTGCATCAACCGTTTACATAATAAGCTCAAAGTTAATAAAAAAATGACTGTCCACATCATTGATTATAATTCACATAAATACGTATTTGTAATTTTTATGGTGATATATTTGCGTATACAATACAATAATTTAAAAGATGATTGCGTATGAATTACTCGTCGCTCGCAGGTTCTGCACTTCCTCCTCGTGTCGGTGAGGTCAGCGGTGATATATTCATGAATGCACAAAGGTATTCTATTTTGGGTATGGAAGATAGTCGTAAAACATGACAATTTACAATTGAAAAGCGGTTACGAAAACGCAACATAAGAGGGAATAATTCTTGCCCTGTGTGATATACGGTGACATTCATAAAGCCGAAGAAAAAATTAATTCCTGATTTCCTTAAGTTATTGGCACAAAAAAGGCGAATTTAAGAGGTGTCAACTCAGACAATGCGGAGTGGTGTTAATCTTGCCGCGATCAATAAACTCTCTGATTACACATTCATGGAATACCTTCTGTTGTTGGGCTGCGGTGAAATGTATTCAGTTACTTATTGGCTCGACAATTTTATGCTCGCCCTCTCAACTCTTTTCTTAACCTGATCAGCGGACTTTACAGGAAAGTTCGTGATCCCAATTTCGTTTAACTAAATTCCTTTAATAATTATTTCTTTATGTCTAAAAATTTTATGACACTTTTTAAAAGATCTCAGAGGATCCATCAGAAAACAAAAAAGTAGGGACACCCTGAAATAGAGTTAGGCCGATGAAAATTGGGCTGGGATATAAAATTTTTATTATGTAACTAGCGACCCGCACCCGACTTCGCAAGACGGCAATTTTTATTGCAAATTATATTTACAAACCTTTTTCGTTTATCGCTTTTTTGGTGAAAACACGTTGTGTGGATATAAATATAGTAAATTTATATAGAAATAGATATAATTTTGTTGCAAAATAAATTTGTTGCAATCATATCTAATTATTAGTCTAATATGTATCACGAAACATATGGGTTAACAGACACATGAAAGATGGCCAACAGATCTAGAAAAAAAATGCCAGCTGACCTCGTGCGCGAGTGGGTTCTTATGGCGGTGTTTTAATTGTTTACGGTTATGCCGGACGAAGTGACATAGAACTAAATTGGCGCATCTGTTAGAAATGGACCCTTACGGCTTTTACCTAACCGTAGCCAGTGGCCAGAGGCCAGAGGCGACATCTGCCAAAGTCATTTACCTATTATCGAGTTCGTTTTGTTTTCAAAGCTAATATGTTTGAAAAGATCATGTTTATCGTTTTTTCACAAATTTTTCTACAACAGGTAGAAAAATGTTATGGGCAGCTACTTTAATTAAATTGTAGTATAATGAATAATAAGGACAATAAACGAAAAACTTTTTTGCTAATCCTAATCCTACTAATATCTGACTAATATTATATTGCGAAAGTTTGTGAGCATGGATGTATGGATGTTTGTTACCTACTCCTTCACGCAAAAATGGCTTAACGGATTTGGATAAAATTTGAACACAAATAGTTTAATGCCTGGATTAATATAAATAAGATAATTTTTGTCCTGAATAAACTTTAGGTTCTCGAGGGATCGTCTAAGAATATAAAAAATTTAACACCACTGTAGTCACAGCGATCAGGCTTAATATCGGGTGTTATATTTTTAATTTTTCTATATGTAATCTATTCTATATCTATAAATAATCTATTAAAGTACTAACTATAAGTGGGCGTTTAGAGACTCATTATAATGACGAAGTTTCTGTAAGATATTGACATCTTAAGGCATTATTGACCTATTTAATTTTATTCACCGATACACTAATATATTTGTTTAAGTGTATCCACATAAAACTTTCACACGAATGAATTATTTATTGAATTAAAATAGCTGGCTACTTTAAGCCTTTATTGGGATGCGTGACCACGAAATACGACGAAGAGCTTGCGTCTAAACAAGTAGCCGCCAATGACAAACGTCTCCACCGCTTTTCAATAACATATCCATCGTCACTTAAGTAGTTTTATTTCAAACAATAAAGACCGTTCCGTTTTATTATTTCTCGATTATCATCTAAAATATTATTATACTTCTTTTATGTGGGGAAAGTGTGGATTTTTGTGTGATGGATAAAGGTTTTTTTACCTTATAGGTTGTGATGGTAAACAATGTTTTTTTAAGTTAAGCTCGACAGACAGGTTGACTATAACACAAGCAACGCCACAGGTTTTGCAAGTGCTTTTTTTTTCAGTAAGTGACATTCCAGAGCCCATTTCTCTATCCCTAATATTCCCTCAGCCTTAACTCTACTAATTCTACTAATAAGGTATACTAAGGTAATGTACTTGGCAGGGAACTTTTAGCACCTGCGGCTTTGGTTGTATTAATAGGCGACGCGTCTTTAATGTTCCTTACTATGGTCCACTTGATGATGGCTTACCATAAAGTTAACCATCTACCTGTCTGATGAACTTTACTTTAAAAAATAATACAGCTTGTTGTTATATTACTGCGCTTGTTGTGGGCCCCCAGATGTGCTGACAAGTTAATTTTATAGTGCAAAATACTCTTATTTTCAGACCGCCCCCGGCTTCACACAGAGTTGAAATATTCGAAAAATTCTTTTTTAGAGTATGTTTACCTTATAAAATAATTTCAGCTTTATAGATTGGCTTGACTCGTTAGGTTTGGCTGTACGTTAACAGTCAGGACCAACGATTTTATAAGTACAGATAAGATACATTTTCCTGTAGATTATAACATATGACGACCACCAGAAGATACAATAGGTATGGCCCATTGTTAATGCGAAGCAAATATGATGTTGATGTGTGACACTGACAGCGCTACCTATGAATTCAATGAACTTGCGACGAACAATGCTTACAGCGATATCTCTACCCACTTTCTTTTCGAGAAAGACAACAAAGTTCTTTCATATGTGGTTGACAACTGAGTCTCATAGCGGTCGACGGCAGTCGCCCGTTCGTAACGAACAAAGGTCAATACGATTCGATCACTTTACCTGCATTACTTGGCAGTCGTTGGGTTAATATCATAATATCGTCTTAATAAGACTTGCGACAGTTTCACATGGAAAATTAACAAATATCTTAAATAGTATTATTTTTTGTATGTACAGGCCTGTCCGTCTTATTATGCCAAGACCTAAAGATGACAAGATTGCAGAATGACTAAACCTCATTCAGGTTTATGCAGAATGACAAGATCACTGGATGACGGCACGGAAGATCAATTTATCATTAAAATTAAATAGTTGAGACTCAGACTAGTTGTGTTACAGACCTTAATAGGAATTAAAAATCTTCGTTTTAAAGTATAAGAGATACCTTCATACGTTCAATTAATAGTACGGATTTTCTCAAGCAGGTGGGATCAACATTAGATGTATAAAAAGCGTATTTTTTAATTAAAACTTAAATACCTAAACCTGCTGAAAAAAATCCTCTAAATGCAAATATGAAATGCTTAGTTTAGAAGAACTGGATGAAACAGTTTAGAAGAGAGGCTTGCGTATTGCTGACGCGGTGGAGCGCGCAGCCGCATAGCGTCGCATCGTGAGCCAACGCGCCTCGGAATACACTTTGTGACTCGACGAGCATTATCGCGCGATCTGGAAGCGGAGATGCTCCTCATAATGCGTTCAGATAAACCCGCTTTTGTGTCGTGTGCTCTCTATAACAAGACGAATATTCCATGAAAGGAGCGCGCCACGCAACAGGTACCTACGTAACCCCGCGATCATCTGTTAGATTAGATGATGTGTGCTTGCTTCTTTTCAATTTCTCCGACTCGCCAGCCGCTATTTGGGCATGCTTTGGGATTTCATTACCTTTGTCAGTAGAAAATAAGCATGAAATACGAATCCAGTACTAAATTATGTAAAAGTTATTTTATTTATTTGGCAAGACGGTTGACTGTCGAGACATTATGTAATTAAGGAAATAATTAAGTTAGTACGAGGCTTACAAATCTCTTAAATTTCGTTAGATAGGTAGGTACAGTGCTATAAAATACTAAGCCATTTTAAACGTTTACAATTATATGAATTTTAAATAGGTTTTTGTTTACCTAGTTGTTAAACAAAAACTATGTACAATAATAACAATTGCCGATATTATTATTATTTTTCTATCAAACATTGGTAAATAAAATGAAAAATAAAAGAAAATCCTCGTGTTGAACTAAACTTCTGAACCAAAAGTTATCAAAAATATCTTATAAATATGAGGATTTTAACTGAAATTTGGTTTTGAGCCATAGATAAATATTTCAGTTATGAATTATGAATATTATGAAACTTGGTGGAGAGATAGAGCGTTGATTTATCTTAGTACCGACGCAGCTTGTATCTTTGCTGCAGTCCTGCAGACCTAAAAAATTATTGTGGCGAGTTTACATATGTTTCGTTTAGTGGCAAATTTTCTTTATGGCGATTTAAAAATAAGCCAAGCTAATTTACTAGAAAAATATTAGCAAATTAGGCTCATAGCAATAGCAAATTAGGAGTGGCGGTGCCAATTAAGACATTGATTGACGCGTTTCTCACTGGCGTCAGAACCAAGCTTGTTGCGTTTGTCCGCATTTGTGTCCGTACATGCGACCACCACACTTTAGTTTCTGGCTCTGAATTATGTCTGAATTAAACAATCACGTCTCTGACTCATAATACCGGTTGGCTATAAAGACAACAGAATTATCTCTGTCTAGTTTGTTTCCTAGACAAAACGCCATGTTCTCGTGATAGCGTTGGTAATTCAAAATTGCGAATTTAAGTAATGATCTACAGTTGTGTGCTTTTGTTTTGTGAAAATAAAGCGGCTTTCACTTCGCAACATTTACATTAAAGGTTTTTTTATTATTGTTAAACATACAAACCATGGAAGTCAGGCTGTCGGTCAACTTTACAATAGGTGCATGGTTATCGTCGCCATATTAATGGCGAAAAGCATTAAGAAAAAGCATGGCGAAGATTAAGGAAAAGAAAAAGGGAGGGAATGGGGACAGGGGAATAGCTCTGGCATTCATTACCTACTCACTTAACTAAACAACAAGTGTTGTTATTTCGGAAGGCACTGCGACTAGGCTACTGAGAATCACTCTAACCATTTGTGAAAACAGCATGAACATCGGTGCAGTAGTTTTTGAGTTTATCGCGAACAGACAGACAGACCGACAGACGAGGTGGAGGACTTTGTTTTATAATATGAAAAAATCCAGTGGGGAAAATTATGATATAGGAGATCTCGAAATCAAATTTCTTCAAGTTAAAATAATCATTTTAGTCTCAAGTTTAAATAAAGTCCTGAATTTCTTTTAATTAACCAATAACTACTATATCACATGATATGTTATGAAATGCCCAATGTCCTCTAGTGCAAATGGTCATAGCATTTGTCACGAATTTGAGTGTGTGTGTGTGTGTGTTATATGTGAATATGAGCTTTGTGTTGCACTACAGTATGTACCTGCATGAGGCATGCAATATGGAGCACGCGATAGAGCGGCCCACCCAACGTGGCTCCTCCAACAAAGGCAATGCGACCGTGGATGTATTCACGCAATACGCGAACCAACCCTAATATGTTATCTACCCACCCTTACGTACATTCATTACATCTTAAACTCACAGGAACCCAACACTACCGGTCCGGCATAGCAATTTTAAGAAACGTATACATTCATACAAGCAATGTAACATTATGAGTGGACGATGCTGAGAGATAAGAAAATGAAGGCCTTATAATCGCTACACGCGAGCCAGTATCTTCTACATGTAGAAAATTTATTTGATAGCCTCCTGTATGGGAGGCTATAAACATGAGCCGGGTAATGTAGCAGTGTCTCAATTAGTGGACTATCTACTGTTCAAAATTACAACTTTGAATTATGTTTCAAATAATATTCAATTTACTAGACGATGCTCGCGACTTCGTCCGCGTTGAGAAATGAAAAGAAAGAAATATGTATAAAACCTGAGAAAATATCTAACATCTTTATCGCTGGAATGAAAATCAGGGCATTTTTTGCCATTAAATAACCGATTTCAAAATTGATTTTGTAGTCTTTCAAACTAAATATAACTTAATAACTCTTATTTCTCATATATTTTTAAGTTTTCTTATACATATGTCATATGGTGTTTCGTATTTTATACCTATTTCCATATATATTTTCCTATATCTATATTTATATAGATGTAACATGAACACATTACTTATAAATCTAGTTAACCATCCGGCCGGCAACTCGGCACATCTCAAAGCCGATAATTATGAGATAACTCTAAATCAATCTATTTAATTGCATTTAAGACACTAATTTATTTGTTTAACAATAACCGAGTTGACTGTAAAACATTGATTTGAACGTTTCATCGGTGAAGCATCGACTATGATTGTCGTATTGCGCAACGAACGGCCTACTCTCGGCTCGATGCTTGATGCGGCCGCAAACGGCCACTGTGCAAATCAGTTCAATAAAATTATGCAAGCAACTCGATTAGAAAATAAGCAGATGGCCTGTGCGATATTTGAACTCGATCGATTTTGTTGCGTCATCGCAACCGGAAACGAATCTCTTGCTAAATTAATTCTCTGAAAATTTTCAATTCGTTACACCGTTTCGTTTCATATAAATGTTTACAATTTATTTATAATATTTATTTTACTTCCGCAACAGCTTAGTATAGGAAACTTTGGGTTATGCTCCACTCGCACGTGGGAGATTCATATTTTTTTAAATACCTACAAAGAATTCCCCTCTCGCACGAGTATGAATATGAATTCCCCGCTGGCACTAATACAAAAGTACAGTCAACCTTATCTATAATTGTTTCCAGGAAGCTATTGGTATTGCCACGTATCTTGTGTCATAGGGATCTTATGGTGTAAAAATCATCTATATGATTTTGGGCAAATATTTCTGAAGCACTACAATAGCGAGGCAGCCTCAAAAGCATCCTGAAGGCATTATTTTATATGTATTATACTGGATGCGCAAGGCATTGTACATTTTTTGAGTATAAGTCACCCACAGACTGCTCTTGTAAAAGACTTGTAAAACATTTTTCCTTTACTTTTTTTTAACAAAGTTTCATCTATAAATAAAAATAAAATAAAAATACAAAACGAAAAATGAAATAAATAATTTAATGAAAAGACTTGACTTTTAACCTTTTTAAAAGGCTTCATCACTACATATTATAAAACAAAGTCCTCCGCGTCTGTCTGACTGTCTTTTCGCGATAAACTCAAAAACTACTGCACCGATTTTCATGCTGTTTTCACCATTGGATAGAGTGATTCTCGAGGAAGGTTTTAGTATATAATTTACAAAGTTCGCGGGCGAAGTTGCGGGCAGCAGCTAGTTTAATAATATTGACATGTAACCAAAGTAGTAAATTTTCTTAGTTATGATAATATGACAATAAATTTTCTTAATTATGATAATAATAATGTACTTTATTAATAATTATGGTTCTCGTATTATAGTATCGAATTATTATTCACTTTACTAAATTGCAATTTTTTTCTATGCAATGGCCAAAACTTATCAAGCCACTTAAATAATTTTGAATAGTTTTGTCAAGGTTTTGTTAATTTTAGTGTTTATCTAACACACGCATTAGAATTTCTTATGGACATGGGTTTACCTACCTCGGTAAAATTGTTCTTTTTTTAAATCGGTCAAAGAAGTATTATTATAAAACACGTCGAAAAATTTTAAAAATGATGGATGAGAATGAGTTACTAATTTATTTACCTTAGAGTGCATTGCTTCTAGGTTATTGGTGGTTTTGAATTTTTTTTTGAAAAGCACAGTTTTTTTTGAGTAGTAATAAGTCTCGTGGCAGCGGAGTATATCTATTCGTGCGAAAAGGGAAATTATTAAAAAAAGTTTTAATTCGTGGCAGTAGAGCATACTTATTAGTGCCAAAGGGGAATAAATTATTCGTGCCAGATTTGTGCGTGCGAGTACCCTTGTAACATTAACACTCAACACAGGGCCCAAGGTGTATGCCAATTAAAGCTGTGGTATACAACATCAATTAAAATTCGGTATACAAACGACTACTAAAATATATAATTAACAATAGAAAAATAGGAAAATTAAAAAAAAAGAAAACAATTATCTACAAATAAAATAGGTCGCTATTATTACAATCTTAATAGCCAATTTCAGTCGTGTTAGTTACACAGTTTATAAACTCAAGAACGGCTAGACTTATTTTATGATCTTTGATTTGTGATCACTCCAATATTCACGAAAATTCATTTTCTCTTACATTTTGTATGGAACTTTATAGTGTTTAAATATAATCAACAATTCAAACAATTAATAAAAAAATATATATGGTACAAAAAATGTCAAAAGTTAAAAAAACTCACCAGTAAACAATTATAATTGAACTATGCCATTTTAAGCGAATTTAAACTTCGAATTGAAACACCGATGAAATTTTTTTTTCTTCATAGTAAGTTTTATCGGAATTGTTAAAAGGAACTAATTTTGTATATATTTTTTTTAACAAACGTTTGCATTTATGTGTAATTGAGTGTGCAAAAATACTTCATTCAACTTTAAATTGTGTTATTCACAATGAATCTTTATAAGTAAGCGCTGGCCGGCCACTCTAGTGTGTTTCGGTGACTTTTATTACTATCCCATCTTACTTTGTGTCTCTTTATGACAGCCATAAATTAGACCGTCAGTGTGCCTGCTGCTTTTTTCATCTAATATATATCACTAGCCTACTTGCTAATTAATTTGACATTTAATAAATTTAATTTATAATTATTGATTACTATAATTGAAAGAACTTCACATAGGGCCGAATATTTAAAGCCTTCCTAAACACGTAATAATAAATAAATAAAATCTTCATTAAATCCGTTGCGTAGTTTACCTAAGAGAGGATAACGGATATATACTTGCAAACAGATTAAACTTTATTAGTGTTGCGATCCAATGAGTCTGGGATCCATCTTTTATAATTATGACCAGACCAGCCGATCGAAAAGAATGAGCCGTTTCATTGAGATAAGTTATTTGAAATACGCAGCCGTTTTATAATATAAAGTGTAGTAACTAAGCGGATGAGAATATATCTTAACTAATTATGAGTAGATGAGGAAGGTAAGAAGAAACAACATGTGGATCCGATATTTTGGTTGTTGGTGAGGGGAACTGAGGAGTCGTTGCCCTGTTTAATGGAACGGAGGGTTGTCACCGGAGCGTCGTTGTCGCCTTATGTTAAGATAAGTAAGTCTCGCGCCCCTCGTGAAAGGGAAGCGCACGCGCAGGTGTGGAGATTGTTTTGTCAAAGGGAAGTGTTTTGCGTCTTAGTCGATGGAGGAATTTAACCAAATCTATACTGATATAATATAACCTATACCTAATACTACTGATATAGAGTTTATTTTTCAGGTGTTATATTTTTCATTTTTAAACTCGGACGAAGTCGCAGGCTAGTATTATAATATATTCTCAACAGTATTATTAAATATTTATAAAATAACCCTAAGTTAATTTAAATTGTATACTTAGTCCATAGTTATAATTTAGGCGATTTCCAATCTTATGGTTTGTTATGATTCTTTCCTATTGCTAATTAAGTTTATTCTAAGAAAAATAAAAGTTTTTCACACTTGGTACGTTTGAATTTGGACGCAACATCAATTTTGTGAACAGATTTACAACACAGATTGCTTTCAAAATCGAGAATCTCTCAACTTATACATACTCCTATGAAAATAAATCAAGACATTATTGGTACCAGACATTACTTGTTTTATTGATAAAGTTACGATGATAATTTATTACTTTTACGATATAGTATTGATGTTATGTTATGATCTCAAAGACATCGGCAATAAAATAAACAATAAACAGACGGATAGGTGTGAGCAACCTTGTTTGCGATATCTATCATCGCTCAAAGGATTTCGAAGAACCGAGATATAAGTGCCAGCGAGCCAATTGATATATCAAAGTACACAATAGTTTTATTCAATATCAAAGGTTTCATTTATTAACTTTGAAATTTTCCTTATAATTTAAAATAAAGTGAAATTGTTATAGCTTCTAATCTTCTCATACCTACTAATAATTTCTGTCCTAGATTTTGACAGGTTGTGGACGGATGGTCGACAATGCTATCAAGAACAGCTTAACCGCTCGTAATGCTTATAATCTAAAACAATATTTTAGAAAGACACAATGATTTAACAGTAGAATTGGAATTGAAAGTTCATGAAATTACTATTCTTCTAATATAATTAACTCGTCCCATAATTAGGGTAAGGCACCTGCATATCGGTAGTCCACAATCATCAATTATTGTACCTAAAACTTGTCTGGGATCTTTTATCCTCAGGCTAAACTTATCCTAAAAACCGATCATCTTGATTGTGTATTGTATGCACAATCAATTGTATGTATGTATGTATTGTATTGTATACATGTATGCAAAATTTCAAGGTTTTTACATATCCGTTACGGATACAAAAAGTCATTTAATTTAAAAAATAAAATAAAATCCCTTAAGGAAGAAATAGAAGTAGCAAACAAAAGATAATAAATAACATTAAAGATATTGTTATATTTAATAAAGCAGTTCGCTTTTCAATAACCTGGATATGTCTGAAGTGCCTTTTGATAGTGACCAATAAGTCTAATACCGTTGTTATGGACCGGCGCCCATGGACTATAATTCATAATATTCATAAAGTTCGTCGGCTTTCAAAACTTTTTGAAGGTCAAGAAGGCGAGTTAACCAAATATCCAGACTTCTATTACACCGTGTATGATGTTAATTCTGGGAATAAACTTGGACCAAAATCTCAAAAGGCTTTCGATGGGCGGTTGGCGTAAAAATTACATATTGCATATTTTCGAGAGGTTTCTTAACCTGCAGCCCTACTGCTTTCTAGATTATATTTTTATGTTATTTTAACAATAATTTTATAATATTGGGAGAATTATTTTTAAACTAGCTGGTGCCCGCGACTTCGTCCACGTTGAAAACGAAAAGAAATAGCCCATCCTGTGTCCTGTACGTGTAAATATTTATCTACCAAGTTTCATGAAAATCAAGTTAATTCGTTTAAGAGTTATGGAGGAATATACCTACATGCATACATACCCAAGTACATACATACTGAAAAAAATTCTAAAAATCGACAATTTAGTTTCAGTACCATGTATAGAGCCTATAAACACGATATCTCTGAAAGCAAAGTAACTTAGTCCATGATCAACCCTTACAAATTTATTTATTAGTATATATTGAATATTAATGATTTTAATCATAACACAAATGAAGAGCTTGCGACGTATGGGTAAGTGTTGTCGACCCATTGGCTTCTACGGTCGGCTGGAGGCCGCTCCTTCTCTTGTCTTATGCGAACGCCATAATCTTCGCTTCACTGCGCATTATAATCGATCTGTATTGTGTTCTAGGATGTCAAATATGCTTCTTGATATATTCAGCCGTCGTTCAGCAATATCTTGCTTAATTGAGCGCAACAACGTACACAATTTCCTCTGGAGGTTTCTTGGCCCTGTTAAAGTTTTGTACTTATATTTTTCATAGTTATGTTTTAGTGTTTCATGACGAGCCTGTTAGATGAGTAGTTAGGACGCTCCTCTAGGTGACCCAGGTACGATTCCCGGCAGGATGAACTTTGAAATTGGCTTTGGTCCACATCTGGAAAGTACACTACGTTTCGGAGTTATTTGACCACCGTGAAATAACACAGTATCATGTGTACTGCTGTTGTGTTTCAATGAGTGAGTAAAGGATGCCAGAATCCTTATCCTCAATTCTTTTGGCATTGCTTGTGTTATCGGCAATCACCTACCATCAAGTGGACCATCAGCCTGTCTGTTAAACTACATCTTACATGATCCTACATACACCTATCGACATGAAAACTTTTTCATGTTGATAGATTGATTTTTATGTAGTTTTTGATTTTAGAATATAATAATACAATGAGCTGCATTCCACTGAATTATTTATCATTGCTTAATTACTTATTTATTTAATTTAATTAGGTGTTTTATTTAGCTATTATAATTATAGCAGCTGTCCCATTAATACCAAGCTACTGCATGTTGCAACGCAATTCAAGTTGTTTCATTGTGCAGACGAGATTCGGAACGGTCCGTAGAGTTTATCGGATTGGGTACTTGGTACAAGGCAGGCACAGAGATAGGTGAGGGTGACAGTAATTGACAGGTCGGCGGGTACAGGACACTTGACGCACGTGCGAGCGGACTGAGGCCCCCGCACTAAGCAGGATGTCTTTAAATAGACTAAATGCCTTTGTAGAGGCATGTCCTCCGAAGGGTGGCGGCATCCGGCGTTCGCGATCGCGCACACGATTCGATTCTAAAGAGGAAACTTATAAATAACTTCTTCAATTATTCCAAATCGTTCAACTATAAACACGAAATGGTTAACTGAGTGTGAGTCATTCATAACGCAACAGAAGCCGTTCGCTCGCGCTGGGTGCCTTAGTACCGGCGCCCATTGAACGGACTGGACCCTTATCAAACATCTCACCGACATACTATTTCACGGAATGTCTATTGTTTGATTGCTAATCTATGCAGTCCCATTTATTAACTTTTTGACACTACAGTTTAAGATTGTTATAGACTTATAATATTTCATACGGAAATACTTAAATTAGCAAATTAATTACCCATGTTAACATTTCAAAAACTTTTTTATTTGTAACAAAAAACCAGTTTTTTTAATATTTAGTAATTTTAAAATATCTTTATTTATTATTAAAACAAATGAGCTTCAAAAAAGCGCCCTTGCCTGCGGAGGAAAGCTTCAACAGAGAGATGGCAGAAGACAAAATGCGTCTAAGTATGGTGTGTTTTAGCAGCTTTTAGCAGACATTCAGAAAGAATGTGCTGTTATTGTGATCACTTGTTATGGTACACAATAATGCAACGGAATAACACTGTGAAATTTAATATTGGGACTTGATAAGTCTTCATAGAAATAAATTCCCATGAAGATAAAGTTCTTTTAATTTGATAGTACTGACAGACGAAGGGTCAACATGATCGGCGATTCATGTTAATACAACAAAGCTGTTTTGACGGCTGCGGTTTATACTATCAGCGATTTGATAAGACAAGCAGGTGTGTGTATTATATTGGAATACTTAATAACAATAAAATTATTGTTTAATTGCTATAATAAAAAATTAGTTAATTCAAATCAAATTATCTAGAAAAATGTATTTCAAAATAGTATACTAGCTGGTGCCCGCGATTTCGTCCGCGTCTCGATAAATGGACTATCCAACACAAATAGAATTTTTCATTTCGAACCAGTAGTTCCTGAGATTAGCGCGTACAACCAAACAAACAAACTTTTCAGCTTTAATCGATTTTACTCGTCGTAGATGATGGTATGGCAATAATCATGAATATTTAAAAAATATGGAAAACAAACCGAATATGGTTACAGAATATCCTTACAGATGACCACCGTTAAATAACAGCACGCGTGCTTTTGTGTTTCGGTGAGTGAGTATAAGTAATATCAGAGTCTCAGAGACAATTTTTCTATTCCTTTCCATAATCCTAATATGCCTGTCTCAGTCTCCGTGTTGTTTGCCTATTTGATGACCTTAACATAAAATATATATACCTAATACAAATTACATAAGCTTCAGCAAGTACAAAAAATGTCGACTTTCTCCGCTAACAGCAGGACGTCTATTAATTTTTAATAAGTCCATAGCAGGAATCACTTTGAACTGAACAGCTTTTGTATGAAGACGGCGACGCAATAAGATCCGGATTTTGAATGGAAGAAGTGCGTATAATGTAACTATGGGGGTACCTTTACACGTGTTTAACGTAAGGGAACCGTGGAACCTCTCTGTATATGAACATGTGCATTGTACCAATGGGAACGTACCTGCGCACTCACAAACAAGTGTTTCCGGTCAGGGGAGATAAATATCCGGTTGAGATTACGAATTGAATAAAAGCGAATTATCTACCTACGCCATTAATGTTCGTATATATACCTAAAGAGACATTGAGAAACTGTAAATTCTGTAAACTTCATAACGTTATGTGTATGATGAAATAATATTGAAATTTAAATGAAATTTTCTGTCCTCCACACTAGGCTTTCTCTGTGCAGGCTTCTCTGTATTTTGATATATATAAGTATGACAAGTGGTTTATAATCGGTATATTTTTTTTTTATTTCTTGTTTCAAATTATTGCATCCAGAACTGCGTGGATTCACAGTTTTATATATATTTTATGATTTTTTTTTGAGACACCTTATAGATATTTATTAATTTTCAATAATATCAGTAATTAGTCTCAGAATCAATATGTGTAAGTAAGTAAGTAAGTACTTATGTGTAAGAAGGTATCAGCACGCGTGATAAAATTTCAGGGCGGGTTCTGTAAGGATGGCTATTGCCGCCTACTGATGGGTTGCCTACGTAGAACGCAGTGAACTCTGCACAATTTACTACAATTGTAACCTTTAGCGTGATTATTCGTTAGCAGAGTTGTCAAGAGTAAATTAAATCACACGTGTTTGTTTAATTTTGTTATCCGAAAGAAAGGTTTGAAGCAAGAAGCGCTGCGTCGCTCGCGGGGCTCAGTCCTGCCCCGGGCCGTCATTCAAACACCACAAGTGTTCACAATGTAACTAGTCCCGCAGGTGGCGACTCCATCTCAATAGCGCTGATTGCTTTTCCATTCAACACGACTGTACCTTACATGGACAACCTGTTCTCATTCCAATAGAAGTTTGAGCCTTGATTCAATATAATTCATGCCTACCCTACTTATAAATTTATGTGACAACCATTACGAGTGTATAAAGGTGTCATCAACAATAAAATTAAGCTAAATTTACTTACAGTAATTTAATTTACTATTTGGAAATTTAAAATAATAAAATCATTTTCCATTATACTACGGTTACATAATATGAGAAAACTAGAAACGCCATAGATAATGCATTTGACATCACATGATTATAAATTATTTCTACGAGTAAAAGTAAGGTTAGATCTAAATGTTTTGAGTAAGTTATTACAATTACTTTAGTTCGTAATAATATTAACATTTAAGTATTATCTATTAAGAAATTTTATACGCTAATACTTATAACAAATATTTTTTTTAATTTTTGTCTCTCTTTGTCTGTTTGTTCCGGTTAATCTCCAAAACGGCTAGACCGATTTAAGCGGGATTTTCTCTGGCTGATAGCTGATGTTATAAGGAGTGACTTTCATTGTTTTATTTTAGAGAAAAAAATTAAAAATAGTATCGCGCGCAGTGTCCAGAGTCGCGTGCCGCAGCTATACCTGGTCAGGCCCAGCTAGTGATTAGATAAATGGCCGACGATGACGTCACCGTTGAGGTGGACAAAGAGCGACACGGAAAGAGTAAAGTTCACCAGAGCGCTTCAAGTCAAGTGGTTATGCGTAAGTGCGTGCGCCCGTACCGACGCTGCGCCTGCAGAACTCCATTGTCTCCAATATCATTAAGGCCATTATATTTGCTTGTTCAACCGTGATTTTATCGTTTGTTTATTATACATCGATCATCGAGTAACATCTTCATAATGATTTTCAATAATCATTGTTTTATGATTCACAAACAATAGCTGTAATCACAATAATGAACTCGGCTCTCTGTAACTTTTTAATAGAATCGAAAGTGATACACGAAGGATACGTAGGATGATAGAAAGTTTCAATCTTTACATTCTAATTATAGCCTTTCTTTGTGGAGAATGGCGATATTTTAAATTATGTGGTTTAATAAATGGAAGGAGTTGTGTTTGTGAGAGAATAATTATAATTATATCGCTTCCATCTTTGCCTAGGATACTTCTTTTTATTACACTAATCTTCCTCGTTTATCCTTTTTTTCATAAGTGAAAAGAGAATTAAAATCCGCTGAGTGGTTTAGAAGTAGTTAGCGGAGAAACAGACTGTACACTAACAGTTTCGGAGCCTTGGTTGCAAAATATTGGGTTTTTCTACTTCATGTCAAGAATCAAATTCACGTCAAGAACTAAGTATTTATGAAATACATATCGTGTGTGGCCTAAACTACTGTTGTGACTCTTCGTGGCATGTGCTCGATAGATTTTTAATGCTTTTATTGAGCTATAAACGTGTATTCGGCCGCTATTACAAAACTCGTGGGGCTGTTTTTTAAGCAAAGGTCGTGTCAGGCTGACGGTCCACTTAAAGGTAGATGGCTAATACTATCATCGCCTATTATCACAAGTAATGTGTCGACCGCAGTAGGATTACGGGGTATATTCCCTTCCTTACCATAAGGGGTAAGCCTTATGGTACTCACTCACCGAAACACAACACACATGCTGTTAACACGGTGGTCTGTAGGGGTTCTTACTGTCGCTGCCCAAATGCAATGTTACCATACCATACCACTAACTAAACTACTTTATTTGTGCTTATAAAATCGTTTGTCCTGACTATCAAGGCACAGCCAAAGGTAACAAGGAGAGGACAGCAACCGGACCACGAGTTTTTTATGAAACTTGGCAGGATGGTAGTAAGGACTGATAATAAGAAAAGCGTCAGATATTGTTGGTGGAAAGTTTCGCAGTCGCTTATATCTGGAAGGTACAAGCATGAAAAGACGAGCTTTTTTTTTCTTTTTCGCAATTAACTTTTTATTGATAATATAATTAATATTTCTTCCCTAAATACTATTTTTTTAAAATTTCTGAAATTTGGAACATCGTTTTATTTTATAAAAGACTTGAAAATCTGATATCAATTTTTTATGTTAAAATGTCGATTTGAACATAAAAAATTGTAGATATTGATAACATTATAATCTAAGTATGCTATGAAAGAATATCGCCAAAATATTGACTTAATAAAAATAGCGTTTCTTAGAACTATTGCATTACTTATATGACATAGGACACAATAAATTCAATGTTGCACAATATTAATTCAATTTTAGTGTATTCAGCAAGTATAATAAAGCCCTGATTCGTAATAAATCAATTATTAGGTCAATGTCAAGTGCGCACTTATTGTAAATTTATATAATAATAATAAAAAAAAACCTAGTGCTTATTTTGTAACATTACCCAACATTTCCGTTTACATAATATTGATGCTATGCTAACAATAACAAAACAAAAAGAAGCGTAGTAATTACACAAGAACTCATTTGGTTGGACACTTAGTCTTCTTCTTCTACTTACTTACTTGTTAATAGATTATTAACATTCTTATTAATAATCTATTTGTAATTGTGGTTATCTTTTTGTTGGTTTGACAATCATGCTGATAAAACAATCATTCTTTAACAAGAGAAACGTGCTTTATTTTCAATATTAATCACATCATTGATATACAAGAAGTGAGGTCAAAGTTTCGCTAACTAATAGATATAATTTTATTGTTCCATGGCGTCTTAATTAGTAGTACCTAAATGTGTAAAGTTAACCTCGGAGCGGACACAATTTTTGAGAGCTCCAAAATGAGAGCGACCTAATTATTTATGGGTTATCCCATGAATTAGATTAGTAATGGGATATATAAAAATATCACCTTAGACAGAATGTAGGAAATATACCAGATTTAGGACTAGCTCTATATCCGGATCCGCAAAAGGTTATTGCGGATGCGGATGCAGTTGTAGATGTAGACTTTTCAAGTTTCTTTGAGTTCTATTGATCATTCCAATTTCATTTTGTTGTTACCTATACCTATTGTAATTGATTTTTTTTTAAATTTGAGAGATTTTTCTTTTTAAAATATTATAGAGCAATTACCGTTCGGTGTTGTGTTGTTGACATTTAATGGGTGGTGGGCATTTATCCGTCAACTAAAAGTTGGAGTCCTCGTCAAATCACGAATTTAAGTTCAAGACACGTCAGAGTGATTTACCTTTGTTCGGCACTTAAAACCTCGAAGGGCCATTAAACCGAACGGATATTTCGTCCGAGACGATGATAGCCCGTAAAAGTTTCGCAAGAGACGGTCGTAACCCATTTCGGTCATAACTCGGCATCACACAAAACTTTTACGTCGGAGAAAACCAGGGAGACGGAGCACCGCCGAAAACAACAATGAGGTACTGTTACCATAATGACACTTTATGAGCACAAAGATCAGGTCGCAGTCGAACACGACACGGCCGCGGTCGCGAAGCACGAATGCGGTTCGCATTGTTTCCGCATTATGCCTTCGAGTGACAAAAGCCGGGCGTTGCATCCAACTACCGCCGATTCTTAGAAAGGATTCAGACATTGTGAACTCTTTCACTTCCTACTTCCCCATAACGTGACGTGACGTTCGACACGTGCCAATATTATTCATTGTGCTTTGTTTCTTTCTCTCAATTCATAAGAAAAATCAGTACTTGTTTATATGCGATACATTTTCTTAATAGGTACCTACTTACTTAGTAGCTGTGCCCCCGACTTCGTGCAAGTTAAAAAAATGAAACTACATAATGAGTTAAACCGCCTGAAATCGGAATCTGATTTCTATGCGGATATCTCTTTATCACTGTGACGACGCGATGGTGGCATCTAATTTATAGAACAAAAAGTATCCTATAAGTTAATCCAGACAATAAAGAAGTTATCTGTGTGCTAAATTTCCTCAACAAAGTTGCGTTATTCAGGAACGTACAAAATTATACACTTTAGGATTACGTTGTTGCCAGAGACATTCCTAATCCCTTATCCTTAAGGCAGACAGTCAGATATTTATTAAAATATTTTGTCCATTTACATAATATGCATGTCATTGAAAAAATTCAGAGACATAATAATGAAAGTTCAATATGAACATGTACAGTCGGCCGCATATGTGATTAACACATTCAAAAGTGCAAAACAACTGAACACTCAACTTACTTATTGAAGCTTTTTACAATCGTTTGTACTTAAAGTTTATTTTGTTCTCTAGTCGTAAGTAAGTAAGTTGAGTGTTCAGTTGTATTGCACTTTTGAATGTGTTAATCGACATATGCGGCCGACTGTACGGCTATATATAGTTAGGTACTTAATGACAGTTTATATGTGCACATTCATAAAAAACGTTTTAAAAATGTATTTATAAAACTATTCTTTGAATACATAATATATATCCTATGCACTTGACTCTACATGAAATTGTAATTTTTTTTATTACTCATTCGAAAAGTATGCAATCGCTATCGTGTACCGGCAACCCAGCTCACGTCTGTATTTTATGTTCGGTAAAATGAAGTTGTAAATAAATGCTTACACAGCCACAAAATTGGTCAATTTTTATTTACTCCTCAAGTCGCGTCAACTGTAATAGCGTAAGTTAAGACATGCACTTTCTTTTCACTACATCCAAATTTAAACGTTGAACAGTTAATTCAGAAAAGATAATCTGCGATTTCTTTGCGCAAATATTATGAAATTCGGTTCTCGCAGTCAAATTATAAGCATATCGAAATAAACATTTTTGTTGTGTAACCTTTACTTGTTTAAGTTGTTTATAGTATGTTTTATTTGTTCTGCTAATAGCTCGTTTTATAATTATGACCACATACACAAACAACCCTCGCTTATCGCTCTTTCTGTTAGTGAAAATCGCATCAAAATTAAAATGTGGTTAATCATTTTGTAATATCAATCAATAAATCAAACATTTATTTGTAACTTAGTAACATAATAAAGAAAAAGAAAAAAACAGTATTAAGAAAAATATGAGTTACAAGTTACAAATAGGTTTTTGCTACTCAATATTTTGCTGGCATAGATATGTATAGATAATGTTTATCTTGATATTGAAGCTTTTCGCGGCTGTCTGTATGGTAACTCCTCCTAATGGATCTCCTCCTCCTCCTACTGATGGAGAAAACCGCATCAAAATCTGTTGCGTTTTATTTTGATGCGGTTTTCTCCATTAGTCAGATAACTTTTTACGGAATTTTCATATAAATATATATAATAAAACCTAATTAAGTTTTTCCTGGGCGAAACCGGGAGCGGGTCGCTAGTATAATATATTTTTTACATTATTCCAAAAAAATTTTGCACGCGCCCTAGTCTTGCAATGTCAAAATCCAACGTACTTACACGTTTACTCTCAATAAAAAAATTAGACTATATAGGTCTTTCTATAAAAGAGTTGAATGAGAAAAATGTAATAAATATTATATGAACCGCAATGTATGTTTATCAGTTACGTTGGCGTAGCTAGTACAACGATGCAAGACCACATAGTCAGCTCTCTATGGGCGGTCGGCATTATGACGTGTATCAACATTAACTTAGCTAAGGACCACAGTCGCCGCTTCACCGTTCACGCACGCGATCTCTTAACAAAATGATCTTGTTAAGATTTACTACAACGACGTTGAACACTAGACCGCAGAGCGTGTACTCGCAGTTGAACCAAGAAATCGGTAGCGACCCTCGCCGCCTAATCGACATTAATAAGGCATTCACTGCATCAAATCTAATCTACATTACAACAAAATCGTATTTTAAAAAACTGTACACTACAAAAAAATTGTTTTTAGAATTTGTCTGTTTAACTGTTTGTCTATGAGTTTGTTCACGCTAATCTCATAAACGGCTTAACCGATTTGAATGGGGGTTTGATGATTAACTGGATAAAGTCCAGAATGCTTTTTATCGTGAAAAAAATTAACTTCCAAAAAATTCCAAAAACGCGTACAAAGTTGCGGGCATCAGCTAGTCAAACATAATAATATTATAAGGCATCTACTTCACCTTGATGAAGATGTGAGTAATATAACGCCTAACATCTTTATCGCTTGTTATCGCTATTTAGTTAGACGATCCTTCGGGAACCTAGCATTTTTTCAGGATAAAAAGAATCCTATACGCTAATCCAGCTAATAAACTATCTGTGTGAAAAATGTCATCCAAACCCGTTCAGCCGTTTTTGTGTGAAAGAGTAACAAACATCTATCCATAAATTCATTCATCTTCACACTATTTTCACAATCTTTCGCATTTATAATATTATTAGACTTGTTTAAATTTTATAATAAAAAAGTTGGCAGGCTGGCTGAAAATCCACGGTTATGAGCTATAGCATTCTTTGTGGCTGTACAAACTGCCAATCTTCAAGCGGACCGTCATCCTGGACCACGGGCTTTTACTATAAAAATTAAGTATAGGCACTAAAATTGCCTATATATGATTAATACGCGCATAAATCAAGTAATAATGATAGACGGTTCGGCTCGCGCGCAGCCAGGTGCTACAATCTCGGCAGTTGTCGCCGCACACGCGCACCCTCACTGCGCTTTTAATAAATTTCAATACACATAAAAAGGATCTATGAAAGGATGGCGACGCCATACGAACCGGTGTTCGGGTGCAACTATGCAACTCAGCTCTCTGGCGCAGATCGCTCGCCCTCCGCGAACAAAACACCGTTTGTTGGGTGTGCAAACAAGTTTTGATTAAATGAAAAGGTGTCCCGGAACGGGTGTGTCCGCTCTAAGTAATTACATTATATATATTTGATGTCTGTCTATGACTAAATATTTTAATATTCATTGGCACACAGCCGTTCATTGTGCTCGAAGTTTCTCTCAATCGAGTAGGTTTTTGTCAAATGGCGACAAAGAATCTAGGAGGATACTCGTAGTTGAGATTAGGCTGGATCGAAGGTTTGATGTGAGTCTTTAATTTTGCTATAGTGAGAGGCAATTCAGAATACTATCTATGATTATAACAAAATCGGGGGATACAGTTCGGTGCTGTAGCTACACATCTATCTCTACAATCTACATCCAAATTTTGATCACACCACTCGATGTGTATTATGGTATGTTTGAATTTTTATGTATTATGTATTGTTGTAGCATTACCATGAGTTGCTATCGAAATCTTACGTTGGTTTACTTCTATCGATAACGAATCTTTCACCCTTCAATGTGCTAGTGAATGATTTAACTGCTAACGTTACGGTATTTCTCGAGAGCATCAGTCAAATTTGTAACTCATGGTACTGATTTTGTATAGAAATGTCAAGTTAAACGTTAGTCGCTAATGGTCGCTAGCGACTACATTCGATAGGTTTTTCATTTATGCAACTCATGTTACCGGTTTTAGTTCTTTGAGGGACCGCTAGAGGCGCTGTACAATTTTTCATACAAATATTTTACGTTCTCGCTCATCTCTCGCTAGCGATTTCGGTAGTCGAAACTCATGGTAGTGCTACTGAACGCAAAACTCGAGAACGGCTGGACCGATTTAGCTAATTTCTTTTTTGTTGTGTTCGATGAAGTCTGAGGAAGGTTCTCATGGAGAGAAAAACTTAAAAAAACACGAGGGAAAATTAAAAACAACAATTTTCTTTTCCCATACAAACCACTCTGTTGCCAGCTGTCAAACAAACATAGTAGATTTTAATTCTGTCTTCATTCATGGATCAGAGGGATAATCAGGGAAGGTTTGTACGTTAGAAAAAATTAACCCCGGGCGAAGCCGGGAGCGGGCCGCTAGTATATAACACGATCAAAGAAGATTACTCGGGTTTGTAAGCTTAATGTAAGTTATTAAAAGTTTCCTCTTATATCTACGTAAAAATTACACATTGACTTATTTGAACGAATTATAAAAAGTTTAAAACTTGAAGCGACTTCAAAGCTATGAAAACAATCAAAGCTATGAATTTGAAAACAAATTCGTGTGAGTATGCAGAGATGATGACCGTTAAAAGATGTTTAAATATATAGAGAAAATAGTATGAAAAAATGCACCGTTAGCCGTCACTAGCGATTGTGTCAAATCCCAGTTTGAACGATCAACTTGTTCGGTCGAGCTTTGGCGCATCGATGCAGCTGCCTTGCCCTCACAGCGACCCCAGGTCTTCGGTCCCCTTCATACTATAAATAGGTAGGTATTCTCCCGTTGTTCACGGATGCAAAAAATCACTGTAACGGTAAAATTAAGAAAAAAAATATCTCAAATGTGGGAAACGAACGGTACACGTTTCCCTGGACTTGTAAGTAATAATAGTTTAAAAATAGTTCCTTACCTCTATTAACTAAATATAGTAAATTTAATATGTAACTCAGATGTTAGTAGGTAGGTACAATTTAAACTTTATTAATATTTTCAGCTGTTAATACATTCCTCTAGAATAAAACTGTATGTTTGTTTATAATAGAAAGAGTGAATATCGTGGGTTTGTCGCATAAAGTTACATTACACAAATACACACAGGTACCTAAATTTTGTACGATTTAAATGTTATTTTATGAATAAAACTTAAATTTACACCTTTCCATATGCAACAGTGTTGGAAATTATTTGTTGACTTCGCGACCATAGCCAATTTTCTTTTTCTTAGCGAAAAAACAGTTCGACACAACGGTCGTTATCATACTGTTACATTGGCTAGGAAATTGTTTTCGTTATCTCAGAAACGTATCAATGCCACTTGTCTAAAGCCACTGTTTACAAAAAAAAAATGAGACCAAGACACTGAACTGTTTTAGCTATATGATATGGATAAAATAATACCACTTTTTAAGTAAATAATCCATAAACAATACTACTGTCAGTGACCTTTGTTGTCATTTTAATTTAGCGATAAAGTAATAAAAAGAAAAATATAGGCTACAAGCTGAAACCCTTTCCGAGTAAAATACGTATGCAACGTATAAAAAATCCTATTATAGCAAATATTGTGTTAGTGGAAAAATAAAAGAAATTATTTTAAAATGACACATTATTATAGCTAGCTGACCCAACGAACTTCGTACTCAGAATAAAAAACCATAGAACATGTATGAGAAAATTAATTTAATTCAAAAATTTTTTACTATCATCTACTACTACTATTATCACTTACTAAAAGGATTGATAAAAATAACTAATTAATTACATATTCACAACAACAAATAGGTGAGCAAGTAATTTTCACGAAGTGTTCGTTAGAATAATTATAAATTCAGAATTGAGTTTTAAAACAAAATTTACTTTCATCACAATATACGAGTATAACCACAAACAATTGTCCCATTGTGCGAATGCTAAGTTTTTTTAGTGGTATAAAAATGTAAGAAGGCCGTCAGGGAATGCAAGAGGGGTGAAAGGTGGTCGGTGGCGCAGTGCGGCTGTGACGCACCGGCCGCGCTTGTTATAGCGTGTGCCGAAATCTCAGCTGGTACGGCCGCTTTATACAGGCTGATGTTTTATCACACGCACTTAGAAGCTAAAACAGAATGGAGTCTTGGATTACAAATTATGATCTCTTTATTAAACAGCGAGTAAGTAAATATCTTAAGAAATTTGCTCGACACAACGACTACAATTATATTTATATTATTATGCTAGTATAAAGTATAATCTCCTGCAATTAAACTAGCATTGATGTTTAGGTATTATTATTAAATTATTAAAAGTCATACTTAATTAATTGAATAACAAAGGCATGGTTATTAGTTTTACTTATTATTCAAACATAAGTATAAGCCTAACATAAAAGAAATAATTATTAGTGAAACATGAGCAGCCTGTATAATTTTAATTCGTCTGTATTAACAATGTTTATAAAAGCGTTGAATGGTTCTGTACGCTTTATATAGAGAATTCTACAGCTATGCCATTATTTAAAATTAACCTACCTGCAAGTTTGCACGGCATGGAATCAAAAAGGTCATATGTACGGATTTTTATTTATAACATCGATCAAAGTTTTAATACAAATGGTTTATGTTTGGGTATTAACAAATTGAAAACATAACGTAGTAGAAATAGAGTTCTTTTTTAAAGTCATATAACGAAACAGATGAATGAGCTTATCCCTCACTACATGGTTCCAACGATTGCAGCAAAAGTGTCAGATATAACGTTTTTATTTTAAGGATTCCTGAACAATGAATGGGGGAGACCCTAATCGTTTCGCTTACTATTGAAAAGCATTACGTTACAGCGTACGAGCTATATGTGTTTTATATTGGTTGAAATGGCGGTTACGTCCTTCTAGTGTGTGTACAGGTAGCTCAGTGCAGATGTGCGATTCGGGTACAGACATGTGATTCTGCACGAGCAACCAGCTGCTGGCATAGCTGTGCACTGATTCAATGGTACCTACGTAGGGTCAAACTTCACTCGGGGTGTCCCCGTCCCGAATGCCTATGTATAAAAAGGTCACATAAAGGAATAATAATGTACTTACACATATAGAAACAAATATGTTGCAAACTGTCGCTATGACATTCCTATAGAATAATAATATGCTCAGTGAGGACTATTAAATTTTCGTGTGTCATGGTGATTGATAAGTTATGGACCACTTTACTGTGTAATTCCTGCGATATGATGAATAAAAAAAATTTTTTTCCTTATTTCTCACTAGCTATGTTCGCAACTTCATACGCGCTGTAGTTCTTTTTTTGAATGTCCTTTTTTAGGCCTGCATTTTAATATTACAACTTATTTCACAGACAAGCCTTTATCATTGAAACTTGTCAATGTCGTTGGACGAATAGCTAATATTGTCATTGATTTTATCTATATCAATCTTTTATTAAATACTTCTTCATCAATTCTTTTGCTGTATTTAAAGTATTTCAAATACTTTTGCGGAAGTTTGATAACTGAAGATAAGTGTTTTACATTTATTATTGCACATCCGTTAAGATATTATTAACGTTTTCGTTGGTTATTTATTATTCTAGTTTCTAAATGATGTTTTTATTTAATTTATTTTCTTTATATCTATACACATATAAAACAAAGTCTCTGTTCTTTTTCTCAGCTTATTTATTCTAAACCATTTAACGGATTTTGATAAGGTTTTAACTAATGGAAAGAGCTATAAACTAGGAAGCTTTATGTCATATAATGTGCAAAAAATGTTGAGATAGGTCACTATTTAGTAACTTTAATAAAACATAAGTTATATTACAGTTGCAGTAAAATAAAAAATACATTTTGAAGAGTTGTTTTTGTAATTAAAGTTTCTATGAACCTATTTAAGTGCCTATTCTATGATTTACTACAGAAATGAGCTTTTTGAGTTGCAAGTTAATAATTAATTCTTTGTATACTTGAAAAAATAAACCTTACTTTTCTGCTTTGAATGTAATAGGTAATTCAACTGTACCTACTTTGAATGTGAATAGGTAAAATATGTGAATAGATTATTATCCGCTACGCGTTTTAATAAATTGTGTATGTATGTACGATAATAATATATGTATATGTATGCGCGGTATTAACCGGCAATTGTGTGACATTGAGAGCAGAGTGGCATATCGTTCACCACCTGCCTATGGCGCCCCTGTCCATCGCTATTTCCGCCATAGCGCACGTCCCCCAAGCTCGTGCCGCGACCGTTAACGCACGCGCCCCGGCCCCCGCGACATACCACCTGGTCGACGCAGCCGTGCTACCCTTATCCCGCTAGCTACGCTTACCCCGCTAGCTACCCTTACCCCGCTACGTACTGTCTACAAAACTCGATGACACCATAATGTGTAGTTTACATCATTCGATAAATGAATTTTTTGAAGTGTAATTTTGTTCCGTTTAATTTGTTTCCATACTCAGAGGCAGATGATGTACTTTCAGGCTCAACAATCTCCGCGAATGATATGGCCAAGGTACCAGATCGCTTTATCACTGCAAGCTAAATAATAACTTTCAAAGGCAAATTTCTAACACCATGGGTTACATTATTTTATTATAATTTTCGTAGGAATGTCTTGTCATTTTTTTTTGAAAATAAAATATGTACGTACATCCTTCATTACTCGCTAATAACGTAGCTTTCTATAGGTGAAAGAATTAAAATCAGTCAAGTAGTTTTTAGTTTATCCATTACAAACAAATATGTATAGAAAAATCAAATCTTTCCTAAATTACTTTAAGGTAGATAACAATAACCTGCAATTTTACTTCTAAGTAGACAAAAATTCCGTAGTCGAGTGACAACATTAAGGACTTGGGTACAAGTTTAATCATCTCCACACAGCATATCACTATTATTATTATTAGTTGATAATAAGTAGTCATTATCGGAAATAATAATATGCTAATTGTTATAATGAATGTTGTAATAATTGTTTAATTAAATATTTGTTTACTGACAACGACCACCAGTTACTGTTTACTGACTTGTTTGCATTTCCCAAGCGTAATTTAGATAAAGCATAGCATTTAAAAATTGATTGCATAGTTTAAAAATCACATGCTGTTAAATACTTATACATATATTTTTTAATTAAGTACACATATATAAAAACTAATACTAATAACAGTGTAGTATTAGTATAGTCAGTATAGACCAAATAACTTATTACATATTTAGGTTGAGGTTTCATTAAAGATGTTAATTTATTCGTTAATACATTTTTGAAAAATACTATTGAGTATAAACATAAGTTGCTGTCTGTAACGGATTTTAATGCGTAAAATTAATTGCTATAAAAATTAATTAGAAAAAAAAAACTTTGTTTTGTTCTATATGACATAGTATTGAGAAAATAATTTATTATGCCATATATTTTAGATTTTGTGCATACCTACTGTAAGTTATAATCGTTCGCATGATTGCGAAATATACTTACCTTAATCACGCTGATTTGGTATTGTTGACCATCGCGCATTACGATTAGTCACAGTTTGTGCTAAATACAATCGAGCTATTGATGTCCATTTCATGTCGATTCCTTTGACACATAATGCACGCATGAGTCATGAGGTGAATTTCGCCACGTTCGACGCGAACTCATCATGATGCAGATGATAAGTGCACGCACAAGCGCCAACCTTATCGCGCACTATTTAAGCATGTTTAAGCATTCTTCGCAAAGATGCAGTTTTTTAGTGTAGATTATATACAATATATCACTTTTCCATGCTTTGAGTTTAGAAGAAGTTAGCGGTGAAACAAAAAGAAGCTGATAACGACTTTATTTGAGACTTTTTGACGTTTTCAAAGAGTATATCTCTTTGTTGATTGAAATAATTCGACTTTTTTTAACTTTAATAGGAAATTGTTGCCTTGGCTAGTATAAATTTGCGTAGTTGAATGAAATAATATTTTAGATAGAATATGTACACCAGTAAAGTTCTTAATAAAATGTCTTTGGGAATATGCCCATTCTTATATAAGTATAAAAAATATACCTAACCTACTCTTTGATATAATCATTGTTACACAAAAATGCAAATGCAACTAAAATATTCTCTTTAATATACATAAACGCTGCATGCAACATATCATTATAATCGCAATTGTAAGCGTAAAGGCCAGAGTGGCCAAATTGTTGATATCTCTACCTTCAGATATATGGGATAAAGTAACACATCTTTTTAATAGAAATCTAATCACAAGCTGTCATTGGAAGTGAAAAGACATTGTTAAAAGATTTCTCTTACCGATACTGAAGGTGTTGGTTACCAGCCAGTAGTTGTATGTTGACAATGGTGCGACTCTGTGGGAATATCGAAATTAACCGCGGAACTGCCTGACCTGTGTGAATAATCCTTGGACACATGAAAAGATCTAAAGCAATAATGAGGCCTATGGACGTTATATTTCCGCATACGCAGGGGTTGTATCTCGTTTCGTACAATACAAAATGCAAGTTCTTTTGTTAATTCGCGATAGCCCGAACGGGTTCCCAAGCTTCCCGGTCGCATTGGGTTCTATTATTATTATTATTACTCGTAACGACATAATAAAATAATCCGTTACAAAAATCACTTTCAATTTAGTATCTATTTAATTGCAATAAGGAATACTTAAATCACAAACAGGATCTATTAAATATTATATAACATTCTTCTATTGTTCGTATAGTACGATTACTTTAATCACACTTTCTTGTATTTTTTTTTCTACCCCTATCCTTCCTATCCTTTTCTTATTCCTATAGTCGGCAGTGCACTTGGAGCGTCTGTGGCGTTGGGTGTGTCATAGGCGACGGTAGCCACATACCATCAAGTTTAAAAGACAGTCAGCCTGTCTTTTAGACTAAAAGAAAAAAAAAAAAACTTTTTGTTCTTTTAAGAGCATAAGAAATTAAGAGTTAAAACTATTTGTTAGTAATAAATTTTGTCCAAAGTATCTACTAAGATATTATTAATATCTTAGTTAATTGGACATACTTATCTTTGGACAAAAGTTTTAAAATATTTTTTATATTATACCTCGTACCTTTAATAGTACCTACTTACAGTCATAAATGCCTCAATTATTATTTTTATGCTCGAGTATTAAAGAAGCCTACAGGTTATAAAACCTACAGTTCTATTGTTAAATTTATAGTAGGTAATAGGCAACTTCAGCTACAATAGGTACATTATAATTATTTGTAAAAACAATAAAGCAATGTTTACGTATGAGAAGGTGACCTATCTTTATATTATAGCAATGTTTGCTAAGAATAGAAGTTGTTACCATTCCAGGAAAGAGAACAAGGTCAGACGATACAACAATGACATTAAAACAATTAAGGTACTTCATATCGGTGTGTCATCTTAGTTTCATATAACATGCTATTTATGATTAGCTAGGTCAATTTTTTAATTAGGATTGAGGTCTTGTTACTATATTGGAAGAATAATTGTATTTGTTTAACTTAGACCATGTGATAATATTTAATTTTAAACATATAAACATGGATTTTTGTAGTAGGTAAGTAGATAAAGTTGCTATCCCACCAAGAATTTATTTTTCATTCACTTCCAAAAATTTTCTTTCGTACAAACCTTTGTCGTGACAATTTACGAACACAACAAAAATCAGCAAAATCGGCCATACCTACCGTTCTCGTTTGATGATCCGTCATATTATACGAGGTAGCCAAACGATTTTTATTTATAAAAAATATAGATAACTAATAAGAATAACTCAACATTTCATTGTGCAGCCGCTGATTGCGTTAATTTTATTATTTTTTTATGTACATATTGTTATTTTAGTTTGTGTCCCAAATATTAATAAAAAAAAAAAATCTATGAAGCTGGTCATATAGCAGGATAGATTGAAATCAACTTTTAAAGTTAAGATGTATGTAAAGTCTATGAAGGTGGTCATGTCATATCGCACGGAGCTGAAAGCGCGATGCGGTCGAGCCGGGTGCGGAGGCGCAGGTGCCTCTTTGCCGCCCCGCACTGCACCGCACCGCGCCGCGCCGCTATTGGCCGACATCCCGACCGCGCCACCGATTGGGCACGGCGCACGTGCGCAGCCTACCCGCCGCCACCTGGCCGCCGTTCACGGGGAGCCCATATAAGCGGCAGCCTTCCCTCGCCGCGCCACTTCCACTTCCGAACGCCGAACCGTGAGCACGTCCGTTGCGTTCCCAACGCGACACCGCTCTTCGACTCCGACGCATCTCGTGTCATGTTTGGACTGTTTTCTCAGTTTGTGAATTTGTGATAACGAACGAACTTATTTTTTAAAAACTTTGTTATTAAGTGTGTGTGAAGATAGTGCAAAATGCTTGTGGAGGATACGCAAATTTCTCGATCGTCGATGACTAAAAAGTATGCGCACTGTCCGCTTAAGAAGAGGCCGGTGTTGGTGCGGGAGGAGCGACCGGCTACACCGCCCACAACACCGCCGCATCCCGCCCACCTAGCCACGCGACTTTTTTACGATTATCATTGTAAGTTGTGTTCTTGTGCACCTATTTTTTGTTGACAATAAAACATAATCGCTTATACATTCATTTAACTGTTCGTATTGATTGTATTATAGCGTACAATAATTGAACAACCAAAAAAGTCTTACAATAATATCAACAATTATAAAATTATAGCCATCAACAATTATTTTTACCATTTTGATAATAACAATACATAACTGGTAGCTAAATTTTTAGTAATAAACATAAATTAAGTAATTATTGTTAATTCGTCTACAGGTAACACTGAAAATGAGGAACCCGAAAACCTTAGCACAAAACCAGAAGATTTGTCTAAAACTGGTAATTACCCGAACAAGGCATCTTCGCCGGTAGCAGCGACGTCCATTAAAGCGGAGCCCCGTGAATGGCCTCATCAGCAATTGGAGTATTTGGCCGCGTGTCGGGCTAGGCTCGAAACTGCGCCAGCAGAGCTTGCCCGTCCTACGCCTCAGTACGCATACTTACCATCCATCTACGCACCGTACCCGATAGAAGAGTATTACCCAGCGGCACCTGCGCTGTCACCAACTGCTCACCCTCAATTATACTCTCGCTACTCGCCGGCCTCACCACCGTCATCTTGTTCACCGCCTCCCTGCCCAGAAGATCTACGCTCCCCAGGTTCCGTCTCATCAGACTCCGGTGTCTCAGTATCGGCACCGCGCCGTCCACGTTACCAATGTCCAGACTGTGCCAAATCCTACTCCACTTACTCAGGACTCTCGAAACACCAACAATATCACTGCGCAGCGGCGGAAGGCAGCCTCGCGAGAAAATCCTTCAGCTGCAAATACTGTGCTAAAGTGTACACTTCCTTAGGCGCATTGAAAATGCATATCCGCACTCACACGTTACCCTGCAAGTGTCACTTGTGCGGCAAGGCATTTTCGCGACCGTGGCTCCTACAAGGACACATTCGCACGCACACTGGAGAAAAGCCGTTCTCGTGTCATCACTGTCATCGGGCGTTCGCTGACAGATCAAATCTGCGCGCTCATCTCCAAACACATTCAGATGTGAAGAAATACTCATGTTCCGGATGCGGGAAAACCTTCTCGCGTATGTCACTTCTGAGCAAACACTTGGAAGGCGGTTGCGGCTCTCCAGGTTTGGCCGGAGGTTACGAGTATCGCGCAGAACCTCATCCGCAATCGCACACGCACCAAACTCTCCCTCCGTCAGCACCTGTTCATGCTTACTGATATAAGACTGATCAGCCTCGATCTCTTTCTTAGCTATAGTCTGACCGTTCCCCAATAGATTTTCTATTTTTAACTTAAATTATTTCTTGTAAATTACTTCAATGTGTGTAAAGTTAAGTTGTAAATAAGTGTAGCCGTTAAGTTATCTATGTGGACCAATGTAAAATTCCTTAAATTTATTATGTAGTTAGTAATTATTAATATAATATGTAGCCGCGCGCAGCGGTCTTGCTAGTCATGTGGCATTTGCCGAGTGTCATACACTTGTTCATTATTCTTGTCCTAAGCCATGTACAGAGTGCCTTAATGATAGATTTTATTAATATATTCAATTGAAATTATAACGTTATGTAGGTACTTACTACTAATTTCATTGTAAAGAAGTACACTATTGAAGAGAGGCTATAAATTTATGTGGCCGTTTGCCTTTTATGTTCCTTTCTGTTACCTCGACGCAGAAAATAAAACAATATGAGAATTTAAACAGTTTTTTCTTTATTGAACCTTAACAATTTGAGGAGAAGCTTGAAAGTGGGAATTCGTTTTTAAGGAACTTTTTCCTTACAAAATTATCTTTCAGATTTATTTTTAAAAAAAGTTACACAAAAAGACTCATTTTTTGTTTTTCAAAGTCCTGTAAAGTATTTTGAACTGTTTTGATTGGTCGCTTTAAAAAGTTAACTTATTGCTACTTGTAGAAGGTAAAGTTATCGTTTAAACTGAGACATTATCTAGTACTTATCCTATAAAGAAATTTTGAAAAGTCATCCTCTGACCATAACATTTAATTAAATAAATGATCGAGGGTTCATTGTAGCATAAATTTTAATAGGAACATCATATAATATGTGTAAGCCGCATCATAATATGGCACCACTAACAAAACCGAGAAAAGGGCATGATATAAATGTTTTGCATATAAATATATTTATATTTATACATCAATGAAGCTCTCTCTTTCCCGTACCTGACATAATCCATCAGCATCTCACAATTGAGAGAGATACTTTACTTATGAAGTAACTACATGATAATACTAACATACTAAGTGATAACAGATGATCTGTTACAAAGTAAGTCATTCGTGATTTAACTTAACACTGCATTACATTTCGTGTCTGATCATATATAGGTATAATATTAACTATATATATTATACCTATGATCATATGACATTTAAGTATTGTGTGCAAACGCCGATTCCGTATTTCATTACCGCGACAGACGTCGCTAAATTGTGCATTGTTCCTCCAAATTTGGGACCTAACTGGCAAAATCCGACTAGAATAGCACTTTTACATTTAAAATGTCTTATATATATAAGGTGTTATGTATGTGTTATGTGTTATGAATACAATGTAAATATGTTGTCTTGTTGTTTTGCAAGATATTATTCTAAGAAGAGTTCATTGAAAAAAGCATCTCTATAATTAATTAAATGATATTGAAGTGTACTTTTTGAAAGACTTGTCAGAAATTCTTCTACCATAACGCATACGAAAGTTGACTGAATAAAAATTTTAGAAAGTCTATCGTAATATTTTCAAAAATTTCAAAGTTTTTTTTTAAATAAGGGTTGATAAGCAGGCTGACCGTCCACTTGATCGTAGGTAGGTATCTACAGCAAAGAAGTGTATCATAACTGTTATAACTAAACTAACTGAGTCTACCTCAGCTACAATAGAAATCTTTGGTCTACCATCGTTAATTAACTCCAGAAGCCCACAAGGGTTGCAATTAGTGTGCTCCGACCTTGTCGATAAAAGATAAGGACGACATAAAAGATCAATGACACACAACATAATATTTCATCGTGGTATATACTGTAAGGAAGTGGTTAGTACTTTTGCCAGGCTAGCTGTCCAATTACAACAGCGGATTTAATGTTAAACTAATATACCTACGTATATTATACCTAAATATTATGCTAATTAAAATCAAGTGTGATAAAAAAGTTACCTGAACCATTTTAAAATGATTATTTTGTTGTCTTGTCATATGTCACAACTAAGTTATTATACCAATACAATACATAAAGTTGAAGAGTTTGCTTGTTTGTTTGTTTGGTCGTACGCGCTAATCTCAGGAACTATTGGTTCGAATTGAAATTTTTTTTTGTGTTGGATGGTCTATTTATCGAGGAAGGCTTCCTCTATAGAACGCGGACGAAGTCCGTCTAGTATTTTATAAACCGAAAAGCTTTTGCCGGTGACTGCTCGCGCCATCTGTTGATTATGTCCAGAATCAAATTATAGTTAAAATGATTTTCAAATTTGACTCAATTTTCAAGACCACCATTAAATAACAGCATATGTGCTGTTGCGTTTGCTTGAGTGAGTAAGGGATACCAGAGGCTATACACATCCCTTCCTAATCACTTATCCTCAATCCTTCTTCGGTCGGCAGCGCACTTGCGGCACCTATGGCGTTCCATGATCGTGCGAGTCTTTTTCGTGCGAGATGACGAATACTCCTTCGTTATAGGTGTCGATAGCCACCTGTTAAAAAAGTTTAAATTTTGTAAACAATGATTTCTAAGTTCTCTAAAATTCAAATAAGTAGATCCAGAAACAAGATTTTTTTTTTTTCATTTAATAACAATATATTATAATAGGTAATAACTAATAATTCATTATTATTAATATCGCTGTTCGCCTATTATTAATATGTCTGAAGTTTTTGAATTTTCACTAAACGAGGAACATCCATGCGAAACGGGGACTTGTCGTTTGTAAACTCTAAAATGATTTTAGTTACTGATGTAAGAGAAACAATTTGATTTTTTTTACAATTTACGTATTTTGGCAACCGTTAATATGCAATGAAAATGTCCATTTTGTTCATAAATAAAACGAAAAAAGATAATAGATTAAAATTTTTCTGTCGGCTAGAACTAGAGAGTACCTACAGATAGATTTTCTACCGCGAACAATAACTACGTCAGCATGAAATATATTGAATAAGCAACGTCTATATTATATAATGATGTTATTATTACAACTTGTGTGCAAATTATAGCCAATCAATTCATAAAATAATGTAATAGCGGTATATTGTTATCGCGTTTAGTAAGAGTTTATGAGTAATAATTTAATCGGGGCCAGATTGACGGCGAGACAATAGGTTTGTGCACCGGCACAAGACGGATGTGGGTCGGGCACTAGACGTGGTGGGCGCCGCGTTGGACGGTCACCCGGCCACGAGGTCACCTCTTAGGGCTTGCTCCCGACTAGGTTAAACCCTTTCATTCCACAGCAGCTAGTGCTTCGCCCGCGTAACTTTATAAAATATACCCTATGTTCTTTCTGGTGTCCCAGACAACGTGTACATGCAAAATTTCATGGTGATCGGTTCAATAGTTTTGCGTTCAAACATTTATTTATTTATTTACAACATACGTGATACATCATTACAGGAATAATCCTAATTCAATGTATATGTTCTAATCTAACATCCATACATCCATACAAATTTTCGCATTTATAATATTAGTACGGATTCACACGGTGGCTTAAGTCACTCAGCTTATTAAAATAAAATATTTAACTAATTTCTCACAACTTAAAAAAATATAGTTACAAACTACAACAGACAAAGGTTTTATTTAATTGTTACTAACTGGTGCCCGCAACTTAGTACGCGCTATAGTTCCTTTTTTTTCAAAATCCCACCGAATTACCGGTTTAACATAATAATGTCCGGGTAATCATCAATACAACCAACAGTGAAAACCGCAGTTTCTGAGTTTAGCGTGCAGTGATAAACAGACAAGAATTCTAAAAATAATTTTCTTAATTTCGCCCGGTTGTAATTTTTAATTATATAGGTACACAAACCTTCCTAGTGGATTGATCTCTCCATTAGTAAAAACCATATAAAATCGATGGCATATGGGTGGTTTAGAAGAAGTTAGCGGACAGACACGGTCAGCGACTTAAATTTATAATGGTAGTATTTTTTTTTTAAATAGCGAAACCCTCCGACTCGAGGTCGTAGCCTATGTCTGCTTCTCATTCATGCTAGTTCTCGCTTTTATTCTTCTCGCACTTTTATTCTGCATCCTTGTTCTTTCTTTCATTCGTCCTCATTCATTCTATGCGGGTGGGATTCCCGCCTTTATCTAATCTCTTATATGTACTTAATTTCTACTTTCTTTATTATTAGCAAATAGGGTTTGGGTAAATAATTGTAGTCCACATTCTTATAATTAACAATAACAATAATCAATAATTAAAAACAATAATTTAAAAAACATTCATAATAAAAATTTAAAACATTACAATCCAACAATTATTTAAAAACATTCATAATAAATTTAAAACATTATATAAGAAGATTCAAGAATAAATAAATTAAGAGTATATACATTTTAAAAGCAACAATATTGATTTCTAACAATTAACAATTTCTAACAATTACTTACAGTACTACGTTTTGTTTCTTTTTATAACCCTAGTTGCTACTTTAACACAATATTAGAGATTAGTAGAATTATAATGACATTTTGATTTTAGTTCCACCGATGTAAATTTTTTTATTGATTCATCTATTGAGTTTTGGGGGTCTCATATGTTGTGTTTTAGCAAAAATTTCTCAAGCGACAACATCTAATTCTATATGTAGGTAATAATAGAATATAACTTATACTTAATACAATGTATATAATTTGAATAAAAATTTGTTTATTTCTTATAAGAAATATGTATGTCTGTTTCACAGTTCATTTCATTCCGCTGCTTTGAACCAAAGTTGTTCATTACGCATTACGCAGTACAAATCTCGTAACTATTGCCCAATATCGGCAGGTAGATAACGCAGTACCTACCTATTGTTATTGTACTCTAAATTGTATTCCAATAAGTTTTATCTTAATCAAAATGTAAGTAATGTCATTATCATGTCACTACTAGTAAGAAAGTTGTCCAATAAGATAATGGATCAGCACATTTAACCTCTGACCCTGTCAGGTGAGTGCACGACTCTTTGATTCTTTTTGTACATATCGAAATATTTTCAATAATCATGACTTGACAGTTTATTACTGATCTGGTAATAATAATGTAATGTATTCATGTTATAAGCCATTTTAGACCTTGTTGCTTTATCTTTGTATAACAAAATTATATTTATATAAGGTAATACTTTTAATATAAAATATAAACCACGTAAATCTTATTTAAATTGTCTGAACAGTGTAACCATTACTACAAAAAAAAAATCGTTTTCTTTCCCTCTTCGTTGATTCTGTAATAAGATATTATCAAAGTTATAATAATAAGATAATATGACTAATAATGGTAATTTTGCCACTGTTATGTAAATCCAAAGATTTAAATTTTTGTGAAAATCTTTATTTCTGGAATCATTTCTAATACTTTCCCAATATAAAAGTTACCGTTACACTTTCAAAAATAATCGTAAATCACATCCAACCACTCCTTAAAAGTAAACAATAAAATTAAACCAGCAGGTACACTTCCTCATAATCATTTTAGTTTGCTAATTATTTACCTACAATGATTCCGGTCCATTAACAGAGGGAACAGTCTCATCAGCCTACACAAATGCCAATTAGAGTTACCCAGTTAGAGCAGCGCAGACTATGTGTGTCCGTAGAAGCGTGCGTGTGCGATTCGCTGTGTGTGACCACCGTGAGTTGCGCGCACGCGCTACGTCCTCGACACCGAACTAACGCTACCACTACCACCAATGCGGTGCATTCTCATTAATTAATTCTGTACCTATTTGCATCATGATTATCTAATCCGAGATCAAATTGTGTTATGCCGTACCAATTAGAGTTCACACCTAATAGTCTTAATAGAACTTTGAACTTTTCTATTAGTTATAACTGATCGACTTATCGATAACGCCGAACAGTTTCGACAATAATTCGACCTCGTCGTGAAGAACATTGACTATTGTTATATTTAATTATTTTTTTTTAACACACTGTAATAAGCAAGTAATTTATTTTAATAAATGAGAAAATTGGTTCTCAGGGAGCTGAGGGATATGATTGACGGAGTTGTGCTGGTGCAGAGTGATAGCACCGCTCGTCTGGCCTTGCGGGTGACTTTTTGCCTCTACTGCTTTTATCGGTGATATCGATGGATAGTTGTCTACCGGCACATATAAACGTGAATGGTGTTGATCCATATAATTAGGTTTCAAATATGCCGGCAACCTAGATGCTGTAGGATAAGAGATAAAAGGAGCTTTTCCCCTCCTTTTATATGTAGGAGGTATTTAGGAGATGGATTTTATAAAATGATCCTATATTAATTCTTTTCACTGTTCAAGCTCGAGACAATTTTATTTGATTTGGATGATATGATTTATTTAATTTGGACAAACAAAACAGTGAAAAATTACTTACTCATCCTACTAATATTATAAATGTGAAAGTTTGTGAGATTCTCGAGGGGTCTAACATTTTTTCAGGACTCAACATCTAACAAAAATTTGGCGTGTGATAGCGATAAAGATATTTTTTCAGGTGTTATATTTTCATTTCTCAACACGGACGAAATTGTAATTTAAAAATGTGCTTATATGCAAAGGCACTATGCGAAATCGTAAGTAGGTTGTAGATCCGCTTAGATTTAGGAATGGCGGCGGCAATGGACCAAGTCGAGACGGGACGATAAGCATGATTTGTAACGTCGGGCGCGTCGTATTCGCGTCGGGCGGCGCGTGCGCACACATAAACGTCATCTCAATGCGCACCTTTCAATAAATTATTTATCCCACTCTTGATGTGACATTCTTACAATTTATGAACACCACTTTTATCACATTTAAAATTTTGTTCTTAATTCATCCCGATCATGTCACTTCAATAATAAATAATTATTCTTTTAATTTCTCTGAAAATTAACACATGCTGTTATTTGGTGTTGAAAACAGAGAATTTGGCACAGAGTTTTCCGGGAGTTTTGAAAATTGATAGTTGTAATTTATCCTTTACCCTTAACTACACTTGCAACAACCTGTACTTGTTTTATAGGACCTTACAATCAACAAGAGATTCGTCAGCCTGTCTTTCGACATTATCATAAAAAAGCAGCTTATTAAATACTTATGTACTAATCTTTACCTACTTACGAGTACCTAAACGATGTAAATTCAAAACTATTTCTTGGGTGTAAGCATATTGCTTACAGGCAATAAAAAATTAACGGAGAGATATTTTGACTGTATACAACCAAAGATAGCTTATTGCACGCGACTTCGTATAAAATATACTGCGTAACTTTATAAAGTATAGCTTATGTTACTCGCTAATAATATAGCTTAGAAAGATTTTTTTAAATCGTCTTAATCATTTTTGAGTTTATTCATTACAAACAAAAACACAATCTTCTCTTTTTATAATATAAAAATTGTATACCGAGGGTAGGACCCTCGGTATACAACTTTATACTACAAAAATCTGTAAATTAAATACCTACTGTATATAATCACACATGCCGGTAATATATACACAAAATTTCTTATTCGTATACGAATCTTGTACGTTCCACGTGTTATCTTGTTGGAAAGGCCGAGCTCATTTACAACGTGCCCGAGTAAAACGAACGATAAAATTAGCAAATGTCGCGTGTTTCACTCTCATTACAACATTTATATATGCCTACAAATCACTAGCTAATACTGATAACTGAACAGGTAATGTACAGTAGGCCACCAAATTGGCTCAACATTAAAATCCAATTCGTTTGAAGTAAAACGATTTAAATGTTCACGAAAGCCCACTAATTTTTTTTGTATACCTGTACCTACCTGTAATGTATTATCATTGTTTTTATTATTATTAAATATTTCTTCAAAAAAAAACTTTTTGTACATCACATAATAATGTACATTATAATGTTACCGAGGTCAAAAAGTAGTTTTTAGAATTTTTGTCTGTTTTACCGATTTGAATGCGGTTTTCACTGATGTATTCCAGGACTTTTTGTCTTGGAAAATGTTAGGTTCCTGTGGGATTTTCCAAAAACGAACTACAGCGCGTACGACATCGCAGGCACGGCTAGTTTTCAAAATATAATTATGCAATGGTTTCGAAGACTATCCTACACTTTATAATGAATATATTATTTAAAATATAAGGTATATAAAATATGTATATTAAAGCATTTGATTGTTATGCCCAATTCCGTATCACAAAACTTTAAAGAAACTTGAACGAGTTCGTCAAAACAAATTAAGTTGAAAGAGTAAATGAAGGTCATTGTACATCTTGAGTTGGATTAATTCTATAACACGCCTTTTTTATATGTAATAGATTATTGTATAGTTAGTTTTAATTGCGAACTTCATCGAGATTTATTAGCCTATAAGAGTCACAAGTGGATTTTAGGAATGGGCCTTAATTTTAAGATATTTTCAGGTCTAAAAGTCGCGAACAACACTCTCTTTTTTGGATGTCTGATAAAGGGAGGAAAAGAAACGGGAGTTTGTAGATCTGAGACAACGTTGAACAATAGAACAGAAGGTGCGAATATTGTGGAATCTCTGTCAATAGTAAGTCTCGCGCGGGTTCCGAGACAACGGCGGCGTATGCTTACGCCAGGCGATAAATCGCAAAATCCCGTGCCAATAACTACGAGCATAAGGTTTAGTACGGTGAACGGAGAAGTGCGTGGGCGAACATACGACGAGCTTTACCGACTGCGAAAAGATTTTATTCGCTGGTAGCATTGTATAGTTTGTAGATTCGCGTAAATGGATTTTGATATTTTATTCGCTTAAGCCCCATTCTATGGCTTTGTAATATATTTCAATTTAAGTAAACACATGGCTAGAACCAATAAGCTAGACAAAACACAGAAAGTTTTACACAATTAAAAGAAATATATTTTAATTCACACACACACTAAACTTAGTTTTTAATTATTTATAAACTTTTTATTTTTATTTTAAATTATGATAATGAATTTATACCGAATATAATAAACAGCAGAACTTTCTGACACAGGCTTGTAACAGCTTTGTAAGCTTAAAGGAAGCTCCAGCCAATGTAAAAATAATGCAAATTTGTGAAATAAATATGTGATTTCACTAATTTGCATATATTATATAAATATTAAGATATGATTTATTATTACTATTCACATTTATTTATTTTCATTCTTAATCCTAAGTTTTTTTTACAATTTTTTTATATAGCCAATAAATAATATTATAAAAAAACTCAAAACTAGTAGCAAGGCCCTAGTTACCGGTGGTTACCTATGGCACTAGAGTGAGAAACGTCCTGCTCCTGACACTTCGAGCCTTGTCAATGTTTGTCAATACCGCCTTATTATTCTATCCAGCGGTGAAAACAGCATGAAAATCGGTGCAGTAGTTTTTGAGTTTATCGCGAACAGACAGACAAGACAGACGCATCGGAAGACTTTGATTTATAATAGGTAATGTATAATTTATGTAAGAATAAGAAATTTTAATGCAGTAAAACGAAGTAAGTAGTTAGTACAAAAGACTTCAACGAGATTACACACACAGCTAAAATATTTACCGACATTTTTTTTATAAAAAATCAACATTGTTTCTATGTCCATAGGTTTTAAGAATTATAGTCACTTTCAACCATTCTCTATATGGGGAGCCTCGTTAAAGTAATAAGGTCAAACAACATTAAACAACGTGAGACATCGTGTCGTGATTGTTGTTACGTTATGTGTATCGATAATGCAATTAAACCTTTAACGTTTCATACACAGTAAGTTATGATCAATTAAGCTCATAATATAGATCGTGTACGCCCGCTTGATAACGACTTTATTAATGCAAGAAAGAGATGTTACGAAATCATTATAAGTGCATGTTAATGTAATTTTAATAAATACCGTTTTAATATTACTTAGAATGGAATAATGGGCACTGAACCCTCAAACCTGTTCATTTGTTAACATTTAAAAAGATGCAACTAAAGTGTACATAATATATTTGCTATAAGATTTATTTATTATTTGATAATAGAGTAAATTTTGCACACATTTTATTAAGGGGTCGTAGTTGGACAAATAGTGCTCATAATCACTTAGGAGTTGATTGCAATATACTGGTTTTTTTTTTGCATAATAGGAGTTAGTTGATATACGGACAAACACACAGACGCGGTCAACGATTTCAATGTACAACAATGTAGCGATGTAGCACATAAATTGGAATAAAAGTTCATCGGCGCAGGTTCATCGGCGAGATTCGAATCCACGACTCCCACTTTGGAAGAGAAGCAAGTATGCTTCGCTTTTTTAATATTCATAAGTCAGTGTTTGTTAACAAGAAAAAAAATATTAGTGTAGGACGAAGCATGAGTCATTGAAAGCGTTTACATTGCACGAGAGACAATAAAAACTTATCTAACGGTTGTGGTTCGCACTCCACACCCGTCAGAATCATTAGCATCGTATATTAATTATAGTCGTATGTCACCACCATAATGGTACGGGGCCGAACCGAATAAACATATTTACGACTTCAGCTCACTTATTCAAATTGTACTTGCTTTCTTCTTAATAAATACGTTATTGCGTATGCACATTTTAACTGGCCTACGATACTGAAGTAGTTTTTCAATTGTGTGTGGTAGTTTTAACATATAGGTAGGTATATTTCTTTTTTTAAAGCTTCCTCTGATCAAACCTAATATTATTATGCAGTTTGAGTTTTAAAAATGTCATGTTATGTTAATAAATTGAAACCGTAAACAAGGAAGTAATGATGAATGTAAACCGTACACGAACCATTCTTTCTTTACTACAAAGAGTAATGTAATTAATTACTATGTATTAAGAGCAATTTAAGAGCCAACTAAGATCGATTGACTTTTCCATACGAATTACTAACTATTGCCACCTTATAGAAGATTTACTGCAAGGGTTACTTACTTAAAAAATCAGAAAAATACTGTTAAGTACATAATTGTATAAATGGGTACTTAGTTGCTAAAGTAAACTAAAAACTTATTTTATTACAAGGAAAGTTGTATTATAAATGTTACAAAAAGTAAGTTTTTTTTAAGTGCATCAACAAATTAATCAACCACACAGCTACCGTACTTTTAATAAGTACGTTTGTGTTTTTTGACATTTTCAAGATTGAGACAACAACATTAAAACAAATTGATCCGGAGTATAACGGTATTACGAGTAGGCGTCGCACGCGCACACCTTACAATCGCCTTCCCTCACCTCCGATCTGCGACCGCAAACACCACACATTAATTCACTTGAACATAAAATATGCGAAACCGCTAAAAATATGACTTCAGCGATCACTTGCACCTCTTTTTCTACAGCAATCACGCGACGGCCCTATTAAATTTAAACGCAATGGAAACATTCATTCGTATTAAACAAGAAAGCTCACAATGCACTCTTACTTTCCTTTTAAGCGGTTTACAAGGATGGACATTAAAGTTAAATCATATCGATTAATTTGGAAAGATGCGAGGTGAAATCAGACCGAAGATATATCCTCGTCATACGGGCTCGCAACAGTAAAATCTGTAACAGCATTAAAACCGATAACAATGAATAAAGTGGCAATAATAACAGGTGAAATCGCGACAGGTCCGGGTCTCTCGGGTCGCCGTCCGTAATTATAAATAAAATACGCCAACCGCGTCGCATCGTCGCTCGCCGCCCCCGCATATTAACCTGCGCCCGCGCCCGCCCGCATAACACTCCAAACGACCAACTTTTATAACGCAAAACTCCATTATTGTATGTTTTTTATGTACGCATTTTATATATGAATGAAACACAGGTTTAAATTGTGTCCTTGTTCGGACAGAAAACTGTGCAACAACTCACAACTGTTCAGTAAATGTAACACAAGACATACCCTTTTTATTTTGTACAGAATTATAAGAGAAATTGCAAAAGAAAACTGTGCAGCAACTCAAAACTCTTCAGTGAATGTAAAACCAGACACAGGTAGTCTTTTTATCTTGCACCGAATTATAAGAGAAATTATAAATTGTTGGGACAGAAAACTTTGCAACTCTTCATATACCTAATGTCCAAATGTATTAGAGAGACTTTACTTCGTTTAGCGATATCACTATGGATTTCACAATATAATATATCAGTATAATGTCATACATATTTTTTCAAAGTTCTTAAAGAAATGTATGTGTATAAATAACAATTCTTACTTGAATAATAAAAGTTCTATAAATCTGCTCTGAGTTCCAGATATTGCCTCGTACATCTAAATTTAAAAGCTTTTAAAAGCTTTGGGTGCTAACCGTAAAAATGTTCTAAATTTCTTTCCAGATCACGAGTCACACAACTTCAGAAATTCCGTTTTATAATTGTAAAAAAATAAATATTTATATGCTGACGCTCAATAAGTTTTTAATTAAATCTATATTTCCTGTCTACACTACTTGTAATTCCAACTGTCGTACATTACATACACGTCGGTTAGAAAGAAGGTTAGCACAAGTGCTGTAAAAAAGTGGTAATGTCATAGCGATAGGGGTAGAGGGTGCAAAGCGCTGAACCGTAGCAAGTTCCTGACTAGCCTCGACAACACGAAATGAATTTCTTACATGCGAGCGCGTGCCGTCACTGATACGTGACCGTTCTCTGGCACGTGCTATACGTGAATCCATTATGTTATTTTTTCTAATTTGAAAACTTACCGTTAAACTTCAGTGCATTGTTTGTATCAGAAGTGAATTGAAAGTTGTGTAATCTCTTTCGCATGGTCTCTCCGCTGATAACCTTTGGTTGAATGAAGAAGCGTAGGCGATCTAGTTGTTTGTTCACTGCGGCCACCCAGAGTGTCGATATTATCCTTCGCTTTTTTTTTATTCTCCACTCAGATTTCGTTTGTGTACACAAAAAGATAGAAGACAACCACTCGGCTTCCTGTGCGAAAGCGAAAATAAAGTATCAAAATTAAAATATGTTCACAAAAGAAATGGAATTACTTATCGAATGGCGAAAAAAAAGTTATATATTGTATCTTATTTACGTTTTTATCATCATCATCTTTATCCACTATGTGAGATAGGCTATATTAATTGATCGCCACCATACTCTACATTCATCAAGTGGCAATATAATTAAAATATTTAAATTGTATGTTATTTATTTTTAATTTATGTTAATGTGCAACGGACAGACAAACTACTTATTACATACTAGCTGCCTAGCTGGTGCCCGCAACTTCGTACGCGCAACTTCGCACTTATTTCGTTTTTTGGAAATCCCAAAGGAACGTAACATTTCCCAGGAAAACAGTATGTTATAAGTAATCAACAATAAATCAGTGATATAAGACCTGGATGACATCGCTTAAACTGCCCTTTTCTCGTCATGAAATTCTCTAAAAGGGTTATAACTCTCATCAAACTTTTACCCAATAAAATGATTGGCTGAAGCCTAACTGGAATTAAAATCATACACTTACAAATCTTTCAACTTACATTTCGAAATGTTTTAATATAATATAATATTAATACTAATAATAAATCTGTAAGTGTAGGTATTAGGTATATGTATGTTCCTTCATAACTCTTAAACGAAACTGATTTTCATGAAACTTGGTACATAAACATTTAGACGTACAGGACACAGGATATAGGCTACTTTTTTCTTTTTCTACACGGACGAAGTTGCGGGCGCCAGCTAGTGTTTTAATAAGTGACAAGGAAGGCAAAGAGTCATATCTGTTTCTATGGCGACTAGGACATGCGTCAGGTGCGTCCTCTCCACGGTGGATGAGTCCGGTGACCGTAGTCCGGGGTGAGGCAGCAAGTGCAGGCGTGTGCCACGGTTGAGCTGCGGGCGGTTGGCAGTTGGCTGTCGCGCGACCAGCACGTGACAGGTGGACGTCACGCGCCGTTACATCGCGCCAGTAACATCATCATATTTAACCACACATACGATTACCATTGTTTCCTTTGGAGCCATATCGTAGCAACATGGACTGAGTATTATGCTGTCAATGTTAAATGAAAAAAAAAAATAGTTCTATTAACTTTCAAACCTATCAATGTATATTCTTGTCATCACCCTGTCATCGCCAGTTTTGTTTAAGTATAAAGCGCTTGGATATGTCTTTAATTAGGTGAAGAGCATAACAAGTCAATTTTTAATTGAATTTATTATATCGTTTAAAAATATTTGTGAAATGGTTTCACAAACTGATGAAATTTTATATGTATAAAGAAAAGACATTGGTGCATTTTTAAAACAATCGCTTGAGTTTACTTCAAAGTATGAAAGTTATATAGTACCCATACGATGTTTGCCTAATTTTTGAAGATTAAAAATTTGTATGAAATTGAGGCTTTTTTTGGGTGCCTAATTACCTTTTGGGTATACCTTAATCCAGGTAGATATAACGAAATAATTTTTAATAATTTGTGCGAAATAGTATTATATCAGATCATGCTTGTATTCGCCGCACTGATAAACTGAGTAATATATTTGGCAGCAGTTAGATCATTGTGGAAACAAGCACGTTTGCTCTTGTGTTACGCTAAGTTATAATAGGACACCAACAATACCCATTTCAGCTTTCCCTTTTATACTTTATCCATCTTTTTCAAATCTCTGAAAAAGTCATATATTTTGAACGTTCTCTTGGTAAGTTTTAAAAAATATTAACAAAGTTATCTGTGGCACAAAAAAATACACCTATTAAGCACATACATCGATTCTTTATTACCCATTATTATTTTTAATAACATAGTACGCTGTACGAAAGTATTAGCTCCATCGAAATTCACGTAAACGTTTTAATCGCCTTGCCTTTAATCGGCGAACGTGCAAGTAAATGAATTTAAAGTGTGTCCTCGCAATATTAATCGTTGCTTCTTTAGTCTTATAGCGCTTTTTGTCTTATTCATGATGATTTTTGGGAACTCGCCCATATAAATCACGTGGCACGTCAAAAATGCTTCGAAGAAAATTCGTTGAGAGAAAATGCGTAAGGTAACCCGATAAACGCGCCGGGTAATATATCAATGCATCTCCAATCTTCAGATTAAGATCCAGCCTGTTTGCAGAGATTTTGAATTCCACGGATCCAAAAAAGTTTTTTGTAACTCATTACGTAACCGTTATGGGTCGGAAAGAGCGTGAAATTTTGGTAATTGGTAATGTGGTATCCTCTTGTACATTATTATCGACATACAATATATTTTAAGACATGCCGAAAATGAGAAATTCTTGAACGACATTTTTCCTCAACTTCTAAGTTTGATTCTCGGTAATAATCATGAAATATTGTAACAATTTTAAAATAATTACGCCTTTATAAATACAATGAAATGAAATTATTACAATGAAATAGGAGCATGTGTTTCGCTGAGTAAGCAAGGGATAAGGGATGCCAAAGCTCATGTCTCTATCTCTTTCTAATCCTTTATCCTAAATACTACTATGGATGGCAGCGCACATGCAGTTAAAAATAAATTTATTTTTAAAATTGTGTAATAAGACTATTTTATAAATTGTAAAATTGTCAGTTTTCAAAATTCAAAATTTTTTTACTAGTTTTGAGTGTCTTTCGCGCAGTGATTATGTCTTTCTTTTTTATTTCTTAAGTTAATTAAATTTTATGTAGGTATATTTACTATATAATTAATGTTCTTTTTAGATTGTCAAGTACGAAGCGATCATGAAGTGAACGATAAAGTGCCTAAGTGCGTGGCAGCAAAGACAGAAATCTAATAAAAGATCAAAACGGAATGTAATTTTGTTGTCCCTTCGGTATTTTGAGTGAGTTGCTGCTACGTGTCAGTGTCCATTACTTTGTAATCAATCATCTCATACGTTCAAGTTTCAATCTGCGCTTGCGCCGCTTTTGGTCGGGTGAGGCTTTCGACACGGGCGCAATCAATATGGTAGATAAGTGCGATAAGATCCGACTCGGCCATACCTCTCCTCGACCCGGGCCTCAACCCGCCGTCGCCAACACACCAGCCGCCGGCTAGCTTATCGTCTCGCAACGTCTTCATTCTGCCATAAATATAGCCATGTTCACACCGATTCGAAACAAACACGACATCATATCAACGTAGCCGAACTAAAATCTGCTATGTGCACTTTTTTGAGATTCCAACATTTTCACCTTAGTGAATAGTGAAATAGGTCCATTGCCTTATCTATCGTATAAAAGTACTTAGCAAATTTACTCAATTATCAAATAATAAATAAACTATAATGTTTAAAAGACACAAAGTTTAAATAAGAAAACTTTTTTGTCAATATTTCAAAAGTATACTTTTTACGGTGCCGCCATGGGGACATACATTTTTTAATTTCAGACGATCTCTTGGGAGGATAAAAATTGTCCTATATTAAATTGTCCTATCCAGGTAAAAAATTTATCTGTGTGCCAAATTTCTTCTAAATCCGTTAAGCCGTTTTAGTATCCATACATTTAGGTACCTGTCCATCCTCAAAAACTTTCGATTTGTATTATTGAAAATAGAGATTGTAAAAAAAGGACTTTAAATTAATAAATTTGTTAAAAAATATATAATCTATATCAATAAACGCAAACATATCTAAACAAATCTTGAAGAAGGGTAGAGGACACCTACTAAATTAACATCAAGTTATGACATTTAGGAGCCAAACAAAAAGAGAAACAAAAGGAATGCAATAGATACGAAATAAAAGCATAGGCAGACGATGCCATGCAGTCTGTAGGTCGTTGACTACTCTACGAGAAGAGCTTTTCCTAGAAGATCCTAAATGTGCATTCCTATGTAAATTTAAATGAAATGGCTAGTTAAACCGCAGGACACATATAGTCTCAGTTAAGGTGGAAAGAAAGGCTAAATACTAAAAACATATACTAACTAGTTTAATAAAGAATTTATGTTATACTAGCTGCTGCCCACGACTTGGCCCGCGTAAATTTGTAAATTATATACTAAAACCTTTCTCGAGAACCACTCTATTCATCGGTGAAAACAGCATGAAAATCGGTTCAGTCGTTTTTGAGTTTATTGAGAACAGACAGACAGACGCGACGGAGCATAAGAATCAATTGAAACTATTTTTTATTTATTTATTAGAGTATTTTTTTTTGTTTTGTTCGTTTATGTAAAACGATGTTTAAGTGTGGGGCTTAACTGTTAGTAGCTCGTACCTTTTGAATTGATCCATCGATAATATTTTTTTAAAGAATGTTTACTTAACCTAAAGAGATGATAGTGAACGCTATTTTTGTCTCATTTGCTTACTTGCATGTGCCAATTATAATGACTCGACAATTCTTAAAGAAGGTATTTTGATTTGGTTGTGCTAAAGTACGGTCTCGAGCACCGGTAGCGTTTGCACAGTGTTATGTGAAGCGCCCTTAACACTTAAGTGTTGTGTTGATGCTCTGAAGTGGGATCATTTATTATTTCATCATTACGATTGAATCTCGCTTTTGATTTACCTCCTGTCACAAAACAACTTATGTTCTCCGATAGAGTAATGTAGTATGAATTTATCTTATCTGAACAATTTAAATGTTTACTTACTATTTTATTTCCAATGAAATCTTGAAACTACTGGTACACCTACAGTACTGTAAAGTGTAACAGTGCTTATAGTAAGTAGTTGTAAGTGTATGGCCAATTTATATATGAATACAAGGAAAGTAATTAAGCTGATGAGAAAGTATAAAATATTATTGTGAAACGAAAAAAAATAAAATAAAAAAAACTGCAAGCCCTCTGAAAGCAGTAACTTGATGGGGTCCATTCTTCTCTCCTATTTTTCTCGTTATGGTTCTAACATCTGATACTACACACATATCAAAAATTACTAGACTGGGATTTAAAACTGCAATACTGTTTGAATTGAATAGCCAATTCGACCCACCAGGCTATCATCAGTCCTATCAGATATAAATGTAATTATTCTCAAGATCTCAATAGAATTTTTTAATAAATATTTTCCTTAAGCTAAACAAAATAATTTATTTTTTAATGGTAACCCTATCGTCGACGATGCGTTTGCAGACATCACAGTAATCTGTGATCAAGGTAAGGTGATGAATGATTATACGCGGGTATGCGGGCACAGGTGCGCCACGCGTCGCTCGTAAAGAGCACAGGTAGCCCCTATACTCCTACAGCGAAACGGGGCTCACTGTCCACCTGTGTTTCGTAATAGTGACCAGCAACGCTAAACTTTATCTCAACAAAAAATACAATAACAGCTGTTGCCAATTCTAACACTTTTAACTATTCGACTACACAAAAAATTTAACGTATAAATAGTTCAAGGTTTAACAACCCTGTTTGACTGATTCTTTCTTTGTTGTCGTTGTAAAAAAAATAAACAGTGTATTGTGAAGCTTATACGTAAAAGACTTAACAGACCGTGGTTGACTGACTTACCAACAACGATTAGTTTTCTGTTTTCTGAGTTGAGATTCAGAAAACTCATTCTGAAATCAGTTGCTGGGATCAGTTGCAGTTGCCACTATGGGAGCAAATTTAAAGACGTATCACGTTAAATGTCCACATAATCTATACTTAATATTATACAGATATGTTTATATTTTTGCATTTTTAATAACAATACAAAAATATTAAAATACAAACATACAAAAATAGGAACATACAAATCTTCCCTTTTTGTTTTTTATGATCGAATAAACTCAAATACTACCTGACCTTTTTTAAAATTCTTTCACCTATACAAAGCTACATTATTATCGAGTAATTTTCATTAAGTAAGGTGGACGAAGTCGCGTACAACAGTTAGTATGTCATAAAATAATGTCATGCAAAGCTGAACAGCAAGAGACATAACACATGCAATTACATTTAAATGGTCTTCTTTGTGAGTGTGTTGGACACATCAGACTCAAAATACACAAACAAACACAAATTTCATCCACTTTGTGGTGTGCGAGTGTTAAGAAAACAAACACATTGTGTTTAAATTAGCTAAATGAGACAATTGGCTCTTAAATAACAAGGTGAAATGTTGTTTGATGTCGATTAGTAATGGAAACTATCCATTAATGAGGGACATGAGACGGCTGCTATCGTCGACAATAAGTTACACAAGCATTAGCTGAGAACTAATTGCGGAGGCGGGCCGATTTCCCGACTAGTGCCGAAGCAATTAATACCCGACGTGATCTTAGCTGCACTGTAGTTTACTCTTCGAGATGGATACAACAATTAACAAAGAGCAATAAATACGAACCAGCCAAATTTATTTACAGATACAATTTTATAGGTTGCAATTAATCAGTATACAAATGGTACAATTGACACATTTAATGAACGATTATAAGATGATAAATTAATGAGGATTTGAAATTATAATAGATCTTCTTCTTGTTCTAAGATACCGTAATCTTTGTTCTTGTTTATTACTATATGAACGAAGTTCTCAAATAATCTCAAATGAAGAGGAATTCTTGGTTCTTAATATAAATTTAAACTACTTAGGGCCTCTTTCACCAGCTACAAGTAAAGTGTTCATTAGTTACTTTTAGAAATCATTTTCTGTTTTATTGAATTATGCACTCGATTTACTGCGTCATTCGATAGACGATTTTTTTTTTCTTTTCAATGTTTGGGACTTTTACCGTATACAAACAAAGGTATATCTGTTAGATTATCCCCGGCTAACGGTGACTTTAAACGACAGTTAGGCAACTTGACAGTTGGTGAAAGAGGCGCTTATACATAAAATCTCTTGCTCATATGAATAAAAATGGAGGTACTGCCACACTTAGAAGGTCCTAGCATATCTACTGGACCAAAAAAAATGACTCAATTATTAGATTTGTTAATATGTACATGTATTCCAACAAATTTAACTTTAACTTGATTATGAATTTTTCAAAATATAATAAAATAACTATTTATACCTTCAAACCATACATCTTTTTAATATTAGTACCTATAGATGAATAGAATATGACAATGAATGGCTAGTGGTGTAATAATAATATTACTAATAAAATATTTAATCAGGGTCAGACAGAAACGTACTTCACCACCCATGTTTTGTTTATTTCTAGTCGATCAAGTAAACCGTCAACCTGTCAGGCATCCTTTACTATAAAAAGTATCGATGCAACTATTGACACCTCATTGCGTGAAACACAGTGGGAGTTGAAATTAACAATTTAAAAAAGGAACTAAGGTTAAGAGATGACTTGACACATCACTCACATAATAAACAGGTTGAATGCGTTCGAGCCCGCCTTTATTGTTTTCTTGATTAAAGATAGTTTTGCAGAATATAAAAAAGCGCGCCATATGGGGTCGCGCCTTTTGACTTTGTTGTAATGAACAACATAACGAAAACATATGGCCAATTAATTTCTGCATGCACCAATAAATGAGCACATTTAAAATGTATGTTTTTTTTTAAATGATCATATACCTAATCAAATGTTTTAGGTCACTTACCTAGAGTATTGTTGATTTAATTGCTAACATTTAAAAAAAACAAGCCCTCTTTAATAATTTCACTCAAAAGTTTTTCAGTAAAAATTTTCATGTTTTCATATTCAGAAAGTGAAATCATCATTATGTGTTAATTTTCATTATGAAACTTCATCTCTACAGAAAGTCATGAAAGTTTAAGAATCTCCAAACGACTCTTTTTAGGGGGTTATAGTTTTCGTTATTCAGGACAAAATTTCAAGGACGAAAATGTAACAATAACAGATCTAAGACTCTAAGTATTTTGGCGAAAAGATAAAGATAAGATGTACTTTAAACTGGCTTACAAACACTTTTTAATATCTGTCAAATGTATAATTTGACAGATATTAAAAATGTATAATTTGACAGATATTAAAAAAGATATTATTAAGCTCGGGAACTTAATAAGTAAGTAAACAGAAAAATAAATGACTACTAAGTCATTTATTTAATATTAAGTTACGAATTGCATTTGTATATTCTTACAAAACTGTTGTTTTCTGTTGTATGCTGACAAAAGCTGTTGTTTTCAGAATTATTGACGGACAACTTCTAGTAACTGACAGGCACTATGAGAAGAGGAAAAGCGGTGTGATGTTCAAGTATGTAATATATTTCAAAAATGTCTAATTAAGATTTTTTATTAAAATAAACATATTTATCAAGGGGAGGCATAAGTAAGCAAATGGATTCGTTCAGGAAACATCGTATCAGCGAATAGGGCGTGCCAAAGTTTAATTTTGTTCCTGCTTCTTATACTATAATTCGTTCATATGAAGTAGTTTTGGCAAAATCATCATTAAAATGTGAATGAAAAAATTTGTAGAAAAAATTTAAAATTTTCCTGTAAATGTCAATGATTTGTTAACAAAAAGTAACATAAAAAATGTGACTACAAATAAATGATGCGTTGCTGAGGTTAAGCATGTAGTACATTACTTTGTGCGAGTTCATTGTTAATCTAAGACCGTGACATACAGACATTAACAATAAATCAGATTTGTTATTCAATTTTCCTGCGATTCAAAAGTGCAAATGAATATCATGCGTGGTAAGTCACATCACAACCTGCTCAAAGCGGGTTTCTCGGCGCGTCGAGCGACCATCTGGTGGGCGAGAGCTTTTTTATTTTCCAAACGTGTCGTCTTGAATTCTCGTTTTTTGCACTGGCTGGCGCTCGTTTCGTTTATTTTTTTTTATTGCCAACTTGCAGTTAACAGGTGGCTGGTTGTGTGCAGTGCAGGTGAGATCTGAGATTTCAATTCGTACCGGATCAGCCTATAGTGTTAAAAATCGCGCATTATAGAAAAAATACTATTAGATTTGCATGTTTTAACCTTATGTATAATGCGAAATTCATGACGAAAGTTAGATTAATGTTAAGCTCGACAGACAAGCTGACATCCCACTATATATATATAGGTCATGATAGGTTATGCACTAGGTAATATATAAACAACGCCAGAGTGCTGCAAGTGTGCTGCCGACCATATAATAGTAGGATTAAGGATAGGAATCAGGAAGGGAAATGGGCTACAACAGTACACTTGCTATTATTTCACGGTGGTTACTACCGCCAGTCGGGCTGCCCAAATTACTGCGAAATGCAGTATATCCTGCCACTACTATTTTAACGTTGAATATATTATTTAAATTTATTTGCCACGGATAAGCAAAGTCATGGCTAGACTAACATAACGGTGGCGCATTTCATAGAAATGATAAAAAATAAATGGGGCCAGGACAGAGGGATGGACTTCCGTATACATTCACTCTCCATGGAAACATGGTGGACAAATTAATTGCTTTATATTATATTATGTTGATCGCAAAACAATTAATACGCTGCTCAGTCTTTTCATCTGCAATAATGCATACACATGGTACATAATGCACTTTACAATATGCATTAATGTGAATCTGTGACAAAATTCTTGTCTACCTCGAGAGACCACCAATCCAATGATATGCACCCGTTTATACTGAGTCATCTTTGAACCTTCAAAAACGCTCGAAAAGAGACAGACAGGCTACTATTATGAATACTCTGTTAAGACTTCGCCATCAACAAGAAGAAAAACAAGTATGTTTTCTTTTTTATGTAAAGGTTTGCGGGCAAGCTGACTGCCATCGTTAGAGTACTGTCGACCTTCATCCGAATCAAGTTCGACAGTATTTAAGCTCTCTCGTCCTTATCATAAGCATAAGATGCTTTATCATTACGGAATAGGAAATAGGACGAAATAGGAGTATAAACTTTATATCACCTACTCACCTACCGACACACATTACATGACAACTCGATTTTGGGACGCCCACATTCCTTATGCTGTCTGATTGAAAGTTATCCTTTTGTCATTAATTAATTAGTCTTCAGCCGCACCTGTGCGAAGACAGAGCGCGTCACTAGTTTGAATATAAATTACTGCCTTTATTGTTTTTAATGATGAAACATAGATATAATTCATCCAAGCCATATATCATTTTAAAGTCTTCTAGCTCACCAAAGTAAGTATTAGTGTAGAGTTATATGACGTGAAAGCTTGAAAAATTGTTCCTATTAGTGTGAGAGCGCTCAATAGGCTCGCAGACCTGCACCGTTAGACACCAGATCACGACGCGGCGGATTATTTGAGAGTACAAAGCAAACGAGCACAGAGCGATCGTCGGACGGACACAATCACTCATCGGCTGGCGTTTGTCATAGCGACCATGCGACACACTGTCGTCCGACGCCGCATCCGCGTGCTTTGTTCCACCTTAGCTCCACCACACGAATGCGATGACAGGCGTGCGTAACTTATCATATCGCGTACATACTTCAAAACTGTATTAACTCAAAAAAATAATAATAATTAAAAAACATTCAAAACTGTACTTTTCATCCACTATTTGCTCTTGTCAGCTTCTTCGAACTGTTATGAGGATACTTAAAAAAATATATATTTAATTACACTTTAAAATATAATAACTAAGTAAGAATGTATTTTAATAAGTTTTCCCGAAATTTAGGGATGTTTGGAAAGCATGCAACGCGTATGGAAGTTACGATTGGCTGTATTAGGAAGGAGAATTAGGAGAATAACGATGCTGTGTCAGAAACTCTATTTACATAGAGAGAGGATATAACAGAACTAATGAGAAATTGAAAAGATTTTTATGAAACTGATGCAAAAACTACTAAGCAGATTTTGATGAATCTTTACTACGGATAACGGATAAGCTATAATTTATAAAGAAACAAGAATGAAGCCTCGAGTATTAGTAAAAATTTACAAGCCAACTAAAAACGAGGTCATTGATAAATTAATTTTTTTGAGTTGGAACAGTTTCGCTTTACGGGTGTGCGATATGTTCACCAAACACTTTGAGTACCTACGACCACGAAATCGAAACCGCAAGTGGATTTAAGTATCGAAAAGTGTTAAGAGTTTCTAAAGTCACCATGGTATCATAATTGTTAAGTCCTTAAGAAACCGTTTCAGAAACTTTCTACGGAGGCGTCGTCAATTGGATCGTGAAGTAAAAGGGCTGTAAAATTCTTTCACCCATAAAGTGAATATGGGTTAAGACGGCCGCCACTCTCAAAAAATCCAATCCAAGTACCGTAATTCTGTCATTTCATTTTGTTCTTACCCCACCAATTTTAAGCAGTCGTTCAACATTTTAGGGCTTTTTTATGGTTTTTGAACTGATGAACATCTTCTTTTATTTATTTCTTATTATTTTACCATCAGAGTGCGAATGTTAACCGCAACATAATATCACAGTCGCGACCCAGACAGCTTTCTTGTGAACAGATAAGTTATATTTATTTTAAAGCATTATTATAACTTACTAGCTGGTGCCTGCTACTTCGTCTGCGTTGAAAAAGAAAAAAATAGCCTATCCTGTGTCCCGTACGTCTAAATGTTTATCTAGCAAGTTTTATGAAAATCAGTTATAAGAGTTATGGAGGAACATACATAAATACAATACCTACACCTACAAGATTTATTATTAGTATTGAGTATTGATTGATTGATTGATGATGATTGAAAAATAATTCACGTTCAAGACTATTTCAAATATTGAATTCTCCTAATACATAAATAGAAATGTTAAGTTGGTTTGTGTACTCAAGAACGGGTGAACCGATTTTAATTCGGTTTTCACATATAGAAAGAAGGGTAAACGGGGAAGGTTTTTATCATCGAAACAATATATCTCTTTTTATATATAAAAATTGCACCTCGGGCGAAGCCGAAAGCAGGTGGCTAGTATTTTAATAAATTAGTAGACGTTCTACTGGATTTAGTTGAATAGAAAAAAACTTTCAATTCCCTAGCAATGCTTACAATTTTATACGTATGATATACTATAACTATATCATGAGAAACGTGCTATTATTTACGGTGGTCTTCTGTAAAAGTGTGACCAGATAATTTTCATAGCTTATTGTTTTATTTTTTTATTTTATACAGTTGGGTATTGTCGGGGCGGGTACAGGAGCTATGCGCCCACGCGACACCTCTTGTCCGTGTCAACAGTTACAACGTTCAACCGCTTAAATATCTTAACTTTCACAATTGTAATATGCCAACGCCAGAAACTCATCATTATGAACAACACTAACGCTACTTGTCCAACGATTTACATATGACAAACAATCTGTTTCAATAAGTTATCTTTAAAATAAACCTACTGATATAAATGTGAAAGAGGATGTGTGGATATTTGTACTCTTTCATGCAAAAATGGCTTAACGAATTTCGGTGAAATTTGGCACACAGACAGTTTATTACCTAAATTAACATATAGGTTATTTTTTAATCTTTTTGTACTTAATCGTCTAAAAATATTTTTAAAAAATTTGGCACAGAGACAGTTATTATTACCTAGATTAACATATAGGTTATTTTTTAATCTTTTTGTACTTGAGGGATCGTCTAAAAATATTTTAAAAAATGGGCGCCACGGTTTTTTTTAAATAACATTTTTTTTTAAATGGCGCAAAATATTTACATATTTTCTCATTTTCTCAGAAGTCGCCGGAAAAGCTAGATTTTTTTATAGAAATGCTAGCTTCGGACAAGTTGACGCTTGACGTCGCCTAATATATCTACGGTTGAACTAACCTAGTAGAACTAGATATATGGAATAGACCATAGTTTGGCCGACCTCGATAACATAAATAACAAAGTGGCAAGGAGGAGATAGGTGAAGGTTTTAAGAGCTCTTATGGAATGGAGTTGTAACTACCAACTACCAATCTTATGAAGCTTTCACTATATTTAACGTGACAATGAAGTCGCCCAATATAAATTTTGCAACCCTTATAATATGATGCTGTGGCACCTTAATAAAAATGCTTAATTTTAAAACGTGAGGCGTTATATTATGGTGTCGAAACAATGGCTGCGTTTGCGAGGGTTTGTCTGGTTAGAGGTAGAGACAATGAATTTTAATGGGTAGTGTGAAAGTTCACGAGGCTTAAGAATGTTATTGAAAGTATAGTTAACACGATTATTATTGGCGAGTAACAGTCATAACCGGATTTATATTAGCATGTTAATAATATTGTTAACTTCAAATTTAATATTATGTTGAAAATTTGTTAACGGAATAAACCCAACTTCACTCTAAATACGATGACCTTCTGTAATTTTATTATACTGCCGCCCCATACAAATCCACTTAAAATTTACGGCATCTATTCTATATTTCTTTATTCTTGCTTTTTTATTTATCTATGATATTAAATTTATGCCTGATTTTCTTTTTAAGGGGCATTGGTATGATCTCATTTTTTTTCTTCTTAGAAGTAGTGTCTTATCTTGTAGAAAAGTTCAATCTTGCAAACTTTTTTATGTACTATATTGTTATGTATGCAATGGCAGAATTCCACCGATAATTATATGAAAAGGTTTCCATCTTATTCGTAGTAGGGATAAATTGAAAAAAGAAAATTCACTTTTCCTTACCAGGGATAGGTGGAACGGACGGACAGCTTAATATGAACATTATATTAATATAGTATTTGAACGGTGATTAAAGGCTGATGTAGCACAAAGTGCTTAAACCTTTCTGTCTGAATGTAAGGCAAAAGAAAATGATTCGTCTGGCACGCCCTTTCGCTGCGCCTGCGACGGACAAGTGAGTGCACTAATGAAGCTTTGCTCATCTAAATATTCATGAGCGCAGTGATCGCGTGCGTGCTCGCTCCCAAAACTGGAGGCTCAAGTATCAATGCACGTAGAACACCCTCTAAAAAGGCCACGAGGATATGCATTCATACCAAACAAAGGAATACATCAGATGATTCAGGATAGCCTCCTCTTAATTACTTAGTGTATCGGACTAAACAAACCACCGATCGGCGGTGTCGTTAATTTTAATATGAATGCATTGCTTTATTATGGCGAAGAATACGTCAAGCAACATTACAAATGCATTTTATAAATATGTAAATAAAATGCCTTATTAAGGCGAAGACTACGTCAAATGCTACAAACTATTTGAACTGTAAGGCAATACAATATATATAAAATAAAACTTTTTAACAAAAAATTAAACCGCCGAAAAAACTGAAAAGCAAAAAATAATTTTATTAAACCTTAATAACTAAATTAAATTTTGAGTCGGAGGCAAACAAGCAAAAATTACATAAAGAGATGCGCGGCGGCGACTCAAAATTTAGTTTAGTCGTAATAAAATTATTTTTTGCTTTTTAGTTTTATCGGCGGTTTAATTTTGTGTTAAAAAGTTTTATTGCGTGAAAAAGTAACAAACATCCATACAAACGTTCGCATTTATAATTTTAGTAAGGACTTTTACCCCGGTAAAATGTTAGAAATAAAAAATAGAAAATAAGTAAAGCTCCATCTAGATGCCTACATGTTTATGACGAAAACGTTACATTTTACCTATCTTTTCGAAGAGATATGTAATGTAAATTAAATAAATTAATTCGATTTAATTAAACAAATTGTACTTATAGTTTAATTTTAATGTTTTTGGGTGGGTGGACTGCAGTGTACTAAGGTACAATTTGCACATAGGTACATGAGTGCATGGGTGTATTGCGGCCGTTATGGACAGCGCGAATGCAAATTGCTGATATCTTCCGGTCAACGACAATGGAATTAATACACCACAAATCTTCAGTGTGTTCAGTAAATCACAGTGTTTATGAGTCATTCAAGTGGTCGGCGTTCGTGCGACTCGTGCGCAGCGTCTGGTGAACCGCGATATTGAGAGCGACTCTGCCTGTCTCATTTGCACTCTCGGCTACTTTAATACTCGCAATTTGCCTCGACAATTTTAAATGTCGATCACGGTTTACATTTAAAACGTTCCACATTTAGAAAATGAATGAACGTAAAATGCTTTGGTTAAAAAAATAACGCGGTTTTTGCCAGTATTTGCCACCTTGAACTTGAATTTAAATACGAAATTGCCTTTGCTCATTTGAAAAATAGGTAGTGTTAAGTTACACCACTAAACTAATATTGTAAAATTAGTCAAATGTTAAAATGTGTTTATCCTAGCAACTGTGATGTGTTAATATTAAGGTCATTGGTTAAATGTAAAATCGAACCGATGATGTTTTATATTAAGTTTTGTGTTTTATTGTGTATCGATATTCTTGGACTGAAACCGCAAATCAACAATCGAACTAGTACATTGTGTCGTATTTTGTACGGACACGCGACTGTAAGCTTCAATGTATAATATGGCTTACAATAAATATAAACAAAATAATGATCGACAATTGCATAATAGCAAATAACCAGTATCACAAAATACAACATCTATATATTTTAAAATTTTAAATAAACATTTATGTTCGGTTCCGAAGTTAGCTCTCAATGAAATAAAAATATAAAACTAGAAAAATGAATAAAATATGTCTTTTTTTTAATATGAAAATAATATTACGAATTCCAGAAAAAAAACTTTATTTTTTATGTTAAGCTCGTCATACAAACTGATGGACCATTCAATGGTAGGGTGGCTACCGTCGCCTATAACAGAAGCAACGCCACAGGTGTTGCAAGTGCACTGCAGATCATACTAGGATTAAGGATAAGGATTAGGAAGGGATAGGGAAATGGGCTCTGACATCCCTAACTCGCCCAACAATTCATAACAGCACACATTCTATTATTTCATGGTGGTCTTATTTAAGGTTCTGATTAATGGCTGCCTGCCCAGATAAATGTGAAATGCAAACAAGCCCTACTTTAAAAATTTACTATTTTAATTTGCTATCACTATTTTTATGCAATATTTTTTATTTCTGATATATATGTAAGATGCGTTGTGAAATGTTAAATATAACCAATATATAATACCGTACCTATAGTTATAATGGGCACATGCCACCATATAGTATTAATGTTGCAAAGTCGTGAGTTACACAATATTTTCTCTTTGTGCATGCGTTGCATCAAAATACCTATTACGTAACCACCCCACGTTAAATATCAATGAATGCATAGTTTTTATCTTTACCGAGAATTAAAAAATCCGAGTCCACCAACTACTTAATATGTATACAAATTTTCCATGAATGACTGATGGATCGAAAACATGTTATCAATATGTCAATAAGAAAGTGTATGAATGATTTACCGATATCGCAATTCACAAACGATACCAAATAAACACAAATATCTCTACCATATATAAGAGTAGATGTGGAGCGCTCAAACAATTCTATTTTGTAACGAAACATGTGATTAAAATACCAACGGTGAAGGTCTTTTTATGGTAGCTACATTCGTTAGTTTCTGTCGATGGCTTTATTCGATATTTAAAATATTTGTTAGTTATTCAAAAATATTCGCTCTTGTTATATTGACGCCGCTACGACTGCGGCGTGATCTATTATTACCAGTGCCTAACGGATTTAGACCATAGAGTTGAATTGATTAAAATCTACTCTGGTTCCTTATTTAAAACATGGATTCGAAATATTATTGTTTGGTATTACAAAATATGAATTGGTATAGAAATAGAATCGCTAATAGAGTAACAAATAGTCTACAATCACTGCAGAGAACTTATTTTTCATTTTTTTTTTTTCAACCAAATATAAAACACAATATATTCCTTATTTATAGCATATAGAAACTTTTATTAACTTTAGCAGAGTGTATAAATAAGAACTTACAAAAAGATATACCAGAGAAATGTATCAAAACAATACTTCTGTTTACTTATATTATATCTGACAAAATAGGTAATAAAAAAATTTAAACTAGAATGCGAAACATTATGACCAGGATTTGGTTCATAACAATATAATATATGCAACCTCCAACACGAACGCAGTAATATATCTCATAAATTCTACATGCTCTGATGAATAATATTTGAATACCATATTTTGTAATGATAACATATTAATTTTTAAGGGAAATTCTTTTTAAACAATTTGTCGGAAGACACCTGGATCTACCTGCAGCTCTTTTTAGAGCTCAACTTGAGAGCTTTCTAGGTACCAAGTACCGTCATTTCAACTTTCAACCTTTACCACTTCAACTTACTAATCCGCCGGATTATATCGGTGACTTTCATTTCTCTACGGATCTCACACAGTAACCCTGAGCACATCCGTCTCCATAGCTTGAGCGACGTTGAGCTTTATTCCAAAGCCACGTTTCATACTCGCACGTACACATATTAAAGATATTGTTAATATTAAAGATTTATAATAATATATTCATTTTTGTTTAATAGAATTCGCAGGTACGTATGACGATCCTTTAAGTTTAATAGCGCGTGAAACTACCGAGCAGTGAATGTGGTGTACTTTATTGGAATGAACTTAAAGGTTTCTGTTCACATTACAGATAGCACTGTCGCAATTAAAATGATCAAGGGATGATTTTTATGTCGAACTGTTCGCATTAAAGTGTAGAGTGTCATGTTTATCGAGTCGTACATTTAGATCAGCAGCCATTTGCGCGATTTGCGACCGAGGCGAAACGCGACGCGCCAAATCGCCAATGAGAATCATATCGTACGGGCGGTAAAATCGGTATACACACACAGTACCTACATATATGATTGTGTTTTATTCATTCCACTGCCGCTGGAATGCACACGATCATCTAAATTATTTTTTAATGGATATTTAGTACTGTAATGAAAAAAAAATGAAATTAAAGTCTAAAGCTTCACTTTTTTCGGTAAAATTCACCTCACAACTAGTGCTATTGTTTAATTCAGTTTGAGTTTTGTTTAAATTAGTCATAGACTCGAATACACTTGCTTTAGACGCCTTGCATCAAAAAACATGTTCTGATATGTTTAATATACTATAATACTAAAGAATAATGTTTTTATTATTTACTACGACTTCGTCCACGTTGAAATCCTGTGTCCCTTACGTCTAAATGTTTATCTACAAAGTTTCATGAAAATCAGTTAATTCGTTATGGAGGAACATACATACATACAATACCTACACTTACAGATTTATTATTAGTATTGATGGATTGATAAAAACAAGTACGACCAAATAGCCTCAGATAAAATAAGGAAATCAATCATACCGATAGTTATGACATATCGCTACTATACGAACTGGAATGTATGTATTTTTAATTGAAATGGTTAAAGTTTTATTTTTTGATAAATATATTCAAAGAAATTGACACTGTGTCACAGTGTCAATTTCGCACTGCCAATATTTACATCAGAAATGTACCTGTGCAACAGTAAGCACTAACTAATCTAACAAAAAAAAACCTTTGTAAATTAACTTAAGAGGTGGCATATAAAATAAATGAGTACTAAATTAGTGAAAGAAACCAACCATCAGTCAAGTTATCACGTAGCCAAATCAAACTCTGAAACATTAACCGATCTTGAATTCAAACAAAAAGATCGATTCTATCACGTCCAAGATTATAATCGCAATTAATTCACACTTCATATTTATTTTACTTAAGTTCATTGCTTTTTTTTTTTAATTTCGTGGGAGTAATGGCAATTTAACAAATGGTTTTATACATATTGTGTTAGGAATTTTAATAAGTATATTTTTATTTATTGTATTCACTTAATTTATTATTTCTTATTTCTGAATTTAGTTTTACTGTTATTTCACGCATTGCCGGATAGGAATGAATTAATAAGAATACGACATCGTAGAATTTGTTGTAAGAATGGGATAGTAGAATTTGTTTCCCTAATGAAAACCTTAATTGAATTAGTAGTTTTACATTTCTAAAATCCTTTAACAATGTACTGAGTCAGTTATTATTAAGATGTTGATTACGGGTCGCAACCGGTAAATGCAATAATAGAAAGCTGAGGGTAGGCATTTAATCGGCCGCGAACCCGACACGTGTCGGCAGTGTACTCCAATTAGTGAGTGTCAGGTTTTGCTCTTGAGTCCGAGCGACTAGCGGGACACACCACCGCCATCCACCGTCTAGCGGTGGCGACCACAGGCGGCAACAGTTACTGCGGCTGACGATACATACCGGAACGTAACTCTAGAACTACCCCACTCGCGTATATTAGTTACACGCCTCGTGAAATTCACATTCTCCGATGCTGTCTGATCAAACAAGGTGTAAGAATTTATATGAACAGTGTACAAGAATTTGTATGTACGAGGTAATCTTCGAAACTAAACACTCGATTTAAAAAAAAGAATTTCAGAATGGACATAGGCTAAATAATTCACCCAATAAATAAGGAATCGAAGTTTGGCAAAAGCTTTTTATTTACAACGCAGACGAAGTCGCGGACACCAGCAAGTGTTAAACAAGAAGGAATAATTCATTAATTTGAATTATAATCAATACTAATAATAAATCTGTAAGGGTTGGTCATGGAGTAAATTACTTTGTTTTCAGAAATATCGTGCTTATAGGCTCTATACTGAAACTAAATTGACTATTTTCAGAATTTTTTTCTGTATGTATAGGTCGTGCTGCGAATAAAGACTTCTCGGAAAATATGCCCAGAACTCTATTTTTAGGTCTTTGAGGGGGCAGAGGTTATTGGTAGACTCAGTCGCTCTTCTCCTCCCGCACTTCGTTCGCGCGTCTCGAGTCTCTTAGGTACTGTTGCGTACAGATTGTTTTATCGTATTAGTTAATACGTCATGGTGAATAAATGCCTAAAAAAACGTTGTCCTTCGACATCGCACGATGATTTTATGGAAGGAATATCAACACTGCCTGTAAAACTGTATTAAGTTAGTGAGGTGAAAAATTACGAAATAAGAAAAACAAATTTCATTTTCCTTAGCAATTATGTGCGCAATTGTACACATGCGCCGATTCCCCCAAAAGTGTCGCCTTCAAACCTTAATATAATAATTCACCTATATGTGTATATGTATGCTCCTCCATAATTCTTAAACGAATTATCTGATTTTCATAAAATTTGATAGATAAACATTTAGACGTACAGGACACAGAATAGGCTACTTTTTTCTTTTTCAAACCCGGACGAAGTCGCGGGCACCAGCTAGTAAACCTATAAATGCAGTTCAGGTTCTGGTGTTTTATGCAAATAAATCAAATTAATCCATGATAAATATTGTGCATTTTTTAGTTATGAACAACGTAATATTTCTTAGTTACACAGTGAAAAAAGGGTTCTTTTTTATAACTAATTTTGAAACAGTAAAGGAAAATTTGTTTTTCGTATTTATTAGCTGGTTAGCATGTTCCTGCCAATTTTGTTGCCAGAAAAGTACAAAAAATTATAAATCAAAAAATTTCAAAGAATTGTGCTCTACAGTAATATGTCTGACGTTGCATGTGTACATGCTTCAGCAGATAATTGAATATTGATAATTAATTTAAACGGCCTGAGGCGTAATATGACTTCTTTTGTGTTAAAAGTGAACCATTGGCCGTGCAGCCATCGTATTAAGTAACAGAGTTGGCTAAGTCACGTTCAGTTTTATCGATACAGAATCGCAGATTGCGTAAGCCAGAAACAGTTCATGTTCGAGATGAAGAAGACTTTGCAACAATGTTTAAAATGTATCGGTATAACAAATTGACAGGTACCATTTTATAACCTCATACTTTTAAGTACGCAGTGGCATCTCTATTGCATAAAAAATTGCATCCGCGTGAAACATGAAACGAGTCGCTAGTCGTTAATAATAACAAAAAAAGCCTCTTTCTCATTCGACACAAAATTTCAACATTTGTTATTCTGTGCAGAATACATATTATAAAATCTATTACAATATTAATTAATAGTGTTTAACGGTTTTAGCATCATTATTCAAACTGAATCATATTTAATAAATCACGTTAAGTATAATGCAATTAGTTTAACTAGAGAAACGAAACGCGTGAAGGGTCATTGTCGTAACAATACTTATCTATCGTTAGAATGTGTAATTTGGTTACAGTTAGACATTTCTCTATTACAAAGTGATGAGTTAGGTAGAACAAAGGCCGATGGATGCGTATTCGCCCTTACATTTAAATTTGCGCTTATATTTCCCTCGTGCTAAAAATGAGTTGTAATATTTATTTTTTATTTTTATTTATTTTATTTATTTATTTATTTCAACTGATTATAACAACTTTACATATTATAATTGTACTTTTACTTATTAAGTTACACTACCTATTAATTGACATTAATCTTTTTTATATTTTATTTATTATTACAAGGCCTCCAACGAGGCAGGCATCAAACAAATTGTCATCTTTTGAGTCAAGTTAACACTTGGCGGGTGCCCCCACAATTACAGGAAGCCTGCATCAATGAAAATTCTAAGTAATATCAATTGTATTAAACAAAAATAATGGAAAAAATATAGATTATAAACAATCACAAGCAAAGCAATATATAATGTCACTTCAAAGAAATTATGTTAGTTTTGTAAGGATTAAAATATAAGGAACAATAGATGGTTCTAGTCAATAACGTTCGCTGTTTTATTTCCCACATAGTCTAGACGGTGGTCCGTAGTAGAAGAAAAGGAAGGTGGTTGAACATAAATCGTGGGAAGATCTATATAGTTAACTTGCGGCGCGGGATCGAATACGCTATCGCTATGAGCAACCGTGCGCTCGGTGAATGTCTCACTTAACTGTTTTGTGCACCAGTAGCACTACCATGAGTTTATGACGAGCGAAATCGCTAGCGAGAGATGAGCGAGAACGTACAATTTTTCATACAAATATTTTACGCTCTCGCTCATCTCTCGCTAGCGATTTCGCTCATCATAAACTCATGGTAGTGCTACTGATCTCTCAACCTATACAATTAAAATAATATCTTAAATAACAACTTCATTTATGGCTAACTTTCGCTCGCGGCTTTACGCGCCTAAAGAGTTAAAAGTAGGTTATCTCCTTCAAGCTATTTCCATAATAAATGCCAACGAAAATATTCGCTTTCATAATGTTCATAACAGATTTTGCAGAAACGTTATTTTCGTCGCCTAATTTGACTTTACTTATTTAAATTCTTTCATAAAATATATTTCCTAAGAAAAAAAATATTACTAAATAAAATAATTAATAATTATTTATTAATTAATAAATAACTTTTTGGCAGTAATTACTGCCCAAAAAAACATTTAGTGTGACAACTACATGTTTGTTAAGCTTATTAAAAAATTTAATCGACTACTTCGATTGTTTTTTGTTATGTCCGAGAAGCTATAATTTTTTTAAAGTAATTTTGCCACTTTACCCATAAGTTATTTAGATTATTTAATTATAGGTTAGCTTAATAGGTTAATTAGGTTGCTCTAACTTCGGTAAAAATTGTATTAAGCCTGATGTTAATCCTTGTCTTAAACGCATTTTCCTCAAACAATACCATAAATTGTCAACAATAAAATTATTTCTTACTAAAAAAATTTTGTTCGACTCAAGTTTCATGAATTTAAAGTTGTTTTGATTTATTTTATCGCTCATTACTATACTAATCTGATTTATGTACATAGACTTCCTGCATAACCAAATACAATGTAAACTAAGAATAGTAAATTTAGTAGTGCCTTTGGAGTTGACGTTCGATAAATATTTTTAAAATTCTTCATAACATTATTTCTTGTATAACCAAATACAATGTAAACTAAGAATAGTAAATTTAGTAGTGCCTTTGGAGTTGACGTTCGATAAATATTTTTAAAATTCTTCATAACATTATTTCTTGTATAACCAAATACAATGTAAACTAAGAATAGTAAATTTAGTAGTGCCTTTGGAGTTGACGTTCGATAAATATTTTTAAAATTCTTCATAACATTATTTCTTGTATAACCAAATACAATGTAAACTAAGAATAGTAAATTTAGTAGTGCCTTTGGAGTTGACGTTCGATAAATATTTTTAAAATTCTTCATAACATTATTTCTTGTATAACCAAATACAATGTAAACTAAGAATAGTAAATTTAGTAGTGCCTTTGGAGTTGACGTTCGATAAATATTTTTAAAATTCTTCATAACATTATTTCTTGTATAACCAAATACAATGTAAACTAAGAATAGTAAATTTAGTAGTGCCTTTGGAGTTGACGTTCGATAAATATTTTTAAAATTCTTCATAACATTATTTCTTGTATAACCAAATACAATGTAAACTAAGAATAGTAAATTTAGTAGTGCCTTTGGAGTTGACGTTCGATAAATATTTTTAAAATTCAACATACTCGTACCTCTACATAGTAACATATAATTATAATATTTAGATATTGCACGTTTTTATGTCCCTTATTTTTAACACAAAGCTAATGCTCGAACGGTTGAAAACGTCGGGATCCATACTCGTTTTTTTCTACTGACCACTTACAAATTTAGTAGTGGAAAGACACACTGTGGTAGCATTCATGAAATTGGTTGCCTTTCTGGTTGCAGTAACTCTATACAGAAGACCACAACTGGCCTGCTTTTATATTTCGGTGAGTGAGGGATGCCATTCCTTATCTCTTATATTTTGTACTATCAAGGTTGACAGCGCACTTGCAATGCATATCCTCTATAATAGAAGTGTCTTAGAAGTGGCAACGGTAGCTTACCATCAAGTTGACCTTTATTCTAAATAGTTTTACATTTTAAAAAATACTGTAAAAATGTAAATATTAATGGGATGACAGACCGCGCGGTTGTTTACTGTCCATTTTACGACTGCGCTATGAAAAAAGTTCAAAAAGAGAAGTTAATTAGAAACTTAAGCAACTTTTGTTATGTTGTGCAACAAATTGAAATGAAAAAGCGCTTCTATATTTCTAAATTTTATCTTACGAGCAATAATTAACTGAACAATAAAGCTTATTGTCATAACTATTTCAAAGTCCTCACAACTAACTCGATTTAATTCATATAATTATGTAGTATGCCAAACCAACTTTTCTTTCATAACAAAAAATTTAACGGTTGTCTCAGAATGTCAGGAATCGGGTTATAAATGTGGGCTATTGGCGAAACACGCGACTCTTTGTTCTGTTTCTTAGAAACTGGATAGATTTCGATTAGGTACACGGTCGCTCACACATGAAGTATATAAAACTAGCTATACACATGCTAACTAGTAGGTTTCACGTTTCTTTGTTCGATTCAAACAGTTTATGTATGATTGCAGAATAGCGTCAAAGAGCAAAAATTACGATGGGCAGAAAATGTGAATTGACTTAGTTAAAAATGTCGTAAGTGACTGTGAAAATGCAAAATGGAATATGTAAATGAAGTGAAAATGAGATAGATTGAAATGGATCGTGTGGCTGTGATTGGGCGGCTGGGGGGCATGATCATCGGTCGTCGCACGCGCACGACCCGCGACTGCCTGCAGCGACATACCACTACAACCAACTATCTAAATCACTATAAACTATTTATAACTAGGAATCTGTACGTCGTAATGCAAACAAAGAATACTAATATTTGTCATTTTTAACATATCACGCCCGATGCAGAGGGGTGATTTTATAAATTTGACATTGTGTATCTATGTACCTATTTGTGTGTGGGATCATAGCGTCCAAAGGGATGGGAGGATTTTGATCCTTTTTTGTTTAAAACTTGACATGATCGAATCTAAATCTATGAAGACCTGTTCGGGCTGTTCGTCTGACGAAGGGAAGTCACTAACTTCCATAGGTTTGATTGGTTTGAAATTGGGTGTACCTACTGTTACTTTGGTTGTATTTCCATTCCATGACTTGGCACCTTGGCCTGATGCTGCAGCATCAGGTAGTCTCCGGGATACCCAATCTCCTTAGCAACTTACAGTAGATACCTACGTGTTTGAGCTTGTTCGAATGATCTTATTAGATTCTTGGCGATTAATTCATAATTTTAATTATTGGTATTAAAAAAATATTTCAATGTGATCAGTAGCACTACCATGAGTTGCTATCGAAATCTTACGTTAGTTTACTTCTGTCGATAACGAACATTTCACCCTTCAATGTGCTAGTGAATGATTTTACTACTAACGTTACGGTAATTCTCGAGAGCATCAGTCAAATTTGTAACTCATGGTACCGATTTTGTATAGAAATGTCAAGTTAAACATTAGTCACTAATGGTCGGTAGCGACTACATTCGATAGGTTTTTCACTTATGCAACTCATGTTACCGGTTTTAGTTCTTTGAGTGACCGCTAGAGGTGCTGTACAATTTTTCATACAAATATTTTACGTTCTCGCTCATCTCTCGCTAGCGATTTCGGTCGTCATAAACTCATGGTAGTGCTACTGGATGTAACATAGTTGTAAGTTGTGTAAACGAACGTTAAATAAAATATCTGGCACTTTGTAATCACAATAAAAAATGAAGTCAGAAAAAATATTAATTTCATAATTTTAATTAGTTAATGAATAAATTATTGTAATATTGCAAAAATATTTTTACATCAATCAAAGTACCAATGACAGCGCGTGACGTCATAAGTGGGTAACCTTTTAGGCAACAAATTGCAGTCAATTTGTTATCATGTAACTTGTTAGCAACAATTTGATATGAGTTATTCTGAGGTGACACTTACTTACCTCTACGTTTTTACGCGGCATTTTTAAAGTAAGTACGTTTTAACGTGACACTAGGATCTTGACACTATATATAGATTCTGGGGAAGCCAGTCGGAAGGTGATTTATTGTAACCTGCCCAGATTGTCTACCAAAGCACATCACCCTATCTTCTACTCAAAGTTCCTTTACCTATGTACCTATTTTCTGTGATCTACTAGGTTTGTTCTGGTCTTCAATACACGATATCTATTCTAAGAGATTTCTGCCTGTCCATCTTGCTTTCATGTTTAAAAAAAAACAAGCGAGTTTATATCCATTAATATAAAACCCTACTGATACAAAAAAACCTGTTAAAACATTAACGGAGTTGCAAACAAAAGAATCATTTGATGGGGCAATTTGGAATTAGTGAAAGCTCTTGTGATCTAAAAAAGTTAAACGATTTCACGTTGACCTTTTACATTGTTCACGTTGTAAAACAAAGGAGTTCGATACGACACAATATTTGAACAATCTTGTTTAGTTGTTCACCTCATTTGGTTAATAAATTATTGGCCCGATAATATCTCGAGTGTCTCATTCTTAGAAATCGAATTTTATAATAGCCCAACACTCAATTGTACTACAAAAATAGTTACGTGATTGTCGTTAAATGTAACCTTACATTGTATGTACTTTTTCGGAATAAGCTCTATTCCTATTGTTTTATTTTTTTAGCCTTTGTTTTGGAAATAATATAGAACAACATACAGTACAATATACATATACCTATCTATATATGTGTCAACTTACTTTTGATTCTTAGTAATCTTGTAACCGACATATCGCTATAATACTCGTACAAGCAACGCCGCAGGTGCTGCAACAACGCTGCCGGTTACAGTGGGATTAATAAGGATAAGCGATTATGGAGCCATGGACTCTGGCATCCCTTACTCGCTCACATGCAAAACATAACAGCAAACATGCTATTATTTCGAGGTGGTCTTCTATAAGATTGGTTACTATCGTCTAAGACAGGCTGCCTACGAAATGCAACGTGCCTGCTATTCGTACTTGTTTGCCACAATATATAATTCAGTTTCTTTTCAGTGACGGATCTTACAGAATTATTTTTACTTATTCCATTATTTTTGCTCAAGTAACCGAATAGTATGAATTTAAATATATTTACATGAATTTAAAAAATAAACGTATAACTGTTAAGATAAATTTAAAACTAGCCGTTGTAATGATAATTTAGCTTTCTATAGGTGAAAGAATTTTCAAAATCGGTCCAGTAGTTTTTGAGTATATTTATTATAAACATTAAAATCTTCTCTCTTTATAATATTAGTATAGATAATACAGATAACAAAGTTAACAAATACGCTTAAATTCTTTTTATTTATATCAGAAAGGACTTTTTTATAACAATGAACGTGCAGCCATAAAAGTAGGAATCAGATTAGTCGGTGGGTACACTACAACACACTTGTCCTCATTTAAAAAGGCGTTAGTTGAGTATTATGTTAAGCTTATGAGGCGAAAATAAGAACAACATTATGATGAAACATAATTGCCTATTTCATTTACCTGTCCATCTAAGGTGTCCGAGTGTAATTACCAAAAGTCAAAATAGTCCCGCCCACGAGTGCTCTCACGCGTCTAGTGACGTCATCGTCACTGACATCCTGCTTACAAAAACAAATTACAGCTCTACAGGTTATTATGATAAGTAACACCGCATACTTATTTGTCTGACTTATGCCCATTACCTTATTATAAGATGTACTCATTATAAAGACTTAAGTTACCAGCTTTCTTACCTAAAAAGCTACCTGCTGCTTGTCATAGGTATATATCGTTAACTAACTTTTATCCGCGACCTCGTCCGCGCCTTTTTGACATTGGAAATGTCTTTTTTTCTAAGGTGCCTGTACCTACATTAAATATGTTTTTCAAAAAAATGCTTTAAGGACTAAACTGTGTAACATTGCAATAATAATTACAACGTTATCGAAAGAAGAAATAAATCTCATTCTTAAACCTCTATTTTATGAGGCCGTATTTCCAACCAGTCTTCTATGCGGAAAAGGTCCTTAACAAAGTTGAGCATCAACCGCCTAATTGACCAATCTCGACAAGTTTATAGTTGATTGTTACAAACGTCGAGCAAAGTGCACAATATGAGGATTCTCGGGACTAGTAACCGCACATATAATGCAAATGTTTTCATATGGATAGCGCGCGTAACTCCCGCAGAGTGACAAGACAATAATTGCACTTGGCTACTGGTCGACGCCCCGCATACATCTCCTAGGACAAATTTAAGTTTGCTGTGACGAAACACTGACTATTTGACATCAATAAACCATATGTACCGTCTATCCTTAAAGGGATTACTTACGCCATAGACTTTTAGGATTTTACTTCCACGTTTGTTTTGAAAGTTTCTAAATATCACATAACTTGAGGGCAGTCATGGGGCAAGATTTTTACAGAATTCAAGTAAAGTGCTGTTTCTCTGTTTGTCTGTTCGCTAATTTCGGAAAGTTGTGAATGGATATGGTTCTGACTGAGAAATTTCTGAGAATGATTTGCGTGTATAATTCATGAATATCTTATTTATATTTGCCGAGTTATCTTAGTTTTAGTCAAAGGCGGACGCCCCACGCGCAGGCCGCAGCGAAGCGTGGCTGGGTTCGAGTAGTAAAAAATAAACAATAGGTACTACTAGTCAATTTTCAAAAGAGAGCAACATATTTTATCATGCAATAATTAAGACGTTGACATTATTTACAATAATTTTTTTAATATATTTTTTAATATCTGTAAATTACATTACTTTCTTACAAAAATCCAAAATATACAACTCAACCATAACAGGTTTGAATTATTTGGTATGATTTGCATTAAAGGATGTGTCTACGAATAAAAAAAACTAAAGGCGATTAACATAATAACTTGAATCACAGTAATATATTTCAATTGAGTTTCACGTAAACCAACAAGTAAACTTACAGCGATACCTCCCAACTCTATGTGTTCAGACAAATTTTTAAACTACAAAAAATATTACACCTATTTGTTATTGAAAAAAAGTATGTCTTCAAACATGTTTTTTAGTATATGATTGTATAATTTTTCAACATTTTATTGGCGTAAAAGGGAATCTCTATTTTATACATTTAAAAAAAATTAATACATTTCTTCGAACTACGAACCTAAGAATCTAATGAGAAATATTTTTAACTCTTTAATCAATTACAATGAAAAATTGTTAATAGTTACATTAAAAAAATAATTTTATTTAACTTGCAAACTGCCGCTTAAATTAACATTCTACGGTCGATCGTAGACTCTCCAACTCCATCAATTAGAGTAAGCATTTAATCGGATAATGATGACAGATAATAATCTCAAGACCGTTACAAATATTTTAAGCATTTTAAAATAATAATAGCAGCCCATCACTGAGACAAGCCACTTCGTAAGATGTCGGTCGGTAACAAATATATATACTTACACAATACAAACTTGAATTAAGTGTTTAAAAGTTTTTGCAAAGTTGATTGAAACATATAAAGAACGAAAACTAAGTTTATTTGTATTTAAAAAGCACATAATTATGAATACAAAACATATTAAAAACATACAGATAAATATCAAATTCAGCTTAGGCTGAAAAATGTTACAGCGTTGATTTTCAGCTGTTGTTGATGAATTAATGACTGTTGGTTCAAACCAACAAAAATAAAATAACATTTCATTTCATAAATCAGAGATAGTTGTAGCTATAATTTTTAGCCTTGCATAAAGCCGTAGTGGATTACAATAGCGTGACAACATGCCATACTTTTTCATCAAGAGGAAATCTGTAGCTGACAGTAAGACCTATGCACAATAAAATTATTTCTTTATATATAATATAACCTACAGTCCTACACACTATGAGCTACTTAGGAATATGTATGAAATATAGAGCGGAGACAGTAAAACACCTTACAGACATTTTCACATAATTATTATAACGTTTCTTTTATTTTCTTTTAATTTGTATATTTTTTCATTCTTGCACCCATTAGATGACATCGCATCGAAAGAGATGTTTGCGTATATACTTATACTATATATACTTTTAAAAATGTAACCTAACAAGTTCTTATGAATGTATTAATTAAAGGTCGAACAATGGTAACCTAAAAACATCAACCATTTACTTTCTAGATCATAGCTTAAAACATCACGACATTGTCTCGGTTGAAAAGTAGATCGTATCATCGCATAAGGCGTACGCCATCATGACGAGACCACTTCGGTAAGCTCCCGCATACGGCGACAAGTGAACGCAATCGTTAATTGAATCAGTCGCTGGTCACCGCCACCGACACGCCGCAGCCTCCATATCATTCTTACTTGACGAAATTATCATTTCTTCCGCTTTATCGCACTGTTAGATCACAAAGAATCCGCGATGAAACGGTGATACCGCGCGCAAGAACCAACTCATCGTCACGTAACTTAATAGAAGGACACATTTATTTCCTTACTAGCTGGCGCCCGCGACTTCGTCCGCGTTGAAAAAGAAAAAAGTAGCCTATCCTGTGTCTAAATGTTTATCTACCAAGATTCATGAAAATAAGTTAATTCGTGTAAGAGTTATGGAGGAACATACATGCAATACCTACACTTACAGATTTATTATTAGTATTGATTGATTGAAGATGATATATTATTTGGAAGAATATAAATCGGTTATAGCAGGGAAACTTTTATCCGTAGCACAATAAATGGGCAGAACATCCGACTCCTATCATGGAAAAAAATTATTATAAAACTGCATTCATAGATTTTCTAAAAATGACTTGCTTCGTCTGGGAATTTCGAACCGACTTAAATGTGAAAAAAATATCACCTATGTTTTTATGATGCCTTAAGTAAGTAATAATTTTTGAAATCCTTGAATGCAGTATTCTAACTTTTAAAAATAACATAAAAGTCTTCTTTCAGCAAAATATCCTATCTACGATATTTGGGGTACTTTGCCTTCATGTCGCATAGTTTTGGGACGTCCTGTATACTATGATTAGTCGTTCAAGTGAGCGGCCAATCATAGTAGGATTAACGATAAGAGATGAGGAAGGGATAGGGTATTTCCTTTTCTTACTTTCTTTATTAGAAAAAGATAGGGGAAAACGGGCTCTGGTATCCCTTACTCACTCACCTTAACACAACAGCACTCATTTTGTTATTTTACTATAGTCTCAGTAAGGAACTGAAATTTTTCTCATTAAAAGTTCAAAGTATTTTGGTGAAAGACGTCATTCAAAGAAACAATGTTCAATAGAAGATTAAAACCTTTAACCTTTAAATGAAAACATATTGGAATCAATAATGTTTAAACGCACACGTGTAGGTGGGACATTCATCACATTCGGCACGCTTCATCAAAACGATAAGCGAGAGCACCAAACAAGCGCGTGGATTTGTTACAAGTCGGTGATAATTATTATTGACCGACAAATCTTCACTTAAAGGAACCGTTACTCGTGTTTTGTTGCAGTGAAAACATTCATTTCTTCATTTGCATACAATGGGCCTGGTGCCAAAAAATATTGGAGTGTAAACGCTAACTACAAAAGCATTTATGAAAGTTCTCTGCGACTTTATATAGATGGATGGATAGATGGAGAGTACGAGGCGGATAGAGTACGTCTCGACAATATAGTGCGCACAATAATAAATAACTTGTACGAATCGGTTATTATGTTACGTCCTAGTCTAAATACTTAATCTATGTAAGTGGGCGTCTATTCGGTTGAATGATTTTGTTCGAGTTTCTTATTACACCATGACATAAGTTAGCGGTTTGATCTTAAAGACCCCCCTTGTAAAGTCTTCATTTTCACACTTCATTTCACACAAGAATTGTTTGAAATGAATTGAAATATTGAATAATTGATGTTTTAAAATTGAAATACATATTATTTTTAATATTTTATTGATTTCAGAATATCATTGGACCAGATGGCAACACTGCAGATGATGGTTTGCAGATTATCTGCACAGAATCATGAAGGTTTCCAGCCCGGACTGCTTGTGCGGGCATGAGGTAGCAGAAACCGTTCTGCATCTATTAGTGGACTGCCCCAGGTTGGAAAATGACATTGATAAAAATCTGAGTGCAGATACCTACCTATATATAACATCAATCAACAAAAAAAAAATTTTTTTTTGGTTTCTGTTCTAATGCTTAAATTCTGATTCTAGACATCTAAAAATAGTTACATTTTCATTTTTAGCTTTTAAAGTTTGCTTTTGCCTGATTTATGACGATAAGTAAGATACGAGGCAGCCCATACAAACATTTTTTTTTTTTTTATTTTTTTATGTTAAGGTCGACAGACAGGCTGACGGTCCACTTGATGGTAGGTGGCTACCGTCGCCTATAACACAAGCAACGCCATAAGTGCTACAAGTGCGCTGCCGACCATAGAAGGATTAAGGATAAGGGATAAGGGGGGGATGGGGTAATAGATGGGGTAAACATAAGAGAAACACTAAAAATATTCATTTTTGAACTTAATTTTTCCGTTATTTTACATATATTTCCTGTTGTTTATCAAAAATCTTAAATGACAAAGGCTCTAGTCTAGGCTTTCAATTACACTAGACAAAGGCTCTAGTGTAATTGAAAATAAAAGTATGGAAATAATGTATAAATCTATCATTTGTCTTAAAAAAATAAAAAAAATGCTCTAGTTTCTACAAAAGCAAACTTTGATCAAAAAAATTATTTATTACCTTATTTTTAACATAGAAGAAATCAAAATTTCATATGCTGAAGCCAGACCCAAAAATCGTGTTAACCTGTGAATCTGCAAAAAATTCTAGAAAAAATATAGTTAAAAAATTTCTGGAATTCTGCCACAAAGTGGCAACGGTGTCAATCCGGCTGAATAAAAAAGTTTTTGTTTGTTACGCTTTCACGCAAAAACTACTGAAACGATCACCATGAAATTTGGCATACACGTTGACTGGGACACCATGAAAGGACATAGGGTACCTTTCATCGTTCAACGCGGACGAAGTCGCGGGCACCAGCTAGTAATTTTATAAATGTCATTATTATTCATGCCAAAGAAAAAGAGTTCTATCTATAAAAATTAAACGCATAGCATTGCATCTAAAGATAAAATGGAGACCTATTTACAATTTATGACAGATAACAAAATCAATTCCACCCGTTCCACCTATCCCTATTAAGTATCTCCACTGGTAGGGACAAGTGGTTTTTTTTCCAGTCGTACATACATAAATAGAGATGTGAACGAAATATTTAAACATGAAATGTAATCACGTCCCATTTATTCGTAAATGTAGGGGCGTTCTTACATGCCGGAACGACACAAGATAAAATGTGCTTCATGTAACTCGCTAATAATGTAACTTGTCCACAGAGTGACTCGCTAAAACAGATCTCTAAATAGGAGTAGATTTTGTGTTGCAGTTTTATTCAGTATGGCTTGGCTCTTATTAAATTTAAATACGAATTCATGTCAAAAAATGTTTTTTTTAAGTAAATTTCCATACATAGTGGGTGGGAGGCAATTCAGAAACCTGATGATAACAAAATCGGGGAATACACTATGATGTTGTAACCACATTTAAATATCATCTATTTATTATATATTCAAAATTTAACCACTCGATAGCTAAAGGATCAAAGATATTTTTTGATCTCACGTAAAAAAAGGCCATGTCCATATTATTTTTTATTATGAGGTAAAACTATACTATGCTAGGCTGTTACACGCGATTTCGTCTGCGTTTCTTTATAAAATACTTATAGCCTATTTTACCGACCGATAATGCTGCTTTCTATAGGTGAAAGAATTTTCTAAATCGGTACATTAGTTTTTGAGTTTATTCATTACGAACATACAATTCTTTTCACTTTATAATATTAAGTATAGATTTATTATATATTTTTTTTGCATTTTATTTCAGTTACATTTTAAATACTCACAACACAATTAATTACTTGACTATTTACTATTTCTTTAATATTTCTACTATTCCTTAATAGTTACCTACACAGTTGAGAATCATACCTATTTGTTGCATTTCGTTTGAAATCCGTTTACGAAAGTGCAACATTGATTATTAGAAAGCTTTTAGCTTATCGTTTTTCTATCGATAGGAAAGTAAGGATTCCGCCCACCTGTAACTTTCTTGCCGCGTTCATTATTTAAGCCTCTAGTATTATTTCCGCCTGATATTAATGCATATAAAAATGAACAGTAATTAAAGCCACCATTGTGATTGCCTACATGTGTATGCAAATGCCTTTTTTATGTTAGCCTGCCGCAGATGTAACAATATGGAAAACTGAGTCATTGTTTAAAATATAGACTAGTAAAATGTTACACCCACATTACACACATTAATGTACTTTTGTGAAAAAAAACAAGAATAAATTCCTTATCCTTACATGTTATAAAGTCCTCCGCCGCATTTGTCTGTCTGTCTGTTCGCGATAATCTCAAAAACTGATTCTCAAGTGTTCTCGAGGAAGAAACAAATTTACGCGGTCGAAGTCGCAGGCAGCAGCTAGTTTCATATAACCAAATGTTACAGTCATTAGTACACTACCTGTTCTCAGATGATATAAATATTTCTATCGTATTCTAGTGTAGATTAATGGCCTAGGATTGACAGCATATGACGTCCTCTTGGCCCAGTATCCCTCACCTGAATTTTTTTCTGATTACTAATTATTAATTATTAATAATTTTTATGACCTATTTATTGTGGTATATTTGGAGTGGTTTTTTTCGGAGGGATGGGTATACTAACCAGCTGTTTTTTTTGTCTGCAGCTTAGTAAACATTTTCTATAATAAAATGGCCGCATAGTCCTACAAATAAAATGGCACATTTTCTCAGTCCTAATATTTTATAAAATTACGCGTATGACTAGTCAGTTATAAGCGTAAAAAGCCTAGTAATGTGGCAATAGTCAGTGGACTCGCGAGTTTGCATATCGCAATATTATGTTGTCTCTCCGAGACCGTTGCGTTCAGTAAAATCCGAAGCTATGTTTGATCAACATTTTATTTTATTTTATTAGAGATGGGTTTGCTCTTGGCCAACAACCAGCTGAGTAGCAAGGATGAGGCCTAAGATGGAGCGAGCTCACCCAGAAGATGCTTATTCACTCGAACTTTGAAAAGTTTAGAGTTATATGAGCTCGGAAATACAGACGCCGGCAGGGAGTTCCAAACCTTGGCAGTGCGCATTATAAAGGATGTTTCAAAGCGCTTGGTCCGAAAAGGAGGGATTTCGACAAGATGAGGATGGTAACCAGCCGTACGTACATTAGCCTCACACCACTCATGACGCTGATAAAGTAACTTAACGGAGCTTTCCTCCATTGTAAACGCAATTGTTTTAAACTATTAATTGTTCCGATACTACTGGTACGAACAATGCACGCGATGAATAACAATGAAACCGGAAAAAATCTTTTGCACTAAATGTATAGTATCGTACGTATCGTGACCTCTTAAAACGTCCAACCAAACTAATATAAATTACGACCTCTCGTATGTATTTTTTCACTGGCACACACCTGTTATTATAGAGACTGTGATTATAATGTCTTCTTTACTTGATGCGGCAGTTATCCGTCTTCGTACCTCTGTAATTATGTAAACGATAAAAACAGTCCTATTGTGATAACAACAGAGTAACTTTTAAAAGATCTTAAATGGTTCGGATATTTAGGTACTAAAAGTCAATAGACAGGCAAAACGTGTAGTAATCCAATTGAAGTAAGTACTTTGAAAACAGGTACTTTGAGAATGTTTAGTCATGTAGGTAAGTTACTTTATTTGATATTAATTTAATTTCAGACATTAAATGTTAAAATCTTTATATCTACATCGTAAAATTTATTGAAATATAAAGAGTCTTACAATTTAACTGCTCTTAAGTTTCTGCTTGAGAACTTATATTGAGCTCACATAATATATAAGTTTACATTTTTATTTTATAAGTTTACACAAACACACATTCTAAATAAATAAATATAATCTTAATTATTAACCAACAATAAAACCAACTTTTAAAAAGTTTCAATATAAATGTTTTCTTCTTTTTTTTTTCGAGATATTTTATTTTCCTCTTTTTGTAAATGATTTAATTTGAAACCCATTTTATTGCGGTTATATTTTTCTTAATAACATTTTTAAACTCTTGACATTTATTTATGTAAATCTCGAATAGAGAGAATGAATACAAACATAAAAATATTATGAATTGCTTGAAATATTAATCGGCAGTTCGAAAAGTAGTAGAACATGAAAAAAATGGGTGCCATGCTCTTTATTAGGAGTGTGGGGCGCAATGATTCGGTTTCGCGGGCGGAAACGAGCGCGCCCACGCACAGGTCAGAGCAGTGACCCCGGAGCTCACCTAAGCACCGGCGCACACCTCATTGTTCCACCTCCAAACTCTTACTACAACATTTCTTTTTTACTTTATTTCAATTTACCTGATTCTATTGAACCAATATCACATTTGTTAAATTTTGCAAGAAGTGAAAAAAAAATATAAAAGGGAAATTTTGGAATAATAAATATTTTTAATACTTTATTTAGAAAAAGTTAATAAAAATAATAATCAAAATCAAAATATTTATTTATCAATTAGGATTCTACAAGAAACTCTTATATTCGTCATTATAAATTTAAATTTAGCAGGGTTTCGGAAAAAAGCCAAGATGATGAACTTTTTGTTTTTCTTAAAAATAAAATTAATGGTACAAACAATATGCATTACATGAATATTTTAGGAAACATATTCCTTTTAAGTTTCAAGTTTTTCTGTACATATTTTTTCTTATATACAAAAAACGGTCATGGTCCTTGATATTGGCTGTTCCTTCTAAAAAAACCGTTAAGTAAAAGTCTAGAAATTCTCTCTCACTGAAAACAGTCAGGTGCCGATAATTTTGAAAATATTTCAAAATATTTTGGTACTTAATTTAATTTAACAGTGTCTTAACTAAAACCTACATAGAATTGGAAACTGCTACTTTGTGTTTTATGAAAATCTATAACTTCTCCACACTCATGACATATTATGATATTACTGTGAAGCTGCTTGCCATGGCTCTTTGACTGGCTGGTCTGTGGCTTCGTCAGTATCTATAATTAATTATTAAATTATTTTATTAGCTATTTAATATTTCGGGCCAATGAGGCCATATGTTGTAGTAGTATTAACATAATATGTATAAGCATCAGTTACTTTTTTTATGTAAAAGTGTGACGAACGGAATGAACGAAGGTAAGTCGTATCACGCTAACAAGGTGTTTTAACCGAAAAAGTATAAAACATAATAATAACACTATAAATAAATAAATGGATTTTGTAAGTTATGTCTATATATGGAGTTAATTTAACGAACCTTTAAAAAAATCCACTTGGGCAGATTCAGACTTATTAATAATTAGAATATGCCCTGCGATTACTTGTCAGATTCAGTCTGGAGCTAAAGTAGGAAAGTTCATTTTCAAACTTTTCCCGGCCGGGAACCGAACCCGGGACCCCTGGTATTCAATCATTGACTCGACCACTTGACCATTGGATTCATCAAAATTACCGATTACCTGTAAACTTTTTGAACGATTTGTTAAGTAGGTAATAATACTTAATAGTCCAAGATCCCTCAAAGGATTATTTTTCTGATTACTAACAGGCTGAATTTTCGTGAGTAGCTTCAGTTTGCCGACACGAACAACTTTTTCCTCTGCGAAAATTCTCGATTGAGTTAGCAGCCGTAAAAAACTTCCAAGCTTAGGACTGAGAAAACGTGCCACTCAATTTGTAGGACTATGCGGCCATTTTATTATAGAAAGAAATGTTTACTAAGCTGCAGACAAAAAAACCAGCTGGTTAAAAAATCAGAATATTACTAATTACACCTAAACAGGGTGAAGCGATACTTCTCACCTGGACAGCTCTTATCTTTGTATAAGGCGCAAGTCCGATCTTGTATGGAGTATTGCTCCCACCTCTGGGATGGCTCAGCCAAATACCAACTTGCCGGTCTCGACTCAGTGGAACGCAGAGCTAGACTCATAGGCGACAGTACCCTTTTAAAATCTGGGATGCAGAGCCTGGCACATAGACGCAAAATTGCCTGTCTATGTGTCTTTTATAAGATGTACTTCGGAGAGTGTGCACAGGAGCTGCATGAGCTCATACCGCCTTATCCTTTCTTCCATCGGACATACAGACGTACGGCTGGTTACCATCCGCATCTTGTCGAAATCCCTCCTTTTCGGACTAAGCGCTTTGAAACATCCTTTATAATGCGCACTGCCAAGGTTTGGAACTCCCTGCCGGCGTCTGTGTTTCCGAGCTCATATAACCCTAATCTTTTCAAAGTTCGAGTGAATAGGCATATTCTGGGTGAGCTCGCTCCATCATAGGCCTCATCCTTGCTACTCAGCTGGTTGTTGGCCAAGTGCAAACCCATCTCTAATAAAAAAAAAAAAATAAAACAAAAATAAAAATTAGCTAGGTCCCAGTACGAAAGTTGCAAAACCCGTTGGAAGTAATTTTCATTTTTATTCATTAAGCCGTGGAGAATCCGATGGGTAAAATTGAAAGCGCGGTAGCCATTAATGTGGTGACGGATGGGATATAATAAATACAATTTGAACACGGTTAGAAATTAAAAAATCAACCATTAGGAGAGATATTCGAGTCGGACATGATTAGTAACACAGGTGTAATTTGTGTAGTGATGGGCGTTCTGCCTTATTGCTGTTTCTAATTAACCAAGTTAATTTAACGGCTTCACTTTGTGCCCGTGCGTGCACTATCTTTAATCGCTTTGTTTGTTTCATTACTTATCTACTTATTACTTAAGTATAGAGTCCCCGGAAATAGAGATTGTATTCGGTTGTAAATTTAATGCGGTCTAGTCTGCCCTAGCGTTGTTCGGCAATTTAGGAAGTTGGAACATATCTATATAATTATTATTACATATTAAAAAACAAAATCCGTTACCACGTCTGTCTATTTGTGTCTATTTATTTATTTGTTTTTTTGTCGAATATATATTCGCGATGAGCTCAAAAGCTACTGAACGGATTTTCATGCAGTTTTCATCTGTCAACAGAGTGATTCCTGAGGAATATAATTCGTTAGGGTTTTGTATATAAATTGGTTGAAGTATGACGATAGCTGTTGAAGAAGTCGGAATCGGAAATAATCAAGGCAGCTTTAGGAGCAAAACAATGTATGGCAAGATTGTTCCTCTGTTATTATACAAAAAAAATCTATATTCTATCTTTTAAGGATAGCTTACTATTACGTACGAAGCCGAGGGCGGATAGTTATTTATAAATACGATGAACACTCTCTTGATCTTATGATGATTTAAACTTTTATTTATTTATTTTGTTGCTTAGCGGAGTTTTTTATGTACATCACCCAATTTGCAATAAAAATCAAATCAATAAAAAAAAATCAGTCGTAATATATGTGTTCCTAATATAAAGGAAAAGATTAAGTGATGTATGGTCCACGTATCAACTTTTGAGTCTCCCGTTACATCATAAATTCACTTGATGCAAAAATCTACTTCGGTCCAAGTAAAACGCAGCATTACAATGAATATTTTCGTTTAAGCCACAGTTCTGATCTTGATTTATGGATGTGCGGTTTCAACTTGCGGTATTATTAACAAGTTGTAAATCTTCGATCGGAATTAAGAGCACAGTGAATCAGTTGCGGCCAGATTTGTTGACGAAGGCTTCACTTTTATTTAAATTGTATGATACATGTACAATGTATCAACGACAGTAATCATTAAAAATATTATATATAGTCAGGGCTTTTTTGTAGGGGTACGCGGAAGCACGCAGTGCCTCCAAAGGAGTTACTTTTTTATATTGTTACTCACCTAAATATAAGTTCACGTTTTATTTCCAAAGATATTATGTTTTTAAACAATAAAAAAATAATTTACTTCATTTTTTTCCTCAAGACACAGTGGCAAAGAACGGGAATTATGGACTTACAACTTTTGAGAATTAGCGTGCCCCCAAAAAAGAAGTGAAAAAAAGAGCCTGTATATACATACATTATCCTTAATAATATTTTATAAGTGTGAATGTGAGTTTGTTTCCTTGTTAGGACATAGGGTACCTTTCATCGTTTATCGCGGAAGAAGACGCCGGCACCAGCTGGTCATTGATAAAATATTACTTAATTATATGTGTGACCATACAGTCTCATTATGCCAGAATGAAAAAAAATATTGACCGCTTGAATACAAACAAATGACAAATCAAACTCTTAGGAGGGATATAATGACAATCTGGAATAATGATACTGCATCAACAAGTCTGGGGGACACCTAATTTAACTCCTCAGCAACTTACAGCAGCTACTGTGTAGTGTATTTGGACTCAATAGTGGTTTAAAAATTTTAATATTTTATTTATTTATCTATTTGTTATACAGTAATGTTTACATTTAAATTAACAATGGTGTAAACATAAACTCATTAGAGTTTCACCGCACACCAAGTCTAGTTTATAAAATCATTAAAATAATAATAATTATCATATTATAAGGATGTTTACTTAAAAAGAAAAGTAGGTCCCTTAAAGATACATAATATATCCCATTACAGGTTCATGATATAAAATTCCACTCAAATGAAAGGAAATAAAGCCCTAAGGCAATCGATTGACCTGCCCGTAGTGTAGTAGCAGACAGTAGCAGCTACTGCAGTAGACTCCGGAAATTTTCATACACAGCTGCCGTATGCGCATGTCGGCAGCAAATATGCAGCTGAACATTGTAAAGATGTAATGAATAGTAATGAAACCCCGAGCTAAGACGGTAATTACACTATCCAATTTGTAGAAAATCTAACTAGGAACAGTTAAGAAACTAAATTGTTAGCTATACGTAGTGATCACACTACACTAAACTGTTTTCTAAATCGCAAAGACATTTTGATTTATACAATAAATATACAATAGTTTAATACATGAAATCATCAATACATTAGCGAAAACCGAATTCAAATTAGCCGTTTCTGAGATTAGCGTGCACAAACGCGCAGACAAACTGGCAAGAATTCTAACAATTATTTTTTGATCTGAAAGTTTACCAATTTTTTTGAAATAATAAAATGTATAGACACGACTCGTTCGTGATTTCATTGGAAGTATAGAATATAATATACGATTCTAGTACCTTATCTCCAGGACATTCAAGGGCTTCAAAAATTGGAAATTGAACAGGTAATGAAAGCTTCAAAAAATATCTGTTTCATAAGTGTATCATTACACGTGTCGTTCGTACATCCGCAATTCTGTTTTTCCTCATACATTAACATCGGTCAAAAGCATTGTAAATTAGTTCGATCCGTGAACGAAGATGACTCCTCTCAGATTATACAGTTAACCTGTCGCTTCAAAACAATATGTAAGTTAGCTTCAGTTGTTTATTTTTCCTTGTACAAAAACTATGAATTATTTATTTAGATCGATCTTGTCGATCTGAAGTCTTTCAACATGTTGTTGAATTATTATTATAAAAATAGAAATATTTTATTATTATGTATACCTGTTAGTTGATTTCAATCATATCTCTACAAGGAAAACAGACAATTTAAATTTTTATTTACTTGCTTGTAAATAAATGATTTTCAATTGGGGTCACAGGGGGTCTTAAGGCCTAACAGTGCCACACGTAGATACATCGGTATATTTTTTATCTCCACTAGGTATATGAATGTATCAAACAATCTCGTCGTCGGTAACGCACTGAGCAATTTTATGACGGCAGGTTGTCGGTTTTATACGCGTCAGACGTACGCGACCGATTTTTAGAACTAATTTATTAATGTTTAATTTTTAAAAAAATGTGTGTGTCAACTCTTACACACGACTGTAAAACGATTATAAAATTTAAATTTTCACAATTAGAACACGTTTTTTAAATAATATTGTTTAGAAACTTCAGCTATTCCAAAAAAAAAAATAGAATGTAACTGTAACGCATAAACATAACGCATTCGTGTAACAATTTTGATTTTTACTCCCATGTATGTATGTATGTTCCTACGTAACTCTTAAACGAATTAACTGATTTTCATGAATCTTTGTAGATAAACATTTAGACGTACAGGACATAGGATAGGCTACTTTTTTCTTTTTCAACGCGGACGAAGTCACGGGCACCAGCTAGTATAATATAAATATGCAAACTCCAAAAACAATTAATGTTATTACTTAATCGTAGTGGAAGCAATGTTGTTTATTTCCTGGCAACAGAGATGTAGTGGGATAAGAGAAAAAAAAAACAATAACAATAAGGATAATGATTGAGTTATGTAAACGAAGTGAGTGTAGTTGGGAGACGGTGGGCGGCGAGCGTAAATGCATCACGCGCGATAATGAACCGACTCGTGTGCACGACTGCGCTTGCACACTCACACGTAATGCACTATCCTTGCCAACGAAATCGTGCAGCACCACCGGTTGCCATATAAAAACACCCCTACTTATGATATTTCACTGTGTGAATGTTACCTTGGCGGTGTATATCTACCTGTGCGAGCGAGTGATTGTACTCAAGGCGAGGACTTAGCAGAAAAGTAGTATTTTAGTAGCCTAATTTGAGTTCTTAGAGTAAAATTAAAACTTAGATAAAAATACAGTGCACAACAGACTATTTTTTTATATACATATTATAAATAGTGGCAGACATGCTGATGGTCCACTTGATGGTAGGTGGTTACCGTTAACTAAGGACACAAGCAAAAACAGGGCGGATTCTGGTGCACTTCCTACCCTGCAAGAATTTGTTTAAAGCTCGTTTAAAGAAGCCCATAGTAACACTTTATAAGGGTAGAAATACGTCAAATTTTAAAACGTTTTATCTGTTGTCCGCGCGAGTTCAAAATATAAGATATAACGCCTGAAAAAAATATTTAAAGCATTATATTAAGGTCTGATATAATTATAATGATGTCTCACAAGCGTTGAATAATTTATTTTCAAATAACTGCTACCTGCGGCTTCGCCTGCATAGAATATTTAGCCCATATCGAATTTTTCAAATCGGTTTAGTAGTTTCAAAGATTATCTTCTGTTACAAACAAGCAAACTTACCTAAAGTACAAACTTTATAATATTAGACTTTATAATATTACAACTTTATAATAAAGAGGTATATATATAATATTAGTGTAGATAGTATAGTTTGAGATTTAATTTGTTAATTACATAATCTCTGTGTAATATGTTCGTAGATATAATATTCTAGATATATATTATGAACAGATAACATAAAATAGTGCAAAGAATGTCGCTAATGCATTATTTACAGGACATAGTTGCAGTGAAAATGGACACCATTTGTGAACAAGACAGGATCTCAGATTTCTTAAACAGGCACCTCCCACGTGGTCTCTTGTGCCCTTAACCTTTGTAGCGGTCGTATCTCGGTTTATGCGCCTTATAATGCGCTCTCCTTACAATCCGCTTTTACGGTTGCGGTTTTCGCTAAATATGGAGCACAGCCTAATGGATTAGAATAACAAAAAACTTAATAGAGATGCACAGACTTATTGTAAGCTGAATGGGACATCTTGAACGTTAAATGAAATAAATTGGGAAGTGCAAGTGGTTAGGGGTCAACTTCAAAATCTTTTCAAAGATTACTCTGGTTTGTATTTGGAAAGTAGTAGCAGGGCACACTGGTAGCAGTAACATCACCTCCTTACAAAAGACCACCGTGAAATAACAGCATGTGTGTGTTTCGGCGAATGAGTAAGGGATGCCAGAACTTATTTTCCCTATCCTTTCCCAATACCTTATCCTTAATGGTGGGTAGCGCACTTGCAGCACCTATGACGTTGCTTGTGTTATAAGCGATTTTTGCCACCTACCATCAAATGGACTGTCAGCCTAACATAAAAAAAAAACACTCCAAAATTTATAAACAGAATTGAAATGAACGTTTCAACTTAGTAGTGTTACGACAATATGTTTTATTAGGCAATATTTCTTGGTGCAATATCTGCAAGCCATTGTGTTAGTCAGCACATAGATTTATTGATAAATTACCTGCTACATAATTTAACTAGAAATCAGTTTTAGTGACGTAAAACGCAAGTGTGCACAGTTTTAACGTATTTATGTTCAAAGCTCAAAGTGTTATCGCAGCCCGATCATGCACCTGCGCCGCGCCGGCGCCGACGCCGACGCACTTTCAAAAAAGGCTTACGTATCTACATAAGCCAACAATCGGTATGATACATGCCCTAAATATCAAGTTGAAGTTTTCAACTGACTAAACAGGAACAATGCAACTTGTTGTGCAACAGGAAAATGAATGTTTTGCTTGTGGTAGACGCATTGTTGCTGCTCAAAAAGTGTGGTCCTGAAAAAAGGAGCAATCAACAATAAATTTACAACCTATTACTCCCATTCGCCCCGTCTTAAATTCACTATAGGTGAATATTTGGATTTTTGAATTTTCAAACAGGGATACTTAGTACTGAAAAGTGGAACGGGCCAAATTTATTAATACTAGGAGGTTTTCCTAAGAAAATGCGTAACTAATTTCAGAACACGATGATTTCGATAAGTATTTGGGCTTTATTTTGTGTAGGAAAATTTATTTGCCCGCAACTTCGTCCGCGCCCTTTATTTTTAGACTGAAACATTATGTTTAATCTTTATGGCTCGTATATTTTTGTCAGGCATTTAATTTTTTACTTTTGTCTTTAGATAATCCCTCGGGAACCATCTTTAATTTAAAAAAAATAACATACATTGAAAACATGTATGCAAAAATTTCATGGTGATATATAAAATAATTTCGAATATTTGCGATTTTGAACAAACGAACATTAGATTTTTATAATAACACATAGAATACAAATTATGTTGACAACTTTTTAGGACGGCTCCATAGCAGACTATCAAACGCGTTACCGCAATAAATCTCTACGTATAATAAAATTTGATATGACATTTTAATAGATATGATATATTTTAGTTTAACGTGGAGTCTCCCACGCCATTGGATTCAATTATAGAAGAAAGGCAGATAGTTGGGTTCGCTCGTGACCTGTAAATTGGAACGTCCGTGGTCCGTCGCGTCGTCGCACGCCCTTGTCGCACCTCGACCGCGCGGCAGCCTTCTTGTACTGCCCTGCACTACACAACACTACACTGCACTACACGTACAAACGATGCTGTAACGGCACCCAAATCAACATTGCCACAGCGTCCGACATCTCACGCACGTTCAATATAAGGACATCGCCGCAAACGTTACACCCCTCGATTTCGCACGCCGTGTCTCCATAATATTATTTCAAAGTCCTTACAATCTTTTAACAGTGCCATATCAGCTTTCTATTTCAAGTAAGAAAACTAGTTTAAACATACACATTTGTTAAAGTGGCGAGTTAATAAAGTAGGTTAAGTTGGTTAAGTTATCGGGTAGCATTAACAGGTGTGCGCACCGTATTTGGGACATAATGTCTAAGAAACAATGGCCGGTACGAACGGAGCTACTTTCCTTAACAGATATTTAAATCGGAATCATATTTTTCAGAGTTGAAGGTTAATTACATTTTTAAATATAATATGACTAACTAACTTAAAATACTTCATTAATAATATGTCTAACTGTTAATATTGACAAAAAATATGATATTAAATACACTACAATATAATATGTAGTCAAAGTATAAATTAATTTATACCTAATTAATTAATTAAAGTATCATTTCATAAAATAAAGGTAAGGTAATAAAAGACATCAACGTAAATGTGTGAAAAAACCATCCCTCATTGCTGTGATATATTTGGGTTTGGATACAACAAAATTGGGTTTCGATACCAATGACTTAGAGTCATGTCATAAGTCATTGTTCGTTGTATTGGTGTGTCCGTCCTGGGCCCTTAGCCAAGAGCACCCAGTGCAAACGGGAGCGTTGCAGATTGACGAAACGACAGAAAATAAAGCCCGCTGATTGGTTGTTGTAACGCCCACATAAAATTTTGACACATTTTGACCTATCATCGGGCTTTATTTTCTATTGTTCTCTAACTTCGTAAGGGAGCGTTGGAATTGGTGTGCTCTTGGCTATGGCCCCTGGGCTTAACACTGCAACGACCGACTTAATTTAGACCGTAGTATGTACATTCTCTATAGATTGTCAGAAAGAATATAACATAGATTTTAATACCTTATTATCAGAAATGATTGACTTTCAAAATATTTAAATTTAATAGTCTAATTATTATGATTAAATTTAAATATTTTGAAAAATCAGTGAATCTAATATAATAACCAGAATATCTTAAGGTATCAGAGTAGCGATTATTTTAGCGTATCATTAGCCCAATATTCAACGAAAGTACTATTGACTTTTGACATAGCCCATCTGTTAATTCACGGTGATATTCTGTAAAGGGGTTATCCCCTGACAGAAGAACCTTGCTACCACCAGACGGACTGCCCGATTAGTGACTACGAAACGCAGTATGGTCTGCCACTGCGAAATTCCTATTAAGTGGAAAATAATATTTCACGACATTACTAAGTAAATGCCTACCTACATTTTCGAAATTTTACTCGACCACAACACTTTACTTAAATAATATTCCTCGGTAATATTTACGGAAAACTTGCCGTATAACACTTAAAACGGGCATTTAACCTTAAGTAGACATTACGCTTGTTTTGTTTAAGAATTATGATTGCTTTAATTGCCTTCTCCAAGACTCCGGCTGGTTGGCGCGCATACTTCTAAGTTAATTTCCCGAGTACGCTAATCGCGCACGATTAAATGAGAATGCAACAGGTCTCCACGAACGCCTAGGGATGTACCAGCAACAATATAAACCATAATAAATTATATCGACATTCCCGACGAGGGACTTACCAGACCTGTGCCCAGTAGCCACATTTGTTCGCCAACCATTTTTTCGCTAGATAATAATGAAAATATAAAGCTATGTAGAAAATTTCTTAAAAACCTTATTTTCTTAAATCTCATATATAAAAATTACGTGTCACGTTGTTTGACCCAATGGACTCCTAAACTACTGAACCGATTTTGGTCCAACTTAAAATATTTCTTAGTTTTTTTTTTAACCTGGGCGGAGCCGGGAGCATGTAGCTAGTAATTATATCATCAAGTCAACAAAATCCTCCGCCGCGTCTGTCTGTCTGTCTGTCGTTCGCGATTCAAAAACTCAAAAACTACTTCACCGATTTCCATGCTATTGTCACCAATGGATAGAGTGGTTCTCGAGAAAGGTTTTAGTATATAATTTACAAAGATACGCGGGAGAAGTCGCGAGCAGCAGCTAATATTATGAGTTTCAGAGTATTTATTATCAGAGTAGGACGGTACGTATTAAAGATGAACAAATAGTGAAGTTAACGAACTAGTTTAGCCTGTGGTGCCATACGAGTGGAGGTTAATGATGTGGTGGCGCGGCACTAGTGGGCAGTAGTCGGTAGATAGTCGTAGCTCGTAAAAAGCTTGGCGCGGCTGGCCGGCACAGACGGTAGTCGCGTGCCCCTACGCAATTAAGTGAATCGCTCGTACTCGCACTGTTCTACAACGCACTTTAATACTCTGTAAACAAAACTCGATGCTATTTTCAACCGCATATTTAACAACTATGTGCCTATAATATAGCTATAAGCAACAATTTAATTTCACCTTTTTAATTAAGCTTTAGGCTATTTAAAATAATTTATTATCTGTTATTCAAACAGATTTATTAATAAATAACTGTGGCCGCGACTTCATACGCGCTGAAAATTTGTTTGTTTTTTGAAAATCTCACAGGAAACTAACATTTTCAAGGATAAAAAGTATTTTATATTTTAATAAATGTATTAACTATCTGTGTCCCAAATTTCATGCAAATCGGTATAGCCGTTTTTGTGTTATTGAGTAGTTTTTCAGAATCAATTACTGAGACGCTTTCTGATGTCGCGTGCCGTATTATTTCCAGCGTTTTCCTAGAGTCTAGACTAAACGGCATCAAGTGTTTTGCTTAAAATTCTATTAGTAGCCAGTAATCTAACATTAATTTTGGTGTTCTTTTAGCTCATATGACTAAGATTATAAATCAGGAAAAATTCTTTAAGGTTTGTTTCAACAATTCAAAAAAAAGACAACGTGGCATCTTAAAACTTTTATTACCCATTCAAATTGTAGGCGTAAGACATAATGTGAAAAAGTTAATTAATTATACAACGAAATTAAAATTATGCTTAGGACAATATTGTTTATTACAGCACAGTCATCGTAGAAAAAGCTCTCTAAACTTGTGCATAATAATAAATGTCATGTAAGTCTTAATTATGTTATCATTCAATGACGAGGCACCGAATGGGCTGCATTCATAAATATTTAAATAAGGTACACGTTTATCAGAGCCGTCAAGTTGTTCGCGGAAAGCGACAGGCGTGGTCGCTCATATTATATAGCCATTGTTCCCGATGCGTGTCTCGGTCTCGACTGGCACGACCTGCGCCATACCGTATAGCACAGACAACGACGCATTTACAGCTGTCAACCGACAATCCAGCCAGTATTAAGGCTCGGACTCCACCAAATCGGAGACGACCTGCTCCATACCGTATAACACAGACAACGACGCATTTACAGCTGTCAACCGACAATCTAGCCAGTGTTAGGTTCGACATCTCCACTTCGGTGGAGTCACCTGAGCAGAGATGAACTGAGCGTTCCCTAGTATTCATTGTGTGGCCAATAATTGTCTTTTTCTACAATTTTAATTGGTCCTAGAAGTTACTACTACAGACAGTACAGGTAAGAGAGGAAAGAGATAGGTGTTGGCCGAACGATCACTTTCTCTCCTTCGAAAGAGTGTTAGCAATATCCGTATGATATTGCTAACACTCTTCTCTGCTCATCTCCGCTTTGGTAGAGACCGGACCTTAAGAATAGCCTCTCAGATGAAAATCATGCGCAGTGCGAAAAAACAACGCGACTGTCCCAGATACAACCAGAGCCATCATAATAACTTATTTGCAATCCCCGAGAGAATGAAGAGTGAATATCAAAGTAATTGAAAGTAAGTATTACTCAAAGGATGGTGCTTACAGAGAATATTGTCAAAATAAAGTGGAATAATTTATGGAAGTCGAACCTCCGAATAATAAATGAATCGACGCAATAAAAAATTATTCACATCGTCAACTTTCCCTTAATACTCATGTCATACATATTAAAAAAATATGAATTTTTGCTCGAAGCGCATTATCTCTTAAATCATTACCCACTTACATATTTTTCCGTTGTTTACGTCATCGATTAAAGAACAACCCTAATCGATCGTGTAAATTAACTGGAAGCCTCCTCATTAACGGTGTAACATGGAAATCAGTTTGAAAGGGTTCCAAGTAAAATAAATGCTAATGGGCTATAGCATCCAAAATCAGAACGCCTTCTTTTTCTTAACCTAACATGAAAAATAAAAAAGAAATGTACACTTAAGAACTAGCTGTTGCACGCTACCTCTCCCGCATAACATTTTATAAAATATAGCCTATGTTACTCCCTGATAGGCTCTCTGATAGGGTGAAAGAATTTTGAAAATCGGTTCCGTAGTTTTTGAGTTTATTTATTATAAACACACAAATCGCCTCTCTTTTTTGTTAATAATATACTATTAAAGAAAAGTTAAAAGTTAGTAAGTGAATTAATAAATGAAGAAAGGAAACCTTTTGAGTTTCCATGCTTTTCAATTTCCATTATGTGTACATACTTAATATGTATAAGTGAAACTATATTACAGAATTTATGTCTATGTAAGATTGACGTCTTGATATAACGAACTTCGAGAAAGAGTTCTGTATACTTAGACAGTTTCTTTCCCTAAAAAAAATTAGAAGTCTTAGTATACAATGAGGCCAGTCAAATAATTGAAAATGGTAACATTCTGATTTATGCAAATCGATAGCTTGACGTTCAATTTAAACTGTGAGGCACGTTGCGCCCGCGGCGGCGGTATCGGCCATTAGGCGCTTCGCAGGACACACGCTGCCTCCTGCCTTATCTTATGGATCGACATGTTTGTCACTGCGACACCCCACATACCGAAATCCGTTTAACTTTTTTTTAGCTTCCTACAGGAGCCTTTTTTTTACAAGAGGAATCCATCATGGATACCCACCGGCCTGGGGACAGACCGGTGGGTTATGTCGGACTCCTGCCCCGAGATGATATTGGGGAAGACCTACCGACTAAACCTCTTGGCGTCCTTCGCGTCCGCTATAAGGCGAAGTTGCGAGGTCGAACGAACACTCTTCCGCAACTCCGCCGCGGGGGTCCGTAACCGGACACTGCTCATTGGGATGGCGCACCCGAACTGCCAAAGTGCGCCGTGTTCCTACAGGAGCCTTGCCACTACACAGAGCCACTGGTGAAAATAGTTTGTATAAGCAATCGCCAGAATACTGATACTGAAAAAAGTACAGTCGGCCGCAAAAGTCGATTAATACATTCAAAAGTGCAAAACAACTGAACACTCAACCCGCCATAAGTCGTTGTCACGACTATAGAGAACAAAATAAACTTCACGTACAAACGATCGTAAAAAGCTTCAGTAAGTAAGTAATAAGTAAGTAAGTTGAGTATTCAGTTGTTTTGCATTTTGATATGTGTTAATCGACTTATGCGGCCGACTGTACATACTAACCAACCGGAAGTTGTTCAGGATTCTGCATAAAAACTACCTGCTTCTACGTATTGAGATTAATTTATAGTAGTCATAAGTTTTCGGATTTGTACATAATCCTGTGCTCTAAACAAATCCCCAACAATAACAATAACAAATAATCATCTTTGAACAGCAGTATGAAATTAATAGAATTTTACCAAGTTTATGGCATTGGATTATCACACCTTATTAAGTAGGTATTTTTGCAGTATAATTGAAATATTTGTATAATAAAAAAATATTTAAAAAAAACGTAATATTGTTGTAATAATTTTGCAAAGAGAAATTGACGTTTCGCTCACCGTCGTCGTCGGTGCCTGAGTTGCGAGAAGTGTTGTAACTTTATATTCCTGACAACGTCGATCGTCGTCTACGTTCACGTTAAGGCGTCATTTTATCGGAAAATCTGTTTGCTTAAAATACCTATATAAATATTCTAGACTTTTACATACAAATCTAGCTTCCCTTTTTTTCTGAGTAGGCAACAAACATCCATACATCCTCACAAACTTTCGTATTTCGTAATATTTGTAAGATATGCATAAATATTCTCAAAACATCCTTATCCTGTCAGAGTTGACAGCATACAACCAGCATCTCACCAGCGTTACTTGTGATTATAGGTGAAGTTGTTCCCTCATCCTCACAAACTTTCGCATTTATACGATACTTGCCGTTGCACACGACTTCGTCCGCATAACTTTATAACATATAGCATAATAATATGTTACTCGCTGATCAGCGAGTGAAAGAATTTTTCAAATCGGTCCAGTAGTTTCGGAGCCTGATCAATTCAATGCGTTTGCATTGAAATATATGTTTGTTTAAACAAACATATATTTCCTCTTTACAATATTAGTATAGATTGACCGTGTAGTACTATGAAACAAATTTGTATTGTTATCATTTTATTATGTACAATATATAATAATACATTATGTGATAATAATAATAATAATAATAATATTGAATTAAATAAAAATTTAATAACATCGCATTTGCCTTTTCCGTAAATAACCGTATAGCCTTAATACAATGATTCATCAAGCCTAGTGAAAGTCTCACTCGAGCAAAGTTCGATCGCGACACTAAATCGATACCACCTGACAATGAACAATAAGTCACGTAAAGCATATCACACATCAAATAATAGATTACAGTCGCAACAATACTTACTTAGGCTACGTAAACACTTATAAGAAAGCACTTAGCCGCACAATGGGTTACTAGCACGTGGATAAAAGTTAAGTACACTCGAAACATTGTTGTGGAGTTGGGATCCTTTATTTTCATATCATCGAAACACCTACACGACGCTATCTAACAATACCTTTAGTTCCCGAGTTTATAATAATAATATGTAAAAAAGGAGAAAAATTAATTTAATTTTGTATCCTATTATGTATAAGTTATAGGTAAATGGTAAAGTGCATTTGTTACGCTTTCACACTCAATTACTAACCACTTACTCAATCGATCATCGATCATCACGTTATCAGAGTAAGGAAAAAGATATAGGATGCCTTTTATTCAGAAAAACTTAGCTATTATTGTCCCAAAGGAAGCGGACTAACTCGCGATTAATGCTAGTAAGGTGTAAATATAAATAAATATTTTGATGTGAAAGTGATAAATATTTTGACTTGTGAAGCATTGCTTATTTTCAGATTTCAAATGCTCGGCTGCTGTTAGACGCAGTTTTGAGTATGGAATAATAAAATATGTGGGACTAGTAATTGAGACAAGATGAGAATATTGGAAAGCTCACGTGCTGGTTACTGTCTTATATTTTAATAAACATAAAAGAGAGAATAAATTGTTTTCATATTTATTCTTTAATTACTAAAAACAATTTAATATTTAATTCGATACAGAGATAAAATAATTCACAAGCTCAGCCTGCGAGCGTTTTTCGCAACGCTCATACACACTGTTTATTTACCTACGTCAAAATTTACATAATCATTGTTTGAAATCTCAACAATAGCATCTAATAGAGCACCTTGCAAGAGATATGTGCGCGCTTTCTATACATTTGGCGGCAGCGCTGACCTTGCACTGACTGCTAACCTATCTGAGGCTTTATTAAGATATGCCAATGCCTTGACACATTGGGTCATTTATTGACTTTTAAGTTTAACTATGTAAGTACCTGCATGCTAAAGATATCTCGAGATGAAACTGATTGACGCGAAGCCTTGTCATGTCACGGTTAAATTTGAACTGGAATACAAAAAAAGTTATTTTAGCTGACAGTTTTACTAGCTGTATTTACACTTACATAATAGACACGTATTAATAGAGCTTAATAAACCATTATAGTGTTTTAGTAGTGACAGGAAACTTGCGTTTCGCAGTTTTTTGCGCAGTAACCACCGCATTACATCCCTGAAACGTGACTGTGTTTCAAGCGATACTGGTATTTTAGTTAATGAAATAAAATTAAAAATCGAAACTTTTCTATTCTAATCAAATAAAAAACGTTTGAATTGAGCATTTGATGTAAGCTTTTATTTGTTTCTAAGAGACATTGTGGACCGCTTCACATTCCCCAAATGCATCAGGCGTTTAGGGGGTGTGAAATTGAAGTCCTCGGACCATACTCTTGGAAGACATTAGGCAGAAGGGTGGAGCGGTGATGTGGTGCGGCTGTCGTGCGAGTCTTGGTGTGTCGTGTCACCCGCTTCACTGCGCCGTGTCACCGCTATCGCTTTCACGTCTCGTGGTTATCGCCCCAGTGATAATCTGCATAGTACGAACCGTTATTGAAAGCCACAATACTAGTTTGTGCGTGAAGGCTACAATAGCGGCACTTTAATCTGATATTTATTGAGCGAGCGATCAAATGAGGCTAGGCATATTGTGAGACGGTCCAAATATGTAATGGCTAATGTAATATACTCGGGGAGTACGCTAGTGAGCACGCTCTAGCAAATCACCGAAGGTATGTCCATTAAGATTAACATGAACCCAAGAGAAATACAATGGTAAATATTCATACGAATGTAGTTATTGAAACACAACATGCGTTGGGTGTTATTTAAATAAATTGCCAATTTTGAGATACAAACATGGCGAAATTAAAAAAGAGTTAGCCCTGGCACTGGGCGTGGGTTGGTGGCAGGACGCGCGCGCGCCTCCTATCAATGATCAATTTTGGTTCCGGCGAGATTATCTTTCGATCGGAGCAATTTCTCTTCGGTCTTGTTCCCGATATCATCGGGAGAACAACGGTTTGCATCGTTCTGCATAATTATAAACCTGGAATTAAATCTGTGAATTCCTCGTGTGATCATGAATTACACTGCCTACTCATGTTATCAACTTAAGGCTAAGCATTACGAGTAAGTGCCAGTTTGACAAAATCTCTATAAAAGGCGCATTATATATTATAAATTGTGCATTTTTTTGCACACATAGTTGAAAAACAATTCAGAAAACTTATGATAACTAAATCGTGGGATAATAATTTGATCCTGTAGATATATAATCACCTGCCTATATCCAAAACTTAATTACATTAAGTTAGCTAAAGCTTAGCTTCGAATTTTTTGGATGAATAAATATATACATATTACTCGTAATACTTTTCACGTAAAACATACGGCAGTTGTCCCGACATAAGCACGCTCTATTTTTAACCTTAAAAACTAGGTCTATTCCATAATCTTAGGTTTTGAATTTTTGGCAACAATAAACATTTTGACGTACAGGACACAGGATAAGCTATTTTTTTTCTTTTTCAACGCGGACAAAGTTGCGGGCGCCGCCTAGTGTTTTGATAAACTTATGTATGACGTTGACTGTACATAAGTGTAGTTAAAATAATTAGTTTTTTTAGTTTAGGTTAACGGGTTTGGGTTGCTAATATAGAATCAAAGATGTACAAAGAGTGGCGGACGTAGTACAAAAGTAATATTTGTAGTTACAAAAGTATGTAAGTCTTTCAGCACCCCTATGTAATGTACCCTCAAAAATACTTTGCGGCAGCAGATATCACCTTTGTTAGCTCTTTACCCTTTTAAATTCATAGCAATTTTAATAGCAGTTCGGAGATTAAAATTCGCTGGTTCTAGTTATTACAGGCAATAATTTTGAGAAGAATAAGATGGAAATATTGAATCCTATTAGCTTATCTGGTACGATGAGATACTTCCTCATTGTTTTGAAATTATCAACATTTTGAAAGCAAATAAAATTAAGGTCAGATGAATGACGGCAGACGACGAATAAGTAGAGAGCGCAGGCAATCAGAAACAATTTTCTATTACTATTTCTAGTTGGACATATTCCGACAACAAACACGATCGTCCCGAGAGCCGTGGGAATGCCCCAGTCGAGTAACGGACGGACGGACAAATGATGTTGGGCGATCTATTGCCTGTAATTGATGACGACCATTGTACGCTTTTGAAAGAGCAACGAATGTTTGTCTACGTTTAGTTACCTTCTGTTTATTAGTTGGCTCAATTTGCGCTCTATTATGCCAGTAAACAGGCGGAAGATTAATTCTTTCTAGAGTGAGTATTGTTGGCGTTCTCAGGTGCCGTTAGCTTAATACACTTGACACAGTACGGAGCGTTTTAATCGGTTGTGTAACTCACGCTGAATAGTTTGACCGAGCAATGGAGTATGCATTAGTCATTATATCCATTTACCATTATAATTATGTATATATATTACAAATTATTTTTATTAAATGACATAGGTGTCTACTTACTTATCAATCAATACTAATAATAAATCAGAATAATAAAAATTGTTTTCAGAGATATCGTGTTTATAGGCTCTATTAGGTACGTACGTGATACTGAAACTAAATTGACAATTTTTAAATTTTTTTTGTATGTATGTATGTTCCTCCATAACATAACTCTTAAACGAATTAACCGATTTTCATGAAACTTGGTAGATAAACATTTAGACGTACGGGACACAGGATAGGCTACTTTTTTCTTTTTCAACGCAGACGAAGTCGCGGGCGCCAGCTAGTTAAGACACAAGTGGAATGCTAATGGTGTTTGCAAATTTCAAATGTAGGTAATAACGTGTTATTAAATTATGTTGTTATTAAATTACCTTTGTATATTTCTACTCATAAATATAAAACATCTATCTATAACATTAATTCCGAAGGCCGTCTCTACTGAAGAAAGCTTTTAGCTAAGAACAGATTTCTAACTAATAATTTAACTAATAATTTTCTACTAATAACAGGTGTACTTAGGTATAAATAATTGTGTAAGTATAATTTTGTTCAGCTCCAAAAGGCGACGCCATCTATTTGTTTATAAATTACTGTGATAGGAAATGTTTTAGATATTCTATATTCATAAGGTTGTTCGTGACAAATAAAAGGATGTATAGGTAGATTAAAAGTTCTTATTTATTGAAGAAAACGTTGCTTCCCGAATTTATATGACTACGGAACCCTATCTGCGTTGCCACTTCTCACTTGGAAATGAAACATAATTATATCATAAAGTATACAGGCAATAGTAATAAAAAATATTAGTTTTATTTGAGTGAAAAATTATAGATGCCTTTATTGGAGGCAGAGCGGATAGCGCCTAGGCAAATGGTAGGTAATAAATAGAGAAAATGGCGCTGGGCGCCGGCGCCTGCGATCGCTATCTGCGACATGAATCAGCGACGCGTCGTCGCATCGCCGACCACCCGTGCTAAACGCCACCGGCCGTGCCAGTTGCCACAGTACCACCTACACCAACACTTCCCTAACCCTCAATCAACTACTTATATCTATTCCTGCACTGCTCACTTTTGACATTGTTGTTATAAAATTATAACTGTATTATATAAAAACACAGCATTGAGATATGTATAAAAACACAGTACTCCCGAGAAGGGTTTACATCACAACGAATTGGGAAAACATACGTATGCGGCGGGGCTTTAAATCGATGCAGCATTTCCGCATTTGTGGATAATAGATTTAATTTTTAAATGCAAAAATAATGAAATTGAGTTGATGTACAACATTCCCACTAGTAAATTGAAAATTGTTTTGAATACTTATATTTTTTTTCTTAAATTAATTAATGATCACCACAAGCTTACCAAATAAAATATAAAACTGAAACCACACCCTTACGGTACGTAATACACTCTTAATATTACTTGAATGTTGTTTAATTTCTGCGAATCAGTAAGGGATGCCACAACCTATTCCTCGATCTCTATCGTTCGCCTTTTGATTTTTCCTCTCTGGGTAGGCAACGCTCTGTCTAGCATATCTTGAGTGGTGCTTATGTTACAGACGTGCATACAATGGTTTGGTGCCTACCATAAAGTGGACATACATTCTCATTCTCAACCTTATAATATATAGGTAACTTACTCGAACCAATTTATATATACATAAATTCTTTTAAAATAATTAATACTGGTAATACTTAATCACACTTCTTCTTATTATTTATCTCCGAACCAAAGTTAAAACGAATAAAACATCGATTCTTATACAAACAATCAAATATATTTTGAAGCGATAATTTAAAATTAATTCAATTAGTCGTACGGTATTCATTTCGCGATACAATCTGGTTATACCAAAAAGTTATGAACGCAAACCCCGAGGGCGCTTTTGTGCGATGATCATTAATTAAAAACAACAACACTATACCATAAGCACTACCTATAATACCTATATAAGTGAGTAGTTAGTATGTTTGTAGACTTGTATTTCTTTAGATTACTTCGGAATCCATTTTCATGGCTTGAATAATATTTTTTATACCTTTGTAAGGTATAAGGTATAACAGAATATTTAATTAGTTAAGACTGTTCATGTCTTATATTGATGATTGATGATGCACGAATTATAAAAAGCTAAAACGATAGATGATTCGGAAAAGTGTCAAAGTTTATTACCTATTTAATTATGAAAGACTCTTATAAATATGTATTTCAATTTACATGCGTATATTTACCATTTATATTTTTTTCGAAATTAATATTTATGGGGTACTTACTGAGTTTCGCCATCTGCAATTTTCACATGAAAGAGCGTTAAATGCGGAAGGGTTTTGTTTATAACTTTATCCGTGCGAAGCCCAGAGCTGGTCGCTAATCGATACTCACTAAAGTAAGAATCAATAGGGCTTAAAACAAAGATTACCTGCAGCCCCGTCTTATTATTTTAACTACAGATTCGGTTCGGCTTTGTTCGGAATTCAGATGCAAATAAAATATGTCTTCCGAAAGAAATTCTTTAGAAAATTGCTTCAAAATCGAATAGTACCGCAAAATGCATCTAAAAACCGACCTAATTCTCCGTAGCTACACAGCTAGACGTCTGATATACTTAATTTGCCATTATTAAAACATTAAATTGTGAGGCAAGCTAAATAGTTAAGATTATTAGTTATTGGACTCTTTTATACTGAGTTGCAATAAAATTGTAGTGTGCAATTGAGATTCTAAAGATTAAATATAACTGTGTAGGTCAATAACTCAGATGGACACGAAAGCTCGCATTCATCCAATCTCATGGACAATTTATCTGAATATGGCGGACTGTAATTATGGAAGTTACGTTCGACGGCGCTGTTACAATTAAACTAGCGGTGCATTCGCCAAATAATAAATAAACCAGATTACATCGACAAAATTCATCACCTTTTTATGAGAAGCAGTACATACGTTATTATTGTGTGTGCGACTGTTATTACAGCGCCGCTTCGCTCACTCTTAAAAACCGTTCTGCATTGAGATAAAAAGAAAACACTGCTTGGAATAGATTGATTAGTGTCATCAATGATCGTAGCAAGCAGTTAATAGACGAACACAAAATTTAATAGATACAAATGCTGTAGTATACCAAGTAACTCCTGAACTCAACTCGGGTTCTTTAAAATTACCAAAAATAGGGAGGGACGAGGGAAATGAGCTCTGCTCTGGTTTCACAAAAACATATAATATTCTAATTGCCTACTTAACAATATACTTATTTAGAGAATTCCAGTTTCGGTAGTGACAGCTAAGTAGATGGTACGAAAGCAATTTCAAATCCCCGGTCGAGTTTTCACAGCTGAGACATTTCATGTATTTTCATGTGAGGATTAGAAACAATGGAGGCTTTATAAACGGTAAGTATATGGAGATGTCGCAGTGAGGTAACTTTGACCTCATTTTAATCTTTAAATAAGAGACCTGCACTTAACAATGGAAGAGGCTGGTACAGATTGTAAAGTTTCACGTTTTAATTTTGCATTGTTAACTTCTCTCAAAAGGAAGTACCTACAAGAATTCTATTTCTATTAGGTAATAAATTCTACTAGTATTTGTAACAGGTGATAAGTAAATTCTTATAAAAATTTAGTGGTTTGAGCTATGTGATTCGATTAAGCGATGAAGCTTTCGACCAAACCGTTTGCTAGCCTATTAATCTATGACAACAGATATGACAATAGATAGCACGGAGCCTTTTTTGTCTAGACCACGCAACATGAAGACTAATTTGATAAATGATTTATACTTACAATCGATTTTTTTATCTCGAACCGCATCTATTTTTCTGATCAATCATAGTCTAATAAAAAGTAAGTTCATAAACTAAAATCCGACTACTGAAAAATCACGCTCAGTATAAAACAAAAAAATATTCTCATTTTTTTGAAATTTATCTACACAAAAAAAATTTCATTGATACACAGTTTAGGTACAACATAATCTTATTTGAGTTTTTATCGTACAGCAGAGTCGTCGAACTATTGTATGCCACAACGATCACGCAAACGGCTCTAACGGTTTTGACGAAAATCTAGGGTTAGGGATTTTTTAGGTCTAGAAATCGATCTAAGGTATGTAAAAAACTTTGTGATCTTTAGGTAAAAAACTTTAAACCTTTCGTTGGCCTGAGCGAAGCTCAGTCACCCAGTCTACATTATAGTTATTATTAATGTGGTATGACATAACACTTTTAGATGAAAATGTTTTCTTGTTTCATACTTTTTAGAGCGTGATTTTTCAATGGTGGGGTTTTAGTTTTAATTTATTTTGGGATTATAATTTCATGAAAAAAAATTCATTTTTTGTTTGGGTTTTATTATAAGCTTCTTCTTACTTTATAAAGGACAGACTCCCCATATAAACTTTCAACCCCTATTTCACCCTTTCCGCGTCCCGCCACTATAAGCTTCATGCCTCGTTTTTTTTGTTAACTTTTTTTTAAACTAACAATTTGTCTATATTTTTAATTTAGTATTGAATAGGCTCCGAAACTACTGGACCGATTTGAAAAATTATTTTACCATTAGAAGCCGACATTATCTGTGATGAACATAGACTACTTTTTACCGCGGGGAAATGCTTCATTCCTACGGGAAACGGATAATAGGACAACGGGTAGTAAGAATTATCCTTCCGTAGTTACTTATCTTTTTCACACAACTTCTAAACGGCTGAACCGATTGGGTTGAAATTTTATATGGGTATTTCGATGATTTCATGGATGATTTAAAAATACAATTGGACCCAGTAGGTGGCGCTGCTGTCGGTATGTCAACTACTAAACGGCTTGGGTTGGGTTGAAATTTTGTATGTATATTTCCAATGGTTTCACAGACACGAATGTATTATATTTTATAAAGTTACGCGGACGAAGTCGCGTGCAACAGCTAGTATAATATAATCAGAAACAAGTCCAATATTTCCGGTTAGGTGTAATTATAATATATTTATTTATTTAAAAATATATTTTTATATAGTCTTTGTTTACTTAGATAAAATTCAAATCTAGGAATGGATACACCCTTTTTAAACTAACAAGTTTTACCCTCGACCTGCTTGGTATCTTTCTTTCCACCTATAAAAACCTTTAGGAATCATAAAAACAAACATTATAGACAAAAAAAATATTATTAAAAAAAACTTGTATTACAAAATTACTATGCTAATTCAAGAGTTTTTATTCTTAAATAAAATTATATCACGTTAATTTTAATACTATTCGTTCAAAAACAATCCCTGGAATGAAGATTCATATATGCCTCACTGAAATTCAAGCCTCCGTATCATGTCATAGCTCCTCCCGTTGTCTCTTCAAAGAGCCCTCGATGAAATTCTTAAAGTCTTTTCGCTGCCTCACGTGTTCTGCGCACTTGGCGACCAATCGCAAGAACTCGTCGACGTCGAAAGAGTAATTCGTGAACTTGGCGTGAGACCCACCGCCAGGAGCACGCCCCTATAATAGGCATACAAAGAAAAACAATTGTATTTTTCAAACAATAAAATTTAACTAAATTGAAACTGGGTACCTAGGTGGTGAAAAAATAAATTTTACTGCAAAATCTAAAAGGTTATTTTAAAAATTATTGTCCAGTGTGGACAGAAAACATAACTTACACCTAAGCGAAAACCTAATTTCACTTTTTCGTTTTCGTGATAATTATGTTTCTAAGAAAATTTCGAAAAATAAATACACTGGACCGCAAAGTACATATTCAAAAGTACACAAAATAAAGACTAAATTAAAGCTAAACTAAATAAATTTTATTTTTATTCAAGCACATTAAAATATTCTTTAATTTAGTCTTTATTTCATAAAGCTAGGTCAGGTACTTTTGAGGACTTAGCAGAAAAGCGCTAGTTTTGTTGCCTAATTTAACTTAACAATAATAATAATATATCGATTATAACAAATAATAATATATCAAAATATAAACTCACTTCATCCTGTTGCACCAGCTTATCCTTATTTTCCCAAGTCACATACTTGATGCCACGCAAACGAGCCAGGTCTGAATAGCAATTTGGATCTTCACAGTGGTAGCTGAAATTAGAAGGAGGATGCTAAATTGATATTTATTATAAAATTGACAAATAAATTTATATATTTTTATACGTCGAGTGAGTAAAAAATGCCACCTATTTTCCATATCCCTCTCAAATCCTATTTAGAATAATTCATTATGTGCTAATGTTGAAGTGTATAAATTTAAAAATTTCACACATAAGGTCGACAACCTGGTAAGAGGAAAAATCATTGGGAATCAATCTACACTTTCCTTCTTTTTTTTTCTCGGCATACAATTTTGTTGTTTATTAAGTTAAAAAGTATGGAACTTGACAGTACACAGACACCAACGATGATGCGCCACATCGCGGGATAAATAAATTGTCCGTGTCCCCACTGTACTCAATCAACACAGTCAATGTTATCAATCAGTCAAATCAATCAGTCAATCAGTCAATGAATCAATATCAATCAGTCAATCAGTCAACGAATCAATATCAATCAGTCAATTTTACTCATACTCACAGTTCAAACACAGCCGCCCAATCGGGCAAGAACAGCAGATGTGTGAGTCCAGCGCCATGCATACCAATGAACACGTCTGAGTTGTGTGTTATCTCAAGCTGTTTCGTGAACGGTATACTTCTGTCGTATATTACTCGCTGAACATGATAACCGTCGATTTTGTTCAGAGCGTCCACTAATTCTTTTTCATTCAAGATAGATCTGTATGTAGTGCCTCGGGACAGTAGTGTAATTCTTACGTCATCGTTTTTACGAATACTCTGTGTAATGCCTAATGAATGCAAAATGTGCCTTGAGAAGGCATGAAACAGGCCACTTCTTTCACAGCCGTAAATCTGAAATGGATTAAGAAGCATTTTCTTATGATTATATTTAAGTTAATGCAGGTATTTTTTTTTTTTTTCATTTCGCACATGCTGAAATAACAGCATGTATGCTGATGTGTTCTGTGAGTAAGTAAAATGCTTGCCTATTTTTCTATCCCGTCCTAATCTCCTATTCTAATAAGGTGTGACCCAATGCATTGAGAACCTATATCCCCCCAAACCTATAACTAAACCAATACTCTGATTTATTTTTATTTGCATGTATTGAAACAGTAATTTTTGGTAAAAAAAACTGAAACAAAAAATTGTCTCGGTGTACAATTGAATACTTACTTAAAACTAATAAAAATTTCAAACTTCGAAATCGTATTTACTGTCATTTAAAGTGAACTTTTGCAATTGGATAAATAAATAAATAATACTCACTATCGGGGTATTGTAGTATAACCCAAATATCATTCGTGGTAGGAGCGGAAATACTGCATTCTTAAAACAAACCACTTTGCCTCTAAACGTTTTCAAATCCCATATAGGATTATCCGTGAAAGCTTTGAAGGTGTCTTGGAATATTGCGTTATAGGTAAATGTCTCCCAAACCAAAATATGATTATCCCTACTGAACATTGATGGATGTGTTGAATTTACGTGAAGAGATGCGTACAGGTTGAAGAAATCACAGAAATGGTGGTACATATTTACAGCTGAAACAAAACAAATTGAGATTACAGTTTTATCAACACTGCAATTAAGAGACCAACAGAGTTTGATACCACCTCAACTGGTATCATCGAAAAATTTGAAGAAATCATTACAAGATCTATCAGGTAAGAAAAAACAATTCAAACAATCATTTGAAGTATCAACTTCTACAGTTTTGAGAATTCTACGCAATGGAACTTGAGAATGCTGAGGGGTAAACAACTTCCCTTCAGCTTGTTTAACAATTTAATGAGCCAGTTCGATGAGTGGTTAGGATGCTTGCCTTAAAGTTATGTTCCAGGGTATCTGGTTCAATTTCCGGCAGGGTCAACTTCGGAAACTATCCAAAGTTTGGCCCTGATCTAGATCTGGAAAGTAGTGGTCGGGCACAGTAAGTTACAGAGTCATTTGGGCAGCCCGTGGCAATAGCCTCCCTCTTAAAAAGACTACCGTGAATTAACAGCATGTGTGCTGTTGTCTTTCGGTGAGTAAATATGGCATGCCAGAACCCATTTTCCCGTCCCTTCCCAAACGCTTACCTTAATCCTACTATAGTCTGCAGCATACTTGTAGCAAGTGTGGTGGTGTTTGTGCTATAGGCGACTATAGTCACCTACCATCATGTGGACCATCATAAACAACCATAGATAAGAGATTTTTAGAACCTCCCCCACAGAACACTTACGTTATTAATGAATGGCTACTAAGGAAATTGTTCTATTTATCAATATTCTATACTTACTTGCATCCAGTTTCATAATATAAGTGGGTTTCTCTATAACCACATCACATAACCCTCCGGTAAGTGGTTTTTGTGGGGTTCTTACAAAATTCACCATCTCAGGTGCCCAAGATTGCAAGGCGCTCATATGCTCCGTCTCCTTTAGGAGTCGTTGTGAATAAAATTTACAGTGACCTCCTGAAATTTTTAAAATATTAACAATTATTAAGAGAACATTTATGTCTTCTTTTAGACTACTATTTTGGCAGACCATGGCAGTCAATTTTTGCATTTAAAATTCCAACTCAGTCAGAAAACCTAAAACTTATAACTAGCCGTTGTTTCGACGTGGCGATTATAATATTTTAGCAATGGACGAAATGATACTGGTACTCTAGCAGACAGAAATAGCCACTAAGAAGATAATAACCAGCCGCTGTAGTGCATCTCATACTGCTTGTGTGCTGGTTGAGAATCCTTATTAGGCTACTGAGTTGCCAACAACAAATATTCTTGTGTTAAATCAAGCGGAAAAAATATATAAAAATAAATTTCCCTTCTACTTTCAAACTGTTCTATCATTATAATCAGTCAGTGACCCTTTCATTAGTATATTTCTTAGAGAAAACAATATAATTACTAAAATCTAATTACCTATTTGTCCTGGACCAAGAATATCCATCTTGTAACGTAAATTGTCTCCTCTACCAACTAAACTCGTAAAGTTGAGCATTATATTTCTACCACGACAGAACCTGTAATCATTCATAAATACTCCATTAATTTTTATGAAAGTAACTAATTAGAGCAAATGAAACTAGATTATATACCTTAAATATTTGGAACATTCCAAGGAAGTGTCGTCAGGGTAGGACGCTTCACACATGACCATTAACTCATCTATTTGCTCTTTAATATAACCTGAAATTATAATATGCTTTTACAATTTTATAATTCACGAAATTACAATAAGAATGTGTAGTGTATATATATTTAAGTTTAATTAAAAACACCTTTTTATGAAACTTTACCAAAATCAGCTTGTGTATAAAATGTATCATATTGTGCTTCCTTAGTTTTCACCCATCCTTTATGGTCGCCGGGACATTTAGGTCTAACGTAGTACGAAGAAGACTTATTGCAAGTTCGTTCGTAACCCCAACAAGCTTTTTGACCGACAAAATGTTTAAAATGACAATTCGCATCTGTTAAACATGAATCCGCAACACTGGGAAAGGCATTGAAATAATATGGAATGTGATCCTGCGGTATGTTAAAATATATAGGTTTAGATGAATTTATACAGTTTAAGTACAAAAGACAAATTAAAAATAGGAACCACATTTTGCAAATTAAATAGAATATAAACAAACAAAATATAGTCAATTATGTATACATAATGTATGTACTTGACTTGTACAAATCAAAAATCACAAAAAGGTATGCAATGCAAGTAAGAAATGTCAATGTCATATTTTATCACCATGATGCGAAGCTGTTACCTTGACAACGACAATAATACCAACCAACAAATATTTAAAAGAAACTTACATTCATATTTCCGTAAATATTAATTTACAAATAAATGAAAAAATTACTAATGAATAAAAAATAACACAAAAAGTATAAATTTCATCAAACTTCTTATGTTCAATTTGATACCAAGAAAAGCATTTGCGTTACATAAAATTTTTAAATTAAGTCATAATGCAGCGGCTTCACTCTCGAGAAGTTCCCCGACGAAGTACTGGAGAAAGTTGACCGAACACGAAGTGCGTCGTAAACGCACGAGTGTGTAAACACTCGTTCAACTTCGCGAGGAGCTTATGGCAGGAGAGAGCCCAAGAGGGGATTTTTGGATCTACTAGAGCGCGTCAGATATTGCCAATGTATATTCTCCACGTGTCTCCGATGACGGATATGTATTAATACTCGAGCGCTTCAAATTTTCATACAGACGGTTCAGCCTAAATTACTAATCGTGCTGATTCTTCTTACCATCCTATCTTCAAAGTCCAAATTTAGCATCGTAGACTCCCTAACCATTATAAGTTACTCTATGTACGGCGGCTTTGAGTCCTTTGACTCGGTCGAAAAACCGACAACAAATGGAAGTAACACGAGGCGAGGTAAAGTTGAACGAAGTAGGGCGAGGTGACCGGCCACACTCTCTTATTCGCCTCGCCTCGCCCAACTTCACGAAGTTCAACGAGAATCTGGAGGCCGTGTAATCCGAAATAGAATAAAATAATATAAAAAAATCACATACCCTGGCCTATCAACTATAGTCTGTCAAAAAAGTGGCAATACTATAGTGTTCTCTTTCTTATCAACGGGGACAACGGGACGACACTACAGTATTGCCACTTTTTAATTTCTACACTGTTTTGACAGGCTGTACACATAGTATCTACTATCTACTATTTATTTAGTTTGTGGCTGTACACGTTGAGGCCATGACTTTGACTAAAGGGGCCCTAGACAAAGTGACATGACGAAGACGATAACGAAGTTCGAAAACAACAAAATGTATGGGAAGTATCACGTGATTTAGCGAAGGCTTATGTCAATCCCATACATTTTATTGTTTTCGAACTTCGTTATCGTTATCGATTGGTTACTTTGTCTAGGGCCCAAGGGCAGCTAAAGAGAAAGAAAGAAATGGAAAAACTAGAATAGTAAAACAATAGACAAACCGGCAAACTCGAGCAGGATATGGCAACACTACGATGCCAACATAACATTTATTTCGCGCCTTTCCCGGAAATATATTCCCGGGCGGGGGGCTATGGAGTATGTACCCTGTACCACGTGAACGCGTCATCCAATCAGCTGGTAATTTTTGAGCCCGCCGTTTTAGCATTTTTGTCTGTGTTGTGCTTTCATTTATCTCTAACTATTTTTATATTGTGATTTTTTTAAGGAAACAAACAAGATACCCGTGAAATTCATAAGGTTTTTCGAAAGTGCGCATTTAACTTAAATACAATTAATTGTTCTCAAAAAACTTCTCATAAAAATAATGTCGCCATTTTGGCCGCACACTATCTGTTAAGAGTTTTGTTTAATAAATTAACCATTTATATTGCGTTTTCATTGGTTTTTTTTAAATGGATGTGAATTTACAACTGACCAGAAGATAATGTCACAGAAAAACAGCACAGTCAATTTTGTTATACACGACGCCAATGGTTAGTAATAAAGCTAGAGCCCCCGCTTAGTCGAACTACTCAGCTTAAGTTTTCATAATAATTTGTTTTTACTGCGATTAGCTCATGTACATATCTAATAGTTTGTTTTCCCCTCTTAAATATGTATTATATTTGATAAAACTTTAAATTAACTATTTTACCCAGTCAAACGTCTCGTGGCGTCTTCCAACCGTCTTCCCTACTTGTAGCCGGTGGCGTCTATTTAGCTTCACAAATATATAACAACAAATTTTAGCTTTGAATATTAACTGTTAAGGAGATCATTTACTATACTATTGTTCATGATACGAATTTATCAATGAAATTTGAAGTGTAGGTATATCAGACATTTTTAATTTATCATCTCTGTTTTTAGGACAACCTCAGATGGTAAAAGTAGTGCAAAATATAAATAATCAGTCATTTGTTCAAAATAAAATTAAATCTAATCCTGTAAAGATAATTAAGCTGTCAACTGCTGCAGAAACTAACTATCAGGTATCCTCTCATTTTGTAATAATTAATAACAAAATAGTACAGTTGACTAATTGCATTTTTCTTGTAGTGTCTAGTAGTAAATTATGTTTTATTGAGAGGGCTAGACTGAAGCTGTCTTGCAGCATATTTCTTCTCTTCAATTACACTTTGTCTCAGTGAAAATTATTGGGTAAATTGCCCCTTTTGTGTAGTGTACTTAGCCTATTGCAGATTGCAGGCCTTGCATGTCTTCTCATTATTTCTTCACTTTGGAACTTTTTTCAATTCTACAGAACCATATCTAACACAATCTTATTTTTTGGGGAGTTCTGTGAAATTGAGTTCACTGGTGACCCTAATAACTAATTCTCAATAGTTGTTCCTATAATTAGAAATAATAATACTGACTTATCTTCATGTTCATATGCAAGAATAACTTGCAAATGTTTCATATTTAGAGGACCCTTGATTTATTAATTTTGCTAATTTCCTTTGATACCTAACCTAATTTAATACATAAATTCGTATACTTATATTTATATGGATGGAATTTTATATACACAAATCATCCTCTGTTGTCCCTCTCCCTATAGTCCCTATTAGTTAAAAGCATTTAAAATCTGTTCTGTGGTTTAGACGAAATAACTAGGGAAATAGACTGAGGCAGACACCGACCTTGTTTTATAGTATTTAATATTATTATAACCTACATGCTTAATCTAATATTTAAATCGTTTCTTCTTTCAGTCACCAGTTTATAAAACTGTGAAGTTGGCGAGTCTTAAATGTAAAACAAGTGAGTGATTCTTATATTGTATATTTTTTATCATTACTGTCGAGTTGCACCTGGCTCAAAATAGTTTTTGTTTCTATAGTACATACAAAAGTTACTTGAAATTAAAATTACTCTGCCTTTCTAATAAAAATCTTTTATTATTATTTTTTCTTAAACTTCCAGAGCTACTCTTACTTATGTGCGATTTATGTTTGTTTGTTTTAAACAAATAAATATAGATGGATAAGTCTGAATCTTGATCAGACTGGCTTCTTTTAATCTTGTCAATTTCTTAGTCTGATTGTAAAGACAACCAAGAATAAACATTTACATTAACACAAAGAAGAACAGCTACCTACTTACTGGTTGACATCCTCACACAGTTTGCAACACTAATTGCAGACCTTGGAAAGATAAGGAAGGAGTCTTTTTATAAGTTGGCAAGCAAACTGAGTGAGGGTTGCAGATGTGGCAACCTTGTATTTTTTTGTATATTAACTCAACTCACAGGCTGGCGGTCCACTTGATGGTGCCTACCATCAACTCAACTATAACACAATCAACACATAATAACAATAACAGGTGATGTTTTGGTCTTATTTAAGAGGGTGGTTATTGTTGCAAACCAACTGCCAGTATATTATCGTAAAATTTAACTAGTAACCGACCGAAGCTTCGTTTTCGTTTTCCTTTTCTGCTAAAATTCCAAAGACAGACCGAAGCTTCGTTTTCGGTCAAAAATCATGATTCGGCCATATTTTCGTTTTCTGCTGAATCCATTTTCAGTTGAACACTAAATTCAACTAACCTGCCTCTACTAAGTAACTATTAGCGATATTTTTATATTTCTAAATACTATAGTGAATAATGTTTTGTTATTTTCAGATGTACAAGTACCTGTAGAAACATTGACGTGTATACGAAAAACAACAACACCTGAACAATTGCCAATAAAATTCGAAGTTGACAACCACTTTGTAAGTATTTCTTTTTACTCGTAAAAAGTCCTTAGATTTGATAATCATAATTTTATGTTTCAACTCAAATTCATATATTAATTTACTTTAAAGATAAAAAAAACATTATGCACATACTCCGGCGCTAGTGTGTAGCATTGAAGGATAGTAGGTACAAAACAATTAATTCTTACTACTAAAATAAACATCCATGATTATAATTATCAAGCCAATATACAATACTAGGCGACTTTGGATGGAGTCGAAATTTTCAAAAGCTTTGTGGATTCTTCATTATCACTGGATTGCTTATTTTCACAGGATTTGTGGGACCATTACCACACTTAAACTCCTCTGTGTTTTATAAAAAATAACTATTTAATTAATATTATTAATTAATTACTATTATAATAACTATTTATAAAAAAATATAAATAGTGATGATGTTTTACACACACTACAATAAAAAGTTGCCGCATTCACGGAGCTATTGTTTTTAGCTAGGGCCCTATCTAGTCGAGCGCAGCAAGACCAATCATTTATTAAATCTAGGGCTCATCCCAGTAAGACATAGGACTTTTCAAGGAGCCCTAATTTTTGTAGTGCCTGCAAAAACATATAATTATATATGTAAATAGTTTCGTGAGATTCATCTTTCAATGAGATTCCTCTCCCGACTACATGGTGGATTTTTTTTTTCTGTATATTGTAAACACACAGTTTCCTTTCTCGTTTAATACTCTTTCCATTAGTGAAAGAAAACCGTATCAAAAACTATTTAAGTGGTTCAGAAAAACAGCAAAATCTCTTTAGGTAGCAGAGAAACAAACTGTGAATGTATTTTATTTTGTAAAATATAATATATTACTAACATAATAATGCGAAAAAAAAAAAAAAGACAAAAGTGGTGTACAGTTGTTAGTTCTATAAAAAAAATTAAATATTAAAATTTTCTTCGCAGGTACCTCATTCTATAGATGATTTGAAATATAGTGAACCGGTGCCTAAATTTTTGTCAATACCCACAAAGGCTGAGCTCGAAACCCCTACAAAAGCTGACGCCACAGAAAAGAATAACCAATCACTGACAATGTCACATGCCTCCAGAAGAAGACATGACTCCGACAATGATGCTCCTGCAGAATAGTAAGTGTTAGGTTTATATGTTTATGCGAATGCTTTGCGCTTATTAGGAGGCATTAATTCAAATAAATTGTATTGCAATGCACACATTTTTTAAATCTTATGTAGGTTATCTTGTTGGTTTCGCCAATTTATATTATACTTTCTTCTATAATTTCATGTCATGGGCCCAGTGGAGATGATTGTTGTTAAATAAAACTTTTATAAACTGGTTCCATATTATTCTGTATTTCTTACACTTGCTTTAAAAACAAAGCTACATTTTACATATAAAAAAATTAAAAATAACATCACATCTATATAAAATGATATTTCGTTTTCAGTACCACAAAAAGGCGTAAACATGCGGACAAAGTTGGTAAAGGTTTACGACATTTTTCCATGAAAGTATGTGAAAAAGTTAGAAATAAAGGTTTTACGTCATATAATGAAGTCGCAGACGAATTAGTGTTGGAATTTGCGAATGGGATGCATGGCTCTGGGGATAGCCAAGTAAGTGGACCCTCAATAACTATAATAATAATAATATAAAGTCAATATAATAATTTTACACAAGTTGGCTGTGTGTGGCCTCCGCTGAAATGTTCTACTAAGTCTGCATTTGTTTCTTCTAAAGGCAAAATTGGAAACTTGACATACTTTGCCCAACTATATAAAAAAAATCAAATTAAATGTGCAAAATCTAAATATTTTTGTATATTTTATACATTTTGTCCTGAAGGAGGTTTTTTTATCAATTTCATATTTAAAATATCTTGTATTTTAGTTCTATTTACATAATGATATTATAAATGAATAGCTCTTTTCGCCAAAACATTTTTTTTTTTTTGCATATTAAGGTTGACAGACAGGCTCACAGTCCACTTGATGGTATGGTAGGTGGCTACGGCTACCGTCGCCTATAACACAAGCAACGCCATAAGTGCCTACAAGTGCGCTACCGACCATAATGGGAATTAGAATAAGGGATAAGGGAAGGATGGGGTAATAATGGGCTCTGGCATCCCTTACTCACTCACCGAAACACATAATGCTGTTATTTCACGGTGGTATTCTATAAGGTGGTGGTTACTGGTTACTGCCGCCAGACGGGCTGCCCAAATGACTGCGAAACATCTTATCAAATGCAACCAATTTGACTCTTCTCAGCGTTTTTTATTCTGTTCTTAGTGTTTATAAAATTAATAAATATTTAAAATGATATTCAGATGAAATTAACCTTGCAGCAATATGATCAAAAGAACATCCGTCGCAGAGTGTACGACGCGTTAAATGTTTTAATGGCGATGAATATAATATCAAAGGAGAAGAAGGAAATTCGGTGGATTGGGCTTCCCAGTGATTCAGTACAAGAATGTACGGCTTTGGAAAATGAAAAGTCTTCAACAATACAACGAATCCAACAAAAAACACAACAGTTACAAGAGCTTCTATTACAGGTGGGCATATTTATTGGTTTTTTTTTTTACCATTCAATCATATTGTTCCTGGACATTTCTTGGTTAAAACCCCACCGTGAGAGTAGAGTAAGAGCTTGCTTCTTACTAAGAGGTTTTAAAATGCTGATTTATAATGTAAACATTTATATTCCAGCATATCTCGTTTAAAAGTTTGGTTGAAAGGAACAAAGAAGCGGAAAACAAAGGCGTGAAGCCATCTCCTTCGTCAGCCATCCACCTCCCTTTCATTGTTGTTAACACATCAGATAAAGCACTTATAGATTGTAGCATTTCTAATGATAAGTAAGTATTGTATTTTATTTTAGTATCTACTTATTAATAAAGACAAAACAAAGTATACGTAAGATTGGGCACAGTAAGTATGTTGCCCAATCATCGAGACAACCGACTACTTAGCTAGTAAATTTCTCTCGAAAATCGTTTTCTCATCCTGATTATTCGAGATCAAAGCGTTCAAACTTACACAAATCCTTTGTTCCAGGACAGAATATATGTTTAACTTTAACAAACGTTTCCAAATACACGATGATATAGATATTTTGAAAAGGATGGGCTTACTTATGGGTAAGTAATGAACTAATTAGAATTATTTACCTTGAAACTTTGTCAACTTTTTTGTCACCTCTAAAAAATGTCTCTTGTTTTCTGTTACTAAGAGCCATAAGCTTTGTGGACACTTACTATTATTTTTATGGTAGGTGGCTATCATCGCTACATGCGCTTTGTGCTCGTGTGATCACCCCGCGAACTACAAAGGCTGTCGTGTCTATCAAGAAATTCTAGCCAGGAAATCAAATCGTAATATCGACCGGCTAAAAATTCACTCAGAAAACAAGACACCGAGGATTGTCAAACCTAGTGTACCAATACCAACATCTCCTACACAAAACCGGTTGGGAGTCCATCTGTCTTACTCGGATGTGGTCGCTGGACGTCCTGGAAAATCAACTACTCATCAACAACTACGTAAGAAAGTCAGCAAAACCGATAATAACAGCCAACAAAGCACTAAGCTAGAAAACCTACTTATTCAACAAAATGAGAAGATGGACACTCTATTACACCAAATTAGTAGTCTAATGAATCTTCTGACAACAGTCATTTGTAAATTATCGTCTAAATAACATCTTTACGTGTTGCAACCTGGAACATTAATGGTTTATCTGGTAACATTAACGTGTTAGCAACCATAATGTCAAGTCACAAAATAGACATTGCTCTTATCTCAGAGTCTCATTGTACCACAAGAAGCTCGTACGTAATTAAAGGATTTCACGTATATTTCACTGCCCACCCCGATGGGAAAGCCCATGCCGGAACCGCACTTGTCATCAGGTCGTCTATAAGACACACTCTCTTAGAATCCTACTCCACTGCTCACATTCAGGCCACTACAGTAAGAGTGGAGGATCGCGCGGGCTACATTACATTGTCTGCGGTCTACTGCCCACCCAGGCATAAAATTACTGAGAGCATGTTTGCGGATTATTTCAAGACACTTGGTTGCCGCTTCATCGTTGGAGGGGATTGGAATACCAAGAACACCTTTTGGGGATCTCGCTGTACCGTAGCAAGAGGAAGAGAGCTAAAGCATTGTATGGACAAAAATCATCTGCACCCTCTCTCATCCGGCGATCCTACATACTGGCCCTCTGATCCTGGTAGACTGCCAGACCTCCTGGACTTTTTTGTTACCTGCGGCATTAATCATCTCTATACAGCCATTGAGTCATCGTTGGATGGATGTTCTGACCATACTCCCGTGATCCTAACCGTGAGCACTACCGTCTTCCTTCGTGAGCAATTAGAAACTTTGCATAGCTCCAGGACTGACTGGGAGGGCTTTCGCGCCTGCTTAGATGAACGTATTAACCTAAGGATAGCCCTGGCGACGGGTCGGGACGTTGATGAGGCGTGTCTTTATTTGACTAACCTGATACAAGTAGCAGCTTGGAAAAATACACCTCCTCCAAGTCCAAAATCGTCAACTCGCGCCCTACCTCTTTTCCTAAAGGAGAAAATTCTCGAAAAACGTCGACTAAGAAGAGTATGGCACCAGTCCCGACACCAATCCGACAAGGCGAAACTTAACCGTGCCATAAAGGAACTTAGGTCTCTCCTAAGAGATATTGCCAATGACGACGCCAGGAGAAACATTGAACTTCTGTCTCCATCTGGCAGAGGCGAGCGTTCTCTCTGGAAAGCCACGCGGAATTTGAACCATCCACAAGAGTCCTCACCTCCAATAAGATCTCATAATCGGGCCTGGGCGCGAACAGACTATGAGAAGGCAGAGGCTTTTGCAGTCCATTTGGCTTCTGTATTTCAGCCCAATGACAGCCTGTTGGATGAATCAGAGATGGACGTCATTTTGAGTCAAGATCTACAAATGTGCTTACCATTGAGCCCAACGTCCCCAAAGGAAATATGGAAGGAAATTGAAACGCTGGATTCAGAGAAGGCCCCAGGTTATGATCTCATCACCCCAAGGATCCTTAAAGAACTGCCTAGGAAATGTGTCACTTTCCTGGCCTGTCTATTCAACGCCATTTTCAGATTGAGTCATTTTCCATCGCCGTGGAAGATATCTGAAGTGATCATGATTCACAAAGCTAGTAAACCCCATCACGAGGCTTCTTCGTACCGCCCAATAAGCCTTTTGCCGGTACTATCCAAACTTTGGGAAAGAATATTCCTGATTCGGCTCAAAATTCTCATGGACCACTTTGCTATTATACCTGATCATCAATTCGGCTTTCGGAAATCACACTCAACCATTGAACAGGTTCACCGGGTGTATCATGCAGCCAGGCAGGGACTTGAACGCAAAATGTACTGCTCCGCGGCTTTCTTGGACGTTCAGCAGGCATTCGACCGGGTGTGGCATAAGGGCCTCCTGTGCAAGATAAAGTCGACTCTGCCACATATAATATACCAGATAATTGAGTCTTATCTATCGGATAGATATTTTCGAGTCAAACAAGGAGACGCCAGATCTAGTCTATTCAAAATAAATGCTGGAGTACCTCAGGGTTCTGTGCTTGGCCCTGTGTTGTATAACATCTTTACATTCGACCTACCAGTTTCGGAAAATGTCACTGTTGCCACCTATGCCGACGATATTGCTTACATAGCTTGTGATCCGAGCTCCGCTGCGGCTAGTGAGAGGCTGCAGAATGTCTTGGACAAAATGGACGATTGGCTACGTAAGTGGCGCACAGAAATCGAATCACATTACCTTCACCTTAAGGAAGGAGGACTGTCCCCCAGTCAGGATTGGAACAGACACTCTACCGCACACAAACTACGTTAAATATCTTGGATTCCTGCTTGATAGACGTCTCACTTGGAAATATCATATCAAGGCAAAGAGAGATGCTGTCAATCAAAGGTTCAAAAGCTTGCACTGGCTGCTGGGGAGAAACTCCGTGCTGTCAGTAGACAACAAATTACTTATTTATAATACTGTCATCAAGCCTATCTGGACATACGGCATCCAGCTTTGGGCAGTTGCAAGCAAAACCAACATACTTTGCCTTCAGCGCGCTCAAAATTGTGCTCTTAGGATCATCCTGAATGCACCTTGGTACACTAGGAATGACGAAATCCACAATTATCTTAACGTGCCCACAATCAACTCGGAGATAAACCGGTTCAAAAAATTGTATGCGGATCGGTTAACTTCCCACAAAAACCCCCTCGCCGCAGAGCTTATGAACCCTACAGTCAATGTCAGGAGATTAAAGCGAGGGACTGTCCTATAAGGGTATCAAGGCACTGGCCTTTTCCCCTCAAAGCCATAATTCTCAAAACACATCCAATTATGGTCTGGCGACCGATCGTGGATTATAAGAAAAATAAAAAAAAAAAAAAAAAGGTGGCTATCATCGCCTAAAACACAAACAACGCTACAGGTAACGCCCTTAGTAGGAAAGGACAAGGGATAGGAAAATGTATCACTCACCGAAACACAACAGCACACATGCTGTGATATAGTGGTCTTCTGTAAGCGGGCAGTTACTGCCACCAAATGGTCTGTTCAAACGAGTCCGAAACGCAGTGTGCCCTGCCAGGAATCGAACCCGTTACCCCTAGACAGAGCGTTCAGGCAGGCACCTTTATCATTTATCCAAGTGACTCTTAATTAATTTCAATCAAATTTTGATAAGCAATTTTTTTCTTCTCTTTTTTCAGGCTTAGACAAAGGAGAATGTTCAGATGATAATATTGAAATAGCAAAAAAAATGGTGCCAAAAGCACTGGAATATTATGTGGAGCGTAAGTATTATTTTAAAATGTGGTTAAAATTATTTGCGCAATGTTTATTAATTAATTATGTATTAAAATGCTAATTCAACAACACTAAAGTCGGTACCTAAAAGCTCACTCTTATCTAGACATACTCACTCATTACCCCATAACTTCCTTATCCCTTATCTCTGTAAGGTCGTTAAGGCACTTGCAGCACCTATGGCGTTGCTTATGTTATAGTATAGGCGGTGGTATTCACCTACAATCAAGTAGACCGTCAGCCTGTCTGTCGACCGTAACATTAAAAGAAACTCCTTAACCCAACTGAGAGAAAATGTGTGACATCGTAAATAACAACTTTTTGTTTAATTGTACCTCTCATGACATTAATGACAGAAAATAGGACGAATAGCGAATGTGATGAAAAGCTAAGTGGACGAATGGCGTCAAACTCGTAAATTCATTGTTTCAGAAATGGGTAGAGGTATTACCACGAAAATAGCGAGTATCCTCGAAGACGAGGATCCGGAAGATGATGAAGATGAACTGGATGAGGATAACGAAGGAGAGTTTGAGGAGGAAGCGGAAGGCAACGAGTACAGCGACGACAGTAGCGAAGTGGACGTGTAACGGTCGCATGTCGCTGAGCTAAGCTAAGCGCGATCGCGTGGAGACCAACGAGTCACACATCACAATGTCGGAGACGCCTCACTCCTAGGTGGAAACTAAGGCAAAAGTGTTCCGACGCAATGACTATTATTCACTTTATAAATAAATAAATTCTGTTCATATCTGTTTTTTTTTATTTCATAAAAACCATGGAGGTTAGGACAGTACAATAAGACAGAAGCCAGAATGCCACGGGTCCCCTTCAGTGGCGTAGCTAGGCGTGGGCGAAGCGGGCCCACGCCCACGGCCTCGCGAGGCCCCTAAAATGGCCAGTTTCACCAATTTTGGACTTAACGGGAAAAATATTTGATCGATTTGAAAAAAAAAAATATGCCTACATATTTTAACCCTTAATGTGGTATTTTTTATTTTTCTATAACATTTTTTTTTCACACGGTGGGTCGAAATACTCGAAAAAAATGCCTTGCTGAGTGGGCTATTTGGGAAATTGTGAGCTAGCTAAACCACCAATTTTTGGGCTTCCACCTTCGGCAGTGCCCAAATTTCAAGGTAAAGGAGTTAAAAACAACCTCTACTAAAATTAAAATATATATTTTGCAAATATTTGCTATTCTCCTTATTCTGGATTTTGAAACATGGCCAAAGTTTTGACCTCAATTTGTGACCTTAAGGACTGCAGCTAGGGTAGGTGGTTAATGTAACGTTTTTTTTAGGTTTTTTTTTTTTCGCTCTTTCGAATGGCGCAAACCGCGTTTTGAAATTCACAATAGTTTTCGAGATATTAGCGAAAAACAAATTTTGGTGCAATTTTTCCCAATTTTGAACCACTTTGATGCGGATTTCGAGATCACGATTTTCGGACTTCTCGACCCCGAAAACAAAGTAAGCCCTCAAGCAGAATCCAAGTCAAGGTGACATCCGTAGGGCCAACGGACTACCACCACGCTTTATATATTATTTTTTTTCACTATCATAAGTAAGTATGTCGTGTCAAAGCATGTTTGCTAAGATAGTTTTATTGGGTAGATCTTGGGAACGAAACAAAAGGGGCCTCGCTGATGCGACTTTGCCCACGTCTATATTAGACCACGCTACGCCACTGGTCCCCTGACCCGGGCCACAAGTTGTTAACCCGTGCCAACTGGGTTATTGGATTCATTGGATAGTAACCTTCCTTATAAAAAAGCTTGATGTAATTGATGTCACAACCCATCTCATTTATTCATTGATTAACTATAATGCTAGATTTTGGTATAACATGGCTGCAAACACATTTTTTCTATGGTTAAATAATACACATTTAAGGAAAATATTTCATACTTTATTTAGTGGCTAAGATATATTTACAAACTGATATTGTGTAAATTAACTTTCTATCAATAATCGACTTTAATATTTTTACTTTAAATCGTCATCATCAAACAAGTCTTCAAAATCTGAAACAGAAAAATTTTAATGAGATGACTATCTTATCCGTTATCATATATCGAAAATGTATTTTCTTCAAGTACCGTGATTGTTGCTCTCCAAACTATGCAACCATGATTAAAACAAGATTACAAACCATTAAAAAAATCCAGATGAACAGCTTTTTCATTTGCAGCTAAATCCATAAGTAGATTTGAAGGACCACCTGCCTAGAAAAAACAACTAATTGAAAATTGGTATACCAATTGTTTTATTTGTAAACAAAATTCTCTTTAATTTGGTATATCTATTTATGGGTCTATTTATGGACGAAGTCGCGTCCAATAGCTAGTATTGTATATCTTAGGCCTCTCCCTTGCTACCAAGCTGGTTGTTGGCCAAGAGCAAACCCATCTCTTATAAAAAAAAAAGAAAAACATGTACATACTTCTTCTAAATCCATAAATGGCCCTACGCCTTCTGGAAACATTTCGTCAGCAGCAACCGTAGGCTTCATTACTCTTATTTAGATTCAATTGTGTCTCGAAATTTTATATTTCTAAAAGAAAATTCGCCAAATGAGCCAAACTAAACTATTACGGAGAAAAACAATAAATAAATAAAATAACTCACATAGAGTAACTTTAAACTTATATAACTCAGCAGAGCACAGAGCAGGCAGGCAACAAGGTAGAAAACATAGAGTAACTTATTATATACTGAGATAGATAACCCAGACTATAAGAAACTTATTCAATGTAAAGAGTATAGTAATATATATAGATTCAATCATGATTCAATGGTGCAAGTAAGAAGCGTAGAGATAAGGAGAACAATCTTATATGGGTGTTAAACTAAAAAAGTGGCAACTAAAATCGTCGAATTGAGATGGCGCTGGTGTGTCTAGGGCAGTGATCTAGAGAGTTTGAGAGTATGAAATGAAACGGAGTGAAGTGCGCGCTGAGTTGAATTGTTTACTATCACTAGCTACAACCAGCGCCATCAGTTCGTCGTCTTTCAACGGACACTTTTAATACACGGAGCTTGCGCTCCTTTACCTCTATTCTCCTTGGGTGCAAGGTGCAATTCTGCACATTGTCACGTAACACAGACTATATTAGACCTTAAATGAAGAGCTTGCTCTAAGGAGCGTAGAGATAAGGAGAACAATCTTATATGGGTGTTAAACTAAAAAAGTGGCAACTAAAATCGTCCAATTGAGATGGCGCTGGTGTGTCTAGGGCAGTGATCTAGAGAGTTTGAGAGTATGAAATGAAACGGAGTGAAGTGCGCGCTGAGTTGAATTGTTTACTATCACTAGCTGCAACCAGCGCCATCAGTTCGTCGTCTTTCAACGGACACTTTTAATACACCGATCTATTTAGTTTGCCTTAACTAACTAACTTCAATAAAACAAGTTCAAAAATATTTTTCCGTAAAATATAACTATTTAGTATTTAAGGAAAACGGAAACAACGGTAACATTATTTTAAAATTTGACATCAGGACCTGACAAATTACTCGGTGCTATTCAAACTTTATTCAAAGATCTTAGAACGGAACGGTAGTAATACTAGATCTATGGTGCTATTACTGCCCCACGTCTTAACTACTCATCACTTACTTTTGCATGACGCATTATTTCATCCTGAAAAAAGTATTGTTCCCGAGGAAAAAAAAACTCCATGCCTGGCAACACTGCAACAGCAAAAGGATTAAATAAAATATTGCTCATATTATATTTTGTCAGGAGCAGGAAGCAGGAGTTATATATTATTATTTTATTCTTTAGCGCGCACGATGCTGCAGTTATATACTAGCTAGTGTAAAATAAAGTTGCAAAATTATTACTGCACAACAGATTTTAATGCGTTTTTCGCTAAACGGTTTTTATTTACAATTTACAGAAAAAATTACACCCGTGCGAAAACGGGAGCTGTTCGCTAGTATAAAATAAAAGGATCATTTTATTTTGACCTACCTAGTATTTACTTTGTGATTAAAAAAAAATATCTATTTTTTTATTAGGTATCGGTAAATAAATTTATATAGAAATAAGAGTACAACTATGAATGTTAATTAGAATATTGGTTTATTTTTTATGTTAAAGTAAATATATGGAATTTATAATTTTGTTTAAATTTTTTAAACACTAAGCGCCTCCTTCACCAACGTCATGTAAAGTATTGATTAGTTACTTTTAGAAATCATTTTCTGTTTTATTGAATTATGCACTCGTTTTACTGCATCATTCGATAGGCGATTTTTTTTATTATTTTCTATTTAATATTTGGGATGTTTACCGTAAAAATAAAGGTATATCATCTCCATTATTCCCAGTTACCGGTGACTTTAAATGACAGTTTGGCCTAATTGACGTTTGTGAAAGAGGCGCTTAGCGCCTGTGTTTATCTGTTTCCCATGAATTGAGCAGTTAGCGACAGCGCCTCTTTCACCAACTACAAGTAAAGTGTTGATTAGTTACTTTTAGAAATCATTTTCTGTCTTATTGAATTATGCACTCGGTTTACTGCATATTCGATTTTTTAAATTATTTTCTATTTAATGTTTGAGACATTTACCATACAAACATAGGTATATCAGCTAAATTATTCCTGGTGACGGTTTAGCCTACTTGGCGTTTGTGAAAGAGGCTCTTAATGACATAATAAGATTATACAAGCCTAAATATCCAGAGATATCTCATCTCTCGTCTACATACTTATAGACTCATACAATTCATTCAGGCCAATTCCAAATATGACTATTTCTTATTAAATGGATTCTGAATTCTGAGTAGGAGAAGCCAAGCATGTTTTTAATCATTTTTTCAAGGCAAAACCAAACCACAAACAGCCAGCAATAACATCAACATAATATTTTTACTCTACATTCGCTTGAACAAACAGACCTACTTGGAAAATTTAATAAGAAACAGACACAATTCAACCTCTTACGAATCTCACTAAACAAATAAACAGAATCATTTAGACATTCTGTCGAAGCGCCATGTGGGCAAAATTACATTTTGGCATCAACAATTTGTACAAATTAACGCTGAGTCTATCAACACAAACATGATTGACACTCATTTACATTTTGTCCTTTAATATCCACCCCCAACTTAATCATAGTTCAATCAACTGATTCAAATATTGTATTTAGTAGAGGTAAGAGCTTGAGCACTTTACCTACATTTAATTTTACTGTCCATCTGTTACATTTACATCTGACTTTATTGTGGTTTTCATGTTTTCTATATTTTGTACAAGCTTCTCATTAAGATTTTGCAGATTAATGTTTAACATATTTTGCTTATCAACATTCTCCTTTATTAAATTGATAACAGAAATACTTGAAAAGGCATCTTGAAGTATTTGTTCATCGGAAGTCAGTCTTATATCCTTGTAATCTACAATTTCATCATCAAATAAGTCTTCCAAAACATGTTGAACGGCTGGCAAGTTGGGTTTGCTAAATTTTAATCCATCCATAACTACTTTCTATATTGTTCAATAAGCACACTGACGAAATTATACAAATGTCTGTATTAATAGACACTATTAATTAATTTTCATACACCTATCTATTTACACCAAAGTAATTAATTATATTGAACGATTTGCAGTTTTATTTTGCAACGATTTTGCGTGCAGTTTACACAAAATCAGAAATCACTGAAATCAGTTGAAATCACCAATGACAGCATCTAATGTCTATGGACAGCATGACACCCTTGATGACACCAAACCAATCAGTCACTCACCCAGCCATCCATCACCCACCACCCACCCACCTACGTAAGGAGCGTAGAGATAAGGAGAACAATCTTATATGGGTGTTAAACTAAAAAAGTGGCAACTAAAATCGTCGAATTGAGATGGCGCTGGTGTGTCTAGGGCAGTGATCTAGAGAGTTTGAGAGTATGAAATGAAACGGAGTGAAGTGCGCGCTGAGTTGAATTGTTTACTATCACTAGCTGCAACCAGCGCCATCAGTTCGTCGTCTTTCAACGGACACTTTTAATACACGGAGCTTGCGCTCCTTTACCTCTATTCTCCTTGCACCTACGTTATTTTTTTGTCTTGCGCGCGCTGTCACTGTCAAATGTCACTGTGTGTACTGTCAATACATTTTGATAGTAAATGCTTAAAGTATTTGGCTTAAACTGACAAAAAATTATTTTTTAGTAACTCTTTAGATAATTATGCATTAATTAAGTACATATACCTAGTTAGTAAAATAATAAATTGTGAAAAAACTAGTAGTTAAAAAATGTACAGTGACATCTATTGCAATTAAATGTAAATACTATAACGGTTGACATGACACACCTAACCTATTTTTTAAATCTTTGATGTACTTCTTCAAATAGAGATGTCACTACCTTTCGCACTTGCGTGCGTTGTGATAGTGATACTAGTGAGGTGATGATCAAGGATCAACTAGCACACTGGTTATGCTCGTACAACGCTCCGCGAACTCTTGCAGGCTCATGATGATGATAAGAAAATACAATATTTAATTTTATTGAAAATAACTTTAACACGGCCTCCAGACTTTCGTGAAGTTGGGCGAGGCGAGGCGAATAAGAGAGTGTGAACGGTCACCTCGCCCTACTTCGTTCAACTTTACCTCGCCTCGTGCTACTTCCATTTGTTGTAGGTTTTTGCGACCGAGTCAAAGGACTCGAAGCTGCGTGCATAGAGTAACTTATAATGGTTAGGGAGCCTACGATGCTAAATTTAGACTTTGAAGATAGGATGGTAAGAAGAATCAGCACGATTAGGAATTTAGGCTGAACCGTCTGTATGAAAATCTGAAGCGCTCGAGTACATATCCGTTATTAATAGAATATAATACAATCCGTAATATAATGTTATATTAATACATATCCGTTATCGGAGACACGTGGAGAATATACATTAGCAATATATGACGCGCTCTAGTAAATCCAAAAATCCCCTCTTGGGCTCTTCTACCATAAGCTCCTCGCGAAGTTGAACGAGTGTGTAGCGACGCACTTCGTGTTCGGTCAACTTTCTCGAGTACTTCGTCGAGGAACTTCTCGAGAGTGAAGCCGCTGCATAACAATATTTGTATGACATTCTGTAATATTTGTATGCCTTAATTTCAAGAAACAAACCAAACAGTTTATACAGTTTGTTTATGGTACCTAATGGGGTTAATAATTTAACTAAGATATAATGTGATCTTTGCTACGGTACCTACCCATACTGTCATGGTCAACACATCATGTAAAAAAAACACACGGCTGTGTCCACGACACAGATGACAGATAGGTATACCTACCCATTATTTCCTAAATTTCAACATTTGTAGTAGCATATGTTAGGTACGCGTGATGCAGTTAATTTTTGAGCAAACCCACATAATTATAGGTAAAGACGTCCCCCCCTAGGTGGGTCTTGACCTTGACGTGGTGGGGGCCTTAATACAACAGATGAATCCGTCCAAGCGTGAACATCCTTATTTTTTATGTTAAGTATTTCGGACACTTCTTGTAATAATTTTGCGAGCAATACGGCTCCACACAGCTCTAATCGTGGCACCGATATTTGCTTAACAGGAGCTACTTTACATTCTTGCCGTTTCTATACATGCCGCCCACCATGAACAAATTGTTCATTGACCATGACATAATTAATACCGAAACAAATTCTACAATACTTAACACTTATAAATACCTATTAGCTATTACTTATTAATATCTTTAACACTAAACAAAAGAAAAACCAAAACTAAACCAACAAATAATAACTTCTTGAAACTTATTAACTAAGATTTAAGTGACTAACTAAAACTCTTAAAACTAATTAAACTAAGATTTAAGTGACTAACTAAACTCTTAAAACTAATAAGACCCTTAAAACTATTAAACTTAACATACTTAAACTAAGATTTTACAGGTAAACGACATAGTTTGGAAACCGGTCTTTTAATAAGATTGTTTTTACAGCGTAAAGTAACAACGCGCGTAACTCCGTCCAAACCAGGATGTTTATCAACTATCACACCGCATAACCAGCGCGCGGGAGGAAGATCGGTTTCCATCACCAATACGACGTCTCCAATATCAGGGTCAGGAATCCGCTCATTCCACTTGTACCGCCGCAAAAATCCAGTAAGATATTCCTGCGACCATCGTCGCCAGAAATTTTGAACCATCCTTTGCGTTAATTGCCATCTTTTTAACGAGGTTAAGTTAGATTTTTCATAGTTGACATCTGGAACGAGCAACAACTGCTCTCCGACTAAAAAATGTCCAGGAGTTAAAGGTGTCGTATCCTCAATGTTATCACTTAAACAAGATATTGGTCTCGAGTTGAGACATGCTTCAATTTGGGCCAAAACGGTGCAGAGCTCTTCAAAAGTCAACGTAGATGTTCCAATAGTACGTTTAAGGTGGTACTTTGTGGACTTAATTCCTGCTTCCCATAGTCCTCCAAAATGAGGAGCATAGGGAGGAATCATGTGCCAATCCGTCCCATTGCAAGCAAGCCACTCTGCAATTTCAACTGCCACGCTTGACTTTTCTTTCATTAAAAGAGCTTTAAGTTCTCTTGAAGCTCCAATGAAATTTGAGCCATTGTCACTCCAAAGCTCTGCACAATGACCACGTCTGGCAACGAACCGCTTAAAGGCTGCCAGGAATCCAGTAGACGTCATGTCACTAACTACTTCCAAATGTATTGCCTTCGTAGCCATACAAATAAAGAGACAAATGTAACCCTTAGTAGCATGATGTCCTCTTCCCTTAGTGGTTCTCAAAGCAATCGGTCCAGCGTAGTCCACTCCACTATGCTTAAATGGTCTACAAGCTGTAACTCTAGTAGAAGGTAATTGACCCATTAGAGGGTGCATGGCTTTGGCATTGTGTCGTATACATACAACGCAGCGACGTGCGAATAATTTAACATGACTTTTTAAACGAATCATCCAGTATTTAGTCCTTATATAGTTCATCACTGCCTGACAACCTCCATGCATAGTTCTTATATGAGCATCCGCAATTATTAAGTTGGCCAAATGACTGTCATGAGGAATCAGAATTGGATGTTTCATATCAAAACTCAACTCAGACTGCCTCAAGCGTCCACCGACTCTTAGAATGTTGCTCTCGTCAATAAATGGGCTTAAGGGATACAATTTGCTTTGCCTGGATACGAAGCCGTTTATTTTAATATCACTTATCTCCCGCTTATAATAGTGACACTGATATCCCTTAATACAGTTCATGAGTGTCTCCTGAAGCTCTGTATGTGTGAGCCAAGATTCGGACTTAGGTTTGGATTTGTTACTCTTGAGTTTAACAAATCGTCGGCAGTACGATAAGACTCTTATCAATCTTCGCAGTGAAGAAAACTTAGCAAATAATTCGATAGATTCTTCATCCTGTGTGGTTACGCAACATATATGTGGGTTACCCCTTTCTTCTAATTCTGTGTCGCCAACTTGACTTGATTCATTAAGTGGACTGTATTTTATTTGACTGTCATATAGCCAAGAGGGACCAGATAACCACAGTTTTAAACTTGAGATCTCTGTTGGGTTTATACCTCTGGATGCACAATCAGCCGGATTATCTTTTGATCTAACATGCGACCAATGACTTCGGTCATATAGTGAGACAATTTCAGAGACGCGGTTTCCCACAAATGTTTTCCAGCGACTAGGATGACTGCTCAACCAAGCCAGTACAACAGATGAATCCGTCCAAGCGTGAACATCCTTATTTTTTATGTTAAGTATTTCGGACACTTCTTGTAATAATTTTGCGAGCAATACGGCTCCACACAGCTCTAATCGTGGCACCGATATTTGCTTAATAGGAGCTACTTTGGTTTTTGCCGTTACTATTGTTACCATTATTTCTCCGCTTACAGATTTAGTTCGAATGTAAACTACTGCCGCATATGCATTATTAGATGCATCACAAAAACCATGTAGTTCGATTTCTTGACAATGCGGGTGAGTGTAAATCCATCTAGGCATGCGAAAGCTTGTGAGCTGTAGAAGATCCTCTTGGTAAGCCAACCATTCCTTTAGTAATTCTATAGGTAATTCGTCATCCCACTTTATGCCCGACAACCAAATCTTCTGGATAAAGATTTTAGCTTGAACTATCACCGGAGCTATCCAACCTAGGGGGTCGAATAACATGGAGATGCTGGATATCACCTTTCGCTTTGTGATAGGCATACTGATTTCGGGTAGTTGCACAGAGTATTGTACTTCATCTGTATCACAGTTCCAGGTAATGCCCAGAACCTTCCTAACATTCTGCACAACATCTTCTATTCCTACTTTCAACAATTTCTCCTTATCCTTACTATCCCTTGTGTTTTTTCCTATTGTGTTCATAAGCAATTTACTGTTACTCATCCACTTTTGTAGCTCAAATCCTGCTCTTTTTAACGTTTCAGTTATTCCTTTATAAACTTTTAGACCTTCATCCAGTGACGAGCACCCGGTCATCAAATCATCCATGTAGAAATCAGATATTATCCTTTCGGCTATTTCCTTTGATATTTTGCTTTCTTTGCTTCTTCTTTCAGATTGTAACATCATATTCTCAAAACCTTCGCATTCATCATATGCTGCCTGTTGCAGAGCACGAACAGCAAGATATGGGGCTGAAGCTATACCAAAAGTTACCCTTAGAAGCCTGTAATGAATAAGATTTCCTAATTCGTCACGCCACACTATACGCTGATAGTTTGTGTCCTCTGTCGCTACTTTCACTTGACGATACATTTTTACAATATCAGCGATCAAACAAATACGATGCTGCCTCCACCTCATTACAGTGTGTCTCAAATTCGGTTGTAGCTGTGCACCTATCATCAAATTGTCATTTAAAGACACGCCATTTTTCCCTCGTGCAGATCCATTAAAGACAACACGTACTCTAGTAGTGCTTTTATCTGCTCGCACTACGGCATGATGTGGCAAATACACAGACCGAGTATCATTGTGTTCATCAATTGGAATGACTTCAGCATGATTCAACTCTTCGTACTCCTTAATGACATTCGCGTAATGTCTTCCTAATTCTGGATTTTTATTTAACCTTTTTTCTAAGAAGTTCAAACTCCGTTTAGCAATGTATTGAGACCCATTGTACTGACACTGGGGATCATTGTCACGAAAGGGGAGCTTCACTATATATCTACCGGATTCATCTCTTAACGTAGTTTGCTTAAAAATATCTTCACACCGATTTTCTTCTGGACTCAAAATTCTCTCATTTGTCTTATAGTTATCCCCTTCGATTTCCCAAAACTGTCTTAAAAGGTCATTACTTTCTTCTACATCTTCAACATACGTATTCATGACTGCACCGCACAGAGGTGTTTTAGGTGTCTCATTACTTGAAATACAGCCAGATAGGATCCACCCAAACTTCGTATTTTGTGCCAATAGTGACACTCCGGGAGGACCCTTGAGTACTTCTTCTTCCACAACCTGGCTATATATCTCCACACCCAGGATCATATCAATTTTATTCGGCTTATCAAAGTTCGGATCTGCTAACTTAAATTCAGCTAAACCCGGCCATACACCCACAGAAAGCTCCTTTGAAGGGAGAAATCTTGTTAATTTTCCCAAAACGTGAGCTTCTACTTGTATTATGAAATTGGGATCATGAATAGACTTCAATTCTATAAAAACCACATACTTAGAGGTGGATGTATTTCTTGTCACACCAGATATCAATGTATTTTTGGGGACCTTTTTCAGACCGAGCGCTTGAACTGTAGCCTCTGTCACAAAGGAAGCCTCCGATCCCTGATCTAACAAACACCTTAAGAAAAAATCACCTCGTTCAGTTTTTGCTTGGGTTACGGCTGTGGGCAGTAATTTTCGACTAGATATCTTAGTGAAACAGGCTGTAATTATGTTGTTATTGGTCTTTTCTTTTGCTTCGGTTGATGTGGAAACCAAGGCCTCCCTTGGAACTGGCAAACCTTCATTATTATTAGAATTTGACTCAACTACATTGGGGGGGTGAAGTAAGGAATGATGTTTTCTTTTACAAATTCTACATCTACTAGCTTGTCGACACATATAAACGGCATGGTTGTTACCTAAACAATTGAAACACAACTTACTGGTTTGGACAAAGCTATGACGGTTGTTATAATCCTTCTCTATAAACATTTTACAATTAGTTAGCTTATGCTCGCCTTTACATAATGGGCAAACAATATAAGAAGTTGATTGAACTGTGCTAACATTTTCAATATCTGAATTATCAGTACTAACATTATGAACGTTCACCCCCTTTTGGTATTTAAACTTTGCATCTAAAAACTCCAAAGACTTAAACTTATGATCCAAAAATGCTTTAAAACTATCAAGAGTAGGTAAATCATCACCCGATTCACATGATTTAGATTCCCATTGTTTACGTGATTCGGGGTCCAATTTTTGGCTCATAAGATAGATTACAATTAAATCCCAACTCTCTGTTGAGACCCCCAAGTTATTCAATGCTTGTAAACAATCACATATTGTATCTAGTAACTCTTTGATACCACTTGACGACTCAGACTGCAAAATCTTGTGACCAATTAGCCGCTTAAATATATTATTAGATAAATATCTTTTATTATTGTATCGATCTTGTAATTTATTCCAGCAACTGGTGTAATTACTGCTAGTAATAGGTATGTGACGAACAAGTTGCTCTGCCTCACCAGTTAACTGACCTTTAAGATAGTGCAATTTCTGAACGTCATCAAGGGTCGCATTGTTGTGAATCAGTGATAAATATAAATCTCTAAACGTTACCCACTCCATGTAGTTTCCGGAAAAAATCGGTATAGATATCTTAGGTAAATTAAATGACGAATTATGAGAATTAATTGGATTAGGTTGGCTACATACCTCGGATAAGTCATCAGCTTGTTTTACATTTTTTGCTAAATCATATAAAGTTTGCTTCAATTCGGTTTTATAAGTAATATAAATCTCCTCAGTAATATCGTACAAACTGTTTTTATAATATGTGGATCCTTTCAATTCATCATCTGCAATCTTTGTCACAATCTGACGATGATTGTTGTTAAAGAGAATCCACTGAGACTCTAAAGTTTCTAACCGCGTTTCTACATAACTCGTTGTAATGCGGTCCCTTGGTGACTTTTTATAATTTACTAGACCTTTATTTATTTTCTCGTTAAGATCCACTTGCAATTTATTTAAAGATTCCATGTTTCAACTTATAATAAGAAATTAAACAAATATAAAATACTTAACCTTAACTTACTATAATTTTTAAACACGTAAATTATATTTTCAATTGACTACTACTAAGTTATAAAGTCCCAAATCTGATAAACTGGATTACGGCTAACACTCACGCTCCACTTAATTAACTACCTACGATTTACTTATTTATTGAAGTAAATTTTCTAAGTCCAATAAATATTCCGAAAATTTTCTAAGTGTTTGGCACACCAAATAAAATCGGGCATGGATTCCCCGTCACTTCACTTTTTTGAAAATTATTCTAAGTTCTTAATTAACTTGAAAATTTTACAAGTCCATGCACTACTCTTGAAATTTTTCTAAGTCTAAGTTTTACTCTAAATTCTTCAAAGTTAAATTTACGCTTGACTTAAGGTTCACTTTGCTTGAATTTATTTTATAATTAAAAGTACTCACAACACAATCGCTGAATTCGCTGATAACAACACTCACAAATCGTCGCCAATTCCGAAGAGATTTCCAAGTTGTCGCTGCTGACGTCCTTGTAATTGACGTCACTTCACTTCCTGGCTGGATCTGATGCCTTTTCTTACAACACCATCGGCAGCAACCCACCACCGTATCGATGTGTTTACAAAAATGCTGCGCTGCTGCTAGTTCGATCTCCAGTCTCTATCCGGCTCGAAGGACCACTTGTTTAACTTCTAAACTTCAACTTTTCACAGCAGAGGGTATCAATAAAACTTCTGTATTAATTTAAGGCAAGATAACATATATTTTGAAAAAACGGCCAGTAGGTAACTTCGCCGACAACTCTGTTCACTGGTATTTATTTTATAAGGCGACATCTAGTTACAAACAATTTTTACATTCTTGCCGTTTCTATACAGTCTGGGCGGTCGCAGGAGTCGTGGGCAACTGTTTGACCAAACAGGCCGCGTCGGGGAACTAAGAAGACCCACCAACACGAAGGGCTCGATGCGGACTCCGATTTTCGGGGTCCGTGACAGAGCTGGCGTTTCGCCAGTCGCCGCCCGGTCCGTCCACGCGCGATGCGCGTGAGGGGCGTGGGACCGGCAGAGACGACAGCCCCGTTTCCTTGCGCGCGGGGCCGAGGTATGGGTCTCGGTCCTGCGCGTCTGGACGCACGGGGCCGCAGCGGGCAGATTTTTCGAACTGGCTGGAGCAGCCTCCGACTCTGCGGTAGGTTGTGCGCTAGAGTAGAGGTATAGGGGTCTCAGTGGGAGCCCCTTGCTGATTGCCCGCTGCGAGCGATGAATCTGGTCGGTGTGGGCTGCTTGGCGTTAAACGCCGAGTGGCCTACGTTTGTGTGGACAACTGCCGGTGGACTCTCGGACGAGACGTTATTCATTTCCCCAGTCTCCACTACCTGGCAGAGAGTAGGAACGCCAAGGGGTTTTAGTCGGTTCAAGTCCGACATAACCCACAGGCCACCCCGGGCCTGTGGGTATCCATGATGATTTCCCCTTGCAAAAAAAAAAGGTAAAGACCACGTGGCAAAATTTCTAACGGAACGGTAGTACTTAATACATGGTAGCCACCTACTTACCTACATATAAGTCTATCTAACTAAAATACCTTTTATAGTTATAAAAGTCGATAAAACATTTTTAAAAAAGAAGAAATATTTAGAGAGCTGTTCATAATATTGATGTGTTCTGGTTTCTGGTGCATTGTAGTTATTTAGGTGGATAGTTTGCGGTTTCCTGTCGCAACCGCGACTGCATCTACCTCCATTTCACGAGCTCATGTTGCATTCACTTGTTTTAAAAATAAAAACTCGATGTACAGAGGTTGATTTAATATATATTGTGCCTCAGTACTTACTATGTTAAAATTTAAAGAATTCTATCACTGCTCTTGTTATTTGACATGTGTAGGCACATTGCCTACACATGTTACTAGATTAGCAGATATTATATGTTACTAGATTAGCAGTTTACGGCAGCGACGCGTTGTCACATCGACATTCCACCCAAATGGGGAATTTGGGTGGAAGGTCGATGCGTTGTCACTTCGAAGATGCCTGCAGGCATATCTGACGTCAGTTGCCTGACGTTACTGACAGAAGCGTGACGCGTTCGTTAAAGTTAATTAATTAATTATTAATTAAGTAGCGTTAATTAGTGGATAAAACAAATATAGTTTACTTTGGCATAATGTATCGGTTTCAAAGCTACGTCTTTTGAACTGTCAAGTGGTTACGCATTTCTGAGAATCGTTTGTAAGACTTCTCTAGTACTTATATGCTCACTGGGTGTAGGTATCATTTTGCTAACTTTTCTTTTCAAATAATTGCGATTATTTGTATTGTTTTTGTCTAATGCTTTGACTGGTATCCCTGGTAGGGGTCGAAAAGTTAAAAAAGAAAAATGTTTATTAACAATTAGAAAAATCGTTTACAGTGTTAATAATAACAGTGATTGAAGTCTGGATCTGGCAAGTAGTGGGAGCCCTCCAGACAGTGCGTCACTGCGTCACGTCACGTCTCGTCTCGTCTCGTCTCGTCTCGTCTCGTCTCGTCTCGTCTCGTCTCGTCTCGTCTCGTCTCGTCTCGTCTCGTCTCGTCTCGTCTCGTCTCGTCTCGTCTCGTCTCGTCTCGTCTCGTCTCGTCTCGTCTCGTCTCGTCTCGTCTCGTCTCGTCGTTTGGACAGTCCGTCTTGCTTGCGGCAGTTGGACCTTGCATTGGACCCACTGACCTGTATAACTAGTGATGTCCGCAGACAATATTATACTTAGCTATGGAATAATATCTCTTTTTAACAAAAAATAAACCGACTTCAAACCGTCTCATGGTGTTTTCTCACATGATCTAGTTCCACAGTAAGCAACTAATGCTTGTATTATGGATACCAGACAGTTGATATATTACATAGATTACTTTTTTTTTTAAATACATTCATATTATAAACTAGCTGTTGCCCGCGACTTCGTCCGCGTTAAAAAAAGATAAAAAGTAGCCTATAACGTGTCCCGTACTTCTAAATGTTTATCTACCAAGTTTCATGAAAATCAGTTAATTCGTTTAAGAGTTATGGAGGAACATACATACATACAGAAAAAAATTACAAAAATGGTCAATTTAGTTTCAGTATCATGTATAGAGCCTATATACACGATATTTCTGAAAATAAAGTAAATTACTCTTATGACCGACCCTTACAGATTTTTTATTAGTATTGATTTATATAAAACATCCATGACTCAAGTATAAAGGTAAACTGTTAAAACATGAACATTTGCCCCCAGCGGGATTCGAACCCGCGACCGTTTGGTTAACATAGCTTAGTTAGACCAAACGTTTCGTCAAACAAAGGTTACGCATACTTACATAGTTACTGGCGGTTTAATTATAATTTTCTGAGAAACGGGCCTGTAATATTCCAAAAGACTAAAGGCCACAGGTTCCAAATAATTTAGTAGGTGCTAACATGTTGCTAACTTTGTTATGTTAAAATGTTTTATAAATGAAGCGGCAAATTGATGACAATAACTACTTTGTGTTGTGTGGCGATTTCTAATGAGTTTTTTGATTTATGACCTCCTTATTCTTTTTGTGGTGAAAATACCTTCATATTAATGCCACATTCGTCTTAAACCACAAAGGTAGATTGGTATTACTATGACGGCGGCCGCAACGTTGCCGACGCGAACGAACGACCGAATTTTGAAACCACAATATTAAATTTTCTTTTTATATATGTATTATTTATACAGTTATTTTGAGTGTAGGTAAGTAAGTAGGTATAAGTACGTAGCCGAGCCGAGACTAAATTATTTAAACTCTGCTTTAACTTTCTAAAAAGTTCTTTTTAACTCGATAAAATTATTTTGATCTGATAATAATTAAGTTAATAATATATGTGTTCGGTGACCCAGTTACAAAAGTTACTACGAATATGGAATGCAATACTCATGAGTAGGGACCGGATTATATGCATTTGCATATTTGCATATGCATTTGCATATTTAAGCAAGTAAATAATAGCATATTTTACCTAAGATCCTAGTTATGATTCATGCATATTACCGATGTAGACATACCCGAAAGTATTAAAAAGCTTGAAACTCACGGTTTGGCATTGACTGAATCTATGCAAACAATGAATAAAATCCACCAACCACTCCACGTTGCCAATGGCATTGCCGCATAAACTTGAAAGAGAAGTTTGAAAACATATTGACTAATAACCCAGGTTTTGAATGTTTGTGTCAAATTGATAGTTTATAATGGGACGGCAGAACTTTTGCCAGAAACTATAATGGACGTAGAATTACTACCGTTCCGATAATGAACGAAATACACGATCAAGCGTTTGGCGTGACGACAAAATGACGTGAGGCAACGGCGCAAATTTTACATATAATGTACAGTTTTTGACATCAAGCCATAAGTTTTTACCATTCACGATCAAATTTTGGCGAATTTTGGCAAATTCACGCCAGTTAATTTGACGCGATGGACTGATCGTGTATTTCGTCAATTAGTGCTAACATAGCACCCAAGTCCAAATTCTGCCCCAGTTACCTCAGTCGATGTGGAGCGAACTTTTTCCACTTATAAAAATATTTTTAATGATCGAAGACACAATCTTACCACTGAACATTTAGAACAATGCTTGATTGTTTACGTTTACAGAAATATTAAATAATTTTAAAGTCATGTAAATATTACTGTATCTATTATTGCCTATCAATGGATAATTCACTAATTTTATGCTGATTTTGAAATAAAAAAATGAAAACTTAACACGTTGAATCACGTAACATTTATGGGTATACTGGCTGGCGTCCGCGACTTCGTCCGCGTTGAAAAAGAAAAAAGTAGCTTATTCTGTGTCCCGTACCTCAGATTAAATAACAGTTACTGTCGCCCGTACGTCTAAATGTTTATCTACCAAGTTTCATGAATCAGTTAATTCGTAGAGTTATGGAGGTACATATACATACATGCATACATACACTTACAGATTTATTATAAGTTAGTATTGATATCTAAACCAATATATAAAGCCGAAGCGTTTGTTTGTTTGTTTGGTTGTTTGCTAATCTCAAGAACTACTGGTTCGAATTGAAAATTTATTTTTAGGTTGGATAGTCCATTTATCGAGGAAGGCTTTAGGCTATATTTTATAAAATTACGCGCGAGTTCAGCTAGCATTAAATATAATATTACCTCTACGGCTAAAAAATAATAAAGGCTGCAAGGCTATAAAATTAAATATAAAAGGGGGAATTAAATAAATGAATAAATAAATATTTACTACATTATCATATATTAAAATACTATATATGTCTTTCTTTTCGTATTTGCACGAATACAAGCTTTTTAATGATGACAATGACCACAAGCATAATCCTTGTTGAAACGTCATATGAAAATGAATTTGTAATTTTAACGGTGTTTGAGCTTGAAGGGTTTTGCATGAATTGTATTGACAGCGACAATGGCCCGTCACTATATGTCACCAGTCACCCTGAGCATTGTACTGCGCCATGCGTATTTAAATGACAGGCAACGTGACACTGGCGTTCGCATATTTTTATCAATTCAATAAACCTCTTCAAAACCAATGTGAAGAATCTTATTTCGACTACAGGGGCTGTGTTGCAATAAAATTATATTAAAATATTCACCAGTGTATCTGTTTTCACTCTATGCGTTGATTGTTTGACGACAGCAATATAATTTATGTTATGGTCATGCAATGGTGGGAATAAATTTGAGTTTTTAGATGTGACGTTGATTTTATCGATAAAATAAGGCAAACCAAAAATATGAATTTAATAGGTTCATGTAAAATAATTAGGCATAGGTATGAGTTAAGTAATTAAAATATTTTTAATCTAATAAAAGTCATGGAGGAATTGACACACATTTGCTATTTTTATTGTATCTAACTAGTTTTTTTTAAAAGTTAAGTTTTTATTGTAACAAAGTTACGCGGGCGAAGTCGCGGGCAGCAGCTAGTGTATTATAAAATTGACATATATATTTATAAATCAATTTAAGTATAACTAGATTAAAATACATCTTCTTGTTTTTGAATCTTAAGACGTTTGTAAATGGATCGTAGTCTAATTTATTTTAGTTGACAGAATGTTTCATCTCGTAATTATAAGCCGGTCTTTCTTGATTTTGGTGTAAAAAAAATTGGTCGTCAGAAACAAAAAACAAGAACGTCTGAAATAATATGATTTTGTACAAAAGTCATCTGTCTCCAAAGGTATTTTTTAGTATGAGTCCCGATCCCATGACGCAAAGACCACCCGTGGGGTGAGCTGAGGAAAGTATGCGATGGCACATATAGGGCACGGCTTGGCACGGCGCGGGTGACGAGGTGACGGGCGGGTGGCACGCGTGCCCTTTTCAAAGCTCAATAACTTAAGCCCCTTTTGTTTTTCTATAGTAAGCTCACAATTTATTTAAGATCTCTCTGATTATGTCTCGGCACGCGCTTTCTCTCTAAAATGCTAAACGACAGTTGCTCCGTATTTCAACACGAGTGATTCGTTTCTTTTTGATCTCGTTTATATTATTAACTACTTCCAGAATTCCTCAGAATTTTTCCCCAGCAACCCTACTACATATTTGTCTGATAAAAAGCATAGAATCTACTAAGTCCTAAGTTATCAATAGTCCTATAATAACCACCAAGTCCCAAGTTTTTGGTTTCAATATGCGTTATTAGATTCCAGGTGTTAGGCTTTAGATCTGTAGTACCTATATATAGGCACTCTAAGAGACTTTTTTTTTTTTTTTTTTTTTTTTTTAATGTAGTCAAGGCAGCGCTTGGCCGCAATCTCACTTGATGTTAGGTGCAGATGCGGCCAAAGATGGACCACGCTTACCTAGTAAGTGCCCATTTACCCTAGACTTGAAGACCCCGAGGTTGTAATTTTGGGGAAACACGGACGCAGGCAATGAATTCCACTCCTTAGCAGTTCGGACAAGGAAGGTGGAACTATAACGCTTCGTGCGTGACCGGGGAACATCAACCACGAAGGGATGAAACCCCCGCCCACGCCTCGTGTTCCGTAAGTGGAATGGCTCTGGCCGGATCAGATCCCATAGGATGGACGCACATTCTCCGTGGTGTAGACGATAGATTTGTTACTATTAAACAGTAACAAATACTAGTACGAAGATTTAAGGCTACGACCGAACTCAATAGTATAAAGTGAATAGATTAGAACTCAAAGTGTGTTTTTATATGTTTTATATAATTTATTACCTAATATAATATTACACATACCTAAATACACATAGCTAAACGAGGAATTCTTGTATGCCACGACGATCTCGCAAACGGCTCTTACGATTTTGATTTTTGACGAATATGTAGGCTTGAGTTTTAGGTCTAGAAATCGATCAGCCCCGGTCTTATCTTCGAGAAAATTCGTTTTAGGTAGTTTTTTTAATGGAACGGTTACAAAAGTAATATACCGCTTGCTCGTGTTATAATACTTTGAATTATTAATTCAAGTATTCTGGATTTTTTTTTCTATAATGTTTCTTTCTTGCGTGTAAAAAACTGTAAACCTTTCACCCGGTAACTTTGTAAATTATATACTAAAATCTTCCTAGAGAACCACTCTATCCATTGGTGAAAACAGCATGAAAATCGGTGCTGTAGTTTTTGAGGTGTATGTCCATGGAAATTTTGTGGTGGGTTTCTAGAAATATAAATAGAAATAGTGGGGTTTCTAGATATAAATAGGTTTTTAAAATTAGAATAATTTTATTTCAAACATTATGTTCGAGTGACTAAAAATAATGGATCATAAACCCAAGTTCTATAATAATGTGGTATAGTCTGCCAGCGCGTACTGTTATATTTCTCAAGTATTTACACAAACAAAATATAGTTTACAAGAATTTCCTAAGGTGTATAATTAATTTATCTATAATTCCTTTGAAGAGTTAAACTGTTTTTGTGCAGAATGATTTATGTAAAGGACGTGATGGAGCGACGGCAGCCAACTGCTCTCCAGTTGCATTTGAAATTTACGAGCGAGCCGGAACACGGTTAATACATTTGTTAATAGCTACATTAGCAGTCGAATGCAACAGCTATACTTACTTAATTGTTGACATGTTGCTACTCTTGTATACAGCAATCGTAAATTTCAAATAGAATTGTATTTCCGGTCAGAGTTAGGTTTATTTTGAACATGAATCATTTAAAATTTAAGATACTACAGACATTACTAGCTATGTTTGTAGAAGATACTTATTTTTACTTTATAAGTGTCTCTTTCACCATCTGTCAAGTAGGCTAACTATCATTTAAAGTCAACGGGATAAGCCAGGGATAATGGAGCTGATATACCTACCTTTGTTTGTAGGGTAAATGTCCCAAACATTAAAAAAAATACTAAAAAATCGCCTATCGAAGGATGGAGTAAACGGAGTGCATAATTTAATATAACATAAAATTCTTTCTAAAAGTGGGTAACTAATCAATGCTTTACTTGTAGTTGGTGAAAGAGGCTCTAGACTAAAAATAAATAAATTTAGACGTAACTAACAAAAATAAAAGAAAATTGCCAGGCCTTTTTCAAATCAAACATACCTTTATTGTGTTATTATTTATTGAGTAGGAGCGAGGCAACGGGATTTACGTACCGTTGATTTGCATACAAATGTGCGAATGACGAATCATCAGGTGGTAAATCCATGTCCTTATATTGCCTCGCCGCGGTGTCTCTTAGGAACAATCAACGATTGTAAACAAACACGCCACCACTCATGACCGGAATCGTTTATTTCGTATGAATTTTTAACGGGGGCTCAAATTGAAAGAGAAAAGTAAACTCAAAACAAAAACAAAATACCGTGTGCGCAATTAGCATAATGGCAACGTACAATTACTATTGTTTTAAGTTCATTGTCGAGTGACTCGCTAACGAGCATCAAGTGACGCGTGCGCGGATGTTTCCTGCACATGCCTGCACCTTGTTCCTAGCCCGAGGTCTTTGTTTTTCAATACTCCCTACTAAACTTTTATTTCTGGGACTATATCCAAAGCTTATATTTATAAGGCTCAAAGAAAAATTGCGATATATGTCTTATCGCAGAAATAGTTTATTATTTTTGAAGCGCAAACTGTGGAATTAACCTCGTATCATATGGGAATTAACTTCCATTTAACTAATGGATTAATAAATATAGGAACTAGGAAGTTTCGAAGCATACTATAGATAGGGTATTAGGAGCATACTGTAAAAAGGTCTTACAATGGTCCTCTTGGGTGACGATAACCACAATCCATCTACTAGCGACGTATACCTAATCACGTCTGGCTTTGCATAAATAAAAAAAAAACGGAATCTTTGAATAGTATAAAATAAAGTCACTTCCCGCCGTCTGTCCGTCTGTATGATTTTAATGCTATTTTCACTACTAGAAAGAGCGATAAACTAGAGAGGTTTTTATATTTAATCTAGCAACCCGCTTCCGGCTTCGCCCGCGTCCGATCTCTACCAAACTTCACAGGATTACTCGCTGGACTAATCTGAAGATTGTCTGCAAGTTTCATCAAAATCGGTTCAGCGGTTTTGAAGTCCATAGGGAGCATATACACAAACATCGCCTTTTATATAAGTAATTGACGACGAAACATATTGCAGAAAGTCTATGCACCCGTTAAATAAGTAAGTAATCACTAAATTGAGTTAAATTAAATAAAAGATAAAAATGTAATTATAAGTATGTGTTAATTATAGTATGTAGACAAATATACTTTTGGATCTATAAAGTAAATTGAAAAGAACAAAAAGGTATTTTTCTATGAACCGCCTTAATCTCATTCTCTGTTGAATTCTATAATAAAAGTGATTGTACAAAAATGGCTCTTTTACAAGTTCATTGTTACAGATTTGGATAGAAAGGTATTAAAAGACGCCGAAATGTCTGGTAGAGTGCACTCGATTGAGACAGTAGCGTCACAATAGGACTGCCCCATTGAGTTTTTAGTTTTACAAAAATATATTTTCAATAACATTCTAAACTTGTTTCGAATATGTGAGCAGTGAGTTTTTGGACCACCGGCGAAGGCGGTTGCTTTTGCGAGCGACGAAGCGTGCATCGCGTAGGTGATTCAGTCTGCTCCACTACGCAAGTGCTGTCTATCATACTTGTACCTATTTTAAACGAATAAGTAGGTGACGTGCTTGAGAAGTATAACACATACATACTGCTAATAGTTTAAGTAGTGCGTTTCACAGTCACCCCCTCACAGAAGATGACCGTCCGTGACTGTTATTCATGTGTGTTATGTTTCGGTGAGTGAGTAAGGGATGCCAGCGCTTATTACACCATCCGTTCCTTATCTATCTCTTATAAGAATAATCCACTCTACTTAATCTCTCTAATTAAAGTAGATATAGGTATGGTAAATTAAGCAGTAACCGTAACCAAACCTTACAGAAGATCACCGTGAAATAACAGCATGTCATTGTGTGCTGTTGTATGAATGAGCAAACCCGTAATACTACTAATAGTCTTCTGCATTGCACTTGCAGCACCATCAATTAGTGGACTGTGAGCCAGTTTGTCGACATTAACATTGAAAGAAAAAGATTATATACATATCGGTGCTGGGCTTTGCGTTCGACTATTTTAAATTTAAAAGAATAGGTATTTGTGCGCGTCAAAAATTGAAGAGAAGAACTTGATATCCTCCTGGGCTAAGTCGAATGAGTCATGAGTGTCCACTCTCCTTAATTGACTGACTGTTCTATGGAACTCAGCCATGATACTATGGATAGTATGCGCCGCGCCGGCTGCGCACAGCAGACATAAAAAAGTGACATATTCATGATAAGGGGAATGTGCATATTATGAGCTTACAACATTACAAAAAGTCGAATAGGTAGGTAGCAGTGGAAGCAGAAACATCGCATTGTAAAAAGGCCATTCATAGAGCACCTATTGAATATCAATCAATACTTGTCTGAAGATCTCTTGTTCACGCATACTTTAACAAACAACAAACAAGGTTGCAGCTCACGCATCGCACCTCGCTGCTTCTCCCGTAGGACGCGGTACGAATATGAATCTTATTCCCTACAAATAGCTTTCAATATCAAACTGTGGACTTTTGAAATGGAGGCGGCATATCATAACATAAGGTAATGTTATTCTCAGTTAATCTTTTGTATAAATTCAAGTTTTTGTAATACCTTTTGTCGAATTGTTTGCCTAATGTTTAGTAATTCGATAAAAGAAAATCTAACTTGAACACTGATGTTACAATAGTCCTTTTAACAGTGTAATCGAGATTCGGAAATATTTCTGCATTTGTGTTAATCTCATTGCACTTTTCGATCATATACAATACTTATAGGTAGGTACAAAGTTTCAAATTGCGTTGAATTTTCTATTATTATAATAATATTTATTTATAAATGACCACAATAAAATAATGACAGGAATGGAATAGTATGGATACTGAAGTATTTTAATTTTTTTATTAGAGATGGGTGTGCTCTTGGCCAACAACCAAGAGGATTGTAGGATTAGGCCTATGATGGAGAGAGCTCACCCAGAAGATGTAGGCATTTCGAACTTTGAAAAGATTTGTGTTAGAGTTCGGAAATACAGATAAGACACCTGCCGGCAGGGAGTTCCAAATGGTTCCAAACCTTGGCAGTGCGCTTTATAAAGGATGTTTTAAAGCGCTTGGCCCGAAAAAGAGGGATTTCGACAAGATGAAGACGGTAACCAGCCGTACGTCTGGAAAAAAGGGGAAGGCGGTAAGTATTCACCGTCTGTCAAGTAGGCTACCCGCCATTTAAAGTCACCGGTCACCGGGGATGATGTGATACTGATATACTAATATAATGTGATATTACTTAATTTGCTGATACCTTTGTTTGTACGGTACGGTAAAAGAGAATAATTAAAAAAAAAAATCGCCTATCGAAGGATGCAGTAAACCGAGTGCAAAATTTAATAAAACATAAAATTATTTCTAAAAGTAACTAATCAACACTTTACTTTTTTGTAGTTGGTGAAAGAGGCACTTAGAACAATATTTTTTGAAGTCATTATATCCACTCGGTAAATCCGTATTCAAATTAAACAAGTATTAGGTGGTATTACCAGCAATCTGAGCTACTGTTATTTACGCTTCATGATAATTTGAGTAATATAAAACGTGACGGTGCGAGGGTCGACCCAACCGGCCGGGATTGAACCAACGCTCAGCAACTGGAGTGTTTTGAGTCCACCGTGGCACGTACGTCGTACGAACTACAACTTCTGTTATTTACTTGCGTTGAATCCAAAATCGGTTCCAATTACAATAATAATAATGAAGATTGCTTGTAAATTGTTGTTTTACAAATCCATGGCCTCTCTAACTTTTTTTTTGTTAGTTAACTATATCAAAATGTCCGTTGAAATGAAGCGGAAAAAGATGTTTTGTTGCTAGAAACTTAATTATGATCGTCATATGTTTAAATTTTAATAAATGAGTTAACAGCGTCATTAAAGATCGCTTAACCCGGGCCGCAGCATATTGCGCCTGCCCTCGCTCGCAAGGGCTGCAAAGGAACTTCCATCCATTGCCGGGGCTATACAGTGCACTGTGCACTATATCATCGGATCGGTCACGCGCGCCTCGCTTCAATTTCATCCCTATATAAAGCGCTCAGCGACAGGAAGGGTTGGATTTTAATTACGATATTTTTCTATTATTTTCTCCGCTGTCTTAGTTTCGGGGCAAGGGTCGTGAGATGTAATAAATTCCGCTTTTTATGAGGTCACGGTTAACCCTCCTGATAACATTTTTATCGCACATCTGGTGGAAATGGGAAAACTATTGTTGTCTGGGCTGTTGGCCACTAAATATTAGATCTGCGGAATCTAGGTAAGTACAAAAATTAATAAGATAAATGTAAATTAGCTTTCATGAGTTAATGTTAAATGAAGAGAATAATTTTCAATGACTGCATTATACTTAACTATGCTGCAGTCACGGTAAACACGAGTTCAAAGAATGAAAATAGGAAGAAGGAAAAAACTATTAAAAGACGAAGGCATTTATGCAAAAAAGGCATAATGAATGAAATGTAAGAATTCAATAAGTACCTATACATGAGCCTATCTATACCTACATTTTATACACACCTGACACTTCACGAAAAGAAAATGGCTCAATAGATTCTGCTTATTTTCATATTTACTTCAGCGTCCTATAGATTTTAGATTCTGTATATTTCTGTAGATTTACTTGATTAGATTAAATGTCCCTTTTCATATTTGTTAATAAGAGAAGCGAATGGGAGCTACGCAATTCGATTTCTCCAATAACCTGAAATATTTGATAAGTATTTGAAGTTACTAGAGACCTTCACCGTACCAATGCTGTGTGAAAAATAGTTATTAGTAACAAGATGACAGGCAAGTAAGAATAGTATAAAGTAAATTAAATATAATATTAGCGATGTCGTTTATTGAAACGAGTGCTGTCGAGTGGATATAGGTGTGGCTGGTATGATTGACTGCCTGGTGGATGTCACACGAGAACACGTCACGCGCGATCTGCTCCTCCATGCACGAAACGAACAGCCCCGCTTTACACTTTCGACCGATTGCACACGAGAAGCGTGAGCTCAATTTTATTGATCACCTCTTTTGTATCTCTAACGTCTAACTATCCACATTAAAAAAGTACCAAATAAAGGGTTTAACTTTTATTATTTAATCGAGCGTTTTCTAGTCATTTATTTGTTTTTTTTTTATTTTTTATACTTACGCAACGCAACTGAAGTATTTTTTAAAATATTGTATAAGGAATATTTATACATTTTAACTGAAGAATTATGTACATGAAAACTATAAAATACGTGTATTTGGATATTTGGATAATTATCTAAATTGAACTTCTTTAACAGTATATATAACATGCTTAACTTAACTACTAATGGTCTAAAATACTTAATTATTTCTTAATTTATAATACTTTCTTAATTTCTCTTAAATATTACTCTTATTCTGTTTTTGAATTTAGAGAAATTGAAAAGTCTCTGGAAACCTCCCGACTTTCTGTTGAGTCCAAACAATTAGCTGATGATAATGGGCTGATGAATATTAATAAATTACTGCTAATAACCATCTCGATCACGTAAAAAAAATCGGTCCATTCGTTTGGGAGCTACGGATGAACAGACACAACCTCTCTTTTTCGTCGTGCTTAAAAAATAGGCCAATGCTTTCTTCGGAATTAAGACTATCTCCGTCACAAATTCCATGTATAATAAATCGGTTGAGAAGTTGGGCCGTAAAAACTTAAAAAGTGTTAAATGCCATTTGTAAGGATAACGAAACAACTTAAATAATTCTGTCTTATGCGTAAATACTAATAATAAACAAGTAAAAACAGTTTTTTACTTGTTTGAACCCCTTCATACACATTCATAAGCATTTTTCATAACCAACCTACGAAAAAGGAAATACTCTTAACTATTTTATTACTAATGTAGATAAAACAAGAACTACATATTTTAACACTTGTATTTTTTATTTATTTAAATTATTTACTTAAATTAAAATTTATAAATTTTAATATAAAAAAATTATATAATTATATTTTCCATAAACAATTTTCAGGACGATATTTACACTTTTCAATAAAATTTGTTCATCTTGCCCCAGAGTGCAACGGGTGAAACGGAGGGCCACTACGAGTGTAACATGCGCTAGTGTTAAATAAACAGCGTCCAATGGATCGAAAGGATTGTGAGTTCGCTATCGCGTATGAATAATTATAATTCGTTAGTCCCGAGAATGGATTTGTATACTTAAGTGATTAAAGTTATTTGAATACGGCTTTATGCGAATAGGTGTACGAGTGGGAGCGCCATTCGCAAATACAGATGTTCACACTTAGGGATCAAACACGAATTGTGCATATATCGATCGGCAGCTTTAGAGAAAAAAAATTAACCTAATGGATAAGGGAACCCTAATTTCAATTTTATTTCTATTAATAAAGTCATGAAGATTTACATGATGCATAGTTCATACGATCTAATAAGTACACACACGGTTTATTACAACTACAAGAATATAATATAAAAAACCTTTACAGTAAGTAAGTATAATTTCCGCGTCGGTCTCTATGGCCGTTAATTCCTCATAAACCACGCAAAGGTTTTTGATACGCTTTTCACCATCTTTTCACGGATCTCTTTCCTGGACGAAGCCGAGAGCGGGTCATTAGTATAAATGTAAAATAAGTCTACTTTACTTAGATGCATTAAATGCATTGCATTAAATCATAGATGCATGCGGGTGTATTAAATCATAGAAAAAAACTAAACTTATATGTATTTTTAGATTCCATAGTATAAAATATAGAAAAAATAGAGAAGCTCTTCTATAGGGAGAACTTAGGATTTTACCTCATGTTTATAATAATAATTTAGGTATAGTCGGTCGCATAAGTCGAACTTACTTACTTATATTTACTTACTTACTGAAGCTTTTTACGATCGTTTGTACGTGAAGTTTATTTTGTTCTCTAGTCGTAACAACGACTAATGGCGCGTTGAGTGTTACGTTGTTTTGCACTTTTGAATGTGTTAATCGACTTATTCGGCCGACTGTACATAATATATTTCTGCAATAATTTCACCTGAAATAGTTTCAAATTGGATTGTATCTACTTAGAAGAACTAACAAACCAACAGACGCGGTTATGATTAGTATTGCATTATTTAGATACTACAATACAAACAAAAAAATATTATACATTAAAATATTATTTTAATTCCAATAAAAAATAATCAATTTTAGTTATAAATTAAACAGCTGGTGCCTGCGACTTCGTCTGTGTTGAAATCCGAATTATGTATATTTTCATCATTCATCAAATTGATAAGCTTGCCTTATATTATCATCAATTTGAGTACTTTTTATATCAAAGTGTCGCTTCCATAATTTCACAGTGATCTGTCATATGCGACACGTGCTCGCGAACAAGCGGCTTTTTTCCCTAAAAAACAGAGTTTTAGTTAAAAAAAAAACCTTCTCATGTTTAACAATAGACCATAGATGTCGATCATGACAAAAGTGAGCCATTAGATATATAGACAAATATTTGAGCGGAGGCGTAGTGGAGTTTGAAACCGGCTAACAAAGCCATAATCGAGGATTAGGAAAGGTATTAATGTTATTTGATTACTTAGATACATACATCAATATGGGAACTCAATACATGTTTTCCTTTGCTCACAAAGAACTGAACTTATTCAGTTAAGAGGATTTAAGTGTAGTACCTACATGCTACATTAGCTGTTTTGTGTGTTGTAATAAAAAAATGTTTACAATATACTTAGTTGTCTTGTGATGATACTGAGCGCAGGTATATTAATATAATCCTTCTTGTGGTAGTTATTTTATTGAGAAAATTAACACTATGATACTTATAGGAGATAAAGAATTATAATGTTAGAGTCGGAGAAGCCGCATAATTAAACTGTCTTTGGCCGGTTCGTTAACTGATTATCAATTGTAAATAGTTAATAAGTATCAATAATTTAGTTAAATTGTCCTTTAATGCTCTGTGCTTCGAAGTAATTAAATTGATTATTTTCGACTTTTTAGTAAAAGTTGAACATGTCAGTCTTGAAGTCGGTTTTTGATTTTTTTTTTATATAAAAATAATTTTATTCATTAGATGAAACACCAATTAAGAGCGTTAATAAGAATGATGTTAACAATTGATAGAGTTTGTCGGCTCGACAAAGAGATGTTTAGTGATAACATTTAGGGGCACGTGCCGTTAATGGCGCGTTGTCATTTAAAAACGGAATATGCAATTAGCAATCAGATTTAGTCTGACCCTTTTCAATATAATTTTCAATATAATATGTATAAAATTCATTATATCTTAATTAACAATGTTGACAATAAACGATTGTAAACTTTGAAAAATTAATTCAAAACCTTTATTCACCAAATAGGTTTCCAGAAAACTCTTTCATTTGTCATAATATATTTTATCAGGGTTTCGGAAAAAATAGCCAAGATGTTGACGATACTGCCTGAGAAGATACCCCGAAAGAAAATCAGAACACCATTCTTTTTGTCATCTCTAAAATATAATTAAAAATTCAGTTACGAAACGAAGCGCGTAACTTGCCACCCTTTTTTATTTAGACAACGGATAAAGTTGTATTCGCACGTTGTAATGGGATTGTAGTAAAAAGAATATTTGACTGAATCGGTAAAATATGGAGCGATAAGGCACCGGCATTAATCATCAGACACGCGTAAAATCAAATTACCGCTTACCAGTCGCAGGCGATTCGAAAGGGTTGCTATTGCTCCGCGTGACCAATACGACCCCTCGAACGCAAACTTAGTGTCCCTTTCTAACTAGCAGCCGAAGCTATGAGGAGGAAAGAGGACAAAACATGTTGCAACACGGTATATGTACACCGCAAATCAAGAATTGTGCAAATCGAAAATGCAAACAAATTTAGTCATGAAATTGGTTTTGTGAAAGGGATAAAATAAGATATTATTTGTAATAAAAGTGTCACGCCAATCTTCTTAATAACACATTTACAGAGCTATCGTGGGAATCATTGAAATAAATTACCATGTGTTTATTACGAATTTACTCTAATCACATTTATTTATAGCAATAAAAGTATAGAGTACGTACCTACTGAGAAAAATACTAAAAAATTTTACTTACTTTTTACTAGTTTCATTCATCCTTGTCGATATTTCTAGGTAAGTAAATAATACTTTATAAGTTAAGTAAAGTATGCTCTATTTTTTTTTTCAAAACCAAAGTTTCAATAGTGTTACAAATATATTGGTGTGTCCTTCATGAAATGAATTCATACCATTATTGTTGAACTCAGTTTAGATGGACATGGACGGAGTAAGTAACTAAGCCAAGGTAAGAGTCCGTGTGCATCTAAGAGGATTCCCCTTGTAAAAAAATATGGGAAGGCTTTTAATGCAGTCTGATATGTTATTTATATGATATCTATAATGCAATTTTCAACAACACAATGGGATAGAAATTTGTAGGCAGGCACACGTAGTTTCCGATTAGAGGTAATTTGTGTCAATCACTTGAGGCATTGTGCTGCCACGTCCGCCTCCGCTTCAATATAGCTCGGACCATTTGCCCTAATTAAAAACCGAGCCCTCGTTTACAAAAGTCAATCGGAGGATTAATGTTTGACGTGAACGTGCTATTTTATACTGTCCTTTGTATTCGCCGCTGCAGCTATTGCAGCCCTGTCAGACCTTATGGGATTATTTTCTAAAGAAATTTTCGAGTCGGCATCGATATCAATTGATGAGAGATTGACGTTATAACATAAAACTTTAATAAAATACGAGAAAAGTACTGAGTATTTTGTATGCACGTTACATGGACCATGATCATATATTTCCTGAAACGTCATCATTTTAGCCAACAAAGTCTACTGCTGGCTGGACTTAGGCCGTCCCATAATTTTATTTTTTTCTCTGAAAAAAATAAATGAAAAAAATAATTTTACTTTTTCCACAGAAGCAGCCTGGATCCAGTATCGACACACGCCGCCCTTTTTAGGGTGACGGTCCATAGACCAGAACTTTGTCCTAGTGACCGACGACGACGGCTCACGATACTGCATCCTAGTATGCCCGGAGCCCATCGTAAATAAAAGCA